>CANTUR010000368.1:0-2401628 GCA_947683625.1 Mallotus nudiflorus
AAGTGTCTCAGGGCCAATCACACTGGCAGTTAGACTGCTGGAGCTCGGTTGACTTAGTGTCTCGGGGCCAGTCTACTGTCCAAATGGATTAAGTGAATATATTTGGATAAGTGAGCCTATATGGCTAGAGTGTTGTTTAACACTATTTTCTGAGGTTACGATATTCTAGGGTTCTATGTGATCCTTCATAAAAGATGATTTTCAGACAAAATATAAAAATGATTTTTCTGCATCTGTATGAATTTGCCTGTATATATACATATTACATATATACCGTTGATTGTATGCATTATCACTTAGTGTATATGTATATATATATTATAGTAATTCACTCAGTGAGGTCTGACTCCCCTCCGTTGACTATTTTTCAGGAGAGTCAACTTCTTCAGACCTCAGTAGCAGGTCGATATGCCGGATTTCTTCCGCCCCGGCTTCTTTGTGTAAATTATCTACTTGAGTCTTATTTATTTTATCTAGACACTGCAGTAGTTGTGAATTAAAGTATCGGATTTCATGTATTTTATTTAAAGAGATGTATTATGTTGAAACTGGATTGTATTAAAGAGATTTTATATATGAGATGAGATTTTGATTTTAAATCCAGTTGATGTGAATAATATTATGATATTATGATTTTTATTTCCGCTGCATATTATATTGTTATTGTTATTATTGCATGATTTATTTTATTTTTTAGGCTTGCTACGGGTTCCGGATTCGAAAGAATTCCCGTTCCCTAGCGCCGGTCATGGCCCCTGTTTTGGGTCGTGACAAAGTCATATCCAATCAATATCCACAAATGGTTAGTAATATAGCCTAAATGCTATAAGCGTACCGGTATGTACTCGGTCCTAGTGCTGCCCACTAGGTAGCACGTTCTATCAATATCCTTCATTAAAATATAAAGCATACATTCATAAAAGTAAATGATGTATGAATTGAATAAAATAACCACATAAACTATATATATATATACTAGAAATATACTAAAAGTAAACCAGGTATATTTCGAGTATATATACGTCAAATAAATCCAATATAATTGTAAAATTAACTCAATATATATTTAAAACATTTTAAATATAAATGTTTAAATAAGCATGCATATAATTTACAATATACTAAAAATAAACCAAAGATAAACCAAGAATAAACTAAAAATAAACTTAAATACTAATTGAGTTATTTATGCATATTTAATCAAAATAAAACATACATTTCTAAATCATGCACCCTAAAGCATATATATATATATATATATATATAATAGTAACTCACACATAGTGCGCTCCTCGAGATGGGTCCGACGGGCCTGGTCCACTAGGCCTTGGTCTCGGCGCAACTAAATAAATAAAATAACAGACATCAGAATAAACCTAACAAAAAATCCTAGAAACTCGATCTAGAATATTAGACACAGAATCAGAATTAGGGTTCGACCGGACATCACATTTTACGAGAATTCTATCAAAAATTTGGCAAAACCTCCCCTGTAAAATGGACATCTCTCTACTCAAAGAGTAGAGTCAGCCCTACAAAGAAACACACTTCAAAAAATAGACACAAAACACAACCACAACCCCTCGGTCGGACTCCAAACTACAGTTTACCGACCGGGGTCCACAATTCACAAAACAATATAGAAATACTAAAAATACCCTTATATCATAGAAATACATTTTATAAGTAGAAATTACGTAATTAACCCTAAAACACAATAAAAATCATTTATTTAGAAAAATCGTATATTATATATATAATTTGAAAATAATTCACGAAAAATAGTTTTAATTAATTAAAAATACTAAATAATTTGTAGAAATTATTTTTATACCTTAAATAACTATTAAAACCAATTTCATTACATTTTTAGTCAATTTAGGGTAAAATTACCAAAATGCCCCTATATATATAAATATACTAAAATTACTCCAAAAATTCACCAAAAATAATATAATTGCACAAAATGAATTTTATCAACATTTTTATCAATAATATCAATAATTAAACTCAATTAAATAATTAATTTCAATTAAAAACACAATTAACCCTATTTTCCAAAATTACATAAACCTAAACAAATTCAAAATAAATACATAGAAATTCATAAAATTCTAAATAAATTTCTATAATTCATTTCAACACCTATAATTATCATAAAACACAATTTCATAATTTAATTAATTAATTTTCGAAAATTAGAAAATAATAATAAAATATTAAAAAATACCCAAAAATCAAAATAATCTCCAAAAATTCTACAAAAATTCACACATGTAGATTAAGCTAAGGGAAACAACATTTGTGAAGTAATTTTTTATGAATCAATCAATTCTAAGTTCAAAAAAATCAAGAACCCTAAAATGGCCGAATTACCAAAATCGAAACCTAAGCAAATCAAGACCATTTTAAGTGAAACAAAGCTTGGAATCACACTCACCGGAGCTCAAGGAGAAGAAAGAGACTAGCAGGGTTGAAAATGGTGGTCGAAAATGCTGTGAACGACGATGAGAATGAATTCGGCTTCTCCGGCGATATCAAGCTTCTCCGACGCCGGAAATGAGCTCTGCAGGCGGCGAAACGGCTGGAGGAAGGAGGTGGCACACCGACGGTGATAAAATGGGATGGCAGGCAGTGGAACGGTGATGGAAGCGATCGGGAGTGAGGGAGGAGGATGGATGGCAATTTCGTAATTAAATCAAACTTTATTTTTTTGTTTAATATTAAATGTATATGTATATATATATACTTTTACACTATATATTAAAATAATATAAGCTCACACACATTAAATATACACCACACACATATAATTTAATATTTTTAATAATTTATACACTAAAAATAATTAAATAATATTAAAACTAATTAATAAATAATAAAATATTAGGGTAATTAATTAAACCCTAGTTAAATAAATAAATACACAAATATACGTTATTTAGTACTTTAAAAATATATATGAGTTCATGCAAGTCCGTAAAATTGTTTAAAATAATTAATAATAAATAATTTACGTGTCAATTTTTTCGAAAATGCAAGTCTCGGGAAAATTTTACGTAAAGTGCTTAAAATAATATAAAACAATTAAAAATCAATTTTAATTAAATAGCAACTCATGAAATGTCATAAATATATACAAAAATTATTAACACTGCATATTCCAATACAGTATTTAAATATTTAAAAAAACACGGGATATTACAGTATTCCCCCCTAACAAGAATTCGTCCCCAAATTCCAGAAAGAAAATGATCACAAGGTCAAGAAGGGAAGAGATACGGGTAAGAAGCTCGCATCTCAGCTTCAGTCTCCCACCTATGCTCCTCAACTCTGTTGCTATGCCACAGAACCTTGACCATCGGAATCTGTTTCGACCGCAACTGTCGAACTTGATAATCAACGATTGCCACAGGTTCTTCCGCAAACGTCAAATCTTCACTTACTTCTACACTTGCGGGCTACAACACGTGTGAAGGGTCTGAGATATACTTCCTCAGCATCGAGATATGAAATACTGGATGCACTTGTGACATACTCGGAGGCAAAGCCAACCAATATGCAACAGTGCCAACTCTCTCTAGAATCTTAAACGGTCTGATATATCTCGGTGCTAACTTACCCTTCCTACCAAATCTCATAACACCATTCATTGGAGATACCTTCAGAAAAATAAAATCTCCAACTTGAAACTCTATATCTCTGCGCCTAGGATCCACATAGCTCTTCTGCCTGCTAATTGCGGTCTCTAATCTGCGTTTAATCACGGTGACTTTCTCTGCAATATCCTGAACCATCTCAGGTCCAGTCAAAGGTCTCTCACCAATCTCATCCCAACTCAGAGGGGATCTACACTTCCTTCCATATAACGCCTCATATGGTGCCATGCCAATACTGCTATGATAGTTGTTATTATATGCAAACTCTACGAGTGGCAAATGATCATCCCAGCTACCTCTCAAATACAAAACACACATCCTCAACATATCTTCCAGTGTCTGGATCGTCCTCTCAGACTGACCATCTGTCTGAGAATGAAAAGCAGTACTAAAATCTAACCTAGTGCCCATCACTTCCTGCAACTTCTGCCAAAAATGAGAGGTAAACACTGAACCTCTGTCTGACACAATGGACACAGGTACTCCATGAAGGCACACAATATGTTTCACATACAGTTTCGCCAATCTAGCTACAGAATAAGTGGCTTTCACAGGTAAGAAATGTGCAGACTTCGTCAACCTGTCTATAATCACCCAGATGGAATCGTATCCATCCTTCAAACGAGGTAAACCAACCACAAAATTCATAACTATCCTTTCCCACTTCCACTAAGGGAATAGGAAGAGGCTGAAGCTTCCCAGAAGGCTTCTGATGCTCAGCTTTCACTTGCTGACATGTCAGGCACTTAGGAACATAATCAGTGACATCCTTCTTCAATCCATCCCACCAGTATAGATCTCTGATACTATGGTACATCTTAATGACACCCGGATGTACGCTATAGGCTATAGAATGTGCTTCCTCTAGGATGTCCTCTCTCAAATTATCCACATCGGGAACGCACAATCTACCACTGATCCACAACACACCATCAGCATCAAGTGTGAAATCAGTGAACTTCCCTACTCGAACATTCTCTGCAAGCTCTTCTAGAATAGGATCTTGGCTCTGAGTTGCTTTAATCCTATCCCTCAGTACATATCGAACCTTAAATTGAGCTAGCAGTCCACCTGACCTACTGTTCTTCATCATCAGACCTTGATCCACCAACAGCTGCAACTGCTGGATCAACGGTCTCCTCTCAACACTGATGTGAGCAAGACTGCCTGAGGACTTTCTACTTAAGGCATCTGCTACCACATTAGCCTTGCCCGGATGATATAAGATCTCACAATCATAATCCTTTAAGAATTCTGACCATCTCCACTGCCTCATATTCAGATCTCTCTGCTGGAAAATGTACTTGAGGCTCTTATGACCTGTAAATATCTCACAAGTTACCCCGTACAGATAATGTCTCCAAATCTTCAGAGCAAAGATCACTGCAGCCATCTCTAGGTCATGTGTAGGATAGTTCTGCTCATGCTTCTTCAACTGCCTTGAATCATATGCTATCACCTTACCATTCTGCATCAACACACAACCAAGGCCAACTCTAGAGGCATCACAATAAACTGTGAACTTGTCCACATTATTAGGCAAAGCTAGCACTGGGGCTGTGGTTAATTTCTCCTTCAACAACTGGAAGTTATTCTCACAAGCTTCTGACCACAAGAATCTAACATTCTTCTGAGTCAAGCGAGTTATAGGGGCTACAATTCTGGAAAAATCCTGCATAAATCGCCTATAATACCCGGCTAAACCCAAAAAACTCTGAATCTCAGTAACAGAAGTCAATCTAGGCCACTCAGACACTACTTCAATCTTTTGTGGATCAACCTAGATACTTTCTTTAGACACCATGTGTCCAAGAAAAGAAACACTCTCCATCCAAAAATCACGCTTTAAGAATTTAGCATAAAGCTGGTGATTTCTCAGTGTCTGTAGTACAATCCTCAAGTGATATACATGCTCCTCCATGCTCCTTAAATAAACCAGTATATCATCAATGAAGACTACCACAAACTGATCCACATACTGTCTGAATACCCTATTCATCAGGTCCATAAAAGCTGATGGTGCATTAGTCAAACCAAAAGACATCACCAGAAACTCATAGTGGCCATATCGTGTGCGGAATGCCATCTTAGGGACATCGGCTTCACTAATCCACAGTTGATGATAACCCGACCTCAGATTAATCTTAGAAAAGAACTGTGCACCCTGTAGCTGGTCAAACAGGTCATCTATCCTCGGAAGAGGATACTTGTTCTTCACTGTCATCTTATTCAGCTCTCTGTAGTCAATGCACAGTCTCAGGGTACCATCTTTCTTCTTCACAAACAGGACTGGTTCACCCCAAGGAGAAACACTGGGTTTGATAAAATCCTTATCCAATAACTCTTACAACTGCTCCTTCAACTCTTTCAACTCTGTAGGAGCCATTCTGTAGGGTGGCATAGATATAGGAGTAGTACCTGGAACCACATCTATACAGAATTCAATCTCTCTGTGAGGTGGTAAACCTGGCAACTCCTCAGGAAAAATATCAGGAAACTCACAAGTAACAGGAACATCCGTGAGTGACAACTTCTCCACTGAAGTATCCCTGACCAATGCCAAATATCCCTGACAACCTTTCCTCAACAACTTCCTAGTCGTAATAGCAGAAATAAGATTCTGAGGTGTTGAACTCCTATCACCTACAAACTTAAAATCTTCTTCATTAGGAATTCTGAACGTCACCTCTTTATTTCGATAATCTACCACGACATAGTGCTGAGATAACCAGTTCATTCCCAGAATAACATCAAACTCCATCATATCCAACAGGATCAAATCAGCGGGTAATTCTCTACCTCCCATGAGAACTAGACAACTAGAAAGAACAATATCGGTGTCCAAGGAATCGCTCAGAGGAGTGGCAACAGACAAAGGAAAAGCCATCCTCGAAGCTTGCCAATAAGACTTGGAAGCAAAAATAGGAGAAACAAATGAATGCGTGGCACCCGAATCAAACAAAACCTATACATCCAGGTAACAAATAGAAATAATACCTGCCACAACTGCATTAGATGCCTGAGCATCATGTTGAGTAAGGTGGAAGACTCTGGCCTGTCCTCGACCTCCCTGCTGACTAGTAGAAGCCTGGTCAACACCTCTGGCACCTCCTCTAGCACCTTTACCATGACTCTGCTGTGGAACAAGCTGAGTGGAACTCTGATGCTGGGCTGGGGGTAACTGAAATGGCACGGGTGCAGCACTAGCAATCGACTGCTGTGGGAATCGTGGAATCTGTGGCTGCTAATACCCTGAGTAAGGACACGATCTGGCATAATGTCCTGTCTGCCAACATCTGAAGCATGTCAATGGTGTCAGATAACACAGCCCTAATGGACTCTACCGCAGGTCTGGCATACACTAGCAGCTGATCCAGAACTACGACCACTACTGTTGCTCGAAGCACCTGACCCGAATCTGAATGGTCTACGCTGACCTCCACGACCATGTCTACTGCTCCGATGCACTCACTGTTGCTGCCTCTGACTCTGCTGAGTCGGACCTCGCTGCTGACTACTCGAACCAACATGAAAACTCGAATATGGTGTAGTCTGCAATCCACTCAACTGAACTCCCAGCTGGTAAAAATCAGGCATCGCTCCCTGCCTAATTAGCCTCAGCTCAATCTCCTTGGCCAACTCAATCACAGACTCCAAAGTAAGGCCTGCTGTAGGCATACCAACAAATGCTGAACCCAATCCAGTGACATAGGTAGTGACTGTGAAATACTGGTCTCGTATCAGATCCTCTGCATATCTACCCAGCCGAAGAAACTCTCGGGTGTACTCCTCTACTGATCGATCACCGTGAGAAATGCTAGTCAAATAGAGATGATAGCTCATATGGAGAGGCTCTGGACAGAATCTCCTCATAAACCACTCTCTGAACTGAGCCCAGGTCATCATCATCATATAAGGCTGGATCATCTGAATAAACCAGTCTAGAGCTGGTCCCTCGACAGACAACTCGATGATCATGATCCGCTAGTACTTGGTATGAGCAGTCTGAGTCTGAGTCTCAATCGAGTGCAGAAAGTCTAACGGATCAGAAGTCCCATCAAACGTAATCCTGCCAACTCTAACATAGAACAAAGCTACCTCAGGGTCAGACATACCCTGCTGATAGGCAGGCTGAAAAGGTTGAACAACTGGAGGTACAGGAACATCAAACTCAGGCTGTACAGGCTCCTCGTCCTGTAACTCTCTCCGGCTACAGTGACCTGTCGCTCCTTGAGGTCTACCTCTGCCACGACCTCTACGTCTAACTGGCTGCTCAGGAGGTAAAACCTCATGCTGAAAGGACTCATCATCCTCGGCCTCAACGACCGGTGGAGCGACACGTGCTTGCCTCCTCATTTTGAAAAGACAACAGAACGATTCAGACAAAATAAACAATGAAAAAATAACGTAGAAAACTAAAGCAAGGAATACTCATCAAGACATACTTGAGCCTAATTCACTGCAGTAGTTACCAAAAGAAAACACAACTCTGAAAACTAGGGCCACGACTCACACAACTAAGCCCTGACACAGAACTCTACTCTGATACCAACTTTATCATGACCCAAAACAGGGGCCATGACCGGTGCTAGGGAACGGGAATTCTTTTGAATCCGAAACCCGTAGCAAGCCTAAAAATAAAAATAAATACTGCAATACTAATAATAATAACACAATTAAATAAAATACTGTGCAGCGGAATGAAATCATAAATATAAAAATAATAATCCACCACGGGATTTAAATCAAATCCATATCTCATATATAAATAAATCCTTTAATACAAGTTTCAGTTCAAATTCTTAAAATATATAACTCACACAAATAAAATACATAAAACCCTCAATTTATTTACAACTACTGCAGTGTCTAGATTATAAAAATAAAACTCAAGTTAGCAATTTACATAAAGAAGCCAGGGCAAAAGAAATACGGCGTACAGGCCTGCTACTGAGGTTTGAGGAAGATGACTCTCCTGAAAAATAGTCAATGTAGGGGAGTCAGACCTCACTGAGTGAATTACTATAATATATATACATGAATACTAAATGACAATGCATACAATCAACAATATATATATAATATGTATGTATACAAGCAATTACACACAGATGCAATAAAATCATTTTATATATTTATTAAAAATCACTATTTATGAAGGATCAAATAGAACCCTAGAAAATCGCAACCTCAAAACAGTGTTAAACAACACTCTAGCCATACAGGCTCACTTATTCCAAATATGTTCACTTGATCCATTTGGACAGTAGACTGGCCCCGAGACACTAAGTCAACCGAGCTCCAGCAATCTGATTGTCAGTGTGATTGGCCCCGAGACACTTGGTCAACCGAGCTCCAGCAATCACACTCCCAAATCATATCACACATCAAATAATCATATCTAAGCAATATCCACAAATGGTTAGTAATATAGCCTAAATGCTATAAGCGTACCGGTACGTACTCGGTCCTAGTGTTGCCCACTAGGTAGCACGTTCTATCGATATCCTTCATTAAAATATAAAGCATACATTCATAAAAGTAAATAATGCATGAATTGAATAAAATAACCACATAAACTATATATATATATACTAGAAATATACCAAAAGTAAACCAGGTATATTTCGAGTATATATACGTCAAATAAATCCAATATATTTGTAAAATTAACTCAATATATATTTAAAATATTTTAAATATAAATGTTTAAATAAGCATGCATATAATTTACAATATACTAAAAATAAACCAAAGATAAACCAAGAATAAACTAAAAATAAACTTAAATACTAATTGAGTTATTTATGCATATTTAATCAAAATAAAACATACATTTCTAAATCATGCACCCTAAAGCATATATATATATAGAATAGTAACTCACACATAGTGCACTCCTCAAGATGGATCCGATGGGCCTAGTCTACTAGGTCTCGGTCTCGACGCAACTAAATAAATAAAATAACAGACATCAGAATAAACCTAACAGAAAATCCTAGAAACTCGATCTAGAATATTAGACGCAGAATCAGAATTAGGGTTCGACTGGATATCACGTTTTACGAGAATTCTACCAAAAATTTAGCAGAACCTCCCCTGTAAAATGGACATCTCTCTACTTAAAGAGTAGAGCCGGCCCTACAAAGAAACACACTTCAAAAAATAGACACAAAAAACAACCACAACCCCTCGGTCGGACTCCAAACTACAGTTTACCGACTGGGGTCCACAATTCACAAAATAATATAGAAATATCGAAAATACCCTTATATCATAGAAATACATTTTATAAGTAGAAATTACGTAATTAACCCTAAAACACAATAAAAACCGATAAAACTCATTTATTTAGAAAAATCGTATATTATATATATAATTTGAAAATAATTCACGAAAAATAGTTTTAATTAATTAAAAATACTAAATAATTTGTAGAAATCATTTTTATACCTTAAATAACTATTAAAACCAATTTAATTACATTTTTAGCCAATTTAGGGTAAAATTACCAAAATGCCCCTATATATATAAATATACTAAAATTACTCCAAAAATTCACCAAAAATAATATAATTGCACAAAATTAATTTTATCAACATTTTTATCAATAATATCAATAATTAAAATCAATTAAATAATTAATTTCAATTAAAAACACAATTAACCCTATTTTCCAAAATTACATAAACCTAAACAAATTCAAAATAAATACATAGAAATTTATAAAAATTCCAAATAAATTTCTATAATTCATTTCAACACCTATAATTATCATAAAACACAATTTCATAATTTAATTAATTAATTTTCGAAAATTAGAAAATAATAATAAAATATTCAAAAATCCCCAAAAATCAAAATAATCTCCAAAAATTCTACAAAAATTCACACATGTAGATTAAGCTAAGGGGAACAATATTTGTGAAGGAATTTTTCATGAATCAATCAATTCTAAGTTTAAAAAAATCAAGAACCCTAAAATGGCCGAATTACCAAAATCGAAACCTAAGCAAATCAAGACCATTTTAAGTGAAAAAAAGCTTGGAATCACACTCACCGGAGCTCAAGGAGAAGAAAGAGACTGGCGGTGTTGAAAATGGTGGCCGGAAACGCCGTGAACGACGATGAGAATGAATTTGGCTTCTCCGGCGATATCAAACTTCTCCGACGCCGGAAATGAGCTCTGCAGGCGGTGGAACGGCTGGAGGAAGGAGGTGGCACACCGGGAGGCACACCGACGGTGATAAAATGGGATGGCAGGCGATGGAACGGTGATGGAAGTGATCGGGAGTGAGGGAGGAGGATGGATGGCAATTTCATAATTAAATCAAACTTTATTTTTTTGTTTAATATTAAATGTATATGTATATATATATATACTTTTACACTATATATTAAAATAATATAAACTCACACACATTAAATATACACCACACACATATAATTTAATATTTTTAATAATTTATACACTAAAAATAATTAAATAATATTAAAACTAATTAATAAATAATAAAATATTAGGGTAATTAATTAAACCCTAGTTAAATAAATAAATACACATATATACGTTATTTAGTACTTTAAAAATATATATGAGTTCATGCAAGTCCGTAAAATTGTTTAAAATAATTAATAATAAATAATTTACGTGTCAATTTTCCCGAAAATGCAAGTCCCGGAAAAATTTTACGTAAAGTGCTTAAAATAATATAAAACAATTAAAAATCAATTTTAATTAAATAGCAACTCATGAAATGTCATAAATATATACAAAAATTATTAACACTACATATCCCGATGCAGTATTAAAATATTTAAAAAAACACGGGATATTACATGTATGATACCCAACAAATATATGATTTGCACATCCTGGTTCAAGAGATGAATAAGTGGGATGATTTTTTAATGGCCTTTTAGTTCCATACCAAATTACACCATTTGGGTCTTTATATTTATCAACAAATTTCAATTTTTGTTTACCAGGTCCTCCCTTTGAAGAATTTAACGATCCAACTTTTTTATTATCCTTTTTATTCATTCCTGATAAACATCAAATTTATTACATATATAAAAATAAATTTGTAAGTTTGATGATGACCATTAAAATTTGAGTGTATGTAATGAAATAACATAATAAGATATAAAAAATTTTGAATATTTTGTTATTGGAAAAGTTTCATTCAACAACTCAGTTCATTAATTAAAAAAAAATTACATAAATAATAATTATTAATTTCCTCCACATGTCTTAGCATTATGCCCAAGCAAACCACATTTCATGCAAAAGTTTGATCCAGCATTTGAATTTCTTTCGTCCATTTCATTTTGCACATAAATCTTGGTCTTCCTTTTTTTCGTTTCCATACTGGATTTGGTACAAATGGCAAATCACGTGAATTAGGCTAATAAGCTAGATCACCTAAAGGAACAAAACAAGTTGACTAACAATTTAATTTTTCACTAATGGACTGAAATGAAGCAATAAATTCTCTGTAATCAAGTTCATATGTCATACATCTAGCAATGGCATGAGAACACAGAATCTTGCTTCATTGGAACTTCCCACATATGCAGCTTTTTATTTCATATCGATAACTTGTTTGTGACCACCTTTGCTCCATGCATGGTTAAAAGTAGTTATTATTTGGAATATCATATTCTTTTCATTATATCTTTGCACGACATGGCCATTTGCCTTATCAACTCAATGCTTAAGTATGTCTAAACATGTTGGTGTCCATAAAAAGCCTTCATTCAACAATTTTGAATATTCATTTCAATGATGATCAAACATATTAACTAACTTCATAAATATTTGTTACATCATTATAGTAACCAAAATTGACCTAATACTCTTGAACATGACATTCATCGATTCAGCATAATTTGTAGTCATAACACCATGACAATGACCACATCATACGATAAAGCCCATTTCTCCTTCAGGATTTTATCAATCCATTATTTAGACTCCAGATATCGGAGCTCTACTTTGGTTATCTATAAACAGTAGGGTTTAGCACGCATCTAAGATTTTAACAACCATGACATTGTTTAGACTCAAGGCCTTAAGGAACACACTACTATGTCGTAAAGTTATAATGTGGAGAAGAGGAGTCACCACCTAGGCTAATAACTCGGATAATTTGATTGGTGGTACTCGATTCTCTAAAAGAAAGTTAGTACCATAACCAGGAGATTCTGGGAACAGAATACTAACTTCTCTTAGTCTCGTGTTCATTTAGAATAATTTTATAAATGATTATTTCATCCTCTAATTATATAAAATTTTATTTAAACCCTATTTGACATCCATCTAACCCTAGGCATCTAGTCAATAAAATTACACATAAAAAATGCACTCAAGATCACGTTGTCCTTAAGTTTAAATTATGTTAATTTTATTAAAAAGTTAGCTAGATTTACATTTTATTTACAAGTGAGAAAGGGACTAAAGGTGGGCCTACATTTTTTATTAATTAGTGAGCCTAGATCTATTTATTTTAGTTTGTCTAAGGAATGGGCTTAAGTCTATTCAATTTTAAAGGAAAGTTAAATTAGTGGGCCTAAGTCTAACTTGGTTTTATTTTAAGTGAAATGTGGGCCTAAGTCTAATTATTTTAAAAGAAATAAAATTAAGTGGGTTGAGCTAAGTCTAAATAAGTTTTAATTAACTAAGTGGGCTTAAAATCTAATTAACTTAATAGGCCTAAATTGATTTTAATCATTTAAAGTCCTAAACCATTTTTTAAGCCTATTTAAAGTGAGTTGGACCTAAGCGTGGGCTTGGGGCCCAAAATAATATAAAACCCAAAAACATAACCCAAAGCAAATAAAACATAAAAAAGGATCAAATAAACATTTTAGAGATTTTTTAGAAACCCTAAATCAATTACATGCAAACCCTAAATTAAGCTACTGCCACCATTGATTTTAATTTATTTTTACCTAATTGAACCTAATTACTAATTGATTTTAAACGTAGAAAATTAAATCTTTCACTATTCCCATTATTGGGGCTATTACAAACTACATACAAAATTAAAATTACACAATTATACACCCATGAATTAAAATAACTACACAGGATACCAAAATGAAAAATAAAGATAAAATTCCTAAGTTCTACTGGAAAATAACACAGGTTCTTCCATGGCATTCCATGGACCTTCTATTTGTCTAAACACAGGTTGTATCCTCCTCAATCCACATTCGCACATCAAAATAAAAACACAAAAATAATCAGATTAGTAGTGAAATTGAATAATCAAAACAATAACAAAATAAAATAAAAATCACAAAAAGAAAAGAATAGAAAAGAACATTGATGATTTTAGATCTTGTGTAAATGCTTTGAGATAGCCCCTCAGATTGGATTATCACCATTAAAATTGACTCAGTTATTGATTTGATTCTAGACTGGGATTTGATTACGTTCGAAGACACTAATAATATCCAAAATTAGGGTTTTGAAAGACAAGAGTGCTCTTCGCGTCTAGATTTTTAAGGTTTTCTTATGTGATAGGGTTTTTTGAGTAACTATCTTCTCTCTTTCACAGTCTCTCTGTTTTTTTTCTTTCTCTCGTCTTCTTTTTTCTCAGTCTGTGTGTGTGAGTTTCTCTCAGTTCATCTGTCTGTGTGAGTTTAGAGCCCCCTCACGCACTCAGACTTTTCGCTCCTTAAAGCATAGTCTGCGTACTGACTTCCCCCATTATAGGAACGGGCTCATCTCTTTAAAACAGACTAATAACAAAATTTGATTTTGAAAGCTCTTTATGCATTTTGAAAGCATCAAAAAATTATCTAATAATAATAATAAAAAAAATTAACTTCTTAACCAATCAAAACACTGAAAAATAGACGAAATATTAAGAAAAGAGGCAAAAAATTGAAGAAAATGGACTTTTTATGCGTCGGCATTGTGCAATGCCGATCCTTGTTTTTTTACTTTTAATTACCAAAAGACACTTAAAAAATTGACTTCCTTGTAATCAAATCCTAAAAAATGTTGCAATTTAGTCCTTAAAGTCCAGAAAATCGACAACCAAGTTCAATTTTTGAATAAATTTCATCATAGGATCTTACGTCATAATTATGTACAATTGCATTCCAAAATTGGGTGCTTACAATTGCCCCCTTTTGTCACTATTTGCTTGACAAATTGCGGCAAAGCAATAAAAGCACACAATTTTAAAAATTAAGGCACTTGATTGTATCCTAAATGATAGATTGATGCCTAAAATGCTAAGAAAGGTGTAATTTTTGACAAGTCTCACTATATTTCCTGCTGAACGTTTAATGGACTTTGTGCAAATGAGTTTCGCTATATTTCCTATAGGACGTTTAGCGATGATAAATTGAAAACTTCCTATAGTTCCAGTGGAACGTCTAGCAATGATGAATTTCATTATATTCCCTGTGGGACATCTAACGATGTACATTATATTCCCTATGAGACATCTAGTGATGATAAATTGAAAACTTGCTATAATTCCTGTGGAATGTCTAGCACCGATGAATTTCATTATATTCCCTGTGGGATGTCTAATGATTCACACTATATTCCTTATGGGACGTCTAGTGATGATAAATTGAAAACTTATTATAGTTCTTGTGGAATGTTTAGCAGTGATGAATTTCGTTATATTCCCTGTGGGATGTCTAACAATGCACACTATATTCCCTGTGGGACGTTGAGTGAAGTTGAATTGAAAATATGCTATAGTTCCTGTGGAACATCTAGCATCGATGAATTTTGTTATATTCCCTGTGGGATGTTTAACGATGCACACTATATTCCCTATGGGACATCTAGTGATGATAAATTAAAAACTTGCTATTGTTCCTATAGAATGTCTAGCACTAATGAATTTTGTTATATCCCTGTGGGACGTTTAACGATGCACACTAGATTCCTTGTGGGACGTCTAGTGAAGTTAAATTAAAAATCTATTATAGTTCTTGTGGAACGTCTAGCATTGATGAACTTGAAAGTTTATGTCATAACTGTTATGCAGCACATAACATAATGAAGGTTATTACTACTATGCATCACATAACGTAATCATTTGAAATTCATTCATAGCTACTATGCAGCATATGAATCCTTTGATTGAAATGATGCATGCAAAATGCAAAAAATCAATTATGTAATCTTGTTCTGTATTTTGTACTTGACAAAAAATTCAAAATCACATATTAATTATACAGTTTTAATAATTCAATGAATTATTAATTTGGTGAATGTCATGATTTAATTAGGAACATGTTCCTAATCAGAATGCAATTATGGACCAAATTGCAATGAAAGAACTTAGATCCATGTATAAGAACCAAATTGGATATTTTCCACTTTATATATACTTTCCTTTTTTGCATGTAACATTCCATTATCTCCTTTCTTCATTTTCCTTTCCTTTTATTTTCTCTCTTTTCCTTCATTTTCTTTCCTTGATTTCTTCATCATTTGACGTCTGATTTGCAATCCGTCTGATCTTATGGCCTCCTCATCAAATTGTCCATAAGGTGAGGTGTTTCCTTTTAATATTATTAGGTACAACCCTCTTTTATGAGACCGGTCATAAGGTCAGTATTGCTTTGTTAGGTCCTTTTCATGACTTGGATTGAGTTGCCACACTAGATTGGGGATCTACTGCACTTGCTTATATTTACTACAGACTAGACACTGTTTGTAGAGGTGTTGTCATGATGTGTGGCTTTTAGCACATCTTGCATGTATGTTCTCCTTCCTTTGATCTTTATAGTCTTGCTTTTATTTTCCTTTTTCTAATATGTTCTCTTTCTTCTAAATCTGGAGCATAGAGATCGGGTTGAATCGAGGCTTTGATGCTATCAGTTCTGATAGGACCTTTCCTCTAATGATGAGATAAGGTTCTTCCTGCCTTGCTAGCAATAAAAATACTTTGCAGACGTATCGTGATAGCTGAACATTGTCGAGTGACACCTGGTAAAAAAAAATAAAATCATTAATATGTTACAGTTTAATAGAGATTAGACTTAATTTACATAAATTATAGATAAACTCTGATTGGTTGGAGGATGTTAAGGACATCCAGCGATATGATTTCATGGTAGTTGCAGTTCACCTTGAGCCTATGAGGATCCTACTCTCTAGTTATGGCTATTTGATATGGTATTTAGGGGAGTGAGTGTATCGCTGGTCTTCTGGCCCTTCTCAACATCGCATTCCATCTAATGTCCCTTCCTCTATGCTTCACAGCTCATATCTCACAAGTTCAGAGTTGAGGGATGCACTACAGGGATATGTTGCCTCAGATTTTCTTAAGCATTCTCGATATTATCAGCAGTTTATCCAGGAGAGCCTCTTGGAGCATGTTCCCATTGACGATGATGAGGTAATTTCTCATTATTTTAGCTTCTACTTCTAGAACCTATGAATCACTCCTTCTCTTTACAATTTGAGGAGGTTCATTCTTCTTTTGATGCGAATGAGGAGACTAAGATTGCTCTAGAGACTGAGGTTATTCCTGATATTAAAAGTCTTGAGACCATACCTAGTCCTATTCATCATACTCAGTATGTTGGGACTAGTCGCGATGGTGCTTTTGCGAGCATTACCCTTGGTGATATCTCGCTTTTAGATAGGTCCATGTTCTACTAGGCTCCTACTGTTTAGACTCTAGTCGAGCAGCATATGCATTTTAATGATGCTTTGCTTTCTATCTTTTCTCATAAAGATGCCTCTCATTTGAGTTTTTCTTACTTGTTTCCTGCGTAATATATACACTCAACACTAATGTTAATAAATTTACAAAACAGGCCCCTCAGACATAGGCAGAGTATTTACATAGACTCGCCTCATCTCAGAGGTTATTCACATACAAGTTATAGATAGTTGGAGAGCAAGTATATGTACAATAAAGATGCAAATGTATGCACACCATGCATAAAATGCACATGATGTGTTTTCTATGTGTACAGAGCTACTCGAGCGATCTAGAGCGCGAGATTGAGATGCTTCACCGATAGCTTGTAAGTTCGAGCATTGATCCTTACAGTGCTGGGACTTCCTCTATCAGACCTCCAAACATCTTTCACCATGATGACTCTAACAAAGGATGGAGCCCATGGCCGAATTCTAGAGCTCAAGATGACTGATTTAGGCTATCGAATTTTTTTATTATATTATTGTGTTCTGAATTCTAGATTTACAATTCCTGCAGACTTGTTAAAGTTAGTTTCAACCATGATGAATGTATAAAATTAATTATAATGTTGAAAATTTATGATAAAATTCTTCATTTTATCATGAGATAACATGTACTTAACGAATCTCACTATTTGCAAAAAATAAAAAAAATGGACTTTTTATGCGTTAGCATTGTGCAATGTCGATCCTTTTTTTTAACTTTTAATTACCAAAAGACCCCTAAAAATTTGACTTCCTTGTAATTAAATCCTAAAAAATGTTGCAATTTAGTCCTTAAAGTCCAGAAAATCAACAATCAAGTTCAATTTTTGAATAAATTTCATCATAGGGGCTTACATTGCAATTGTGTACAATTACATCCCGAAATTGGGTGCTTACATCATCCATCTCATGAATTTTCTTTTCTGAAACTCTCAACTAGCTTTATCAAGTATGTTCTTTATGGCACCATTCTTAAACTTTGTGTTGTAATTGCTAAGCACATTATGTAAACAGTATCAATATGGATTACCATGCCACAATTCTTGCTTCATGAATGCTTTATTCCAATATGATAATAAAAAATGATACAAATATCAACTCTTCCTTCGTAATAAAAATATCACAACATCTTCATGAATTAATCCTAATTTTCTTTATTCTCTTTTTCTACTAAACCAAACACTAATGGTAATATAGCATTATTCACATTAATTGCTTCAGCAGTCATGAATATACTTCTATATTTACCATATAAAAATGTGTCATCCACATATATAACAGGTTTGTAATGTTTGAACCTGTCAATATATGGCTTATATGCATAGAACACGCTTTTGAATTATCGAGAACATGATTCACCAAATGTGCCTCCCCTTCATTATACCACAAAGAACTAGGATTAAGTGTCACTGCTACATGCATGAAGGCACAGAGAAATTTGTAAGAGTCATCCCAATCCCCCCATAAATTCACAATTGCCTTTTGTTTTCCTTTCTAGACCTTTTTAAAGGTCAGTATGATTCCAAACCATTCTTTCAACCCAACAAGCAATGCTTTTACCTTAATGCTTGGCTTTACCTCTAACATTACTTGTATGTATACAACAATTAGATTGGAATCAAAATTCCTATTATCTTGACTCTGTCTAGGAGCACTACAAGTGTGGGGACCATTGTACCTCATTATTTCCCAAAACCTACTTCTCTTAAGCTTTATGGCTCTTACCCTCTATTCGTAACCCAACTTGCAAACTAAGGTTATAGTATTACTCCTAGTTTCAGAACTTTGAAATTGTCACCTAACTCTTAATGAATACAACTTGCAAGCTATTTTAACTACATCTCTAGATTGAAATAATATACCCTTTGCCAGTTCTTTTGATAGGTCCCAGAACAGATCATCTACATTTGATGTATTTCTATTATCATACATATCCTTAAGATTTACATGTTCAACTTGTGAAGGAATTTATCTATTACCCTTTCAACTAATGCCACCATTAAAGCATCATTGTTAATGTCAACATCACCAATAACATTACCACTGTCATCATCATCATCTTCATCAAAATAATGCTCCTCATCATCATCCTCCTCCTCAATATCCTTATCATTGTCTTAAAGTTCTTCCTTGAGTTCCTCATTTAAACAATCATTCTCTTCCTCCTCAACTTTAATTTCATTTTAAATATATCTTAAGGAACTAGCTTTTGCATATGATTCATGTCTAAATGTAACTGTAGTAAATTCAATATATAGTTCAATGGCAAGCCAACCTGTAAAATACCTTACTATTTGAAACATATACCAAACATCAAAATCATCTCTAATTTGAATAAAACCAAACGCTGAATTTTCACCAAATCTCATTACTGGTTGTCTAAATAAAATTTTTGTAATAATCCCATCATTACTAATTTCGACAACATTTCTAATTATTTTATGTAACCCTTCTAGATTAAAATCATCAATAAAATTGATCATTCTCAATGATACATTTACTACGTTTGGACTGCACACAGTTTGAATAATTTGACCACCCCAGTATATGATCACAGCTCATGCATTTGACATGTCGGCCTATTATAAAAACTAATCGCAATAAGTTTTTTAATTTATGTATGTAATACCATTTGATTCTAACTACATAAGTAAATCAACACTTTGAACTAACTCTTGTTCTTTGCACTCTGTACAGCAACTTCACTTACTAAAGACAATATTTCCATCATAAGCATTAAATTTATTATGATATAAAATTTCACTGATGTCACGACCCAAAACAGGGGCCATAACCGGCACTAGGGAACGGGAATTCTTTCAAATCCGGAACCCGTAGCAAGCCTAAAAATAAAATAAAACATACAATAATAATAATAACAACACTTAATGCAGCGAAAATAAAATCATAAATATCAAAATAATATTTCCATCAAATGAAATTAAATCAAATCCCTGTCTCATACATATAAATGAACTTTTAATACAAATCCAGTTCAAATATTCAAAGTACATAACTCACACAAATATAATACATAAAACCCACAAACTTATTTACAACTACTGCAGTGTCTAGATTATAAAAATAAAACTCAAGACTCAGATAAGCAGTTTACATAAAGAAGCCGGGGCGGAAGAAATCCAGCGTACAGGCCTGCTACTGAGGTTTGAAGACGATGACTCTCCTGAAAAATAGTCAACGGAGGGGAGTCAGACCTCACTGAGTGAATTACTATAATATATATACATGCATACTAAATGCCAATGCATACAATCAACAGTATATATATATATAATAAGCATATATACAAACAAATACACACAAATGCAATAAAATCATTTTATATATTTTTATTGGAAATCATAGTTCATGAAGGATCAAATAGAACCCTAGAATATCGCAACCTCAAAACAGTGTTAGACAATACTCTAGCCACACAGGCTTACTTATTCCAAAATATTCACTTATTCCATTTAAACAGTAGACTGGCCCCGAGACACTAAATCAACCGAGCTCCAGCAGTCTGACTGTCAGTGTGATTGGCCCCGAGACACTTAGTCAATCGAGCTCCAACAATCACACTCCCAAATCATGTCTCACACATCAAATAATCATATCCAATCAATATCCACAAATGGTTAGTAATATAGCCTAAATGCTATAAGCGTACCGGTACATACTCGGTCCTAGTGCTGCCCACTAGGTAGCACGTTCTATTGGTATCCTTCATCGAAATATAAAGCATACATTCATAAAAATAAATGATGCAAGAATTTAAATATAAATAGCAACATAAACCATATATATATACTAGAAATATACCAAAAGTAAACCAGGTATATTTCGAGTATATATACGCCAAAGAAATCCAGATAGATTACGAAATAAACTAGAAATATATTCAAAAACATTTTAAACTTAATTTATTAGCAAAACATGCATATAATTTAAAATATACCGAAAATATACTAAAGATAAACCAAAATAAATTAAAAATAAACTTAAGTAATAATTGAATTATTTATGCATAATTAATCAAAATAAAATATATATTTCTAAATCATGCACCCTAAAGCACATATATATAGAATAGTAACTCACACTTAGTGCACTCCTCAAGATAGGTCCGACGGGCCTGGTCCACTAGGCCTCGGTCTCCGTGCAACTAAACAAACAATAAATAACAGACATCAGAATAAACCTAACAGAAAATCCTAGAAACTCGATCTAGAATATTGGACACAGAATCAAAATTAGGGTTCGACCGGACATCATGTTTTACGAGAATTCTACCTTAAATCTGGCAGAACCTCCCCTGTAAAACGAACATCTCTCTACTCAAAGAGTAGAGCCGGCCCTACAAAGAAACACACTTCAAAAAATAGACATAGAATTACATCCATAATCCCTCGGTCGGACTCCAAACTATAGTCTACCGACCGGGGTCCACAATTCACAAAATAATTATAAAAATACCGAAAATGCCCTTATATCATAGAAATACATTTAATATGTAAAAATTACATAATTAACTCTAAAACACAGTAAAAATCGATAAAAACTCATTTTATTAGAAAAATCGTAATTTATATATATAATTGAAAATAATTCACGAAAAATAGTTTTAATTAATTAAAAATACTATATAATTTATAGAAATCATTTTTATACCATAAATAACTATTAAAACCAATTTAATTATATTTTTAGTCAATTTAGGGTAAAATTACCAAAATACCCCTATATATATAAATATACTAAAATTCATTCAAAAATTCACCAAAAATAGTATAATTATCCAAAATTAATTTTCTCCACATATTTATCAATAATATCAATAATTAAACTCAATTAACTAATTAATTTCAATTAAAAACACAATTAACCTAATTTTCCAAAATTACATAAACCTAAATAAATTCAAAATAAATACATAGAAATTCATAAAAATTCCAAATAAATTCCTATAATTCATTTCAACACCTATATTTATCATAAAACACAATTTCATAATTTAATTAATTAATTTTTGAAAATTAGAAAATAATATTAAAAAATCCAAAAATACCCAAAAATAAAAATAATCTCCAAAAATTCACATATGAAGATTAAGCTACTAGGATCAACATTTGTTAAGGGACTTTTCATGAATCAATCAATTCAAAGTTCAAAAAATTCAAGAAGTTAAAATGGCCGAATTGAAGATTTAGCTCAAACCACTTGTTTTCAGGCCAAAAGGAGCTTAGAATAGGGACCACCGGAGCTCAAGGAGTCGATGAAGACCGGTGGTGTCAAAAATGGTGGCCGGAATCGTGATCGATGGTGAAGAGCTCCACTTGCTGCCACCGTAAATTTCGGGCGTTCCAACGGGCTTCCGGCGGCCTAGTCACATCGAAGAGGAAGAGGAAGGAAGGGGGAGGAGGTTGGTAGCAGCTGATGGCGGCGAAGGGCGGTCCAGCATGGTGGAACAGGAGGCGCAGTGAGGGTAGGGCATCGGGAGAGAAGGAGATTGTAATATCCCGAATTTTTAAATATTTTTATACTGCATCGGGATATGCAGTGTTAATAATTTTTGTATATATATTTATGATATTTTATGAGTTTGTTGTTTGTTTAAAGCTAATTTTAATTATTTTATATTATTTTAAGTACTTTACGTAAAATTTTCCCGAAAATTATATTTTCGGGGAAATTGACATGTAAATAAATTAATACTATTTATTTTGACTAGTTTTATGAATTTGCATGAACTCATATATAATTTTAAAGTGCTAAAATAAAATGTATATATGTGTATTTATTTAAATTAATTAGAGCTTAATTAATTTCCTTAATTTTATTATTTAATTTTTGTATTAATTAATTTTAAGTTTATAAATTATTAAACATATTAAAATATGTGTGTGGTGTGTATTTAATATGTGTGAAATTTTATATTATTATAATATATAGTGTAAATATATATATATATATACATATATATATATATATATATATATACATATATACATAATTTTTTTATCAAAAAACCAAAACTTCCATTTATTTACAGTTTTGCCCCTCCTTCATCTTCTTCCTCCCAAAACGTTTTCTTCCATTTTCAGCCACTTTCAAGCTGGTTTTCTTCCTGTTACTATGCCTCTCAGCCTTCCTCTTCCACCTCCAGCCATTTCCACCACCTAAAACACTCATTTCCGGTGAGTTTTGGCCGGATTTTCTTCAAAGAGCCAAAAATCAACTTAACTCCGACCAAGCACTTTCCGGCCACCAAATTTGATGCCGTTGGTCTCTATCTTCTCCTTGAGCTCTGGTGAGTGTGATTCCAAGCTTTATTTTACTTGATTTGGTCTAGAATTGCTTAGGTTTTAATTTCTTCAAATCAGCCATTTTGGGTTTCGAATTTTTTTTAGCTTCAATTTGATTGCTTCATGAAAACTTCATTCACAAAATTTGTTCCTGGAAGCTTAATCTACATGCTGTAATTTTTTCAGAATTTTTGGAATTTATTTTAATTTTTGTGAATTTTTGATTATTTTATTATTATTTTCTAATTTTCGAAAATTAATTAATTAAATTATGAAATTGTGTTTTATGGTGATTATAGGAGTTGAAATCAATTATAGAAATTTATTTGTAATTTTTGTGAATTTTTATGTATTTATTTGGAATTTATTAAGTTTAGGTAATTTTGAAAAATAGGGTTAATTATGTGTTTAATTGAAATAAATTGGTAAATTGAGTATATTTATTGATATTATTGAATTATATGTTGAGAAATTAATTTTTGAGTAATTATATAATTTTTGGTGAATTTTTGAACATTTATAGTGAATATATATATATAGGGGTATTTTGGTAATTTTACACTAAATTGGTTAAAAATGTAATTAAATTGGTTTTAATAGTTATTTAGGGTATAAAAATGATTTCTGCAAATTTTCATTATTTTTAACTAATTAAAATTATTTTTCGTAAATTATTTTCAAATTATATATAATATACTATTTTTCTAAATAAATGGGTTTTTATTGATTTTTAGTATGTTTTAGGGTTAATTACGTAATTTGGATTTATAAAATGTATTTTTATTATATAAGGGCATTTTCGATATTTTATAATTATTCTGTGAATTGTGAACCTCGGTCGATGAATTGTAATTTGGAGTCCGACCGAGGGATTTTGGTTGTAATCCTGTGTTTATTCCGAAGTGTATTTCTTTGCAGGACCGACTCTACTCTTTGAGTAGAGAGATGTCCGTTTTACAGGGGAGGTTCTGTCGGTTTTTCGGTAGAATTCTCGTAAAACGTGATGTCCGATCAAATTCCTATTCTAAAGCTGTGTCTAAAATTCTAGATCGAGTCTTTAGAATTTTTATTAAATTTATTCTGATTTCATGTTGTCATTTATTTGTCTAGCTGCGCCGAGACCGAGGCTTAACGGATCAGGCCCGCTGAGTTTGTTTCATGGAGCGCTAACATGTGAGTTATTATACTGTATATATATGCATTGCATATAGGGTGCATTATTTAGAATTTTTCATTTTCATTGTATGTTTTAAAAAATGATTTAAATTATAATATTTTTTGATATATATAGGGTTGCATTCTTATATATATGCATATTAAATAATTATGCATGTTAGTTTGATATATGCACATTAAACAATTAGGTTTAGGTTTAATACATTTGAGTAATATACACATGTTTTAAAATGTACACTTAGACATAATTATTTTATTAAATGATTAGTATACTTTAGGTATAGTTTCAGTAGATTTTAGGTTTATTCTTAAATAATTGCATGTTAAATTATAAACCTACACTTAAATTATTTTTAAGTTTATTTTTGGTATATTTTTTATTTATTTCCGAATAAATAAATGTTTTATTATTAAATTAAACCTAACACATTAGTGGTATATTTAGGGTTTATTTTTGATATATGCATGCTAGATAATTAGATTTATTTTTAGTATATTTGTGAATATATGTTAAACACAAACACGTATTTAAATGAATATTTATACATAAATGGTTTATTAAATGATTTGAGTACTTAGGGTATATCTTTTGCATATTTAAGTATATTTTTAAGATAATGCATGTTATATTATTGTTACTCATTTAAATTGTTTTTCACTATATTAATGATTTATCTTTAGTTTATTTCATATTTTATTTGACTATATATATATATATATATATATATATATATATATATATATATATATATATATATATATATATATATATATATATATACCTGAAATATACTGGGTATATTTTAGGTATATTTTATATATATATATATATGATTGGTTTTACTATTATGAATATTGTTCTACATTAATTATTTTTCGAATGAATGATTTATTCGAAGTGAAGGATATCAATAGAACGTGCTTCCTAGTGGGCAGCACTAGGACCGTGTACATACCGGTACGATAGATAAGGATTGAGTGAGAGTTAAAATTGGGTGATTATAATTGATTTAATTGATTTGACTAAGATTAATGGTATGTTAGATAGTGTGATTGCGGGGCCAATCACACTGACAGTCAAACTGCTAGAGCTCGGTTGACTTAGTGTCTCGGGGCCAGTCTATTGTCCATAAGTGAATTGAATGATCTATTGGGTTAATTGAGATGTGAGGTGATGGATAGTGTGATTGCTGGAGCTCGGTTGACCAAGTGTCTCGGGGCCAATCACACTGACAGCCAGACTGCTGGAGCTCGATCGACTTAGTGTCTCGGGGCCAGTCTGCTATCCAAATTGGAATAAGTATTCTATTTGGAATCAAGTGAGCCTGTATGGCTAGAGTGATAATGGGATTGTTTGAGGTTGTTATTATTTAGGGTTCTATGGATCCTTCATAAATTAAAACAAACGTTTTCTACATTTAGTATATTTATAAAAGCAGAGTTTGACATTCGTGTGAATTGTGTGTATATACATATATATATAATAATGCTTGATTGTTATGGTTTAGTTTGCATGTATATATAGTATAATAATTCACTCAGTGAGGTCTGACCCCCCTCAATTATTTTTTTTCAGGAGATTCCATATCGTCAGACCTTAGTTGTAGAGTTCCTCGCCGGTGTTCTTCAGTCCCGGTTGTTTTATGCAAATGTATATTCTGAACTTTGAATTGTATTCTAGAAACTGCAGTAGTAGTGTCACTATATTGGAAGTGTATTATTTTGTTTGGATATTAAATACTCTGAGAATTTGTATTTGAACATTGTACGAATATGTATTCATTTATAAAATTATTTGGAGTATTTATTTTATATATTGATTCAAAAAAATTTTAATTTGGTCATACTTTTATATAATTATTGTATGATTTTATTTTCTAAGGTTTGCTACGGGTTCCGAATTCGAAAGAATTCCCGTTCCCTAGCGCCGGTCATGACTCCTAGTTTGGGTCGTGACAAAGTTGGTATCAGAGTTGAGTTCTGTGTCAGGGCTTAGTTGTTTGAGTTATGGCCCTAGTTTTTGAAGTTGTGTTTTCTGTTAAACTACTGCAGTGAATTAGGTTCGGTCATGTCTTTGAAAAGTCTTCCTTGCATTAGGAATTCCACGTAACCGTTAGGGTGTCTGTTGATGTTTGTGATTATTTGAACTATTTGTTTATTTTTGCTCCTTGTTGATTGCCTTGAGCGTGAATCGCTCCATCGATCGATGAGATCGATGATAGTTAATCTTCTGAGCACGAGGTTCTACCCCCTATGCATCCTGTTAGGCATAGGGGTAGAGATGGATTTAGAAGACCTAATGATCACTGTTGACAATGGGAATAACTGAATGAGGAGCTGGTGGCTTAGCATTGCAATGATGTTGCTTCTGCAACAAGAGTTTTGCAGGATGCGGTGCTGATACCTTCGATCATTCAGCAGATGTAATTTCTTTTTCAATCGAGAACTTGAGACATGTCAATTCTGCGTATATGCTATATTCTGAATTCTGTTGATTTCTATATCTTTTCAGCGCAGTGAATGTGAATTGTTTCTTCGCCAGAGACAATATTGATAATCAGTCTTTTCAAGTTCAAGTTGTGGTTATAGTTCTAGCCCTACTACACCTATCTAGTATAGGGGTAGGTTAGAGGCAACTATAACTCAAGGGTTAAGGTAGTCATTGTAAGTAGTACAAGCATTCCTTTTGGACTTGAACGTGCAACAATTGTGGCCAGGATAGCCGAGATTAATAAAAGCTTGATAGCATTTAATCAAGTTTGACAGTTGTTTGAATATGCTTTGACGGGTGAATTGGAAAATGTCTAATGAAGACGAAGCACTCTTGTATTCCTTATGGCAAGCTGTCAATTCTGACTACAACACATAATTTGAGTTAAAGGGGGATTTCTAAGATACTTCCATCCACCTTTAAGGAAGGATAATTACCTGTATCAGCTATTGCATAGAGTAAGGGAAGAGAAATCAGTTGAGAAGATTACCTGTAAACTCTTCAATCTGATATGTCATGATGAAGACGTAATACAGTATAAGAGGAGACTGGTAGAATTATGAGTTACAAGATTAAGCATAATATATTGGCATCTGAACCGAGAATTGAGATTCAGAGAGTTATTGTGAATTCAGTCTTTTGGGTGTAATTAATCTTGATGAGATGTGAAAGGGTTGTCAAGAATATCTGGCTCTAGTTGAGTATACTTCAGTGGAGAAGTTGTCTCTCCCAAATGTTTTAATTGCCTGTGAGTTACCAGGTTTACCACTTTACAGAGATTGAATTCTGTATCGATGTGGTTCCTAATATAACTCTTATTTCAATGTAGCCCTACAAAATGACTTTTGCAGAGCTGTAGGAGCAATTACGAGAGCTATATGACCAAGGTTTTATTAGACCTTATGTTTCTCTTCGGGGTGCACTAGTCCTGTTGTAAGGAAGAAGGATGGTACCTTGAAACTATGCATTGACTGTAAAGAGATGAATAGGGTAACAGTGAAGGACAAGTATCCTCTTTTGAGGATAGATGACCTGTCTGATCGGCTAAATAGTGCACAGTTCTTTTCAAAAATTAATTTGAAGTCAGGTTATCATTAGTTGTGGATCAGTTTGTAGTAGTCTTCATTAATGATATTTTAATGTATTCGAAGTGAATAAAAAGGGCACGTATATCACTTGAGGACTATACTACAGACACTAAGAGAATGTCAACTTTATGCTGAATTCAAGAAGTGTGATCATTGGGTGGAGAGTGTTGTTTTTCTTAGAATTGTGGCGTTTAAGGATAGAATTCGAGTTGATCCACAAAAGATCAAAATAGCATCTGAGTGGCCCAGACTGACTGAATCCATTGAGATCTGTAATTTTCTGGGTTTAATTGGGTATCATAGGAAATCTGAATAGAATTCGCTAGAATTACAGCTCCTATGACCCTCATAACTCAGAAGAATGGGAAAATTGTGTGAACAAATGTTTGTTGGAACAGCTTCCAAGTGCTGAAGAAGACCGATTGATATGAGGGTTACGTGAAATTTAGAGAATAAGACCTGATATCATTACAGCATTTCATCATATCATCATAACATCTCATTACAGCATTTCATCACGACATTTCATTCTAGCATTTCATCATAACATTTCATTAGATCATCTCATCATGACATTCATCATAGCATGTCATCATGGCATATCACTATAGAATGATCTGCTGATAGGAGATGCCCAAGTTAATGATACAGGGTTGATGTTGTAATCTGAGAAAGGGATTCTATATAAGCTGTGGAAGTGAACTTGCAGTGTACATCCAAATGGTTACCAAGAATTATCACAGTATTCAGGATCAGTACTAGTGGGTTGGATTATAGAAGGATGTGACTGATTGTATTTCTAAGTGTTAAAATTGCCAGTCGGTGAAAGCTGAATATCAGAAGTCTTCTAGGAAGTTTCAATCTCTTTTGAATTTGGGTGGAAATAAGAGAGAATTGTGATAATTTTTGTGGTTGGTTACCTCGTTCGAAGGGTGAATATGATTCCGTTGGAATGATTGTAGACAAATTGACCAAGTCAGCTAATTTTTGGCCAGTGGAAGCCACTTATTCAGTAGCTAAGTGGGCTAAGTTGCATATGAAGCATATTGTGTGCCTGCATGGACTACCTGTGTCCATTGTATATGGTAAAGGTACAGTATTTACCTTTTGATTTTGGCAGAGATTATGGAGAGTAATAGACACCTGATTAGATTTCAATACTGCTTTTCATCCTCAGACGGATGACAGTCTGAGAGAATGATCCAGATACTAAATAATATGTTGAAGATATGTGTTTTGGATCTAGAAGGTAGCTAGGTTGATTATATGCTACTTATAGAATTCTTTTATAATAACAGCTACCATAGCAGTATTGGAATGACACCACCTGAAGCTTTTATGGAAAGAAGTCTTAACTAGATATGAGATGGTTCAGAATACAGCGGAGAAAGTTGTTGTGATAAGAAGAGCGATATGGATCCTAGACGCAGAGATATGGAGTTTCATATCGAAGACTGTAATTCTGAAGATGTCTTCGAAAAGTGGTGTGATGAGACGCGTTGAACAATATAGAACTGAATGAAGACCTGAAGTTTGAGAAGGAATCGGTTGAGATTGTAAATTATCAAACTCAATAGTTATGTTCGAATTAGATTCAGATGATCAAGGTTCCGTGACGTGGCAACAAAGTGAAAAAGCTTACGTAAAAGACTGAAGTTGAGATACGAGCTTCTTACCCATATCTCTTTCTTTCTTGATCTTGTAATTTTCTTTTTGGAATTCGGGGACGAATTCTTGTAAGGGGGGAAGACTGTAATATCCCGAATTTTTAAATATTTTTATACTGCATCGGGATATGCAATGTTAATAATTTTTGTATATATATTTATGATATTTTATGAGTTTGTTGTTTGTTTAAAGCTAATTTTAATTATTTTATATTATTTTAAGTACTTTACGTAAAATTTTCCCGAAAATTATATTTTCGGGGAAATTGACACGTAAATAAATTAATACTATTTATTTTGACTAGTTTTATGAATTTGCATGAACTCATATATAATTTTAAAGTGCTAAAATAAAATGTATATATGTGTATTTATTTAAATTAATTAGAGCTTAATTAATTTCCTTAATTTTATTATTTAATTTTTGTATTAATTAATTTTAAGTTTATAAATTATTAAACATATTAAAATATGTGTGTGGTGTGTATTTAATATGTGTGAAATTTTATATTATTATAATATATAGTGTAAATATATATATATATATATATATATACATATATACATAATTTTTTTATCAAAAAACCAAAACTTCCATTTATTTACAGTTTTGCCCCTCCTTCATCTTCTTCCTCCCAAAACGTTTTCTTCCATTTCCAGCCACTTTCAAGCTGGTTTTCTTCCTGTTACTATGCCTCTCAGCCTTCCTCTTCCACCTCCAGCCATTTCCACCACCTAAAACACTATTTTCCGGTGAGTTTTGGCCGAATTTTCTTCAAAGAGCCAAAAATCAACTTAACTCTGACCAAGCACTTTCCGGCCACCAAATTTGATGCCGTTGGTCTCTATCTTCTCCTTGAGCTCTGGTGAGTGTGATTCCAAGCTTTATTTCACTTGATTTGGTCTAGAATTGCTTAGGTTTCAATTTCTTCAAATCAGCCATTTTGGGTTTCGAATTTTTTTTAGCTTCAATTTGATTGCTTCATGAAAACTTCATTCACAAACTTTGTTCCTGGAAGCTAATCTACATGCTGTAATTTTTTTATAATTTTTGGAATTTATTTTAATTTTTGTGAATTTTTGATTATTTTATTATTATTTTCTAATTTTCGAAAATTAATTAATTAAATTATGAAATTATGTTTTATGGTGATTATAGGAGTTGAAATCAATTATAGAAATTTATTTGTAATTTTTGTGAATTTTTATGTATTTATTTGGAATTTATTAAGTTTAGGTAATTTTGAAAAATAGGGTTAATTATGTGTTTAATTGAAATAAATTGGTAAATTGAGTATATTTATTGATATTATTGAATTATATGTTGAGAAATTAATTTTTGAGTAATTATATAATTTTTGGTGAATTTTTGAACATTTATAGTGAATATATATATATAAGGGTATTTTGGTAATTTTATACTAAATTGGTTAAAAATGTAATTAAATTGGTTTTAATAGTTATTTAGGGTATAAAAATGATTTCTGCAAATTTTTATTATTTTTAACTAATTAAAACTATTTTTCGTAAATTATTTTCAAATTATATATAATATACTATTTTTCTAAATAAATGGGTTTTTATTGATTTTTAGTATGTTTTAGGGTTAATTACGTAATTTGGATTTATAAAATGTATTTTTATTATATAAGGGCATTTTCGATATTTTATAATTATTCTGTGAATTGTGAACCTCGGTCGGTGAATTGTAATTTGGAGTCCGACCGAGGGATTTTGGTTGTAATCCTGTGTTTATTTCGAAGTGTATTTCTTTGCAGGACCAACTCTACTCTTTGAGTAGAGAGATGTCCGTTTTACAGGGGAGGTTCTATCGGATTTTTGATAGAATTCTCGTAAAACATGATGTCCGGTCAAATTCCTATTCTAAAGCTGTGTCTAAAATTCTAGATCGAGTCTTTAGAATTTTTGTTAAATTTATTCTGATTTCATGTTGTCATTTGTTTGTCTAGCTGCGTCGAGACCGAGGCCTAACGGATCAAGCCTGCCGAGTTTGTCTCGTGGAGCGCTAATATGTGAGTTATTATACTGTATATATATGCACTGCATATAGGGTGCATTATTTAGAATTTTTCATTTTCATTGTATGTTTTAAAAAATGATTTAAATTATAATATTTTTTGGTATATATAGGGTTGCATTCTTATATATATGCATATTAAATAATTATGCATGTTAGTTTGATATATGCACATTAAACAATTAGGTTTAGGTTTAATACATTTGAGTAATATACACATGTTTTAAAATATACACTTAGACATAATTATTTTATTAAATGATTAGTATACTTTAGGTATAGTTTCAGTAGATTTTAGGTTTATTCTTAAATAATTGCATGTTAAATTATAAACCTACACTTAAATTATTTTTAAGTTTATTTTTGGTATATTTTTTATTTATTTCCGAATAAATAAATATTTTATTATTAAATTAAACCTAACACATTAGTGGTATATTTAGGGTTTATTTTTGATATATGCATGCTAGATAATTAGATTTATTTTTAGTATATTTGTGAATATATGTTAAACACAAACACGTATTTAAATGAATATTTATACATAAATGGTTTATTAAATGATTTGAGTACTTAGGGTATATCTTTTGCATATTTAAGTATATTTTTAAGATAATGCATGTTATATTATTGTTACTCATTTAAATTGTTTTTAACTATATTAATGATTTATCTTTAGTTTATTTCATATTTTATTTGACTATATATATATAGCTAGTGGGCAGCACTAGGACCGTGTACATACCGGTACGATAGATAAGGATTGAGTGAGAGTTAAAATTGGATGATTATAATTGATTTAATTGATTTGACTAAGATTAATGGTATGTTAGATAGTGTGATTGCAGGGCCAATCACACTGACAGTCAGACTGCTGGAGCTCGGTTGACTTAGTGTCTCGGGGCCAGTCTATTGTCCATAAGTGAATTGAATGATCTATTGGGTTGATTAAGATGTGAGGTGATGGATAGTGTGATTGTTGGAGCTGGGTTGACCAAGTGTCTCGGGGCCAATCACACTGACAGCCAGACTGCTGGAGCTCGGTCGACTTAGTGTCTCGGGGCCAGTCTGCTGTCCAAATTGGAATAAGTATTCTATTTGGAATCAAGTGAGCCTGTATGGCTAGAGTGATAATGGGATTGTTTGAGGTTGTTATTATTTAGGGTTCTATGGATCCTTCATAAATTAAAACAAACGTTTTCTACATTTAGTATATTTATAAAAGCAGAGTTTGACATTCGTGTGAATTGTGTGTATATACATACATATATAATAATGCCTGATTGTTATGGTTTAGTTTGCATGTATATATAGTATAATAATTCACTCAGTGAGGTCTGACCCCCCTCAATTATTTTTTTTCAGGAGATTCCATATCGCCAGACCTTAGTTGTAGAGTTCCTCGTCGGTGTTTTTCAGTCCCGGCTGTTTTATGCAAATGTATATTCTGAACTTTGAATTGTATTCTAGAAACTGCAGTAGTAGTGTCACTATATTGGAAGTGTATTATTTTGTTTGGATATTAAATACTCTGAGAATTTGTATTTGAACATTGTACGAATATGTATTCATTTATAAAATGATTTGGAGTATTTATTTTATATATTGATTCAGAAAAATTTTAATTTGGTCGTACTTTTATATAATTATTGTATGATTTTATTTTCTAAGGTTTGCTACGGGTTCCGGATTCGAAAGAATTTCCGTTCCCTAGCGCCGGTCATGACTCCTAGTTTGGGTCGTGACAGAGATGGAGAGAGGGGCAGATTGGTAATTTGCCAAACTTGATTTTTGATAAATATAATATATGTATAGGTATGTATATATATATATATATATATACTTTACACTATTTATTAAAATAATATAAAATCACACACATTAAATATACACCACACAAAATAATTTAATATTTTAAAATTTAATACACATAAAAATATTTAAATAATATTAAAACTAATAATAAATAATAAAATATTAGGGTAATTAATTAAACCCTAATTAAATAAATAAGTACACATATATACATTATTTAGTATTTTAAAAATATATATGAGTTCATGCAAGTTCCAGGAAAGTTTTACGTAAAATACTTAAAATATCATAAAATAATAAAAAAATCAATTTTAATTAAATAACATCTCATGAAATATCATAAATATATACAAAAATTATTAACACTGCATATCCCAATGCAATATTAAAATACTTAAAAATACGGGATATTACAACTAATAAATTTTTCATAACTATATTACCACCAAGTATATATATAAAAAAATATAACAAATATTTTACCACTAATCATTATATTATGAAAATTTATTTTGAATTGAACATACCTCTATAGCTTTACAAGTGACCTCCTCAATATCACCTTCTACAAAATAAAATAAAAATATATATAAATACATAAATATATCTAAGACAATAATATAAACGTATTCAATACCGCAAAAAAAAATGTTTAACTACATTGCCATGTTTATATATGTATATATTATGATTATGATTATAGTACATAAAAAACATTTTTATAATTATGAGTTTATATAAATGATGATTACTAACTAATTAATTAACCAACAAAATAAACAATTATATGTCACCAACAATTATATATAACAAAAAATTGTGCATTCATATCTAACATAATTGTCACACCCGTACCTTAATTCTAAGTACATTTACATTCATTATATGTTGCATTTACATATATATTGATTAAATTTAAGAATAAGCTAGTATATTTAGTTAAGCTAGTGTTTCGGCTTGAGTCATGACTTATACTCGATTAAAGAGTGAGAATTTTTGAATTTTAATGACACTCAAAATAAATAAAATATTGCAAATAATAAGGATATGAGGTTAAATTAAAGTAAAGGATAAGAACTTTAATGTTAGCAAAAGATGAGAACTCAAATTGAAACAATGATTGGCCTAGATTGAAACATTTGGAAGTTTGAGGATTTATAGGTAACTTAAGCATTTCATTAAAGACCAAAAGGAGTATTTTACATATTATTTATTTATTTCGATATATTTTCTTCTTCCATCATGATTGTTTAGAGCAGCCATAGGAAGGGAAGAAAAAAAAAAGAAAAAAAAACACACTTGAAAAGAGTCCTAGAGGGGGGGTGAATAGGACTATCAAATAAAAATGAGAAATTAAATAAATTCTTTGCAAGAATTAAATAGAAGTTGGGAAGGAAGAATGAAGAACACAAAGATTTAAGGAGTTCGGATTCAATAACAATCCTACGTCTCCACCTAACTTATCCCCAAGTTAGGATTTTCAATCACCCACAATCTTATTCACAGGATTAAGATTATACAAGAGTTTTATGGCTCACTCTTATAACCTTACAACATGAGTTTTCAATGCTCACTCAAAGAACCAAAACCTAAGTGTTTTAATGGACAACACTTAAACCAATTCCTTTAGAAATTAATCTCACTTTCCTTCTAATCTAACCCAAGATTTAAGATGAAGAGAAATTCCATTTCTAACACACACCCAACTCTCACAAGAGTTAAACAAATAAAGAATTATTTAAGAGAATTTGAGAGCTCAATGAAAGCTTAAGAGATAATAAAAATGATAAAACAAGTTACCTTACTTCCATTCAGCTCTAGAGGTATTTATACTAAAAAATATAGCTGTTGGAGGTGCAAATGATGTGTCCAATGTGTATATTTTGAATTATTGAGACTGATGCTGTCAGACAGCTATTCATGGATTGAAACCGTAATTGGCTCCTCATAACGTTTGAAGTTGCCCACACTTTCTTCATAAAATCTGTAGATATTTGAATTATCTTTCCATATCAACTTGAATCACCTAAATTGGACTTCTATATCTTAAGATATGTTCAAAATACTAAGGCTTGTGCAATCTATAATGCAGACTATGGTCAGACAGCTATACCTAAATTGAAGCCGTGATTTGCTCATGAATAAATTTGAATTTGCTCATATTTTCTTCATGAAAGATGTATATGTTTGAATTATCTTTCCATGAAATTTTTAATCACCTAAATTTGACTTCTTTAGCTCGGGATATGTCCAAATTACTGAGGATTGTGCAATCTGAAATGCAGAATACTGTCAGACAGCTATACACAAGTTGAAGCCATGATCTGCTTCTGAAGAAATTCTAATTTGCCCATATTTTCTTCATAAAAGTTGTATATATTTGACTTATATTTTCATATCATTTTGAATCACCTTAATTGAACTTCTGTAACTCAAGATATGTCCAAAATACTAAGAGATGTGTAGTCTAAGATGGCAGACGTATACGTGAATTTCAACTCAAAATTTGCATAATCAAATGAACTTGGATTTTCACAAAAAAGCCCAATTCAGAAAGCTCAAGATGTCTAATTAAAATGTTAAGAAGCTCATTTTCTCATTTAAGAGCTCTAAATATGTCAAAAGCCTTCTTCAATCTCAGAGGTTCAATCAGCCCGAAAAGTCACTATACATCCAAAAGTGTATATGCTTGGTATATGTTTGGTATATAATTCCGTACACACTTAATTGAAATTATTAGTATAAAAATTATTTGTCAAATTCCAAAATTAGGAGTTTGATCATGAAAATGGTCAATAACACTTAAAAAAAAGGAAAAGATGGTTGATTCATTTCTTCTTATAGAAGTGATTTTTCAAGAAAAATTGAAGATCTAAAGTACAATTAAGGCTATAATATTCATCTTATAAGACTTTGGGGATTTATTTAGTAAGTAATTTTAGTATTTTTCTTGATTTAATTTAAGGTTCTTAAGTTGCAGAATTCAGGATTGATAAGTCGGGTTTATCAGTCTCTGTAATTCAATCATATCTTGATCTAGAGAACTCCAAATTAAATTATTTGATGATCTAGAATCTTTGAAGAATCATCTAAAATTTTTTCTCTTCGAGCTTAATTTGATTCAGTCTCTATGTTAGGGTAATAAGAGAAAACATTTTATTGCTTAGTCTATCAATTTCTTTGAGCTAGTTATAATTCGTTATATATAACTATATTTGTGGGTGTCCAATTAGTGTCAAATTTTTATAGCATGTTGTAGACATATATATCTACGTTTGATTAAAAATTTAACTTAAAATTCCTTTTATGTAACTCCCAAAAATGTTTCAAACTCAGCTCTGAAAGCAGCAATTTTGATTATATGAACCAGGTTTATAGAGTTTGTGAGTTAAAACTAGTCTAGATATTTTTCATATATCTTGAACTAGGAAATTTGAAACTAAGTTTAGTTTTATTCAAAGAAAACTTAAAAAAGTTCTCTAAAACTTGAAAGTTTTGATCTATAGCTGATTGTGCCTAAATAGTGGTCTAACAGACCTCTACTTTTTATTGCTCAATCTATCTAAGCAATTGAGCTGCTTGTAATATAATCTTTATAATTTTATTTGTGGTTATTGAATGGAAATAAATTTTTTATAAAAGTACTACAGATAAAGATCTAGGTTTGGTTAAAATTTGAGGTTAAAATTCATTTTCTACAGGTTAGAGTGATTTTTCTAATTTAGGCATGAAAACAGCTATTTTAGAGTCAATGAAGCTGATTTGTAAAGTTGAGCTTAATTGCATATTTTACATATATTTTGGGGGCTGCATGGTTAGGTTAGTATATGAGATTGTTATATTGATGATTATAAATGAAACTGCATGTTTTAGGTATTGAAAATGGCAAGGTAAGTGTAGGTGCATGTTAAGCAAATTCGATGAATCGAATTTGTGTGTTTATAGGCTATTTTAGTGAGTAAATATTCAAGCCCTTTAAATCTTTTTATAATAGCAATAAATTGTTAATTTAAAAGTTGTTTTATGAACCTGAATTGATATTTTAAAATGGTTTCAATTCAGCCTTGTTGATACTTGAATTATATGTTTTAATTTTAAGCTTTCAAAGTTTCAATTTACAAGTTAAATATGTTATTACTATAAGCTTGTTTTGGTAATATGATTTGAGATTATTTTGGATACTCAATGATTTAAATGAAATTATAATCATCTTGATTTCATTCTTTTGAATTATGATGAGAAATAATTTGATTTTGAATACTCTATTATTATAAATGTGATGGAATTATTTTGATTAATTATTTGATAAACATGGTATTTGGTTTTGTGTATTACCACCCTATGTGAGATGTGAGAATGTTCTGAGGTATGACATGCACATTTAAGATTGTGATGGTTATTATTGCGCAATAAACAATAGGGCACTTGATTGCAGGACGATAAAGGAAGAAGCATTGTTTCATGCTAATGTAGTTGTAGAGTTAGCCTTCAAGTATGCCTGATGGCCTGTATGTTGTGGCCGAGTTGTGATGCTTTTTATAAGGGATGGTTAATACATATGAAAAGTTGTATTGATGCTTAAAAAGACATATGTTTAACTTGGCTATGCTTTACACAAGTTTGAAAGTGAGAAAGGATTTGACGTTTTAAGTAGATTATAATATGATTTGAAATACATTGTTATTATCAATTAAAAAGTCAAATGCATTTGGTTTAACCAAATTGTTTTTTGCTTGATATATCTATTCATTGAGTATTTTTGTACTCATTTTACTTTGTTTTATAAATATTTTCAGATAGCAGGGTTTTATAGTTGGTGGACAGAGTTAAATGAGTGTGAATAGAAGTTTTAGAATAAGGTTGGCCAACATCCTCATTAGAGTAGCCTTATTCCTTTATTTCTTAAGATTGTTGTATTAAGTGTTGTAAAACATTGGTGCTTAAGCCATATTTAAAAATGCAATATTTATATTATCCAATAATTTTGTATGTATTTTACTATTCATAAATAGTATTTCATTATTCATAAATATGTATTTTACAATTCATAAATAGTATTTCACTATTTAAAAAAATATGTAGTACTTTAAAAGTTCTTATTCTCTAAAAGTAACATATGTACAATACTAAACTCTTATAAGAGATTAATTTTGAATCCTCTTGTAAATATAAGGATATTATAATACAAATTAATTAAACTGAGCAATTTGTTTTGGTGATTGATTTTAAATGTCTATCTCGGGCTATGTGAGACGAGGTGTGATAATAAATACAATAAAATATTGCATATACAAACACTTCATAATAAATATGATATATATTTCATTTTACAATACATCAAATAAACATAAATTATTTTCTTAACATCCAAAAATATGCACAAAAACACCTTACATAAAATTAGTATATTTATCACCTAAACCTAATTGTCCTTGGAATTGACTCTTCAATTTTTTCTTTATCCATAATACTTGTGGTCATTTTTTTCAACTAAGGAAAATTTGAGTCAGGACCTTTTGAAAGACGATTGTTTGGACTAATCGCAAGTTTGGAGGTCCTATTTAAATTGTGCTAAATATTGTCCTCCAAAAATAAATATACTGATACATCATATGATATTTCATCATTAGGACCCCAAAGTCTCAAGTAACGTTGTCCATACTTCAAGGGCAATGTAGAGCACAATGCATACTTTTTAGACGCTTCACCCATCCTTTTGCCACTATGAATAAGTTCTTGAATCTTTTGGTTCACTATTCTAATATGCTCACACAATGTATGTTTAGACTTCATTTTATATTGATCGAGTTCATCAGTTAATTGTCTAACTCTTTCTTATTGTGCAGTCATTCTAACAACTCTAGGAGTAGTAACTATGCGAGCCCCAATACGACAAGGTCCATTTCTCTATTAATCTCTATAGTCTATAATTCGTTGCATTCTCTCAACATATGACATTTTCCTTAAACACATTAAGGAAATAACAACATAAAAATTAGCTAACATAATTTGTGGTCTCTAGCCATAAAACAAATTCTAATTTTCACAAAATTAAAAAAAATCAATACAAAATAAATATATAAATTACTTTAACTACATAAAAAAATTATTTTATAGTAGGACTTAATATAAAATAACAAATATCTAACAAATTATTTAAAAACACACAAATATAAAATGCATCGTATGAGAATAATGACTAACTATATAAAAAATGAATTCTGTAACTAATAAATAACAATTTGAAACACTAACTAATTACAATAATGTTTTTTTACCTAATGAAATAAACAACGTTTAATTTGATAATTACAATAATTAAACATTATTTTTAACAAACTAAACAAATTTACACTGAAGCATAAATAAAGTTATATATTATCTCATAAACTAAATAAATATTGTTTATTCTAATTATTCTGTAAAATATAGTAAATAATTTTAAAAAAAATATTTTTTTTTTACTAACTACCTAAATACATATTTTTTAATAAAAGGAAAATACTTTTTCAAATCACTAATTACAAATTTGTACAAAATAATAAATTTTACAATTACCTAATTACATATTGTTACTAAAATATTTCAGAATAAAATAGTTATAAAAATATTTTTTTAACTAACTCACATCATTATATAAATAAGGCATGCTATAAATAATCAACATATTAGAATCTTACATTTTACAGAAAATAAAAAGCAAAAAAAAAATATATAAAACAATATATAAAAATAATAACTACAAATATTTCCCTAAAATACTATTTTAATGTAATTTTTTTTACTACATGCTAGAAAAATATAAATGTTATTATCTACATAACAAAGCTTATATGATATCAATTTTTGTTATGATCTAATTAAATAAACAAAAAAATATTTTAACTAATTTTTTGGATTACTAATTACATATTTTCACTAAATTTCATTTTTTTCAATAATTAATTAAAAAATTTTCTACTAACAACCTCCACATTTTTCACTACCTGCATAAAAAATAATGTTTCACCACAAAATAATTATAAATATAAGAAAATATATAAAAAAATTAACTAAATAATTTTGATTATTCTTACTATATAATGAATTAAAAAAAATTAAACAATATCCAAAATATTACCTACATGCAATAAAAATATAAATTTCATTTACTACATAACAAAACTTAAATAAATAAAAATTGATATAAATTGTTCTTACTATCTAAATAATTAACCAAAAATAAATAAATAAATAAATAATCAACACAAATATGTTAACAACAATTATATCTCACAAAATGTCCATAAATGAATCAATACCCATTGTAAACAACCATAAATTACAATTTTTTCCACTCATCAACATATTAAATAATAGAATTATTAACAAAACATTCCTTTTTAGCTTTTAATTTTCACCTCCTCAATATCACCTTAAAAAATTTTAAAAAAACAACACACAAAACAAAATTTTGAGGTAATAAATACAAAATCTTCACTAACTATATAAATGAAATATATAAATGAATTTATAAATTTGCAACCCAAAATAATTACATTTTTTTAACTAATTTTCTAATCTATTTTTTACCTAAATAAACAAAATTTCATACATTTCAATATAAATATATAACATTTTTTTCACTTAATACAAACAAAAAAAATTAAAAATAGAACAATACAATACATACATACATTACAATTTACCTTTTTCTTAGAAATGGAACCAGTGGATCTTTATGCCAAGAAGAAATGAACAAGCTTAAAAAAAATAAAAAAAAATCATTTGCTGCAAGAAATGGAAAGAAGTTGATGAAGGAAAGGGATGTAGGAGGACAGTGAAAGTGATGGTAAATTAGGTCAAGAGGGAAATGGATTTAAGAGCAAAATGAACACCCAAAACACTACTTGAACTAGTGAAGTGGGTGAATAAATTCTACTGATGGGATGTCTCAAGCACGCTAGCATTTTGTCTTCAGCACGCCAGCATCTCACAAGTGAACAATATCAAAACGCTACTCAGAGTAGTGTTCTCTAGGTGAACAGTAACAAAACACTACTCAGAGTAGCGTTTTGATATTGTTCTATATGGCAGCCTTCCCAACATTAAGAAGAGTCGGAATAAGGCTATACAAATAATCCAAAAATGCTACTTCAACTAGCATTTTTTTTCTTTATAGACTATATGGGACGTAGCATTAGGAAGGGGCGAAAATTGGCAGGAAAAGCTGGAAAAACAGTAGGAAAAAGGCTATTGCAACTAGCATTTTGATGGCCTACTTGCCTTATGCTATTTTAAGTAGTGGTTTGAATTGAGCTGGATTTTATCCATAACTATAACGCTACTTCAAGTAGAGTTTTGTGTTTTTTAATAAAAAAAAAAAAGAAAATATCATAAAATGGGAAAAGTTTCAAAATCACTATAATTTGGGAAATAAAACTTTGTTTTCCCCTAAAATGGTAAATAGCCCCATGAGGACCATTGTTAAACATGTAGCATATATAAGAGTATCAGGTACAATAATCTTGATATTGCATTTATAGTACTACTTCACAATGTGTTCTCTCCAGCGAGAGTTCCAGTAAATATTCATCAGGAGATTAGCTTGAGTAAATAACCTTTAAGATGTGGTGGTTGGACAATTAGCATAAGGATATTAGCTATCAGTAAAGTTTATAGATACATGGCCAACCTGCAACTAGCCTAGCATATATATATATATATGCCCTATCCTTGCATTATGTGCAACACAAAGAGTACCATACTGTATCCTTAAGCTTAATCACTTGTGCAACCTTTTGGAAATTGACTTTTTGTATATTTATTGTATTTCTATATGAAAGATGTGTTGGATGTAAGAATCCCTGCAATTTTAAACATATAGCTAGACTTGGTAAGATTTGTGAGATTTTGCTTAAAGATCGTATCAAAATTATGAAACAATACTTTACAACCAAGGAAGTGTGCTGAAAGTTTATTTTGTCTTAATATTGCTGCATGTAGGGGTGGCCACGGGCTGGTTTAGGCCCTAAACCAGCCCAAAACTAGATCAAACATGAACCAACCCTGAACTAGACAAGACTGGTTCAGGTTGGTTCAAAATTTTTTGAACCATGAACCGGTGGTTCCGAACTTTTGGTTCAATGGTTCTGAACCAGATTTAATTATATATGTGTATATATATAGTTAAATTTTATTTTTTTTATGTCACAATCATTTAATTTAATTTTTATATATAACCAATTATTTAATGAAAAGATTAGAGAATAAATATACATAAAATAATTTTGATAAAATAAAAATTATAAATTATTTCCAGAAAATGGAAATTTATATATAATTTTCATATATAATCAAGTTTTAATATGACAATATGGCATTCAAATGTCTATTACTATAGCAATAAGTAACATATTAAAACTATTGACCAAAAAAAAGTAATTTATTAAAACTTATATATTTTTTTTAAAAAAAAAGGCCAAAAGGCCCGTTGTGACTTGTTGGACATCCACAAGTAATGAAAATGTGGGCAAAATTTTGTAAAGAAAATGGAAAAAAACCAAAAAAATTTCCAACAGATGTTCCGACTCATTAGAATTCAACATATGAATTATTAAACAAGTCTTTTTCATATAAAGAATTATTGTGTATGTTTACCAATAATAATGTTTCACAAGTTAATTTATTTCCATAAAATTTGGAAGTTTGTCAAAAAAAATTAGATCTTTTAAAAGTTTTTAATGATGCAACATACACATTAAGTGGAGTTTATTACCCAACATCTCATTTATTATTAATTGAATGTATTAATATTATTGGTGCTATGCAAGAAAATGAGACTAACTTAGTTTTAAGAGAATTAATATTATTAATGAAAAATAAATGGTTAAATTATTTAAAACAATTCCACTAATTAATCTTGTTGCATGTGTTTTTTATCCAAAAATTAAAATAGATGGTTTAGCCGATTATTTAAGTATGTATTATGGAAGTTTAAATATTGATCAATTTGAAATTGATATTGATAATATTATTAACGATGTTAGAAGAGTTTTAGGAGAATTATTTAATGAGTATAAAATGCAATATGATGATGTTTCATCTTCTTCTCAACCTACATGTCAAGTTCAAAGTGTTGAAACCAATAAACTTAGTATAGGGGATCGTATATTACTTGAACGACAGAAAAAGAAACCCCGAAGATCAAGCAGAGCATCTGAACTTGACATTTATCTAATGACTTCTTTTAAGTTTCGTGACAACAAAATACGTAAAAAAATTCTCAGTTTTTGAATGGTGGAGCCAAAATCAAAATACATACCTAATATTGGCCAAAATTGCTAAACAAATTTTAGCTTTTCCTGTCTCAACAGTTCTATTGAGCAAGCTTTTAGTACGAGAGGGAATATTTTGGATGAAACACGCTTAAACATGATTCCCAAATCACTAGAAGTTCAAACATATGTTGATGATTAGATAAGAGTAGCTATACGAGATTAAGAAATTAAAAGGAATGATGACGATGACGAATTTGTTGAAATGACAACTACCAGAACCAAGGGAACTTCAACTTCTGGTATTGGTAGTGACTAAATTAATAAGGTAAAGGGGTATCAAAAAATTTTTCATAGGTAAGAGAACTACGTTGACTTTAATTCCTCTAAACCTCAAGAGGATACATAGGGAACTTAATTTTTTGTAAGAAAATTAAGTTCAAGCCCTTCAATTTTTTTCTATTTTTTTCATTGTTAATTTTAATTCATTTGTTATTTAAAATTTATTCACTTCAATTTTTAATTGTATTAGTGTCTTTTACTTGATTTAAATTAATTTAAAAATTATTACAATATTTTAAATTATTTAAATATAATTAAAAAATTTAGAAACGGAATCGAAACTAACTAGTTCCAAACTGAATTTTGGTTTAGAACTGGAATCAAAATTGAAACTGGCCGAATATGAACCGACCCTGAACCATCCTACATATGGTTCAAATTTGGTTCCATAAACCTTCGAACCAAAACCTTCCAACTCCAAACCATGGCCACCCCTAGCTACATGTTAATTACTTGTATTTGTTGTAAAAGCACCTCTAAATGTGTGCTACTTTATTTCTTTTGTTTTTCGTATTGCTGGTTTATAATCCTTAGCTATGTTTTATCCAAACTTCAATTTTGTTAATGAAATTAGTGAACAAGAAGCACAAGTCTTTATTGTCGGTCCCCTAATAGAGCCCACAAGTGTATTAAAAAAAAGGATGTTTATAAAAATGCCCAAAAAACAGGTGTCATTAACATGCAATGTCCTATGTTTTTAAAATATTACACACGTGTACTAATTTTTTAAACAATTACACGTGTGCTTTTTCTTCTGTCATTTTTGAAGGTCTACTCCTTTTTCTTTCTCCCACCTTCTTCTTCCTCATTCACTATGATCATCATCTAGTCTTCTTCTTATTCTTCCTCTGCTATTTCATCTCCTTAGACATTAACATCATCTCCTTTCTTTTCTTTTTTCAATTGAAATTGAATCACTGTTTACAATTGGGGAGTAGTGGTAAAAGTTATTTATGGTTTCTATTTTTTTTAAATTGTGAATTTGTTCAATTGTTGTTATAGATTTTATTTATTTATGCAACTGGACCTTTATTTCTTACTTTGTTAGTGTAGTCAAGGCAGTGATGAACCCTACAGTGTACCTTGCTTCTAGAGCATGCTTGTATTTTCTTGTAAATCTCATTAAGCAACTGTTTCAAACATGATTGAATCCAATTCGCTTACAATCTTTTATAAGGTCACAAGGGATAAAAGGCCCTTCTTACATATTCTTCCATGGAAACACTAAATAAATCATAAATATAAAGAACAGAAATCATGAACGGTCCTATGGAATTTACTCATAAATGCTACCTCAAATTTAATCCCATGTATGTTCTTGGATCAAGCTTTATGGTAATAATTTTGGAGTCAGAACTTAGATTTTTTATGTAATCTAGGTTTGCCCTAATTTTTTATTATAAATTCTTGTATGTAAAGAAGAATTTTCTGAATTAGTTCGGTTCTAAAGCTCAGTTGTCATCATTAAGCCTAAGTTGGTTCAAGAAGTGTTGAACAATAAGGAGGGAGAATTTTAGAAGAAGCAAATCCAAGATTATACAAACAAGCTATTAGGGAATGGACTTTTAGCATCTCAGGGCAAAAAATGGTCCAAGATGTGTAAACTGCCCAATCAAGCTTTCCACAGAGAGAGCTTGAAAGTAAGTCTCACGTTTATCTTCCTTAAGTTATTCTTGCTCTTGTACTTATATGAATTGAACCCATAATTTTTTTCTTTTGAAGTATGATATAAGCAATGGTTGCAAGTGTAAAGACAATGCTTGAGAAGTGGAGACAAAATAAAGAAAAGGAGATTAAGGTATAACCATGTCATGACCCAAAACAGGGGCCATGACCGGCGCTAGGGAACGGAAATTCTTTCGAATCCGGAACCCGTAGTGAGCCTTTAAAAATAAAGCATGTAATATAATAAAATAAATAAAATATTATGCAGCAGAACTAAATCTCAAAGTGGAATAATAATTCATCAACTCATTTGATAGCATAAAATTCATCTCAAATAACATAAAATCCTTTAATACAAATTCTCAGTTCAAACTTTTGAAATTTAAATCTCATACATATATAATACATACAGCTCACTGAAACCACTACTGCAGTGTCTAGAATACAAAATAAAACTCAAGTAAGCAGTTTACAAAATAAGGCCGAGGCGGAAGAAATCCGACGTATAGGTCTGCTACTGAGGTCTGAGGACGAAGACTCTCCTGAAAAATAAATCAACGGAGGGGAGTCAGACCTCACTGAGTGAATTGTTATCATATATATACATGCATAACTAAATGACAAATGCAAACACTTAATAGGATATATAATAAATATATATACAGGCAAATACACACAGATGCAGCAAAAATCATTTTATATAATACTAAAAAATATTCGTTTATGAAGGATCAAATAGAACCCTAAATGATTGCAACCTCAAATAGTGTTAGACAACACTCTAGCCATACTGGCTCACTTATTCCAAATAAATTCACTTGTTCCATTTGGACAGTAGACTAGCCTCAAGACACTAAGTCAACCGAGCTCCAGCAATCTGACTGTCAGTGTGATTGGCCCTAAGATACTTGGTCAACTGAGCTCCAACAATCACACTCTCAAACCACATCTCACATTAAATCAAATCAATCCAATCAATATCCACAAATAGGTTAGTAATTCAACCTACAATCTATCGTCGTACCAGTACATACTCGGTCCTAGTGCTGCCCACTAGGTAGCACGTGCTATTGATATCCTTCCTTTAAAATAAGCCCATACATTCATAAAATAAATGATGCATGATGTAAATTTAAATGATAATATAATCCATATATATACTAAAAATATACCAAAAATTAACCAAGTATATTTCGAGTATATATATGTTAAACAAATTTAGTTCAGTTATAAAATAAACCATATATATACTTAAAAACATTTTAGGTATAAATCAAGAATAATACATCCATTTAATTTAAAATATACTAAAAATATACAAAAATATACCTAAAATATACTTAAGCATTTATTAAATTATTTATGCATATTTCATATAATTAAAATATACATTTCTAAAAACATGTATCCTAATACACGTATATATAAAATAACAACTTATAGTTGTGCTCTCCACGAGATGGATTTGACGGGCCTGGTCCACTAGGTCTTGGTCTCGGCGCAACTAACAAATAAAATATTCACACAAAATTAGAATAAATCTAACGTAATTTTTAGAGACTCGATTTAGAATTCTAGATACAAACAAGGAATAGGAATTTGACTGAATGTCACGTTTTACGAGTATTCTACCAAAAATTTGGCAAAATCTCCTCTGTAAAAAGAACATCTCTCTACTCAGAAAGTAAAGTCGGTCCTGCAAGAAAACACACTTCGAATATAAGATAACCACATCACTCCTCGATCGGATCCCCAACTACAATTCTATCGACCGAGGTTCACAATCTGCAAGATATACACAGAATACATAAAAATTCCAAAAATACCCTTTCTATACCAAAATATAGCAATTTAAATATTAAAACATTAAAAATAATTATTTTACCGATAATTAGTTAAAAACCCTAATATTAGTATAATATTGTTAAAAATCAATAATTCTCGATAAATTCACAAATATTAATAGAAATTCATTTAATAAATCCAAATTACTTAAGTAGCCCAAAAACATATTAAAAATCACTAAAACTCATTTATTTATAAAAATAGCATATTATATATAATTTAAAAATAAATTTTGAAAATAGTTTTAATTAGTTAAAAAATAGTAAATAATGTTTAAAAATCATTTTTATATCTCAAATAGTTATTAAAACCAATTTAACTTATTATTCAACTTATATTACTACCAAATTACCAAAATACCCGTAATACATAATAATTCACATAATATACCATAATTATTCAAAAATTCACTAAAAATTATCTACTTACTCAAAAATTATTTTCTCAACATATAATTCAATAAAATCAACAATTATACTCAATTAACCAATTAATTTTAACAAAATACTCATTTAACCTAAATTTCCAAAATTCACATAAACTAAATAAAATTATATTAATTACACAAAAATCAAAAAAATTATAAATTAAATTCTAAAATTAATTTCAACCTCTATAAACACCAAAAATCACAATTTCACAATTTATTTAATTAATTCACGAAAATTAGAAAATATTAATAAAATAATCAAAAATTCACAAAATCAAAAGAAACCCCAAAAATTCCAAAAAAATTCCAAGATGTAGATTGACCTATTAGAAGAAACTTTTGTAAAGGAATTTATCTTGAATTATTAAGATCGAAGTTCAAAAAAATCAAGAAACTCAAATGGCCGAAAATGAAATCAAGCTTAAATCCTCACCAAATTGAGTTTTCAAGCTAAAGGAAGCTTGGAATTGACTTCTATGGAGTTCTAGGAGCAAAAAAACACAGAAATCATAAAAAACGGTGGTCGAAAAGGGGTTGAACAGAGTTGGCTCGATTTCTCAGCTTCTCGGGTTTAGCAGCGATCACCGGCGCTGGAGAGGGTGGCGGAGCAGCTGGGGAAGGCGGCAGCACTCCGAGAGGCACACTGAATAGAGGGGAATGGGATTGCACAGTGAGGGAAGGGGGTGAGGGCGTTGGGAGCTAAGGGAAGAAGACAATGGCAACTTTTGTAATTTTTGGTAAGTTATATATGTACATATATATATATAATATAATATTAACACTTAACATTAAAATATAATAATTAAAATAATCACACACCACACATAAATATATATACATATACATATATAACACATATAATAATAAAAACTATAATATATACATAATTTAAACATTAAACCCTAAATAATGATAATAATATATATATATATATATATATATATATATATATATATATATATATATATATATATATATATGTATGTATATATATTAATATGCAAAATATAATCATGCATGAAACCAATAAATAATTATTTAAGTATTATTTTCCCAAAAATATAAATTTCGAAAAAATTTTACGTAGAAAGCTTAAAATAATTAAAAATTAACTTTAATTATTAACAAAATAATTAGATAGTCAAATATATAGTAAAATTATTAATACTGCATTATCCCGACACAGTATAAAAATGTTTAAAACATCGGGTTATTACAAACTATTCTGCTAAGAATCAATCCTAACGCACTTCTCAATTCTTTGATTATGTTACCTAATTGTCAAGTTAAATTTTATCATTTCAATGTTCTTCTAGGTTTGTGAAAGCTTTTAATTGAAAAAAGCAGTGAGGTTTATACAATGTAGTGACAAGCTTTCTATTGAAATGCAATGTGATAATTTAACAACTTGCTATTTGGGCTTTGTCTATATTATTTTGTTATGGGCATCTCTTATTTTTATCATATATTGCCTATGATATTGAGTTGTTTAATTTGTTAAATATTCATGTATAAGAATTAGACCTTATGAATATTTAAAAGAATATTTATTGTTAGAATGCGTCTTTCTTTCTAGTATATTGACAAAGCTAGAACTATAAATGCATTCATCTCTACTTGGAGGATTGGATGTGAAGGATATTGAAATGTACAAACAACAAGTATTACTCATTAAGAAAATTTATCTTACATTTTGTCCAAAAAATGCAAGCTTGCATTTGTATTATGGTTAGGATTCTATTGAATTTTTTTTATATGTCATTTATCTTTCCACTTGGTTTTGTTCTCATCATAGTTCCAAAGGTGATGTGGTGAGAGATAGCATGGGAATGTCACGGGGTGATGCAGTTAATGGGAAAGTTATGGATTGGTCTATAATTTGATTCAAATGATTGTATTTTCCTATTTTGGTTTTATATAGGAAATTGGAAAATATAAGATTTATGAAATATGTTGAAAATTTAGAATGTTGAAAATTTTCACGTTTCTTTTCTTCTTCTTTTTTTCCATTTTTGGTTATTTGGAATCCATTTTTTCCATGATTCTTGTACATGTGATTTATATAAATTTTCATGGAATTTTCAAGGTATTTAGTGCTTTTTTGTTTGTTGATAATTTAATTGGAGATTTTCTTTCTTTGAGAATTTTATATATCCTTAGTGGTTTTTTTTTAACAAATAAATAAGGCTTCTTTGATTTACAAGTTCAAGATGTCAAAATTAATAGAAAAAAGAAATATTTTTGTGTTAAAAAAGGAAATATTTTTGTGTTAAATGATTAAAAGTTGGGTTTGTATTGTCCTGTTGTGTTAAAAATTAACAAATATTATTAATTAAAATTTTTGTTGCACAACAAGCTTACAAAGTAATAAGAATGACACTTAAAAATAGTATATTATTTGAATATTATTTATATATAATGCAATCAAAATAGTATATTATCCTAATATTATAAGTATCTAAAACTCAAAACAGTATATTATCTTAATAGTATAAGAATTTGAAGCTCAAAATAATATTTAAAATTCAAAACAATATATTATCTAAATATTATAAGAATATGAAACTCAAAACAATATATTATCTGAATATTATAAGAATACGAAACTGAAAACAATATATTATCTGAATATTATAAGAATTTGAAACTCAAAACAATATCTGAAACTCAACACAATATCTAAAAATTAAAAACAGTATTTTAAACTCATAAATACAATATTTTTTTAATATTATTTGTCCATGATACAATTAAAATAGTATATTTTCTTAATATTATTGATATCCAAAACTCAAAACAATATCTGAAAATTAAAAATGGTATCTCAAACTTATAAATACAACATTTTTTTTGTATATGATACAATTAAAATTAGTATATTGTCTGAATATTATTCATATCTGAAACTCAAAATAGTCTTTGAAACTCGAAACAGTATACAAAACTCAAAATAGTATCTAAATATAATAATTTGAGTAAGTATTTATTGTTGGAAAAATAATATCAAACTAATATATATATATATATATATATATATATATATATATATTTCAAAACATATTTCTAGCATATCTGAAATTTTAATTATTTATTAAAGTAATATGAGTTATACAATTTAAATATGTTAATTATAATCTTTGAAATAGAGCACACTACCTATATGTATAAATCAATACCCAAAACCAAACTAAAAATAAAAATAAATAAAAAGAGATAAAATTTAAAAACAAATATAACGATAAAATAAAAAATAAAAATAAGGACCACAAAGAATAAGAAAAAATAAGGAGAAAATAAAAAATAAAAAGAAACAAAATTAAAGATTAAATATTAAAAAAATAAGGATAACAGGAAATATGAAAAAAATAAAAATAATAAAAATAAATAAAAGAGAAAAATAAGGAAAATGAAAAAAGAAAATAAAAACAGATAAAATTAAAAAATAAATATAAGGATAAAATAAAAATGAAAAATAAAAATAACAGAGAATAAGAAAAAAATAAAGAGAAAATAAAAATAATAAATAAATAAATAAAAGAACAAAAGTGAAAAATAAAGAGAAAAAAATGGAAAGGAAAAACGAAAAAAAAAAGGAGAAAGAAAAAATAAAAAATCAACTAACAAAACTAAAAAACAAAGAAGAATAAAAAAAATAAAATGGGCACTCTTGAAAACAAAACCAAAAATAGGGCACGCGTGAAAACTAAATAGAACACACGTGAAAACTAAAAAGGACACTCGTGTAATTGGGCCAAAGGCATGTAAAGGTAGGCTGCTTGCTGTCTAAGCCTAGCTAGATGCCTAAAAGTTCAAAGGAAAGCTCTAGAAGACTCTAGAGAGTTACGAAAAATGGCCAAGGCTAAGTGCTACCAACTCTGCCCAAAAACCTTTCTAGAAGCTTTCCACAAAGAAGTAAGGAAGGCTACCTTTTTAAAAGCTTCCCATGCATGCTACCTTCTCAAGAAAATTCGACATGGTTCTAGAATGTTCCCATATTCTTGCTTATCAAGTAACTTATTAAGGAAGCTTTGTATATAGATGTTAATCCGAATTTTTATAAATTATTAAATTAAATTTCTAGGATTTGCAATGTTAATAAATATTTTATTAATTTGTTATATTATGGTTATTTTGTGAAATTAAATTAAATTCAAGTATTATTATTTACTTTATTATATTATGGCATTATTATTAATTTAAAATTTAAAACTTAAATGTATTTTTATATATTATTTAATATTATTATTATTTGTGAATTATGTTAAGGTAGTGTATTTTAATATATTTTAATATTATGTGGTGAGTATAACTAGAAAAGAAAATATTTAAATTAAAAATATTTTTTTTGTCCTTTTGTACTTGTTGATAATATATATATATATACAAAAAGAGTTTTTTTTTCTTCTCTCCTCTCTTCTCTTTCCTTCCCCTTTCCCTTCCTTCCCTTTTCTTCTTCTTCTCTTCTGCATGAACCAGCCCTCCTTGCACAGCTGAACCAGACAGCATGCCACCGCCTCTCTTCTTTGCACTACCACCGCCTACTCTTCCCTTCTCTTCCTTCCGCCAGCGTCGACATCTTCCCTTTCCCTCTCAGTTTCTTCTTGATACCGACAATTTTTGGAGGTCGTTGGTGACATTTTCGGCAATGTCAGGGGCTGACTCTGGTGTCGATTGAAAGCTTTCATCGTGGGCTTCATTTCCCCTAAGGTAATTCATCTGATTAATACTGGATTCAACCTCAATTTTAATGAATTGTCTCTACGTTTTAGAATTTTCAATTGTTGATTTTGAGTTTAATTAGTTTGATTCATGTTAAATTGACTTTAGATTATTGAAATTAAAGTTTTAAGCTTTCCAAAAATATATTTAAATTTGATTTTGGAGATAGTTGCGATTTGGGCACTATTCTAAGCTCGATTACTGTTCACGGGTACTATTCTTGGCTCAAAAATGTGTTTTATTTTTAATAAATTCTATGAACTATTTTAAGCGTATTTCGTGAAGAAAGTTTATAGAAATTATGTTCCAAATTTTTATTATGAATTTTTGAATATTTATGTAACAATTGGATTTTTGGAAAAATTAGTATAAATTAGTATTTTTTATATTTTAATTGAAATTATTATTAATTATTAAGTTTTGGATATTTTTTAGTAATAAATGATATTAAAATAATTTTTATGAATTATTTACTATTTTTAGCTAATTAATAATAATTTTTAGAAATATATTCGAATAATGGTTTTATCTATTATTTTTATGATTAAATGAATTTTTAATTATTTTTATTATATATTTAGGCAATTTAAATAATTATTTGTAATTTATGCTATTTGATTTTGAATATTTAAAAAATGGATTTTATTAATATTATTTAATTATATTTGGGGTTTTATGATTTATTTTTGGAAAATAAATATCTTTGGTGCTTTTATTATTTAAATAAATTAAATTGTGGTATTTTATGATTCTTATTAGTTTTAGTGAATTATTAGTATTTATTATTATTTTATTAATTTTTGGTTCTCAGTTGGTCATTGGAATGTAGTTCGAGGGTCCAACCCGAGAACTTAAGTTTTGTAAATATTTGAAGTGTGTTTGCGTGTAGGATCAGCTCTACTTTTAGTAGAAAGACATCCGTTTTACTTATGAAACTCTATCGAATTTTCGATAGAATTCTCGTAAAATGTGACATTGAGTCGGTCCTGAGTTTTGAGTTTTTCTCAAATTGTGTCCTAGATTGAGTCATTCTCTAGAAATTCTAGAAGTATAAAATTAGGATTTTGATTATAATATATTATCATTGTTATTATTTTTCTTAGTTGCTCTGCAAGCTAAACCTATCGAACCGAGACAAGATAAAGAAGCACACTTGAACTGTAAGTTATTATTATATGTATATATTGCATATAGAAAATATATTATTAGCATCCATATTTTTAATAAATATGAATTTCATTATGCTTTAATCCATTAATTGTTATTATTTTGATTATTTCGAATATATATTTTTTTATATATATTTACATGTGGTTATTAAATTGTAAAAATGGATGTTGTCCATATTTTATTGTGAATGTCATTATTTTAATTATGAAACAATGTTTTGGATGATATTTATAGAACGTGCCACCTAATGGGTCACGCTAAAACTATTACGCAACAGTACGCTAGATACCAGACTATAAATTCTGTTTGATTTGAGATGTGGATATTATGATTATTGAGAATGGTGGATAAAAGGGTGTGATTACGAATCCTCGGTTGACCTTTAGGGTACTCGGGGCCAGTTAGCAGTAGTAGTAGAACTAAGGATCCTTGTTTGACCCTTTGTGTACTTGGGGTCAGTTCATTGCCAAAAAGTTGGATAAAGAATATTTTAGAGTTATGAAAGCCTATTGGTTAAGGAAAGACAGTGATCGAGGTTGTAAAAAAAAATTTAAGGATTCTGCTTCGATCCTCCACCCAAAATTTGTCTACATTTATTATTATAATAAAAATAGATTTCGAGCATCTGTGTAAAATGCATGTATATATTAAATAAATATAAATAGATTATTATATTAATGTTTGAATGTCTATGTCTTTAGGTTGCGTGTATATATATAATAATAATTCACTCAGTAAGGTCTGACCCCCCTCAAATATTTTTTTAGGATCTTCTTCACCAGCCAGTCTATGTAAACTTTGAACTAATAATTTTCTTATATTTTAGTAAATGCTGCAATAGTAGTGCTTCTTATTGTAATATCTGATTTTGTATTAGATAGAGATTCCGTTTTGAATATTTGTATAAATATATTTTATTATGTTATGATATGAGAATTTATTTATATTATTTAAAATTTTTATTCTGAGATATTTTTTATGGTATGTTTGCATTAGTTTTATTTTTTTAAGGTTTGCTATAAGTTTCGGATTCATGAGAATTTTCGTTTCTTAACGCCGATAATGACTCTCTAGTTTGGGTCATGATAATAAATATTTTGTATAAAAATATCTAAAAGAAATAATTGTAGCCACATGTTAAGGAAATAGAAAGCCTATATAAAGGTCACCCCTCTCATTTGTAAAGATTGATGAGAAAATTAATATAGCTCACTGCTTTACACACTCAAGTGCCTACTACACAACCCTAATTTCATCCCAAACCTCTTGTTTTGTACATTGCTACCCCTTTTTCGCTCAAATCCAACACTACATTTTACTTGGTTCAACTTTATGCACAAGTTAGACTAAGTGTCGCACGACTTGACGCCTAAGTTCGTGATAATAAATACAAGATGGATGGACCGCATCACAGGAGATAGTTCTCTCCTTTTAAGTTGACAACAATTATAACATTTAAACCTTACACCTCAAAATGCCGTTAACTACTCCCTAGTTGACATACCATATTTATTTCTTTAATACAAGGAGAAACAAGTCCGGAGAGAAAGGGAAATAGATTGCTAAGTCCTTGATACTTTTTACCGTGAAAAAAGCAAAAGAAAAAAAAAATGTCAGCCCAAAAAGGATTGTGTGAGGAGGTTTCGTATTGAAAGATCTAATTTCTGATTTTCATCATATTAAATTTTTTAAATTAATATGAATGAGAATATTTTCATAATTGTCATTTATAAATAGTTTAAATAATAAAAAAATATAAATATAGAGATGAAAAGAGTCGAATTTAAATTTTATTCTTTCCACTTTTTCCATTATGGTGAAAAAAACAAACATTCATAGGCTCATGTGCGATATAGTGTGGGGGACATATCGTGATTTAAGAAAAATGAAAAGAAAATGTCGAGCAATAAATTGCTGTATTGTAAATTAATTTCTTCGAAGATACAGTACTATTCCCTCAGCTTCTTTTGACATTTGCAAGGTTTTGATAGGAAAGTGCTGAAGCGTTGACCAATAGAAATGTACTAAATCACCAGTACCAATTTAGAAATCTGAATCACTATGCCACCAGCCAATTCCCTGTTTTTTCATTTGCGGTATTGTAAATTAATTTCTTCGAAGATGCAGTACCATTCCCTCACAGCTTCTTTTGACTTTTGCAAGGTTTTGCTAGGAAAGTGCTGAAGCGTTGACCAATAGAAATGTATTAAATCACTAGTACCAATTTAGAAACCTGAATCACTATGCCACCAGCCAATTCCCTGTTTTTTCAATGGCATTGAAACACTAAGTTATTTTAACATTAACAACCAATCTTCATGAACAATGGCTAATGTTCTTGCATTCTTTTATTCCATACTTCTTTTCTTGATTATCTTCACATCCTCAAATACTGATGATGTGAATAATGGAGGGCAAAACCTGAGAATTGCAGTACCTGATAGATCCATATTCACACAGTTCGTGAAAGTGAGTCGCGATGGTGACCACAATATTACATTCATCAGCGGATTCTCAGTTGATGTTTTCGAGGCTGCTGTGAAGTGTCTGCAATATCCATTGATGTACAACATGGTTCCCTTCTATGGCTCTCATGATGACATGATAAAGGAGGTTTCAAACCAGGTAGCTTTTCTTTTATCTCAGAACTAGTCTTCAATTACCCACATTCATTTTCTAGCATTCTTGTGACCCCCCCTGGCCTCTCGGTGGAAGACTTTTGATGCAGCCATTGGAGATATTTCAATAACTACAAACAAGAATCTGCCGATAGAGTTCTCACAGCCTTACACCGAATCAGGCCTTGTAATGATAGTAGCAATGAAACCAGACAAATGGAAGGAGTCGTGGATGTTCATGAAACCCTTCAGCAAAGAAATGTAGTTTTTAATGGCAGCTATGACTGTTTTCACTGGTTTTGTCATCTGGTCTCTGGAGCATAGTATCAATGAAGATTTCTGTGGTCCACCAAGCAGACAAATCGTAGCATCATTATGGTTTGCTATCTCAACAATTATCTTTGCAAATGGTAAGGAAATGGTCTACTTATATCATCATTCGTTAACAGATGATATATACATTAATCCAGCTTCAGTAACTATATCATCATTTTTCATTAGCAGGGGAAAGAATCAGGAGTGAATTGTCTCGATTTGTGCTGATACCATGGTTATTCTTGATTCTTATTATTACCTCAACGTACACAGCAAATCTTACAACAATTCTGACAAATCCACAGCTGGAACCATCTGAAACAGACATTGATTTACTCAAAAGCACAAACGCAATCATTGGTTGTGATGGCAATTCCTTCACTGTCAAGTATTTACATAAAGTTTTGGGCTTTAAAGCAGAGAACATCAAGAGCATAGCTTCAGCTGATGACTTTGAAAAAACACTATCAAATGGACAAATCAAGGCAGCCTTTATGATGACTCCTCATGCTAAAATTTTCCTATCAGAATACTGCAGAGGCTTCACCATGGCAGGACCAACATATAAGTTTAATGGTTTTGGCTTTGTAATATCATCAATCTTTTTCATGTTTTTTTCTCGAGTTTCATGATCCCATTATTTGTTTCCATGTTCTTATCTTTCATTCATCTTCCAGGTGTTTCCAAGGGGTTCTTCTTTGGCTTTGGACATATCAGAAGCTATTATATACTTAACTCAGAATGGAGCACTGCAACAATTAGAGAAGGAAAAGCTGTCCTCCATATGCCCAAAATCAGCATCCAATTCCAGTTCTGGAACACAAAGCTTAGGACCAAGACCTTTTGCCGGCTTATTCATTATCTCAGGAAGTGTTTCTATTATTGGATTAATCATCGGAGCAATTCGTCTGTTAAGAAGCCACTGGGAGAGATTCGCATTCATGCAAACAATGTCAATAAGCAAAAGAATCTGTTCATGGTCAGAAACCTTCTTTACTCTAAACAGAACCAAAAATGAGATTGCACTTTGACTGCTGCATTCCTGAAACCATTATCCTTAGTTTATAGTACATAACAGATCACAGGATAAGGCCTATTGCAGCAAATTTATACACACAGAAACTCAAATGTATGATAATAAGCTGCAGTACTAGAATAAACGACATCAATGTAAACTTCATTATTCCTTTGCGATTTAAGCTTTTATGCATTATGTTGTCACATGAATTATAAAACAATTCTGAATGATTACATGTACTTTTACAAGTGTAATTCATGGTCTAAACAAAATAAGGAATTAGCAAGACACATATATCTGCCAACTATGATTCAAGATTCATCTTCCGTCCAGTTTGCTTTCAGGTTGGGAACTGTAGGCCCTTCTTCTCCTAGAACTTCACTGGGCAAGCCATTGACAACTTTTTCAAATGAAGATTTGAATTTTCGAGGCAAAATTTTCTCAATTTTCTTGATCTCATCTGCAACATCATAACTAACTTTTGGACCCCATTCGTCTACTAAGAAACCATTTGGATAAATGGACCAACATTTAATCAACATTAGTTGGTAGAGGACTTTGGATGTGGTTGGCAAATCTCTTCACTCAGAACCAAACGACGCATGAACTTCAACTGGCAAGTACAAACTCCAATCTCGGCTAACTAGCATGAGGAGAATAGGTAATGAGTTATGCGTACCCCACTATTGTTGAATATGCAACATTAGAGCATATCGTATCCCTCAAGGTTAGATTCAGTAATCTGAATATTGAATATATAGTACAACTTCAAGATGTGTCTGTCAATACTTGCACCCTGCTGTATCCTGTGAGTATTCCAGTATATATATGCATCAGGAGATCAGCATGAGTTGCACTATATATTTGCATCAGGAGATCAGCATGAGTTCCAGTAAATTAGCTTGAAGATGTGAAAGTTAGTCAATTAGCATGAGGACATTAGCTCTCAAGTTTACAAATGCGCCAAACTGCAGCTAGCATTGTATGCGCAGCACAAAGAGCACGACACTTTACGTGAGCATGTGAATTCTTTTGGAAAGTCACCCTTTGCATATTTATTATATTTCTATGTGAAAGATACATGCACGGCTTTCAAGAACTGAATTATACATAAGAGTATTTTTTAAACTAATTCCCATTTTTGTAGTAAATTTTGAAAGATTTTTCCAATTTATGGTACATTTTCGGAGAGAATCGGTCTTTTCACCAGTTAAATTAACGAAATGATTTTAGTTTTTTTTTTGGTCCATTTTGCCAATGTGAGTGGCAAAATAGATAAGAAATTTTTTTTTGTTCATTTCACCACTATGAGTGCCAAAATTATTACGATCCAAACCAAAAGATATGTGATTGGTACTAGTGAATGGGAATACATAAATTATCAGAAAACCATAGTACACTTTAAAAATTTTTCGTGAAATAAAAACAATACACTTAAAAATAAACCAATAATAAATGCACAATATCAAATACATATAATAACATTCTTCAAATACAACAACATTTCAATTCAAAATACAACAACACAAGTTTTAAAGGTAACTACGACGGTGTCTAGAATTTAATTATACAATATATATATCAGTCTAACATACATAATGCAACCGGCAAATAACGAACCCGACGCAGACAAGGAATACTAAGGAGCTGACCGTGAGGTTCTAAAAACAAATAGGTTGAGGGGAATTAGACCTCACTAAGTGAATTAATTTTATAAAATGCATGCTAGTTTATATAAACATTTGTTAAAACCTCTTTACAAAGTAAATGTAAATAAAGTAATTATAATCCTTAAAATCATTTGTTTTTCATAATAATATTTAAATAAAATCTATTTATAATTTTTAAATCAATTTAATATAAAATCCCTGTAAGAAAATATATGAAATTGATACCGTCTAATATGTTTCCGCCTAGTTAAGGGCTCTTTATCTCCTAAACAGGGACACCTTGATTAGGAAGAAGGCAGGAGCCGTCTGAAATAAGGACTACCCCAAAGAAGAATCCTAATCAAAGAAGGAATACTCTCCTACCAAGATTATATTTCACTATCTCATAAGGACTTCGACTCCTCCCACGTTTGAGTATTGCTATATATAGAACCTCATACCCCTCACAAAAAGGCATCTCATTCTCACATATTCTAGTTATCTTATGTTCTTCCTACTTCTGTTTTATAACTTAGGCATCGGAGTGTTCGTGGGGACTCTCCCCACCTCTCACCTTGCCTTCTGTTCATGGATTGCAAGATACCAAGACCAAGATTTCTGAAAACCAATTATCAAATGGCACCGTCTGTGGGAACTCCTTGGGAAAAGCCATTCATTTACCTGCTAAACTAAAGACATCCCCACCATGACTTCCAGCCTACGACCAGCCCTAACTCCTGAAGCCGGCACCAACCCTTCCGCATCTATCCCTTCCACCGATCTTTCAGACCCTCTCCCAGCAATAGTTCTTCCACCAACTTTTCAGCATGCCGGAGCCTCATCAGGACATATACCTCTGCTCCCTGAAAACACCCCAAGATACCCATCCTTGGGTACCGACCTCCTGTATTACGCTCTACTACAACACCCTCGCTCAATACCTTCCTTACCCTTTTCGATTTTAACAGAGACACCAGTAATAACCACACCAAATCTAAACACTATAAACCAAATACTCAACCTCGATTAAACTAGCAAGGAAGTCATGATAAAAAAATATTCAGGCGCAGATAGTTTTGATATAACAACAGCTAAACGCTATAATACAAAGTGAGAGTTCTGAGCCGGCTTAAAATGATGATAACACAACACCTCGGTAGGCCCCGGGGGAGAGCATGGAAAAAGGTAAAGCACCAGAGGGAGACTACAATTCAATAATTTCGGCTCTTGATGATTCAAAAATAGCTCAGAAGGTTGAAGAAGCAATATACAAAGCCCGAACCAAACCAAAAAAGGAAGAAGAATGCGTTAAGGATAGCAGAACTCCGTTTGTCAAAAGAATAATTCAGACGAAGATCCCTACTAAGTTCAGAATCTCACCGCTTTATCAGTATGATGGGACGAGAGACCCCATCAGCCATATATCGACGTTCTGAACAAAAATGCTGCTTCAGAATGTAAATGATGGAATCATGTGTAGAGTTTTTTTTAGCATACTCACAAAGAACGCTCAAAAGTGGTTTCATCGACTCCCGAAAAATTTTATCACTTCTTTCAAGGATCTGGCAATAATTTCGTATCAGATTCATCATCAATATTCCTCCAGCCAAGAACATCAATGATCTTTGGATGTGCCAACAAGAAGTTGATGAATCTTTACGGAGTTATCTTGATTGTTTCAATAAAACTGCCATAAAAATTAAGCATTTTATCGATAAAGTTATCATAGAAGCTTTAAAAAATGGCACTGGACTCGGTAAGCTTAAAGATAAAATAATGACCAAAGAACCGAGTACCTTTGCAGAGGAAATGGCGATGACGGTCAGGATGATAAAAATGGATAAGGATAGAAGGATACGACGAGAGGAAGAGAAGCCATTCATCAAAGATGAATGACCCAAAAACAGACGAGCAAGCTTCCCAAAAACAAATTTTAGAAATCCAGCAAAAAGATTCGATAGGGACGCGGACAGATACACACCCCTGAACACCTCTCATTCCAAAATCCTCATGTGGGTTAGGCAAAATAGAGTTGGAATCACCCCGGCTAAGAGAATAAGCCCAAGCTAGAGATATACTTAAGACAGGGGATAATAGTACCAGTATCACTGGGAATACGATCACAACACGGAGGGATGCAGAGAGTTAAAGAATGCCATAGACAGACTGGTGCAAAGGGGCAAGCTCAATAATTTCACAGATGCACCGAGGAGAAACGGAATCTCTAAAAATCAGGAGCATGACAGGCCGAAAGCAAAGAGAACCCAGAGGGAACCGATTAGCACAATTAACATGATCATCGGGGGAGAAAACACTGAGAAAAGATTAAAGTGGAGTAGAGGAGAAAAATCAGTACCTAGGAGAAGCGATATTGTGTTCAACTCGGAAGATGATTCGCATGTTCACCATCCCCATTGTGATACCCTAGTAATAACTGCGTACATTAATAAGTATCTGGTAAAAAGACTATTGGTGGATAATGGAAGTGCTATCAACGCATTATCCTAGAATGCGTACAAGGCAATGGGCAACTCCGTCACCAACCTGAAGGCCATTCAGAATCCCATCATGAGTTTTTGTGAAGGAACTGTACAACCAATGGGAATTATTGAACTGAGCCTAAAGTTCGAGAATCAAGATGATAAAGAAACAAAAATAATCCAAGCAGTATTCAATATGGTGGATATACCACTGTCATATAATAGGATTATAAGATGGTCGACACTCTATGAAGCATATGCAGTCACCAGTATCCAGTGCTTGACTATGAAAGTTCCCATCAAGAATGGAACCGTTACCATTTGAGGGGATCAGCATATGGCCAAACAATGTTACCAGATGGCCATGAAGCCACAGGTGGAGGCTTTTCCTTTAGAAGCATAGGAAGTTGATGTAATATCCCGTAATTTTAAAAATATTTTTACACTGTACCGGGATATGCAGTGTCAGTGATTTTTGTATTTTATATGATATTTTTATGAGTTAATATGTATTTTAAACCTATTTTAATTACTGTCTATTATTTTCAGTATTTTACGTAAAATTTTCCCGGGACTTTCATTTTCGGGGAAATTTCCACGTAAACAATGTATTATTAATTATTTTAAATGTATTTACGGGTTTGCATGAACTCATACATATTTTTAAATTATTAAATAAAGCTTGTGTGTGTATATTTATTTAATTAGGGTTTATTATTACCCTAATATTTTATTATTTATTTATTATTATTTGATTATTTTATTTATTATTAAATTATTAAAATTTATTTTTTTTCTTTTTTCTTTTTTTTTCTTTTTCTTTTCCTTTTTCTTTCTTTTTCTTTTCTTTTCTCTTTCCTTTTCTTTCCTTTTCTTTTTCTTCTTCTTCTTCTTCTTCTTCCCGTAGGTAGGCGCCGGACCACCCACTATTCCTCACGTCGTTTCTCCCTCCTCCGGCCACCGTTTTCGACACCGCCGGTCTCTATCTTCTCCTTGAGCTCCGGTGAGTGTTATTCTAGCTTTTGTTTGAGCTAAAACGGTCTAGAATTGCTTAGGTTTTGAGTTGAATATTTCGGCCACTTTTGGTTTTCGATTTTTTTGAGCTTCAATTTGGATGATTCATGGAAACTTCCTTCACAAATGTTGTTCCTGGTAGTTTAATCTTCATGTATGAATTTTTGTAGAATTTTTGGAGATTGTTTGGATTTTTGGGTATTTTTGAATATTTTAATATTATTTTCGAATTTTCGGAAATTAATTATTTAAATTATGAAATTGGAGTTTATGGTTGAATTAGGTGTTGAAATGAATTATAGGAATTTATTTGGAATTTTTATGAATTTCTAAGTATTTATTTTTAATTATTAAAGTTTATGTGATTTTGTAAAATTAAGTTAATTGTGTTTTTATTTGAATTTAATTGGTTAATTGAGTTTAATTATTGATATTATTGATAAATATGTTGAGAAAATTAATTTTGGATAATTGTATGATTTTTAGTGAATTTTTGAAGTAATTTAGGTATATATATATATATATAGGGGTATTTTGGTAATTTTACCCTAAATTGTCTAAAAATGTAATTTAATTGGTTTTAATATTTATTTAAGGTATAAAAATGATTTCTACAAAATATTTGGTATTTTTAACTAATTAAAACTATTTTTCGTGAATTATTTTCAATTATATATATAATATACGGTTTTTCAAATAAAATGAGTTTTAATCGATTTTTACAGTGTTTCAAGGTCAATTATGTAATTTTTATTTATAAAATGTATTTTTATGATTTAAGGATATTTTTGGTATATTTGAATATATTTTCTGTGTTTGTGGACCCCGGTCGACAGATTGTAGTCTGGAGTCCGACCGAGGGGTTGTGATTGTTTATGGTGTTATTTTTGAAGTGTATTTTCTTTGCAGGGTCGGCTCTACTCTTTTGAGTAGAGAGATGTCTGTTTTACAGGGGAGGTTCTGCCGGATTTCCGGTAGAATTCTCGTAAAACGTGATATCCAGTCGAACCCTAATTTTCGATTTTGTGTTGAATACTCTAGATTGAATTCTAGGATTTCTGTTAGGGTTATTCTGATGTCGATTAATTATTTCTTGTTTAGTTGCACCGAGACCGAGGGTTAGTGGACCAGGCCCGTCGGACCTGTCTCGTGGAGCGCATTAGGTGAGTTACTATATTATATATATATGCTTAGGATGCATGATTTAGAAAATGCATGTTTTATTTTGACTAATTATGCATAAATAACATGATTTATATTCAAGTATATTTTTGGTATATTTTTGGTATATAATAAATTATATACATGTTTTATTAATAAAATATATTTAAAATGTTTTTAAATATATTTTTAGTTTAATTCATGATTTGATTGGATTTATTTGACGTATATATACTCAAAATATACTTGGTTTATGTTTGGTATATTTTCGGTATATATATGGTTTATATTGTTGATTTATTTAAATTCATGCATCATGTATTTGTGAATGAATGTTTTATTATTTATTACTGAAGGATATCAATAGAACATGCTACCTAGTGGGCAGCACTAGGACCGAGTACGTACCGGTACGCCTATAGTATTTAGGCTTTATTACTGACTATTTGTGGATATCGATTTGATTATGATTATTGATATGTGTGAGATGTGGTTTGGGTGTGATTGCTGGAGCTCGGTTGACCAAGTGTCTCGGGGCCAATCACACTGGCAGTCAGACTGCTGGAGCTCGGTTGACTTAGTGTCTCGGGGCCAGTCTACTGTCCAAATGGATTAAGTGGATATATTTGGAATAAGTGAGCCTGTATGGCTAGAGTGTTGTTTAACACTATTTTTCTGAGGTTGCGATATTCTAGGGTTCTATGTGATCCTTCATAAAAGTTGATTTTCAGACAAAATATATAAAATGATTTTTCTGCATCTGTATGAACTTGCCTGTATATATACATATTACTCATATACTGTTGACTGTTTGCATTATCACTTAGAGTGTATGTATATATACTATAGTAATTCACTCAGTGAGGTCTGACTCCCCTCCGTTGACTATTTTTCAGGAGAGTCAACTTCCTCAGACCTCAGTAGCAGGTCGATACGCCGGATTTCTTCCGCCCCGGCTTCTTTATGTAAATTGTATACTTGAGTCTTATTTATTTTATCTAGACACTGCAGTAGCTGTAAATTACAGTATTGGATTTTATGTACTTTATTTTAAAGAGATGTATTATGTTAAAACTGGATTTGTATAAAGATTATACATTTATGAGATTATATATGCGATGTGATGAGTTTTGAATTATATCCAGTTGTTATGGATGATATTGTAATATTTATGATTTTATTTTCCGCTGCACATATATATATTTTTATGGTTATTATTGCATATTTATTTTATTTTTAGGCTTGCTACGGGTTCCGGATTCGAAAGAATTCCCGTTCCCTAGCGCCGGTCATGACTCCTGTTTTGGGTCGTGACAAAGTTGGTATCAGAGCGAAGTTCGTTTCAGAGTGGAGTTCTGTGTCAGGGCTTAGTTTTGTGAGTTGTGGCCCTAGTTTTAAAGTTGTGTTTTCTGTTGGACTACTGCAGTGTATTAGGTTCGAGTATGTCTTGATGAGTATTCCTTGCTGTAGTTTTCAGCGTTATTCCTCCGTTGTCTGTTTTGTCTGAATCTTTCCGTTTGTCTTTTCAGAATGAGGAGGCGAGCGCGTGTCGCTCCACCGGTCGTTGAGGCCGAGGATGATGAGTCTTTTCAGGATGAGGTTTTACCTCCTGAGCCGCCAGTTAGACGTAGAGGTCGTGGCAGGGGTAGACCTCGAGGAGCGGCAGGTCGCCGTAGGCAGAGAGAGTTACAGGACGAGGAGCCGGTTGAGCCTGATTTTGATGTTCCTGTTCCTCCAGTTGTTCAGCCTGTTCAGCCTGCCTATCAGCAGGGTATGTCTGACCCTGAGGCAGCTTTGTTCTATGCCAGAGTTGGCAGGATTGCTTTTGATGGTACTTCTGATCCTTTAGATTTTCTGCATGCGATTGAGACTAGGACTCGGACTGCTCATACCGAGTACCAGAGGATCATGATCGTTGAGTTGTCTATCGAGGGACCAGCCTTGGATTGGTTCATTCAGATGATCCAGCCCTATATGATGACGATGACATGGGCTCAGTTTCGAGAGCGATTCATGAGGAGATTTTGTCCAGAGCCTCTTCGTTTGAGCTATCGTCTTCGTCTGACCAGTATTTCTCGTGGAGATCGATCTGTAGAGGAGTATACCCGAGAGTTCCTTCGTCTGGGTAGATATGCTGAGGATCTGATGCGAGATCAGTATTTCGCTGTTACTACTTATGTTACTGGTTTGGGTTCAGCTTTTGCTGGTATGCCTACAGCAGGTCTTACTCTCGAGTCTGTGATTGAGCTAGCTAAGGAGATCGAGCTGAGGTTAGTTAGGCAGGGAGCGATGCCTGATTATTACCAGTTGGGAGTTCAGTCGAGTGGATTGCAGGCTACTCCGTATTCGAGTTTTCATGTTGGTTCGAGTAGTCAGCAGCGAGGTTCGACTCAGCAGAGTCAGAGACAGCAGCAGCGAGTGCATCGGAGCAGTAGACATGGTCGTGGAGGTCAGCGTAGATCGTTCAGATTTGGGTCAGGTGCTTCGAGCAGCAGCAGTGGTCGTAGTTCTGGATCAGCGGCCAGTGTTTGTCAGACTTGTGGTAGAGTCCATCAGGGACCGTGTTATCTGACACCGTTGACATGCTTCAGATGCGGGCAGACAGGACATTTTGCCAGATCGTGTCCTTATTCTGGTTATCAGCAGCAGCAGATTCCGCGATTCCCACAGCAATCGATTGCTAGTGCTGCACCTATGCCATTTCAGTTACCACCAGCTCAGCATCAGAGTTCTACTCAGTTTGTTCCACAGCAGAGTCGTGGTAGAGGTACTAGAGGAGGTGCCAGAGGCGTTGGCCAGGCTTCTACCAGTCAGCAGGGAGGTCGAGGCCAGGCCAGAGTTTTTCATCTGACTCAGCAGGATGCTCAGGCATCTAATGCAGTCGTGGCAGGTATTCTTTCTGTTTGTTACCTGGATGCTTTGGTTTTGTTTGATCCGGGTGCCACGCATTCGTTTGTTTCTCCTATTTTTGCTTCTAAATCTTGTTGGCAAGCTTCGAGGATGGCTTTTCCTTTGTCTGTTGCCACTCCTCTGAGTGATTCCTTGGACGCCGATATTGTTCTTTCTGGTTGTCCAGTTCTCGTGGGAGATAGAGAATTACCCGCTGATTTGATTTTGTTGGATGTGATGGAGTTCGATGTTATTTTGGGGATGGATTGGTTGTCTCAGCATTATGCCGTGGTTGATTGCAGGAATAAGGAGGTGATTTTCAGAATTCCTGGTGAAGAAGATTTTAAGTTTGTTGGTGACAGGAGTTCAGCACCTCAGAATCTTATTTCTGTTATTTCAGCTAGGAAGTTGTTGATGAAAGGTTGTCAGGGGTTTTTGGCATTGGTTAGGGATACGTCAGTGGAGAAGTTGTCACTCACAGATGTTCCTGTTGCTTGTGAGTTTCCTGATGTTTTTCCCGAGGAGTTGCCAGGTTTACCACCTCATAGAGAGATTGAGTTCTGTATTGATGTGGTTCCAGGTATTACTCCTATATCTATGCCACCCTATCGTATGGCTCCTGCAGAGTTGAGAGAGTTGAAGGAGCAATTGCAAGAGTTATTGGATAAGGGTTTTATCAGACCTAGTGTTTCTCCTTGGGGTGCACCAGTCCTGTTTGTGAAGAAGAAGGATGGTACCCTGAGACTGTGCATTGACTACAGAGAGTTGAATAAGGTGACAGTGAAGAACAAGTATCCTCTCCCGAGGATAGATGATTTGTTTGATCAGCTCCAGGGTGCACAATTCTTTTCTAAGGTTGACTTGAGGTCGGGTTATCATCAGCTGCGGATCAGTGAAGCTGATATTCCTAAGACAGCTTTCCGCACTAGATATGGTCATTATGAGTTTCTGGTGATGTCTTTTGGTTTGACTAATGCACCAGCAGCTTTTATGGACCTGATGAACAGAGTATTCCGACCGTATGTGGATCAGTTTGTGGTAGTCTTCATTGATGATATACTGATATATTCAAGGAGTATGGAAGAGCATGTATATCACTTGAGGATTGTACTACAGACACTGAGAGATCATCAGCTTTATGCTAAATTCTCGAAGTGTGATTTCTGGATGGAGAGTGTTTCTTTTCTTGGACACGTAGTGTCTAAAGAAGGTATTCAGGTTGATCCACAGAAGGTTGAGGCAGTATCTGAGTGGCCTAGACCTACTTCAGTTACTGAGATTCGGAGTTTTCTGGGTTTAGCCGGGTATTATAGGCTGTTTGTGCAGGATTTTTCCAAGATAGCAGCCCCTATGACTCGCTTGACTCAGAAGAATGTTAGATTCGAGTGGTCAGAAGCTTGTGAGAATAGTTTTCAGTTGTTGAAGGAGAAGTTGACCACAGCGCCAGTATTAGCTTTGCCTAATAGTGTGGATAAGTTCACAGTTTACTGTGATGCCTCTAGAATTGGTCTTGGTTGTGTGTTGATGCAGAATGGAAGGGTGATAGCCTATGCTTCGAGGCAGTTGAAGAAGCATGAGCAGAACTATCCTACACATGATCTAGAGATGGCTGCAGTGATCTTTGCTTTAAAGATTTGGAGACATTATTTGTACGGGGTGACTTGTGAGATATTTACTGATCACAAGAGCCTTAAGTACATTTTCCAGCAGCGAGATCTGAATTTGAGGCAGAGGAGATGGTTGGAACTGTTGAAGGATTATGATTGCGAGATTCTTTACCATCCGGGTAAAGCTAATGTGGTAGCAGATGCCTTGAGTAGGAAGTCCTCAGGTAGTCTTGCTCACATCGGTGTGGAGAGGAGACCATTGATCCAGGAGTTGCATCTGATGGTGGATCAAGGTCTGATGATGAAGATCAGTAGATCAGGTGGACTGTTAGCTCAGTTTAAAGTACGATCTGTACTGAGGGATAGGATTAAAGCAGCTCAGAGCCGAGATCCTATTCTGGAAGAGCTTGCAGAGAATGTCAGAGCAGGGAAGTTCACTGATTTCACACTCGATGATGATGGTGTGTTGTGGATCAGTGGTAGATTGTGTGTTCCTGATGTGGATGATTTGAGAGAAGAGATCCTAGAGGAAGCACATTCTACAGCTTACAGCGTTCATCCTGGTGTTACTAAGATGTACCACAGTATCAGAGATCTATACTGGTGGGATGGATTGAAGAAGGATGTCGCTGATTATGTTGCTAAGTGCTTGACTTGTCAGCAAGTGAAAGCCGAACATCAGAAGCCTTCTGGGAAGCTTCAGCCTCTTCCTATTCCCGAGTGGAAGTGGGAAAGGATAGCTATGGATTTTGTAGTCGGTTTACCTCGTTCGAAGGATGGATACGATTCCATCTGGGTGATTGTAGACAGATTGACGAAGTCTGCACATTTCTTGCCTGTGAAAGCCACATATTCAGTTGCTAGATTGGCGAAGTTGTATGTGAAGCATATTGTGTGCCTTCATGGAGTACCTGTGTCCATTGTGTCAGACAGAGGTTCAGTGTTTACTTCTCGTTTTTGGCAGAAGTTGCAGGAAGCGATGGGCACTAGGTTGGATTTCAGTACTGCTTTTCATCCTCAGACAGATGGCCAGTCTGAGAGGACGATCCAGACACTGGAAGATATGTTGAGGATGTGTGTCTTGGATTTGGGAGGTAGCTGGGATGATCATTTGTCGCTTGTTGAGTTTGCATATAATAACAGCTACCATAGCAGTATTGGCATGGCACCATATGAGGCGTTGTATGGAAGGAAGTGTAGATCCCCGTTGTGTTGGGATGAGATCGGTGAGAGAGCTTTGACTGGACCAGAGATGGTTCAGGATGCTGCAGAGAAAGTCGCCGTGATCAAGCGCAGGTTAGAGACCGCAGTTAGCAGACAGAAGAGTTATGCGGATCCTAGGCGCAGAGATGTGGAGTTTCAGGTTGGAGATTTCGTTTTTCTGAAAGTATCTCCAATGAAGGGTGTGATGAGATTTGGCAGGAAGGGTAAGTTAGCACCGAGATATATTGGACCGTTTGAGATTCTGGAGAGAATTGGCACTGTTGCATATCGGTTGGATTTGCCTCCGAGTATGTCACAGGTGCATCCAGTATTTCATATCTCGATGTTGAGGAAGTATATCTCAGATCCTTCACACGTGTTGCAACCGGACAGTGTGGAAGTGAGTGAAGATTTGACGTTTGTGGAAGAACCTGTGGCGATCGTTGATTTTCAAGTTCGACAGTTGTGATCGAAGCAGATTCCGATGGTCAAGGTTTTGTGGCGTAGCGACAGAGTTGAAGAACATACGTGGGAGACTGAAGCTGAGATGCGAGCTTCTTACCCGTATCTCTTTCCTTCCTGATTTTGTAATCTTGTTTTTAGAATTCGGGGACGAATTCCTGTAAGGGGGGAAGACTGTAATATCCCGTAATTTTAAAAATATTTTTACACTGTACCGGGATATGCAGTGTCAGTGATTTTTGTATTTTATATGATATTTTTATGAGTTAATATGTATTTTAAACCTATTTTAATTACTGTCTATTATTTTCAGTATTTTACGTAAAATTTTCCCGGGACTTTCATTTTCGGGGAAATTTCCACGTAAACAATGTATTATTAATTATTTTAAATGTATTTACGGGTTTGCATGAACTCATACATATTTTTAAATTATTAAATAAAGCTTGTGTGTGTATATTTATTTAATTAGGGTTTATTATTACCCTAATATTTTATTATTTATTTATTATTATTTGATTATTTTATTTATTATTAAATTATTAAAATTTATTTTTTTTCTTTTTTCTTTTTTTTTCTTTTTCTTTTCCTTTTTCTTTCTTTTTCTTTTCTTTTCTCTTTCCTTTTCTTTCCTTTTCTTTTTCTTCTTCTTCTTCTTCTTCTTCCCGTAGGTAGGCGCCGGACCACCCACTATTCCTCACGTCGTTTCTCCCTCCTCCGGCCACCGTTTTCGACACCGCCGGTCTCTATCTTCTCCTTGAGCTCCGGTGAGTGTTATTCTAGCTTTTGTTTGAGCTAAAACGGTCTAGAATTGCTTAGGTTTTGAGTTGAATATTTCGGCCACTTTTGGTTTTCGATTTTTTTGAGCTTCAATTTGGATGATTCATGGAAACTTCCTTCACAAATGTTGTTCCTGGTAGTTTAATCTTCATGTATGAATTTTTGTAGAATTTTTGGAGATTGTTTGGATTTTTGGGTATTTTTGAATATTTTAATATTATTTTCGAATTTTCGGAAATTAATTATTTAAATTATGAAATTGGAGTTTATGGTTGAATTAGGTGTTGAAATGAATTATAGGAATTTATTTGGAATTTTTATGAATTTCTAAGTATTTATTTTTAATTATTAAAGTTTATGTGATTTTGTAAAATTAAGTTAATTGTGTTTTTATTTGAATTTAATTGGTTAATTGAGTTTAATTATTGATATTATTGATAAATATGTTGAGAAAATTAATTTTGGATAATTGTATGATTTTTAGTGAATTTTTGAAGTAATTTAGGTATATATATATATATATAGGGGTATTTTGGTAATTTTACCCTAAATTGTCTAAAAATGTAATTTAATTGGTTTTAATATTTATTTAAGGTATAAAAATGATTTCTACAAAATATTTGGTATTTTTAACTAATTAAAACTATTTTTCGTGAATTATTTTCAATTATATATATAATATACGGTTTTTCAAATAAAATGAGTTTTAATCGATTTTTACAGTGTTTCAAGGTCAATTATGTAATTTTTATTTATAAAATGTATTTTTATGATTTAAGGATATTTTTGGTATATTTGAATATATTTTCTGTGTTTGTGGACCCCGGTCGACAGATTGTAGTCTGGAGTCCGACCGAGGGGTTGTGATTGTTTATGGTGTTATTTTTGAAGTGTATTTTCTTTGCAGGGTCGGCTCTACTCTTTTGAGTAGAGAGATGTCTGTTTTACAGGGGAGGTTCTGCCGGATTTCCGGTAGAATTCTCGTAAAACGTGATATCCAGTCGAACCCTAATTTTCGATTTTGTGTTGAATACTCTAGATTGAATTCTAGGATTTCTGTTAGGGTTATTCTGATGTCGATTAATTATTTCTTGTTTAGTTGCGCCGAGACCGAGGGTTAGTGGACCAGGCCCGTCGGACCTGTCTCGTGGAGCGCATTAGGTGAGTTACTATATTATATATATATGCTTAGGATGCATGATTTAGAAAATGCATGTTTTATTTTGACTAATTATGCATAAATAACATGATTTATATTCAAGTATATTTTTGGTATATTTTTGGTATATAATAAATTATATACATGTTTTATTAATAAAATATATTTAAAATGTTTTTAAATATATTTTTAGTTTAATTCATGATTTGATTGGATTTATTTGACGTATATATACTCAAAATATACTTGGTTTATGTTTGGTATATTTTCGGTATATATATGGTTTATATTGTTGATTTATTTAAATTCATGCATCATGTATTTGTGAATGAATGTTTTATTATTTATTACTGAAGGATATCAATAGAACGTGCTACCTAGTGGGCAGCACTAGGACCGAGTACGTACCGGTACGCCTATAGTATTTAGGCTTTATTACTGACTATTTGTGGATATCGATTTGATTATGATTATTGATATGTGTGAGATGTGGTTTGGGTGTGATTGCTGGAGCTCGGTTGACCAAGTATCTCGGGGCCAATCACACTGGCAGTCAGACTGCTGGAGCTCGGTTGACTTAGTGTCTCGGGGCCAGTCTACTGTCCAAATGGATTAAGTGGATATATTTGGAATAAGTGAGCCTGTATGGCTAGAGTGTTGTTTAACACTATTTTTCTGAGGTTGCGATATTCTAGGGTTCTATGTGATCCTTCATAAAAGTTGATTTTCAGACAAAATATATAAAATGATTTTTCTGCATCTGTATGAACTTGCCTGTATATATACATATTACTCATATACTGTTGACTGTTTGCATTATCACTTAGAGTGTATGTATATATACTATAGTAATTCACTCAGTGAGGTCTGACTCCCCTCCGTTGACTATTTTTCAGGAGAGTCAACTTCCTCAGACCTCAGTAGCAGGTCGATACGCCGGATTTCTTCCGCCCCGGCTTCTTTATGTAAATTGTATACTTGAGTCTTATTTATTTTATCTAGACACTGCAGTAGCTGTAAATTACAGTATTGGATTTTATGTACTTTATTTTAAAGAGATGTATTATGTTAAAACTGGATTTGTATAAAGATTATACATTTATGAGATTATATATGCGATGTGATGAGTTTTGAATTATATCCAGTTGTTATGGATGATATTGTAATATTTATGATTTTATTTTTCGCTGCACATATATATATTTTTTATGGTTATTATTGCATATTTATTTTATTTTTAGGCTTGCTACGGGTTCCGGATTCGAAAGAATTCCCGTTCCCTAGCGCCGGTCATGACTCCTGTTTTGGGTCGTGACAGTTGAGAAGCAAGGCACTGATCCACAACCAGTAGAAGACATAGAGACCTACAAATCATGGAAGGGAAGATCATGAAAATTGGCAAAGAACTCAACTAGAACATCAGAGAAGAAATAAAGGAAGTCCTTACCAGACACTCAGAGGATTTTGCTTCACGAGCATCCGAAATCATCGACGTGGACCCGCAAGTTGCCTGCCACTACCTAAAAATCAGACTGGGAGCCAAGCCAGTACCTTAGAAAAAAGAACCTTTGCTTACAAAAGGCAAAGAATAATTGCTAAAGAAACAACGAAGCTATTAGCAGCCGAGTTCATCAAAGAAGTTACTCACCCGAAATGGGTAGCCAACATGGTACTTGTCAAAAAAGCAAATGGGAAATACAAAATATATGTAGACTACACTAACCTCAATCGAGCATGCCCCAAAGACAGTTCCCCGTTGCCCATAATCGACTAGCTTATTAACTCCACCACTGGCCACGGATTATACAGCTTCATCGATGCAGCACAAGGTTATCACCAGATCCCGATAAAGGAAGAGGATCAGGAGAAGATGTCTTTTATCACCCATAAAGGCTTATATTGCTACAAGGTGATGCCCTTAGAACTGAAGAACGTCGAAGCCACGTATCAAAGAATGATGAACCAAGTCCTCCAAGACCAGATTGGCATAAGCATAGAAGTATATGTGGACGACATTATAATTAAAACCAAGAATCCAAAACAACACCCAGCGAATATAAACTAGGTCCTCTGGCTATTAAGCAAATCCATAATCAAGTTGAATCTAGAAAAATGCATCTTTGGAGTCTGAGTAGGCAAATTCCTGGGATTCATGATATCTCACTGCGGCATTAAAGCCAATCCGAAAAAGATGGAAGTCATACTCAATATGGAAGAGCCAAAAAACATCCATAAGGTACAAAAGTTAAACGACAGAATCACTACATTAAGGCATTTTATTTCATGCTCGGCTAGATGGTGTTTACCATTATTTCGAGCTCTTAAAAAGTCTAAAAAGTTTGAGTGGTCCGTTGACTTCTGGGTAGCATTCGAAGACATTAAAAAATTCTTATCCTCACCAGCCCTACTTAGCCGGCCATCCCAAATGAGACATTATACTTATACCTTTCAATAGGCCAAGAATGCATTGCCTCAGTACCGATAAGAGAAGATGGAAGCTAGCAAAGCCCAGTTTACTGCATCAGTAAAATGCTCCGTGGATTTGAAATTCAGTATCCTATATTGGACAAGCTAGCCATGGTTGTCGTCCATGCCTCTCGAAAGCTCCGACATTACTTCCAGGCTCATCACATCGTCAACCGAACCCATTTTCTACTGTGAAAAATCTTACAGAGATCGGAGACATCAAGCAGGCTAGTTCAATGGTCGATATTACTTGGGTAATTTGACATTGACTATGAACCCCACCAACAGATGAAAGCTCAGGCATTAGCAGACTTCGTGCAAGAAATGGCTCCGGAAGACGGTACCTTAACCAAAGCACCAGAGTGGAAGCTCTATGTTGACGAAGCACTCTCAGATCAAGGCTCCAGCATTGGAATAATCCTCCGAGGACCACACAAGGTTTACATATGATATGTAGTCTGAATCAAGTACAACGCAACTAACAATATTGCAGAGTATGAAGCACTAATCACAGGACTAAAGTTAGCCACCGAAGTCAGGACTGAACATCTCATCATACACTCGGACTCCCAACTGGTGGTCAACCAAGTTAGCGAAAGTCAAAGAAACCCGCATTGCCAAACACGTGGACAAAGCCAACCAGCTTTTGCAACACATTTAACAAGATGGAGGTCGATGGGAGATCATCCAGATACCCAGGGAAGAAAATAACGAGACCGACTTCCTGGCCAAGTCTACAGCCAAAGACAGTCAAGCATTCCGGGATATGAATTTTACTAAGTCATTAACCAATCCTATCATTGAAGACATGAATTTTTGGAGACACGAGTAGTCTCAAAATGGATACGACCGATAATCCAATACCTAGAACATGGAATCCTCCTTGAAGACAAGCTACAAGCGCGGAAGTAAAAAACCAAGGCAGCCCACTATTCCATCCATCAAGGGGAGCTCTACCGAAAATCCCGCTCACACCCATGGTCTAAGTGCGTCTCACCAAAGGAAGGAAATTACATACTCCGAGAGATCCACGAAAGAATTTACGGAGTGCACGAATCCTATTATGCACTAACTTGAAAAGCACTACTCCAAGGGTATTATTGGCCCACCATGTCCAATGATGCACAGCAGCTAACGTAAGCATGTCGCCAGTGCCAGCACTATACTTGACTCAACCACAAGCCTTCCCGCCCCTTACATCCCAACAACGACCTGTGGCCATTCGCCATGTGGGGGATGGACATCCTTGGTCCCTTCCCGCCCTCCACCTCACAAAAAAAATTCTTAATTGTGGCTATTGACCATTTCACTAAATGTGTAGAAGTAGAGGCAATCCCAACCATCACAAAAGCTCAGATACAGCACTTCTTCTGAAAGGAGATCATTTGCAGGTTCGGCATCCCCCATACTTTAATTATGGATAACGGTAAATAGTTTGATAACAAAAAGTTCAAAGACTTTTGCTCAGACCTTAAAATAAAGCTTCACTTCACCTTGGTAGCCCACCCGCAGAAAAATGGACAAATGGAAGTCACCAACAGAATTCTCATGCAAGGATTGAAGAAAAGACTCGATAAGAAAAAGGGAAACTGGGTCGAAGAGCTCTATAACGTAATCTGGGCCTATAGAACCACGTCTAGATCATCCACTGAAGAGACACCATTCAGGCTAACCTACGGCATGGTTTACCAAGTGGAAATTGGTTCACCAAGTTACCGGGTAAGCCAGAATCTTGATCACACCATCAACAATATTGATGCGCGGATATGTCTAGACCTACTAGAGGAACAGAGAGAACAAGCAGCAGCCACAGCTGAAGCATATTGGCAAAAGATAACACAATACCATCACCAACGGCATCACCCAAGACAGTTCAAGTTAGGAGACTGGGTACTCAGAAGAGCAAATATTGGCAAAGGAAACTTAGGAACATGCAAGTTAAGTCCAAACTGGGAAGGTCCGTACCAAATCTCAGCAAGCACAACTAAGGGAGCATACAAGTTAAGAGAAAGAGGAGGCAAAGAACTACCACGATTTTGAAACTCAGATTCTCTCAAAAAATACTATTAATAAGATTTTATTCAACACATGATTCAATAAAGTATCTCTTCATTAATAAAAAAAACCTTTACAAGAGATCAGTTATAAAATAATAATAATAATAATAATAATAATAAAATATACATATCTATTCTACTACATTCACATCTAGACCCCCAGGCCCGAAAACAGAAGGGAAAACCTTATCAATAGCATCTGGATGCACCGTAGACTCAGTAGTAATAGCAGCCTCCATAATTTCCCTCGAAGGGGCAGCACTGGCCTTTTGATAGGCATCCTCTTCAACAGCAAGCTTGGTAAGATCTGCCAATGTTATTTGATCTAACATCCCCAGGTCCAATTCTGAGTTCTGAGCAAGTAAGACCCTTTCACACTTAGCCCTGTAGGCCTTCAGAAATCCCACTACCATGCCTTGGTAGGACTTTTTGTCACTCACTCAGGATTTCTCGAGCTCAATCAGCTTTCCCTCAAGCTCAGTAATTTGAAGGTCCTACTCTTCGATCCTTCTCGTCAGTTGGCCTTGGCTATGCTCCAACTCAGAAACTTTCTTCTGACTTACCTCAACCTCGGACTTCGCCTCAACATACTTTGTCTGGCAGAGCTCCAATGCTGCCTTCACGCCATCCAAATTTTTCTCAAAGTTGATGGCTATAATTACCATTTCTATCTCCTTCAGGTTGTACTGGCTCTTCAGACAGAAGTACCGATCCTTCGCCAGCAATAAAGCATGACTCATCTATCAACAATAAAAAGTTCACATCAAAAAGAAGCACGTACGATAACAACATGAGCAGTAGAGCTAACTTACTTCTAATGACTGGCCTATTATGGAGTCGAGCAAACCCTCCAGGCCCTCATCAGACTAGCGTCGCATATCCTCGAGCAGCCTTAGTGATTCAGCGTACTGATCCCTCACTTGGCTATTAAAGGCACTCAGGGGCTTCATCCACTTCAGTATCCAGCCCCTCATATCTAGACACCCAGATAACCTTGGGCGTTGGATATAAATGTCCTCCGTGTCTGACTCTGGCTCGAGCAACCACCTCTTTCTCTGACCTACCCATTCTGGTTTTGTTAACTCCACCACCGTTTTACCCTTAGGATCAGCAAGCACCACTTCAGGAGCCACAGGAGCTTCAAGCTCTAGAGAAGGAGATACCCACACTTCCTCTGGAGCAGTTGGCTCATCAACTAATGAAATTCCGCCCATAAAATCAAAAAAGTCAACCATCTACAGTTGTAAAAATAAATTAAGTCAGAAATATAGCTCTAAGTAACACAAACGTATCAGGGGAGTGAACGCGACTTGGACAGACTCTCCATAGGTATCTCTTGGACACATCCTCCATCGATCGAGCTTCGGCAAGCCCATTGAGATGCAGACGCAAAACCATCTCCGCATCATAGTCTAAAAGTCTCACAGGCTGACTCACCCTATGACACTCATTAGACCACATCCATCGGATGTCCAAGAAGTCCGACTAATACTCTACAATAAAAAAATGGTGTCTCCACTTCTTGTGGAGATCAAGAAGCTTTATGAACAGGGTATGGTTAGGCACAGCTGACAATGAGAACATCAGTTCTCCCTTCTTCCTAGTCAACCTGTACAGGTATCAAAAAATATCTAAGTCGGGTTCTTTCCCCTCTTTATACATCAGTTGGATGAACCAGGTCAGAATCCTATAGCTATTCAGATGGAGCAAACCAGGCGTTATGTTATTCCTATTCAAAAATCTCTTCACGAAGGGGTCTAGAGGAAATTTTAAACCCCCCTCTAATTGGTTAAAATACACCACTAATTTACTTAGCCCTAACATTAGGGTATGGGCCCTAAATTTCCTATCTACAATGTGAAGGGTGTAACCGGAGAGGATACAAAATTTCCTTCGGTACCACCCCAATAACTCATCATCTGCACTTGAAACAAAAAGGTCAAAACTAACTTGTTCCCTTGGTGCCATAATGAAGGAGGAAAATGCACAACAACAGAAGTCAAAAAAATAAAGAAGAAGAAGAACAGACAAAAGATCACCTAGTTGCCATAAAGAAAGAATCACGGTAGGTAAAAAGGAAAATAGCAGCGGCAATACAAATGCGACAAAGGCAAAACCAAAAAGAGAAGCAAAATACACCAGTTGACAAGTGCAACAGTACTTATAAAGACACAGAATGATTTGGAAACACACCATTAGCTGCCCTCATTATTGTTGCGTTCCTCCCTAGGCCATCAGGGGCCTTTTGGGGATAAAAAAGCCCATTAAATGAGGGGTCACGACAACGACAGCAGAAACATTTTGTTCACTGACATATAAAATGATGCATAACTCACACAATTTAAACTTTGAATCCCAAGGAGTTAAAGCAATGCCACCACGTGTCAGCCCGCCCACATCTCAACTGGGCCGCTTCATCAAGCTACTTGAAAAACATCCAAGCTACGCTTTCAACCCATTCCAGGTATCCGAGCATCTAAGCCTCGCTCATATAAGTCCAGTGACTGAAGTTGGCACCCTCAAGTTGCTTCTATAGTACTGAGGTTATGAGCATGTAAGCCTCGTGTCCATGTACCGAGCATCTAAGCCTCGCTCATCTAAGTCCAGTGACTAAAGCTGGCACCCTCAGGTCGCTTCTGTAGTACTGAGGTTCTGAGCATGTAAGCCTTGCGTCCATGTACCGAGCATCTAAGCCTCGCGCATTTAAGTTTAATGACTGAAGCTGGCACCCTCAGGTCGCTTCTGTAGTACTGAGGTTCCGAGCTCGTAAAGCCTCGTGTCCATGCACTGAGCATAAAAAATCCAGTGATAACTGGTTCCGTCATGTCGTTTCTGAATAGATGGGTTAATCTATTATTGTGCTTCTATGCACTTGGCGGATATCCAAGATCTACAGATTGCATTTCAACAATGACTATCCCGAGACTCAGCATTGAGCTCCACTCTTTCACTGTGACTGAGGCTAGCCACCTCAGCTCACTCGTCTCAATCACCGTATGATACCCCCTATGTGAAAGCATCAGCACCCTACTCTACCCGGACACAAAGGATATAAATATTCGAATACACCCAGAGGGGGACTCTTGATATCGTCTAATATGTTCCCGCCTAGTTAAGGGCTCCTTATCTCCTAAATAAGGACACCTGGATTAGGAAGAAGGCAAGATTCGTCCAGAATAGGGACTACTCCAAAGAAGAATCCTAATCAAAGAAGGAACACTCTCCTAACAAGATTATGTTTCACTATCTCACAAGGACTCTGACTCCTCCCAGGTTTGATTTTGCTATATATAAAACCCCATACCCCTCACAAAGGGGCATTTCATTCTCACATATTCTAGCTATCTTGTGTTCTTCCTACTTCTGTTCTCTAACTTAGGCATCGGAGTGTTCATGAGGACTCTCCCTACCTCTCACCTTGCCTTCTATTCGTGGATTGCAGGATACCAAGCCCAAGAGTTTCGAAAACCAATTATCAAAAATAATTATTTTTATGAAAAATTTGGTAAAACACCTAAACCTTTAATCTAATAACTTTTCGGCTCTCTTTAATCTAAATGATTGTTGTCCCAAGAGCAAGCTCAACCGAGTTACTGCCACAGTCATTTCACTTATTCCATATTAATGTCCCGAGAGCAAGCTCAACTAAGTTACATCCCTTTTTCTGGTCCGAGAGCATTAGCTCCACCGAGTTTTAACCATATACACTTACCCGAGAGCACACACTCCACTGAGCCTATTTTCACATTACACATAAACCAAGATTTTACTCATGCGCATGTAGTCTTAGTGACACCCACTAGGTAGCATGTTTTACCATTATCTCCAAATAAATTTAAATTAAAAATAATTAAATAAATAAATCATTAAATAATAAATAATTAAATTATTAAATAATAATCAAATAAAACATCACCAAATAAATTTTTTTTTAAACATACTTTCAATTTCTACTCGTAAATATACAAGAAATGATCATGCATATTGCAATAATAATATATATTCATAAATTAATCATGTAATCATTTCTTTATTATATTTAATTATTTGAAAATATAATAAAAACATGTACAACACACATTTCATAAAATTAACTCACAGGTTGAGCATACTAAGCGATGCGTTCTCTGCTGCCCTGGTGCTACAGCTCAAATTCTGGAGTTTTTTAAAATAAAGAATATTTATTTAAAATATGCTTGTAAAATAAAATAAAATAAATTCATGAAAATTGTAATATCCCGTGTTTTTTTTAAAATATTTTTACACTGTACCGGGATATACAGTGTCAATAATTTTTATGCATTGTACGATATTTTTATGAGTTGATATGTATTTTAAACCTATTTTAATTACTGTCTATTATTTTCAGTGTTTTACGTAAAATTTTCCCGGGACTTTCATTTTCGGGGAAATTTCCACGTAAACAATGTATTATTAATTATTTTAAATGTATTTACGGGTTTGCATGAACTCATACATATTTTTAAATTATTAAATAAAGCCTGTGTGTGTATATTTATTTAATTAGGGTTTATTATTACCCTAATATTTTATTATTTATTTATTATTATTTGATTATTTTATTTATTATTAAATTATTAAAATTTATTATTTTATTATTAATTATTTATTAATATTTAATTATTTTAATTTTTTTTCTTTTTTTCTTTTTTCTCTTTCTTTTCCTTTTTCTTTCTTTTTCTTTTTCTTTTTCTTTCCTTTTCTTTCTTTTTCTTTTTCTTCTTCTTCTTCTTTCTCTTCCGCCCGACGCCCGACCACCATTTTCTCACCGCCGTTTCTCCCTCCTCCGGCCACCGTTTTCGACACCGCCGGTCTCTATCTTCTCCTTGAGCTCCGGTGAGTGTTATTCTAGCTTTGGTTTGAGCTAAAATGGTCTAGAATTGCTTAGGTTTCGATTTGAATATTTCGGCCACTTTTGGTTTTTGATTTTTTTGAGCTTCAATTTGGATGATTCATGGAAACTTCCTTCACAAATGTTGTTCCTGGTAGTTTAATCTTCATGTATGAATTTTTACAGAATTTTTGGAGGTTGTTTGGATTTTTGGGTATTTTTGAATATTTTAATATTATTTTCTAATTTTCGGAAATTAATTATTTAAATTATGAAATTGGAGTTTATGGTTGAATTAGGTGTTGAAATGAATTATAGGAATTTATTTGGAATTTTTATGAATTTCTAAGTATTTATTTTTAATTATTGAAGTTTATGTGATTTTGTAAAATTAAGTTAATTGTGTTTTAAATTGAATTTAATTGGTTAATTGAGTTTAATTATTGATATTATTGATAAATATGTTCAGAAAATTAATTTTGGGTAATTGTATGATTTTTGGTGAATTTTTGAAGTAATTTAGGTATATATATATATATAGGGGTATTTTGGTAATTTTACCCTAAATTGTCTAAAAATGTAATTTAATTGGTTTTAATATTTATTTAAGGTATAAAAATGATTTCTACAAAATATTTAGTATTTTTAACTAATTAAAACTATTTTCCGGGAATTATTTTCAATTATATATATAATATACGGTTTTTCTAATAAAATGAGTTTTAATCGGTTTTTTATAGTGTTTCAAGGTCAATTATGTAATTTTTATTTATAAAATGTATTTCTGTGATTTAAGGATATTTTCGGTATATCTGGAATATTATTCTGTGTTTGTGGACCCCGGCCGGTGGACTGTAGTTTGGAGTCCGACCGTGGGATTTTGATTGTGTTGAGCTCGTATTTCGAAGTGTGTTTCTTTGCAGGGTCGGCTCTACTCTTTTGAGTAGAGAGATGTCCGTTTTACAGGGGAGGTTCTGCCGGATTCGGTAGAATTCTCGTAAAACGTGATATCCAGTCGAACCCTAATTTTCGATTCTGTGTTTAATACTCTAGATTGAATTCTAGGATTTCTGTTAGGTTTATTCTGATGTCGGTTATTTATTGCTTGTTTAGTTGCGCCGAGACCGAGGGCTAGTGGACCAGGCCCGTCGGACCTGTCTCGTGGAGCGCATTAGGTGAGTTACTATATTATATATATATGCTTAGGATGCATGATTTAGAAAATGCATGTTTTATTTTGACTGAATATGCATAAATAATGTGATTTATATTCAAGTATATTTTTGGTATATTTTTGGTATATAATAAATTATACACATGTTTTGTTAATAAAATATATTTAAAATGTTTTTAAATATATTTTTAGTTTAATTCATGATTTGATTGAATTTATTTGACATATATATACTCAAAATATACCTGGTTTATGTTTGGTATATTTTCAGTATATATATGGTTTATATTGCTATTTCATTTATATCCATGCATCATTTATTTTTGTGAATGAATGTTTTATATTTAAGAATGAAGGATATCAATAGAACGTGCTACCTAGTGGGCAGCACTAGGACCGAGTACGTACCGGTACGCCTATAGCTTTAGGCTATATTACTAACTTATTTATGGATATTGATTTGATTATGATTATTGATATGTGTGAGATGTGGTTTGGGTGTGATTGCTGGAGCTCGGTTGACCAAGTGTCTCGGGGCCAATCACACTGGCAGTCAGACTGCTGGAGCTCGGTTGACTTAGTGTCTCGGGGCCAGTCTACTGTCCAAATGGATTAAGTGGATATATTTGGAATAAGTGAGCCTGTATGGCCAGAGTGTTGTTTAACACTATTTTCTGAGGTTGCGATATTCTAGGGTTCTATGTGATCCTTCATAAAAGATGATTTTCAGATAAAATATATAAAAATGATTTTTCTGCATTTGTGTGTATTTGCCTGTATATATATTAGATATATATATACTGTTGACTGTATGCATTATCACTTAGTGTGTATGTATATATATTATAGTAATTCACTCAGTGAGGTCTGACTCCCCTCCGTTGACTATTTTTCAGGAGAGTCAACTTCCTCAGACCTCAGTAGCAGGTCGATACGCCGGATTTCTTCCGCCCCGGCTTCTTTATGTAAATTGTCTACTTGAGTCTTATTTATTTTATCTAGACACTGCAGTAGTTGTAAATTAAAGTATTGGATTTTATGTACTTTATTTTTAAAGAGATGTATTATAGTAAAACTGGATTTGTATAAAGATTATACATTTATGAGATTATATATGCGATGTGATGAGTTTTGAATTAAATCCAGTTGAGATGGATGATATTGTAATATTTATGATATTATGATTTTTATTTTCCGCTGCATATTATATTTTTATGGTTGTTATTGTATATTTATTTTATTTTTTAGGCTTGCTACGGGTTCCGGATTCGAAAGAATTCTCGTTCCCTAGCGCCGGTCATGGCCCCTGTTTTGGGTCGTGACAAAAATTCTCAAAAATTATGAAAACTATGGAATAGATGAAACTAACTCAACCAAACATAAAAAGTCAATTAAGACTAGGAATTTGGCACAAGTCGATGCTCTATTTTACGAGAAATCTGTAGAAAATTCGACACAGTCTCCTCTGTAAAATTGACATTTCTGTACTAAAAGTAGAGTCGTTCCTATATGAAAATACACTTTAAATATTCACACAATCACTAGTCTCAAGTTAGACCCCCGAACTGCATTAAATGTCCAACCGAGAACCACAATTCATAGAAATAATAAAATAACATAATTTTCATTAAAATCGCCAAAAATCATAAAATCTCATTTAAATACCAAAAATTCATTTATTTTCATAACAAACATAAAACATATTTATTTTTCAATAAATAGTAAAATTCTAGCTTATATTTAAATTTTCACCAATAAACATACTTAATTCAAATTTTACAATTAAATAACATTAATTCCAAATAACCATTTAAATTACTTAAATATATCACAAAATCAACAAATATCTTATTTAAGCTTAAAAACAATAAATAAGTTTATTATTCTATTATTTTCTGAAAATTAATATTAATTAGCTAAAAATAGGAAATAAATTATAAAAATTATTTTAATACTATTATTACTCAAAATCTGCCTAAAACATCATAACTATCAATAGTTTACTTAAAATAATAAAAATCACTAATTTATAATTATTTTCCCAAAAATTAAATTTTGGCATAAACATTAAAAAAAATTATAATAAAAATTTGGTACATAATTTCAATAAACTTACTTAACAAAGATTAATCTACATAATTAATAGAAATTAATAAAAATATAAAAAAATTTCAAACTTGGGACTGCATGAACAGTAACCGAGACCCAAAAAATTTGAATTTTTTCAAATATTCCAGAAAAATAAATAAAAATCATAAATGTATAGCTCACAACCTCAATTTAACTAATCTAAACTCAATTTAAAAAAAATCAAAACAAGCTCAATTTCACAAATTAAAATAAAAACGTATAATAAAATTTCTCAAAATTGAAGTTGAATTCAGTGATAATATGATGAATTACCTTGAGGGAATTGAAGCCCAAGAGGAAAGAAAAAGATTGAGCTATCAAGTTTGGCCGGAGATGACCGGAATCCTCATCGGCATTCAAAGGAAGAATTCGGTCAATAGAATAAATCAGGAAAGGAAGAGCGAGAATGGCAGAAAAAGGAGGCACTGGTGGCAGTGTAGCGAGGAGGTGGCGGTGCAGTGGTGGTGGTTGTCGGTGGTTATGGTGGTATTATTTTTTTTTTAAATTAAACTAAAAAGTATTAAAGTACAACTACAAAAATAAATAATTCATATATATATATATATATATATATATATATATATATATATATATATATATATATATATATATATATATATAATTAAGGAGAGGTATTTTAATTTTAAAATATTATAATGGATACTATTTTAATTTTAAAATATTATAATGGATACTTTTGTACCTTGTACTTTATATATATATATATATATATATATATATACTCTTTAACAATTCAATTAAAAATAAATTTACTAAAATTACACAAGTATTATTAATCTCATAATACTTAACACTAATTAATTAAAATACTCATTAAACTTAAAAATTCACATTTAATATTAATACTTAAAAATTTAGGTCTTTACAAAAATGGACAAAGCAAAAAAAATTTTCCCATGCCAAATCCATACTTAGCCCCTTGAACTTTTAGTCAAAATCTCATTGGCCACTTGAAATTTCTTTTAGTCCTTAAATTTATATTTAAAGTTCAAATAGGGTTAAATTAATTATTGTAATGTAAAAAAATTATTTAAACATGTACTTTCTTTTTCAATTAATTTTATAATAAACTAAAATAATAAAAATATTATTTATTTATTCATATTTATCAAAATATCCTTCATTATACTTTTCCTTTCACATACGTCCTTACTCGACCATATTATACTTTTCTTGTCCCACCATGTCCTTAGGATAAACAAAGAACTCTAAGGATGCATGGCCCCTAGGGCCCCTTTCAAATAAGTTATTTTAAAATAAAATTAAAATAACTTAAACAAAAATTTAAAAATTGATTAAATTATCAATTTACTAATTAATAATTATCAATTATCAATGTGGTAACTAATTAACAAAATTTTTAATAATTAATAAATTTAAAAGACACCAATTAATTAGTTACCAATTTGTTTCGGATTCTAACTAAAAAATAATTTTAAATAAATGAGTTAATTAGTTAATTTTAAAATAATTTGTTTGGATTCTAACCCAAAAATTAATTTCTCTTAAAATTATAAATGAGTTAATTAGTTACCAATTATAATTGAGTTAGACACCAATTTTGTAAATGAGTTAATTAGTTATCAATTATAATTGGATTCTAACCATTTAAGAGAAATATTCTTAAATATTTTAAAATTTCATAAAATTTAAAACATAATTTAGCATATATTTAAAATTTAATAAATATAAAAATTAAAAAAATGTACTAAAAAAGGGAAATTATTATTGTTAACTAATAAAATTATTTTTGAGTTAGAATCCAAAAAAATTGGTAACTCAAAAATAATTTTAAATAAATTAGTTAATTTTAAAATAATTTGTTTGGATTCTAACTCAAAAATTAATTTCTCTTAAAATTATAAATGGGTTAATTAGTTACCAATCATAATTGAGTTAGACACCAATTTGGTAAATGAGTTAATTAGTTACCAATTTTTATATACAGTTATAATTGGATTCTAACAATTTAAGAGAAATATTTTTAAATATTTTAAATTTTCATAAAAATATAAAACATAATTTAGCATATATTTAAACATTTAATAAATTTTAAAATTTAAAAAAAATGTACTAAAAAGGGGAAACTATTATTTATTTAAAATTAAAATTAGTTTTGAGTTAGAATCCCAAAAAAATTGGTAACTAATTAATTAATGTCTTTTAAATTTATTAATTATTAAATATTTTGTTAATTAGTTACCAAATTGATAATTATTCATTAGTAAATTAATAATTTAATCAATTTTTTAATTTTTCTTTAATTTATTTTAATTTTATTTTAAAATAATTTATTTATTTATAAAAAAATTGTAAATAATATTTTTATTATTTTAGTATATTATAAAATTAATTGAAAAAGAAACTATATGTTTAAATAATTTTTTTACATTACAATAATTAATTTAACCCTATTTGAACTTTAAATATAAATTTAAGGAATAAAAAAAATTTAGGTAACCAATGAGATTTTAACTAAAATTTCAGGGAGTTAACTATGGATTTTGCCTATTTGGCCAGTGGCGAAATGGACACAAAAAAAAAATCTTGTCTATTTTGCCACTTAGTGGTAAAATGGACACAAAAATTTTAAAAAAAAAAAAAAAAACTAAAGTCATTTCATTATTTTGACTAGTGAAATGATCAATTTTCCTAGGAAAAATACCATAAATTAGAAAAATCTTTTAAAATTTACTATAAAAATAGGAAATAGTTTATAAAGTGTCATAAAAAGAGAATTTGTTTTATTTTTTACTATAAAATGGTAAATAACCTAAGTTCTGAATATGATACAATATAAAAAAAATTGAGCAAGAAATCGTTGCACTGTAAATTTCTGCGAAGAAGCAATAGCATTCCCCCATCAGCTTCTTTTGACTTTTGCAAGGTTTCGCTAGGAAAGTCCTAAAGCATAGACCAATAGAAATGTAGAAATATATTTTCTAGGAAAGTACTAAAGCATTAGTTGCTGGAGCAGTTGGGATCAGCCTCTTGAAATCTACCAACAATCTTTGAAATCAGCTCACAGGGTTGTTCTTGCTTAAGCAATATTTTAAAATTAAGTGGTAATATAGGCACTCGTTTTAAATTAATTGTTAAAAGATTTTTGTTGCACTTGTAATTTTATCCGGATTAAACTTAATTAATCAGAATTCATTAAGCTTTGAACATCAATAGTTGTGACATGAAATGTGTGAAACCTATAGCACCAATTTCCTAGTTATTTCAATGGCATCCGGCCAATGACTTATATTAACATTAACAACCAATCTTCAAGAACAATGGCTAACATTCTTGCATTCTTTTATTCTATGCTTATTTTCTTCAATATATTCACATCCTCAAATGCTGATGATGTAATTGTAAATAATGGAGGGCAAAAACTGAGAATTGCAGTACCTGATAGATCCATATTCACACAGTTTGTGAAAGTGAATCGCGATGATGACCACAATATTACATTCATCAGCGGATTCTCAGTTGATGTTTTCGAGGATGCTGTGAAGTGTTTGCAATATCCCTTGATGTACAACATGATTCCTTTCTATGGCTCTCATGAAGACATGATAAAGGAAGTTTCTAACCAGGTAGCTTTTCTTTTTTATCTCAGAACTAGTCTTTTAACTATTTACTTTCATTTTATAGCATTCTTGTGACTATCCCTCTCGGTGGAAGACTTTTGATGCAGCCATTGGGGATATTTCAATAACTACAACCAAGAATCTGGCTGTAGAGTTCTCACGGTCTTACACAGAATCAGGCCTTGTAATGGTAGTGGCGATGAAACCAGATAAATGGGAGTCGTCGTTGACGTTCTGGAAACCCTTCAGCAAAGAAATGTGGTTTTTAATGGCAGCTATGACTGTTGCAAATGGTCTTGTCATCTGGTCTCTTGAGCATAGTATCAATGACGATTTCCGAGGTCCACCAAGCAGACAAATCGTAGTATCATTATGGTTTGCTTTCTCAACCATTATCTTTGCACATAGTAAGGAAATAATCTACTTATATGTTCATTCGTTAACAGATGATTTATACATTAATCCTGCTTCAGTAACTCTATCATCATTTTTCGTTAACAGGGGAAAGAATCAGGAGTGAATGGTCTCGATTTGTGCTGATACCATGGTTATTCTTGATTCTTATTATTACCTCAACGTACACAGCAACTCTTACATCAATTCTGACAAATCCACAGATGAAACCATCTGAAACAGACATTGATTCACTCAAAAGCACAAACGCAATCATTGGTTGTGATGGAAATTCCTTCACTGTCAAGTACTTACAGAAAGTTTTGGGCTTTAAATCAGAGAACATCAATAGCATAGCTTCAGTTGATGACTTTGTAAAATCACTATCAAATGGACAAATCAAGGCAGCCTTTATGTTGACTCCTCATGCTAAAGTTTTCCTGTCAGAATACTGCAGAGGCTTCGCCATGGCAGGACCAACATATAAGCTTAATGGTTTTGGATTTGTAATATCTTCAATCTTCTTCATTTTTTTTTTTTTTTTTTTTGAGTTTCATGATCCCAATATTTGTTTCCATGTTATTATCTTTCATTTTCATCTTCCAGGTGTTTCCAAGGGGTTCTTCTTTAGCTTTGGATATATCAGAAGCTATTATATACTTAACTCAGAATGGAGCACTGCAACAATTAGAGAAGGAAAAGTTGTCATCTTCCGAATGCTCAAAATCCGCGTCTAATTCCAGTTCTGGAACACAAAGCTTAGGACCAGGGCCTTTTGTGGGTTTATTCATTATTACGGGCAGTGTTTCTGTTGTTGGATTGATCATCGGAGCAATTCGTCTATTAAGAAGCCACTGGGAGAGATTCACATTCATTCAAACAATGTTGATAAGCAACGGAATCTGGTCATGGTTAGAAACCTTCTTCACTCTGAACAAAACCAAAAATGAGATTGAACTTTGATTTCTACATTCCTGAAACCATCGTTGTTACTTTATAGTATAGAACAGATCACAATGTATACACAGATAAATTAATGTATGACAAGCTGTAGTACTAAAATAAACAACATCGATATAGACTTCATTATTTCTTCGTGATTTAAGCTTTCATGAATTATGTTGTCACATAAATTATTATTCAATTCTGAATGATTACATGTATTTTTACAAGTGTAATTCATGATTTAAGATTCATCTTCAGCCCAATTTGCTTTGATTTTGGGACCTGTAGGCCCTTCTTCTCCTAGAACTTCACTTGGCAAGCCATTGACAACTTTTTCAAAAGCAGATTTGAGTTTTCCAGGCAATATTTTCTCAATTTTCTTGATCTCATTCCCAACGTCATAACTAATTTTTGGACCCCATTTCCTTGAGTAATTAAGCCATGGAGGCTCAACAACTGCTGTGCCTAAATACTCTGCTGCAACGACAGAGTATCTTGCTCCAGTATCCAAAATCTTCTGACTTTTTTCTGTATCATTCCTTATTCCTATTCCATTGCTTCCTTGTAAAACCAGACCCGGTTTCGGATACATGGCATGACCGTGCAACGATGTGTAGCCAACAAATTTGTTACCAGTTTGAAACTCAAGCTCTGATGCATTGACCCATGATCCTCCACTGTGTTCAGAGAAGAAGACACTCCACAGTTCTCCACTAAAATTGCTAACTCTTAATGTAACATGTTCCCAGTCGCCAACATGTTCTCCTATCTTTCCTAATGGTACATTGATAAACTCAACCTTAGCCTTTGCAGGACCATTAAAAGGACAGAAAACCCAAATAGCTATGTCCGTGAATGTTGCTCCAAGCATTGGTTTGATGTGCGAGTAAACTTCAGTTTGTTGTAAATCACCTTTCTTGACTCTGTCTTTAGCCTTATCATCTACAGGAAGGTCTAGCCAGTATGAACCGTCGCTTGAACCACCCTGAGGAAGGTTTGAGCCGTTTGCTTCAATTTTGACAGGGTTGGATTCTTCTCCTTTCTTATATAACAACGCTCCATTGTCAAAGAACCAATTGACAGAAGACGACAGGTACTCTTCGTCAGGATGAAAATATATTCGCGGAGAGTATGCCTGAAAAATTGCTTGAATTTGGTTTTCATTAGGCATGCAAGATAAATCATTCTTGACATTCTTTAAGCAGGATATTGAAACAGTAGCAGCGTTGCCATTTTGCGCAATGAAAGTGCCTACACAAACACCCATAGCTTGAGTCCCTCTATTGCTCGGCCTCAAACTGAAAACATTGAAACCATTTGGATCACTTTGTTTGTCTGGTCCCCAAATCCAAGTATCTTTCTCGCATTGATCGGTGAAATCTGATCGAACGCAACCGATTTTTTCCAAGGATGGTTTCTCAGGAGAAGTGGTGACAACAAGGCCAACAGCTTTGTAGCCATCAGGGGCCGTTGGCAACCATATATAGCCAACACCATCTTGCTTGATTTTCAAAGATTCGCTGCTCCAAACTAGAGTGTAATCAATCGGTATCTTTAAGGCTCCACCTGCACCATCTTTTGCTGCAAGAACCCAACCATGAAGCGGTCTGTTGTTGGATTGGCTATAACAACCCAACATGATGAATCCTTGTGGGATTTGTGAAGGATCAAAGAAAGAAGCGCCAAGATTATCCGGTCCCCCTTCTTGAGTTGACCAAACTTTGTTAAGGGATGATATTTGGCACACTTGTAATCCACCCAAATCAATGATTCCATTTCCAAAACCTTGTCCTACATATATCATCGACAAGAATAGAAAAGTTAGCAAAAATAACAACTATCATAAGATCAAAATGAGCCTTGACTCAATGGTCGTAGAGTCGTCTGCAGAACTGTAGCTATGAGTTAGAGTTGATTTACCTGGAGGCCAAGAGGGCAATGGAGAGGGAAGCTTGAAGGAGGTTTCAATGGGCACAGCCTTTCTTTTCTTGGAGACATACTTGATGGAAGGGCAGTTCCCCATCTTTAGCTAGTTGGTGAGCTATTCAAATAAAGCTCGAAACAAACGATATGTATACAAGGAACGTTACTAGCGACATGTATCGCTGTTGCTGGCTGGTGGGGACTAATGTTCATTTTGCCCCAAAGTCAATTTCATTTTTTTTAATTTTAATTTTATGGTGAAAATTTTATTTTTAATTTAAAACCTAAATTGTATGCAACTAAATCTATCGTGTAAAAATTTAAAAACTCATAGTTTGTAAATTTCTTTTAATAATCAAATGACATTTTTTCAAAAAAAAATTTTTGTTTATAAATTTTAATTTTTTAGTGAAAATATTTTTTTTAATTTAAAATTTAAATTGTACACAGATAAATCTATTATGTAAAGATTTAAATATCCATAACTTATAAATTTTTTTAATAATCAAATGAAAAAAATAAAACAAAAGAGGTATTTTGATAATTGTGTCGCCACTCACTTATCAATAAGGAACAAAGAGAATAAATAAAGCTGTAAAAAAATTCTATTAGTGGGTGTGAAAAGCAATGCAAATTGGAGGAACAGGCCAATGTATATTGTTGGGGACGTATATGACGTGCAAGCAACCCAAATAGCCTCGCAATTTCTTTGGGAATAATGCTTGCACATATCGTTGAACTTCTCTTTTACATCACGTCCTTTTTGGCCTTAAAGAGTAACATTGATTCTTCATGTGCAAAATGCCAAAACATAGGTGTATATATCGTTGTCACAACACTGTGCTCTTTAAATTTCTTGTTTCTTTGTTTGGCTTCGGACATTTCAGAGGCTTATATATACACATGCACATAATGTTTAGAAATGTAACAATTAGAGAAAGAAATTGAACTAGGATGTTCTGATTGGTATTATCATCTGTAAAAATTGTCGAAATCTTAAATTTATATATTTACAATCACCATCAATATTGGTGAGAGTTTATCATTATATTCAATGAGTAATAAGAAAATGACTGTCAAGCTTTATCATCTTCTCAATGCTCAAATTCAGCAACGAAATGATTTGTCCCAAAATTATGGAGCAAATCCTTTTTCAGGTTTGTTCTTCATCTTAACCAGTGCTATATGGGTTGATAACTTTAGTCATGGTTACGAAATTTCTTAAGTTATTTGCTCGAATCAAGTCCCAAAAATGAGATTGGACGTAACTTTCAATTCACACAATCAATCATCCGCCACAAACAAGGCATCAATCAAAAGATAAAGCCTACTAGCAAAGAACTTTTCCAACTTTCTTTTCAATTAATAGAACAATTAAGTGCAACATAAGCAACATCTCAAAAAAAAAAAATGCAACATAAGCAAGAACCATATGTAATATAAGTACCCAAGCTAACTACCTGGTAACAAATGGTACTGAAGTCATCTTTAAAATTATGAATTATGAGTTTAAACTTCCAATTAGTGTCCAATTAACAAAAGTGTATGATAAAGTGTAGAGCTTAAAAAATTAAGGACATCAATTTAGACCCTTTGTCATATCTTGTTGTCCAAGATACTATATAAGTAGATTTTGGCTCTCCTTGTTAATCTAATTAAATTTTGCTTTGCTCCTCACCCCATAATCCAAAGAATTCCCTTAATTCACTACAAAGAACAGATAATTAGTTGCCCTCCTTCCAAAATATCCAATCTTTTATATATATATATATATATATATATATATATAGTATTTCTTTTATTTTTTTCGTGTAAATAAATAATAATTTAGTTTTAAATACAAAATAATGTGGGTTTATCCCATTTATATGTTTATTTTGATTATAATATGGTTGTGTTTTGGTTTTTCATAGCTGATGTCTAAGGAAAATTTCTAAACATTCAAATCTGCTTAATTTTAATTTCAAGTTTAATATGCATTTACAACTTCGTGTACCTCTCATTTCTCAAAGATAGAAGTAGAACTCTAAACTGAGTACACATTAGGTTTATGAATGAATCGCATCTAATTTGTTTGTTGAATTTTGTGGTTAATTTTTTATAGTTTTTTTATACTAGATTTTTTTTTTTATCAATCTTTGAAGCTATTATATTTAGTTGTAAATTTGTGTGTTGGGTATACTGTTTATACTTACTTTATTTTTTATTTTTTAATTAATTTTTTTATTTATGTTGGAAGTATATACCATATGTTCGTTTGTTTGTTTAAAATCTACTTATTTATTTATTAATACTTAAAATTAACATGCTTTATATATATTAAGGAATAATGTAATACCAATATTATACTCATTATATATTAGTATTATACCATGCTACGTCCTAACGTGTAAACACAAATTAAATAAAATCTATATCTTAATTTCTTTAATTGAAACGTTTAAACATTTGAATTGTATTTTAATTGATTATTAATTATCACCAGTGGACAAATATATTAGTGATTAATTAAGTGGACATTTAGCTTTTATTAATCTATATTTTAATTGATAATATTTTTAGTTGAAACATTTGAATGTGTCTGTTAGAGTGTACAATACTTATTCAATTGGTCAATTATTGACATTCCCATGAATTATTCAAGTTAATTATTAATATGTTAAGCTTCGTCAAGTGGTTCCATTCCTTCTCTTTTTATGGAATATTTGTTAGTTATGATATGCTTTTGTCCCACTAGTTTCAACTCTGAATGCTTGAAGGACATGGATAAACATTGATAACAACAAACATTCTATCATATTTTTTTATTGAGCTACTTAGAATCAACCATTTTTTTGTGAATTCTGGTTTGTTAACCCTCTGCAAAATTCTGGCTTGTCACTTAGATAATAAAAAATCAAAGTCATAGACCTTCTAGAATTTGCCTTTTCTCACAAGGCAGCAAGACTTCATTCAGGTGGATAATATAAATCAGCGGACTGGCTTGCCAGGCCTAAAGAAGAGAAATCGTGGTTCTTGAATAAAAATTGATCAGAATGGCGAGTTGAAGATACTAGAGCTTGATAATTAGGCTACTATTATGAGACGTTGTTGTCAATCTTGTTATTCTGATGAACTTTTTAGATGGATATGTGATGTAGTGCAAGTTTTAAAAAAAAGAATTGAAATCGTTGATTCTAAAAATATCCGAAATCAATAGTTCAAAACTCTGTTTATTCAAAGAATTTCAGAGAAATTGGAGAATTACATCTATAATTTATTTTTAATTCATCAAAAACTGTCCCAAAACAACCAAATGATGCAAATAAATAATGCCTAGGGAAAAATCCTAAAACCAAAAAGGAAAAGAAATACAAACTTTAAAGTAAAATTTAAAGGTCTAAACAAAAAAATTTGGATCTAAAGATGAACTGCTACAAATAAAGTGTATGACACTCATTATAGCTCTCTGAACGTCCATTTGAAACTAAAACTAAATGCACAAGTTAACTCTATCAAATTCATCCATAAACTTCAATGTTGTTTCATTCACATCAATATGTTATCCAAAATGAGTCAAAACTTTACAAATTAGTCTTCGGATAAACAAAGATTAAAATGGTACATCCAACGCCTGCTAAAGTACAAGAATTTTTTAGAGCAATTCTAATATTGCCCCAATATTAATTGAAAATTATTTTCAGAAAAACTAATGTATCATACTAAAATAAACAACATTAATATAGACTTCATTATTTCTTTGTGATATAAGCTTTGATGCAATTTGTTGTCACATGAATTATTATGCATTTCTGGATGAATTCATGTATTTTGCAAGTGTAATGCATGGTCTAAATAGAATAAGGTATTAGCAAGCCACAAATATCTGCCAACTATAATTCATCTCCATTCCAGTTTGCTTTGAGTTTGGGACCTGTAGGTCCTTCTTCTCCTATAACTTCACTTGGCAACGCATTGACAATTCCAGGCAATATTGTCTTGATCCCATTCGCAATAACATAACTAATATTTGGACCCCATTTCCTGGAGTAGTTAAGCCATGGTGGCTCAACAACAGCCGTGCCCAAATACTCTGCTGCAACTATAGAGTATTTTCTTCCAGTATCCAAAATCTCCTGACTTTTTGCAGTATCATTTCTTATTCCTATCCCATCACTTCCTTGTAAAACCAGGCCTATTTTCGGATACATCGCATGGCCGTGCAACGATGAGTAGCCAACGAATTTGTTATCAGTTCGAAACTCAAGCTCTGATGCATTGATCCATGATCCTCCACTGTGTTGGGCGAAGAACACACTCCACAGTTCACCACTAAAATTGCTAACCCTTAATGTAACATGTTCCCAGTCTCCAACATGTTCTCCTATCTTACCTAAAGGTACATTGATAAGCCCAATCTTAGCCTTGGCAGGACCATTAAATGGATAGAAAATCCATATAGCTATGTCTGTGAATGTTGCTCCTAGAATTGGTTTGATGTGCAAATAAACTTCAGTTTCTTGTAAATCACCTTTCTTGACTCTGTCTTTAGCTTTACCGTCTACAGGAAGGTCTAGCCAATATGAACCATCGTTTGAACTATCCTGAGGAAGGTTCGATCCGTTTGCTTCGACTTTCACAGGGTTGGATTCTTCTCCTTGCTTGTATAACAACGCTCCATTGTCAAAGAACCAATTGACAGAAGACGGCAGGTACTCTTCGTCAGGATGGAAATATATTCGTGGAGAGTATGCCTGAAAAATTGCCTGAATTTGTTTTTCATTAGGCATGCAAGATAAATCATTCTTGACATTCTTTAAGCACGATATTGAAACAGAAGTAGCAGCGTTGCCATTTTGTGCAATGAAAGTGCCTACACAAACACCCATAGCTTGAGTCCCTCTGTTGCTAGGCCTCAAACTGAAAACATTGAAACCATTTGGATCACTTTGTTTGTCTGGTCCCCAAATCCAAGTATCTTTCTCGCATTGATCGGTGAAGTCCGATCGAACGCAACCGATTTTTTCCAAGGATGGTTTCTCAGGAGAAGTGGTGACAACAAGGCCAACAGCTTTGTAGCCGTCAGGGGCTATTGGCAACCATATATAGCCAACGCCATCTTGCTTGATTTTCAAAGATTCGCTGCTCCAAACTAGAGTGTAGTCAATCGGTTTCTTTAAGGCTCCACTTGCATCATCTTTTCCTGCAAGAACCCAACCATGAAGCTGTCTGTTGTTGGATTGGCTATAACAACCCAACATATGGAATCCTTGTGGGATTTGTGAAGGATCAAAGAAAGAAGCGCCAAGATTATCCGGTCCCCCTTCTTGAGTGGACCAAACTTTCTTAAAGGTTGATATTTGGCATACTTGTAATCCACCCAAATCAATGGTTCCATTTCCAAAACCTTGTCCTACATATAGATCATCAACAAACATAGGAAAATTAGCAATTGTATCAACTATACTAACATGATCAAAATGAACATAGAGATTACGATTTATATATGAATGAGCCTTGACTCAATGGTTGTAGAGTCGTCTCCAGCACTATAAGGCTATGGTTGCATTTGAATCAGAGTTAAAGAAATGGATGTAAGAGTTACAAGTGAAACAATTAACGATTACAAATGTAATAATTAAGTAAATAAAAGGTAATTGATAAATTGTTCAATGTGGAATTGTTTTAAAAGTAATATAGATAAATAAATTATTGTATTATTAAATTTTTTTGTAAGCAATAAAAATTAATTTTAAAAATATCATATAATAAAAATTATTCAAAAATTATTATGAAGATATAAAAAATACATAATATATATTTATACATTCATACCCAAAAAAAAAAAAATTTCAGGCAATTAATAAAGAAAAAATTAAAATTGCCTATAACAATTAGCTTAGAAATCATGAAATTCCAAAAAAAAAAATCATGAAACACATTTACTGATTGTTTAATTTTATTTTTTTTATATATTAAATTCAAAACGATGACATTTAATTAGCAATAATATGAGCAAATCATTAGCATTTTTATAAGAATTGACACGGCAATTAAAAAAAAGTACACAAGTGGCAATAACAAAATAAAAATTATAAATAAATAATAAAAATAATAAAGCATACCAAACAAAAATAAAGAAAATTAATGCATTACAAAAACAATAATTACTCTCGTTTAATCTCAATCCAAATGCATCCTATTAGTGAAAGATTGATTTAAAGATGATACCTGGAGGCCAAGAGGGCAGTGCAGAGGGAAGCTTGAAGGAGGTTTCAATGGGCAAAGCCTTTCTTTTCTAGGGGACAGACTTGATGGAAGAGCAGTTCCACATCTTTAGCTAATTGGCGAGCTATTCAAATAAAGCTCCAGACTAGAGATGTGTATATATGAATACAGAAGCAACAAAGAGAATAAGTAAAACTCTAAAGAAAATTTCTATACAGTGGGTGTGAAAAGCAAAGCTAATTGGAGGAACAGGCCACCGACATATGGTTGGGAAGGTATATGACATGTGCATGCAACCCAACATTAGCCTCACAATTTCTTTGGGGATAATGCTTACACATGTCGCTGAACTTCTCTTTTACTTCACCTCCTTTTTGGAATATTGATTCTACATGTGAAAAATGCTACAAAAAAAAATGTATATTAATGCGCTCTTTAAATTTCTTGTTAGTTTGTTTCTATGTTTGGCTTCGGATATATGATAGGCTAATACGTGCATAAAATGGAGAGAAATGTTGAGTCTCTACAGTTTCCATCCACCAATGTCGATGAAAATTTATCAATAATAAAAAAATGATTATTCGCATTATGTAGTCCTATGAAATTAAAAAAAAAATTATAGTCTTCCCAATTCTCAAATTCAGCAACTAATTCTAGTGATTCGTCCCAAATTTCTGGACCAAAGCCTTTTTCAGGTTTGTTCATCTTAGCCAGTGTTCATAGAGTGCTAATGGGTTGATGACTTTAGTCATGGTTTGAAAATTCACTAGTTCTTTGCTCAAACCAAAACCAAAAATGAGACTGAACATAACTTTCAGTTCGCAGGATCAATTATATATCTGCCACAAACAAGGCATCACAGGATAAAGCCAGCCAACACAGAATTTTTTTCAACTTTCTTATCAATCTATAGAACTACAAAATGCTACACAAGTAATAACAAATTAATTGTAATATAAGTACGCCAACCTAAGTACCTTGTCTATGACTGATACTGAAGTCGTTTTTAAAATTATGACTTATGATTTTAAATCTCCAATTAAGAGTCAATTATATATATATATATAGAAGTATGTATTACATACATATGACAAAGTGTAAAGCTTAAAAATTAATTAAAGGCAACAATTTAGACCCTTTAGCATATTTTGCTGTCATAGATAATCTATTAGAGCACATTTAACAGTATTGGCTTGATATTATTGATTTAGCCTTCCAATTGTATACAAAGCATAATCATTATAAAATTTCTTCTTTATCTTCATATAACACTTACGAAAGATTTTAAAAAGTTAAAACTCTTTTATTTTATTAGTTGTTAGTAGTTTAAGAAGATAAAGGAGGAGAAATTCCTCCTACATGGGTAGTATAAAACAATTATCCCACTCAATATCTCAACACACTAATACTAACATATTAATCATTTCACCCAGGTAAAAAAAATGTTGGTTAGTTCATTTAAATTTCACATTGGCTCTTCTTAATCTCATTAAATTTTGCTTTGCCCCTCACCCATAATCCAAAGAATAATGCTATGTTTGGCTGTGAAGGATTTGATCATAAATTTGGATTTGGATCAAATTTCTTGTTGGTAACTATGTAGATTTACATTAATGAGTTCTGACGAAAAAAAAAAAAAAGATTTACATTAACGAGAATTTTAAACAAATTCACCATAGATTTAAAAGTTTATTTAATAAGATTTGAAATAGCATCTAATTACATATTTATTTGAAATTCTTACATTTTGATTACATCTAAACATAATATTAATTTTTTTTTATTAATAGGAAAGTCATATAAACTAATCTTTTATGAATTGCATAATGAGCAGTTCTCCCCTTTAAATTTACAACAGCAAAAATTTAACTTTATGGCTTAAAATGTCTTTAAAGCAAACATAACATATATTCATTGTAAACAGCAGGTAATATCCAATCTTAACTAATATAAAGCACTGACATGATGTTTCAATGCATAGGTTAGGTTGGTTACCAAAATTTTCTGGTTGACATTACTTATTTCTTGACTTCTTGGATGCCCTCACAAAAGATATATATATATCAATGGCAAAGGAAAGAAATGTGAGTGCAACATGTATGCTTATCAATTATCATCAAGTCAAGTGCAAGGGGAAGCCACATGATATTGAGTAGATCAAATAAAATTTGAAAATTTTTCAAAAATTATTAAAATTTTTATACATTCAAAATTATATATGTATTTATTTAATCAAATGTTACGTTTTAGCTCCACTAATTTCTTTTTCTGTAGTTTGAAATTTTTTCCCAATAATGCTCATGATGATATGGCATGGGATTAGTGTTTTATGATCATACAAATGATTCATACACTTGTTAAAAAACACCTGTAAAAGGAGAAAAATCTAATGATTTGCACCTAATAAGCGGGTTCTGCCAACTGATGTATTTAGTGCTTGAAAATTGATAATGAGACGTATGCCAACATTATCATCATTAATATGTGTATTATTTTGCACTTTAGAGAAAAAAGATATTAAAAGTTAATTTTTGTGAATTTTTTAAATCATCAATATTTAAATTTAAAATTTTTTTATTAATATCATGATTCAAATTCAAAATTTTAACTAATACCACCGCTACAAAAGTAAATATCAGGATTAGTGACAGATAATTAGCAATGCACAAAATTTGTTGTTAAATTGTAATGAATTAGCAACGGAAAATGAAGACTTGATTAGCAATGGAAAAAGTATTCCATTGTTAAATTAAGTGACGAAAAAGTGCCAACTAATTTAGGACATGAATACCAACGGATGTTTAGTCACTAATGTCACGTTTAGTTTTATAAAATGTAATAAGTATGAAATAAAATTGTAATTTTTAAAGAGTATAATATGTATTTTTAAAATAATTATTTCTAAATAATTATTATTGTATATTTTGATTCATAATTTAAAATTACTATGAGAGATAAGTATATTTAAGTATAAATGGCATTAATATCCTAATTAATAAATTTCATTATTAGTATCAAAATTAAATAGTCATACAATTTTAGCATGTTTTAAATAAAAAAATAAATATATAATATATAAAAAATTAACATGTATATTTTATTTTTCTAAATTAATATAAATGCATAATAAATAAATAATATTTTAAAAAATTTTAATCATAAAAATATAAACATATAAAATAAATTAATTTTATATAATTTATGGTTGTCAAATTTTAGTTAAATTAAATTAAAAGAAAAACTTTAAAAATTTTGAATTAAATTATTTTTAAAAAAGAGAAAGAAAGAACATTAGCATTACGATAGTTTAAACATAAAGAGAAAGATAAAAGTAAAAATTATCTATTTCAAAAATAAAAAATATTTATTTTTCAGTTTTTAAAAGAATAGTTATTGTTAAAATATTGTAAAATTATTATTTTATAAAATTAGTATTTCATAATAAAATTTAAATTAAAGTAAAGAATAATTATTTCTCAATTTATTCCCCAAACCAAACATAACCTAAATAGAGATAGAAATAATCCATCGTTATACCGTGATGTAAACTTGTTAACATTTTTTATGAAAATTTTTAAAATATATCTGTTGTCAAGTTTCTAATTATCGGCTTGTTTATTGAATTGCAAATAAAGTAAAATCTACAGGTTAAGTAAGATTCATTTATATACTCCATAGCTTTATGCCGGGACTCACGTACCAAGCAACCGTTGAATCTTAAGTTCCACTTCGACTTCAATACGTCATACAATCAATATTAATATATTTTTTTTTTTTTGGAACCACAATGTTAATATTATTTGAGTTTGGGAAAGTAATCAAGTTGCACCTTAACAAATACATTTTCTTGGCGAAAAGCCGCCGCCATTCATCTCTTGCAGCAGCACAATAATTTTATAAATTAATCTATAAGGTAGTTAAATTTGACTAATTCAAACCAACTACTATTCGAGTTGTAATGTATATATAAACGACTGAATGAAAAATTTTGACAGTTTATGTGGAGTTAGATTAATTAAAGTTTATTATTATTTTTATAATTTTACATCGAACTTAATTAATTAACTTTAAATATCAATGTCTTAAATGAAAATTTTGATTAATTTAACTTTAATAATATTTTGTCGTGATAAGCAAACCCACCGAGAACATGTAGTCCCTTAATTTTTTTAATGAACTAAAAAACAATAATAATGGAGACAAGAAAGCATCCACATATAGCATATGCGCATCATGTTAAAAGCATATATATATATATAGAGCAGATGGATTCATGACGAGCTGACAACCACTTTCGCGTATTGAAAGCGATACCATAATACATATAAAGGGCAGCCACTAGCCAGCCAACCCCAAATTCAATACTGTCTTTTGACATTTAAGCCATATCAATAGCAAAATTTTTGATGATGGAGTAGTTGTATATTTTAAGAATATTAAAAATACAAAATGTTTAAAAAATTTGTATAAATGTGAGGTTATGATAGGTGACGTGCAAATTTTAAATGCAATAAAAACTATCAGTGAAAATTCTTTTATATATATTTTATGAATATAAAATCGGTTAAAAATTAATTCTATAAATCAAAATAAGAAAAAAAATCAAGAGAAAATTTCCCTCTATACATATGAAGGAAAGAAATCAGAAACTTTGTTGTCCTTGAATTTTGACCCTCGAACGAGCCAGTTTGGAATGTTCCATTTGAATGCGAATAATATTCCATTCCAACAAATTGCCTTTGAAGTTGTGTGTCTGCCTGCTGCCTCTGCTTGTCAATCAACGAATTTTTTGGAGAAAAGTTCGTGAACTTAATTTCTAGTTCTCATTGGGTTGAAGTTGAATTCAGTGCATGCATGGGATCGATCAAGTCCAAAAATTGATGAATACTAAGGGAAATTAATTTGGTTGTTCATTTAAACTAATATATACATCATTACTGTATTGTATTTAGCTTAGAAAAATAATTAACCAATCTCTTAATAATTAATATAGCATCATCTTATTGAAGAAATTTTAATTTCTTTTTAAATTTATTGAGAAAGGGAGATTTCAGATTTGATGGAATTCAACTCTCATACCCCACTTAGCCGAATATATATTGATATATTTTATTTATTCATAAAAATTTCCAGACCCTTCTATTATATCGATGGAAGTTATCCCCTTTATAATGAATACTAAAAAAAAAAAAAAAAACTAGCTTTGTTATATAATCCACGGCATATTAAAATTTACGGATCCCTTTTTACTTGGCTACTTGCTAACGATGTTGGTTGGGAATTAAAACAAGAATTATTGGCATATGGCGAAGTATGAAGTTTGCAGTTTATAAATTTGTTCAATGTCTTAAAATAACATAAGAAAATTAATATAATTAAAATTGTCTACAAGCAAAACAACATTGGAAAAGTCACGATTTCTGATTTATTTTAGAATAAATGTAATTTGATATAAGTAGAAAAGTTAATATTAGTTTGACAACTGAACGAACATCAAAGCAAAAATAATATAATTAGAGGCGTCAATGTAAATGAACAGATCCAAAAAATTAAATTAACCAAAAAATAATATTTTATCATCTAACCTAAAACAAGAGCTTTAATTTTTTCTTTTTAGCAAAAACAAAATATCATTCATCACTACCAATAAATATTGGTATTAACTAATAGGAAGTTATCTTCACTAAAATGATTTATCAAGTCCGAATTATATATAATATGTGTAAATACATTAAATTAGTTATTAAATATCTTTTACTATCCTTATAGTTATATTCATATCGAATCAAATTAATCAATATTCAGTGAATTCTGAATAGTAATAGTTTAAAAAAATTAATTATTTATTTTTTGGGATAAATAAATAAATAAATGATGTCTAAATTTTTTCAATTTTACTATTTTGGTATTTGAATAATTTTTGTTTACAATTAGGCACCTAAAGCTAAAAAAAAAATTTAAATAATGTTTCTAACAAGTTCTACAGATTAAAGTGTTTATATATTTTATTTTAAATAGTAAATTAACTCAAATACCCTTCTTTTATATTAAACTTTATTTTCTTTTTTATTCTAATTATTTTTTAAAAAATTATTAGCAATTAAAAAAAGTTTTTTTTTAATTATCATATTAAACTAGAAAAATTAAATATTTTTTCTTTTATTAATTATAGTTGTTAAATTTATTTTTTTTCATAATTTCAATCAAATAAAATTTTTATTCATTAAAAAATATTTTATTTTTTATTTTTAATTATAACAAATAAACTTTCACTTGTATGTTTATTTTAGTTAATTGTATTTTTCTTTTCACTGTTTCAAGCAAATTTAAAAATAAATTCAAATTTTTATTATATATTTTTTTTAAATAATAATATTTAGTGTATTTTTTCCAAATTTAATTTTTATATATAAGTGAAAAAAATAAAGTTTTTAAATTAAAAATAAAAATGTCATTTAAGTTAACTTACTGTTTAAAATAAAACAAATAAGCATTTTAACATGTAAAATCTACTAGAGACACCATTTTAGAAATTTTTCATAGGTTCAGATAACTAATTGTAAAAAAATATTGTTTGAATATCAAAATAATAAAAATGAAAAAGTTTGGATACCATTTATGTATTTATTCCATATTTTTTCTTAAAAAAAATAAATAATCCAATTTTTTATGGATATCTTTTTAGTTCTATTTTTTTCAATAAAGTAAAAAAATTCTCAATTTTTTTTTTTTTTTGAAAACGAAAAAAAAAATCTCAAATTAAAGTTTAGAACTTTGATAAATTCAATACTTACATAATAAGAAAATAAATAAACCAAAGATTTTCTTTGCTTGTTATATACCACAAATTTTCTCAATATAAGAAATTAATCTTGTAAGCAACCAAAAACAAACAAAACAAATCAGACTTTTTTTTTTTGTGGGAATCAGAAATTAAGTAAAAAATATATATAAAATCTTGCAATTTAGTAGTAAAATTTTAAAAAAATAAATAAATAAAACTAAAAACTTGCAAAGAAAGGAAACGACAGCTCATCATGACTTAGAGTTGGACCAACCAAAACCAAGTCTTCAATATTGACCCCACCACCCACCACCTCACCACCTTATATTCCATTCTTTTCTTCACCATTACCATATTCTTTTAACATTTTCTTTAGCCATTGCGCTCCCTTCCCCACCTCCCGGCGAGGTCCTCCGACCTCAGCCGCAGCACTCCCCGGTCACCACCCCCACCATCACCACCTCCTCCGGGGCTGTGTCTGTGCGTCCACCCACCACCATGTATCTCACGACGCCACAAGAACAAGAACAGGAACAAGAACAAAAACAAGATCAAGATCTTCAAGAATTGCCATATCAGCCGCCTCCACCTCCGCAACCGCGAGCAGTGACACTACGGACGCTTTCACCGTCGTTACCACTGTATAAACAGCATTCTTGGTCACCGGATATTTACCGGGACGAAGCGTGGCTAAGGAGGAAAGGAAACAGCAAGAAAAAAAAAAGCAAGAGTGTTACGGATGAAGATCTTGATGAACTTAAAGCTTGTATCGAGTTAGGTTTTGGGTTTGATTCTCCTGAAATGGATCAACGCTTGTCTGATACTTTACCTGCTTTAGGTCTTTACTATGCTATTAACAAGCACTACTACGACCATACCCTCTCGAAGCCTGTCACAGCCATGTCGTCTTCGTCCACGGCCTCTGAATGCGACTCACCGTCTCCTCTCGGCAGTCCCCACGCCATCTTCGGCCCAGGTATACACTCTTCAACCAATCCATAGACAATTATTTAAGTGTGTGATTAAGTATGCCCATTTTCTTAATTTATTTTTATATGTAAAATTTAATTCGGAATATTTATTTATAGATTAATATATACATATTAATATTGTAATTAAATTATATTTTTTGTGTTGATTTTAATTTCAAGAGAGTTTGATGTGTTAATTTTCTTGGAAAATTTTGGTGGTATGTTTAGGTGACAATCCACATACGATGAAGACAAGGCTAAGGCAATGGGCGCAGGTGGTTGCTTGTTCGGTGCGGCAATGTTCAAATTCAAGTTCAAGCTAGCTAGAGTTTGATGAGGAGTTAATCATGATATTAATTAAGTAATTAATCCTAGCCATGTTGATGATGATCGATGGGTTTACCAATTTAATATATCGAATCAAACCGAACTAAACCGAATGAAATTAGAGTTATATATTAATATCAAGATTTCTACGTATCAACTTTGTTTGTTTGATTTGGAAAATGATTCGCCACTTTTGTAATGTTTGGTTAGATGCATATATTGTAAAAGAAAAAAAAAAGAGGAAAAAAGAAAAAGAAGAAGATGAAGAAATGCAATGTGAAATGAAAAACCCCACCATTGAAAAGGGCAGGAAAAAAAAACTAGCTAGCTAGCACTGCTTGCTGTTTAATTACATGTTTTGGTTTGTTAATTTGATGTCTTGAGTTGGGTTAGTTAGTAATTAATTAATTAGGCTTTATTTTATATATATTGGTATGAACTCAGAATGTGAAAAGATTAACAGGATGTAATTTGCATATTTACATCTCTTGATCCGATATAAGTTGTGGCTTTCACTTTTTTATGAATTTATTTTTTATAGAAATTATTGATATTTAGAATTTATTATATTTTAATTAATTTAATTTAATTTCAATGGTGATAAAAATCTCGCAACTAAATATGCTATAATTCAAATTTAAAACGTTAAATAAATTTTACCAACTAATTCTCGTTGTTGGAAAAGAAAAAAAAAAGCTATAAATTAAGGAATATTTTAAACTACTTTTTTTTTTCCTTCCTTTTGTTTAGAAATTAACAAGAATGGGTTAAACTGGATGAACATAGCAGCTTGATATGATTAATTTCTTTCTTCTTTTCTTTCATTGGTGGCAAGCAATTTCTTTCTTACAATAAATTAAAATATACATTCAATATTAGTAACATATTTATTTGGAATTTTAAATTTTATGGTAGATGTGAGATTATCTAAGAATAGACAACGTAATTTAAATTTTACCAATACTCAATAAATTAAAATTATTGAAATATCTATTTGAACCCTAAAAAAATATAATTTAACTATTTTTTAAGTAATATAGTGTATTGTATTTCACATGAAAAATAAGTATTTTTTAATTTTTTTAGTAAATTATATTTTTGAAGAGTTTTTATATAGTATACATTCTCTTCTTTTTAATTTAAAATTTGAATACTTATATATTAAAATTATGATTCCATCAACATTTTAATTTTTCATCAAATTTATTTTCTTTATATATATATATATATATATAGTTGGGAAATGCTTTTGTAAGTGAAGTGAGTTGAACCAAGCAGAGCTCGGAAGGCAGCGGAAATATGTTCACGTCCAGATTTAGTTCGTTTTTTCATTGTTCTTTTAAAAATGACATATACTTATGATCCCCTTTCGATTGTCGGCTTAGGCAGAAGTTGAAGATTTGGATGGTCTCTAAAAAGGTGAGCTTCACTCATGAACCGCTCAAGGGAAGGTACAATGAGAAGGAGTTTACTGTAGTGAGATTTGTGGAACTAATCATGCTTTTACGCGTGTGCCCGGAAATATAGGCCGACTAAGTAAAGGATCAAAACTAAGAAACGTCTTATGCCGAGTCATTTCTCGGGGGACATGGTCCCACACATGAAGCTCAAAGCAACAACCGGAAGACTGCCTCTATCTATGTATGGATGTTAATCTGTCTCTTTATTGGACCAAAGAGTGACTCTCCGTGGAGTTCGTTCTGATGCCTGCCGTGCCTTTGCAGGATTAAGCTATATATATATATATATATATATATATAGCTCATATTGAAATTCTAAATAATTTTAAAAAATTAAATTTTTTTATTTTATTAAAATAAAAAGATTGAACTTTTTTTAATTAACATTTTAAAAATGTTATATTTATTAAACAAACTTTTAACACTTTTTAAAATAATAGTTAAAATGTTAACAAAATTCAAATGGAGAACAAAAAAATTAATTTTAATAAAAAAAGTATAAGCAAAGGTTACATTACTTTTTTTAAAATACCTTATTTTTACTTTGTTTTTATTACCTTAATTTTCATCATCTAATGGTAATTATAAATAAAGTATAAATTATTTTGTTAAAAACAAAGTAATCATTTGGTACATTCTCTCTAAAGATATACTGAAGTATCAATTTCAATTTCTGTTATTATCAATTTAAAATGAGAGAACTGTCCTTATTTATACAGTTCATCAAAATTTAAATTATATAATCTCTATATTAAAAAATAAAATAAAAAATGTAAATAAAAAAATGTAGGTTATATTTGGTTCATGGAATAGATTAAAAATAAAATAACTATTTCATAAGGATTAACTATTCTTTACTTTGGTTTAATTTTTGTCATGGAATACTAATTCTATAGGATAGCAATTCTATAATTTTTGAAGAATACTCATTCTATCCAAAATTAAAGAATAGGTATTTTGTATCCCTTGTAATAAATCATTTTCACATTTACCCCTCTCTTTATATTTAAACTTTTTTTATATTCATGTTTTGCTTTCTTTTTTTTTTAAATAATTTAATTCAGATTTTTTAATATTTTTTATTTTAATTTAATTTGACTCATGTTTAATAATCATAAATTATATAAAATTTACTTATTTTATATGTTTGTATTTTTATGATTAAAAAAATTTAAAATATTATTTATTTATTAGAAAAATAAAATATATATACTAATTTTTTAATATATTATATGTTTAATTTTTTTTTATAAAACATGTTAAAATTGTATGATTATTTAATTTTGATATCAATAAAAAAATTTATTAATAAAGTTATCAATATCATTTATACTTAAATCTATTTATCTTTCATAGCAATGCTTATAAATCAAAGCATGAAATAGTATGGAATAATAATTATTTAGGAATAGTTATTTTATAAAAATATATATTTTATTTTTTAAGAATTATAATTTTATTTTACACCAACCAAATATCATCATAATGTGTTTTTTTTTTTTTCCCGTGAGGGAGTGATGGCAACTATGACTGGGCCACAGTCACCTGCATGGACCCATTTGAATGCAAACATCAATGGCCCTAATCATTACCTTAATAAACCAATCGTTCAGCCCACTGACCAACCTTCATTGCTGTGTTCCACATCCCAAAAAAACAATGATTTTATTTATTTTGCTCCTTTATGATAATATAATCAACATTTAAAAGTAGTTATTTAAATATCAATATTAATTTTAAAAATTTGTTATAATTCACACGCAATTCGTATAACAGAATAATTAATGCAAGTTAAACTTAATCTATATAATAAAAATTAACAACTGATGGTTGTAATTATATAAAAGAGCAATAAGAATATAATACTAGTTTTTGAAAAAAAAATATTTATTTTTATTTTTTATGTGTTGATTTTCTAATTTTAACAATAACAATTGATGAATTATATAATATAAAATAATTATGCAAATCAATAAAAATAGAATTTAAATTTTACATTTCAAAGATATTCTTACAACGAATAAGTATAAAATCACTCTCTCTATTACTCGCAAAAAAAAAAAGTTAAAATCAAGCATCCATTTATTGCTTATTTTATTCAAATAATTATAAATTAATTGCAAATTTTTAGGCAAGCATGCATATTCAACAAACTTCAACCATGAATTCTCTGTTATAGCTTGATATTTTAAATTATTAAATTTATTTAAAAATATACAGTGTTAATAAATATTTTATATTTTTATATATTATGATCAATTTGTGTAATTTAATTTTAGTGTTGTATATAATTATTTATTTATCTATTAATATTATTATTATTATTCATGAATAGTATTAATTTATTTTATCATAAATATTTTAATATGTAGAGAAATTATCTGAAAGTGATTATTATTTAAAAAATATTATTATTATTATTATTATTATTATTATTATATATGTGTATTTTGTCTTTTCCTAATTAAAAAATATAAAATATATACATATATAAAAGAAATTTTCCCTCTTTCTTTCCCTCCCTCTCTTTCCTCTCCCCTCCCCTTTCCTTCCTCTTCTTCTTCTTCATCTTTTTCCTGAGCAGAATTGTGCGCCACCACCCATGCCACCAACGACCACCACATTGCTACCATCACGTCGCCAGCACCACCTCCTTTCTTCCCTCCACTTCCACCGTCGACAAAGCCCTTCTTTCCTCAGTTTTTCATCGAAGACAGCAGCAACTTGCAGCGTTGTAGGTGACGGTTTTTGGTGGTTTCAACTCGCGATTCTAGGTTCTATCAACTCCTCTCGGTCTGGAAACCTTAATCTTTGGTCGTTGTGAGCTTAGAACGTCCAGTAATTGAGTTATCTTCAAGTTTTAGTTTAAGTCTATTTTGGTTTTTGATTTTTTTCAACTTGAATTTGGTTGAACCATGCTTAATTCCTTTTGAAAATATTGTTGTGTGAAGCTAGAGCTACTCAAAAATATTTTTGTTTGATTTTTATGAATTATTTAAATTTTGGTGTTTTGGTTTTCCAGTGAGGGCGAGTCACTGTTCCGATGACCCTCACCGGAAATTTTTTAAATTATTTAGAAGATAGTTCATGAAGAAAATTTGGTGAGATCGATTTTCAATTTTTAGTTGCAAATTTTTGAAAGTTTATGTAAAAAATTAATTTTTGAAAAAAATTAATATAAATTAATAAATTTGGTGTTTTAATTGAAATTATTGTTAATTAGCATGTTTTTGAATAATTTTGGAATAATAAATAGTATTAAAATAATTTTTATGAATAATTTACTATTTTTAACTAATTAATAATAATTTCCGAAAATATATTCAAATAATAATTTTATTTACTATTTTTGTGATTAAAGGAATTTTTAACTATTTTTTTTACATATTTGAACTATTTACATAAGAATTTGTGAATTTTACTATTTAATTTTGAATAATTGAAAAATGAATTTTTATTAATATTATATAATTTATTTGAAATTTATTAACTAATTTGAAAATAATTAGCTTTAAAGTATTTATTATTTAAATAACTTGAATTGTGGTATTTTATTTACTTTTATGGATTTTTGGTGATTTTTATTATTTATTATTAAATTATTGATTTTTTTTTTTTTGTACTTTGGTTCTTGGTTGGGTGAATTGTGTAGTTCGGGGGCTTAATCCCAGAAGTTGTGCATTTATGGATATTGAAGTGTGTTTGCTTATAGGATCATTTTTACTTTTAGTAGAGAGACTTCCATTTTACAGAGGAGACTTTGCCGAATTTTTGGTAGAATTCTCATAAAACATGACATCGGGTCGATACTAAATTTTTAATTTTGGTCTAATCGTGTCGTCTTTTAGAATTCCTAAAAGTATAAAATTAAGAGTTCGATTCTAATATTAGTATTATTTATTTATCTTTTATAGTTATGCTAAGACCGAGACCTATCAGATCATGTCAGTCTATCTCTTTTAGAGGTGCGCACAACTATGAGTTATTATTTTATATATGCATTGTATGTAGGTGTAATGACCCTTTATTTTAAATTATTGAAATAAATATTGAAATATGCAGTGTTAATAATATTTTAACTTTTATTTACATATTACTATTATTTGTGAATAAAATTCATTATTTTACGTTAAATATTTTCTTACGTAAAACCATTTATTTGAAATTTTGTTATTTAAAAAATGTATTAAAGTTATTATCATTACTACTATTATTATTATTTTTATTATTATAATGATTTTGATTATTTTTAGTGTGCATGTGTATCATGCATGTGTATTATTTTTTTATTTTATTGTTATTTACTATTATTATGATTATTCTTACTATTATTATTATTATTATTATTATTATTATTATTATTATTTGTTATTATCCTCATTATTAGTGCATGTGCATGTGTTGTGTTTGTTATGTATTTATGCATGTTTATGTTAAGTTAGTATTATATATATATATAATAAAAGCAAATATTGGGTCAAGATTTCGAGTTTTTGGCCATTCTTCTTCCTTTCTTTTTTTTTATTTTCTTTTTCTTCTCTTCCCCTCCCGTTTTCTTCCCCTGTTTTTGTGCAACGTAGACCGCCACCCTCACCATCACCGGAGTAGCCCCCAACCACCACCTATCATCACCATCAACTCCTCTCTTCCTCCTCTACCTTCCCATCATCTACAAACCGTTGGAGCACCACCAGAACACACAAAAACAACAATAGCCAAGAGGGAGCTCGTTCACCGACGATCTCGATTCCGGTCACCATAGCTCATGTTCTTGGGCTTGCCGGACTTCTTGAGCTACAAGGAATTAGTTTCTAAGCTTGGTTCAAGCTTAAAGTGCTTTGATTGTAAGTTTTATCTAGATTTAAGTTTATGTCTATTTTGGTTTTTGAATTTTTTTAGCTTGAATTTGTATGAACCATGCTTAGTATCTTTGTAAATATCGATGTGGGAAGCTTGAGCTACTTAAACACATTTTTTGTATTTTTAGATTTTTTTGAATAAATTGAGTTTTGGTTTTCCGACGAGTCACTATTTCGGTGACCCTTGTTGGAAAACTTTATATTTTTAATAAATAGTATGGATTATTTAGAATATAGTTTGTGAAGGAAGTTTATTAAAATTCTATCCCAATTATTTACTATGAATTTTTAAAGGTTTATGTAATAAAATTAATTTTTGAAAAAGTTAACATAAATTGGTGAATTTTGTATTTTAATTGATATTATTTTTAATTTGTGTGTTTTAAGTAATTTTGGGTTAATAATTAGTATTAAAATGATTTTTAGTATTTTTGATTAATTTTTGATTAATTTTTAGTATTATGTGAATTTTGGACTTATGGGTAAATTGTGTGTTTTTATTGAAATTATAGTTAAATAAAATATTTTAAATAATTTTGGAATAATAAATAGTATTAAAATAATTTTTACAAATTATTTACTATTTTTAACTAATTAATACTAATTTTCAAAAATATATTCAAATAATAATTTTATATACTATTTCTGTGATTAAATAAGTTTTTAACTATTTTTAATATATATATTTGGAATATTTAAGTAATTAATTGTGAATTTTACTATTTTTATGTTAAATAATTGAAAATTTGGATTTTTACTAATATTATATAATTTATTTGAGATTTTATTTAATTAATGTGAAAATAATTATATTTAATGTTTTAATGTTTAAATATGTTATATTGTGGTTATTTATTAATGATTATGGATTTTTAATGATTTTATTATATTATTATTAAATATTTACTTTATTGTAAATGGTGAACTTCGGTTGGGAATTTGTGTAGTTTAGAGTCCCAACCCAAGGTGTTAAGTTTTGTGTTATTTAGAAATGTGTTTTCTTGTAGGATCAGCTCTACTTTTCAGTAGAGAGATGTTCGTTTTACAGAGAAAATTCTGCTAAATTTTTTATAGAATTCTCGTAAAACGTGACATCGAGTCAATTCTAAGTCTTTGGTTTTTGGTTGAGTTTTGATTCTTAGATCGAGTCTTCCTTTAGAGTTCTTAGAAGTTTAAGTTAGGAATATATTCTAATTTCATTATTATTTATTTTTCTAGCTGCGTCGAGATTGAGGCTTATCGGACCAGACCCGTCGAATCAGTCTTAAGGAACGCAAAATTGTGAGTTATTATCTTATATATGTATTGCATATAGGATGCATGAATAAGAATTTTCATATTTTCATTATATGTTTAAACATGATTTATTTCATTAAATGATTTAGTATATTTTTAGTATATTTCAATAAATATGCAATATATATGCATGTTGTAATTTTCAATATATACCTAGTATATTTCTGATATATTCATGGTTTATTTGGGTATATTTGTGGCATATATATCTAGTATATGTTTAGTATAAATTTAGTATATTTTCAGTATACTTTTGGTATATTTTCGGTGTATAATTGTTATATTCCTCTTTAAATGGATGTTATCATGCATTTTATTATTTTTAATAATTATAAGAATGATTTGAAGGATATCAGTAGAATGTACTATCTAATGGGCTATGCTAAGACTGTTGCGTGACAGTACGATAGAATTAGGTTGGAATCTGATAATTGTTTATTGAGATATTGGTTATTGGAAAGACTGACTGTAGATCCTCAATTGACCTAGTGTTGTCACGACCCAAACCCGAGGGCACGTGACCGGCACTAGGGAATGGGTAAGCATAAGGCCCCCGAAACCCGTAGTAAGCCTAAAGGAAAAAGAAAATAAAACCATTCACATATTAAACTTTACTTTAAAACAAAACACATTATCAAACTGATTTTTCTCAGAATACACAAATTCAACTGCTTAAATAATAATGTATTTCAACATCTCATATTATAAATCAGATTGAATCTTATACGCAAGCGTGGTTTACACAAAAAAATTACATAATTATGTTTAAACCATACAAATCTTTAATACATATACTACTGCAGCAACCTAGATTAGTACACAGTACAGCTTATAATGACCTACATAAAATAGCCGGTGAAGAAGAAATCCGGCGTAGAGGTAGTCTGAGGTCGAACTCCCAAGCTCCTGAAAAAAAAAATTGAGGGGAATCGGACCTCACTGAGTAAGTCAATAAAAGAGTTGTACGGTTTGAAAACTATATATATTTATAGTGAAAATAATTTATAATATATAAGTATAGCTTTTGGAAAATCTCGGTAGAACCCTAAACCCAAGTCTAAACGGCCAACTGGGCCCACTTATTCCAACTAGACTACCGGTCCCCGAGAGCAAGGGCATCAACCGAGGCACCAAGCCGTAGTCATTCACTTAATCCTAATATATGGCACTGGCGGTCCCCGAGAGCAAAGGCATCGACCGAGGCACCCATCCCAGTCCATTAATAACCTTACAATCACTGGCGGTCCCCGAGAGCAATGGCTTCCACCGAGGCACCCGTCCCAGTTTAACATTCATCAATCATATATATCACGGATCCATCTCTCAATCTCTACGATGTGCACATAGTCCTGGTGAAGCCCACCAGGTAGCTCGTTCTACCAAAATTTCTCAAATCGATTTTAAATAAATAATTTGCATTTAAATCGTAAATGATAGCATTAAATTAAATAAATCATATAATCAATATAATAGAAATACGAGCGCATGCATTCTTTAAACAAACACACGCACAGATCATTTTATCGACTTACAGGATGAATGCGAAGGCTGACGACCACGCGTCTGCCTCGGTCTCACAGCTTCTGCTCCGAGATGATCTAGAAGGAAATAATAATAATCGACTTTTAAAATATGACTAAGGAATCGAAATCAGAAATCAACAAAATAATAAAATTCCAGATTGACTCGAGGAAAACCGGACAAGACTCGACAGACAGGATTTAACCTGACTAACGGTAGGAATTTTTACGGATATCATGTTTTACGAGAAAATCTACCGAAATTTCGACAGAATCTCCTCTGTAAAACGGACATCTCTCTACCAAAGGTAGAGCCAGACCTGCATAGAAAATGCACTTCCAATATACACAACCATTCACACTCGAGTCGGGCTCTCAAAACTACAATTTGCCCCGATCGAGATCACAACTCAATTATTCAAAAGTAAACAATTAAATTTGTATTCCATCCCCAACAATTATAATTATAATTATTATCCAAAATAAAACCTTTGTAATGTATTATTATATATATATATATATATATATATATATATATATATATATATATATATATATATATATACATTATTTGAAATTTAATATCTAAAATTTACTCTACTTAAGTGATTATGTCAATTTAATTTATAAAAATTATCTAAACCCTTTATATATTAATAAAACTAATTAAAATATATATTTATCATATTTAGTGTAAAATTATATTTTTACCCCTAGCATATATATAAATTACATAATGTGCTATATATATACAAAAATAATTCCTTAAAATTATCTAATCATTCCAAAAATTATTTTTCTCAAAATAAATCTTCCTACTATAATTAAAACATACAATCAACCAACAATTTTTCCAAATATTATTATTTAACCTAAAAATCAAATTTGGCATACACTCAAAAATATTTATAAAAATAGTATGAAAATCTCAAAAATTATAATTTGAGTTCTAAAATTAATAACATTTAATAATAACCTCAATTATTAAAATTTCATAATTTTTAATCAAAATTTTCGAAATTAGCCTAATTACCCTTTAAATACTTAAAATTTACGTAACCCTCTAATTAACACTAAAAACTCTAAAATCTTACATAAAATTAATATACTAAAACAATTAACTATAATCACTTTGATTTCACTAACTAAACCAAATAAACCCAATAAATCAACTAAAAAAATTAAAATAAATAAATAAATATTATAAAAAAAAATTCTGTAAAGTAAGAAAAATTAGGAAAAATATTTAAAAATCCAAATTGAAGCAATTTATGGGCATAATCCAACATATACTCAAAAATAACCTAAAATCAACATTAAAAATCTAGCAACAACCAGAAAACAACCTGTCAACAACCTAAGAACAACTCTGTGCAACTCACCTTCAACCTTCAATTCCGGCGCCGGTGGTGAGTTGCAGCGGCGGCTCTTGGCTTGGATGGACACCTAAGACGATGAGGGAAGTTGGGGAAGCTTGGGTGGTGTTGGATCAGCTTGGATCAAAGCTGACAGAGGAAAGAAATGAGGAATGGCAGCAGCAGCTCTTCCCTTGGCAGTTTGGTGCGACAACAATGGTGATTCTGATGGTGGCAGGACGAACGACGCAGTGAAGGAGGAGGGAGAGATGGTGAGGGATGAAGTGGGAGAGGATACAGGGCTTGGGAGCTTCTATTTCTCTTCTCCCTATTTTTTTTCTACCTCACGCTGCTACTTTGCTTTCTTTCTGTGTTCTTTGATTTTTTTTTTTCTTTGGTCCACTTCCCATCACTTATATATATATATATATATATATATATATATATATATATATATATATATATATGTATGTATGTATATAAAATACTATAAACTATTAATATATAATAATATATTATTATACATATAGGTGTGTCTAGGTAATTATTAGTGTGTATATATATATATACATACACTACATGCACTTATATAAATACAAGTTATTTTAATATACACACATCTTAAATAATATTTAACCCTAAATATAATATATATATATATATTTAAAATACCTCCATTAGATATATAAAAAAAAATAATCTTTTATATAATATAACCTAAAAGTATTTATTAAAGATTTAAATATAAAATTACATATTTAATTAAAACATAGGGTATTACAAGTGTACTCGGGACCAATCATGCCGGTAGTGAAATTGCAGAACCTCGGTTGACCTAGTGTACTCAGAGCTAATCTACTACCTTAAGTTGGATAAATGAATACTTGAAGTTTTAGATCAGTCTGTTGGCTATTGATTTATGATTGAGGTTACGAACTATTAGGGTTTTGCTCCGATCCTTCAACTAAAATAATTTTATGTATTTATTATATATAAAAATAAATTTCAGCATCTGTGTGAAATGTGTATATATATATATATATATATATATAATATATTATATATTGATGTTTGAATGTATATGAATTTAAGTTGCATGCATATATATTATAATAATTCACTCAGTGAGGTCTGACTCTCCTCAATATTTTTTCACAGAATCTTTGTATTCTTTAAACCTCACCAGTAGTACTTTACGTCGGTCTTCTTCAACCCCAGTTAGATTATGTAATTTATTAATTTGAACTTTTATTGTACTCTAAAAAACTGCAATAGTAGCGTATTGTATCAGTAGTATGCTATCTTGGTTTAGAAATCTATCTCTGAATATTGTATGAATATTTCTATTTTATGAAATGGCATTTGAGTATTTATTTTATATTGATTAAAAATTGTAATTATGGCATATTTTTATTTATTTATTGCATGAGTTTTTTTATTTTAAGGCTTGCTACGAGTTCCGGATTCAAAAGAATTCTCGTTCCCTAATGCAGGTCATGACCCCTAGTTCGGGTCATGACAATAAGATACATAATTATGAGCATCCATATTTTTATAATGTATTTAAATATGAATTATTTTACTAAATGATTATGTATATGTTTGGTATATATTTGGCATATATGTGATATATATGTTTGGTATATTTCGATATATATTTGGTAGATTTTTTGTATATATTGAGCACATATTTGGTATATCTTTGGTATACATTTGATATATATTCAATATATGTTTGGTAGATTTTGGTATATTTTTGGTATATTTCTTTTAAAAATGGATGTCATCATGTTTAAATTATTCATTTCATTATTTTAATAATTATACGATTTATTTGAAGGATAACAGTAAAACGTGCTATATAGTGAGCTGCACTATTACTGTGTACGAACCAGTGCGTTAAATTTTAGGGTTGATATTATGAAATTATTTGATGTGAGATTTGATTATGTTGATTATTGAGAATTGTGGTAAGAGAGTAGTGTGATTGTGGGAGCTTGGTTAATCTAATGTCTCAAGGTCAATCACACTAACAGTGAGACTGCGGGAGCTCAGTTGACTTAGTGTCTCGATACCAGTCTACTATCTAAAAATGGAAAAGAGAAATATTTTGAATTAAGTGAGCATGTGGGCTAGTGAGATTTAGTGATCAAGGTTGCGAACTATTTAGGGTTCTACTCCGATTTTTTACCTAAAATAAATTTTTCTGCATTTATTATTATATAAAAGTGGATTTTAGCATCTGTATGAATTGCATGTATATATATATATTATTATACTATGTTTGATTGTATGACTTTAGGTTGCATGTATATATATTATAATAATTCATTCATTGAGATTTGACTCCTCTCAATATTTTTTTCAAGATCTACTGCATCAGACCTTCCTCATAATACTATTCGTCGGACTCTTTCTTTTTCGGCTGATTTATTTAAATACTGAACTATCGTTTTCTTATATTTTGTAATCACTACAGTAGTAGTGTTATTATATTAGTAGTGTGTTGTACTAGTTAGAGATTTCATACCTAAATATTGTATGAAAATATTTTTATTATGTTATAAGTAAATATTTATTTTTATATTAATTAAAGTTTTAATTTTGATATATTTTTATATTATTATTTGCATCTATTTTGATTTTAAAGTTTACTACAGATTCTAAATTTAAAAAAAAAAATATTTTTTATCGCCGGTTATGACTCCCGATCCTTTTTTTTTTTTGTCTTTTCTTAGGACATTGTTTCTCTAGAAAGAAGCACAATAAACAAACAATGAACATTACTTGGACCTCACAACAATGAACATTACTTGGAACTCTTATTTGCGTAAACAAATATCATATGTGAGGCCCTCCTATATCTCAACCTGTGTAAATTTCTCTTACAAAAAGTAAGTTAAGAGCAACAGCAGCAATTTTATCTTTATGTCTTTATTCTATAAAAGAATATGTATATATATTATTGAAATAGTCAAAGCATTCATGCAATTTAGCAATAAAAAAATTGTTGAATATTAGTGATAATAAATCAAATGTAAAACTATGAATTTAATTTAATTATATTTAAAATTTATTGAAATTTAATTAATTAATTAAATAATATATTTTATATCATCATTGAGAAAGTAATCAAGTACTAATTTTGTTCTAAAAATATCTTGAAATGCTGGAGTTAATCATATTCATATTGATAATATTAAAATATATATATATATATCAGTATGATTTAAAAAATAAAAAAGAAATATATGTGCTTTAATGAATAAAAAATTGATCTGTTATTGAAAAACAATTAGTAATAAGATGACATAAATAGAAAAAAAAAAAGAAAGAGAGAGAGAGAGCAACCGCATTTTAGACTTAATTATGTCTAGACTCTAGATGACAACCGTACCCCATTCGCATTTACATTTTAAGTTGAAATTTTCTTCCAACCTACGGAAGGCAACTGAGGGTTGTGTTCTGGCAGTATCCAGCACCCACAGAAAAACTGAGGCCAAAATACCACCAATGGCTTTCCATATCTACCTACCTTAAACTTGATACGTTTTACTGGCTTTAACCTTTCAACTTATAAATTCATCGTTTTAACATCTCAATTTATTATAAAAATTATTTAATTTTTATAAATAACTTTTATATTTTTCAGATTTTAAATAATTTTATTTTAACTTATAAAAAATTATCCAGACACTTCAAATAATATGAAAATTTTTAATAAATTTTAATTTTAATAAAATTTAAATGTTCATACGATCATTTTATAATTTGAAGAATTAGACCAATAAAAAAAATATCAAATAAAAAATTACCCATATATTAGGCCAACAGCCAATAGTGCAACCAAAGATTTGCTTTAGGAAAAGCATATGAACAAAAACTTGATCAATAATTAATCACAAAGTTAAATTAAGCATGCTAAGCTTCCTAATTTGACCATAAAATGATCCAGATTTTGGGTGTCTCTAAATTTGCCTGGTAAATATGTCTCCACTTCAACATATATACATATAATAATATGCCAACGCCTGGAATTTTTAAAAAAAAATTGTCCCGAAGTGCCTATGCTTGTTGAACATTTCATCATTGCAAGTAATCATAATTTACAACAACTTGATTGCTTTGTATTTTATTTTCCTATATGATTAGGAAAGCTCTATATATATACATAGTTTGCAAGAAGATAGAAAAAGCAGGCAGCACATTTTAGTCATGAAGAGTGTTTTACATAACTTTATTGAATTTGAAAATAGATGTCGCTTGAATTTTCCAGTATCTGGTGGAAAGGTTGCAGCTGACAACGACTTCCATTAACTTGTGTTACTATAGTTTTCCGAACACTTTTGTTGACATATGTGTACATATAATCTATCTCCAACGTGTACATCTGTACATATAATTAATTTTTATGCGAAGAAAATAAATTTTTATTTAAAAAAAATAAAAAATTTAAATTTTTTTTATTTGATTCAATTTAACTAAAAAATTTATTTTATTTCTAAATAAATTATTGTTAATGAAATGTAATTTTAGTTTAAATGAGAATTTTATAAAATGAATTTTTAAAAATTTAGTTCAGTAATATATAATTCCATAAAATTAAAAAAATTAGAATTTAAAATGACTTTCATAAAATTTTAATTAGATAAAAGATAATTATTTAAATTTATAATTAAATTCTATAAAATTTTGTAAAATTTATTTGTAGGAAATACATACTAATTAAATAAAAAAACTTAAAAAATTATCAACATTATCATCAAAAGTAAAACCCACATAACTTATCAAAATTCACATCTTTCACAATATGCATAGAGTTTTACATGCACACATACAGTATTCTTACGTTTATTTAAAGATGGAGATCATATACTAATCAACCAAATACCATAAAGTATTACTATAAGCAATTTCATATATATTGAGAATTGAAGTTTTAAAAAAAATGCAAAATCTCAAATAAATTAAATACAAGCAATTAATTTCAACTAGTCATCAATCCACACTTTTACACGGGTTCTAAATAATATGTCTATTTAAAATAATTATTTAAATAATTTTGATAATTAAAAACTATAAATTAATTAAATATAAAACTGATAACTCAAAAGTTATGACAATAATTTTATTTAATTATTTTTAATAAAAAGGTATATATTGTTAATATTTATAGTAATAATAATAATTAAATAAATAAAAAAATAGAAAATGGTGGATAAGTTATAGTTTTCTTATTTTTTACCTTAAATATAAAAGGAAAATGTGTTTTTAGTTCAACAAAAGAGATAATTTTTTATGTAAAGAAAAAGAATTATTTTAAATATAATAGAATTAGAGTATTTACTTACGATAAGACATATGCATTTTAAAATAAAATAATTTTTTTTATATTTTTATAAAATGATATTGTGAATTTTAACAATTCAACGCATAAATCTTTAAAAGTATATTGAATTATAAAAAAAGACACTTGTTAAATTTTGAATTTAATCACTTTGAAGTTGAATGTATATATATATATATACACACACACACACACACGAGGGGGGAGATAAATAAAATTACGATACAACTTTTACTTATTATTATATAAAAATTGGATAATTTAGACATAAAAGTAAAATTAAATTAATTAAAATATAATTTTAATTTGATTGAAAATATATCTCCTATTTTGGTTAGGTTAACTTTTATTTTATCTTTAATGAAAATTAAATTAATTAAAATATAATTTTAATTTAATTAAAAGTATCTTTCTATTTTAATTAGATTAATTTCTATGTTATTTGTAAAATAAATTCTAATTTAATTGAAAGTATGTTTCCTATTTTAATTAGATTAATTTCTATTTTATCTCTAACAAAAATTTTAATTTAATTGAAAGTATATTTTATATTTTAATTAAGATAACTTCTATTTTATCTCTAATAAAAATTAAAATATAACTCTAGCATAATTGAAAGTATGTTTCCTATTTTAATTAGGTTAACTTCTATTTTAATCTTAACAAAATTAATTAAAATCTAATTCTAATATAATTGAAAATAGATTTTCTATTCTAATTTGATTAATTTCTATTTTATCTCTAATCATTTAATTATTAATTGAACTTAAAATAATTGCATTAAATTAATTTTTACTTAAATAAAAGTATTAATATTAAATATATTGAAGAAATAAAGTGTAATAGCACAAATAAAAAATTTATTAAAATTGTAATAAATCATAAGTTTAATGGGATTGTAATATTTAAATTGTTATATAAAGAAAATATAATTTTTTATTTTTAAATTTTTATTAAAAAATAACTAATACTTTTTTATTATCTTATGATTAATTATGATCATAATATTTATATATATGAAATTAATTTTAGAGTTGAGAAAAACTAATTATAAAAAATATTGAAGGATTATCATATAATTATTTAAACAAAAAATTTATCAAAATTGTAATGAATGATAACTATATTAAGTTAATATCAAATTTTTATAAATAAATAATACTATTATTATTTTTAAAATTTGTATTTGATAATAATATTTATAATAATTATAATATATTTAATAGTTTATTTATTATATATCATGAGTCTAAAAAATTTTTTGTTCACATATAAAACATTTGGTCATTTGCTAGTAAATATATATATACCAAGAGGATGACATATAAAATTATAAAATAGTTTTCACTCATTATTATATAAAAATTGGATAATTTAGTTATTGACTAATAAAAAATTAAATTAATGAAAATAATTTTAATTTGATTGAAAGTTAAGTTAACTTCTATTTTGTCTTTAATAAAAATTAAATTAACTAAATATGTTTTTAATTTAATTGAAAGCATGTTTTCTATTTTAATTAAGACAATTTTTATTTTATCTCTAACAAAAACTCTAATTAAAAGTATATTTTTTATTTTAATTAGTTTAACTTCTATTTTATATCTAATAAAAATTAATAACGTCTATTATTTTTAATTTTTTGTTAAAAAATTAAAATTTTTTTATTATCTTATGATTAATTATAACTATAATATTTTTTTCTATATAAAATTAGCTTTAGAGTTGAAAAAAATTATTTATAAAAAAATTGAAAGAATATCATATAAATATTTAAATAAATGATTTATAAAAGTTATAATAAATTATAATTATATTAAATTAATATTACATTATAAACAAATAATATTGTTATTATTTTCTAAAACTTTATTTAATAATAATAATATTATTATAATTATTATTTATTTATTTACTAAATATTATAAGTTTGATAAAAATTTTATTCACACGTGATTGGTAATTTATATATATTATATATATATACTAATTTTGCGTATATAGATGATTTGGGTTGACACAGTTTTGCTTAATTTATATTTGTCTATCAATCATTGTACAATCTATAAGCTTCACGCGATGAGACAAATTGGATAATCTTAATTATCTTCAAACCTTTTTTTTTTTTTTTGGGGCAAGAATTATCTTCAAACCTTAATGCCCATATTTCACATGCATTGTCCCTCGAGCTCCACGCAATTAATTGCCTTAATTAATATTATTATCACCATCTTTCAAGTAAGCTGTTGAAATTTTTTCCATTTATTTATTTATAACGTCTATAGTTCAATCTTTCTTAAGGATTACTATTATTCTTATTTGCTATAATTTTTTTTTCTTTATAGAAAATGACGTTAAGGTTGAATTCTCATGATGTTAAAATTTTTTCTTCACTTCAATATAAAGAAAAATTTATTCTTCGTGCTAAAATATTTTTCATTAATTATGTAACTAAATTCATTTAAAAAATAATTTACAGCCAATTAAAGTTATTAAGTGATCAAACAGCTATATCAACGTGATTAAAAAATAGAGATAAAAATTTTCACAATAAAATTTTTTTATTTTGATACTTTTGAATTTTACTTTTATTTATATTATCTATTTATTAAAATATATATTTTTTAATTAATGAATGGAGGATTCAGTTTTTGCCTAACCTGCCTACAACATATGATTTACCTTCCTTTCACAGGGTCAATGCAATGTAAAGGTCATAAACTCAATCACCCATGACACCATCTAGAATGTTTCAGCCTAATTAGGGGTTCTTTACCCTCTAAATAGGCACACTTGGATCAGGAAAAAGATAGATTCGTCTGGAATAGGAACTACCCCAAAGTGGAGTGCTAAGTACAAAAGGAACACTCTTCTACTAAGATTATGATTCACTATCCCACACGGAATCTGACTCCATCCAGGTTTGAGTATTACTATATATATAGCCCTACATTCCACACAAGAGGACATCTCATTCTCACATATTCAAGCTATCTTACATTCTCATTGCTTCTATTATCTAACTTAGGCATCAGAGTGTTCGTGGGGATCCTCCCCACCTTTCACCTTGCCTTTTGTTCATGCTTTGCAAGACGTCGAGCCCAAGAGTTCCGGAAATCAGTTATCAAGTGGCGTCGTGGGAACTCATTGGGAAAAGCCATTCATTTACTTGCTAAGCTAAAGACACCTTCACCATGACTTCTAGCCCACCACTAGCCCAGATTCCTGAAGCCGACACCAACCCTTCTGCACCTATCCTTTCAATCGACCTTTCAAACCCTCTCTCAGCAATGATACTACCACCCACCTTGCAGCATGATGGAGCCTCATCCGAACATGTACCTTCACTTCCAGAGAACACCCCAAGATACCCATCCTTGGGCATAGATCTCTCGTATTACGCTCCGATACAACACCATCGATCAATACCTTCAATACTTTTTCCAAGTCTACCAGAAACGCCAACAATAACCACTCCAAACCTAAACACTATGACCCAAACACTCAGCCTTGATCAAACTAGTAAGGAAGCCATGATAAAAAAATATTCAGGCGCAGATAGTTTTGATGCAACAACAACTAAATGCTATAATACAGAGTAGGCGCACTGAGCCGGCTTAAAATGGTGATAACACAACACCCCGGCAGGCCCCAGGGACAAGCATAGGGAAGGTTAAAGCGCCAGAAGGGGAGTGCAGTTCAACTATTCTGGCCCTTGATGATTCAAAATTAGCGCAGGAGGTTGAGGAAGCAATGTACAAAGCCCGGACCAAACCTATAAAGGAAGAGGAATGGGTTATGGATAGTAGAACTCCATTTGTCAGCAGAATAATTCAAACAGAGATTCCTAGTAAGTTTAGAATCCCGTAGCTTGATCAGTATGATGGGACGGGAGACCCCATCAGTCATATATCGGTGTTCTGGACAAAGATGCTGCTCTAGAATATAAATGATGGAATTATGTGCAGAGTCTTTCCAAGAACACTCGTAAAGAATGCTAAAAAATGGTTTCATTGGCTCCCAAAAAATTCAGTCACTTCTTTTGAGGACCTAGCAGAGCAGTTCTGTATCAGATTCATCACCAATATTCCCCCTACAAAAAACATCAACGACCTGCAGATGTGCCGACAGGAAGTTAACAAATCTTTACGAAGTTACCTTAACTATTTTAATAAAATAGCCATGCAGATTGAGCATCTTGTTGATGAAGTCGCTATAGAAGCTTTGAAAAATGGCACCAGACTCGGAAAGCTTAAAGATAAAATAATGACTAAAGAGCCGAGTACCTTTGCAGAGGCAATGGCGATAGCGGTCCGGATGATAAAAATGGACGAAGACAAGAGGATGCGTTGGGAAGAAGACAGGCCATCGATCAAGGATGAACGGCCAAAACAGAGATGAGTGAGCTTCCTAAAAATGAATTTTAAAAATCCGACTGAGAGATTTGATAGGGAAGCAGACAGATATACACCCCTGAACACCTCTTGATCCAAAATCCTCATGTGGGTGAGGCAGAATGGAGTGGGGATCACACTAGCTAAGAGAATCAACCCAAGTCGGAGATTTACTCGTGACAAAGGCCAATACTGCGAGTACCACCGAGAATACGAACATGACATGGAGGGCTGCAGAGAACTAAAGAGTGTCATAGAAAAACTGGTGCAACGGGGAAAGCTTGATAATTTCACAGACACACTAAGGAGAAGCAAAAACTCGAAAAGTCAGGAACAGGACAGAGCCGAAGCAAAGAAAGCCAGGAAGGAGCTGATTGGGACGATCAACATGATTATAGGGGGAGAAAACATCGAAAAAAGATTAAAGCGTAGTAGAGGAGAAAAATCGGTACATGGGAGAAGCGACATTATTTTCAACTCAGAAGATGATTTGCATGTACATCACCCCCATAGTGATGCTCTGGTGATAACTGCATGTGTAAATAAGTATCGGGTCAAAAGGCTACTGGTGGATAATGGGAGTGCTATCAATGTTTTATCTTGGAATGCGTACAAAGCTATGGGCCTCTCCATCACCAACCTAAAGGCCATCCAGAACCCCATCATTAGTTTTTGTGGGGGAACAGTGCACCCAATAGGGATTGTCTATCTAGACCTAGAATTTGAAAGCCAAGATGATGAGGAAATAAAAGTCGTCCAGACTCCATTCAACATGGTAGATATACCACTAGCCTATAATGAGATTATAGGACGGTCGGCACTTTATGAAGTAGATGCAGTCACCAGCATCCGGTGCTTAACCATGAAAATTTCAGTCAAGAATGGGACAATTACTATTAGGGGAGATCAGCACATGGCCAGATAGTGCTATCAGATGGCCATGAAGCCTCTAGTGGAGGCTTTTCCTTTAGAGGCATGGGAAGTTGAAAAGCAAAGCGCTGACCCACAACTAGTGGAAAACACAGAGACATTACAAATTATGGAAGGAAAGACCGTGAAAATTGGCAACGCCCTCAACCAAAACATCAAACACAAAATAAGGAAAGTCCTTACCATACACTCAGAGGATTTCACTTCTTAAGCCTCCAAAATTATCGGCGTGGACCCACGGGTTGCCTGTCACTGCCTAAACATTAAACCAGGAACTAAACCAGTAGCACAGAAGAAAAGAACCTTTGCTTATAAAAGACAAAAGATCATTGCTGAGGAAATAATGAAGTTATTAGTAGTTAGGTTCATTAAAGATGTTACTCACCCAAAATGGGTAGCCAACGTGGTACTCGTCAAAAAAGAAAATGGGAAGTACAGAATGTGTGTAGACTACACCGACCTCAACCAAGCATACCCTAAGGACAGCTACCCATTACCCACGATTGATTAGCTCATTGATTCCACTACTGGTCATGGCTTATACAGTTTCATCAACACTGTACAAGGTTATTACCAGATTATAATGAAGGAAGAGGATCAAGAAAAAATATCCTTCATCACTCATGAAGGGTTGTATTGCTACAAGGTGATGCCCTTCGGACTGAAAAATGTTGGAGCCACGTACCAAAGAATGATGATCCAAGTCCTCCAAGACTAGATTGGAACAAGCATAGAAGTATACGTGAATGACATCATCATCAAGAGCAAGCACCCGGAGCATCACCCAGCAGACGTGGATTAGGTTCTCCAGCTACTGAGTAAATTCAGGATCAAGTTGAATCCTGATAAATGTGTCTTCAGAGTCCAGGCAGGTAAGTTCCTGGGGTTCATGATATCTCATCGGGGCATTGAAGCTAACCCAGAAAAAATGAAAGCCATATTCAACATGGAGGCACCGAAGAACATCCATGATATGCAAAAGTTAAATGGTAGAATCACCGCACTAGGGCATTTTATTTCTTGCTCGGCTAGGCAGTGTTTACCATTGTTCTGAGCTCTCAAAAATTTTAGGAAGTTTCAGTGGTCCGCTGATTGCCAGGCAACATTCGAAGAAATTAAAAGATTCTTGTCTTCACCACCCTTACTCAGCCGGCCGATACCGAATAAGACCTTATATTTGTACTTCTCTATTAATCGAGAATGCATCGCTTCAGTACTAGTAAGAGAAGAAGGAAGCTAGCAAAGCCCTGTCTATTATGTCAATAAGATGCTTTGAGGACCTGAAATTTAGTACCCCATGCTCGACAAGTTAGCCATGGTCGTGGTCCATGCTTATCGAAAGCTTCGGCATTACTTCCAAGCTCACCATATTATGGTTTGATCCCGCTTCCTGTTGTGGAAAATCTTATAGAGATTGAAGACTTCAGGCAGGCTAGTGCAATGGTCGATCTTACTCGATGAATTCGATATTGACTACGAGCCTCGACAGCAGATGAAAGCCCAGGCATTAGCAAATTTTATGCAAGAAATGGTTTCGAAAGACATAGCCTTGACCACAACATCATAATGAAAGCTTTATATTGATGGAGCATCCTCAGCTCAGGGTTCCAGTGTAGGAATAATCCTCAGAGGGCCACACAAGGTTCACATTCGGTACGTAGTCCGTATCGAGTATAATGCCACCAATAATGCAGCCGAGTATGAAGCGCTCATTACAAGTTTGAAGTTGGCTGCCGAAGTAAGGGCTGAGCACCTCATCATACACTCGGATTCCCAACTAGTAGTCAACCAAGTCAGCGGAGCATTTCAAGTCAAAGACACCTGCATTGCCAAGTACATAGGCAAGGCCAAGCGACTTTTGTAGCACATCAAACGGGATGGAGGCCAATGGAAGATCGTCTAAATTCCCAGGGAAGACAACAGTGAGGCCGAATACTTTGCCAAATCCATAGCCAAGAACAGTCAAGCATTTAGGGATATGAATTTTATCGAGTCGCTAACCAGTCCCAGCATAAAAGACATCGAAGTTTTGGAGACACAGGTAGTCTCAGAATGGATACGACCCATAATCTAATATCTTGAGCACAAAACACTCCCATAAGACAAGCTGCAAGCTCGGAAGCTCAAAACCAAAGAAGCCCACTATTCTACCCATCAAGGGGAGCTCTACTAAAAATCCCTCTCCCACCCATGGACGAAGTGCATTTTCCCAGAGGAAGGAAATTATATACTCCGAGAAATCCATGAAGGAATTTGTGGAGCACATAAATCCCATTATTCACTCACTAGAAAGGCACTACTCCAAGGGTATTACTGGCCAACCATGTCCAAAGATGCCCAGCAGCTAACGCAAGCATGTCCCTGGTACTAGCACTATGCTTGATTTAGTCACAAATCTTCTAGGCCTTTGCATCCCATCGGTAGCCTTTGGCCATTCACCATGTGGGGGATGGACATCCTTAGTCCTTTCCCTCCCTCTACCTCGTAGAAAAAGTTTTTAATTATGGCCATTGACCATTTCACCAAATGGGTAGAAGCATAAGAGGTCCCAACCATCATAAAATCCCGGATACAACACTTCTTCTAGAAGGAGATCGTTTGCAGGTTCGGCATCCCCCATACTTTAATTACGGATAATGGCAAACAGTTCGATAACTATACATTTAAAAATTTCTACTCGGACCTTGGCATAAAGCTGCGCTTCACCTCAGTAGCTCACCCGTAGACAAATAGACAAACTGATGTTACAAATAGAATCCTCATGTAAGGGTTGAAGAAAAGACTTGATGAGAAAAAAAAGGAATTGGGTCGAAGAGCTCAACAACATAATCTAGGCCTATAGAACCACACCCCGATCATCCACTGGCGAAACACCATTTAAACTGACTAATGGCATGGATGCAGTAATTCCCGTGGAGGTTGGGTCACCAAGTTACTAGGTAAGCCAAGATCTCGATCATACTATCAACAACGCCGATGCTCGGATATGCCTAGACCTACTAGAGGAACAAAGAGAACAAGCAGCAGTCGTAATAACCACAACTAAGGCACATAAACAAAGAATAACTCGGTACCACCGTCAGCAACATCGAATAGAATAATTCAAGTTAAGAGACTGGGTACTTAGAAGAGTAGATATTGGCAAAGGCACCTCAGGAACTGGCAAGTTAGGTCCAAATTGGGAAGGTCCGTATCAAATCTTAGAATGCATAACAAAGGGAGCGTACAAACTAAGAGAAAGAGGAGGCAAAGAACTACCGAGGTTTTGGAACTCAGACTCTCTCAGGAAATACTATTAGTAAACTTGTACTTAAACATATGATATGATTCAATAATAAAGTCTCTTCATTGATAAGAATGCCTTTACATATGATCGATTACAAAAAAAAAGGAGGAAAAAAACCTATACATATTTACTCTACTATATGTATACTCGAACCCCCAGGCCCAAAAACGGAGGGGAAATAGCATCAGCAGATTCTGGATGCTCTGTGGACCTAGCAGCAACAACAGCCTCTTCAGACTCTCTTGTAGGAATAGAACTGGCCTTTCGACGGGCGTCTTCCTTCACTGCAAGCTTGGCAAGATCTGTTGGAGTTATCCAGTCTAACGCCCCCAAATCCAGTCCTGAGTCTTGGGAGAGCAAGATCCTCTTGCACTCAGTCCGATAAGCTTTGAGAAACCCCCCTACCATGCTTTGATACGCCTTTTTATCATTCGCGCAGGATTTCTCAAGCTCCACCAACCTCCCTTGGAGCTCAGCAATCCTCGATCCTGCTCCTCGATCCTCCTCTTCAGCTAGGCCTGGCTATGTTCCAGCTCAGAAACCTTCTTCTAATTCACCTCAACATTGAATTTGGCCTCAGCGTATCTTGTTTGGCAGTGCTCTAGAGCTGCCTTTACGCTATCCAGCTTTTTCTCAAAATCTATCGCTATTGTCCCCACCTCAGTTTCTTTTAAGTTGTACTGGCTCTTTAAGTAGAAGTACTGATCCTTCACCAGCAGCAAGGCTTGAGTCATCTGCTGAAAACAAATAGACAACTTAAATAAGAAACATATACGATAACTATATCAAGCGGCAGAAACTAGCTTACCTCCAATGATTGGCCAATCATGGAGTCCAACAACCTGTCCGGGCCCTCCTCCGACCAATTCTGCATGTCACCGAGTAGTCATAGTGACTCGGTGTACTGGTCTCATGCTTGGCTATTGGAAATGCTCGAGGGCTTCATCCTTTTCAATATCCAGACACCCAGATAATTGCGGGCGCTGAACATAGATCTCTTCATCCAGACCTTCTGCATCTGACCCCGGGTCAATCAGCCACCTCTTTCTTCACCCAACCCACTCCGGCCGTTCACTTTCCACTGGCACTTTGCCCTTGGGGTCGGTGGGAATAACTTCCAGAGTTGTAGGAGCTTTAGGTTCCGGAGATGGAGAGACTCGAACCTCCTCCACAGCAGCTGGCTCATCTACTAAGGAAATCCCGCCCGTAAAATCAAAAAAGTTAGTTATCTACAGATTGAAAAATAAAGCAAGTCAGAAAGATAGCTTAAAGCAAAAACAAATATATCGGGGGAGTGATTGCGACTCGGACAGACTCTCCACAGGTACCTCTGGGATGCATCATCCACTAATCGAGCTTCGGTAAGTCCATCGAGATGTAGCCACAAAACTAGCTTCATATCAGGGTTGGAAAGTTTTGCTTGACGGGTCACTTTATGACACTCGTCCGACCACATCCTCCAGAAGTCCAAGAAGTTCGATTGATGCTCCACTATAAAAAAATGGTGTCTCCACTTCTTGATTAGATCCGAAAGCTTAACAAAAAGTGTATGATTAGGTACAGTCGACAGGGAGAACATCAGCTCTCCCTTCTTCCTAGTCAGCCTGTACAAGTATCAGAAGACATCTAGATCGGGGTCCCTACCCTCATCATACATCAGTTGGATGAATCCGGCCAATATCCTGTAGCTATTCGGATGAAGCTGATCGGGCACTATGTTAATTCCTATTAAGAAATTCTTTCACAAAAGGATCTAAAGGAAATTTCAGACCCCCCTCTAAGTGGTCAAAATATGCAACTAACCTACTTAGCCCCGATAAGGGGGTATGAGCCTTAAACCTCCTATCTACGGTGTGGAGGGCGTAATCAACGGGGATACAGAACCACCACCGGTACCACCCTAGTAACTCACTATCTACATTGGAGATAAAAAGGTCAGAATTAATTTCTTCCCTTAAAGCCATAGTAGAGAAAGGAAAAATGCAATAACAGAAAAGGGCAAAAAGAGGAGGAAGAAAAGATGAAAAGAATCACTTGGTCGCCACAAGCAAGAACTACAACAGGAAGAAATGGAAACAGTGGAGGCGATAGCAATGCAGCAAAGACAAAAAGACAAAAAAGCAAAAGAAGCAAAATATGCCAGTTAACAAGTGCAATAGTATTTATAGACACAGAAGGATTTAGAAGCACGCCATTAACTGCCCTCATTATTGCTGCGTTCCTCCCTAGGCCACCAAGGGACTTTTGGGAATAAAATAGCCCATTAGACGAGGAGTCGTGATAACAACGGCACAAGCATTTTGTTTATCGACATACGAAATGATGCATCACTCACACGATTTCAATTATGAATCCCTAAGGGTTGAAGTGATACCACCACGTGTCGGCTTGCCCACATTTCGACTGGGCCGCTTTATCAAGTGACTCAAAAGGCATTTTAAATATCATTTCTAGCCCATTTCGAGTATCCAAGCATCTAAGTCTCGTGCATCTAAGTCTAGTGACTGAAGCTGGCACCCTCAGGTCGCTTATATAGTATTAAGGTTCCGAGCATGTAAGCCTCGTGCCCTTGAGTCGAGCATCTAAGTCTCGTGCATATAAGTCCAGTGACTGAAGCTGGCACCCTCAGGTCACTTTCGTAGTACTGAGGTTCTCAGAATATAAGCCTTGTGCCCCTGAGATGAGCATTTAAGTCTCGCGCATCTAAGCCCAGTGACTAAAACTGGCACCCTTAGGTCGCTTCCATAGTATTGAGGATCCGAGCATGTAAGCCTCGTGTCCTTAAACCGAGCATCTAAGTCTCGCACACCTAAGCCCAGTGATTGAAACTGACACCCTCAGGTCGCTTCTGTAGTACTGAGGATCTGAGCTCGAAAAGCCTCATGTCCATGCACCGAGCATAAAAAATCCAATGACGACTGGTTCCTTTTTGTTCCCAAATGGATAGGTTAATCTATTGCGGTGCTCATATGCACTTGGCAGGTACCCCAGCTCTACAAATTACGATTCAACGACGACCATCCAAATACTTGGCACCGAGCTCTACTCACCATAACTGAGGCTGGCCACCTCAGCTCATTGGCATCTTATATCCCTTACATGAGCATCAACATCCTACCCAGACGCGATGAACATAAATATCTGAATACCCCAGAGGGGGACTCTTGATACCATTTAGAATGTTCCTGCCTAATTAAGGGCCCTTTACCCCCTAAATAGGCACACTTGGATCAGGAAGAAGACAGATCCATTTGGAATGGGAACTACCCCAAAGTGGAGTCCTAAGCACAAAAGGAACACTCTCCTACTAAGATTATGATTCACTATCCTACACGGAATCCAACTCCATCCAGGTTTGAGTATTACTATATATATAGCCCTACATCCCTCACAATGGGACATCTCATTCTCATATATTCAAGCTATATTACATTCTCCTTGCTTCTATTCTCTAACTTAGGCATCATAGTGTTCGTGGGGATCCTCCCCACCTCTCATTTTACCTTTTGTTCATGCTTTGCAGGATGCCGAGTCCAAGAGTTCCGGAAACCAGTTATCAACCCATGATCTCTTTTCAAAAGTTCTAATATAAGGACAATATTATATATTTATAATATATATAAATGTACGCAAGGGTAGGAAAAGACAAAATTATGAAAAAGTATTTATTTATTATTATATAAAAATTAGATAATTTTATTATTTACTAATAAAAACAAAATATAATTTTAATTTGATAAAAAGTCTATTTTTTATTTTATCTCTAATAAAAATTAAATTAACTAAAATATTAATTTAATTGAAAGTGTATTCCTTATTTTAATTAGGTTAACTTCTATTTTATCTCTAATTAAATTAAATTAATTAAAATGTAATTCTAATTTAATTGAAAGTGTATTTCCTATTATGATTATGTTAATTTCTATTTTATCTCTAATAAAAATGAAATGAATTAACATATAATTATAATTTAATTGAAAGTATGTTTTTTTTATTTTAATTATGTTAATTTCTATTTTATCTCTATTAAAAACAAATTTTTAGTGATAATTGTGTTAAAAATATATATTTTTCTATTTTAATTATGTCTACTTATATTTTTTCTAACATAAATCAAATTAGATAACATAATTTATAAATCTTATTATATTAAATTTAATATGTAAATAATTAAAACCAAAATTAATAAATTTTATGAAAATAGTAAAAGTATATAATTCGTTTTAAAAGTAAATATTTTTATAAATTAAAATTAATAAATAAAAAATAGAGCATATAATTTATTTGAAAGTAAATTTATAAGAAAAGTAGTATGATATTAAAACTATTACAAAATTATAAAATTTAAGATAAAAGAATTAAAATTACATTAATTATAAAAAAATTATTAATTATAAAAAATATTGAAATAATATCATATAATCATTTAAATAAAATATTTATAAAAATTGTAATTAATTATAACTACATTAGGTTAATAATAATACTTTTATTATTTTTAAAACTTTTATTTAATAATAATAATAATTTATTTAATTGTTTACATACTATATATCACGGGTTAAATAAATTTTTTATTCACGTGCGAAACATGTGGGTGTTTACTATTATATATATATACACACACTGAAGTACATTTGGATCAGAGTTAAAGATATGTGGTGTAACAATTACAAGTGTAACTATTAAGATAGTAACAGTTACAAGTATAATAGTTAAATTGGTAACCTTATTTAGTAAGTAACAAGTAATATATAAGTTGTGTAATTGATTTTTTTTAAAAAAAAACTGTTAATACATATGAAATAATTAAAATAAATAAATAAAATATTAAATTTTTATAAACAATAAAATTAATTTTTAAAACATCAAATAATTAAAAATTTCATAAAAATAAAATTACATAATATATATTTATACATTCCTACACATAAAAAAAAGAAATAAACAGAACTAAATTAATTTATATATTGTTTATAAATTTGATTTATGTTTTATTAATGTAAAAAAAATTAAGAAGAGAATTAATTTATAAATAAATATAAAAGGATATTTCCCATTAAATGATTCAAGCATTTTATTAATTTATATTTTACTGTCCTTAACCTTAATCCAAGTAGATTTATATGTTTTATCATAAACAAATCAACAATAAAAGTAGAAGTCACTCCTTTTTTCCTCTATTTTCCTATTTAAAATAGGAAATTATGTATTTTAGTTCTAGGTATAGTTTGATATTTGGCCAGCAGCTTTGACAAAAGTCCCTCTTAACACAAAAAATGTAAAACAAGTAGTTGAATTTTGAATTGATCAAAATTAACAAATAAAAAATATGATTAAATCCTAATTAAGACTTTAGATGTTCTTAACCCCTTATGTATGTCCTCTAGCGAGCCCCAAAATTTCAATCCATTCTATAAAATATAATGATTCAAAGCTCCCCAAACAAGAAAATGAACAAAAACGATTGCATGGTCAGTCAAAGATTGAGAAAAATAGAATGTTATTAAAAAGTCAATATGACGGGTGATTACTTTCCAAAAATTCTGCACAATTTTTCCTTCACGCCATCGCAACAGATAAATTATTAATGACATCAAAGAAAAATGAGAGATATGGTTTGGCAACAATTGAGAAAAAAAAGTACAATTGTGTGTGGTCTTCTAGCAGATATCAGATTGGATATTTTTAGAATATTTCCGTTGATTTTTTTTTTGTTGGTAATGTTATTGACAAATCATACTACACATGGGAAAATTATAAAAAGGGGACGCATAATTTCAAAGATAATGCATTTTTAGGTGGTTGTTGATGACTTATATTTGCTTGGAGTTTGGCATTATACGCACACTTTATCTTTCAAGAACATATATGAAAATTAGAAAAAAAAAATGTAAAATATATATATATACACACATGAAGGGAGACATAGAAAATTATAAAAAAGTTAGTACTTATTATTATAGAAAAATAGATAATTTAGTCAGTTACTAATAAAAAAAATTAAATTAATTAAAATATAATTTTAATTTGATAAAAAATTTATTTCTTATTTTAATTAGTTTAACTTCTATTTTATTTCTAATAAAAATTAATTAAAATATAATTCTAATTTAATTGAAAGTATGTTTTCTATTTTTATTAGGTTAATTTTTATTTTATATTAATAAAATTAAATTAATTAAAATATAATTTTAATTTAATTGAAAATATATTTTATTTACTAATTAGGTTAACTTCTATTTTATTTCAAATAAAAATAAAATTAATTAATATATAAATCTAATTTAATTGAAAGTATGTTTTATATTTTAATTATGTTAATTTCTATTTTATCTCTAAAAAAATAAATTAATTAAAATATAATTTTAATTTAATAGGAAGTCCATTTTTTATTTTAATTAGATTTACTTCTATTTTATCTCTAATAAAAATTAATTAAAATATAATTTTAATTTAATTGAAAGTATGTTTCCTATTTTTATTAGATTAACTTCTATTTTATATTTAAATTAAATTAAAATGTAATTATAATTTAATTTAAAGTATATTTTCTTTACTAATTACATTAACTTCTATTTTATCTCTAATAAAAATAAAATTAATTAATATATAATTCTAATTTAATTGAAAGTATGTTTCATATTTTAATTATGTTAATTTCTATTTTATCTCTAACAAAATTAAATTAATTAAAATTTTAGTGATAATTTTGTTAAAAATATATATTTTTCTATTTTAATTAGATCTACTTATATTTTATCGAATATAAATCAAATTAGATAATATAATTTTATAAGTCTTATTATATTAAATTTAATAAATAGATAATTAAATAATTAATAAATTTTATAAAAATAAAAAAAGTATATAATTTGTTTTAAGAGTATATATTTTTATAAATTAAAAATTAATAACTAAAAAGAGAGCATATATCTAATATAAATCAAATTATAAAACATAATTTTATAAGTCTTATTATATTAAAAATAATTAAAATAAAAATTAATAAATTTTATGAAAATAGGAAAATTATATAATTTATTTTAAAAGTAGATATTTTTATAAATTAAAAATTAATAAATAAAAATAGAGCATATAATTTGTTTGGAAGTATATTTTCTATAAAAAAAAGTAGTATAATTGTTGGTTTTAGATATTTTTATAAAATTTAACAAAAAAAAGGTAAAATTAAATTAATTAATATTTATAATTTAATTATTAGTTGAACTTAAAAAATGGCATCAAATTAATTTTTTTATGTAAACAAAAGTATTAATATAAAAAATATTAAAAAAATAAAGTGTCATAACTGAAATAAAAAATTTACTAAAATATAATAAATTATAATTTTTTTACATAAAAAATTAAAAATTGAAAATCATATAACGCGCCTTAACATCTCAACTAAATTAACACACTTTTAGCATTTGCTTCACATTTCCAAAGTTCAAAAATAATGTAAATGAAAAATAAGAGTTCATACAAGAAGAAGGAACAAAGTTCCCTCAAGAAAACGATTGGAATCTATAATTGGTTCGAATATTGTAATCATTACAAATGGTTGAGAAATAAAACTCTGAAGTCGAATTCCATTAAGAAAATGAAGGAAGAGTGATGTCATGCTTGGCTAAAAGATCATCAACACTGTTGCCTTCACGGAAAATATGCGAGATCTTGAAATGCATATGAGCTGTATAATGCAAACATTGTAACCATTCAGCTTTAATTTCCGAAGGCACCTAATGCGACCTGCTTCTAAACAATTGAACCACATAAATCAAATTGCACTCTAACCATAGATAATGCCATCCCCAATCCCAGGAAATCTAAACACCACGGATTGCTGCTTTTAGCTCTACAATATAAGCAAAAGAAGAAGAAAAATTAAAAGTGAATGCCCCACGTAGAAAACCGCATAAAGTGCGAAAAATTCCATCAGCTTATGCCTCCCCCGGAGCTCCTCTAGTAGCTCCATCTGTATTAGCTTTAATCCAATTTGGTGGGGGAGGCTGCCAACTAATTGGAATAACAATCAGAGCTTTACTTGGACGACCATCGATACGAAGAGAATGCAATAGCTTCAAAATTAATTGGAATAGCCATTGGAACTTTTTGTTATATAAAGAAAATATAACTTTTATTATTTTTAAATTTTTATTAATAAATAACCAATAAATTTATTATCTTATAATTAATTATGATCATAATATTTTTTGTTTATATAAAATCAGTTTTAGAGTTGAGAAATATTAATTATAAAAAATATTAAAATAATATCATATAATTATTTAAATAAAATATTTATAGAAATTATAATAAATTATAACTATATCAAGTTAATATCAAATTGTTATATAAATAAATAACAATGTTATCATTTTTAAAATTTTTATTTAATAATAATAATATATTTATTTATTATATATTACGAGTCAAATAAATTTTTTATTTACATATGAAACACGTAATTATTTATTAGTATATATATATAACCATATAGTAATTTTTATTTATAATTGCAGTCTAGTGGTATATAAAAAATTGCAATATGTGTAACTTTGAAAAATTCAATTCAACTTTGAAAATTTGATAAAAGTATTTTAATTTAATTAATTGTTAGCAATTTTATAATAATACATAGTTTTAAAATTTTTTAATATATATACTATATTCGGTTCTTAGTGGAGAATTTATAAAAGATTCAAACCATATCAAAGTATTTATTTAATTCAGTCCGGTTGAATTTAAAACTAAAATTATTAAATTCTAAATGATTTTAATGCAATTCAATATTTCTTTCATCCCATTCTTCACCTCACAATTAAGTGAAATTTTCTTGGAAAAAAGCAAATGGAAGAAGAAGAAGAAGAAGAAGTTCAGTTGGTCTAAGAAACCCATCTATGGGATAGGTGGTCTCCATCACCTATAATTGAATGGAGACTTTGGTGTGGATGCTTTATTAATAGAGTAGACTTTCATATATCAGCAAATTAGAAAAGGAAACTCCAATATTTAAGAGTAGGTACAATAGCATTTTACATTACATATATATATATATATATATATATATTATTAATTGGGTTCTTTAACTTTCAATTTTGGAAACTTTTGCTTGTCAAGGTGACAACATATATGCATCATATGGGCTAACAACAGCTTTCACCATTATTCTTCTATTTAATCAATGTTTATTTCTTGTCTTTTTTTTTTCTTATTGATTAAATGCATTTGTTTAATTAATAGAAATCAAACAAGCATCCACCAATTGGGTATCATAGGAATAATTTCTTCTAAAAAGATAAAATTAATATTACAAAATAGTAATAATGACAGAATTTAAATCCTATAAAAAAAATACTAAACCACTGAATTACTTGCACATTAAATGCATTTAAATGTGATACATTTAAACTATTCAAAATCACCAACTTTTGTCTTCTAACTATCAATTTCAAACTTGATTCGCACCACCCAACATAAGGACGTTTCAAAATTCAATTGAAACAAATAATAATTGATGGAGAAGGAATTGAGAAGGGTGTGAACCAATAATCAGATCTTGCACTATGAAACTACTAGACCACTTAGCGCCTATAAATCAAATTTCTTATCAACATTTACATGCTAAATTATATATGAATATGTAAACAAAATGAATTCATGAAAAAGTATAATTGATTATAGCTTTTCAACCATGGAAATATTAAATTATTCATAAAATTTTGGCGTCAAATGATTAATGAAAATTTTAAACTATAATTTTCTTTTATTGATAGAAAATTTATATAATTTATGTATCAATAAATTACACAATAAGAATTTTTTTTTCTTAAATCAAACAGAATCTACATCATGATAATTATAGAAGAACAAAGAAAATACTTTTTAAAGGGAAATGAAGAAGAAAAAATAAAAATTATATTTATTATTATTTTAGAAAGATCACCATTTCAATATTCTCTCACTCCACTCCGTCACTTGTAAAATTAATTATTTGTTATTGCTCATTTATTACCTATGAGTTTTCTATACAAATATCTTGAACAATACATTACTTTAGAATCCCACTTGTCTTCTTTTCAATGCCACCCACATATTTCGTCACTCAGAGCTCTTTTTTTTTTTTCTTTTTTAATATTGTAAATTAGTGTTTTTTCTTTGTGATTGTTTATAATTTCACGGGTTTCTAGAGTTTTATAATACTATTCTTTTTGATGTTTTTCTTTATAGTCGTTACTCTTTCATTCCTTTTTATCTATTATGTTTTAAAAAAAATAAAATTTTATTTATCCTTTATGTTTTAAAAAAATAAAATTTTACATTTATATATATCAAGAAAATGTTACATTTTATTTTCTTATGTTATCCTTTATTAGTAACATTTATTACACTTGTTTAATTTTTCAATATTTTCAAAGTATTTTTGATATACCAAAAATAATCTTTTAGGGAGTTTTTTTTCTCAATAATTATTAATGATAAATTTATAGTTCTAATATGGATTATAAATTTAGTTTTACTCGTCAATTTTTAAAAATATTCAAATAAAAAAATTTGGTGCCAAATAATAGAATTTAAAAAAATAAAAAATTTACATTTATTAGAATAATATAAAAGTGGATGAGATATTGTAATTTTTTTTAGAATAATGTGAGATTTAAGTGTGAAATAAATTTTAAATTTATCAATATAAAGATAATTTAATTCTACTTACTTATATCTATGTTTAAATAACACTTTTTTAATCAAAGTGAAGCTTTAAAATATGATCGATAAAAAGGAATAAAAGAAATAATAATTTTTGAATCCTGAGTATGTTATTTTATGCACACATATTAATTTATAAATAGAATTGGATTCATGTACCATAAAATTGATTAATTGGTATTAAAGTTCACTTATAAACACTAACTAATTTACGTTAAAGTTCAATTTCCATCATTTATGAGAATTTATTGTTGTACACTTTTTTAACGTGGAAATATAGTCCAATAGTGATATTAAATTCCAACTCCAAACATCGACCAAAAAAGTTTCCAACTTGAAACTAAGAAAACAATTTATGAAGGTACACTAGCCGAAGGAATCAAAATTTACTTTGACCACGTAATGTCCATATATACTTTGTGCATTTTGTCAAACACATATGACCCACAAAATGGCCTACATTTGATAGAACAATCAACCCGCTAGCTAGCTAGCAACCAACATAAATTACTAATAAATTGATAGTCAATCTGATTTACTCATCATTAATTAAGATGTTAATTTTGAAGCAAATTAAATTGCAAAAAGAAAAAAAAAACCTTCTTTTAATAAATATTTTTAATTAAAATATATTATGGGAGTTTGGTTTTAATTATTTTTCAGATTTGATATCTTGCCATTTTTAAATTATAAATTCCATTTTCTATTTTAACTGTTTTAAATTATAAAATTTTCTTATTTATTAACAATTTTTATTTAACATTTATTTTCATCTGAATCATAAAATTTTAACAAAATCATATGAGTCATCTAATAGTAATTTAACTGTTTATTTAAAAATTACAACTTATAATTTTTGGAAGGAAATATTAATGAACTTTATTTTGTATTTTATTAATTAGAGTCATATCTTCATACTTTTTTTTTGGTCATCACAAATTTGGGAAAAAATGAGAAAAAAATAAATATTAAATTTCCTATTATATCGATAAAGACTTGATCGTTGGGCTAAGATGATATGGATATATCCTCATAGATTAGATTGAGGTGCACATCAATCATTTATTATTATAGAATATTAATTGAAAGAAATTATAATAAAAATTGAAAAATCAGCAATCTTAATTATAGTTGAAACACTACAGAAGAAAGATATATTCTTTTGTTTATTTATTTATTTTTTAACAAAGAAAGAAAGAAAAAAAAAGGCAATCAAAATCCAATTTCTTCTGCATTAGAAAACAACAAAAGAAAGTGAAAAAAGAAAACTGTGGAAAAAAGGTAATGTAAATCCATAGAAATGTATAAGAAGCTTCTCTTCTCTTTACAATGAAACGGCCAAGAAAACGCCACCACCACCCATTAGTTCAATTTCCTCCATTATCAATTTCATTATTTTCTTGAAGAAAAATCAAGAAAGTAAAAAGCGTGTCCTTTTCTTTTTATTATTATTATTACTTTTCTCCTTTGAAACAGTACGAAAGTGGATGGATTTTTTTATACATTTTTTTTAGTGTAGTTTCTGAAAATTTCTAGAACCCACATCACTTTCCTTTGGCTGGCTCTCTTTCATTTCTTTATAAGGTATCTTGCACGAAACCAGAAGAAAAAAAATAAAAAAGGGTTTCTTTTCAATATAGGATTTGTGTGAGGAGAGGAAGTTATGGTTATGGTCTTGAACTAGTATAGGAGTTTTATGAGAGAAAGTTATGAACTTGTGTATTAATGTAACACAAACAATTCATCGTCTCTTGATTTTAGCAGAAAATATCCATGGAATCTGATAACCTGAAGCTCCAGAAACAGCTCTGTAACTTTAATCTTCATAGCTCTATGTTCTTCCTTTCTGGGTTTTATTGCTGGGGTTGGGAATTCTTGACTGCTCTCTTGCTTTTTAGTTGCTCAAATCATAACTAAATAAACTTCTTCTCTTTCGCTGCAGTCTTAGGTTTAGATCAAACAGATTAGTTTCATTTCATTGGTTTTTAGTTCTTTTGGTTTATTTCGAGTTGGGTTGGTGAGAGGGCGAATCTTGAAGAAAATGGCACAAAGATCAGTTCCGGCACCGTTCTTGACCAAGACGTATCAGTTGGTGGATGATCCGAGCACCGATGAAGTGATTTCTTGGAATGAAAGTGGTACAGCGTTTATTGTCTGGAAAACTGCTGACTTTGCTAAGGATTTGCTTCCTAATTACTTCAAACACAACAACTTCTCTAGCTTCGTTCGCCAACTTAACACTTATGTAAGTTTCTTTTGATCTTCTTTTTCTTTAAAACATAGAAATATTGCTCTAACATTTCTAGCTCCTCTAGTGGTTATGTGAAAAGTCGAATTAAATTAGTTATACTTTAATAAATTTTAAATACTGTTAATTTAAATAAAAAATATTGAAACCAAACTTTTGTTTGTTGATTATAATGATTTTGCATATTAATTTTTTTTAACATAATTTTGCATATTAATTTACCAAAAGAAAATGAGTGAACTAATCATTATATATAAATAACCCACAAATAAAAACATTTATAGTAATTTTGCAAGTGAAAAAAAAATATACTATTTTTAACTTGTATTTAAGAATTTATAAATTTTTTTTTTAAAATGGTAATCAAAATTTAAATATTTTTCTTCACTTATTACAAAGTAGATAAATTAGACAGAAACTCGAATTTAAATCTTTAATGTTTACTTTGATCATTTAGCTAAAACAATAACCTTGAAATTTTTATCTATTTGACTACTAAATTTTTGATTCATTGAATTATTGGTGATCACTTGAAGTTTTATAATTGATCAATTTAACCATAGGAATATTAACAATGAAGATTCTTTCAAATTTTCTTGCAAAACCAGACAACTGAATGATAGGTTAGTTCATTAAAAAAGAAAATCTGCCCAATCTCAATTTCTGGGTGGTCAGTAGATCAAAGGTTTAATAATCTGTCCCTGTATTGGCAGCAAGAATAATTGGTCGATTTTACCCATGTGTTTGATATGGAAACAGTCATTAGGTGAGGGATGTAGCAGTCTTTTGATGTATTTAATAATGCATCTTGTCTTCAATATGTATTGTACTGAGAAGTAACATGTATCCCTTATCCCTTGTCAATGGTTGCAGCTTTACTTGTGGGTCCTTGTGAATCATTCAAGGGGTTTCCTGTGCAATATGGAGGTCAAGATAATTTATTTAAAATTCAATATTTCTAAAATTTACAATATTAAGTTATTAAAATTTATAATATTTTTATATAAAAAATAAAAAAAAATTTTTTAATTTTTTTTATAAATTACTCTACTTCTAGTATATATAAAACATTATGCTAATATATTAAAAATTATTATAAATGTTTTTATAAATTACTCTATTTCTATTATATATAAAATATATTATGCTATGTTGTTTTTAATCATTTTTTATTTTATTTATTCAATTATATATATATATAATAAATCATTACAATAACTTTTAAATTTTTATTTTTATATTTAGTTAAATTATATTTTTATAAAATTCCTTGAAATTGATTAGATTAATTTCCTTCTTTAAACAATTAGTCAAACATTAAAAAAAAAATTCTATATTCAAAGAAAGTAGCCATTAATCCACAAATTTCCAATTGCGTACAAATATGGAAACTTCCTACAGTCATCTTCTTTTGTTAGCTGCGCCTACAATTTTTCCATTTGACACCTAACACCACACAAACACGTGTGCCACGTGCATCTGCCTAACCAAAAAAATTTACCTTACCCGCCTTTTTTTTTTTTTTACTGTTTTACAGGGCTTTAGAAAAATTGTCCCCGACAAATGGGAATTCGCGAATGATAATTTCAAGCGAGGAAACAAACACCTCCTCTCCCATATCCGTCGTCGGAAAACCACATCTCCAACTCCGGCCATCGGTAAGTCCACCGCAGGAGCAGCAGGAGTTCCGCAGGCGACCTCGCCATCAAACTCCGGCGAGGATTTTGGCTCTACCTCGACATCATCTCCGGATTCAAAGAATCCAGGGTCGGTGGAGACTGCTGCGACGACACCGCAGGTCGCGGATTTGTCAGACGAGAATGAGAAATTGAAAAAGAATAATGAGATATTGAGCTCAGAGCTAGCGCAAACTAAGAAACAATGCGATGAGCTGATTGCTTTCTTAACTGAGTATGTGAAAGTAGGGCCTGATCAGATCAATAGCATCATGCGGCAAGGGAGTTGCTGTGGATCCTCCGCCGTTGATGGATTGGCTAATAGGATTGATGATGACGACCAAATTGGAGCTGATGAGGAGAGTGAAAATGGCATCAAATTGTTTGGGGTGATGCTGAAAGATAACAATAAGAAAAAGAGGGGTCGTAGCGAGAATATTGGGTTTATTGGGCCCCATGCAAAGGAAATTAAAATCTGCAATTGAGAGAAAGAAATAATTAGGTGGTGTTGGTTGCATGGTAAGGGTATTAGTTTTTTTTTTGATGTAATTGTGTAGGTAAATAAAAATAAGGATTTGCAAGGTATTTGATTAGTATTTAGGTCGTTGTTGATGGTACGTATAAGGAGGGGTAAAATACAAAGGCAATTTTTAACCTCCTCTTTTCTTTTAGTTTCAAGCACAAAGTAGAAAGAAAATACTTTGATACAAGTATGCAAAAGTTGCATTCTATAGATATATTTTGGAAGGATCTTTTTCTTTATCATACGATAATGCTTTTGTTTTTTTTTTTCTTTGCTACTAGTTGAATTTTAACTAAAGTTATTAATCAATACGTCGATCAAATTGAATAAACTCACTTTAATTATAAATAGTGAAAAAAATACAATGATTAAAGTTGGACCCCGATATGTATCCATACATATATAAACATAATATTACTTTTTTTAAAAAAAAAAAAAATTCATCTACAAAACGTTGCTTCAAAAGAAGCTAGGGAACAATATTTCTAGGGTCAAAAAACTCCCCTAGCTACTTTCATGATTTGACAATAAAATAATCCGTGATTCCTTTTTTTTTTTTTTTTGGAAGTTTAATATTAGCAAGGAATTTTAGTCAAAAACCGAGCAAATTGGACGTCGTTCTTCCAAGTCGAAGCACATTGGATCGATTATTAATTGAAGAAGGCGAAAGCGGATATGATCTCTTATGCCGTGTGAATGAAGTGTCATCTCATCTTTGAGCAACCATTCTCTCCAAGTTAGCCTCAAGAGGGGAATTTTACTACTGTGATGCTCAAAAATTGTATTCAATAATTAAATTTTTCATTTTTCATATTATATATATATATATATTACAATAAGATGAATTTAAACAAAGTTTAGGGATAGGGCGGTCACAATTCTTCTATCTTCCACTAACTACCATTACTAAAAGATATAAATATATTTTACAATTCAAATAGAATATTACTATCAAAATAACTTTCATTTTTAGAATTTAATAACTTAAAACACACATAAAATATAGTGACACTATACGCTATCTAATAAAATCAAAATAATTTTATTAAACACAAAATGAAAATATGTCTAAAAAAATATGTTTAATAAAATTATACATTTAAAATATATCTAAAAAGATATGATTTCAAGTAGATACTTGACATATTTTCATTTTTCAAATCCATCACAAGGGAAATGAAAATCAAAATTTACTTAATTTGGTATTAAACGGGAGTTACAGGCAAATAAAACTCCTTGTATGTGATTCATCATTAAAGCAACCTTGTATCCCATTATCACTAAATCACCACCCCCTAGTCAATTTGATACTTATTGTTTCACCAGGAGCCGTTGTTCTCGGTGATAAAAGCATGAGTACTTTTGTATCCATTTAAATTGTTAATCTCTAATATTTTTTGGATTCTAATTATTAAGTTTAATTTAAATAGAATATAAAAATAATAAAAATCTCTCAAAATTCTCTCATTATTAATTAATTCACCATTAATTTTTAGCATAAAAGTTTTTAACATATTTTAAATTTGATTTATAATGTTAACTCTTTGATTAATCAATTAATTAAATAATTGTGTATGCCTTTAATAGTTCAGTTAATTATGAATTTACAAAATAAAAAACTGAAGTCAAATTATTTTTTGCAAAAATATTTTTAAATACAATTTAAATTGAATAATTAGTTTATCAATTTTTTTAAAATTTTGAATTTAATTGGTTATTTTTTATTTTATTGCCCTGTTCATTTTTGTAAGAGCACTGAAACTGTCCAAATTAATAATAATAATAATAAAAATAGGGATTGTCGAAAACGGTGCGTTTAAGTTGCAAAAAATATCAACGGTACCTCGAGCTGAGAGCATGTCTTGTGGTGATGAGTATAGCAATTCAATGGCTACCAGCACTTGTTCCCTGTTAATACACTATTCTCAGGCCATAGCATTTCCACTTCCCTTTGCTACTGCTTCTAAACCTTGTCTTCCTTCGCTTTCATTCAAATCATCGAGAAGAACACCACTGTCTATTGCTTCTTCATCATCATCATCACCCCAAATGGAGCTACACGATCAGGGACGTTCAAAATTCATAGAATTCCCGTTTGTCTCCACGCCACACAGAGAATTAATGGCGAATCTGTTAACCACAGTAGAGAATCGTCTTGGCTCGCAGCTACTCTCTTGTACACTCCCACTTGACGTACAGCACTGCCAGAACCAAACTGGGACTGCCCAGGCCTCTCTGCATATTAGATCCGGTCACCACTCCTCTCCCGTAAAGTCTTTGAAATCTCCTTTTTTTTTCCTTTCTGCTGGTTTCTGATAAAGTCTTTAACTTTGAATAGGGTAGACTGTTTCAGGTTCTGGGTCATCTTAGTTGCTTTGAATTGCTTAATTTCAGTCCTTTTAGCGGTTCAGCTAGTGGTAGTGGGTATAGGATAGTACTACCAGTGATAGTAAAGGTACTTTATTTGGTGGCTATTGCATCAATTTTGAACAAAGCAACTGTCAGATTGCTGAATCTCCTTAATCTTTGAAAACCTATGTTGTTGGCCCTGTTAGTAGTTGATCGATTGAAGTAGTCAAAACCTATGTTGAACGGCGAAAAAATGGGGATATGGATACGGCAAAGGACTTATTGAAGTGTTTGTCCTCTAAATTAAAGTACTTAGTAGAGTCCGGAAACAGGAAAACGGGATACGGTTACAGGAAAGCACCTACTAATTTGCAACATAGGTCAACACCGCTATGTTTTTTTGCAGCATCTCTTGGCTTTTCCTTATGATGAATATTAGCTTATGGCTGTAGAGAATACAATCTCTTAATTGGAAATTGATTTCTGCTTAATTATAGCACTTGATTAACACCAATATAAGAATCACATCTTCAAGTGAGTACTAAAATTCTAGTACCATAACAACTTTAGTGTGTTCGACAGCCGTTTGCTAGTTCTACAAGTTCATGTCCATGTCCTCTACAAAGTTTAAGTCTTTGGATAATCTTTGTTTAATTTTGCCTTATAACGTCATTATTATTACTAGTTTCAAGCTGAGTAGAATTTAGTTGATATGATATATTTGAGCAAATATACTATGAAACTGCAACATTAATTAAGGTAGCTGTTTCTGTTTAATATGCAGCCTTGTAAAGACAGGACGCAGAGGTACCCTTCTTATCTAACACCACCTTATTCTATTAATACGATGTTTATCAGGTTGATTTCATATTGGGGAGTTGGCTACACTGCGAACTACCAACTGGTGCAGCATTGAATATAACAAGCCTTTCGGCCTATTTGAACCTTTCAACTGATGCACCAAACTTCCTAATTGAACTCATCCAGAGTAGTCCAACTTCACTAATCTTGATTCTTGATTTGCCTCCGCGAAAGGACCTTGTTCTTAATCCAGACTATCTCCAAACTTTCTACGAGAACTCTCAGTTGGAGACACACAGGCAAATGCTTCAGAAACTAAAAGATGTTCAGCCTTATGTTACTACATCTCTTTATCTTCGTAGCGTCCTTTCGCCCACGGCCATCATGATTCGTGTAGAGACTGAGGCAGGTGAATCAGATCGAGTGGAGGAGATTATAAAGAATCACATAGATCCTGTTGCAAAAGAAGTTGTTGGGATTTGGCTAGATGATTGTACTTGTGGAGGGAGAGTGGTGGAAGAAGAGGAGAAGGCTTACTTGCAGAAGAGGGATGAGCTTGTTAAGAAGAAAACCATTGAGATTGATCTGGGATCCAACTTTCCAAGGTTGTTTGGGCCAGAAATAACAGATAGAGTATTGGGAGCTATACGTGAAGTTTACAAGGTATGAGGTTCATCCTCCAAGTAGTAAGTGAGGATCCTTGTAAACCAGAGTTTAAGTGATGGAAACATCGTTGTCATATGGTTGTTACTTGCTTGAACACACAAAGACAAAAGAAAATTGAAATGAATGAGGATTTTACATGCTATCCTTAGATTGTTGTGGCCTGTGTCTTTGTGGATTTGCCCATTTGCTTTGGACACAAAATACTTTTGTCTGTTTGTTTTGCACACATTGTTATTGGTGGGCCAAACACAAAATCTACAACAGCATAAAAGGTTAATTTGGAGGCTCTCTGTCAACTACCATTTTTCACTCTTGGATTAATAGTTTTAGAGGTGGTGGTGATGGTGGTTAGCTGAGGCATACTTCCTTGTTTATGTACAACATGACAGTGCAAATTAAGAGCTAAAGAACTAAATATCATAACAACGCCAAATTCAGAGTCACTTTTCAGCAATAAAAATTTGCACGCAAAACAAATGAAAGTTTTGTTCCTGTTCCATCCTATCCCAAAACTAATGATATTATAAACTTTTTTCAACATTAATTTGATATAGCATTATCTGTTAAATGAGAAATGTGATGAAGGTGTTTATTTTATTTCATTTAGTTTTGATTACAATTCAAATTCAAGATCTTACAGTTCTAAAAATAACTCTGATGCCAATAAATTAAAAAAAATTTCGTTCACTATATATATATATGTCATATTTTCATCTCATTATCAAAATATATATATATAATTTTTGTCTGTAAAAAAATTATAAATTCGACTATTAAATATAATATATATGTAATAACTAAAAATCTACGTAAATTAAAACTCATTGTCACAGAGTGAAGGTGTGTTAGATTCATGACGAAATAGAACACGGGTTTCAAGTTCATATACTTTTGGTGTACACATCAGACTGCTATTAAATTTTGTTTAATAGAAGATTTCTGATTATCAAGGACCCTTGCAATCGATAGATAAAAATTAGTTTCATTCAAGTTATATTTTAAATTTGAATTATAATAGATATAATTATATTAAATTAATTATTTAAAAAAATTATTCTTTTATAATTTTATTAAATTAAATTGAATTAAAGCAATTAAAATTTAGTGAATTTTTATATTCGGTTGATTTGGATGAAAAATAAGAAAAAAACTCTGACTTCTGTAATTTACGTGACTACTTTCATTGGACGCTGCTTTAACCACTTTGATATTGACACGTAATTAAAGTAAGATCAACCTAACAGTGACAACACTCACTTCTATCAAAGCCCAAAAATAAGTGTAAGTTAAAAAATAGTAAAGTTTAACCATCCGGGGCTGATGTGAATGGATCGGTATTCTCGTCGTTAAAGTGAACTTACCCGTTGATATATGCCTTTTACAGCTGAAATTCACTCAGAACATTGTATGTCCAAACGTAAAAAAAAAAAAAAAAAAAAAAAAACATATACCCCTTGTAAAGGGATATCTCATTCTCACACATTTAAGTTATCTCACTTTCTCCCTACTTCTATTATCTAAGTTAGACATTGGAATATTTGTAGGGATTCCCTTTACCCTTCACCTTGCCTCCTATTTGTATTTTGCAGGACACTTAATCCAAGAGTTCCGGAGATTAGTTATCATATATTTTACACAAATTTTATGCAATTGGATAGTTTAATAGTGAAGTCATATAGTTTAAATATTAGTAGACTGTATTTAAAAAAAAATTAATATACTGCATAATAAAAAGTACTAATTCTTTTTTTATATTTAAAAAAATTCAATAAAAATTAATTCAAGAATCAACCAAAGAAAAATTTAAATTTTATATCTTATCATAAAAAACAATTGACCAGAAACCTTTGCCTCAACAAGGGAATGAATTTATTTATTTGTTTTTTTAAAATGAATGAATTTTTTATTTATACATATAATGGATTATATAATGCTTTTTCTTTTTTTTTTTGAAAGTGTAATGCTTTCTATTCTTTAACAAAGACACGTTATTTGATGCTTAAATAAAGAAATCCGAAAAATGAAATCTTTTATTGAGATAACTCATGCATGAACGGAATCTTAATCATCATTTATTTGTATATGGGTATGGTATATTTATTTTTCCAATCAATCTTTTCATGTAAGTTATTCGAGTAATATACAAAAAAACCAGTAATTAGATGTGAAGTAAAAACGAGCTTTTTTACCTTTTTTTTTTTTCACTCAATGACTTCATTATTGGGTAATTACAAAAATTTTAATTATTTTAAAATTTAAATTACAAAAAATTATAAAAAGTGTTGTGACGCATCACAATTTAGACTAACAAAAATTGGTGTTCTACATTCTTTTAGTTGGTATGGTTATTATTTAGAATTGAACAAGTTAGTATTTTTTATGTTAATAACCGACTATTTATTTTTTAGACGAAATTTTAATTTTTTTTTCTAAATACTGAATTTAAATATTAAATTTAGACTGTTGAAAAAAGAAGTTAACATTTTTTATAACTTGAGCGAACATTCACAATTTATTATATATTTGCAATTTTAATTACACATTCTCTAAAATATGAATTGAAAAACATTTAAACCAATTACAAGATCTCAAAGTATAGAAATCAATTCAACAATTCTATCTTCTACAAAATAAGAGATACAATTAACTATATAGTTTTCAAATTAATTTACACACCATAAATATTGTAATATTATTCAATTTTTATGAATTATATATATTCGATTTTTATGATCAATATTTAAGAAAAATAAATTTTTTAAAATGCATTAAGATGAATTTTTAAAATTTTTAGAAATAATAATTAGATAAAAAAAAAAAAACAAATTAAGTTCTTTACATTTATATTAAAGAAACAGCCAGTTTCAACGATTCAAATCCCTTTAGACAGTGGAGAAGCAAAGCAAGTGCAAAACAGCAGAGATTGGTGAGCTTAGAATGAGGTGGCACTTTAAACCTGAAAAACCTGGCAGATATCGGCTTGTGTTTTTAACGACACCTGGTGCTCTCAGCTCATGAAAGTTTCCTTCAGCAACAAGAACTGATAAGTTCAGTGATGCAACCTTCAAACTTTAATTAATTAATCAATAAATTATTTAATAAATTAAGATCATTTACTTAATTAGTATATATATCTGATTAGTTGCAATCTAAGAACAAATCCAGTCAAGCAAAAAGAGATTGCACCAATGAGTAGTCGCCTACCTAACAAGCTTCCCACCACATAAACTTGCTTTCTTTCCTTCTATATAAACCTTCTTAATGAACTAACAATTTGCAACATTGAAAAGAAAGAGAAAACAGAGAGATGGGTATGGTTCTTCTATACAGTTTTTGCCTTGCCCTACTCTTGATGACCATACTTAAGAGGAGGTCACACAAGCAAAGAGCAAACTTGCCACCAGGTTCAATGGGATGGCCATATATAGGAGATACTCTTCGACTCTATTCTCAAAACCCAAATATTTTCTTTGATGATAGGCAAAAGAGGTTCATTCTTTGTCTTAGCTGTCTTTTCTTTTTCCTCCTTTAACCCTTTCAGTATATCATATAACTATATGAACTTTGATTATTTTAATATTCTGATAGTTAAATGAGTTCCGATTATTTTGGAGTTTTTAATTGGATTAAAATTTAAGACCAAAAATTTAAACTTCTCACAAGTAATAATAAATATTTTTTATGTTGTTATTTAATTTTCTATATATTATAATTTTTGATGTTGGGTTTTTCTTTTTTAAGGTATGGGGAGATATTCAAGACTCGCATTCTTGGTTGCCCTTGTGTTATGGTGGCCAGTCCTGAGGCTATCAAGTTTGTGTTGGTAACACAAGCAAGCTTGTTCAAGCCAACATACCCACCTAGCAAGGAAAAATTGATTGGCCCATCAGCAATTTTTTTTCATCAAGGGAGCTATCATACTCAGGTGAGAAAATTAGTGCAAGGTTCATTATCTCTAGAAGTTATAAAAAACTTGGTCCCCCATATTGAAGCTATTGCTATCTCTGCCTTGGAATCATGGTCCAGAGCTAATGTTGTCAATACTTTTCATGAGATGAAGAAGGTTAGTTTATATATATATGTACTCATTACACATTAGCAGCCTGCATTTTAACACTTGTGTGGTATAGATCGATGAATTTCATAAAATTTATGTATATATAAACTGAATATTTTTATTATACTTTGCAGTATATTATTTCAAAAAAAATTATTTATAGATGGATTGAATAAATCACTTTGGTGCATTACATAAACATAACTTCAAAAGTCTTAAATAAAACTATCAGGTTATCAGAGGCAGTAACATAACCATATATACATTTCATGCAAAATTAAACTACTGTAAAGATTATTATTCATTGTTGCAGACCATTCAATTCTGATACTATATGAATGCAGTTCACTTTTGATGCTGCTGTTTTGTCCATCTTTGGTAACTGCTTGGAAACTTTCCATAGAGAAAAGCTGAAAATAAATTTCTACATATTGGACAAAGGCTACAATTCAATCCCAGTAAATTTACCAGGAACTTTGTACAGTAAATCTGTCATGGTAAGCATCGTTGTTCGTATATATATTTTTATTATTATTATTATTATTTGCATTTTATACTCTTGTAACCGATGGTTAATGAGATTTCGACCATTCTGGAGTTGGAGTCAGGTGTACCACATAAACTGGGCAAAACTCTCCAACAATCTATTTTTTCATATATGCATAAGTCTGGAACCGAAATCTTATTACAAACAAAATTCAAACCCCTCGATTAATTATTAATATATCATCATTCAATCAGCAGAAATTAACCAATTCTTGATTTTCAGGCAAGAAAAGGGCTGAGCAGGATTCTAGGCCAGATTATAAGGGAGAAGAAGGAGAAGGGATTAGTGCAAAAAGTTCTTTTGGATTATCTACTAAACTTCAAAGATGAGAAGGGTCAATTTTTATCTTATGATAAAATTACAGATAACATCATTGGTGTGCTATTTGCTGCTCAGAATACTACAGCTAGCCTCTTAACATGGATGCTAAAATATATTCATGATGACCCAAAACTTTTAGAAGCAATTAAGGTTTGAAGTTGCAGGAATGAATTAATCCATTTTTCTTGATAATATTAATGTTATGTTGATTAATGAAGTTCTCTTACTTTTTCTTTAGATAGAGCACACAACTATTTTTGAATCAAATGGAAGAGGAGAAAAATCATTGACCTGGTCTCAAACTAGAAATATGCCCATCACTAATCGGGTATGATTCACAAATTCAAACAGTGTGTATATATAATACATATATTTGTGTATGTGCGTGCAAGTGTGCACAACAATTAGTTAAAGTTTAAATTTTGATAAAGGATAATTAATTAATTAAGTAGATATATATGATCACCAAAAATTTCAGGTTATAATGGAGAGCTTAAGGATGGCAAGTGTCATATCTTTCACATTTAGAGAAGCTATTGAAGATGTTGAATACAGAGGTATTTATATCGTTACAGCCAATTTTTTTAGAAATGAGCCTCTCAGTTCCGAGCAACGAATTTATACACTTTTTTTTTTTTTCAAATCCATAATGGTGAGAATTGAATTTTATATACTTTTTTGTGCTAACTATTTTTTTTTTGGAAAGAAATAATTATTAGAATATTTTCTCAATTGCGGGTACCTTCCACAAGAGATTGATAATTTCTATACCTATATATAATTCTTATCAGGATACTTAATTCCAAAAGGATGGAAAGTGCTTCCTTTGTTTCGAAACATCCACCACAATCCCGAATTCTTCAGGGATCCTCATGTATTTAATCCTTCAAGATTTGAGGTATGCATGGAAACGCTTAAACAACATTTTGTTAATGCAGCAACTGTAATTGGAAGGTTGTTATTGTTTTTAATTATCTTGTTATCGTCTACATGAGTATTAATATGTATTATCAGGCAGGTTTAGTTCGATCTTTTTGTCGTTTAATTATTTTCTTATGTTATATCAGGTTGGACCAAAACCCAATACTTTCATGCCCTTTGGAAATGGTGTTCATGCATGTCCTGGAAATGAAGTTGCCAAGCTAGAGATGATAATTCTGATCCATCATCTGGTCACCAAGTTCAGGTATCTGCCTGTTGCTCTAGTTGATCAATAGATGGAATTAATAGAACACATAACACTACAGTAAATATTCTGATACCAAAAAAGCTAATGCATATGTAGCTCATGATACTTGCATTCATACGTAGATTTCGTTATTAATTAATTAAAGCCAGAATAAGCATATTATATCCTGTCAAGATTATATAACTCGACCAAGAGAAGATGCGACTCAAAAGAGATTCTGATACTATTGACACTTGTGTATAACTACATAAGAATCTTGAATTGTCGTGACTACTGTCACTTTTATCCAGAATTCATATTTTACTAATATCAATTAATTTATGAAATTAATTTTTAACTTTTTAAAAGAGAAAAACTATTTCTTAATATGTAGTCAATCGATATATAAATCATTTGACCTCTTTATTAATAAATAAAAATAAAAATCTTAAAATGAAAGAAAGAAAAATTTACATATAATCTTTGTTATTTATTTCTTAGTTATTTATTAATTGTTGTTAGATGAACGGTGTTGCAGGTGGGAAATAGTAGGGTCTCTAAGCGGGGTTGAATATGACCCATTTCCAGTGCCTCAGCAAGGCCTCCCTGCTAAATTTTGCAAAGCATCTAGCAACCACAGCTGGCCATGATAATTATATATATATATATAGATGCTCTCATTTTTGTGCTCATCTGGGGTTAGCTTTTTCTTTTTCCCCCTCCATCAATGTTATTTGCCTATAAATAGTATAATAATGTGACTTTTGATAGGGAAATATATGACTTTTTGAGAAGGGATTTTGGCTTTTCTATTGTTTAATTATATGTTTGGACATCTCTAAATGGAGTACTTTCTCTTCCATCTTTCAAATTCTACACACGTGTGTAAACTAGCTAGCTAGCTTTCATATCTTCACGTTGATGCTTTGAATTATTAAATATGTAGCGTTTTAAAATCATCTTTTTCTTCTTTTTATATACATTCATACCCACCCCATTCACACTCGTGCCATATGTTAAAGATCAAAAGATGAAGTGATCAATGAGTAGTTGTCCCTACTGTCTCTATGAATAGTGAAAGTGGCAAAAAGTATAAACATCCAGACGTGAATAGGAGGTTCAAATCCCCATTCTACCTTGTAAATTAACCACTACAATCATAAAAAACAAAGCAACACTATTTATACCATTATTGACAAAAAAGAAGAAACAAATTATAATAATAATTTAAGGGCAAAAGTGTACTGTTCACACAACCTTGGTTCTCTTGAAATGTACCATTACAGATTTCGACAAATACACTACAGCTACAAGCATACAATGTGGCATGAACCAGTCCTGAATCCTCTGGCATATGATGGGCTGTCAACATGTGTAGACCTTCTCCATTCTAGTATCCATATGATGTCCTCTTCATCAGCCTTATGAACTCCTCAAAACTGACTTCTCCATCATCTGTTCATTTCATTAGCCATCCAAAAAATTTTAAGCAAGATAACAAAGCCATCTCTACTGATAAAATTAAACGGGAAGCATCAATTAGTGTGGTGTCACTAAACTTCTTTTTTTTTTTTTTTTTATGAGAAGGATCAAACAAAGCATAAATGAATTTAAAATGGAAAGCAATCTGAGAAAAAAAAAAAATCTATAGTTGTCACACAAAAACAATATTCTAAACTGGACCAAAACATAAGTTAACTTACGATCTCTATCAGCTTCCTCAACCATCTCTCTTATCTCTTTGTCAGTAAAGTTCTCACCCAGATCCTTTGCTATTCGCTTAATGTCATCAACAGAAATCTTTCCCTGAATCAATATGTGTATGGAAGAATAAGAAACCAGCAAAAACAAACAAAACTATAGACAAATAAATAAAACCTCACATTTTTGTCTTGGTCAATAATGCGGAATGCTTTTGAAAGCTCTTCCTTAGTATCCCTTTCTCCAATCTTGGCTGTCATCATATGTACAAATTCATCAAAATCAATTGCACCACTTCCATCCTTGTCCACATCTGCAATCATTTGATTAATTTGCTGCAGTGGAAGATTTCAGCAAATATATAAGCAATGCAGTCAAATTCCATGAAAGAGAATTTCCATTGACAAGAAGCACATTAATCAGGAATGAATTTTCTGATTCTTCACTAGTAGTTATAGACACCAATTGGGCAAATATATTACTACTGAATCCAATTTAAACTAACAGCAACAGCATAAGAACCAGAAAAGAAACAATATGAAGCAACACATCGCAAATTACTAGACTTATGAGTTATGAATAGTTTTCCAGTTTGATAATATATACTTCATCATGCTAATTACCCACTTATGAGTAAGAAAACAGGGAAAATAATGACAAGTTTCATATACTTAAGCATCATTAGCCAGTTACCTACTCACACAGTTCCAATACGAGCTTCAGAAAAAGAATTTAGAGGCACAGTGAAGTACCCCCACACAACTCTTGCTTTGTTAGCCACAGTCAAATAATGGACAATTAGTAAAGACAAATATAAAAAATGAGAAGTAGTATGCAGACAATTCTAGCAATTGTTGGCAAAATAATGAAAAGGTTAAACTTGGTGATCATCAACCACATTTACATGAAAAGGATACTAAGTAAGACTGATTTGATAGATAGTAACATCAGCTTGAAGTTTGAAGACAGAAGCCAATACAATGCAAGAACATAAGCTATAATAGGCGAAACAACAGTTCCAAATTGTGCCCTTTACCAAGCTAAAGGCACACCAATTCACTTGTCATTGTAATAGGTTATGTAGAGCATATATGAGAAATAAATACTTCAAAAAATGTTCATTCACTAAGACATAGAAGGTACCTCTTCTGTCATTTCGAAACCGAGGGCCCTGTTATATAAGATGATTTTAGTTTCAATTTTTCCAAGGCTCAAAAACTCAGGCAATCATAGCAATTATGATGAGATATTCATACCTCATGGCAACATTCAGCTCTTTGGCATCAATAGTACCTGAACATCATAGCACAATAAACGAATTAAAAGCAAGTGAAGACATTAAGTACGCAACAAAACCAAAATAGCAACAAGAATTTTTCATTACCTGAGCCATCAGTATCAAACAACTCAAACGCTTCCTTAATTTCTTGCCTCTTCTGTTGACTTAGCCCATGATGACGTCCTCTGGGTTTAATATCTTTCCTAGATGCTCCTCTATAAAGACTTCCCTGTTGTTGAGGTATTACACATTTTTATGAACAGCATTTAAAAAGTAATTCAATTAAATCTCAACGAAATTATTAAAATTTTGATTAACATATCTAATGTAGAAAAGCAGCATAACAGTTAGGCATGTGAATAACCATAGGCCTCCAAAGCAATGAAAATTTAAAGGTTGTCGTGATTAAACATTATCAAATTAATAAATAAACCTAATTCAAATCCATTTATTCATGACTACACATCCTCAATCACGCCAAATCTAAGAATGGCTCACCAACTATAAAACTGAGCACTTCCAGCCATGCAGGACTTACAAGCACATTGCAGCAATTGCAAGGAGTTTTTTTAAGCAAGATTATTGAACTCAAAGGCAAGAACACAAACAAAAACACCATGATCTTCAAATCTAAAGGTGACAACTTTCAACAAATTGGATAATAATAAGTCTAAACCAAAGCACTATCAACTTTCAATATTTTCCATTGCTCTTCATCTATTCAACAAACCAAATAAACATCAATTTTACCTAGAATCAACCCCCCCAAAAAAAAAATTCGAAAAAAAGGAGCAAACACAATATTCAAAACAATTTATAATCAGATACAACAGAGTGCTAATTCATCTAATAGATTCAAACTTTTTAACAAACAAACAAAAAATAAATGGAAAAATCAGCAAAATTTGTAGAAAAACGAAAAGAGATTAGGGTTTTGATGTAGAAAACTAACCATTGAATTTGAGCTGATGTGATGTAGAAATCAATCGCACAATGGAGAAAATTCTTGAAATATAAAGGGAAAAAACTAGAAATTTTCCTGAATCTAGCGTCCTTCAACAATTTCAAGTATTAATGCGGTGGAGAAGGATCCAATTGGGCCTCAAGGCTCAGTTGTTAATCATCATTGGACCCATTTGTCTAAATTCTTTTTTAATTCACATTTTATTTTATTTTTATGTTATTTTAATATATTAATATTAGTAACTTTTTTTTCACAATTTTTTATTAATAAAGAACATTTGATCTCAATATTGATTAAATTTTATACCTAATAATATTTTTTTAAAACAAAAAGTGATAACTACCGGTGAAAAAATAATAAAGTAATAAATATCTTAAAATACATAATTTAATTTCTATAATAATTAATTTAAAAAGAAGTACTATTCATATTATATGATTCAATAAAATTTAAGTTATATAATTTTTTTTTTTAAAGTGACAGTTAGATTGTAGGAGATTTTTTTTGTCTTACTACTGTTCATTACCTTGTTTCTCTTGACGCTCAACTTAGTTAAATTTATTGACCTATTTGGATAGTTTTAAGTTAGTATTATCAATAATTTTATTTTTTTATGCATTAAAAGATTGGATATGAATAAAGATAATAAAAATAAATATCTCTTTATTAGTTACTATAAAATTAATAAACTTATATGACTATTGGTGGGTTATAATTCGCACTGGCAATCTTGAGGATGGCCATAAAATAAAAATACCAAATTAGCTTACCTAAATTGTTTTTTACTAATAATTCTATTTAAATTTTATTTTTAGAGTCATTTATTTTTATTTGTGGTACATATAATTTTTTTTAAATGTGTTTATTGTAATAAAATTAAATATTTATTTAAATTTAGTAGATTTAAAAATCACATGTATAATGATGTAAATTATTAATAAAATAAACCTTTAAAACATCACCATATTGCCTCATCTAGGATAGGCGAGTTGGTGTGGCAATGTGTCAATAGTCTAGTCAATGCAATATTCAGAAATGAACTCATACGGTAATGGTGGCGGGAAACTCCGAGCTGCAAACATAAACCTGAAATGGCTAATCATTCACATTTCTTCAGTTTATTATCTCTTTGCAAAACACCTAATCACCTCAAGTCTCTTAGCTCTTGTCTCATCGTACACGGTCTGATTGGGCACAATGGCTTGTTAGGACACCTTTTAAAGGCTTGTTTTCATTTGGGTACTTCAGATTTAGCTCTCTCGATCTTTAGTGCTACTAGAAAACCCAAGCTTTCCTTGCAAAACTTGGTTATTAAGGGTCTTAGCAATTATGGATTACACGAGCATGTCTTGTCTGTGTTCATAAAGTGTCGAAATTTAAGTTGCCCGTTCGATGATTTTACGTTTCCTTTTGTAATTAAGGCTTGTTCGGTTCTTGGTGATTTTGGGATTTTAAAAGAGATTCATTGTATTGTTTTGAGAAATGGGTATGAACAAAATGCTGTTATAGGGACTGGCTTGGTTGATTTTTATGCAAAGAATGGTTGTTTAGAGATTGCACGCGTACTGATTGATAGAAGTCCACAACCAGATTTGGTTTCTTGGAATGCTTTGATTTCTGGTTATTCTTTTCATGGGTATGATTATGAAGTCCTTGAGCTTTTCAAGCATGTTTTGTTAAGGGGTTTTAAGCCTAATTTGAGTACTTTGGCTAGTGCAATACCTGTGTGCACCCGTTTAGGGCGTTTGGATTTTGGAAGATCTCTCCATGGCTTTGCTATCAAGTCTGGATATTTTGTGAATGATTTTCTTGTGCCTGCTTTAATTTCGTTGTATGCAAGTGATGTGCATTTATCTTCCGCTAGGAATTTATTTGAATCTGTGTTGAAGAAGAACGTTGCTGTTTGGAATGCTATGGTTTCAGCTTATACACATCAGCAGATGCCCTTTCAAGCTTTTGAGATATTTCAGGAAATGCGCCATACTGATGTGCAGCCCAATTTAGTCACCCTCGTGTCAATTATTCCTTCATGTGAGCTCATTGATAGTATCTGGTTTGGCGAATTTTTTCATGCTTTTTCAATAAAACATGGATCGGAAAAGCATATTTCTGTGTTGACAGCCCTTGTATCCATATATGCCAAACTTGGGGATATCAAGAAAGCCAAAATTCTTTTTGATCAGATGCCTGATAGGAGTATTTTATCATGGAATGTGATGATTTCCGGATATGTGAATAATAGGCTGTGGGATGCAAGTTTGGAAGCATTTTGTGAAATGCAATTTAATGGATACATTCCAGATGCTGTGACTATAATTAGTCTCATTTCTGCCTGCTCCAAACTGCAGGCTTTTATTCTTGGTAAGTCTGCCCATGCATTTAGCATTAGAAAGGACATAGAATCAAACCTTAATGTGTCAAATGCACTCCTGGCATTCTATTCTGATTGTAATCATCTTGCCTCTTCTCTTAAACTGTTCCACAAAATGAATATTCGAAATTCTGTGTCATGGAACACACTGATATCTAAGTTTGTGCAGAGTGGAGAAGTGGAAAAGGCACTTGAACTTCTTCTCCAGCTTCAGAAGGAGGATTTGGCATTGGATGTGGTCACCCTGATAAGTGTCCTCCCTATGTTTTTTGACAGTGAAAACTTGGGTCAAGGGATGATTCTTCATGGTTATGCTATAAAAAATGGGTCTTCATCTGATGGTTCTTTGGTCAATGCACTTATTAGCATGTACTGCAAGTGTGGAGATCTAGCAGCAGGGAGATTACTTTTTGAATCTCTGCCCAAAAGGTGTGTAGTCTCATGGAATGCCTTGATTGGAGGCTATCGACATCACAACCTACAAAATGAAGTTTTGGTCATATTTAGATGGATGATTAATGATCACAGGCCAAATTCTATAACTATGCTGAATTTATTGCCTGCATGCTGCAGTCACTTGCAGGGTAAGTCTATACATGCTTTTGCCATCAGAACAGGAATTTTACAAGAAACTCTTATTTCATCTCTGATGTTCATGTACGCTAGATTTCAAATTATGAATTTATGCCTTTTATTATTTGAAACTAATAAAAGGAGAGACATATCTGTGTGGAATGCCATTATTTCTGTGCATATCCAAGCAAAGAATGCTGGAAAAGCAGTGGCCTTGTTCTGTGATGTTCTTCGAGTGGGATTAAAACCTGAGAGGATAACAGTTCTAAGTTTAATTTCGGCATATACTCAACTAAAAAGTCTAAAACTTGCTAGTTCTGTGGTGGCATATGTGGTAAGCAGAGGACTAGACAAAGATGTGGCAATCAGCAATGCCCTTATAGACTTGTATGCAAGATGTGGAAACATAATGGCTGCTAGACAAATATTTGAACGCTTGGTTGAAAAGGATGCTGTCTCTTGGAGTGTAATGATTAATGCGTATGGTCTACATGGGGATGGTAGAGCTGCTCTTGAACTTTTCTCGCAGATGCAATTTTCAAGGGTGAGACCTGATGGCATTACTTTCTTAAGTATTTTATCAGCTTGCAGCCATGTTGGTTTAGTTGAGGAAGGTTGGATGGTGTTGAAAGCTATGGCAGAGCAAGGAATATCACCGAAAATGGAACACTATGCTTGTATGGTGGACTTGCTTGGAAGAAAAGGCCACTTGAAAGAAGCTTATGACATGGTTAAGAAGCTACCGTGTAGTCCTCCAATTAGCCTACTGGAATCCCTGTTGGGTGCTTGTAAGATCCATGGAAACGTTAAACTTGGGGAGAAAATTAGCGAAATGCTGTTTGAAATGGATCCAGAGAATTCAGGATCATATGTTATGCTTTCCAATATATATGCAGCAGCGGGACGGTGGACAGATGCAGACAGAGTGAGGTCTAGTATTGAAGGAAGAGAATTGAGGAAGCTCCCTGGCTTTAGTTTTGTCGCTGAGTTCTGAAAGATTTGAATCAAAGTGGGAACAAGAGGACTGAAGCACCATTTGGCTAGCAAGCCGAATAGAAGCTTTGGCCGACATAAAAAGGTGGAAATTGATTGAGCCATAACAAGGAAAGGTAGCACGGTACTAGGGAATAGAGCTGGGACAAAACTGCCTAGATTAATCCAGCTATGGACAATGCCCCATAGTGTGCAAACTGATGAAGTCACTATCTATATTTTTTTCGCAAGAAAAAAAAAGTTTTTTGACCATGTTCCAGCATTGGAGAGACCAAGTCAAGCCTGCCTGCTAACTGCATCAATAACTGAAAAAGGCAATTTTATTATTGGTCGGTTCTGGGAATATTTGTGGGTATCAATGACCTGGGAGTACGATGTTTCCAAATTATTTGTTCAAATTCAGAGCAGCCAAAATGTCACTTCTAAAACACGTCAAAATGGTCCCAAAATCTCAATGGTCGGTAACACGATCCAGAAATTTGTTTTAGTTGGCAAATTAATATCTAAAACAATTCAAATAATATTTAAATAGTCTCATAATCAATTTTTTTAAAAAAATTTCCTTTTATGATTTTGTGCGTACAACCATCTTAACCGTACAAGTGGGTGGGTCTTACCTCCATTCCTAAAGGAGCATATTTTTCACCTGTGATTTGTGAAGAAACTTCAACCAACAAATGTATTCTCATGTTGAAAATTTTAAAAAATTCGAAAAATAATTCAAGATTGTTTAAGTAAATTTAAAAAATTGAAAAACACTTTTCTAACATAAAACCTCAGAAACAACATGAAGAATACATTTTTTAGTTTTTTTTTAAAATAGAAAAGAAAATAAATTTATATTTTAATTAAATAAAATAATTTATAATTATACTAATAATTTTATATTAATACATATTTATAAATTTTATATTTTCAATATTCATTCATTTTTCATATTTTTAATTTTATCATTTTACTATATTTGTTTTCACATTTTTCCCATTTGCATATATGTCCGTTTCCATTGCAAGTTCACAGACCTTACGAGGAAGTGGGGCACTACAAATTGTGCTCTAATGGAACATCATCCAAAATGGAGCAAACTAGCCACTGCTATGCCTATGCTTGTGCGACGAAAGGTCAAGTCACTTGAAACGAGACTGAAATCCCCAGTTTGGTGCTTCAAAAATCCATGGCCAACTTGAAACGAGACTTAGTGGATTAATATGATAGGTGTGTTTCGAAATGCATTTGCCAACTTTGATTTGTTAACAATAAAAAGCCTTCGCAATTAAGATTTAAGATCAAATACAGCGTCGCTAATTAGCATACCTGCTGTTTTCGTTTTGTCATTTTCTTATGCTTTTTGTCGCTAATGCTTCCACCAAATCTACTGGATAAGAGAAGTAGCTAGTGCGTTAAATTTGATGCATGGTCACCGCGACATTATTTGATTTTCAACTTGTAGTCTATCTATATATATGCATATTCTACTTTTGCTTTTTCGTCCCTTCAATTGGAATATTTCAAATAATTTTTAGAACATGGAAAATTAAGTAGTTGAATAATACAAATTTTCTTTAAACTACGTTTAAAAATACTAATGGGTAAAAACTATAAAATTATAAATTTATTAAAAATTGTTGAAATTAATGGGTAAAAAATGTTCAAGTTAAAATGATATTTTAGTTACGAATCGTGATGTATACCGTTGTTTTACATTAGTTATTGAAAATTTTTTATTATTTTTGTAATTCTCTCTTTAAATCGAATTGTTTAGAGTCCAATAAGTACTAAATATAGATGATTCAATTTAAAAAAAAAACTATAATTTTTTTTTATAGTGTAAAATGATGATCTTTTGTTATGTTAAAAAGATAAGTTTTGGAGCATTTTGAACTGACTATGTATACACATAATAATTAGAATTTTCATTTAATTAAATTTTTACAATTTTACATGAGTATAACTTTTTAATTAATTAAACAGACTCAACTCATATGTAAACTCTTATTTAGGTAAAAATAAAATAAAATCTCAAATTTACTTGATGCTCGCTCAAATCTTAATGAAATTCATTTTACATCCGATTTTAAGAAGTTTTAAAAAATACTAATTAATTTGGATTATTTTGGCTATCAAAATGTAGAATTTGTTGAATTAAAAAAAATTATTCAGTAAGAGAGTAGTTAAATTATAACTTCTCTGTAAAAGCACAATGAAGTGTAGGATTTGAATTCTGTTATCGTCAATTTAAAATGAAAAAACTGTTTTTTATTATAAAGTCCATTAATACTTAGGTTATATAATTTTTCTATTTAAAAAAATTATTCAATTAACAAACATTTTATTTTTGTTCAAAAATTAACTTTAGACCAAAATGATGAGATCATAAATATAAATGCGCCTCCATAATATAATTGGATTTTTTTTTAAAGACATAATATAATTGGTTATATAGTTTGAAAGAAAGAAATTGATAGTGCCTTACACAATCTTACACATAATACAAGAGCATGTGTTTGTCTAAACAATTTTAGATGGATAATAAAATATTTTATTATGAGATCAATGCATTTAATTAAAAGTAAATTTTGATAATTTAATTCTTTAATTTTTTCATTTCAATTTAAGAAATTTAACTGTTCAGATTAATTGTTAAAAAAAAAAATTTGCAGCCTGTGTTTACTATTTCCTATTTGGGTTGGGCATGTGCACTGAGCAATGCGTACTCTATTACAACATTTTTGCATAATATAATATAATATAATATATTTTTTGTGTGATCTTCATTGGGCATGTGTATATATCAGCCAATTCGTACTCTCTTCCGACATTGCTGCATGATATAATATAAATATATTTTTTCTTTTTGTGTGTGGTCTTCATTGCATTTTAGAAATTGTTAGATCAAAATTTAGGAAATATTGATAGGAAATGTTGTCGGTTTGTTATGAAACAGTAGCCGACCTTGTATATGTTAAAATAATTTAATGTAGTTTGAAATATAAAGTATATAAATATAAACAAATATGTATTTCATTTTATTTTTATAAAAAATAAGTGAAAAATTATGTTGGAAAATAATACAGGCAAGTGCATGGCTATATAAGCCGTATTGAGTGTATGAGTATTTAGCAATGGTAGACAGAGTTGGAAGCACAAACATGTTCCAAATTGTGTATCCAATGAGCATTTCATGCAGAAAGTTACACGGTCTAAAATACGAACGTATTCCAAGCTAGAGTTGAGTATGGGACAAATAAAATATCGAACTGAACTGAAATTATGAGTTGAAAAATTATTAAAACCGTACTAAACAGAATAATTTTAATTTTAAATCGAACAAAACCGAATTTTATTACTAATTTGATACGGTATTACATATTTATAAAAAACTAAATAAGAAATTGTACCAATCCGTACCAAATTGAAAAATGAATATAGTACCAAATATTAATTTAATAAGTAATATATAGATATTAATAAATAGTATTAAGTAGTAACTTAATTATATAATTATAATTATATTGTCAAATAATATACATATGTATAATAATATATGATAAAAATTAATATGTTTTGTGATTAAAATATAATAAATAAATTGTTAATAAAATATTTTTATTAATTTTATTATTATCATTGTTACTACTACTACTACTATTCAATTAACAAGTCAAAATATGAAATGTTTATTATATAACAATTTAAACTTAAGATATACAAATAAAAAATTAACATTGCATTAGTTTCAAATAATTCAATTAACAAATAAGAATGTGAAATTTCTATTATAACATACTTTAAACTTAAAATATGAGAAATAAGAAAATTATTATTATTATCAACAACAAGTAAAAATGTGGAATACCCATTATATTTCAATTTAAACTAAAAATATTTAAATAAGAAAATTAACATTGTTTAATTTCAAATTTCATAAATTTTAATTAAAATATGTTGTTATTATCATATTTGATAACTTATTAATTATTATTTTTACTAAGTAATCTAATCTTGTGGATTTTATTTTAAATTAATGAGCTAAATAATATTATTATATCTAATAACTTATTAATTATTATTGTTATTAAGTAGTATAATCGTATTGATATTATTTAAAATTAATGAGCTAAATAATAGTATTACAATTATTATTTTGCTATATAATAATATATAGATATATATTATAGATAACCAAAACAACATAATTTTGTCTAAAACTATATCATTTTTATTAAAGTAAGCAGTGATCTTAAAAAAAAAAAAAAAAGAAAGGGAATATAGGTTATTTTTATTAATTAAAATATATTGCTATTATTATATTTATTAATTATTATTCTTAGTATGTAATTTAATCTTATTGATATTATTTAAAAGTAATGAGGTAAATAATAATAATAATAATAATAATAATAATAATAATAATAATAATAATTATTATTATTATTATTATTATTATTATTATTATTATTATTATTATTATTATTATATCCATATAATAACAAGAATGATATATTTTTATCCAAAATTATGTCGTTTTGATTTATGGATAATAAATATAATTTTAATTAATAATATAAATTTATCTATTACATAAATTTTTGAATTCTTGTTTTGGATTGAAACATACCAATCCGTTCCAATAGAATCAAATTTCTATATCAAACCGTCTAAAAAAATGGGGATGGTATTGGTATAGAAATTTTTAAATTATGTAATGGCATTGGAGATTTTATTTTTAAAATCTTTGAAATATGGTACGGTTTTGGAGATTTTAAATCCCCAAATTTTCCAGACCTGTGCTCACCCCTGTTCCAACCTGTGTTCAATGGGTCTCGAACTTCCTAAGATAAACATGGGCGTATTATAAGGTGTGTTAATAGACACAACTCGATAAACGACCGTCTATTGGGGTGTGTTCTGGGAAAAGATAAGAAAACCTTGTTTAGAGTTGCAATTATTCAATGAATGGTTAAATTTTTCATTGGATGATTGTATCTTGAATTAAAAGATACAGATAGACCTATAAATGCACATCTATTGTACATTAAAGAGATCGTGATTAACTTCTTTATTCTCTTGCATTTATTCTATATTCTTGAAAGGTTCTTTTTAGGAAAACCTTAGAGTGTTTCTATCTAAGTTTTCAGGTTTTGTTGTAGAAAAAATCTAGAGCAAACATATAGTGAGGGCAACAAACACTTAAAAGAAAGTGACTATATCACGCCTCAAAGCCATATATACACCCACTACTTTAACAATTTTAAAGTGTTTATATTCATTCAGTCACAATAAATACAAAGTCTGATTTTTCTTTCAAGATTGTGAATCAAGAATTTATGAAGGTAGATAGATTTAATAGGAGAAACTTTACCTGCTAGAGAGACAAGATGCTATTCATTCTTACTACTTTGAAAATTGTCTATGTGTTAGGTAAGAATTTGTCTCCACTTCCTTCACCACAAACTAATGATGATAAAGAAATAAAACAAGCAAGGAAGAAAGAGAAGATGATGAATTTTTATGTAAAAGCCATATTCTCAATTCCTTAACAGACTTTGTTTATGATTTATTTTCCTCCATGAACTCTCCACAAGAAATTTAGGTTGCACTAGAGGCAAAATACAACACAGAAAAATAAGGTGTTGATAAATTTCTTATCTTTAAATTTTTTGATTTTGCTATTTTAATAATCGTTCAATTCTGGATCAAGTACCTGAACTTCAAATTCTAGTTTCAAAACTAAAGGATTTGAAGGTTGATGTTTTTGAAGTATTACAAGTTGGTGCTGTAATTGCAAAACTCCCTCCTAGTTGGAATGAATAAAGGAAGAAATTGTTGCATACTACTGAAAATTTTACTTTAGATAAACTCATGAAGCATTTAAGTATTGAAGAAGAATCACATGTACGTGAAAAGAAAATTGTTTCTCAGTGTGGTCATAAAATGAATTACATTGATGAAAAGAATAAGAACCAAAAGAATAAAAGAAAAATTCTTGAGGTTGGATCTTCTAAGATTTCTAAGAAAGGGAATACTTTTTATAATTGTGGAAAGAAAGGGCACTTCAAATGTGATTGCAGATTAAAGAAGAAATAGAAATTAAACAATTATGCAATTATAACAAATAGTGATAATGCTATTGAACAAGATATTTCATAAATTGTTGTTATGATTTCTAAATTGCATATTGGAATGATCACAGAAGTGCATATGACATCAATAAACAAGTCAAATGATTGGTGGTTTAATTCCAATGCTACCATCCATATTTTTCACAAAAAATTTTATTCAAAAACTATAAAGAGGTGGAGGATGGACATAAAGTGTTAATAGGATACCATAATACTGCAAAGGTTCTTGGAAAATGAAGCATTGAATTAGTGTTTACTTCAGGAAAGAAAATCAAACTTGTTAATGTGTTGTATGTTCCAAAAATTAGAAAGAATTTGGTTTTTGTAAATTTATTTTGTAAAAAGGGGTTAATATTGTGTTAGAGTCTGATAATTTAATTTTAACTAAGAATGAGATGTTTGTTAGGAAGGGTTATTCATGTGATGGTATGTTTAAATTAAGTGTTGTTAATGTTAGTTACAATAATAATAATAATAATAATTGTTACGACCTAAACCTAGGGCATGTGACCGGCACTAAAAAATGAGAAAACATAAAGCTACCGAATCTCGTAGTAAGCCTTAAAGAAAATGCAGAATAAATAAATAAAAAGAAACTTTAAAACCTTACAATAAATATTTAAATTACAATACACATTATCAAACTGATTTTTCTTAATATAATTTAAACCATAGCATCATAGTACATAATGTAAATAAACATTAATTATACAATATCATAAGTACATAATACACCCAAATAAAATATTTAGTTAAAAAATTTTCTCTACTGCAGTACGTAAAAGTAATCATAATATAACTAGGTAGACCTGCATAGAATAGCCGGTGACGATGCTACCCAGTGAAGAGAGGTAGACCTAATGGAAAAATCCCAAACTCTTAAAAAAAATAAATTAAGGAGAGTCAGACCTCACTGAGTAAGTTAATAAAAGAGCTGTATGGTTTGAAAACCTTTTTGAAAACTGTTTAATTGTACAAAAAATAAACTATAATATATATATATATATAGCTTTTGAAAAATCTCAGTAGAACCCTAAACCCAATTCTAAGTGGCCAACTGGGCCTACTTAATCAAACTAGACTACCGGTCCCCGAGAGCAGAGGCATCAACCGAGGCACCAAGCTGCAATCATCTACTTAATCCAAATACATGGCACTGGTGGTCCCCGAGAGCTAAGGCATCCACCGAGGCACCCATCCCAGTCCATTTTTAACTTTTCCATATCACTGGCGGTCCTCGAGAGCAGAGGCTTCCATCGAGGCACCCGTCCCAGTTCATAACCACAAGTCATACATATTTAGGATTCATCTCTCAATCTCCACCATGTGCACACGGTCCTGGTGAAATTCACCAGGTAGCCCATTCTACCAAAATTCCTCAAAAACTAATTTTTAAAATAAATCAATGAATAAATACATTACAAATGAAATTTCTCGACCATGTAAACAATGCTGAAAATATAAGCGCATGCAAATTTTAAAGAAAACACAAGCACATATCAATTCATTAACTTACAGGATGAGTAAGATGGCTAACGACCACGTGTCTGCCTCAATCCAGAAGATTCCGCTCCGGAACTCTCTAAAAAAAATAAAAATAACGTATTTATTTTTAAAATCACACTTATGGAATAAGAAGGAAAATTAATAAAAATTACGAGACTCTAGAATGACTCGAGAAAATCGGATAAAACTTGAGACGGGAACACCCTAATTTATGCTAGGAAGTTACGAAAGATGTCACATTTTATGAGAAAATCTATTGAAATTTTGGCAGAGTCTCCCCTGTAAAATGGACATCTCTCTACCATAGGTAGAGCCATTCCTGCATAAAAACGCACTTCTAATATTCATAGATATTCACACTCGAGTCGGACTCCCAAAACTACACTTAGCTCCAACTGAGATCACAAACGCAACCAATTATCACAAAATTTATTTTAAAAGAATGTGAAAATAGACAACTTAATTTTTTTATAGAAATTAAATCAAATTAAATACTTAAATTTTTCTTATAATAAAATTGATTTAATAATAAAATTATTTAATTCCCAAAAATATATATTACATTTAAATATCCATAACTTGAAAAATCATTACTCATTAAAGTTTGAAAACAAAATTTCACAAACATATATACTAAAAATATATACTAATATAATTCAACAATTAGATAACCAAACTCACATTTCATTAACAAAATATAAACATAATATAAAATTAATTACTCATATTAATAAATCTCTACAATATATATATATATATATATATATATATATATATATTATCAAATTCATAATTTAATACTAAAATATCTAAATCTCACCTAATATTCAAAATAATACATAATATATTATTTGAACATAATTTTTGAAAATTAGTGTTAATTAGTCAAAAATAGTAAATAATTTGTAAAAATCCTTTTAATTCCTTAAATATTATTAAAACCAACTACAATATATTATTTAGCTATAATTAGCAGAAAATTATATTTTTACCCCTATAATACAAAAATATGCATAATATACTATTATTTCTCAAAAATTCCCTAAAAATTATACAAATGCCTAAAAATTATTTTCTCAACATATATATTATTAATATTAATTAAAACACATATTTAAAACAATATTCCAATAAAAATCCAATTCTAACCTAATTATTTAATTTTCACATAAACTCTAAAAATTCATAGAAATTATATAATATCCCTAAAAATTATTTTCTTTATTCTAAAATTAATATTAACTCATAATAACACCAAAAATACCAAATTTATAATTTTAATAATTAATTTATGAAAATTAATAAAATAATAATAAAATATTCAAAAATTCACAAAAATCAAAATAAATTCCAAAAATCAGACAAAAATTTATAGAGGTAGATTAAGCTACCAGGAATCACATTTGCAAAGAGAGTTTGCATGAATCAAGCTAGATCAAGCTAAAAAAAATTTGAAACCCTAGAGCTCAAAACAAAAATCAACCAAAAACTCAACCAAACTAAGATCAAAGCTTAAACTAAACTTGGAATGAGTCTCAGCAGTGTAAGAGGAGGAGAACGGCATCGAAATGGTGTGAAATGGTGGTCGGACGGAGCTTGGCCGGTTTTAATGGCAATTCTCGGTTTCTCTTCAAAAATGGACTCCACAGGCACCGAGGAAGAGAAGGGAAGACGGCAAGGGGAGGGAGAAGACGATGGAGGATGGTGGCAGTTCGGCAGAAGGTTGAGAGGCACGGTGAGGGTGGTGGTTTGGCTTATGCGACGGGAAGAGAGGAAGGGGATAAAATGTTTGTGTGTTTGTTTGTTATATAATATGTATTTATGTATATGTTTGTGTGTTGGTGCATGTGAATGTGTGTTTATGCATATTTTTATTATATGTATGGGTTTGTGCATGTGCATATATATATAATATTATAATATATAATGTGCTTACATGTATTAACCTCTACCACATGCACGTGTTATATACATATATATATATACACACACACACACACATATATATATAAAACACAATAATAAATAATATAATCACATAAAATAATAATAATAACAATAAAATAATAATGCACTAAATTAAATATTATTAAAATAACATTATTCAAAGTAGTAAATATAAATAACGTAAATTAATTATCCAAAATAATAATTTTTAAAATAAATATTTACATAGAAAATTATAATCAAATGTAAAATAATAAATATCAACCACAAAATAATAAAATACTCAAATATAACTTTTGAATTTATTAATATTGCATATCTCATTTTAAAATAAATTAATTTAAAAAAATAGGGTTATTTCAATAATACACATATTTCTATTTATAATGTTGAGTTATCTTTATCATTATGCATGATTGTTTGGCTCATATAAGTTTTAGATCATTAAAATTTATGGCAAAACATGGTTTGATTTCTTATGTTCATGATGATAAGCCTACATGTGAAGTTTGCATTCAAGCAAAAATGACTAGGAAATCATTTCATAAAATTGAAAGAACATCTAATTTATTAGAAATAGTATATTTTGATATATGTGAATTGCATGGTATGTTAAGTAGAGGTGTTAATAGATACTTCATAACATTCATTGATGATGTTTCATAATTCATATTTATGTACTTAATGAAAACTAAGGATCAAACTTTTGATATGTTCAAGATTTATAAATTTAAAGTTGAAAATCCAAAAGGATATGAAAATAAAGATCCTTAGGAGTGATAAAAGTGGTGAGTACTTTCCCATTGAATTTTCTTCTTTTTATGAAGAAAATGGAGTTGTACATCAAACAAGTGCTCCATATACCCCATAACAAAATGGGATTGCTAAAACTAAAAATAGGATGTTGGTGGACATGGTTAATGCCATGTTAATGAATGCAAAGTTACCAAAAAACCTATGGGGAGAAGCCTTACTCATTACTTGTCATTTGCATAATAGAATACCCTTAAGCAAATATAAAGTTTCACCATATGAGTTACGGAAAAATAGAAAACCAAATTTGAGTTATCTTAGAGTTTGGGGTTGTTTGGCATTTTATATAGTTTCAGATCCTAAAAGAGTTAAATTAGGACTGAGAGCATTAAAAGGTATTTTTGTTGGATATACAGAGAATTCTAAGGCATATAGAATATTGGACTTGAGTTCAAATGTAATTATTGAATCAAAGGATGTCGACTTTATTGAAAATAAATTTTAAAATGGTTCTCTTAAAGTCTTTAATGATTCCAATTTGGATAATAAACCTACCAATATTCAGAATTCTGATATGCATTTGAATGAAAACTCAAATGGAGGCTCTAATGATAAAAAGAATGATCATGATCCTCCTATTGAAATTAGGAGAAGTCAAAGAACTAGAAAAGAGAAATATGCTCCTCCAGGATTTATACATTCTCAATCCATTCTTTGTCTAATTGAAGGAGATAGGTTTATAGTTCTTAATAAAATTAGAATTTTATTTACTGTAGAGAGTGATACAAAGACAATTCTAGAAGCGATTGATTGTAAATAGATGTTTCAAAGAAAATATAATACTGAAGAATCACTGCAAACCTATAAAGCTAGATTAGTAGCAAAAGGAGGGTATAGACTATTTTGATACATATGCTCATGTGGCTCGAGTAACGTCCATTAGAGTGCTTTTAGCTCTAGCATGGATATATGATTTGTATGTCCATCAAATGGATATTAAAACGGCCTTTTTGAATGGTGATTTAGATAAGGAAGTATATATAGAGTGACCAAAAGGATTTATTCTACCTGAAAGTGAACATAAAATGTGTAAATTAATTATATCACTTTATGTTTTAAAACAAGCTCCAAAGCAATGACATGAAAAGTTTGATGTTGTGATTTTAGAGTATGGTTTTGAACATAATAATGTTGACAAATGCATATATTCTAAATTCCTTGAAAAGTTTGGAGTTATTATTTGTCTTTATATTGATGACATGCTTATTATTGGAATAAATTTAGATGGTGTTAATGATACAAAGAAGTATTTATCCTCAAGATTTAAAATGAAAGATTTGAATGAGGTAGATACAATCTTGGGTATCAAAGTTAGAAAGCGTAGTTAGGGCTTTGCTCTTTGTCAATCTTATTATATTGACAAAGTTTTGAATAAGTTTAGTCACTTAATTATCAAAGATCCAAACACCCTTTATGATGTATCATCTAAGCTTATTGAGAATACTGGTAGAGCAATAACATAAGTTGAATATGCCAGTGCTATAGGTAGCTTGATGTAGGCAATGCATTGTACAAGGCCTAATATTGCTTTTGTACTTTGTAAATTGTCAAGATTCATTAGTAATCCTAGTATTGATTATTGGAAAGCAATAGCGAGGGTACTTAGATATTTATATAAAGCTATAAATCTCAGATTATTTTATAATATTTTTCTAGTTGTATTAGAAGGTTATACGAATACTAGTTGGATAACTAGTGCATATGATAATAAATCTACTTCTGGTTGGATTTTTACACTTGGTGATCGCGTTGTTTCTTAGGCATTAAAAAAACAGATGTGTATTACTCATTCAATGATAGATTCCAAATTTATAGCTTTAGCAACTGCAGGTAAAGAGGCGAATTGACTAAGAAATTTATTATTAGATATAAAGTTGGTGGCCACAATTGATACTAGCCATATCCTTATACTGTGATAGCCAGGCAACTATGTCCAAAGCTTTTAGTAAAATATACAATGGAAAGTCTAGACATATAAACCTAAGACATGAGTTTATAAGGAAATTGATTTGTGATGGTATTATTACCATAATGTATGTAAGGTTTTGTAAGAATTTGGCAAATCCATTTACGAAAGGGCTCTTGAGAGATATGATTAAAAGTACTTTTACCATAATGGGATTAAGACCTTTTAACTAAGTTTATCAATTGATGGGAACCCAACTTCCTATTAGCACTACTATTAAGAAAGAAGTTTAATAGACACTAACAAGTTAATTGATAAGTGGTGTTAAGTAGTACCAATGTTAATAATTTAGTACTAAACTATTAGGAGGATGAGTGGTTTTACTCTTAATGAAGTTCAAAGGTTTGAATATTTACGGATCTAAGAATAAGATTAAGGGAACTTCACCTATATGAATATAGGAAGTGGTGCCGCTTGTAGTGAAACTTTGTAAATGTTCATGAATTCAGGATTGTAGTATAAGGTCATATAAGTGCTAAGACTTTGTGAACATATGAAAGAAATTAAAGTTTCATGTATGTGATGTTTCCATTTCTAATATAATGAAATCATAGTTTAAGACTTAATCACCATTAACATTTATTTTGGTTTAAGAGATATGCCACCATTGATTTCATTAGGGACTTGAAATATTCACACTAAGTAATGGTTTAAATCAAAAGATACTATTACTGTATGTGCAACTTATTTTAATACATTATACTACAAACTAAATGTGGCATTGTTGAAATAATTTAAAGTAGTTTGAAGTATAAAGTATATAAATAAAAGAGATCTGTCAAATTTATAATGATTAATTTATACACTCATTACCTTAATAGTATACACACCGCCGCTATTGCTTTGTATCCAATAGGGTCTGCATGCTTGATACAAGCTTATATTTTATTAAAAATAAAGTACTAAAAATAATAATTTTTAATTTTAATTCACTTTTTCAAAATTATAAATATTTTTACTTTTACATAAATTATCATATATATATATTTAGTTACTATTAAGAATTCCATGTACTTTCAAAAAACAAATCTACACCTTAAGGTTCGATTCAATCCCTTATGGCGCGAAACTGAAAAATGTTTCTTGGATTTTACTTCAAGAGTTGGCAAGATTTATTTGTTGGGCGTTCCACCCTTAGATACTCAATAAATGTGTTTCTTTCTTCTTTAACACTAATAACTTACAAGTTATGGTCTTATGAGATTTTAATAAAGCAGCATGTACCCAAAAAAAATATAAAGAATTCTATATTATTTTTTAAGATCAAATAATTCCGAAAAAAATTCATTACTCTCTCACTTGAATATATTTATTATTTTAATAAATTACTATTTTTTATTGTTATTCTTATTTCTTACTTTAATATATGAATATGGAAATAATATAACCAATAAATAAAATGATATTTTAAATGTTTTAATAAAAAATAGTTTAATAGTACAGCATATAATTTTTCATTAAATATTTTTAAATTAGCGTGTAAAAATTTAAATGATAAAATTTTGAAATAAAAAGAATAATAGATTAGTAAGTTAATATTTATAGAAAAAATAAAAAATTATTTAAAATTGATATAGAAAGAAAATAAATTTATAATTTTCCAATGGAAAAGAATATAGAAATTAAAAATAAGAATAACCAAATAAAAATAATTTTTTTTTATAAACCAAAGGTATTAAGAGAGACTGGACCATACTTACTTCAGTTCATTTTCAACAATGCCATGTTAGAGATATTTTTTTACTCTAAATTTCTAATTTAAAAATATATTTTGTTTCAATTAATTAAAATTTAATTTATATATTATAAATTGGGTGTTAAATATAAGACGCTGAAAATGGGTAAAAATCAGCCAATGTCAATCAGAATTCGTACCAAAGTCCACATGCAATCACAACACAATTACAGCTACAACTACAACTACAACGTGACAAACTGTAGTCCAGCCAACTGAAGTGACAGTTGAGTCCTTGTCAGGACGCCTCGTATTTAGACCAAAAAAAAAAGGTTAGGAAAACTTCATCCTATAACTGCATGAACTGCGGCGCGTTCTATTACAAGGACCCACACAAAAAGCGATTCCAGCCGGCACCTCACAATACCTATAAATACTCCAAGGAAAACGCTGCGAGAGCTCCCAGACCTTTTACATGGCTGTTGTATACACTTTGAACCAAAAAATGAATCCATCATCGCCATTCACAAATCGATTGAGCAAAGAGCAAGAAGACTCCATTATAATCTCTGCTCTTAAGCATGTTCTATGGGGTGACACGTCCTCAACTGCCGGTGAAACTAGCGGCTTCATTCCGATCATCCAAGATGATTCTGCAGGGAGTTGTCCTGTTTGTAACATGGGCTCTGTTGATTGCCTTGGCTGCAACTTGTTCGAGCCTACCCAACAAAATGCAGAAGCAGAAGCAGAAGAAAATGACAGCAAAAGTGAAAGTGAGACCAGTGATAAGAAGAAGAAGTTTTGGGGTGTTCGACAGAGGCCGTCGGGGAAATGGGCGGCAGAGATACGTGATCCATGGCGGGCAACTCGTAAGTGGCTGGGGACGTTCAATACTGCGGAGGAGGCTGCAAGAGCCTATGATACAGCTAAGGTAAGGTTTCGTGGACGTAAAGCCAAAACCAACTTCCCATTATCTGACTATGCTCAAGTACTGCAGGCTAAAGAGAGAAAAATTAATAGGAATTAAATTAACTCAAGCAGATGACAATGCAAAGGAGATGAAGAACACTGAAGCAGAGAGCAGTAATGTAGCAGGGGACAAGAATAAGGGATTGTTTAGTAGTTGATTTTTCAACCTCATTAGGCAGTAGAGTAATAACTAGACTTGTTTTAAGATTTTTTTTTTCCCTGGAATAGCAAGAGTGTCTTGTACTTTTTTTTTAACACGAGATGCATTGTTTATATCAGTTTAATGTATTATAATTTTTTTTTTAATAAAAAGTGGTTCATCTTATGAATGTGAATGAATAATATATTATTTGTGAATGAATAATATATTACTTGTAAATGAATAGTTCTCAAATAGTGAAAATAAAATTTATATATAAAGGAATTGAAATTCATTAATGAGGATGTTAAGAGAAGAAAAAGAATAGATCACTCTCCAAATTCTTTTAATATTATTGTTCACTAAATTCTCTCAAAACTCTCTCTAAATTCTCTTAATATCATTTTACTATAAAATATTTTTCTTCTAATTAAATACTACTAAATTCAAGTTTAGTTCTATAACAAAATAAGCAATTCAATTCTTATTTCATAACACGTTATCAGTACGAGAAGTTTTCGATCAAAACAATAAAATACATATTTCTTAATATTTAATATTTATGAATATATTATTTGATTATATATTATCATGAATAACTATTTTTCCTACTAATTTATATATATTCATATTTGTATTTATTTCTTCAATTTAACTTTATATTAATTGTTATTTTTATTTTGTTTTACTAACTACACCATTGATGTAAATATTGCTAGAAATAGTTCTAACTTTATGGATGACTATGCCTTCTACCAATTTATATTTATGCACATTTATTTTTTTTATTATTTATGTTAATGAAAGGTTGTACCTCATTTTATATTAATGGACGGTTTTACCTCATATTTATACATATCGTTATTTTAACTCATTTGCTATAAATAATCATATCAACTTTATTTATTGATTTTACTTTATATAATTTATTTCTCAATATATTATATTAAAAAAAATTCTAACAGCAATATATTACCAACGGTAACATAACAGTAATAAACGGCTATATTTTTCATTATAAATAGACAAGTTATAAATTTTATTTATTCACACAAATTCATACATTTTCTCTTTCTCTCTTTAATCTAAATTGTAAACATGATTTGGTATATTTATATTTGTGTTTTGATCATGACTATTATAATAGTTTTAGGAATAATTCATATAGAAGATGATTTTCTATTTGATATAATTTTAAGTATTATTGTATCATTTTTTGTACCACTATTATTTCTTGCAATATTCATTCATGATATAATTAATTAGTAAATTCTGATTATGTTTGATTTTTTTTAGTAGTCATCAAATTTATGAATTCTAATTGAGTTATATTTTTTTTATTAGTTATCATAATGACAAATCTAGCAAAGCTTGAGTTTGTTGCTCTTGACATCACGGGAAAAAATTATATGTCTTGGATTCTAGATGTAGAAATGCATCCTCAATCAATGGGGTTAATTGATACCATAAAAGAAAATAATAACACCTCATTGCAAGATAAGGCCAAGTCTATAATTTTTCTCCGTCGTCATCTTGATGAAGGATTAAAATGTGAATATTTGACTATCAAATATCCAAGTGTTCTTTGGAAGGATCTAAAAGACATATATGATCATTAAAGAGATGTAATACTACCAGTAGTCACTAATGAATGGAGAGCTTTACGCTTTCAAGATTTTAAAAAAGTGAGTGACTATAATTCTGTAATGTTCATAATAGTATCACAATTAAAATTCTGTGGACAGACAGTCATAAACGAGGATATACTGGAGAAAACTTACTCCACATTTTATGCATCAAATGTTACACTGCAACAACAATATAGGATGTAGAGATTTAAAAAATATTCTGAACTAATTTTATGCCTACTGGTAGCTGAGAAAAATAATGAACTCTTGATGAAAAATCATCAGTCCTGTCCCACTGGCTCAGTAGCATTTTCAGAAGCAAATGCTACAAATTATTCCAGATATAAAAATTACAATAGCCATGGACGTGGGAGAGGTAGAGGTAGAGGTCATGGACGTGGAAGAGGTCAATTCTTTGGCCGTGGTCATGAAAATAAATATAATAATACTCCACAACAAACTCAGACTCAACCTGAAAAGAAGTTAAAATCAGTCATCAGTGGTGTTCAAGAAAGGCCTCAACATAAGTCTGAAACTGAGTGTTTTAGATGTGGTAGTAAATGACACTGGTCACGAGTTTGTCGAACACCACCACAACTTTGCCAACTTTATAAGGCATCATTGAAAGGCAAAGAAAAGGAAATAAACTTCAATGAGCATCATACTCCTGTTAATGATACAACTCATCTAGATGTTTCTGATTTTACTGACAATGGAAATTGAGATATCTATAATTTTAAGTATATCGTTATTACCTATTTTATTATGAAGAATATGTTATTGTTATATATGTTATTTTCAAATTAAATAAAATGTCATACTTTACAATTATTTTATGTTTTTACCTTAATTGATTAATTATGTGTTTATTTATTTTGAAGTTTAATATGGATTGTACTCAATACAAAGACAATATTGGAGATCTCTGCATACCAGATAGTGATACTACACATACTATCTTGAAAAATAGAGATTATTTCTCTAAAATAAAGCCTACAAAGGCAGTTGTGAAAATAATATCAGGTCCTGTAGATCTGATTGAAAGAATTGGTAAAGCTAAATTTATGTTACCAAATGGAACAAAATTTATAATTGATGAAGCTTTGTTTTCACCAAAATCAACAAGAAATTTATTGAGTTTTGATGACATATATCGAAATGGGTTTGATACCCAATCCATTACTATAAATGGTAACAAATATTTAAATATAGTTTCCTATGAATTAGGAAAAATATAAGTATTGGAAAGACTGCCAAAACTCCCTACTGGATTACATTACACGTATATACATGTAATTGAATCACATATGGCAGTAAAAGAAAAATCTTATGGTTCTTCAATAATAAATTTATGGCATGACAGATTAGGTCATCCTGGATCAGTAATGATGTGAAGGATAATTGAGAATTCACATGGGCATCCCTTGAAGGGGCAAAGAATTCCTCAATCAAATTAAATGTCATGTACAACTTATTCTCTCGAAAAATTAATCTTGAGACCTTCACCATCTAAAATTTAGAATGAATCACCTATGTTTCTTGAAAGAATTCAAGGTGATATATGTGGGCTAATTCACCCACCATGTGGACCATTAAGATATTTTATGGTATTAATTGACGCATCTAGTAGATGGTCACATGTTTGTCTATTGTCAACTCGTAATGTTGCATTTGCAAGGTTGCTTGCTGAAATTATTAAATTACGAGTACAATTTCCTGATTATATAATCAAGAGGGTAAGACTTGATAATGCTGGTGAATTTACATCTCAAGCATTCAATGATTATTGTATGTCTACTGGGATCATTGTTGAGCATCCTATTGCCCATGTACATACTCAAAATGGTTTAGTTGAATCATTGATTAAACGCCTTCAGCTTATTGTTAGACCATTAATAATGAGAACAAAGCTTCCCATTTCAGTTTGGGGTCATGCAATCCTACATGCTGCTTCATTAATTCACATCAAACCTAGTGCATATCATAAATACTCCCCACTACAATTGGCATTTGGTCAAGAGCCAAATATTTCCCATCTCAGAATTTTTGGTTGTGCAGTATATGTACCCATTGCACCACCTCAGTGCATAAAAATGGGTCCTCAATGAAGATTGGAAATTTATGTTGGGTTTGAAACACCCTCGATTATTAGATATCTTGAACCTTTAACTGGTGATGTTTTTACAACACATTTTGCTGATTGCCAATTTAATGAGGTTATTTTCCCAACATTAGGAAAAGGGGAGAAAGAAGGGAAAATGGATATTTCATGGAATGAACCATCATTATTGCATCTAGATCCTCACACAAAACAATGTGAATTAGAAGTGCAAAAGATTGTGCACTTACAAGCAATTGCAAATCAATTGCCAGATGCATTTACTGATACAAAAATAGTGACTAAATCATATATACTAACAGCCAATGCTCCTGCTCGTATTGAAATTCCAGAAATAAAACCTGAGAGTAAAGACACTCATGAGTCTAAAACACACTAGAAGCGTGGAAGACCAATTGGTTCTAAGGATAAAAATTCTTGAAAGAGAAAGGGGTAGATAATCATATTGATAGCTAGGAAAATATCCCTGAAGAAATAGAAAATAAAGAAAGTCATGAAACATTTTCATATACTGTTGCATATGAAATCATAAATGACAAAGATGATCCTGAGCCAAAATCAGTCATGGAATGTCAAAATAGGCATGATTGGATAAAATGGAAAGATGCTATGCAGGCTGAATTAGACTCACTAAACAAGCGAAATATTTTTGGACCAATTATTCCTATGCCTAAAACTGTGAAACCTGTAGGATACAAATGGGTCTTTGTACGAAAGAGAAATGAGAAAAATGAAATAATAAGGTACAAAGTTAGACTTATAGCTCAAGGTTTTTCATAAAGGCTAGGAATTGATTATGATGAAACGTATTCTCTTGTTATGGATGCAATTATGTTTAGGTATCTGATTAGCCTAATAGTTTCTAAGAAATTAGAAATGAGTCTTATGGATGTTGTGACTGCTTATTTGTATGGATCACTTGATAGTGACATTTATATGAAAATCCTTGAAGGATTTAAAATGCCTGAAGCATTAAGTACAAAACCCAAAGAAATGTATCCGATCAAGCTCCAGAGATCTTTATATGGGTTAAAACAGTCTAGGTGCATGTGGTATAATCGTTTAAGCAATTTTTTGATTAATAAAGGATATGTGAGTAATATTATCTGCCCATGCATTTTTATTAAGAAAACAATATCTGGATTTATGATTATAGCTGTACATGTTGATGATTTAAATATCATTGGAACAGAAAATGAGATCCATGAAGCAACAGTATACTTAAAGGAAGAATTTGAAATGAAAGATCTTGGAAAAACTAAGTATTGCCTTGGTTTACAAATTGAGCAAATGCACAATGAGATATTCGTGCATCAATCAAATTATGCAAAAAAGATCTTGAAACGCTTTAATATGGATAAAGCAAATCCTTTAAATACTTCAATAGTCGTTAGATCACTCAATATTGAGACTGATTCATTTCGACCCTGTAAAGAAAATGAAGAAATTCTTGGTCTTGAATTTCCATATCTCAGTGCCATTGGAGCTCTAATGTATCTTGCTAATTGTACTAGACCTGACATTTCTTTTGCAATCAATTTATTAGCAAGGTTCAGTTCAGCTCCAACAAAAAGGCATTGGAAAGGGGTCAAACATATACTTCGATACCTTCGAGGAAATGTTGATTTGGGTTTATTTTATTCTAACAATTCAAAACAAGAATTGATTGGTTATGCAGATGCAGGGCATTTATCTAATCCTCGTAAAGAGAAATCTCAAACAGGCTATGTGTTCACAAATAATAAAACTGCAATTTCTTGGCATTCCCAGAAATAAACGCTTGTCACTACTTCCTCAAATCATTATGAAATTATTGCACTACATTTAGCAAGTAGAGAGTGAGTGTGACTTAGATCAATGACACATCATATTGAAGAATTTTATGGTTTTTCAATCAACAAAAGTTCAACAATTTTATATGAAGATAATGCAGCATGCTTTGTACAATTAAGGGAAGGATATATTAATAGAACCAAACATATACCTCCAAGATTCTTTTCATACACTCAAGAGCTAATAAAAGACAATCATATAGATATCAAGTATATTCAGTCTAACAAGAATTCAGCTGATCTTTTCACAAAGGCGCTTCCAACTACAATCTTTAGAAAGCACGTTCACGATATTAGAATGTGACATCTGCATACTATCTGAAGAAAGATTATACATATCAACTTGAGGAGGAGAAAATCATGCACTGTACTCTTTTTTCTCAAGTTAAAGTTTTTTCCACTGGATTTTATTTAGCAAGATTTTAACGAGACAGTTGTAAAATATTGTTATTCAAGGGGGAGTATTATGAATGTGAATGAATAATATATTGTCTGTGAATGAACAATATATTGCTTGTGAGAGAATAGTTATCAAATAGTGAAAAAAAAATTTCTATATAAAGGGATTGAAATTCATTAATGAGGATGTTATGAGAAGAAACATAATAGATTATTCTTCAAATTATTTCAATATTATTATTCACCAAATTCTTTCAAAACTCTCTCTAAATTCTCTTAATATCATTCTATTATAAAATATTTTTCTTCTAATTAAATACTATTAAATTCAAATTTAATTTTATAACAAAATAAACAATACAATTCTTATTTCTCAACGGTTTGTTAATTATTTATAATTTTTTTTTTTACTTTCAATGTATTTGGGGTGTCTTATCCTTATCCTACACATGACAAATTTTTTTTTCCTTGATGTGACTACTTTTTTTATCGCCCCTTCTCTCTCTCTGAAAGGAAATAGCAGGAAACTGGTGTCTTCATCTTCTACTGTAACGGAGCGATAGCCGAAACCACAAAAAAATCACCTTTCTCCGTAAAAGTCGGGCTGGCCCCGGTATAGTCGCTGTCTCCTCGAAGCTCTGGTTATCCACTATGTAGATGAAATTAAGCAAAATGCTCAAACTCGCAGAAGCGGAAAATCATGTTAATAAGCATAACTTTCTTATTCCTTCCTTTTGCGGGTGTTGTAATCTAGCTGAAGCCTTGCCAAGGAATCATGAAAAAGCTGCTATGATAGAACAAAAGGTGAAGTAGGGGCAAGCGATGCTGTTAAAAGGAGTTTTCATGAACATGGATAATGATGAAATTTTTAGCTTTGATAAAAAAAATTAGTTATGAATTAGTTACGCAGACTAAGCAGTTGGGTAGGTTGCTTGTTGTTTAGTTTGCTGCTTGTGGCGTTGCTGCTCTGCTGATGCTGATGCTGCTACATTGCAATGGTGTGTTTAAGAGTGGTGATCCTGTTTGTTAAGTATTTTCCAACTTTTTTAAATTTAATTTTGATCATAATTAAGTATTTAATTATCTAAAATTATAAAAAAGAATTAATTTTTTATTAGCAAACTCTACATGACAAGTTTTCTTTAAAATTACATGTATGTTTCTTTCTATTTTTTTACTTATAATATAGGGACATTTAATTTATCATTTCACACGATTGACATTATCATATATCATATAATAATAATAATAATTAGTTTTTATCGCAGATTATTCTTTTTTTAAAAGCAAAAATAATTTTATAAATTTTAAATTTTTTTTAAATATATGTATAAAATAATAATCATCAGTAATCTACTTTTTCAATTCAACTAATCTCTTAATATAATGTATAATCCATAACACTACATGAAGTTAATAGTTACAATATAGGAAGATGAGGAAAGTTCATATCACATTGACCCAATTCTCATCAAGTATTTATTTTTTTCTCGGTCAACAACACTTAGAAAGGAGGGAAAGAGATAAAAAAAAAAGAGAGTGGAAAATATAAAGAAAAATGATATATAGAGAAAGTAAAGTTGTTGTTTTTTTTTTATTGGAAAAATAAAATATTAAAAGAATAAGAATATATATATATATATATATATATATGCTAAATTTACTTTTATGTAAATTTACTTTTATGCCCCACTTACAGTAAATAGTAATTTCTAAAAATCTTTTATTTTTTTATGAAACTTTTTTTTTTCATCAATTTTTTATTGATGAACTTTGTACAAATATAAAACTTTAATTTTTTTTATTAACAACTTTGTAAAAATATAAAAATCATTAAATTAGTCAATCTAAATTTCTTTGTTTTTAAAAATTCAAGTTATTAATTTAACAAAAATTACTTGTATATCAATGTCATATTTATTAATTAAAATTGTATTAGGTTCGACAATTATAAATTTGACAACTACAATAAAATTATTTATCAAACAACCTATTAGCTACACAAAATAAACATAACAACAACCATAATTACACAATATATATTATCATTCTACAAATTTCTTATTATTTACTAATTTATCCAATGATCTCATAAACCCCACATAGTTGTAATAAAATAAAATGTAAGAATACATGATAATGTTCTAACTGTCCACATAATATATATATATATATATTGATGTAATTTTTTTAATTAAAAAACAACTCTCCGAATTAAAATATTTTAATATAATATTATTTTAATTATGGTAGTATTTTTAATATTAATATAATAACCATTATTACTATTAAAATCAAAGCAAAAAATAAAAAATAAAAAAATTATTAATAAATTTTTTATTTGAATGGGCTCAATGTAATGTAATTAAATAGTAAAATTAATGATAAAATATGTAAAAATACGTAAATACAATCAAAATTTATGTAAATATTTGACTAATATATTAAATTTTAATCAACAAAATATATAAAAATATTTTCGTCATCTTAACAATGAAGTGGTTAAAAAATGAATAAATTTAAAGAAAAAAATTTTATTATATAAATAGTAATTTGATAATAGTAAAAATAACATGTACGAATGTAATTATGTAAAATTTTGAGTAAAACACCCAATGTGAGTAAATAAAATATATGAATATATTCGTATTGTTCTTATGATAAAATAGCTGAAAGAAAAAAAAAATTTAAGTACAAATTTTTTTTTATTATGACAGTAATATTAATAATAGCAAAATATAGAAAGCACAGTAGGCTGGCCAACTTTTTTATTTTTTTATTTGTTAATTTATTTATTTTTATATTATAATAATTTATTTATTTATAATAATATTAAAAATAATATTATAATTATAATTATATTATAATTTTTTTTAAATTTTAACACTATTATAATTATTTTAATAGTAAAGAGATAAAAAAAAGTACAAAATTGGTACCATACATAAAAAAATTATTACCATACATGAACAAAACAACTTTTCCGAGCGTATAGTTTGTGCATTTTTTCTCCAACAATTTGGAGAGACAAAAAAAAGAAAGGAAAATAAAAATTACTTTTCTTCTTTTACAACTTTTCTCTCCCAAAACAAACAAATAAAAAAAAATTTATTTTTCACCTATATTTTTCTCAATAATTTTCTTTCCTCAATAATTTTTTTTTCTCTCCAGTTTCCCACCTTTCCGAACACACGCTTAGTGTTCATAAAGTATTCCTTCTGACAAAGACTGTTCGTAAAGTATTTAGGTTAAGGGAAAAGCCACATTTCAATATTGTTTTGCTAATGACTGGAGGTGAGGTGGATTCCACTGTATTCTTTTCTCACTAGCTAAATGGCCGGCAGAATATTTTTCTTGCTGGCTAAGCTGCCATATGTCATTCATAGCTGAGTCAATTTATCCAAGTCACATCATATGAAAATATTTATTTATATATATATTTAAAGTATTCTTTATAATTGTTAACGAGTAAGTATCTAAATAATAATTCTTTTGAATAATTTACTAATATTTCTGAAATTTAATCAAAATTATTATTTTATTTTTATATTTTTAAAAATTAATTAAATATTTCCTAAATTTTAATTTCATTAATTATTTCTCTAATCCGTTAAATTTTTAGAGTGTAAATGGTTAATTTTATATATAAAGATTTTTTAACCCTTTGGTGACATAAATATTGACTTTTACTTTGTTATTTTAATTAAATTACATCTTTTTTGTATAAAAAATTATATATTTAAATTATTATTATTATTATTAATGGATTTGAGAAAAAAATATTTTTTAAAATTTTCTACTTTATTGGTACTGTTCTTATATAATTATTGATGAGATTGATTGTTCATATTGGTTATTTTTGGAAGATAAATTTTATTTTGGTACTGAGTATTGAAAATGTCGACAGAGACGAAAACAAAAAAAAAGAAAAAAAAAAAGGGCACAGAAAAGTCTTTCCCCAATTTTCATTCTCTCCAAACAGAAAAAAGAAAATAATAATGCATAGTTTTGTGTTGCGTTTGCCAACTTCTCCACCTACTCAAAACCAATAATAATGCATAGTTTTATGTACAAATTTTTTTCATTCCCGCAATTGAACAAGGGAGAGATTGAGCCACAAAAAAAAGAAAAAAGAAAAAAAGAAGATCAACAATCCCAGAATTTTTATTTATATCATCATAGAAATGAATTAATGAAACTAAAATTATTTATCAAAATTATATGAAAATAAAAAAAATTAAACTCGTAAATTAAAATTACTGAAAATAAAACCAACATCACAAAAGCAAATTCATTATTATCAAGAACAAATAATAAAAAACAAATAACCAAGATCATAAATTTGTTTTTTTTTTTTTCCAGAACAGCCATTGCCACAAGAAGTCAAAAACCCAAAAAAACTCAAATATCATCAATGGCATAAACAACAATCAAGATCTCAGTTTTTCCTCAAGTGGCGGTGGTATCCTAGGTCCCCTCCAAATATAGACATATATAATAATAATAATAATAAATGTTTTAAATAATTTTGTATCCTATTGTATTTTTTTTCTAGAATTAGTCACTCTATTTTATTTACAAAATAAAATTTATTTTTTAAATAATTTTACTATTAAATATGTAAAATAAATTTTATTTAATGGTATTAAAAGTAAATATAAATGAAATTATAGGTTTAGTTTATATATTATATTTTATTACTTTTCAATCAAACAAATTTTATTTTTATTTTTAAATTCAAAATATTTTTAAAATTCTATTATGTGCTAATTAAAGTAGAAATTAGGGGAAAATGACAATTAGAGGTTATCACATCCTTTTAACCAACTAAATTTTATTATAATTCTTTAAAATTTATAAATTCACATTCTCTCATCAAAATTTAACTGATTTTTCATAATTTCAATATAATAAATTAAATATATTTAAAATTTTTTAGTTAAAAAAAATTAAAATTTTGTGCTTTTAAATTAGGATATAATGTCGGTGCTAATTTCAAAATATTTTTTAATTTATTTAATTTTAATAGCAGAAAATAGTTAAAATTAAAAAATTAATAATTAATTGATAATTTAAATATAACAAATAAAAGAAATTGCTTAGGGCCACAAACTGGTTTTGTCCTACGCTGAGAATGATCATATTACCGTCTGAGAAGGGAACTCATTTCCTGTGAGAGCAGCACCTCCTTTTTTTCTAACCTCCAACATTCTGATACCCACTTCTCATGTTCCTAACGTGGACTATGAGTGTTTTTTATGAGGAACAACAACCTTAACCAGACAACCTCCATTCCTACAGGAGCACATTTTTCACGTGTGATTTGGCACAAAACTTCAACCAGCAAATGTATTGTCATGTTGAAAATTTTTAAAAACTTTTCAAAAATATTTCGAGATTGTTTAAGAAAACTTAAAAACACTTTTCTAACTTAAAACCACAGAAACAACATTAAAACATATTTTTTTAGTTTTTTAAATAGAAAATAAAATAAAAAATAATTTTATATTTTAATTAAATAAAATAATTTATAATCATACTATTAATTTTATATTTATATTTGTACATGTTTATATATTTATATTTGTATATGTTTATTATACACTCGGATTCTCAACTAGTAGTCAACCAAGTCAGCGGACCATTTCAAGTCAAAGATGGTAGCATCACCAAGTACGTAGACAAAGTCAGGCGACTTTTGCAACACATCGAGCAAGACGGAGGCCAATGGAATATCATTCAAATTCCCAGAGAAGACAACCATGAGGCCGATTACCTTGCTAAATCCGCAGTCGAGAACAGTCAAGCATTTAGGGATATGGATTTCACCGAATCACTCACCAATCCCAGCACAGAGGATAATGAAATTTTCAGAACACAACCAGTCTCGGAATGGATACAGCCCATCATCCAATATCTTGAACATGGCACACTTCTGGAAGATAAGCTGCAAGCTCGGAAGCTCAAAGCCAAAGCAGCATACTATTCTATCCACCGAGGGGAGCTCTACCGAAAATCCCTCTCACACCCTTGGTCGAAATGCGTTTCCCCAGAGGAGGGAAATTACATACTAAGAGAAATCCATGAAGGAATCTGTGGTGCACATGAGTCCTACTATTCGCTCACTAGAAAGGCCCTGCTCTAGGGATATTACTGGCCCACCATGTCCAAGGATGCCCAACAGCTAACACAATCATGTCACCAATGCCAGCACCACGCCCGACTTAGCCACAAATCTTCTCGGCCTCTACATCCCATTGGCAGCCCATGGCCTTTCGCCATGTGGGGGATGGACATCTTGGGTCCTTTTCCTCTATCTACCTCACAGAAAAAGTTCTTAATCGTGGCCATTGACCATTTCACGAAATGGGTAGAAGCAGAAGCAGTCCCAACCATCATAGAAGCCCGAATACAACACTTTTTCTGGAAGGAAATCATTTGCAGATTCGGCATCCCCCACACCTTAATTACAGACAATGGCAAACAGTTTGACAACCATAAATTCAGAAATTTCTGCTCAGACCTTGGCATAAAACTGCGCTTCACCTCAGTAGCTCACCCGTAGACGAACGGACAAACTGAGGTCACAAACAGAATCCTCATGCAAGGGTTGAAGAAAAGACTCGATGACAAGAAAGGGAACTGGTCGAAGAGCTGAATAATGTAATTTGGGCATACAGAACCACACCTCGATCATCCACTGGAGAAACGCCGTTCAGACTAACTTACGGCATGGATGCAATAATTCCAGTAGAGGTGGGATCCCCAAGTTACCGAGTAAGCCAAGACCTCGACCACGCCGTCAATAACATCAACGCACGAATATGCCTTGACATACTAGAAGAACGAAGAGAACAAGCAGCAGCAACGGCAGAGGCACATCGACAAAGGATAACTCGATACCACCATCTGCGTAAAGCAACAGAGAATTTCAGGACAGGTGACTGGGTACTCATAAGAGCAGATATAGGTAAAGGCACCTCCGGTATCGGCAAGTTAGGCCCTAATTGGGAAGGTCCGTATTAGATCTCAGAATGCACAACAAAGGGGGCGTATAAACTAAGAGAAAGAGGAGGCAAAGAACTACCGAGGTTCTGGAACTCAGACACCCTTAGAAAATATTATCAGTAATCATGTATTCGAACACATAATTTGATTCAATGAAAACTATCTTTATTGATTAAGAATATTTTTACAGCTGATTGTCAAAAAAAAAAAGATACATAAAACCTATCTACTATAGTATCTCTACACTCGGACCCCTCATCCCGGAAACTGAGGGGGAAGCATCATTAGCAGCCTCTGGATGCTCGCCAGACCCAGTTGTAGCAATGACCTCTTTAGACTCCCTTACAAATAAGGAACCGACCTTTCGACGGGCGTCATCCTCTGCAGCAAGCCTTGCCAGATCGACTGGGGTTATCCAATCTAAGGCCCCCAAATCCAATCCTGAGTCTTGAGAGAGCAGGATCCTTTTGCATTCTACTCGATACGCCTTAAGAAACCCCCCTACCATGCTCTGATATGTCTTCTTATCATTGGCACGAGATTTCTCAAGCTCAGCTAGCCTCTCGTGAAGTCTAGCAATCTGAAGATCCTGCTCCTCGATCCTCCTTGTCAGCTGAGCCTGGCTATGTTCCAGCTCGAAAATCTTCTTCTGATTCACCTCCGTGTCAGATTTAGCCTCCACGTAGCTTGTCTGGCAGTGCTCCAGAGCTGCTTTAGCGCTATCCTATTTTTTTTCAAAATCTATGGCAATCGTCCCCACCTCCGTTTCCTTCAAGCTGTACTGGCTCTTCAAATAGAAGTATTGATCCTTAGCCAGCAGCAAGGCTTGAGTCATATACCAAAAATAACTCAACAATTTAGCCAAAATCCCACTACAAACAGTTATATTAAGAACCAGATACTCCATTACCTCCAGCGACTGACCGATCATAGAATCGAGCAATCCGTCCTATCCCTCATCCGACCACCGCTGCATGTCTCTGGGTAACCGCAGTGACTCGACGTACTGGTCCCGTACTTGACTGTTAGAGATGCTCGGGGGTTTCATTTTCTTTAATATCCAGCCCCGCATATCCGGACAACCAGATAATCGGGGGCGTTGGACATAAATCTCTTCATCCAGCCCCTCCGTAACTGACTTTGCTTCGATCAGTCACCTTTTCTGTCATCCAACCCGCTCCGGCCGCTCACCTTCCATTGTTGCTTTGCCCTTTGGATAGGCAGGAACAACCTTCGGAGCAGCGGGAGCCTTAGCTTGAGGGGAAGGATAATCCCGGCACTCCTCCACTGCAGCTAGCTCATCTACTAAGGAAATCCTGCCCGCAAAATAAAAAAAGTCAGCCATCTACAGACGGAAAGATAAGACTAGTTAGACAAAAAAAAACTCAAAACAAAATTCATACCAGAGCAATGGTCGCGACTTGGACAGACTCTCCACAGATATCTCTTGGATGCATCCTCTGCGGATTGAGCTTCAGCGAGTCCGTCTAGATGTAGCCGTAAAATTAATTTCGTATATGGATCGAAAAGTTTCGCTGGATGGGTCACTTTGTGACACTCGTCCGACCACATCCTCTAGACATTCAGGAAGTCCGATTGATGCTCCACGATAAAAAAATGGTATCTCCACTTCTTATGAAGATCCGGTAGTTTAACAAAAAGGGAATGGTTAGGTACGATCGAAAGGGAGAACATCAGCTCTCCTTTCTTCCTCATCAGCCTATACAAATACCGGAGGACATCTAGATCGGGAACCCTACCCTCCTCATGCATCAGCAGGATGAACCCGGTCAGTATCCGATAACTATTCGGATGAAGCTGACCGGGCGCAATGTTATTTCTATTAAGGAAATCCTTGATAAAGGGATCCAAGGGAAATTTCAGACCCCCCTCTAACTGGTCAAAATATACCACTAATCTACTTAGCCCCGATATAGGAGTATGGGCCCTAAACCTTCTATCTACGGTGTGGAGGGTGTAATCGGCGGGGATGCAGAACCGCCGCTGGTACCACCCTAGCAATTCATTATCTACATTGGACATAAAGAGGTCAGAGCTAATCTCTTCCCGAGGAGCCATAGCAAAGAAGGGGACGAAAACCTAATGACAAAAAAGGAAAGAGACAAAAAAGAGAAGGAGAAAAATGATGAAAGAATCACCTGGCAACCTCAAGCGAGAGTTATGGCAGGAAGGAATAAGAATTGTGGATGTAGTAGAAATGCAGCAAAAATAGAATGAAAGGGCAAAATAAAGCAAAATGTGCCAGTTAGCAAATGCAACAGTATTTATAGAGACATGGAAGAACTTGGAAGCACGCCATTAACTGCCCCCATTATTACTGCACTCCTCCCTAGACTACCAAGGGCCTATTGGGAATAAAAAAAAACCCATTAGGCGAAGAGTCACGATGATGGCTGTACGAGCGTTTTGATCACTGACACACGAAACGACGCATCAATCAAAGTTGAAATGAAGTCACCCTGTGATTGGCCCACTCACATTTTCGACTGGGCCGCTCCATCAAGCGAATCGGGAAACGCTCCAAGCATCACTCCCAGACCATTCCATGCAAAGTCCAGTGACTGAAGCTGGCACCCTCAGGTCGCTTCCGTAGTACTGAAGATCCGAGCATGTAAGCCTCGCGCCCCTGTGTCGAGCATCTAAGTCTCGCTCATACAAAGTCCAGTGACTGAAGCTGGCACCCTCAGGTCGCTTCCATAGTACTGAGGATCCGAGCATGTAAGCCTCGTGCCCCTGTGCCGAGCATCTAAGTCTCGCTCATACAAAGTCCAGTGACTGAAGCTGGCACCCTCAGGTGGCTTCCATAGTACTGAGGATCTGAGCATGTAAGCCTCGCGCCCCTGTGCCGAGCATCTAAGTCTCGCTCACATAAAGTCCAATGACTGAAGCTGGCACCCTCAGGTTGCTTCCATAGTACTGAGGATCCGAGTATGTACCCTAGTTCTGCAGATTACGATTCAATGACAAATCAACCAAAAATACTCGGCACCAAGCTCTGCTTATTACGATGAAGGCTGGCCACCTCAGCTTACTTTCATCTTATCACCCGTATAAAGGCACCACTGCATCTTACTCGGACGCGACGGACATAAATATCCGCATACTCCGGGGGGGGACTCTTGATACCATATAGAATGTTTCCACCTAATTAGGGGTCATCCACCCCCTAAATAGGAACACATGGACAAAGGAGAAGACAGATTCATCCAAGGAACTACTATAAAGAGGAATCCTAACTGAAGTAGGAACACTCTCCCATAAGGATTCCTATTCCTCCCAGGTTTGAGTATCACTATATATAACACCATATACCCCTCATTAGAGGACATCTCATTTCATTCACACATACTCAAGCTATCTTTCAGCCACCCGCTTTCTATTCTCTAACTTAGGTATCAGAGTGTTTGTGGGGATTCCCCCACCTCTCACCTTGCCCTTTGTTCAGTGCTTTGCAGGACGTTCAGCCCAGGAGTCCCAAAAATCAGTTATCAGATAAAGATTTAAGATCGTCGCTAATTAGCATATCTACTTTTTCGTTTCTCATTTTCTCGTTTTCTTATGCTTTCTGTCGTTAATGCTCCCACCAAGAGAAGCAGCTAGCACGCTAAATTTGATGCACTGTCGCCGCGTCATTACCTTGTTTTTCAACTTATAATGTATATATATATGCATATTCTACTTTTCCTTCTTCTTTTTCTTTTTCGTCCCTTCAAATGGAATATTTGTCGTTTATTTTTATTTCAAATAATTTTTAGAATATGGAAAATTAAGTAGTCCAATAACACAATTTTTCTTTAAAATATTAAAAAATTATAAATTTATTAAAAATTATTGAAATTAATACATAAAAATTATTCTCATTTTAGTTTCGAATCGAATCGTGATATATATAATTCTTTTAATCAGTTATTGAGAAATTTTTGTTATTTTTATAATTTTTTTTAAAATCTAATTATTTAAATTCAAATAAATTCTATATACGGATGATTCAGTTTTAAGAAAAAATTATAATTTTACTTTTTTACAGTCTAAAATGATGAAATTCTTTTGTTATGTTAAAAAAGATAAGTTTTGGAGCATTTTGAACAAACTACTTATGTATATACATAATTATTAGAATTTTCATTTAATTAAAATTTTACAGTTTTACATGAATATAACTTTTTAATTAATTAAACAGACTCAACTCACATGTATACTCTTATTTAGGTAAAAATATAACAAAATCTTAAATTTACTTATGCTCGCTAAACGAAAATTTCATTTTGCATCAGATTTTAAGAAGTTTAAAAAATACTAATTAATTTGGGTTTTTTCACTATTAAAATGTGGAGTTTGTTGAATTAAAAAAAATAATTATTCAACTCTAGGGAGCTTCTCATTAACAGCCAAAAAATAAAGAGTAGAATTCAATTGATTTCCAAAGGTTTAACCCTCCAGATTAATAGTAAAAAGAAAATTGCTGCATGTGTTTACCATTTCCTATTTGGGTTGGGCATGTGCGTTAAGCAATGCGTACTCTCTTACAACATTGTTGCATATGACAATATAATATATATTTGTGTGTGGTCATCGTTGGGCACGTGCATATATTAAGCAATACGTACACTCTTACAACGCTGTGCTCTTTTAATTTTTTTGTGCAGTCTTCAATGCTTTTTTTTTTTTTTTTTTTTTTGAAATTGTTAGATATAAATCAAAGAAGGATGGCAATAGATGATGCTAAATGTGGATGCATATACAGTGATTTGTAGACAGTGATAATTATAATTTTATTTTTTTAAAAAATTTATTTTTTGAAAGATTGTTTTTAGATTTAAAATTTAAAATTTATACGGATGAATTCGTTATGTAAAAATTTAAATTTTTATAATTTATAATTTTTTTTGAAATCTAAATTATAAATTTCATAAGGATAAATTTATTTTATAAAAGTTTAAATATTTGTGGCTTATAAAATTTTTTTTATCTAAAACCTAATTATACATGAATAAACTCATTATATAAAGATTTAAAAATTTATAATTTATAATTTTTTTAATAATAAAATAAAATTTTAAAAATTAAAACTTAAATTATATACAAATCAACTCCTTATATAAAGTTTTAAACATCCAAATAATTTTTTTAATAATCTAATAAAAGAAATTGAATTAGGAGCATAACAGTCATTTTACCATTCAAGAAATATTCATAGGAAATGTTGTCGTTTTGTTATGAAACAGTAGCCGACCACGCATACAGACCGCCGCTATTGCTATGTAGCTAATAGGGTCTGCATGCTTGATACCAGCTCAAATTTTTTTTGGCTCAAACAATACAAGCTCATGTTTTATTAAAAATAAAGTACTAAAAATAATAATTTTGTAATTACAATTCAATTTTTCAAAATTATAAATATTTTTTACTTTTACATAAATTATAATATATATTTTTAGTTAGTATTAAGAATTATATGTAAGGTCTTGAGACCTTCCGATTCAGCCTCCTACACTTTTCAATTAAAAAATTTTCTTGAATTTTACTGCAAAAATTTGTAAAATTTATTTGTGTAGCTTTCACACTTAGATTCTAAGTAGATGTTCTCTTCTTCATTAAGTTATGGTCTTAAGAAATTCTAATAAAGCGACATAAAAAAAATTATATATTACTTTTAAAATCAAATGCCTATTATTTGAAATTTCTAAGTTTATAATTTAAAAAAATATTTTATTTTCATTAGTTAACTATAATTATTTAATCTATATATTATAAATTGGGTGTTAAATATAAGACACTGTGAAAATGGATAAAAATCTCTTGTTCACAAAAAAAAAAAGGATAAAAATCAGCCCAAGGCAGTCAGCAATCTTACGAAAGTTGACATGCAAACACAACTACAACTATAACGTACGCAACTGTCTGTAGTCCAACGAACAGAGGTCAAAAATCTTAAAAGGCTTTAGGAACTGCGGCGCGTTCTTTTACAAGGACCCACACAATGAGCGATTCCAGCTGGCACCTCACAATACCTATAAATACTCCAAGGAAAACGCTGCGAGAGCTCCCAGACCTTTTACATGGCTGTTGTATACACTTTGAACAAAAATGAATCGATTGAGCAAAGAACAAGAAGACTCCATTATAATCTCTGCTCTTAAGCATGTTCTATCGGGTGACACGTCCTCAACCGCCGGTGAAACCAGCAGCTTCATTCCGATCCTCCAAGATGATTCTGCTTCAGGGATGTGTCCTGTTTGTAACATGGGCTCTGCTGATTGCCTTGGCTGCAACTTCTTCGAGCCTATCCAACAAAATGCAGAAGCAGAAGCAGAAGAAAATGAAAGCAAAAGTGAAAGTGAGACCAATGATAAAAAGAAGAAGAAGAAGAACAAGTTTAGGGGTGTTCGGCAGAGGCGGTGGGGGAAATGGGCGGCAGAGATACGCGATCCATGGCGGGCAACTCGTAAGTGGCTGGGGACGTTCAACACTGCGGAGGAGGCTGCAAGAGCCTATGATACAGCTGCGGTAAAGTTTCGTGGACGTAAAGCCAAAACCAACTTCCCATTATCTGACTATGCTCAAGTACTGCAGGCTAAAGAGAGCAAAATTAATAGGAATTAAATTAACTCAAGCAGATGACAATGCAAAGGAGGTGAAGAACAGTGAAGCAGAGAGCAGTAATTTAGCAGGAGAGAAGAATAAGGGATTGTTTAGTAGTTGATTTTTCAACGTTAGCAGGCAGTGGAGAGTAACAACTAGACTTGTTTAAAGATTTTTTTTTTTTTTCTGGAATGGTAAGAGTGTCTTGTACTTTTTTTTAACACGAGATGCATTGTTTTATATCAGTTTAATGTATTATAATTTTTTTTTAATAAAAAGTGGTTCGTTAATTGTTTATATATATGTATATTTTTACCCTGATGTATTTGGGGTGTCTTATCCAACACATGACAAATTTTTTTTTCCTTAATGTGACTAATTTTTTTTATCACCGCCACCCTTTTTTCTCCTTTGTCTCTTGCGACCTTCCTTGTTTCCCTTCTCTCTCTCTAAAAGGAAATAGCAGGAAACTGGTGTCTTCATCATCTACGGCAACGGAGCGATAGCAGAAACCACAAAAAAATCACCTTTCTCCCTAAAAGTCGGGCTGGCCCCGTTATAGTCGCTGTCTCCTCGAAGCTTTGGTTATCCCCTATGTAGATGAAAGCAAAGTGCTTACACTCGCAGAAGCGGAAAATCATGTTCATAAGCATAACTTTCGTATTCCTTCCTTTTGCGGGTGTTGTAATTTAGCTGAAGCCTTGCCAAGGATTCATGAAAGAGCTGCTATGATAGAACAAAAGCTAAAGTAGGGGCAAGTAATGCTGTTAAATGAGCTTCCAGGAACATGGATATTGATGAAATTTTTAACTTTGCTAAAAAAATTTCTGCTCTTGATGAATTAGTTATGCAGACTAAGCACTTGGGTAGGCTGCTTGTTGTTCAGTTTGCTGCTCCTGGTGATGCTGATGCAGGTACGTTGTAATGGTGTGTTTAAAAGTGGTGATCCTGCTTGTTAAGTATTTTCCAACTTTTTTTTATTTAATTTTGATCATAATTAAGTATTTAATTAGCTATAATTATAAAAAGAATTAATTTCAATTCGAAAAAAGCCAAAATAATCAAAATGGCAATCTCTTAAACTTTGTTTTTGTGCTAATATTTCTTTTTACTAATTTTTTTAATAAATTAAATGATAAATTAGTTGAAATAAATAAATAGAAAAATGATACATGTAATGATCTGTGATAGTAGCAAACTCTACGTAACAAATTTTTCTTTAAAATTACATATATTCTTCTTTCTATTTTTTTTACTCCTAATATATGGGCATTTAATCTGTCTTTCGCATGGTTGGTATTATCGTAGGCTACATGATTTTTTTTTTTCCCGAATATACATATATATAATAAGGATAATATTTCTTCTTGTAGCAAACTGTGACAAAAATAATAAATTGCAGTTGATCAAATCTCAAAAATAACCTCTTCAACAGTAGAAAGCCCTCTTATATTAGAGGCAAAAAAGAAAAGATAATTTTTTTTTATAAAGATTAATTAGATTATTTTTTAAAAATTAAAATAATAATTTATCATAAATTATGACATATAATAATACAATTCGTAATATGTATCATTGTCTATATAATAATTAGTTATCGTTGCAGATTATTCACTTTTTGAAAGTAAAAATAGTTTTATAAATTTAAAATAAAATTTTTAAATATATTCACATGCAACTAATCTCTTAATATAATTTATAATCCATAACATTAAATGAAGTTAATAATGACAACAGTCATATAATTAGGAAGATGAGTAAAGTTCAAATGACATCGACCCAATTATCATCAAGTATTTAGATTAAGGGATAAGTCACATTTCGATATTAGGGGTCCCAATATTGCTATAGCTGGAGGTGGACTCCACTTTTTTCTTTTCTCACTATTTAAATGGCCGGTTGATTATTTTTTGCTGGTTAAATTTGCCAATCTATCATTGATAGTCGAGTTAGCCTATCCATGTCTTATCCACATAAAAAATAAGACAGAAGATACTTGTGGAGGGCAGCTATACGAGACGGACCTATACAAAGACGGTAACGCCCCCCAAAAAAAGTCAATTTTATCTCATTTTCAATGCTCAAAAAGTTATTAATAATATGTTTAAAATATTATTTATATATGTTAAGAATGAGTAATCAAGTAATACTTTTTTTTGAAGTCAGTTATTTAGAGTTGATTTGTTTTAGTCATGGGATTAACTTTTTTTAATAATTAGTAAAAAAAAAGTAATATTTTTTTTTAGAGTACATTGAGATATAAAATTTAATTTTTACTATTATCAATTGAAAAAAGAGAGGATTACTCTATTTATATTTAAGTTATATGATCTCTATTAAAAAAAATTACTTATATGACACATATTTTAAGCATTGTATGTTCAATCAACAAAAATTGATATATATATATCACAAATTCATCAACTGAATATATAGCATAGTTAAAATAAATAATTTTTTTTTTCATAAAGCTATATATAAATGCATTCATCTCCAGCGACATATGGATGTTAAGATTAGTTGACAATAGTTATTTTTAATGAAACGACGTTTTCAATTTAAATCTTTATATATAAAGTCTTTTTTATAGAAATTAATTATCAGAATAATTTTGTCCTACTTATCTTGATATTATTGCTAAGAATGATCATAATCGTCTAACAAGGGAACTCATTTCCTGTGAGACCACCAGCTCCTTTTTTCTAACCTTCAAGATTCTGATACCTACTTGTCCTATTTCTAACATGGACTTGATTACTAATTGTCTTGGCTCCAACTTCTTTGGGTCTAGGAGGTAAAAGGATGGAGAGAGAAAAGATGGCCCTGCGGATGAGGCTTTGAGAACTTATGATAGAGCTGCAATTGAGTTTCGTGTATTAATAGCACCAGCTCATCTGAGATTACTTAGGAGTGATAAGGTTGTTAGGAGTTATAAGGTTTCAAGTAATCTCTTCTCTTATCAAGGAAGAATATGTTTGAGTGGTTAGATAAATTCAAGCTCAACTCAATCATTGGTCAGAGCAGTTAATCCAAGCTGATCATTTGGTTACACTAGAAGTTTATTATTTTTAGACTCTCTTTTCTTGTTAGTTAGATTAGCTAAAATATATATATAGCATGTATCAGATTGAATTTCAAGCTTGCTTGCTCACGTTAATGAAAGAAAAAAAATATTTCAGTTATTAAAGTTTTTATGGTATCAGAGCTTTAAGTGAGTGGCAAAAAAAAAAAAACATTATGAGTTCCCTTTCACACAATGTGAGCAACTTTATTACTCTAAAACTCAAACCAGACAACTAACCTTTATGGAGAGAACAAGTCTTAGCACTTGTCGAAAGCCAAGATTTGATCGGCCATCTCACTGGAGAAACAACTGACCAAGCCAAAGATTCAACAACACCAAATGAGACTACATTAATAAACAACAAGACAGCTGAATGAAAAAATTTAGATCGGCTGCTTCATGGATGGTTGATTGGAACACTTTCAGAAGAAGCACTTGGTTTTGTCATAGGCCAAGACACATCAAAAGCAGTCTAGGATGCCCTGAAAGAGGCATATGCTCAAGACTCTCAAGAAAGGGAGTTCACTTTATGCCAGCAGCTCACATATCTCTGCAAAAATGACAGCAACACCATTGCTGAACACATTCAAAAATTCAAAAGCATCTGTGACAGTCTTACAACAATAGGAAGTTCCATGTCTGACAAAGAGAAGATATTTTCCTTAATCACTAGCCTAGGGCCAAAATATGAAGCCTTCACCACAACCATGTTGAAGCCACCTCAACCATCCTATACCGAATTGGTCTCTTTGCTGCAAAGGTATGAATAGAGATAAAATTGGTTCACCACTCAAACACCAACTCACCAACTGGCCTTTTATAGACAAAAACACAACCCAGGCTTCATCAATCGCAGGAGTCAAAATAGCTTCAACTCAAGTGGTTGAGGATTTCAAGCACACAATCAGAATTCCAGCAGTCAAGGAATTCGGAACCATGGCAACACAAATCAAAACAGCAATCGGCAAGATCTCAGAGCTCGTAAACCAGCTCCACCGAGACAACGAAGAATGACACAAGAAGAAAGAAAGATGTATCAAAATGACACTTGTTAAATCTGTGGAGTCATGGGACATATTGCAAAAATATGCTGGCATTTGGGTAAGTATACGCCAACAGCAGATGTAATTCCTAAAGCATTGGTTGCACCCACTTTTGATAACATTGTGTATGACACTGAATAGACCGCTGACACTGGAGCATCTCAGCACATGACAGGTAACTCTAAAATGTTGAAAAATAAACGTCCATACCTTGGAAATGAGTAAGTACTTATAGGAAATGGCAATCTGTTAGGAATTTAGTCTATAGGTGATACTAGTATTACTAAAGGTACTAAAACCTTATCCTTAAATGATGTTTTACATGTGCCTAAACTTAAAAGAAATTTGCTATCTGTTGGTCAACTTACAGATAATTATCCTATTAACTGTGAATTTTCTAATGTGGGTTTCTGTGTTAAAGAAAGGGAGACAGGTCACAAGGTGATGACAAGACAATGCAAGGGTGACTTATATGTTATTTCTAGTCCACATGAGTTACTTTTTTCTAGTAAGTTCAAATTAGGCACTGCCGACTTGTGGCATCAACGATTAGGACATCCTCAAGTGTCCATTCTTCAGTTGTTATAATAAAAGGGTTTGATTGATGTTCAAGGATCAAATAAGATACAGTCTTTTTGTAATAGTTGTTAATTAACTAAACTTAGCAGATTGCCTTTTTCATCTTCTGACAATATTAGTTCATCTATTTTCAATAAGATACATTGTGACTTATGGGGTCCATCACCTATTTTATCACTTGGCAAATTTCGCTATTATGCTTGCATTGTTAATGATTTCTCACATTATACTTGGCTCATTCCTCTATGAGCAAAATCTGATTTTTTTATGCTTACTTGGCTTTTGAAAAATATGTTGAAAGGCAATTTGACATAAAAATTAAAATATTTCACTCCGATAGAGGTGGTGAATTTATTAATTCCAGGCTCAGTTCTCATTTCCAAGCACAGGGTATTATTCATCAAGTCTTTTGCCCATACACTCCATAACAAACAGGTATGGTTGAGCGTCGTCATCGTATCATCGAGAGTTAGGTATGGCTATGTTGTTTCATTGTAACGGTCTTTTATACTTGTGGGTAGAAGCATTTACAACTGCTGTATTTTTAATTAATTGCTTACCATCCACTGCACTTGATTCTGATACACCTTACTTTAAGTTGCATAGAGCTCAACCCAAATATTCTTTCCTTTGAGTCTTTGGCTCAAAATATTTTCCATACACATGGGATACTTGCAACAATAAATTTGATCAAAAAACTATTCCATCTGTCTTCATTGGCTATAGTGATCAACATAAAGGTTATAAATGTTTTCACCCATCTACACAAAAAATTATTGTTTCCAGGCATTTAGTATTTGATGAACGAGAATTTCCATTCAAGAAACGTGCTACTAATACAATCACTTCTTCAAATATGAATTAGATAAGTATTTTTGACTCCTGGACTGTTCTTCCTTTTACTAATACTAACTCATCTTTGCAGGATTCCATGACCACCGATCCTTCTCTTCTACTATATCCATTGCAGCAATCTACCATGAATTGTCATAAATACAACACCATCCTTTCTAACGTCCACCTCTGACTCCACACATGAGCAACTCGAAACAGTATAAGATCCAGTTCTCATCAGAAGTGATACGGCTGATACATCATCCTCTCATCCAAAAACCACTATTGAATCTTCCATTCTAGCTTTCCCTGATCCACCTGTATTATCTTCTGCTGACCCTGATAATTCAATTGAAGAACCCTTGTCAGCATTCTCCACTGACGAGTCTGATTTACCAATTTTTATCCCATATCATCATCACTCCATGGTCACTCGCTTACAAGATGGTATTTATGAACCCAATCCTAAATATGCAATCTTGGTCACTGGTTCCGACATTCCTCGAATTCCTAAATCCATTAAATCAACTCTTCGGCATGATGGTTGGAAATGTGCCATGGACAAAGAAATGCTGTAATATCCCGTGCTTTTAAATATTTTTACATTGTACCAGGATATGCAATGTCAATAATTTTTGTGTATATATATTATAATGTTTTTACGAGTTGATATGTGTTTAAAATCTATTTTAATTATTGTGTCTTATTTACAGTGCTTTACATAAAATTTTCCCGGGACTTGCATTTTCGGGGAAATTTTCACGTAAATAATTTATTATTAATTATTTTAAATATATCTTCGGACTTACATGAACTCATACGTATTTTTAAATTACTAAATAGAGCCTATGTGTGTATATATTTATTTAATTAGGGTTTAGTATTTTACCCTAATAATTAATTAATTAATTAATTGTTTTATTGTTATTTAATTATTTTTAATTAATATTAAATTTTAAAATATTAAATATTAAGTGTGTGGATGTGATTTTTTTCAAATATTTTATTAAAATTATTTTTTTTATTATTTTTTTTATTATTTTTTTTCTTTGTTTCTTTTTCTTTTCTTTTTCTTTTCTTTTCTTTTCTTTTTTTTTTTCTTCTTCTTCTCCTTCCCCGTGCCCGACCACTCCCTCACCACCAACCGCCGCTGCAATTGCCGTTCCCCTACCATCAGTGTGCCTCTCGGCTTGCCACCGTCGTCCCCAGCCGTTCCCCGACGCCAGCAGCCTCCTTCCCCGGCGCCGGCAGCCTCTTTTCTTCCATTTTGATCGAAATTCTTTTCCTCGTCGTTCACCAACTTTCTGGCCACCATTTTCGACACCGCCGGTCTCTTTCTTCTCCTTGAGCTCTGGTGAGTGTGATTCTAGCTTTGGTTTGAGCTTAAATGGTCTTGATTTGCTTAGGTTTTGAATTTTCCAATTCGGCCATATTAGGGTTTTTAATTTTTTTGAGCTTTGAATTGATTGATTCATGAAAACTACATTCATAAATGTTGATCCTAGTAGCTTAATCTACATGTATGAATTTTTGTGGAATTTTTGGAGATTTTTTGGATTTTTGGGTATTTTTGAATATTTTAATATTATTTTCTAATTTTCGGAAATTAATTATTTAAATTATGAAATTTTGTTTTATGGTTAAATTAGGTGTTTAAATGAATTATAGGAATTTATTTGGAATTTTTATGAATTTCTATGTATTTATTTTGAATTATTGAAGTTTATGTAATTTTGGGAAAATTAGGTTAAATGTGTTTTTATTTGAAATTAATTGGTTAATTGAGTTTAATTATTTATAATATTGATAAATATGTTGAGAAAATTAATATTTGGATAATTGTATAATTTTTGGTGAATTTTTGAAGTAATTATAGTATATTTATATATATAAGGGCATTTTGGTAATTTTATCCTAAATTGGCTAAAAATATAATTTAATTGGTTTTAATAGTTATTTAAGGTATAAAAATGATTTCTAAAAATTATTTGGTATTTTTAACTAATTAAAACTATTTTTCATGAATTATTTTCAATTATATATATAATATACGGTTTTACTAATAAAATGAGTTTTTATCGGTTTTTACTGTGTTTAAAGGTTAATTATGTAATTTCTACCTATAAAATGTATTTTTAGGTTTTAAGGATATTTTTGGTATTTCTGAAATTATTCTATGTTTGTGGACCTCGGTCGGTAGATTGTAGTCTGGAGTCTGACCGAGGGGTTGTGGTTGAGTGTTAAGCTTGTATTTCGAAGTGTGTTTCTTTGCAGGGTCGGCTCTACTCTTTGAGTAGAGAGATGTCCGTTTTACAGGGGAGGTTCTACCGAATTTTCGATAGAATTTTCGTAAAACGTGATGTCCGGTCGAACCCTAATTTTGATTCTGTGTTTAATATTCTAGATCGAATTCTAGGAATTCTGTTAGGGTTATTCTGATATCTATTATTTATTGTTTGTTTAGTTACGCCGAGAACGAGGGCTAGTGGACCAGGCCCGTTGGACCCATCTCGAGGAGCGCACTAATTTGTGAGTTGCTATTTTATATATATATGCTTAGGATGCATGATTTTATAAATATACGTTTTATCTTAATTAAAAATGCATAAATAATGTGATTTGTATTTAAGTATATTTTTGGTTTATTTTTAGTTTATTTTTGGTATATATTAAATTATATGCATGTTTTATAAATAAATTATATTTAAAATGTTTTTAAATATATTTCTAGCTTAATTTATAAGTTGATTAGATTTATTTGACGTATATATACTCGAAATATACCTGGTTCATTTTTGGTATATTTCTAGTATATATATGGTCTATGTTGTTATTTTATTTAAATTCATGCATCATTTATTGTGAATGAATATTTTATAATATTAATGATGAAGGATATCAATAGAACGTGTTACCTAGTGAGCAGCACTAGGACCGAGTACGTATCGATACGCCTATAGTATTTAGGCTATATTACTAACCATTTGTGGATATTGATTGAATATGACTATTTGATGTGTGAGATATGGTTTGGAGGTATGATTGCTGGAGCTCGGTTGACCAAGTGTCTCGGGGCCAATCACACTGACAGTCAGACTGTTGGAGCTCGGTTGACTTAGTGTCTCGGGGTTAGTCTACTGTCTAAATGGATTAAGTGGATATATTTGGAATAAGTGAGCCTGTATGGCTAGAGTGTTGTCTAACACTATTTTCGAGGTTGCGATATTCTAGGGTTCTATGTGATCCTTCATAAACGATGATTTTCAATAAAAATATATAAAAATGATTTTTACTGTATCTGTGTGAATTTGCCTGTATATATACGTATTACATATTGTGTTGACTGTATACATTGTTATTTAGTGTGCATGTATATATATTATAGTAATTCACTCAGTGAGGTCTGACTCCCCTCCGTTGACAATTTTTTAGGAGAGTCAATATCTTCAGACCTCAGTAGCAGGCCTATACGCCGGATTTCTTCCGCCCTGGCTTCCTTGTGTAAACTGCTTACTTGAGTCTTATTTTTATAATCCAGACACTGCAGTAGTTGTAAATTAATTGGGGGATTTTATGTATTATATTTATTCGAGATATTGTATTATACTTGAACTGGATTTGTATTAAAAGATTTATATATATGAGATGAGATTTAATTTAAATCCAGTTGATGAAAATAATATTGTGATATTTATGATTTTTATTTCCACTGCATTATATATTGTTATTACTATTGCATGTTTTATTTTATTTTTAGGCTTGCTACGGGTTCCGGATTTGAAAGAATTCCTGTTCCCTAGCGCCGGTCATGACCCCTGTTTTGGGTCATGACAAATGCAAGCTCTTCATCAAAATCAGACCTAGAGACTGGTGCCATGTGACTCCTCAATGCATGTCATAGGATGCAAATGGGTTGTCAAACCAAAGTTAAAGCCTAATGGTTCTCTTGATCGACTAAAGGCACGCCTCGTTGCCAAAGGATATCACTAAATTGATGGTGTTGATTACAATGATATGTTTTCACCTGTTATAAAGCCTGGCACCATCTGTCTTATACTCAGTCTTGCTCTTGTTCGTCATTGGGACATTTGGCAACTTGATGTTAAAAATACTTTCTTTCACGGTGTCCTTACTGAGGATATTTATATGGAACAGCCTCTAGGCATGGTTGATCCAAAGTTTCCCAATCATGTTTGCAAACTTCAACGGGCACTTTACGGTCTAAAACAAGCACCTCGTGCCTGGTTTGATCGCTTTAGTACCTTTCTTTTAAAATATGATTTTCTTTGTAGTCTTGCAGATCCATCCTTGTTTATTTTTTATTGCTCATTTGGCTCACTAATTCTCTTATTATATGTTGATGATATGCTTCTCTCAGGTTCAAATTTCCAACTACTTTCCTCTTTCATTTAGTTGTTATATACAGAGTTTGCCATGAAAGATCTTGGTCCGCTCCATCACTTTCTTGGCATCAAGGTCACTACAACTCTAGATGGCTTGCATTTGTCCCAATCTCACTATGCCCTTACCATTCTTGAATGAGCAGAAATGGTCGATTGCAAGCCTATGAGCATACCACTTGAAGCCAAGATGAAAGGCCTTTACATTCAAACTCCCTTTGAAGATTCGACTTTATATCGTGCAATTGTTGGTGCTTTATAGTACCTTACCCTCACTCGGCCTGACTTAGCCTGTAGTGTTAACTTTATCTCTGAATTTATGCACTCTCCCACTCACTCTCATCTTAAGATGGCTAAACGCATTCTGTGTTATGTCAAAGGAACAATTACTCTTGGTCTGAACCTTACTTCAAACACTACTCTTAATCTTTATGCTTTTTCAGATTTAGATTGGGCTGGCTGTCTTATAACTCATCATTATACAACAGGTTATTGCACTTTTCTTGGTCAGAATCCAATCTCCTGGTGTGCCAAGAAGCAACAAACTGTTTCTCACTCTAGCACTGAAGCAGAGTATCGAGCAATGACACACATTGCAGCTGAAGTTACCTAGTTAACTTATATTCTGAAAGATCTTTATGTTCCACAACCTCACACTCCAGTACTGTTCAGTGACAATATTAGTGCTTTATATATGACTGTCAATCCCATTTTTTATGCAAGAAGTAAGTGCATTGACCTTGATTATCACTTTATCCGTGAAAGGGTTGCATTTGGTTTTCTCATCGCTCAATATATTCCTACTTCATCTTAGGTAGCTAACATCTTTACTAAACCTATGTCCAAAGCTACTCTTGCTCTCTATCGTCCTAAACTTCGCCTCCAACCTCAGCTTTGTTTGCGGGGAGATATTAATAGCACCAGCTCATCTGAGATTACTTTGGAGTGATAAGGTTGTTAGGAGTTATAAGGTTATAAGTAATCTTTTCTCTTATTAAGGAAAAATATATTTGGGTGGTTAGATAAATTCAAGCTCAACTCAATCATTGGTTAGAGCAGTTAATTCAAGCTGATCATTTGGTTACAACAGAAGTTTATTATTTTAGACTCTCTTATTTTGTTAGTTAGATTAGCTATAATATATATATAGCATGTATTAGATTGAATTTCAAGCTTGCTTGCTCACGTTAATAAAAGAAAAAAATAATTTCAGTTATCAAAGTTTTTATCATGGACATAAGACTACGTGCAAGGTAAATGAGAATGTGTAAGAGCGTGCGATTGTGAAGCAGGTAATTAAGAGAAAAATAGCTTGTTAGGGTTTATATTGATTCTGTTCTTTGATAATTTGAAAGGTTCAACCAATAATATTTAGTATTTTATCAATTTAATTAAGTACTAAATTTTCATTGGTTTGACTTTTTAACTTATTAAAAGCGTATAACTTCTCTTGTTAGAGGTAATTTCTATTGAGATTATACATATGAGTTAGCTAATTGATCCAGCTGATAAAAGTTTGGTATCAAAAAGTTGAGTAGAAAGTATTTGGTAAATTTTTTATATCAATGGCTGATAACTAATTGATTCCCAATCAGCTTCAAATTGTAGTTTTTTTAATCAGTTGACTCCAATTTTTTTTATTACAAAATTAACTTTATAACTTCAATGGGTTTTATTAAAGTTTAGATGTTAACAAGTGTTGGGCTTAATGGCCAAATGCTAATAGTTGTTTACCTTTTGTAATCTACATAGAAGCTCTATCTTTTATCTTGCACAACAAGCAGAACCAATATCACAGGTGGCAAAGATTCTCTTATGTCATCAATAAGCAATAGTGTTAATAGTAGTAGAAGCAGTGTTAGCTGCAGCAGTGCTAGAATGAGTTCAAGTGAGAATTTTGATAGAAGATTATTGTATCATATAAGAAAAGCTAGAAGTTATAGATTATGGTCGATGTCATCATCATCATCAACTCTAATGGCTAGTAAAGTTATTATGGCACAACTTTATGGATCATCTGAAAGATGGCAACATGTCATGCCTGTAGTCCTACCCATAGTTACTTGGTATGTCGTATGTTTTGGTTCATGGTACTGGTACTAGTACTCGAAACTCTAATATCAATGTATACAATATGCTGGGGGTAGATTTAGTTAGTTCGCTTTTTTGGTATGTGGTACATTAAACATACATTTTTGGATCGTTTAATAATTAATAATGAGTTTTTTTTTATTTAGAATAATTACAACAAATGCTAAAAAAAATTAGACCTATATATGTAATGATTGAACATAGTTTATAATTTAATATTAAAATTTGATGTTGTTCATGATATTAGCAATACAAAACATAGTTGGAAAACCATAATAAGTTCATAAATTAGTAATTTTAAATATAGAGCAAAACAAAATATCTAGTCACTTAGAGATAACTTAATTTCTTTAATTTCTTCTGCCTTGGCATCTTGTTCTCTTTTGCGTTTGATGGTTTATTGCTACTGTCATCTTTTACTTTGGCCTTTGAGACTTCAACTTCAACTTCATTATCATCATCATCATCATTTAAATCTAATGAGCTCCATTTCATTTGTTCAAGCCTTATAATTGAATCCTCTAAATTTGAATTTTCTGGCTCTATATCCCATTTTTTATGAGGTCCTTCTTCATAACTTTGAACAAATCGAGATTGAAGTCAAATATTAGAGTGAATGAAGACCAATTCATCAACACTTGTACAATTCAATGTATTTCTTTTAACACTATGAATATAAGAGTATGTACTCTAATTCCTCTTAGCTGAAGAGCTACTAATTGCTTGTGATAACACTTTTTTTGCTACCTTTACCAATTCTGGAGTTTCATACCTATATGTTGACCACCAGTCAATTGAATCCATAGTTATAGCATTAAGTTGGGCAAATGACATATTATATATGTCTTTCTTCATGTGAAAAGTTGCAAATTGTTCTCGTAAGAGCTTTTCTTCCATCCTATTTTTTGCAATTCTTTTAAAATCTTTCATAACACCTAAAACAACTTCTTTATCAAGATTTGGAGCCTTTCTACATTCGCCTCTAGGAGCTAGTATCTCTAGGTAATGCGAATCATAAAATCTTGGATTGAGAGAAAAACCAAGACTATGCATTGGAACATTCATCTTTCCCCATCTTTCCAGCACAATAACCTCCATTTTTTCATAACAATCTTTATACTTATTACTGCTCATTATATCCTTCATTCTCCAAGCATGTTATCCATTCTTTCATATATCTCCCCTAACTTCGGACCTTCATCGTCACTAAACTTAATTAACATATAAAGTGGCCTAGTAATAACAATTATATTTTCAACTTCCTCCTAAAATTCCTCTTCACTAATTGTTGCAGCAACTAAGGTACCCATTATCCTTATTCTTTCATCTCTTTGTTTCACCTACTCCCTCCATGATTTTAAAACAGTTATGGTTGCTAAAGACTCTTTACAATTTAACAACCTTTTCAATAAAATGCAGTGTGAAGCAAATCTAGTCTTTGCCACCTTCAACAATTCCAACTTCAACTGAGTTCTAAACATAGCTAATGCTTGTGAGTGATTGATGATGTATTTCACAATGCATTTTCCTCTTTTATCCTTCATCCAATCAAACTTTTGGGCAAAATCCTTAAAAATCAGGTTGAGAGTATGAACAATACAAGGAGAGCAAATTATGTGATTGTATACCTTTTGTACTTCTTTTCTAGTTGTTTTACAATTCGATGATTGTGGACTCCACTGTATTCTTTTCTCACTAGCTAAATGGCCGGCAGAATATTTTTCTTACTGGTTAAGCTATCATATATCATTCATAGCTGAGTCAGTTTATCCAAGTCACATCGTATAAAAACAATTATTTATATATATATTTAAAGTACTCTTTATAATTGTTAACGAGTAAGTACCTAAATAATAATTCTTTTGAATAATTTACTAACACTTCTGAAATTTAATCAAAATTATTATTTTATTTTTATATTTTTAAAAATCAATTAAATATTTCCTAAATTTTAATTTCATTAATTATTTCTCTCATCCGTTAGATTTTTAGAGTGTAACTGGTTAATTTTATATATAAAGATTTTTTAACCCTTTGGTGACATAAATATTGACTTTTACTCTGTTATTTTAATTAAATTACATCTTTTTTGTATAAAAAATTATATATTTAAATTATTATTATTATTATTAATGGATTTGAGAAAAAAATATTTTTTAAAATTTTCTACTTTATTGGTACTGTTCTTATATAATTATTGATGAGATTGATTGTTCATATTGGTTATTTTTGGAAGATAAATTTTATTTTGGTACTGAGTGTTGAAAATGTTGACAGAGACGAAAACAAAAAAAAGAAAAAAAAAAGGTCACAGAAAAGTCTTTCCCCAATTTTCATTCTCTCCAAACAGAAAAAAGAAAATAATAATGCATAGTTTTGTGTTGCGTTTGCCAACTTCTCCACCTACTCAAAACCAATAATAATGCATAGTTTTATGTACAAATTTTTTTCATTCCCGCAATTGAACAAGGGAGAGATTGAGCCACAAAAAAAAGAAAAAAGAAAAAAAGAAGATCAACAATCCCAGAATTTTTATTTATATCATCATAGAAATGAATTAATGAAACTAAAATTATTTATCAAATTTATGTGAAATTAAAAAAAATTAAACTCGTAAATTAAAATTACTGAAAATAAAACCAACATCACAAAAGCAAATTCATTATTATCAAGAACAAATAATAAAAAACAAATAACCAAGATCATAAATTTGTTTTTTTTTTTCCAGAACAGCCATTGCCACAAGAAATCAAAAACCCAAAAAAACTCAAATATCATCAATGGCATAAACAACAATCAAGATCTCAGTTTTTCCTCAAGTGGCGGTGGTATCCTAGGTCCCCTCCAAATATAGACATATATAATAATAATAATAATAATAAATGTTTTAAATAATTTTTTATCCTATTGTATTTTTTTTTTCTAGAATTAGTCACTCTATTTTATTTACAAAATAAAATTTATTTTTTAAATAATTTTACTATTAAATATGTAAAATAAATTTTATTTAATGGTATTAAAAGTAAATATAAATAAAATTATAGGTTTAGTTTATATATTGTATTTTATTACTTTTCAATCAAACAAATTTTATTTTTATTTTTAGATTCAAAATATTTTTAAAATTCTATTATGTGCTAATTAAAGTAGAAATTAGGGGGAAATAGACAATTAAAGGTCATCACATCCTTTTAACCGATTAAATTTTATTATAGTTCTTTAAAATTTATAAGTTCACATTCTCTCATCAAAATTTAACTGATTTTTCATAATTCCAATATAATAAATTAAATATATTTAAAATTTTTTAGTTGAAAATAATTAAAATTTTGTGATTTTAAATTAGGATATAATGTCGGTGCTAATTTCAAATTATTTTTTTAATTTATTTAATTTTAATAGCAAAAATTAGTTAAAATTAAAAAATTAATAATTAATTGATAATTTAAATATAACAAATAAAAAAAATTGCTTAGGGCCACAAACTGGTTTTGTCCTACGCTGAGATCCGTCTGAGAAGGGAACACATTTCCTGTGAGAGCAGCACCTCCTTTTTTTCTAACCTCCAACATTCTGATACCCACTTCTCATGTTCCTAACGTGGACTATGAGTGTTTTTTATGAGGAACAACAACCTTAACCAGACAACCTCCATTCCTACATGAGCACATTTTTCACGTGTGATTTGGCACAAAACTTCAACCAGCAAATGTATTGTCATGTTGAAAATTTTTAAAAACTTTTCAAAAATATTTCGAGATTGTTTAAGAAAACTTAAAAACACTTTTCTAACTTAAAACCACAGAAACAACATTAAAACATATTTTTTTAGTTTTTTAAATAGAAAATAAAATAAAAAATAATTTTATATTTTAATTAAATAAAATAATTTATAATCATACTATTAATTTTATATTTATATTTGTACATGTTTATATATTTATATTTGTACATGTTTATTATACACTCGGATTCTCAACTAGTAGTCAACCAAGTCAGCGGACCATTTCAAGTCAAAGATGGTAGCATCACCAAGTACGTAGACAAAGCCAGGCGACTTTTGCAACACATCGAGCAAGACGGAGGCCAATGGAATATCGTTCAAATTCCCAGAGAAGACAACCATGAGGCCGATTACCTTGCTAAATCTGCAGCCGAGAACAGTCAAGCATTTAGGGATATGGATTTCACCGAATCACTCACCAATCCCAGCACAGAGGATAATGAAATTTTCAGAACACAACCAGTCTCGGAATGGATACAGCCCATCATCCAATATCTTGAACATGGCACACTTCTGGAAGATAAGCTGCAAGCTCGGAAGCTCAAAGCCAAAGCAACATACTATTTTATCCACCGAGGGGAGCTCTACCGAAAATCCCTCTCACACCCTTGGTCGAAATGCGTTTCCCCAGAGGAGGGAAATTACATACTAAGAGAAATCCATGAAGGAATTTGTGGTGCACATGAGTCCTACTATTCGCTCACTAGAAAGGCCCTGCTCTAGGGATATTACTGGCCCACCATGTCCAAGGATGCCCAACAGCTAACACAATCATGTCACCAATGCCAGCACCACGCCCGACTTAGCCACAAATCTTCTCGGCCTCTACATCCCATTGGCAGCCCATGGCCTTTCACCATGTGGGGGATGGACATCTTGGGTCCTTTTCCTCTATCTACCTCACAGAAAAAGTTCTTAATCGTGGCCATTGACCATTTCACGAAATGGGTAGAAGCAGAAGCAGTCCCAACCATCATAGAAGCCCGAATACAACACTTTTTCTGGAAGGAAATCATTTGCAGATTCGGCATCCCCCACACCTTAATTACAGACAATGGCAAACAGTTTGACAACCATAAATTCAGAAATTTCTGCTCAGACCTTGGCATAAAACTGCGCTTCACCTCAGTAGCTCACCCGTAGACGAACAGACAAACTGAGGTCACAAACAGAATCCTCATGCAAGGGTTGAAGAAAAGACTCGATGACAAGAAAGGGAACTGGTCGAAGAGCTGAATAATGTAATCTGGGCATACAGAACCACACCTCGATCATCCACTGGAGAAACGCCGTTCAGACTAACTTACGGCATGGATGCAATAATTCCAGTAGAGGTGGGATCCCCAAGTTACCGAGTAAGCCAAGACCTCGACCACACCGTCAATAACATCAACGCACGAATATGCCTTGACATACTAGAAGAACGAAGAGAACAAGCAGCAGCAACGGCAGAGGCACATCGACAAAGGATAACTCGATACCACCATCTGCGTAAAGCAACAGAGAATTTCAGGACAGGTGACTGGGTACTCATAAGAGCAGATATAGGTAAAGGCACCTCCGGTATCGGCAAGTTAGGCCCTAATTGGGAAGGTCCGTATTAGATCTCAGAATGCACAACAAAGGGGGCGTATAAACTAAGAGAAAGAGGAGGCAAAGAACTACCGAGGTTCTGGAACTCACCTTGCAGCTTATTGGGGCCACATCCGGTCATACATCTTTACCTCCGAAAAACACTCCGAGATACCTATCCTTGGGAACAGATCTCCCACATTACGCTCCGTTGCAGCACCATCGATCAATACCCTCAATACCTTTTTCAAGCCTACTAGAAACGCCAGCAATAACCACTCCAAACCTAAACACAGTAACCCAAACACTCGGCCTTAACCAATCAAGCAAAGACGCCATGATAAAAAATATTCAGGCACAAATAACCCTGATGCAACAACAGCTAAGCGCTATAATATAGAGCGAGCATACTGAACTGGCTCCAAATAATGATAATGCAGCACCCCGATAGGCTCCAGGGACAAGCACAGGGAAGGGTAAAGCACTAGAAGGGGAGTGTAATTCATCCATCCCAGCTCTCGATGATTTGAAATTAGCACAAAAGGTTGAGAAAGTAATGAACAAGGCCCAGACTAAACCTAGAAAGGAAGAAGAATGGGTGATGGATAGCAGAACTTCGTTTGTCAGTAGAATAATTCAAACGGAGATTCCTTGTAAGTTCAGAATCCTACAGCTTGATCAGTACGATGGGACAGGAGACCCTATTAGTCATATATCTGCTTTCCGAACAAAGATGCTGCTCCAAAATGTGAACGATGGAATCATGTGCAGAGTCTTCCCAAGTACACTCATAAAAAGCGCCCAAAAATGATTTCATCGGCTCCCGGAGAATACTATCACTTCTTTTGAAGACTTAGCCGAGCAATTCCATATCAGATTTATCACCAATATCCCTCCTGAAAAAAACATCAATGACCTCCGGGTGTGCCGGCAAGAAGCTGATGAGTCTCTACGAAGTTACCTTGACCGTTTCAACAAAACAGCCATGCAGATTGAACACCTCGTTGATGAAGTCACCATAGAAGCTTTAAAAAATGGCACTAGATTCGGCAAGCTAAAAGACAAATTAATGACTAAAGAACCGAGTACCTTTGCCGAAGCAATGGCGATAGCGGTTCGGATGATAAAGATGGACGAGGACAGGAGGATGCGTCGGGAAGAAGATAGGCCACCAACTAGAGATGAATGGCCAAAGCAGAGATGAGCAAGCTTCCCAAAAACAAATTTCTGAGTTTTGACAGATAGGTTTGATAGGGAAGCAGATAGATATACACCCCTCAACACTTCTCGATCAAGGATCCTTATGTAGGTCAGGCAGAATGGAGTGGAAATTACACCAGCCAAAAGAATTAGCCCAAGCCAAAGATTTACTCGTGATAAAAGCCAGTACTGCGAGTACCACAGGGAATACGACCATAACACAGAAGGCTGCAGAGAACTGAAGAGTGCCATAGAAAAACTAGTGCAACGGGGAAAGCTTGATAATTTCACTAATGCACCGAGGAGACGCGAAAACATGGAAAACCATGATCGTGACAAAGCCAAGGCAAAGAAAGCTAGGAAGGAACCGATCGGAACGATCAATATGATTGTGGGAGGAGAAAACACCGGGAAACGATTAAAATGTAGTAGAGGAAAAATGATACCTGGTAAAAGCAACAACATTCTTAACTCGGAAGATAATTCGCCTATACATCACCCTCACAATGATGCCCTGGTGATAACCGCATGCATAAATGAGTATCGAGTCAAAAGGCTATTGGTCGATAACGGGAGTGCTATCAATGTTTTATCTTGGAATGCGTACAAAGCTATGGGCGGCTCCATCACCAACTTAACGGCCATCCAGAACCGCATCACTAGTTTTTGTGGAGGAACGGTGCAACCAATGGGGACTGTCAATCTGGATCTAGAATTCGGAAACCAAGAGGATGAGGAAATAAAAATCGTCCGGACCCCATTCAACGTGGTGGACATACCACTAGCCTATAATGGGATAATAGGGCGATCGGCACTTTACGAAGTAGATGCAGTCACCAGCATCTGACAATTAACCATGAAAATCCCAATCAGAATGGGAACCCTTACTATCAGGGGAGATTAACAGATGGCCAGACAATGCTATCAGATGACCATGAAATCTCTGGTGGAAGCTTTTCATTTGGAAGCATGGGAAGTTGAGAAGCAAGGCACTAATCCACAATTAGTGGAAGACACGGAGACATTGCAAATCAAGGGAGGAAAATCCGTGAAAATTGGTAATGCCCTTAATCATGACATCAAAGACGCATTAAGGAACACCCTTATTAGACACTCAGAAGATTTTGCTTCTCAAGCCTCCGAGATCATCGGCATGGACCTGCTGGTTGCCTGTCACTGCCTAAACATCAAACCAGGGGCCAAGCCAGTAGCACAGAAGAAAAGAACTTTCGCCTACGAAAGACAAAAGACCATTACCGAGGAAACAGCGAAGGTTTTAGCAACCGGATTCATTAAAGAGGTTTCTCACCCGGATTGGGTAGCCAACGTAGTACTCGTCAAGAAAGCAAATGGGAAGTACAGAATGTGTGTAGACTACATCGACCTTAACCATGCATGCCCCAAAGACAGCTACCCGTTACCAACGATTGATCAGCTTGTCGATTCCATGGCTGGTCATGGCCTGTATAGCTTCGTAGATGCGGCCTAAGGTTATCACCAGATCCTCATAAAAAAAGAAGACCAGGAGAAAACGTCTTTCATCACACTCCAAGGGCTGTACTGCTACAAGGTGATGCCCTTCGGGCTGAAAAATGCCGAAGCCACATACCAAAGAATGATGAACCAAGTCCTTCAGAGCCAGATTGGGACCAGCGTGGAGGTATATATGGATGACATCATCATCAAAAGCAAACAGTCTGAGAACCACCCAGCGAACGTGGAATAAGTCCTCCAGTTACTAAGCCAATCCAGGATCAAGTTGAATCCTGATAAATGCATCTTCGGAGTTCAAGCCAGCAAATTCCTGGGGTTCATGATTTCCCACCGAGGCATTGAAGCCAACCCAGAAAAAAGGAAAGCCATACTCAACATGGCCGCACCAAAAAGCGTCCGGGATATACAAAAGCTAAACGAAAGAATAACCGCACTGGGGCGCTTTATTTCTTGCTCAGCTAGGCGATGTCTACCATTATTCCTAGCTCTCAAAAGTTTCGACAAGTTTCAGTGGTCTGCTGATTGCCAAGCAGCATTTGAAGACATTAAAAGATTCTTATCTTCCCCACCATTAATCAGCCGTCCAATACCGAATGAGACCTTATACTTATACCTGTCCGTTGGCCGAGAATGCATCGCTTCAGTACTGAAAAGGGAAGAGGGAAGCCAACAAAGCCCTATCTACTATGTCAGCAAGATGCTCCGAGGACCTGAAGTCCGATACACCATGCTAGACAAGTTAGCCTTAGCTGTGGTTCATACTTCTCGAAAGCTTCATCACTACTTCCAAGCTTATCATATCATGGTCCGGTCCTATTTTCCACTGCGTAAAATATTACAGAGACCAGAGACTTTAGACAGGCTAGTGCAATGGTCGGTCTTACTCGGCGAGTTCGACATTGATTATGAACCTCGATCACAGATGAAGGCATAGGCCTTAGCGGATTTTGTACAAGAAATGGCTCCAGAAGCTATAACCTTGACCAAAATGCTAGAATGGAAGCTCTATGTCAACGGAGCATCCTCAGCTCATGGTTTCGGAGCAGGAATAATCCTCAGGGGACCACATAAAGTTCATATTCAGTATGCAGTCTGCATAGAGTATAACGCCACCAATAATGTGACTAAATATGAAGCACTTATTACAGGGTTGAAGCTAGCAGCGGAAGTCAGGGCCGAACACCTCATTATACACTCGGATTCCCAACTAGTAGTCAACCAAGTCAGCGGACCATTTCAAGTTAAAGATGCCAACATCACCAAGTACGTAGACAAAGCCAGGCGACTTTTGCAACACATCGAGCAAGACGGAGGCCAATGGAATATCATTCAAATTCCCAGAGAAGACAACCATGAGGCCGATTACCTTGCTAAATCCGCAGCCGAGAACAGTCAAGCATTTAGGGATATGGATTTCACCGAATCACTCACCAATCCCAGCATAGAGGATAATGAAATTTTCAGAACACAACCAGTCTCGAAATGGATACAGCCCATCATCCAATATCTTGAACATGGCACACTTCCGGAAGATAAGCTGCAAGCTCGGAAGCTCAAAGCCAAAGCAGCATACTATTCTATCCACCGAGGGGAGCTCTACCGAAAATCCCTCTCACACCCTTGGTCGAAATGCGTTTCCCCAGAGGAGGGAAATTACATACTAAGAGAAATCCATGAAGGAATCTGTGGTGCATATAAGTCCTACTATTCGCTTACTAGAAAGGCCCTACTCCAGGGATATTACTGGCCCACCATGTCCAAGGATGCCCAAAAGCTAACACAATCATGTCACCAATGCCAGCACCACGCCCGACTTAGCCACAAATCTTCTCGGCCTCTACATCCCATTGGCAGCCCATGGCCTTTCGCCATGTGGGGGATGGACATCTTGGGTCCTTTTCCTCTATCTACCTCACAGAAAAAGTTCTTAATCGTGGCCATTGACCATTTCACGAAATGGGTAGAAGCAGAAGCAGTCCCAACCATCATAGAAGCCCGAATACAACACTTTTTCTGGAAGGAAATCATTTGCAGATTCGGCATCCCCCACACCTTAATTACAGACAATGGCAAACAGTTTGACAACCATAAATTCAGAAATTTTTGCTCAGACCTTGGCATAAAACTGCGCTTCACCTCAGTAGCTCACCCGTAGACGAACGAACAAACTGAGGTCACAAACAGAATCCTCATGCAAGGGTTGAAGAAAAGACTCGATGACAAGAAAGGGAACTGGTCGAAGAGCTGAATAATGTAATCTGGGCATACAGAACCACACCTCGATCATCCACTGGAGAAACGCCGTTCAGACTAACTTACGACATGGATGCAGTAATTCCAGTAGAGGTGGGATCCCCAAGTTATCGGGTAAGCCAAGACCTCGGCCACGCCGTCAATAACATCAACGCATGAATATGCCTTGACATACTAGAAGAACGAAGAGAACAAGCAGCAGCAATGGCAGAGGCACATCGATAAAGGATAACTCGATACCACCATCTGCGTAAAGCAACAGAGAATTTCAGGATAGGTGACTGGGTACTCAAAATAGCAGATATAGGTAAAGGCACCTCCGGTACCAGCAAGTTAGGCCCTAATTGGGAAGGTCCATATCAGATCTCAGAATGCACAACAAAGGGGGTGTATAAACTAAGAGAAAGAGGAGGCAAAGAACTATCGAGGTTCTGGAACTCAGACTCCCTCAGAAAATATTATCAGTAATCATGTATTCGAACACATAATTTGATTCAATGAAAACTATCTTTATTGATTAAGAATATTTTTACAGCTGATTGTCAAAAAAAAAAAAGATACATAAAACCTATCTATTATAGTATCTCTACACCCGGACCCCTCATCCCGAAAACTGAGGGGGAAGCATCATTAGCAGCCTCTGGATGCTCGCCAGACCCAGCTGTAGCAATAACCTCTTCAGACTCCCTTACAGATAAGGAACCGACCTTTCGACGGGCGTCATCCTTTGCAGCAAGCCTTGCCAGATCGGCTGGGGTTATCCGATCTAAGGCCCCCAGATCCAATCCTGAGTCTTGAGAGAGCATGATCCTTTTGCATTCTACCCGATACGCCTTAAGAAACCCCCCTACCATGCTCTGATATGTCTTCTTATCATTGGCACGAGATTTCTCAAGCTCAGCTAGCCTCTCGTGAAGTCTAGCAATTTGAAGATCCTGCTCCTCGATCCTCCTTGTCAGCTGAGCCTGACTATGTTCTAGCTCGAAAATCTTCTTCTGATTCACCTCCGTGTCAGATTTAGCCTCCACGTAGCTTGTCTGGCAGTGCTCCAGAGCTGCTTTAGTGCTATCCAGTTTTTTTTCAAAATCTATGGCAATCGTCCCCACCTCCGTTTCCTTCAAGCTGTACTGGCTCTTCAAATAGAAGTACTGATCCTTAGCCAGCAACAAGGCCTAAGTCATCTGCCAATAACAACTCAACAATTTAGCCAAAATCCCACTACAAATAGTTATATTAAGAACCAGATACTCCATTACCTCCAGCGACTGATCGATCATAGAATCAAGCAATCCGTCCTGTCCCTCATCCGACCACCGCTGCATGTCTCCGGGTAACCGCAGTGACTCGACGTACTGGTCCCGTACTTGACTGTTGGAGATGCTCGAGGGTTTTATTTTCTTCAATATCCAGCCCCGCATATCCGGACAACCAGATAATCGGGGGCGTTGGACATAAATCTCTTCATCTAGCCCCTCCGCGTCTGACTTTGCTTCGATCAGTCGCCTTTTCCGTCATCCAACCTGCTCTGGCCGCTCACCTTCCATTGTTGCTTTGCCCTTTGGATAGACAGGAATAGCCTTCGGAGCAGCGGGAGCCTCAGCTTGAGGGGAAGGATAATCCCGGCACTCCTCCACTGCAGCTGGCTCATCTACTAAGGAAATCCCGCCCGTAAAATCAAAAAAGTCAGCCATCTACAGACGGAAAGATAAGACTAGTTAGAAAAAACAAAACTCAAAATAAAATTCATACCAGAGCAATGGTCGCGACTTGGATAGACTCTCCACAAATATCTCCTGGATGCATCCTCTGCGGATTGAGCTTCAGCGAGTCCGTCTAGATGTAGCCGTAAAACTAATTTCGTATATGGATCGGAAAGTTTCGCTGGATGGGTCACTTTGTGACACTCGTCCGACCACATCCTCTGGACATCCAGGAAGTCCGATTGACGCTCCACGATAAAAAAATGGTATCTCCACTTCTTGTGAAGATCCGGTAGTTTAACAAAAAGGGAATGGTTAGGTACGATCGAAAGGGAGAACATCAGCTCTCCTTTCTTCCTCGTCAGCCTATACAAATACCGGAGGACGTCTAGATCGGGAACCCTACCCTCCTCATGCATCAGCAAGATGAACCCGGTCAGTATCCGATAACTATTCGGATGAAGCTGATCGGGCGCTATGTTATTTCTATTAAGGAAATCCTTCATAAAGGGGTCCAAGGGAAATTTCAGACCCCCCTCTAACTGGTCAAAATATACCACTAATCTACTTAGCCCCGATATAGGAGTATGGGCCCTAAACCTTCTATCTACGGTGTGGAGGGTGTAATCGGCGGGGATGCAGAACCGCCGCTGGTACCACCCTAGCAATTCATTATCTACATTGGACACAAAAAGGTCAAAGCTAATCTCTTCCCGAGGAGCCATAGCAAAGAAGGGGACGAAAACCTAATGATAAAAAAGGAGAGAGGCAAAAAAGAGAAGGAGAAAAATGATGAAAGAATCACCTGGCAACCTCAAGCGAGAGTTATGGCAGGAAGGAATAAGAATTGTGGATGCAGTAGAAATGCAGCAAAAACAGAATGAAAGGGCAAAATAAAGCAAAATGTGTCAGTTAGCAAATGCAACAGTATTTATAGAGACATGGAAGAACTTGGAAGCACACCATTAACTGCCCCCATTATTACTGCACTCCTCCCTAGACTACCAAGGGCCTATTGGGAATAAAAAAAAAACCCATTAGGCGAAGAGTCACGATAACGACTGTACGAGCATTTTGATCACTGACACATGAAATGATGCATCAATCAGAGTTGAAATGAAGTCACCCTGTGATTGGCCCACTCACATTTTTGACTGGGCCGCTCCATCAAGCGAATCGGGAAACGCTCCAAGCATCACTCCCAGACCATTCCATGCAAAGTCCAGTGACTGAAGCTGGCACCCTCAGGTCACTTCGGTAGTACTGAAGATCCGAGCATGTAAGCCTTGCGCCCCTGTGCCGAGCATCTAAGTCTCGCTCATACAAAGTCCAGTGACTGAAGCTGGCACCCTCAGGTCGCTTCCGTAGTACTGAGGATCCGAGCATATAAGCCTCGCGCCCCTGTGCCGAGCATCTAAGTCTCGCTCATACAAAGTCCAGTGACTGAAGCTGGCACCCTCAGGTCGCTTCCGTAGTACTGAGGATCCGAGCATGTAAGCCTCGCGCCCCTGTGCCGAGCATCTAAGTCTCGCTCACATAAAGTCCAGTGACTGAAGCTGGCACCCTCAGGTCGCTTTCATAGAACTGAGGATCCGAGTATGTACCCCAGTTCTGCAGATTACGATTCAATGACAAATCAACCAAAAATACTCGGCACCAAGCTCTGCTTATTACGATGAAGGCTGGCCACCTCAGCTTACTTGCATCTTATCACCCGTATAAAGGCACCACTGCATCTTACTCGGACGCGACGGACATAAATATCCGCATACTCCGGGGGGGGACTCTTGATACCATATAGAATGTTTCCACTTAATTAGGGGTCATCCACCCCCTAAATAGGAACACATGGACAAAGGAGAAGACAGATTCATCCAAGGAACTACCACAAAGGAATCCTAACTGAAGTAGGAACACTCTCCCACAAGGATTCCTATTCCTCCCAGGTTTGAGTATCACTATATATAACACCATATACCCCTCATTAGAGGACATCTCATCTCTTTCACACATACTCAAGCTATCTTTTAGCCACCCGCTTTCTATTCTTTAACTTAGGTATCGGAGTGTTTGTGGGGATTCTCCCACCTCTCACCTTGCCCTTTGTTCAGTGTTTTGCAGGACGTTCAGCCCAGGAGTCCCAAAAATCAGTTATCAGATAAAGATTTAAGATCGTCGCTAATTAGCATATCTACTTTTTCGTTTCTCATTTTCTCGTTTTCTTATGCTTTCTGTCGTTAATGCTCCCACCAAGAGAAGCAGCTAGCGCATTAAATTTGATGCACTGTCGCCGCGTCATTACCTTGTTTTTCAACTTATAGTGTATATATATATGCATATTCTACTTTTCCTTCTTCTTTTTCTTTTTCATCCCTTCAAATGGAATATTTGTCGTTTATTTTTATTTCAAATAATTTTTAGAATATGGAAAAGTAAATAGTCCAATAACACAATTTTTCTTTAAAATATTAAAAAATTATAAATTTATTAAAAATTATTGAAATTAATACATAAAAATTATTCTCATTTTAGTTTCGAATCGAATCGTGATATATATAATTCTTTTAATCAGTTATTGAGAAATTTTTGTTATTTTTATAATTTTTTTTAAAATCTAATTATTTAAATTCAAATAAATTCTATATACGGATGATTCAGTTTTAAGAAAAAATTATAATTTTACTTTTTTACAGTCTAAAATGATGAAATTCTTTTGTTATGTTAAAAAAGATAAGTTTTGGAGCATTTTGAACAAACTACTTATGTATATACATAATTATTAGAATTTTCATTTAATTAAAATTTTACAGTTTTACATGAATATAACTTTTTAATTAATTAAACAGACTCAACTCACATGTATACTCTTATTTAGGTAAAAATATAACAAAATCTTAAATTTACTTATGCTCGCTAAACGAAAATTTCATTTTGCATCAGATTTTAAGAAGTTTAAAAAATACTAATTAATTTGGGTTTTTTCACTATTAAAATGTGGAGTTTGTTGAATTAAAAAAAATAATTATTCAACTCTAGGGAGCTTCTCATTAACAGCCAAAAAATAAAGAGTAGAATTCAATTGATTTCCAAAGGTTTAACCCTCCAGATTAATAGTAAAAAGAAAATTGCTGCATGTGTTTACCATTTCCTATTTGGGTTGGGCATGTGCGTTAAGCAATGCGTACTCTCTTACAACATTGTTGCATATGACAATATAATATATATTTGTGTGTGGTCATCGTTGGGCACGTGCATATATTAAGCAATACGTACACTCTTACAACGCTGTGCTCTTTTAATTTTTTTGTGCAGTCTTCAATGCTTTTTTTTTTTTTTTTTTTTTTGAAATTGTTAGATATAAATCAAAGAAGGATGGCAATAGATGATGCTAAATGTGGATGCATATACAGTGATTTGTAGACAGTGATAATTATAATTTTATTTTTTTAAAAAATTTATTTTTTGAAAGATTGTTTTTAGATTTAAAATTTAAAATTTATACGGATGAATTCGTTATGTAAAAATTTAAATTTTTATAATTTATAATTTTTTTTGAAATCTAAATTATAAATTTCATAAGGATAAATTTATTTTATAAAAGTTTAAATATTTGTGGCTTATAAAATTTTTTTTATCTAAAACCTAATTATACATGAATAAACTCATTATATAAAGATTTAAAAATTTATAATTTATAATTTTTTTAATAATAAAATAAAATTTTAAAAATTAAAACTTAAATTATATACAAATCAACTCCTTATATAAAGTTTTAAACATCCAAATAATTTTTTTAATAATCTAATAAAAGAAATTGAATTAGGAGCATAACAGTCATTTTACCATTCAAGAAATATTCATAGGAAATGTTGTCGTTTTGTTATGAAACAGTAGCCGACCACGCATACAGACCGCCGCTATTGCTATGTAGCTAATAGGGTCTGCATGCTTGATACCAGCTCAAATTTTTTTTGGCTCAAACAATACAAGCTCATGTTTTATTAAAAATAAAGTACTAAAAATAATAATTTTGTAATTACAATTCAATTTTTCAAAATTATAAATATTTTTTACTTTTACATAAATTATAATATATATTTTTAGTTAGTATTAAGAATTATATGTAAGGTCTTGAGACCTTCCGATTCAGCCTCCTACACTTTTCAATTAAAAAATTTTCTTGAATTTTACTGCAAAAATTTGTAAAATTTATTTGTGTAGCTTTCACACTTAGATTCTAAGTAGATGTTCTCTTCTTCATTAAGTTATGGTCTTAAGAAATTCTAATAAAGCGACATAAAAAAAATTATATATTACTTTTAAAATCAAATGCCTATTATTTGAAATTTCTAAGTTTATAATTTAAAAAAATATTTTATTTTCATTAGTTAACTATAATTATTTAATCTATATATTATAAATTGGGTGTTAAATATAAGACACTGTGAAAATGGATAAAAATCTCTTGTTCACAAAAAAAAAAAGGATAAAAATCAGCCCAAGGCAGTCAGCAATCTTACGAAAGTTGACATGCAAACACAACTACAACTATAACGTACGCAACTGTCTGTAGTCCAACGAACAGAGGTCAAAAATCTTAAAAGGCTTTAGGAACTGCGGCGCGTTCTTTTACAAGGACCCACACAATGAGCGATTCCAGCTGGCACCTCACAATACCTATAAATACTCCAAGGAAAACGCTGCGAGAGCTCCCAGACCTTTTACATGGCTGTTGTATACACTTTGAACAAAAATGAATCGATTGAGCAAAGAACAAGAAGACTCCATTATAATCTCTGCTCTTAAGCATGTTCTATCGGGTGACACGTCCTCAACCGCCGGTGAAACCAGCAGCTTCATTCCGATCCTCCAAGATGATTCTGCTTCAGGGATGTGTCCTGTTTGTAACATGGGCTCTGCTGATTGCCTTGGCTGCAACTTCTTCGAGCCTATCCAACAAAATGCAGAAGCAGAAGCAGAAGAAAATGAAAGCAAAAGTGAAAGTGAGACCAATGATAAGAAGAAGAAGAAGAACAAGTTTAGGGGTGTTCGGCAGAGGCGGTGGGGGAAATGGGCGGCGGAGATACGCGATCCATGGCGGGCAACTCGTAAGTGGCTGGGGACGTTCAACACTGCGGAGGAGGCTGCAAGAGCCTATGATGCAGCTGCAGTAAAGTTTCGTGGACGTAAAGCCAAAACCAACTTCCCATTATCTGACTATGCTCAAGTACTGCAGGCTAAAGAGAGCAAAATTAATAGGAATTAAATTAACTCAAGCAGATGACAATGCAAAGGAGGTGAAGAACAGTGAAGCAGAGAGCAGTAATTTAGCAGGGGAGAAGAATAAGGGATGGTTTAGTAGTTGATTTTTCAACGTTAGCAGGCAGTGGAGAGTAACAACTAGACTTGTTTAAAGATTTTTTTTTTCTGGAATGGTAAGAGTGTCTTGTACTTTTTTTTAACACGAGATGCATTGTTTATATCAGTTTAATGTATTATAATTTTTTTTTTAATAAAAAGTGGTTCGTTAATTGTTTATATATATATATATTTTTACCCTGATGTATTTGGGGTGTCTTATCCAACACATGACAAATTTTTTTTCCCTTAATGTGACTAATTTTTTTTATCACCGCCACCCTTTTTTCTCCTTTGTCTCTTGCGACCTTCCTTGTTTCCCTTCTCTCTCTCTCTAAGGAAATAGCAGGAAACTGGTGTCTTCATCATCTACGGCAACGGAGCGATAGCAGAAACCACAAAAAAATCACCTTTCTCCCTAAAAGTCGGGCTGGCCCCGGTATAGTCGCTGTCTCCTCGAAGCTTTGGTTATCCCCTATGTAGATGAAAGCAAAGTGCTTACACTCGCAGAAGCGGAAACTCATGTTCATAAGCATAACTTTCGTATTCCTTCCTTTTGCGGGTGTTGTAATTTAGCTGAAGCCTTGCCAAGGATTCATGAAAGAGCTGCTATGATAGAACAAAAGCTGAAGTAGGGGCAAGTAATGCTGTTAAGTGAGCTTCCAGGAACATGGATATTGATGAAATTTTTAACTTTGCTAAAAAAATTTCTGCTCTTTATGAATTAGTTATGCAGACTAAGCACTTGTTGTTCAGTTTGCTGCTTGTGGCGTTGCTGCTCCTGGTGATGCTGATGCAGGTACGTTGTAATGGTGTGTTTAAAAGTGGTGATCCTGCTTGTTAAGTATTTTCCAACTTTTTTTTATTTAATTTTGATCATAATTAAGTATTTAATTAGCTATAATTATAAAAAGAATTAATTTCAATTCGAAAAAAGCCAAAATCATCAAAATGGCAATCTCTTAATCTTTGTTTTTGTGCTAATATTTCTTTCTCCTAATTTTTTAATAAATTAAATGATAAATTAGTTGAAATAAATAAATAGAAAAATAATATATATAATGATTCGTGATAGTGGCAAACTCTACGTAACAAATTTTTATTTAAAATTACATATACTTTTCTTTCTATTTTTTTTACTAATATATGGGCATTTAATTTGTCTTTCACATGGTTGGTATTATCGTAGGCTACATGATCTATTTTTTTTTTCCTAATATACTTATATATAATAAGGATAATATTTCTTCTTGTAGCATACTGCGACAAAAATAATAAATTGCAATTGATCAAATCTCAAAAATAACCTCTCCAACCGTAGAAAGCCTTCTTATATTAGAGGCAAAAAAAAGGAAAAATAATTTTTTTTTATAAAGACTAATTAGATTATTTTTTAAAAATTGAAATAGTAATTTATCACAAATTATAATATACAGTAATGCAATTTGTAATATGTATTATTATCTACATAATAATTAGTCCTCGTTGCAGATTATTCACTTTTTAAAAGCAAAAATAGTTTTATAAATTTAAAATAAAATTTTTAAATATATTCACATGCAACTAATCTCTTAATATAATTTATAATCCATAACACTAAATGAAGTTAATAATGACAATAGTCATATAATTAGGAAGATGAGTAAAGTTCAAATGACATTGACCCAATTATCATCAAATATTTAGATTAAGGGATAAGCCACATTTCGATATTAGGGGTCCCAATATTGCTATAGCTGCAGGTGGACTCCACTTTTTTCTTTTCTCACTTTTTTAAGAGTACATTGACATATAAAATTTAATTCCTATTATTATTAATTTGAAAATGAGATGATTGCCCTTTGTTACAATATATTTATGTTTAAGTTATATGATCTCTATTAAAAAAAATTACTTATATGACACATATTTTAAGCATTGTATATTCAATCAACAAAAATCGATATATATATATCACAAATTCATCAATTGAATATATAGCACAGTTAAAATAAATAATTTTTTTTTTCATAAAGCTATATATAAATGCATTCATCTCCAGCAACATATGGATGTTAAGATTAGTTGACAATAGTTATTTTTAATGAAATGACGTTTTCAATTCAAATCTTTATATATAAAGTCTTTTATATAGAAATTAATTATCAGAATAATTTTGTCCTACTTATCTTGATATTATTGCTAAGAATGATCATAATCGTCTAACAAGGGAACTCATTCCCTGTGAGACCAGCAACTCCTTTTTTCTAACCTTAAAGATTCTGATACCTACTTGTCCTATTTCTAACATGGACTTGATTACTAATTGTCTTGGCTCCAACTTCTTTGGGTCTAGGAGGTAAAAAGATGGAGAGAGAAAAGATGGCCCTGCAGATGAGGCTTCGAGAGCTTATGATAGAGCCGCAATTGAGTTTTGTGTATTAATAGCACCAACTCATCTGAGATTACTTTAGAGTGATAAGGTTGTTAGGAGTTATAAGGTTTCAAGTAATCTCTTCTCTTATCAAGGAAGAATATATTTGGGTGATTAGATAAATTCAAGCTCAACTTAATCATTGGTCAGAGCAGTTAATCCAAGCTGATCATTTGGTTATACTAGAAGTTTATTATTTTAGACTCTTTTCTTGTTAGTTAGATTAGCTATAATATATATATAGCATGTATCAAATTGAATTTCAAGCTTGCTTGCTCACGTTAATGAAAGAAAAAAAATATTTCAGTTATCAAAGTTTTTATGGTATCAGAGCTCTAAGTGAGTGGCAAAAAAAAAAAAACATTATGAGTTCCCTTTCACACAATGTCAGCAACTTTATTACTATAAAACTCAAACCAGATGGAGAGAATAAGTCTTAGCACTTGCCGAAAGCCAAGATTTGATCGGCCATCTCACTGGAGAAACAACTGACCAAGCCAAAGATTCAACAACACTAAATGAGACTACATCAACAAACAACAAGACAACTGAATGGAAAAATTCAGATCGGCTGCTTCATGGATGGTTAATTGGAAAAATTTCAGAAGAAGCACTTGGTTTTGTCATAGGCCAAGACACATCAAAAGCAGTTTGGGATGCCCTGAAAGAGGCATATGCTCAAGACTCTCAAGAAAGGGAGTTCACTTTACGCCAACAGCTCACATATCTCTGCAAAAATGACAGCAACACCATTGCTGAACACATTCAAAAATTCAAAAGCATCTGTGACAGTCTTGCAGCAATAGGAAGTTCCGTGTCTGACAAAGAGAAGATATTTTCCTTACTCACTAGCCTAGGGCCAAAATATGAAGCCTTCACCATAACCATGTTGAAGCCACCTCGACCATCCAATACCGAATTGGTTTCTCTGCTGCAAGGGTATGAATAGAGACAAAATTGGTTCACTATTAAAACACCAACTGGCCTTTTATGGACAAAAACATAACCCAAGCTTCACCAATCGCAGGAGTCAAAATAGCTTCAACTCAAGTGGTCGAGGATTTTAAGCACACAATCAGAATTCTAGCAATCAAGGAATTCAGAACCATGGCGACACAAATTAAAACAGTAATCGACAAGATCTCAGAGCTCGTAAACCAACTCCTCTGGGACAATGAAGAATGACACTAAAAGAAAGAGAGATGTATCAAAATGACACTTGCCAAATCTGTGGAGTCATGGGACATATTGCAAAAATATGTTGGCATTTAGGTAAGTATACGCCAACAGTTGATGAAATTCCTAAAGCATTGGCTGCACTCACTCTTGATAACACTGTGTATGACATTGAATAGACCGTTGACACTGGAGCATCTTACCATATAACAGGTAACTCTAAAATGCTGAAAAATAAATGTCCATACCTTGGAAATGATTAAGTACTCATAGGAAATGGCAATCTGTTAGGAATTTAGTCTATAGGTAATACTAGTATTACTAATGGTACTGAAACCTTGTCCTTAAATGATGTTTTACATGTGCCTAAACTTAAAAGAAATTTGCTATCTATTAGTCAACTTACAGATAATTATCCTATTAATTGTGAATTTTCTAATGTGGGTTTCTGTGTTAAGGAAAGGAAGACAGGTCATAAGGTGATGATAGGACAACGCAAGGGTGACTTATATGTTATTTCTAGTCCACATGAGTTACATTTTTCTAGTAGGTTCAAATCAGGCACTGCCGACTTGTGGCATCAACAATTAGGACATCCTCAAGTGTCCATTCGTTGGTTGTTACAACAAAAGGGTTTGATTGATGTTCAAGGATCAAATAAGATACAATCTCTTTGTAATAGTTGTCAATTAGCTAAACTTAGCAGACTGCCTTTTTTATCTTCTGAATATTAGTTCATCTATTTTCAATACGATACATTGTGACTTATGGGGTCCATCACCCATTTTATCACTTGGCAAATTTCGCTATTATGCTTGCATTGTTGATGAATTCTCACGTTATACTTGGCTCATTCCTCTACAAGAAAAATCTAATTTTTTTTATGCTTACTTGGCTTTTGAAAAATATGTTGAAAGGCAATTTGACATAAAAATTAAAATATTTCACTCTGATGGAGGTGGTGAATTTATTAATGTCACGACCCAAAACAGGGGCCATGACCGGCGCTAGGGAATGGGAATTCTTTCGAATCCGGAACCCGTAGCAAGCCTAAAAAAAAAAAAAATAAAACATGCAATAGTAATAACAACAACTCTTAATGCAGCGGAAATAAAATCATAAGTATCAAAATAATATTCCACCATCAGGGAATTTAAATCAAATTCTTATCTCATATATAAATAAACTCTTTAATATAATACATAGCTCACACAGCTCACACAAATATAATACACAAAATACATAGCTCACACAAATATAATACATAAAATCCATAATTTATTTACAACTACTGCAGTGTCTAGATTATATAAATAAAACTCAAGTGAGCAGTTTACACAAAGAAGTCGGGGTGGAAAAAATCCGGCGTACAGGCCTGCTACTGAGGTCTGAAGAAGATGACTCTCCTGAAAAATAGTCAACGGAGGGGTGTCAGACCTCACTGAGTGAATTACTATAATATATATACATGCATACTAAATGAAAATGCATACAATCAACAGTATATATCTAATATGTATATATACAAACAAATACACACAGATGCAATAAAATCATTTTATATATATTTTTATTGAAAATCACAGTTCATGAAGGATCAAATAGAACCTTAGAATATCAAAACCTCAAAACAGTGTTAGACAACACTCTAGCCATACAGGCTCACTTATTCCAAAATATTCACTTATTCCATTTAGACAGTAGACTGGCCCCGAGACACTAAGTCAATCGAGCTCCAGCAGTCTGACTGTCAGTGTGATTGGCCCCGAGACACTTGGTCAATCGAGCTCCAGCAATCACACTCCCAAATCATATCTCACACATCAAATATTCATATCCAATCAATATCCACAAATGGTTAGTAATATAGCCTAAATGCTATAAGCGTACTAGTACGTACTCGGTCCTAGTGCTGCCCACTAGGTAGCACGTTCTATTGATATCCTTCATTGAAATATAAAGCATACATTTATAAAATAAATGATGTATGAATTTAAATGTAATAGCAACAATAACCATATATATATACTAGAAATATACCAAAAGTAAACCAGGTATATTTCGAGTATATATACGTCAAATAAATCTAATAAAATTACAAAATAAACTAGAAATATATTAAAAACATTTTGAACATAATTCATTGATAAAACATGCATATAATTTAAAATATACCAAAAATAAACCAAAAGTAAACTAAAATAAACTCAAGTATTAATTAAATCATTATGCATATTTAATCAAAATAAAACATATATTTCTAAAATCATGCACCCTAGAGCACATATATATAAAATAGTAACTCACACTTAGTGCGCTCCTCGAGACAGGTCCGACGGGCCTGGTCCACTAGGCCTCGGTCTCGACGCAATTAAACAAACAAAAATAACAGACATCAGAATAAACCTAACAAAAAATCCTAGAAACTCGATATAGAATATTAGATTCAGAAACAGAATTAGGGTTCGACTGAATATCACGTTTTACGAGAATTCTACCAAAAATTCGGCAGAACCTCCCTTGTAAAACGGACATCTCTCTACTCAAAGAGTAGAGCCAGCCCTGCGAAAAAACACACTTCGAAAAACAGACTTCGAAAAACAGACACAAAAATACATCCACAACCCCTTGGTCGGACTCCAAACTACAGTTTATCGACCGGGGTCTACAATCACAGAATAATTATAGAAATACCAAAAATACCCTTATATCATAGAAATAAATTTAATAAGTAAAAATTACATAATTAATCTTAAAACACAGTAAAAACTGATAAAACTCATTTTATTTAGAAAAATCGTATATTATATATATAATTGAAAATAATTCACGAAAAATAGTTTTGATCAATTAAAAATACTAAATAATTTATAAAAATCATTTTTATACCTTAAATAACTATTAAAACCAATTTAATTACATTTTTAGTCAATTTAGGGTAAAATTACCAAAATACCCCTATATATATAAATATACTAAAATTACTCCAAAAATTCACCAAAAATAATATAATTGCATAAAATTAATTTTCTGAACGTATTAATCAATAATATCAATAATTAAACTCAATTAACTAATTAATTTCAATTAAAAACACAATTAACCTAATTTTCCAAAATTACATAAACTAATTAAATTCAAAATAAATACATAGAAATTCATAAAAATTCCAAATAAATTTATATAATTCATTTTAACACCTATATTTATCATAAAACACAATTCCATAATTTATTTAATTAATTTTCGAAATTAGAAAATAATATTAAAATATTCAAAAATACCCAAAAATCAAAATAATTCCCAAAAATTCTAAAAAAATTCACACATGTAGATTAAGCTAAGAGGAACAACATTTGTGAATGAATTTTTCATGAATCAATCAATTCAAAGTTTTAAAAAAATTAATAACCCTAAAATGGCCGAATTGCAAAAATCAAAACCTAAGCAAATCTAGACCATTTTAAGTGAAACAAAGCTTGGAATCACACTCACTGGAGCTCAAGGAGAAGAAAGAGACTGGCGGTGTCGAAAACGGTGGCCGAAAATGGCTTGATCGACGTAGCTCCAAATTTCGGCTTCTCGGGTTGATTCCGGCCAAAACACGTCGGAATAGGGCGCTGCTGGCGGCGAGGAAGGCTGGAGAAGGAGGTGGCACGCCGGGAGGCACACTGACAGCAAGAAAACGGCTTGACAGACGGTGGAACGGCGATGGAGGCAATCGGGGAAGAAGGAGGAAGAGTCGGGGGCAGAATTGTAATTTTCTAAAATTTTTGCTTTTAACAATATTTTATGTATATATATTTATACTTACACTATATATTAAAATAATATTAATTCACACACATTAATTATACACCACACACATATAATTTAATATTTAAATAATTTAATACACCTAAAAATAATTAAATAATTTTAAAACTAATAAATAAATAATAAAATATTAGGGTAATTAATTAAACCCTAATTAATTGAATAAATACACATATACACGTTATTTAGTATTTTAAAAATATATATGAGTTCATGCAAGTCCGTAAATCTATTTAAAATAATTAATAGTAAATTATTTACGTGAAAATTTCCCCGAAAATGCAAGTCCCGGGAAAATTTTACGTAAAGTATTTAAAATAATATAAAACAATTAAAAATCAATTTTAATTAAATAGAAACTCATAAAATATCATAAATATATACAAAAATTATTAACACTGTATATCCCGATGCACTATTAAAATATTTAAAAAACTCGGGATATTACAATTAATTCCAGGCTCAATTCTCATTTCCAAGCATAGGGTATTATTCATCAAGTCTCTTGCCTATACACTCCAGAACAAAAAGGTATGGTTGAGCGTCGTCATCATATCATTCGAGAGTTAGGTATGGCTATGTTGTTTCATTGTAACAGTCCTTTATACTTGTGGGTAGAAGCATTTACAACTGCTGTTTTTTTAATTAATCGCTTACCATCCACTGCACTTGATTCTGATACACCTTACTTTAAGTTGCATAGAGCTCAACCCAAATATTCTTTCCTTCGAGTCTTTGGCTCAAAATATTTTCCATACACATAGGATACTTGTAACAATAAATTTGATCCAAAAACTATTCCATGTGTCTTCATTGGCTATAGTGATCAACATAAAAGGTTATAAATGTTTTCACCCATCCACACAGAAAATTATTGTTTTCAGGCATGTAGTATTTGATGAACGAGAATTTCCATTCAATAAACGTGCTACTGATACAATCACTTCTTCAAATACAAATTGGATAAGTATTTTTGACTCCTGGATTGTTCTTCCTTTTACTAATACTAACTCGTCTTTATAGGATTCAATGACCACCGATCCTTCTCTTCCACTATATCCATTGCAGCAATCTACCATGTATGAAACTGTCATAAATACAACACCATCCTTTGCAACATCCACCTCTGACTCCACATATGAGCAACTCGAAACAGTATAAGATCCAGTTCTCATCAGCAGTGATACGACTAATACATCATCCTCTCATCCAACAACCACCATTGAATCTTTCATTCTAGCTTTCCCTGATCCACCTGTATTATCTTCTACTGACCCTGACAATTCAATCGAAGAACCCTTATCAGCGTTTTCTACTGACGAGTCTGATTTACCAGTTTTCATCCCATATCATCATCACTCCATGGTCACTCACTCACAAGATGGTATCTACGAACCCAATCCTAAATATGCACTCTTGGTCATTGGTTTGGACATTCCTCGAATTCCCAAATCCATTAAATCAACTCTTCGACATGATGGTTGGAAATGTGCCATGGACGAAGAAATGCAAGCTCTTTATCAAAATCAGACCTAGAGACTAGTGCCATGTGACTCCTCAATGCATGTCATAAGATGCAAATGGGCTCTTAAACCAAAGTTGAAGCCTGATGGTTCTTTTGATCGACTAAAGGCATGCCTCGTTACCAAAGGATATCATCAAATTGATGGTGTTGATTACACTGATATGTTTTCACCTATCATAAAGCCTAGCACCATCTGTCTTATACTCAGTCTTGCTCTCGTTCGTCATTGGGACATTCGACAACTTGATGTTAAAAATGCTTTCTTTCATGGTGTCCTTACTAAGGATATTTATATGGAACAGCCTCCAGGCATGGTTGATCCAAAGTTTCCCAATCATGTTTGCAAACTTCAACGGGCACTTTACAGTCTAAAATAAGCACCTCGTGCCTGGTTTTATCACTTTAGTACCTTTCTTTTAAAATATGGTTTTATTTGTAGTACCTTTCTTTTATTTTTTATTGCTCATCTGGCTCACTATTTCTCTTATTATAAGTTGATGATATGCTTCTCACAGGTTTAGATTCCTAACTACTTTCCTCCTTCATTCAGTTATTGCATACAGAGTTTGCCATGAAAGATCTTGGTCCGCTCCATCACTTTCTTGGCATCGAGGTCACTACAACTCCAGATGGCTTGCATTTGTCCCAATCTCACTACGCCCTTACCATTCTTGAATGAGCAAAAATGGTCGATTGCAAGCGTATGAGCACACCACTTAAAGCCAAGATGAAAGGCCTTCACAATCAGACTCCCCTTGAAGATTCGACTTCATATTATGCAATTGTTGGTGCTTTATAGTAACTTACCTTGACTCGGCCTGACTTAGCCTATAGTGTCAACTTTATCTCTCAATTTATGCACTCTCCCACTCACTCTCATCTTAAGATGGCTAAACGCGTTATGCGTTATGTCAAAGGAACAATTACTCTTGGTTTAAACCTTACTTCAAACACTATTCTTAATCTTTATGCTTTTTCAGATTGGGATTGGGCTGGCTGTCTTATAACTCATCATTCTACAACAGGTTATTGCACTTTTCTTGGTCAAAATCCAATCTCCTAGTGTGCCAAGAAGCAACATACTGTTTCTCACTCTAGCACTGAAGTAGAGTATCGAGCAATGACACACACTACAGCTGAAGTTACCTAGTAACTTATGTTTTGAAATATCTTCATGTTCCACAACCTCATACTCTAGTACTATTTTGTGGCAGTATCAGTTCTTTACATATGATTATCAATCCTGTTTTTCATGCAAGAAGCAAGCACATTGAGCTTGATTATCACTTTGTCCGTCAAAGGGTTGCACTTGGTTTTCTCATCGCTCAATATATTCCTACTTCATCTCAGGTAGCTAACATCTTTACTAAACCTATGTCCAAAGCTACTCTTGCTCTCTATCGTCCTAAACTTCGCCTCCAACCTCGGCCTTGTTTGCGAGGAGGTATTAATAGCACCAGCTCATCTGAGATTACTTTAGAGTGATAAGGTTGTTAGGAGTTATAAGGTTGTAAGTAATCTTTTCTTTTATCAAGGAAGAATATATTTGGGTGGTTAGATAAATTCAAGCTCAACTCAATCATTGGTCAGAGCTGTTAATCCAAGTTGATCATTTGGTTACAACAGAAGTTTATTATGTTAGACTCTCCTATTTTGTTAGTTAGATTAGCTACAATATATATATATATATATATATATATATATATATATATATATATATATATATATATATATATATATATATATATTTATCATGTATCAGATTGAATTTCAAGCTTGCTTGCTCATGTTAATAAAAGGAAAAAAACATTTCAGTTTTCAAAGTTTTTATTATGGACATAAGACTACGTGCAAGGTAAATGAGAATGTGCAAGAGTGTGCGATTGATGAAGCAAGTAATTAAGAGAAAAATAGCTTGTTAAGGTTTATATTGATTCTGTTCTTTAATAATTTGAAAGGTTCAACCAATAATATTTAGTATTTTATCAATTTAATTAAATACTAAATTTTCATTGGTTTGACTTTTTAACTTATTAAAAGCGTATAACTTCTCTTGTTAGAGGTAATTTATATTGAGATTATACATATGAGTTAGCTGATTGAACCAACTGATAAAAGTTTGGTATCAAAAAGTTGAGTAGAAAGTATTTGGTAAATTTTTTATATCAACAACTGATAACTAATTAATTCCCAATCAGCTTCAAATTGTAGTTTTTTTTTAATCAGTTAACTCAAATTTTTTTTTATTACAAAATTAACTTTATAACTTCAATGGGTTTTATTAAAGTTTAGATGTTAATAGGTGTTGGGCTTAGTGGCCAAATGCTAATAGTTGTTTCCCTTTTGTAATCTACATAGAAGCTCTGTCTTTTATCTCGCACAACAAGCAAAACTAGCAGCACAGGTGGCAAGGATTCTCTTATGTCATCAAGAAGCAATAGTGTTAATAGTAGTAGAAGTAGTGTTAGTTGCAGCAGTGCTAGAATGAGTTTAAATGAGAATTTCGATAGAAGATTATTGTATCATATAAGAAAAGCTAGAAGTTATAGATCATGGTCGATGTCATCATCATCATCAACTCGAATGGCTAGTAAAGTTGTTATGGCACAACTCTATGGATCATCTGAAAGATGGCAACATGTCATGCTTGTAGTCCCACCCATAGTTACTTGGTATGATGTACATTTCGGTTTATGGTACCGGTACCGGTACTCAAAACTCCAATATCAATGTATACAATATTCTAGGGGTAGACTTATTTAGTTCACTTTTTTGGTACGTGGTACATTAAACGTATATTTTTGGATTGTTTAATAATTAATAATGAGTTTTTTTATTTAGAATAATCACAACAAATGCTAAAAAAAAATAGACCTATATATGTAATGATTGAACATAGTTTATAATTTAATATTAAAATTTGATGTTGTTCATGATATTAGCAATACAAAACATAGTTGGAAAATCATAATAAGTTCATAAATTAGTAATTTTAAATCTAGAGCAAAATAAAATATCTAGTCACTTAGAGACAACTTAATTTCTTATGCTTTGGCATCTTGTTCTCTCTTGCATTTGATGGTTTACTGTTGTTGTCATCTTTTGCTTTGGCCTTTGAGACTTCAACTTCATTATCATCATCATCATCATCATCATCATCATCATCATTTAAATCTAATGAGCTCCATTTCATTTGTTCAAGCCTTATAACTGAATCCTCTAAATTTGAATTTTCTGGTTCTATATCCCATCTTTTATGAGGTCCTTCTTCATAACTTTGAACAAATCGAGATTAAAGTCAAATATTAGAGTGAATGAAGACTAATTTTATCAGCACTTGTACAATTCAACCTATTTCTTTTAACATTATGAATATAAGAGTATGTACTCTAATTCCTCTCAACTGAAGAGCTACTAATTGGTTGTGATAACACTTTTTTTGCTACCTCTGCCAATTTTGGAGTTTCATACCTATATGTTGACCACCAGTCAATTGAATCCATAGTTATAGCATCAATTTGGGCAAATGACATGTTATATATGTCTTTCTTCATGTGAAAAGTTACAGATTGTTCTTGTAAGAGCTTTTCTTCCATCCTATTTTCTGCAATTCTTTTAAAATCTTTCATAACACCTAAAACAGCTTCTTTATCAAGATTTGGAGCCTTTCTACATACGCCTCCAGGAGCTAGTATCTTTAGGTAGTGCTAATCATAAAATCTTGGATTGAGAGAAAAACCAAGACTATGCATTGGAACATTCATCTTTCCCCATCTTTCAAGCACAATAACATCCATTTTTTCATAACAATCTTTATACTTATTACTGCTCATTATATCCTTTATTCTCCAAGCATGTTATCCATTCTTTCATATATCTCCCCCAACTTTGGACCTTCACCATCACTAAACTTAATCAACAGATAAAGTGGCCTAGTAATAGCAATTATATTTTCAACTTCCTCCTAAAATTGCTCTTCACCAATTGTTGCAGCAACTAAGGTACCCATTGTCCTTATTCTTTCATCTCCTTGTTTCACCCACTCCCTCCATGATTTTAGAACAGTTATGGTTGCTAAAGACTCTCTACAATCTAACAACCTTTTCAATAAAATGCAGTGTGAAGCAAATCTAGTCTTTGCCACCTTCAACAATTCCAACTTCGATTGAGTTCTAAAGATAGCTAATGCTTGTGAGTGATTGATGATATATTTCACAGTGCATTTTTCTCTTTTATAGGTATCCTTTATCCAATCAAACTTTTGGGCAAAATCCTTAAAAATCAGGTTGAGAGTATTAACAATACAAGGAAACCAAATTATGTGATTGAATATCTTTTGTACTTCTTTTCTAGTTGTTTTACAATTTGGTGATTGTGGACTTCACTGTATTCTTTTCTCACTAGCTAAATGGCCGGCAAAATATTTTTCTTGTTGGCTAAGCTACCATATGTCATTCATAGCTGAGTCAGTTTATCCAAGTCACATCGCATAAAAATAATTATTTATATATATTTAAAGTACTCTTTATAATTGTTAACGAGTAAGTACCTAAATAATAATTCTTTTGAATAATTTACTAACACTTCTGAAATTTAATCAAAATTATTATTTTATTTCTATATTTTTAAAAATCAATTAAATATTTCTTAAATCTTAATTTCATTAATTATTTCTCTCATTCATTAGATTTTTAAAGTGTAAATGGTTAATTTTATATATAAAGATTTTTTAACCCTTTGGTGATATAAATATTGACTTTTACTTTGTTATTTTAATTAAATTACATCTTTTTGTATAAAAAATTATATATTATTATTATTATTATTATTATTATTATTATTATTATTATTATTATTATTATTAAGGGATTTGAGAAAAAAATATTTTTTAAAATTTTCTACTTTATTGGTACTGTTCTTATATTATTATTGATGAGATTGATTGTTCATATTGGTTATTTTTGTAAGATAAATTTTATTTTGGTACTGAGTATTGAAAATGTTGACTGAGACGAAAACAAAAAAAAGAAAAAAAAAAGGGCACAGAAAAGTCTTTCCCCAATTTTCATTCTCTCCAAACAGAAAAAAGAAAATAATAATGCATAGTTTTGTGTTGCGTTTGCCAACTTCTCCACCTACTCAAAACCAATAATAATGCATAGTTTTATGTACAATTTTTTTTCATTCCCGCAATTGAACAAGGGAGAGATTGAGCCACAAAAAAAAAAGAAAAAAGAAAAAAAGAAGATCAACAATCCCAGAATTTTTATTTATATCATCATAGAAATGAATTAATGAAACTAAAATTATTTATCAAATTTATATGAAATTAAAAAAAAAATTAAACTCGTAAATTAAAATTACTGAAAATAAAACCAACATCACAAATAATGCAAAAGCAAATTCATTATTATCAAGAACAAATAATAAAAAACAAATAACCAAGATCATAAATTTGTTTGTTTTTTTTTTTTTTTTCCAGAACAGCCATTGCCACAAGAAATCAAAAACCCAAAAAAACTCAAATATCATCAATGCCATAAACAACAATAAAGATCTCAGTTTTTCCTCAAGTGGCGGTGGTATCCTAGGTTCCCTCCAAATATAGACATATATAATAATAATAATAATAATAAATGTTTTAAATAATTTCTTATCCTATTGTATTTTTTTTCTAGAATTAGTCACTCTATTTTATTTACAAAATAAAATTTATTTTTTAAATAATTTTACTATTAAATATGTAAAATAAATTTTATTTAATGGTATTAAAAGGAAATATAAATAAAATTATAGGTTTAGTTTATATATTGTATTTTATTACTTTTCAATCAAACAAATTTTATTTTTATTTTTAGATTCAAAATATTTTTAAAATTCTATTACGTGCTAATTAAAGTAGAAATTAGGGGAAAATAGACAAGTAGAGGTCATCACATCCTTTTAACCAATTAAATTTTATTATAGTTCTTTAAAATTTATAAGTTCACCTTCTCTCACCAAAATTTAACTGATTTTTCACAATTGGGCAAATGACATGTTATATATGTCTTTCTTCATGTGAAAAGTTGCAAATTGTTCTCGTAAGAGCTTTTCTTCCATCCTATTTTGTGCAATTCTTTCAAAATCTTTCATAACACCTAAAACAACTTCTTTATCAAGATTTGGAGCCTTTCTACACACGCCTCCAGGAGCTAGTATCTCTAGGTAGTGCGAATCACAAAATCTTGGATTGAGAGAAAAACCAAGACTATGCATTGGAACATTCATCTTTCCTTATCTTTCCAAAACAATAACCTCCATTTTTTCATAGCAATCTTTATACTTATTACTACTCATTACGTCCTTCATTCTCCAATCATGTTATCCATTCTTTCATATATCTCCCCCAACTTCGGACTTTCACCATCACTAAACTTAATCAACAGATAAAGTGGCCTAGTAATAGCAATTATATTTTCAACTTCCTTCTAAAATTCCTCTTCACCAATTGTTGTAGCAACTAAGGTACCCATTGTCCTTGTTCTTTCATCTCCTTGTTTCACCCACTCCTTTCATGATTTTAGAACAGTTATGGTTACTAAAGACTCAAAACAATCTAACAACCTTTTCAATAAAATGTAGTATGAAGCAAATCTAGTCTTCGCCACCTTCAACAATTCCAAATTTGATTAAGTTCTAAAGATAGCTAATGCTTGTGAGTGATTGATATACACAATGCATTTTCCTCTTTTATAGGTATCCTTCATCCAATCAAACTTTTGGGAAAAATCCTTAAAAATCAGGTTGAGAGTATGAACAATACAAGGAGACCAAATTATGTGATTGTATACCTTTTGTACTTTTATTCTAGCTGTTTTACAATTTGGTGAATTTTTTATAATAACTTGAATAACATTAGATGACCCTACATCCTCAATTGCCTTAATTAAATAATCTGTAATAGCCCTTCCTACATATCCAAATATGAAAATTTAGAACAACTCCAATATTTTTAATTATTAGTTTTCTCATGGAAAAAAAAAATTCAAAATATGAATAAGTGAAGATATATAACATGTTTTTTCAATGCTTGAAAAATCATCAACATACTTGAACATGGCTCCACGACTATTTGTAGCAATAACATTAATCAATGGTTGATGTTTAACATTAGTCCATCCATCAGAAATGATTGACAAACCTTGAGTATACCAAATCTTTTTTATTGGACCCATATCTTTCTCTATATCTCTTTTACACTCATCTAATAATGTAGTTTTTGCTTTTTTAAAATATGGAGCTTTGTATCCTTTGGGGCCCTGTTAATTGCTGTTACCATCTCACAAAATTATGGATTTCGTAAAACATTAAAAGGAATACCATTGGCACACAATCCCCTTATCACTTTTAAATCCACCACATCCCTCTCAATTAGATTAAAATCACTTTCTATTGGTTTAGAAACCATTGGTCTATGCTTTGAGCTAATTATGGAATTTTTCAAAGATAACGACAAACCTGATTTCTCTACCTCTTCAACCTTTGTTCTTATCTTCTCATATGTAGCCCTGTCTTTCAAGAGTGCTACACATTGTTGTATTCTTGCTTTCTTTCTTGGTGGAGCTCCAAAGAAATGGTGGTGATTTCTTATATATGAACTATTGTATTAATTCTTGTAATGTTTGCATGACTAAGATTTTGCTCCTTCAGGATTTTTATATTGCAATACTCCAATGATATTAACTTCACTCAATAATGGTTTTGCTGATGAATCTTTCTTGGTCTTTTTTAATACCTCTACACTTACAGTTTCGATGCTTGGCTTCTCTATTGGCTTATTTGAAGCCTCCAAATCTTCACTCTTATCACTTGAATCTTTAAGTGTTTCAATAACATAAGTTCTTATATCTAACTTTCTTTTACCAAATACTATTTTTAGGATTCTCCAATGTTAATTTGAAATTTTGATTAGATAGAAAGAGATGGATTGTTCATTGTAGAGAAAAAGAAACCATATGAAGAGTTAAACATTCAGTTTTTATGCTTTTTTATATTTGAGGAAGTTAGGAATTGGAAATGTTTTTTTTATTGGCTTATTATTTTCAGTTTTTATTACTTATTAATATTTTATTCTTTTAAAAAAATTGATACTCTATTTTTAGAGATTCTGATCGAGTACCAAAGAGATCCGGAACTCAAAGATACCAAGTTTTGGTACTTAAGTACCAATTCATGGTACTTGGACGGGGGGTGAGAGTTCTTGGTAACTATGGTCCCACCTGTCTTGAAATGTGAGGATTCAAAAAGAAAAGATAAATTATAATAACAATGGTGGAACTTTGCTAAAACAAGGATTTGACAGCAAGAAATAAGGTAATAAAAAAAAAAGACAAGTCTTTTGGGTTTTGCTTAAGATTTCTCAAGTCAATTTTGGTGGCATGTAGACAATGCCATGTTATGGAACCATCCATAAATGATGATAGTATAATGACTGATTTTTTTTCCTAGTGAAAAAAATTGAAAATTTTATTGTATTTTATAATTTTTTTTCAATTTTTTAATTTTAATGAAAATATTTTAATCACATTAATTATAGTATGAATAGGTGTTTAGTTAAAATTAAATATTGACCCTTTGCATGATCAAGGTCATGATAAATTTCAATTTAACCATTGTTTTGACTTTAATAATCAATTTTGAATCACTAATACTTTTTGCTTAAGTGTGATTATAAGCATAGGTATCGAATTATGCTTAATGAACAAAATGTTAATTGACCACACTTTAAATAAAGTTTAAGGGCATTTTAGACACATTTGAAGCCTTCAAATACCCCTACATATGTTCCTAAGACATGAGAAATGAACCGAATGCAAAGGAGGTCATTTGGAGGTAAAACAACCATGTTTTCTTGAGGCCAGCCTATGCTCACAGTCCTGAAGACTATGCTCATGATCATAAGCTCAACCTCATGATCTCGAGGTGCCTCATGCTTAAAATTTAAAGAAAAAGGTTGAGATGCTCACGATCCTGAGCATATGCTCATAATCCCAAGCCGATAGTGAGTGTCTCCAATGGTCAAAATTTGCAAACAACAGTCATATTTTTCAACGCTCATGATCTCGAGTCTACGCTCATGATTTTGAGTGTCTAAGTTCTTGAAAAAGATGAATTTGCATTAAGTGAAGAAGAAAGAGGTTGAGAACGAATTTAATGAGTTTGAACATTTATTTTTCACTCTTTAGCTATAATTTAAAGACTTGGAACTTCATTTAAGAAGTAAGATAGTTGGTGGAGCATTTTTATTTATCAAATTCATAGAGCCAAATTTTAATTCTGTCACTTTTCTTTTTATATATTCATCTCATGTAAGTAAACTCTTATTGAGTTTATAATTACTCATTTAGTGAGTGCTCTAACTTAGGATTTCTCTTCTTCTTATTTCTTGGGATTAAGAAGGGAAGTAAGGATCTAAGTAGAGAAATTGGTTTAAGTGTTTACCATTAAAATACTTAGGTTTCTGGTTTTAAGAGTGAGCTAAGAAGACTCTTTATGTAAGGTTTAAGTGTGAGCCTTGAATACTCAAGTTATAATGGTTTGAGTTGAGCTTAGCAAAACTCTTATGTAAACTCAATCTAGTAGAATAGATTGGAGTCTAACTTGGGGATAAGTTAGGTGGAGATGTAGGATTGGTTAAGAATCTAAATTTCTTAAATGTTTGTGTTCATCTCCTTTTCTCTATCATCCTTTAAATTTTCTTTTAATTTTTTTTATCTTTCATTAGCCCTATTCACCCCCCCTCTCTCTCTCTCTCCTCCTCCTTATCCTCCTCCCTCCCTCCCTCATAGGGCATTTTCATTAAATAAAAAATATTGATATGATATTGATAAAATGTCAAATATATTCTTATATTCTTCAAAAAATATATCTCAAAAATTAAACAATATTAATTTTCACTTATTAAAAAATTATGAATTTAATATTATATTATTATTATTATTATTTGTAGTAGTGAAATTTAATTTTTTTTTTGAATGTTTGTATAAAATAAATAAATTATGTCTAGAATAATCATTTTATATACTAACCAAAATAACTCACATGCATTTTATCAAACATTATTACAAAACAATTATCAGCTGATACAAACAGTTAAACCAAACATGCCCTATATTTTTCATCAAAAAAGAAAAACAATTCCATTCTTTAAATAATTAAAATCTTATATTTAAAATTTGTATATAAAAATATATGCTAAAAAATTTAAAATTTTTTATAAGATTCATCCAATTTGATCCACCCGTATACTTACAGGATATTGAAAGGAATTAGGCTGAATGCATCATTTCACCCCGTAATTAACTTTATTCAATTCTATTACACCTTTATATTTTTATTACACTTTTTAACTTTTATTTTTATCTAATTTAACCTTTAGTTGCATATTTTTAAACACTATACTCCATAGCTTGCCATGGTGGACTAATGTGTTTTTTAAATCTCTAAGAAGTATGGACACAGACACGAATACATTACAACACGGACACAACGATATGGTGATTTTTAAAATTTAAGGACACGACACGGGTGGGACACGTTATATATATATATATATATATATATATATATATATATATATATATATATATATATATATATATATATATATATATATATATATATATATATATATATATATATAAAAGGAAGCTAATGCAATAAAACAGAAGTTCCATGAAATTTAAACACTTACTATAATCATTTAGTTAATTATCTATCGTTGTCATATATGAGGCATATATAAAAATTGACCAATATGCATGATATGTACAAAAAATAAGGCTATTATTACAAAGAGAAGCTATAAATGATTTAAGAATTGGCTGCAATCATTCGACCAATAATCTAGCTACCAATACCATATACATGGCATGTACAAAAAGTGATAAAAAAAAACAAAACAAAAGCATTGCTATATAATCAAACCAATCCCACTTCAATATTATCTTCTCCTTTTTCTAATTTTTTATCTTCATTTGAAAAAACAATTGCTTCCAATTCTGGTTCATTAAGCAAGAGGTTAGCAATTTCAAGTATTCCAAGATCATCAAAAGAGTCACCTCCTACATCCCACATTTTACTCTCTCCCTCATGGTATTTTTGTCTTTTCCTAGAAAGAAGTTGAATATTAGTATGCACAAAATCCAAATCTTTAGCACATTGTGGAGCCATTTTGTTAGGAATGAATATAGGAGTATGTTCTCCAATTTCTTTCATAACATGAAGAGGAACAAGGTTGGCAATGTAACTTTAAAGTTAAAAATTGCAAATTAGGTGAAGAAGAACCATACACAACCTACCAAATCTTGGGATCCATGATAGCCCTATCATGTAAAGAATCATGTTCACCAAATTCATCCAAAGTATAGAAAATTTAGCAAACTCAATATTCACCACTTTATAATAATCGGGGTTTGAAAAGTGTCTTTTTAGGCACTTAGCTCATTCATTTTAAATCTCTTTATCTTTGTGATATTATATGCAATTTACTCCACCATTAACCACTTCGAGAAATAATACCTATAATGTAACAATCACAAAATAATTTTTTAAAAAGTACATATTTCATCATATGCAAAATAATTTTAACATGATTTTTTTTTCTAGAAAATAAAACAACAAAATATTGATAATGTACCTTGGATTCAAAGAATGTGCCAAACAATAAAAAGTTGTCTTACTTTTGTTCCACCTATCATGCAAAATCTTATCAATCACTGTCACGACCCAAACTAGGAGTCATGATCGGCGCTAGGGAACGAGAATTCTTTCGAATTCGGAACCCGTAGCAAGCCTAAGAAAATAAAATCATACAATAAATAAATAAAAAGTACGATTTAATTAAAAAAATTTTGAATCAATATATAAAATAAATTCTCCAAATCCTTTCATAAATGTATACATATTTGTACAGTGTTCAAATACAATTTTTCAAAGTATACAATATCAAAACAATATAATACTCTTCTGATTCAATAACACAACTACTGTAGTTTTTAGAATACAAATTAAAGTTCAGAATATACATTTGCATAAAATAGCCGGGACTGAAGAACACCAGCGAGGAGCTCTACTACTAAGGTCTGACGATATAAAATCTCCTAAAAAAAATAATTGAGGGGGGTCAGACCTCTCTGAATAAATTATTATACTATATATACATGCAATCTAAACCATAATAATCAGACATTATTATATATATGTATGTATATACACACAATTCACACGAATGCCAAATTCTGCTTTTATAAATATACAGAATGTAGGAAAACATTTAATTAAATTCATGAAGGATCCATAGAACCCTAATGATAACAACCTCAAACAATCCCATCATCACTCTAGCCATACAGGCTCACTTGATTCCAAATAGAATACTTATTCCAATTTGGATAGCAGACTGGCCTCGAGACACAAAGTCGACCGAGCTCCAGCAGTCTGGCTGTCAGTGTGATTGGCCCCGAGACACTTGGTCAACCCAGCTCCAGCAATCACACTATCTATCACCTTACATCTCAATCAACTCATTAGATCATTCAATCCACTTATGGACAGTAGACTGGCCCCGAGACACTAAGTCAACCGAGCTCCAGCAGTCTGATTGTTAGTGTGATTGTGTCATGACCCAAACTAGGAGTCATGACCGGCGCTAGGGAACGGGAATTCTTTCGAATCCAGAACCCGTAGCAAGCCTTAGAAAATAAAATCATGCAATATTTAAATATAAGTACGATCGAATTAAAATTTTTCTGTATCAATATACAAAATAAATACTCCAAATCCTTTTATAAATGAATACATATTCGTATAATGTTCAAATACAAATTCTGAGAGTATTTAATATCCAAACAAAATAATACACTTCCAAAAATTATAACAATACTACTGTAATTTCTAGAATACAATTCAAAGTTCAGAATATACATTTGCATAAAATAGCCGGGACTGAAGAACATCGGCGAGAAACTCTACAACTAAGGTCTGACGATATGGGATCTCCTGAAAAAAATAATTGAGGGGGGTCAGACCTCACTGAGTGAATTATTATACTATATATACATGCAAATTAAACCATACAATTAGGCATTCTTATATATATATATATATATATATACACACATTTCACACGAATGCCAAACTCTGCTTTTATAAATATACTAAATGTAGAAAAACATTTGATTAAATTCATGAAGGATCCATAGAACCCTAATAATAACAACCTCAACAACCCCATCATCACTCTAGCCATGCAGGCTCACTTGATTCCAAATAGAACACTTATTCCAATTTGGACAGCAGACTGGCCCCGAGACACTAAGTCAACTGAGCTCCAACAGTCTGATTGTCAGTGTCATTGGCCCCGAGACACTTGGTCAACCGAGCTCTAGCAATCAAACTATCTATCACCTCACATCTCAATCAACCCAATAGATCATTCAATTCACTTATGGACAGTAGACTGGCCTCGAGACACTAAGTCAACTGAGCTCCAGCAGTCTAACTGTCAGTGTGATTGGCCCCGCAATTACACTATCTATCATACCATTAATCTTAGTCAATCAATTAAATCAATTATAATCACCCAATTTTAACTCTCACTCAATCTTTATCTATCGTACCGATACGTACACGGTCCTAGTGCTGCCCACTAGGAAACACGTTCTATTGATATCCTTCACTTCGAATAAATCATTTGTTTAAATACGTGTTTGTTTTGAACATATATTCACAAATATACTAAAAATAAACCTAATTACCTAGCATGCATATATCAAAAATAAACCCTAAATATACCACTAATGTGCTAGGTTTAATTTAACAATAAAACATTCATTTATTCGGAAATAAATAAAAAAAATATACCAAAAATAAACTTAAAAATAATTTAAGTATAGGTTTATAATTTAACATGCAATTATTTAAGAATAAACCTAAAATCTACTAAAACTATACCTAAGGTATACTAATCATTTAATAAAATAATTATGTCTAAGTGTACATTTTAAAACATGTGTATATTACTTAAATGTATTAAACCTAAACCTAATAGTTTAATGTGCATATATCAAACTAACATGCATAATTATTTAATATGCATATATATAAAAATGCAACTCTAGATATACCAAAAATATTATAATTTAAATCATTTTTAAAACATACAATAAAAATGAAAAATTCTAAATAATGCACCCTATATGCAGTGCATATATATACAATATAATAACTCACTGGTGTGCGCTCTTCGAGACAGACTCAACAGGCCTGGTCTGTTAGGCCTCGATCCCAGCACAGCTAGAAAGATAAAGTAAAAATAACCGTCAGAATAAACTTCTAACTCTATACTTCTAGGATTACTATAGACAGATTTAATCAAGAATTCATAATTAGACTCGGATCGGTTGTCACATTTTACGAGAAATCTATCAAAATTTCGACAGAGTCTCCTCTGTAAAACGGACATCTCCCTACAAAAGTAGGACCGATCCTGCACAGAAAACACACTTCGAAAATCTCAAGGCACAATACCTCGGGTTGGGACCCCAAACTTCACAAATCCCCAACCGAGGTCCACAATACACAATCAACAATATTAAATAGTAAAACAATGAAAACCATCAAAAACCCGTAAAAATATTTAAAATCCTTCATTTCCTAATTAAAACATAAAAGTTTAATTTAAATAATATTTGATAGTAAAAATTCCTAAATGGAACAAAATTCCCATTTTACAATTAAATTGACATAAATTTTAAATAACATTTAAAATCACAATTTATCATCACAAAGGTAATAGAACACACATTTAACTAACAAAATTCAAATATTATATAATTTTAATAAATAAAAAAAATTAAATTTTATAATTATTCAACATAATATAATAAAGTTGACAATTTAATTATATTATAAAATTAGTTTAAAACCCATTTTATTTCCAAAATAATATATAATATATTATTTGAAAACAATTTTTGAAAAATAGTATTAATTAGTTAAAAATAGTAATTAATTTGTAAAACATCATTCTAATACCTTAAATAATTATACAATCAACAAAAACATAATATTTAACTTAATAATTTAAAATACACATAGGTTATATAAAATTCTGTAAAAATTATATAAATTCATAAAAATTATTTTATCATTAGATAACATTTTAACATCAACTAAAACACACAATTAAACTTTAAATTCAACCAAAATATTCATTTAATTCAATTATCCAATATTTACATAAACTACAATTATTCATTAAAATTATGTAAAATTTCAAAAAATTAATTTCTCAACATCAACATGAATAACAATATATAATAACAACAATTTAACAAAATTTATAATTAAAATAGTTAATTAACAAAAATTTTAATAATTAATAATTAAATATGAAATAATCAAAAAAATTAACCAAAATAATTTGGATCAACTCAAAATTAACCAAATAATCAAAATAAATACTGAATAATTAAATACAACATATATAAATTAACTAAACTCAAAATCAACCTAAAAACTACCAAAAACAACCACTTAACAACTACCCTTTCCAAACATCAACCCACACTTACCAAGCAAGAATATCAACAACTGAAGAATGCTGGAGTTGCTGCCATGTCCGGTGACAGTAGGTGGAGGTGGTGGCGGAGCTGGCGTCGCCACAGAGGGCTGCTGCTGCAGGTGACCATCGTGCGAGGAGGAGCTGCTGCAGCTGGAGCTGCTGTCCTCCGATGGCTTCAGCAGCTCTCCAATGGTAGTGGCGACGAGAAGGAGAAGATGATGGCGCTGGTGATGGTTGAGACATCGTGAGGAAGAAGAAGAAGAAGCTTGATGATGAAGGAAGGCCGGAAATCGAGGGAAGAAAAGGAAGAAAAATAGCTCTGCCCTCTGTTTTGTTTGTTTATATATATATATATATTAAACCATAATCTTATAATATAATATAATAACTTTAGCTTAATTTAATCCCTACCACAAATAATACTCACATATATATATATATACACACACATAATATCTCACACAATATTAAAAATAATACACACAATAGAATATAATATAATATAAAATAACACTCAAAATAACATTAATAAAATATCACTATCAAAATTAATAAATATTAACAAAGTAAATTAATAAAATAAAATAAAATATTAATGAGGTGCTCACAATATTAAAAAAAAGCTCAAAATCGTGTCAACTAAGAAAATAATATTAGTGTTTAAAAAAAATAAAATTAAAATAACCTTGCACAAAATTAACATTATTAAAATAATGGTATTTGAAAATAATAAATATACATAATGAAATTTAAACGTGCAAAATAATAAGTTCCAAAATAATATATTTACGTAGAAAATTCAATTAAATATAAAATAATCATAATTAATCATAAACTAATTAAATAATTAATTTAAACTTTTGAAAATTATTAACACTGCATATCTCATTATTTAATAAAATAATTTAAAAACCAGGGTCATCACAGATTGACCCCATAATCACACTATCTAACACACCATTAATCTTAGTCAAATCAATTAAATCAACTATAATCACCCAAAATTAGCTCTCACTCAACCTTATTCTTTCGCACCGGTACGTACATGGCCCTAGTGCTGCCCACTAGGAAGCACGATCTATTGATATTCTTCACTTAGAATAAATCATTCATTCGAAAAATAATTAATGTAGAACAATATTCATACTAGTAAAACCAACCATATATATATATATATATATATATATACCCGAAATATACTGGGTATATTTTTGGTATATATATATATACCAAAAATATACCTAAAAATATACCCAGTATATTTCGGATATATATATATATATGTCAAATAAAATATGAAATAAACTAAAGATAAATCATTAATATGGTTAAAAACAATTTAAATGAGTAATAATAATATAACATGCATTTTCTTAAAAATATACTTAAATATACAAAAGATATGCCCTAAGTACACAAATTATTTAATAAAATATTTATGTATAACTGTTCATTTAAATATACGTTTAGGTTTAATATATATTCACAAATGTGTTAAAAATAAACCTAATTATCTAGCATGCATATATAAAAAATAAACCCTAAATATACCACTAATGTGTTAGGTTTAATTTAATAATAAAATATGTATTTATTTGGAAATAATTAAAAATATACCTAAAATAAACTTAAAAATAATTTAAGTGTAGGTTATAATATAGCATGCAATTATTTAAGAATAAACCTAAATTATACTAATCATTTAATAAAATAATTATGGTTCGATGTACATTTAAATCATGTATAGATATTAAATTATAACAAACATAAACCTAAATATCTAACATACATATATAAAAAATAACTCTAAATATACCAGTGATATATTAAATATATATAAAAAATATACAAACATTTTTATATAAATATATACTAAAAATAAACTGAAAATATACCAAATCATATTATAATTAAATTATTGTTTAAACATATAATGAAAATGAAAAAATCATAAGTCATGCATCCTATATGCAATGCATATATATATAGTATAATAACTCACATGTTAGCGCTTCACGAGACAAATTCGACGGGCCTGATCCGTTAGGCCTCGGTCTCGGCGCAACTAAACAAACAAATGACAACATGAAATCAGAATAAATTTAATAGAAATTCTGAAGACTCGATCTAGAACACTAGACATAGAATCAGAATAGGAATTTGACCGGATATCACGTTTTACGAGAATTCTACCAAAAGTCCGGTAGAACCTCCCTGTAAAACGGACATCTCTCTACTCAAAGAGTAGTGCCAGCCCTGCAAAGAAATACACTTCAAGAATAAACATAGAATTACAACCACAATCCCTCAGTCGGACTCCAAACTACAAATCACCGATCGAGGTTCACAATTCACGAAATATTTATAAAATACCAAAAATACCCTTATATAATAAAAATACATTTTATAAGTAGAAATTACGTAATTAACCCTACAACACAGTAAAAATTGATGAAAACTCATTTTATTAGAAAAATAGCATATTATATATAATTTGAAAATAATTTACGAAAAATAGTTTTAATTAGTTAAAAATAATAAAAATTTGTAGAAATCATTTTTATAACTCAAATAATTATTAAAACTAATTTAATTATATTTTTAGCCAATTTAGTGTCAAATTACCAAAATACCCCTACTATATATAAATTCACTATAATTACTTAAAAATTCACCAAAAATAATATAATTACTCAAAATTAATTTTCTCAACATATTTTTTAATAATATCAATAAATATACTCAATTAACCAATTTATTTCAATTAAACACATAATTAACCCTATTTTTCCAAATTACATAAACTTAATAAATCCCAAATAAATATATAAAAATTCACAAAAATTACAAATAAATTTCTATAATTAATTTCAACTCCTATAATCACCATAAAACACAATTTCATAATTTAATTAATTAATTTTCGAAAATTAGAAAATAATAATAAAATAATGAAAAATTCACAAAAATCAAAATAAATTCAAAAAATCCTAAAAAAATTACAGCATGTAGACTAAGCTTCCAGGAACAAGGTTTGTGAAGGAAGTTTTCATGAATCAATCAAATTGAAGCTAATTTGAGATCCAAAATGGCTTATTTGAAGAAATTGAAACCTAAGCAATTCTAGTCCAAATAAAGTGAAACAAAGCTTGGAATCATACTCACCAGAGCTCAAGGAGAAGATAGAGACTGAAGGCATTGAATTTGGTGGCCGAAAAGTGCTTGATCGGAGTTAGGAGTAACTTTCGGCCTCTTGATGAAAATCTGGCCAAACAACGCTGGAAATAGGAGCTTGGGATGTCGGGAATGGCTGGAAGGGAAGGTGGCACACCGGAAAGTACAGTGACAGTGAAGGAACGGACTTGCAGTGGCCAGAGTTGAGGAAGAAATGGTCGGGAGGAAGGAAGAAGGCAGAATGGCAATTTCGTAATTTTTATAAACTTTATAATTTTGATTAAAAATTGTGTATATTTGTATATATATATATGTCCACACTATATTATAGTAATATATATATTCCCACACACAAATATTTTAATATATTTAATAATGTATACACTTAAAATTAATTAATTAATACAAAAATTAAATAGTAAAATTAAGGAAATTAATTAAGCTCTAAATAATTTAGATAAATACACATACATACATTTTATTTAGCACTTAAAAATTATGTATGAGTTCATGCAAATTCGTAAAATTGGTCAAAATAAATAGTATTAAATTATTTACGTATTAATTTTCCCGAAAATATAATTTCTGAAAATTTTTTACGTAAAGTACTTAAAATAATATAAAATAATTAAAATTAGCTTTAAACAAACAACAAACTCATAAAATATCATAAATATATATAAAAATTATTAACACTGCATATCCTGATGCAGTATAAAAATATTTAAAAACTCAGGATATTACAATCACCTTCCAAAATATAGACTCTTCATTGTCTTGTTTCTTTTCATGTTTATAAATAGTCTCTTTATTATAACCCGATATTTTAAATTATTAAATTTTTTTGGGATATGCAGTGTTAATAAATATTTTACATTTTTATATATTATAATTATTGTGTGTAATTTAATTTTAGTGTGTATATGTTTATTTATTTATTAATATTATCATTATTATTGTTGTGAAAAGTATTATTTTATTTTATTTTAAATATTTTATTATGTAGAGGAATTAATTTGAAAGTGAGTATTATTTAAAAAATTGTTGTTGTTGTTGTTGTTGTTATTATTATTATTATTATTATTATTATTATTATTATTATTATTATTATTATTATTATATGTGTGGGAATTTTTGTCTTTTCCTATTTTTATAAAAAAAAAGGACATATACTTTTTTTCGGGTTTCCTCTCTCCCCTCATTTCTTTTTTTTCTTTTCTTTTTATTTTTTTATTCTTCTTCTTCCTTCTTGTGCGATCCGTGCACCACCCTGAGCCGTCGTAGACCACCACCAACTACCACCCAAGCTTCACCCCTTCCCTTCCTATCCTCCCACCACTATCTGAAGCCCCTACTTCCTTGTTTCTGGCGTGGAACTAGCGAAGTAGCAGCTGCTGTAATAGTGATGCCAACAACTTTTTGGCGATTTTAGCTTGTGTTTCTGGGCTCAATCGACTCCTCTTGGTTCGGGCAAGTTTGTTTTCAACTCGGTTCAAGCTAGAAACGTCCAGTAATCAATATATCTTCAAGTTTTAGTTTATGTATATTTAGGTTTTTGATTTTTTTTAACTTGTTATGGTTTGATTGAAGCGTAATTCCTTTAGAAATGTTGTTGTGTAAAGCTTAAGCTATTCAAATATATTTTTCTTTAATTTTTCTAAATTATTTTAATTTTTCGGTGTTTTGGTGACTAGCGAGTCACTATTCCGGTGACCCTTGTCGGAAAAATTTTATATTTTTAATAAATTTTTTTAAATTATTTAGATTATAGTTTGTGAAGTATGTATTTGGAAATTATGATCCAATTATTTATTACAAATTTTTGAAAGTTTATGTGAAAAATTAATATAAGTTAGTAAATTTGGTTTTTTAATTGAAATTATTGTTAATTAGTATATTTTGAATAATTTTGGAATAATAAATAATATTAAAATAATTTTTATGAATTATTTACTATTTTTGACTAATTAATAATAATTTCTGAAATTATAATCGAGTTTATTTATTGTTTTTGCGATTAAATGAATTTTTAACTATTTTTATTACATATTTGAACTATTTAAATAATTATTTGTCAGTTTTACTATTTGATTTCAAATAATTGAAAAATGGATTTTTATTAATATTATATAAATTATTTGAGATTTATTAACTAATTTGAAAAATAATTAGTTTTTAGGTATTTATTATTTAAATAACTTGAATTGATGTATTTTATTGATTTTTATGATTTTTTAATATATTATTATTAAATTATTGGTTGTTGTGTATTTTGATTCTCGGTTGGACGAATTGTGTAGTTTAGGGGCCCAACCCAAGAAGTTGTGCATTTGTGGTTATTGAAGTGTGTTTGCTTACAGGATCAACTCTACTTTCAGTAGAAAGATGTCCATTTTACAAAGGAAACTTTGTTGAAATTTTAGTAGAGTTCTTGTAAAACGTGACATCAGATTGATAATGAGTTTTTGGTTTTGCGGTCAAGTCGTGTCCTAGATTGAGTCACTCTTTAGAATTCTTAAAAGTATAAAATTAGGAGTTCAATTCTAATATTATGATTATTCATTTATTTTCTATAGTTGCGTTAAAACCGAGGTTTATTGGACCATGCCAATCTACTTTGTTTAGAGGAGTGCACAACTGTGAGTTATTATTTTATATATGCATTGCATGTAGAACACATACTTATGAGCATCCATATTTTTATAATGTATTTAGATATGAATTATTTTATTAAATGATTATGTATATGTTGGTACATTTTTGTATATATTTGGTATATATGTGACATACATGTTTGGAATATTTTTGGTATATACTCAGTATATTTTTAGTATATACTTAGCATAAATTTTATATATCTTTGGTATACTTTTGGTCTATATGTGACATATATGTTCGGTATATTTTTGGTATATTTCTTTTAAAATGGATGCCATTATGTTTAAATTATGCATGTTATTATTTTTAATAATTATACAATTTATTTGAAGGATAGCGATAGAACGTGCTACTTAATGGGCTGCATAGGACTGTGTACGTACCAGTGCGTTAGATTTTAGGGTTGAGATTATGAAATTATTTGATGTGAGACTTGATTATTCAATTATTGAGAATTATGGTGAGAGAGTAGTGTGATTGCGGGAGCTTGGTTGACCTAGTGTCTCAGGGCCAATCACATTGATAGTGAGACTGCGGGAGCTCGGTTGAATTAGTGTCTTGAGGCCAGTCTACTGTCCAAAAATGAAAAAGAGAATTATTTTGGAATTAAGTAAGCCTGTTGGCTAGTAAGACTTAATGATTGAGGTTGCGTAATATTTTAGGGTTCTACTTTGATCCTTTACTCAAATAATTTTTTTTGTATTTATTATTATATAAAGTGGATTTTAGCGTCTGTGTGAAATGCCTATATATATATATATATATATATTTATATTTACATTGATGCTTGACTGTATATGACCTTAGGTTGCATGTATATATATTATAATAATTCACTCAGTCATGTCTAACTTCCCTCAATATTTTTTTTCAGGATCTTTTTCTTTTTCAGACTCCCCCATAGTACTATTCACTAGACTCTTTTCTCTCCAGCTGAACCATTATTTTCTTGTATTTTAGTAACCACTACAGTAGTAACATTATTGTATTGTAGCATGTTGTATTATTAGAACCTTGTACTCGAATTTTATATGAAAATATTTTTATTATGATATGATATATAAGATTTGCTTTTATATTAAATAAAGTTTTAATTCTAGCATATTTTACATTATTATTGCATGTGTTTTTATTTTTAAGGCTTACTACAGGTTCTAAATTTGAAAGAATTCCTGTTCCCTAGCATCGATTATGACTCCCTGGTTTGGGTCGTGACAAAGTTGGTATCAAAGCCTAGGTTTTTAGTATTATGAACCTAGGTTATTAGAGTCGTGTTTTCTTTAAAACTACTGTAGTAAATTAGGTTCGACTATGTCTATGAAAAGTCTTTGTTGTTTTTTAATATTTCATTTAACTATTAGGGTGTCTATCTATTATCTATTGTTGTTTATTTTTTCTGAATTTCATTGGTTTTGTCTTTTAAAAATGAGGAGGTGAGTGCGTGTCACTCCACCGGTCATTGAGGCTGAGAATGATGAGTCCTTTTAGGATGAGGTTTTACCTCCAGAGTCACCAGCTAGGCGTAGAGGCAGAGGAAAAGGTAGACCTTTAGGAGCAACAGGTCGTCGTAAGTAGAGAGATCTACAGGACGAGGAACTTATAGAGCAGGAGTTTGAGGAAGCTGTTATACCTCCAGTTACATCGCAGATGTAGCTTGTTTAGCAACAGGGCATATCTGACCTTGAGGTAGTGTTATTTTATGCCAAGGTCAGTAGGATATCATTTAATGGGACTATAGATCCATTGGATTTTTTGCATGCTATTGAAATGAGGACTCGGACTGCTCATACCGAGTATCAGCAGATCATAATAGTTAAGTTGTCTGTTGAGGGACCAAACTTGGATTGGTTTGTTCAGGTCATCCAACTGCACATGATGACACTCACCTAGGCTCAGTTTCAAGAGAGATTCATGAGATGCTTTTGTCCAAAGCCTATGTGGATGAGTTATAGACTTCGACTGATGAGTATTACTAGAGGTGACAAACCAATAGAGGACTACACCAGAGAGTTCCTCATACTGGGTCGGTATGTAGAGGATCTGATGAGAGATCAGTACTTTGCAGTTATAATGTATGTTACTATACTGGGTTCTATATTTATTAGGATGCTTACTGTAGGCCTTACTCTTGAGTCTGTGATAGATTTGGCCAAGGAGATAGAGCTCAGATTGGTTAGGTAGGAAGTTATGCCTGATTATTATTAGTTAGGAGGTATACAAGCAGGAGGATTGCAGAGTACTCAGTATACCACTTTCCATATTGGCTTTAGTAGTCATTAAAGAGGATCCTATCAGTAGAGCTAGAGGCCTCAGCAAAGAGTCCACAGGAGTAGCAGACATGGTCGTAGTGGATCGTGTAGACCTATCAGATTTAGTTCTGGAGCTACCAGTAGTAGCAGTGGTTAAAGTTTAAGTTACGACAGCATAAGATCAACAACCAGTGCTTATAAGGGATTGTGTTACATGACTTCTAGAGCTTGTTTTAGATGCAAACAGATGAGACATTTTGCCATAGTGTGTCCATATTCTGGCTATTAGTAATAATTTATGTAGCAGTCCATTACCAGTTCAGTTCCAGCTCTTATCAGTTGCCTCTAGCTTAGAATCTGAGTACGATATAGATTATTGCCCAGCATGGGTATCGCAGAGGTAGTAAAGGAGGTACCAGAGGTTTTAGTTAGGCTTTTATCAGCTAGCGGAGAGGTCGAGGTCAGGCCAGATTTTTCATACTCACCCATCAGGATGCTCAGGGATCCAATGCCATTGTTGCAAATATACTTCTATTCTGTTACTTGGATGTTAGAGTTTTAATTGATCAGGGTGCCATATAATCTTTCGTGTCCCCCTATTTTTGCTTTGAAGTCATGTTGACAAGCTTCAAGGATGACTTTTCTTTTATCTATTGCCACTTTTCTAAAGGATTCATTAGATACTGACGTGGTTCTTTCTAGACGTCCAATGTTAGTGGGAGATAGAGAATTACCAGTGGAATTGGTGTTGTTGGATGTGATGGAGGTTGATGTGATCCTTAGTATAAATTGGTTATCTCAACATTATGTTGTTGAGGATTATTGTAGTAAAGAGGTGATTTTTAGAATTTTGGATGAAAAAGAGTTTAATTTTATGGGTGATAAGATTTTTGCACCTCATTTTCGCTATTATGGCTAGGAAGATGCTAAAGAAAGGCTGTCAGGGATACTTCAGTGGAGAAGTTATCTATCAAAAATTTTCCAGTAGCTTGTGAGTTTCCTGATGTTTTTCTTGAGGAGTTGCCAGGTTTACCACCTCATAGAGAGATCAAATTCTATATAGATGTGGTCTTAGGCATAACCCATATTTCGATGCCGCCCTACAAAATGGCTCCTGTAGAGTTAAAGGAATTAAGGAGCAGTTGCAAGATTTGCTAGATAAGGGTTTTATTAGACCCAGTATTTCTCCTTGGGGTGCACCAATCCTATTTGTGAAGAAGAAGGATGGTACACTGAGACTATACATTGATTACATAGAGCTGACTAAGGTGATAGTGAAGAACAAGTATCCTCTTTCGAGGATATATGATATGTTTGATCAACTTCAGGGTGCACAATTCTTTTCCAAAATTAACTTAAGGTCAGGTTATCATCAGTTGCGGATCAGTGAAGCCGATGTTCCTAAAACAACATTCTGCACTTGGTATAGTCATTATAAGTTTCTAGTGATGTCCTTCGGGTTGACTAATACACCAGCTGCTTTTATGGATATGATGAACAGGGTATTCATACCATTTATGGATCAATTTATGGTAGTCTTAATTGATGATATACTGGTATATTCGAAGAGTATGAAAGAACATGTATCACTTGAGGACAATACTGTAAACATTGAGAGAACATCAACTTTATGTTAAATTCTCAAAGTGTGATTTTTGGTTGGAGAGTGTTGCATTCCTTGGACATGTAGTGTTTAAAGATGGTATTCAGGTTGATTTACAAAAGATAAAGGTAGTTTCTGAGTGGCCCAGACGGACATCAGTCATAGAGATTCAAAGTTTCTTGGGTTTGGCTGGGTATTATAGGAGGTTTTTACAAGATTTCTTAAGAATTGCTGCTCCTATGAGTCACCTAACATAGAAGAATGCAAATTTTTTATGGCCAGATGCTTGTGAGAACAATTTTCATTTACTGAAGGAGGACTTGACCACAGCTTCAGTTCTGAACTTGCCTAATAGAGTAGATAAGTTCACTGTGTCGGCCTAGGTTGTGTGTTACTGCAAAATGGTAGGGTGATAGCTTATGCTTCGAGGTAATTGAAGAAGAATGAATAGAATTATCCTACTCATGACCTAGAGGTGGCTGCAGTGATCTTTTCTCTTAAGATTTGGAGACATTATTTGTATAGGGTGACTTATAAGATTTTCACAGATCATAAGAGCCTGAAGTACATTTTTCAGTAGAGGGATATGAACTAGAAGTAGAGGAGATGGTTAGAACTCCTGAAAGATTATGACTGCGATATTCTTTATCATCCATGCAAGGCTAATGTGGTTACAGATGCCTTGAGTAGGAAGTCCTCGAGTAGTCTTACTTACATTAGTATGGAGAGGTGACCTTTGATCTAAAAGTTGCATGAGTTAGTGGATCAAGGTTTGATAATAAAGATTAGTAGATTAGGTGGATTGCTAGCTTAGTTCAGAGTTTGATCTGTATTAAGAGATTAGATTAAGGCAGCTCAGGGTCAAGATCCTATTCTAGCAGAGCTTGAGGAGAATGTTTGTACAGGAAAGTTCACTGATTTTACACTTGATAATGAAGGTATTTTATGGATCAATGGTAGATTATATGTTCATGATGTGGATAATTTGAGAGTGGAGATCCTTAAAAAAGCACATTCTAGAGCTTACAACTTACATCTACGTGGTACTAAGATGTACTATAACATTTGAGATTTGTACTAGTGGGATGGATTGAAGAAGGATGTAGCTGATTATATTTCTAAGTGTTTAACTTGTTAGCAGGTGAAAGTTGAGCATTACAAGCCTTTTAGGAAGCTTTAGCCTCTTCTTATTCCTGAATGGAAATGGGAGAGAATTGCTATGGATTTTGTAGTAGGGTTACCTCATTCAAAGGATGGATATGATTCCATCTGGGTGATTGTGGACAGGTTAACTAAATTAGCTTATTTCTTACTAGTTAAAGCCACTTATTTTGTAGCTAAGTTGGCTAAGCTGTATGTTAAGCATATGTGTGCCTTCATGGAGTGCCTATTTCCATTATATCTGATAAAGGTTTAGTGTTTACCTCTCAATTTTGGCAAAAGTTTTAGGAAGTAATGGGCACAAGGCTTGATTTTAGCATTGCTTTTCACCCTTAAATAGATGTCAATCTAAGAAGATGATCCAGACACTTGAGGATATGTTGAGGATGTGTATATTGGTTCTTTGAGGTAGTTAGGATGATTATTTACCACTGGTAGAGTTTGCATATAATAACAACTACCATAGCAGTATTGGGATGACACCATATGAAGCTCTATATGGAAGGAAGTGTAGATCCCCTTTGTGTTAGGATAAGATTGGAGAGAGAACATTGATTAGACCTGAGATTATTCAGGATGCAGCGGAGAAGGTTACTATGATCAAAAGGAGATTAGAGACTGTAGCTAGCAGATAGAAGAGCTATACGGATCCGAAGTGCAGAGATGCGGAGTTTTAAATTGAAGACTATGTATTTCTGAAGGTGTCTTTGATGAATGGTGTGATGAGGTTTGGCAAGAAAGGAAATTAGCACCAAGATATATTAGATCGTTCGAGATTCTAGAGAGAGTGAGCATGGTTGCATATCGATTGGCTTTACCTCCGAATTTATCTTAAGTGCATCCAGTGTTCAATATCTTAATGTTGAGGAAGTATATTTCAGACCCTTCACACGTGTTGCAGCTTGAGAGTGTGGAAGTGAATGAAGACCTGATGTAAGAGGAGGAGCCAGTCGCGATAGTGGACTATCAAGTTCATCAGTTGCGTTCCAAGCAGATCTCGATGATCAAGGTGTTTTGGAGGAGCACACATGAGAGACTAAGGCTGAGATATGGGTGGCCTACCCTTACCTTTTTCCTCAATGAATTCTTGTTGTCTGTTCTTTTATTTGAAAATTCGATGATGAATTTAAGGGGGAAGATTGTTATAACCCGATATTTTAAATTATTAAATTTATTTTGGGATATACAGTGTTACTAAATATTTTAAATTTTTATATATTATAATTATTGTGTGTAATTTAATTTTAGTGTGTATATGATTATTTATTTATTTATTTATATTATTATTATTATTGTTGTGAATATTATTAATTTATTTTATTTTATTTTAAATATTTTATTATGTAGAGGAATTAATTTAGAAGTGAGTGTTATTTAAAATAATAATAATAATAATAATAATAATAATAATAATTATTATTATTATTATTATTATTATTATTATTATCAATATTGTTATAATTATTAATATATATATATATGTGGGAATTTTTGTTTTTTCCTATTTTTATATAAAAAAAAATCAGGACATATACTTTTTTTTGGGTTTTGTCTCTCCCCTCTCTTTTTTTCTTTTTTTTTTCTTCTTCCTGCGTGATTCATAGACCTACCGTGCGCCACCCTGAGCCGCTGCATACCACCACCCAAGATTCATCCCTTCTCTTCCTACCCTCCCACCACAATCTAAAGCCCCTTCCTCCCCGTTTTTGGCATGGTACCAGTGAAGCAGCAGCTGCTGCAACAATGATGCCAGTAGCTTTCCTGTGGTTTTAGCTCATGTTTCTGGGCTTAATCAACTCATCTTGGTCTGGGTAAGCTTGTTTTCAACTTGGTTCAAGCTAGAAACGTTCGGTAATCAATATATCTTTAAGTTTTAGTTTAGGTATATTTAGGTTTTTTATTTTTATGAACTTGTTATGGTTTGATTTAAGCTTAATACCTTTAGAAATGTTGTTGTGTGAAGCTTAAGCTATTCAAATATATTTTTCTTTAATTTTTCTAAATTATTTTGATTTTTCAGTGTTTTGGTTTCCGGCAAGTCACTGTTCCAGTGAACCTCGCTGGACAACTTTTATATTTTTAATAAATTATTTAAATTATTTGGATTGTACTTTGTGAAGGATGTATATGAAAATTGTGATATGATTATATATTACAAATTTTTGAAAGTTTATGTGAAAAATTAATTTTTGGAAAAATTAATATCAGTTAGTAAATTTCGTGTTTAAATTGAAATTATTGTTAATTAGTATGTTTTGAATAATTTTGGAATAATAAATAGTATTAAAATAATTTTTATGAATTATTTACTATTTTTAACTAATTAATAATAATTTTTGGAATTATAATCGAATAATAAGTTTATTTACTGTTTTTGTGATTAAATGAATTTTTAACTATTTTTATTACATATTTGAACTATTTAAATAATTATTTGTGAATTTTACTATTTAATTTCAAATAATTGAAAAATAGATTTTTAGTAATATTATATAAATTATTTGATATTTATTAACTAATTTGAAAAATAATTAACTTTTAGGTTTTTGTTATTTAAATAACTTGAATTGATGCATTTTATTGATTTTTATGGATTTTAATGATTTTCAATATATTATTCTTAAATTATTAATTGTTGTGTATTTTGATTCTCGGTTGGGCGAATTGTGTAGTTCGAGGGCCCAACCTGAGAAGTTGTACATTTGTGGTTATTGAAGTGTGTTTGCTAGTAAGATTAGCTCTACTTTCAATAGAGAGACATCCATTTTACAGAGAAGACTCTGCTAAATTTTTAGTAGAATTTTCATAAAATGTGACGTCGGGTTGATTATGAGTTTTTTTATTTTGTGGTCAAGTTATGTTCTAGATCGAGTCACTCTTTAGAATTCCTAAGTATAAAATTAAGAGTTCAATTATAATATTATGATTATTCATTTATTTTCTGTAGTTGCACTAAGACTAAGGCCTACTGGACCAGGCCAGTCTACTCTATTTAGAGGTGCGCACAACTGTGAGTTATTATTTTATATATGCATTGCATGTAGAAGACATAATTATGAGCATCCATATTTTTATAATGTATTTAGATATGAATTATTTTATTAAATGATTATATATATGTTGGTATATTTTTTGTATATATTTGGTATATATGTGACATATATGTTTAGTATATTTTTTGTATATACTTAACTTATATTTTATATATCTTTGGTATACTTTTGGTATATATATGACATATATTTTCGGTATATTTATTTTAAAATAGATGCCATTATGTTTAAATTATGCATGTTTAATAATTATACGATTTATGTAAAGGATAACAATAGAACGTGCTACCTAGTGAGCTGCATTAGAATTGTGTACGTACCATTGCGTCGGATTTTAAGGCTGAGATTATGAAATCATTTGATGTGAGACTTGATGATTCGATTATTGAGAATTGTGGTGAGAGAATAGTGTGATTGCAGGAACTCGGTTGAACTAGTGTCTCAGGGCCAATCACATTGACAATGAGACTGCAGGAGCTCAGTTGACTTAATGTCTCGGGGCCAGTCTTTTGTCCAAAAATGAAAAAGAGAATTATTTTGGAATTAAGTAAGCCTATTGGTTAGTGAGACTTAATGATTAAGGTTGTGTAATATTTTAGGGATCTACTTTAATCCTTCACTCAAATAAATTTTTCTGCATTTATTATTATATAAAAGTGGATTTTAAAATCTGTGTGAAATGCCTGTTGTAGATGACAGGGTTTAGCGCACGTCCAAGATTTTAGCAACTGTGACATTGTTTAGGCTCAGGGCCTTAGGGAATACACTATTATGTAGCGTGGAGAAGAGGAGTTACCACCCAGGGTAATAACTGGGACAATTTGAATGGTGGTACTCGATTCTTTAAAAGAAAGTTAGCATTATAACCAGGAGATTCTGGGAATGGAATACTAACTTCTCTTAGTCTCGTGTTCATTTAGAATAATTTTATAAATGATTATTTCATCCTCTAATTACATGCAATTTTATTTAAACCCTATTTGACATCCATTTAGCCCTAGGCATCTAGTCAATAAAATTACACATAAAAAATGCACTCAAAATCGTGTTGTCCCTTAGTCTAAACTATGTTAATTTTATTAAAAAGTTAGCTAAATTTACATTTTTTATTTACAAGTAAGAAATGGACTAAAGGTGGGCCTACATTTTTATTAATTAGTGAGTCTAGATCTATTTATTTTACCTTGTCTAAAAAATGGGCTTAAGTCTATTTAATTTTAAAAGAAAGTTAAATTAATGGGCCTAAGTCTAACTTGGTTTTATTTTAAGTGAAATGTGGGCCTAAGTTTATTTATTTTAAAAGAAATGAAATTAAGTGGGCTGAGCTAAGTCTAAACAAGTTTTAATTAACTAAGTGAGCTTAAAATCTAATTAACCTATTGGGCCTAAATTGATTTATTTAAAGTCCTAAACCATTTTTAAATCTATTTAAAATGAGTTAGATCTAAGCGTGGGCTTGAGGCCCAAAATAATATAAAAACCCAAAAGAAATAAAACATAAAAAAGGATCAAACAAACATTTTAATGATTTTCTAGAAATCCTAAATCAATTACATGCAAACCCTAAATTAACCTACTGCCACCATTGATTTTAATTGATTTTTACCCAATTAAACCAAATTACTAATTGATTTTAAACGTAGAAAATTAAATCTTTCACTATTCCCACTACTGGGGTTATTACAAACTATGTACAAAAATTAAAATTAAACAATTATATACCCATAAATTAAAATAACTACACAGGATACCAAAATGCAAAATAAAAATAAAAATCCTAAGTTCTACAAGAAAACAACATAGGTTCTTCCATAGCATTCCATGGACCTTCTGTTCATTTAAACATATGCAGTATCCTCCTCAATCCACATTTGCACATGCAAAAAAAAACACAGAAATAAGCAGATATGTAGTGAAATTGAATAATCAAAACAATAACAATAGAAAAGAATAAAATAGAAAAGGACACTGATGATTTTAGATGCTTTGCAAATACTTTGAGATAGCCCCTCAGATTGAATTATCACTGTTAAAATTGACTCAGTATTGATTTGATTCTGGACTGGGATTTGATTGCGTTCGAAGACACATAAAATATCCAATATTAGGGTTTTGAAAGACAAGGGTGTTCTTCGCATCTAGATTTTTAGGGTTTTCTTATGTGATAGGGTTTTTTTGCGTAACTCTCTTCTCTCTTTCACAGTCTCTCTGTTTTTTCGCCTTTTTTTTTCTCATTCTGTTTGTGTGTAAGCTTCTCTTAGTTCGTTCGTCTATGTGAGTCTCTAGCCTTACGCATGTAGACTCTTTGCTTTTTAAAGCAAAGTCTGTCTGCATACTGACTTCCTAATTTGCAAGAACGGTCTCATCTCTTAAAAAAAAATAGATAGAGTTTTGATTTTTGAAAGCTATTTATGCATTTTGAACACGTTGAAATTTTCATCAAATAATAATAATAATAATAATACAATTAAATTTTCAACCAATCAAAACACTGAAAAAATAGACAAAAAAATACGCAAAAAAATAAAAAAATGGGACTTTTTACGCGTCGGCGTTATGCATTGCCGATCCTATTTTTTTAACTTTTAATTACCAAAATACCCCTGAAAAATGGACTTCTTTATAATCAAATCTTAAAATATGTTGCAATTTAGTCCCTAGAGTCCAGAAGATCGACAACCGAGTTCAATTTTTGAATAAATTTCATCATAGGGCCTTACGTAGCAATTATGTACAATTGCATCCCAAAATTGGGTGCTTACACCTATATATATATATATATATATATATATAGTTATATTGATGCTTGACTGTATATGACTTTAGATTGTATGTATAAATATTATAATAATTAACTTAGTGAGATTTGACTCTCTTCAATATTTTTTTTTACAGGATCTTTTTCTTCTTCAAACCTCTCTTATAGTACTATTCATCGGACTCTTTCCTCCCCGACTGATTTGTGTAAATACTAAGCCATTATTTTCTTGTATTTTGGTAATCATTGCAATAGTGGTGTTATTGTATTGTAACGTGTTGTATTATTAGAACTTTGTGCCTAAATTTTGTATGAAAATATTTTTAGTATGGTATGATATATATGATTTGCTTTTATATTAAATAAATTTTTAATTTTGGTGTATTTTATATTGTTATTGCATGTGTTTTTATTTTTAAGGCTTGCTACGGGTTCTGGATTCGAAAAAATTCCCGTTCCCTAGCGCCAGTCATGACTCCCTAGTTTAGGTTATGACACTCTTTTACCTTATGAATCATTGTATTCCACATCTTATACACCAAGTGAAGAGAAGGTTTATCAGTATCCAAAACCCTTAGCATTTCATAAATAGGTTCAGTAAAAGAGAGGATGTAGTCAACTTTTTCCCACCACATTTCATCTAGCATAGTTTGTTTTACAATCTTACTTTTCCAACATCATCATCCCTATATGGACCAGCTATCACTAATGACCATATTTAGAAGACCATTCTTTATACTCTTGAACTCCTAATCATGATAATGGTTGATGCAAAACATGTTTTTACAATTGCAAGAAATTAAAACTTCATGAATTGATTCAAAATGGCAAGTCTCATTGAGTGGTTCATAATGAAGTTCTTGATCATAAAAGCATCTCCAACAACATCTGTTATCTAATGACATTCTTCATATGTGATTTCATTAGCTTCAGTATTTTTTGCTGCATAAATATTTGTTTAAAGCAAAATTAAGTGTATGGACCACACAAGGTGTCCAAAATATGTGAGGAAATTGAGCTTCAACAAGTAAACCTGGTGCTCTATATACAAGAGCATTATCTGTAATTACTTGAACCACATTTTAAGAACCTACCTCTAAGATGGTATCTTTAATTAAGTTTACAATGAAAAACTTATCTTTATATTCACCTTCACAGTTTACAGCTTTTAAAAACATTAGTCCACTTTAGATGCTGCAATAAAATTTATCAATGGACTTCTTTGAGAATCAGTCCAACCATTATTGACAATGCTAACTCCCTTATCTTTCTATGTATTCTTGATTGATTGCAACAACCTCTCAATGTTTGCTTTATCCTTTTGAAGAAAGATTATCCTTAACATGTTATAACCTAAAGGAACAAAGCCATCTAGCTTGCTTTTACAAGCTAATGTAAAAGCTCTAATGTAATAAGGATCTCTAACCAAATGAAATGGCAAACCAACAGAGTAGAACATCCTATCAATTTACTCTTTTAACTCCTCTCTTTTTTTCATTTAAAATGCTTGTTCTAATACTAAATTTTCTACTGTCTTCCTTTTTCTTGGTTCATAACCTTGTTGTCTAAAGGACCCAATGCTTGAAACCATTAACAGAGCTGATTAAGATTGACTAGTAGCAGAACTTGGTAATGGGACATCTTTTGGTAATGACCTTCTCACATTTGCCTAATTTTTCCATATCTCTAATGTCTTCATATTTCACTTTGTTACAACCTTTAATCCCCTGACCTTTAATCCTTAGTAGATGAGCTTTGACCCTAGAATATGAGCCTTTAAAATTTGTATGGAAAAAGTTGCATATGAAGGGTACATTACCTCCACCACTATTTTTACTTTCTAACTTTGTTACAAACTTCAAAAGTGGTTTATCATCAAAATCAATTTTTTTTCTCCAATATGACTTCCACTTGCACTCATTGTGAGATTAATATCTAAAAGATAAGAAAAAAAAATTTCAGTTTAGCTCTAACATATCAAGTTTAAATAAAAAATAGGAAATAAAAAAGTTAAGCACTGTATTTATGCATTAATTAATTCATGTAGCTCAATTTTGTATGTAAAATGATGAAAAGAATTATTATAATATACTGAAAACAAATTATCAAACACTTGGTGGGCAACAAATATTGACATGTAAAACCAATAAAAGTTTAGGTTGAAATTTTGATCAATCCAATTCTCAATACAAGTAATAAGATAATTTAAAATTACTTACATGAATGATGCTTACTTGCTTAGTTTTGGAATTTTTTGTCTTGGCTAGAGATATAGGCAGCACACGAGATGATGGTTAGTTTTAGTTTTTGACGTTCAGAGAGTGGAGAAGTAGAAAGGTTAGGTTTCTAATTTTTTTTTTAATTTTTTAGTGTTTTAAGTAAAATAAATAATTCAATTTTTTTTGTAAATAGTCCCCAACATATTTTATAATTTTAAATTTAGCCCTGTCATATAGTAAAAGTGTCATACCGTATCCTAAAAATAAAAAAATAATAAGATATTTATTCAGTTATGTCAAACACGTCTCGAACACGTATTAATATTAAAAAAATGTTAGACACAAATACTCCACTTTATTTGAAATGTCATTACTTTATAGATGGATTTACTATTTAGCGACCCGTGACAAAAATCATTTCCAATAAAAAAATACACCATCTTCTTCTTTATTCCACCGTCACAACAAAAAAAAAAAAAAAAAGAAAAAACTCCTATCCACAACCTTCACTCTCACCATTACTATCACCTTTAAAATTCCATCTCTACCGTCATTGTTACCAATAAATTCCATTTTTACTATCCAATCATTTCATATATAGTCTAATCAAAACCAAGTTAGATCAAATTTATCTCAATTATCATCATCTTTCTTTAAAATCCTAACTATTATTCAATGATTTGTGTGGTTTAAAACTCTTTCCCTGTTTCCTAAAAAAAAAAAAACTCTTTCTCTATGACTATGACCGTCGCCTCATTCTGCTATTTAAAACTTCTCCTCCTCCTCTTCACTACTACCATCATCATCGGCTTATTGCTTCTCTACCACCACCACCAATATGTGAATAAATTTCTACATGTCAAAGAAATAAAGCTTGCTCTTTTTAAACAAAATCTAATTTCTCTATTTCCATGACAACAAATCCTTGGAGAAGGCATCAATTTCGGAAGTATGATCAAGTTCCACTTCTATTCATCCTTCTCTTGTATCCATTTTCAGGCTACTATTTTTTTTTTTAGGAACAATAGGATGAAGAAGATGATGTAAAGTTCTTTTTAATGCCTTATTTTTATTTGTTTCTCTTTAAAGTACACTGTTACTATAGTTTGAATAGCAATAGTTGATTAATTGGCTTGTATTGGTTGGTCTATGTTGGCAGTTATCAGTCTATGTTAAGGAACGTATCTATATGCGGCATTTTTTGACATTATAAGGTTTAGATATGTATTATTAAAAAGTATTATAAAATATAATAAAAGTTGAAATTCGAAATAGACTAAACTCTGAAAGTTTGGAGGCATAGTATGCCTACGGCCAATGGAATTATAACAAATAGAATTCCATAACAAAAAAAATATTATACTGAAATTTTGAATTATAATATGTGTCGGAACCATTGATAAAATCTATTGCAAAATCGGTGAAAATTCTCATAGCCAATAAACATTTGCACGTCTAAACAAAAAGGGTAACCCCGATTTGAAGTCTACTTTCGTTCTTAATACATTTATTATACAATACTATCCTGACCACACATGTTAGATAGATGACTATTTTGTTTACCATAATTTATAAAATATATAATGAAAAATTATGTATAAAATATATAATGAAAAATTATGTATAAATTAATAATAGTTGAAATCAACTAATAAGGAGTTATTTTCAATTAAGTCGTGTATTTGGTTCGAATATTTATATATGTAGTTGCATTAAATTAGTTGTTAAAAGACTTTATCCACCTTTGTGATCCTGCTTGATTGAACTGAATTAATTAGAATTTAGTCGACTTTAAATGAAAATAGTTTAGACAAAAAAGTTATACATAAATTAAAATTTATAATGGAACTATTCGATATTTTATATTTTATATTTTAAATATTTTATATTTAATAATATTAGATATGATCGAGCTCACCAAACATATGAAAATTCAATTTTTGATTAACTAATTAAATTTTAGGACCTCTTCGATTAAAATGAATATATCTTTCCTCCCAACTACATGTGATACCCCACATATATATTCCTATTTAATTAAGGTCTTTATTTCTTGTATAGGTTACTCGGAAATGAAAGATAACTAAATACATCCAGGAAAAGGTTCCTGAAATAGAAGACTCCTAAAAAAGAAGGAACACTCTTTCAATTAGTTTAGGATTCCTAGTCAAAGAGGAATCCTACTCCTTTCAGGTTTGAACATCACTATCACTATAAATAGGATCTCATATTCTTTATTCTCATTCATTCTATTCTCTTGTATTATGATTGATCTCTTTCTCTCTTTAGATTCTCTCTCTATATCCTCTGACTTAGGCATCGAAGGGTTTGTGGGGATCCTCCCCACTTCTCATGCTGCCTTTTATTGACCACTTGTAGGATTCCAACTTAAGAGTTCTGGAAAGTAAGTTATCAAGTGGCACCATATATGGGAAACTCTTAAGAAAAAGCCATTCGTGCATCTGCCAAATTTAGACATTGACACTATGACTTCTAGCCTACGACCAATCTCGACTCCTGACACTCACATTAACCTCTCTGCCCCCATTCCTCCAATCAATCTGTCAACACCTCTCCTAACGACGGTACCTTCAGCCCGTTTCTAATATGTCAGACCTTTATCTGGTGGTCCACACATTCCTTTTGGAAACACCAAAGGGTGGCCAGCTCTTGGCACCGACTTCCTATATTATGCCCTTTTGCAACACCATCACCGACCTATACCCTCAATACCTTTTCCAAATCTAACAAATACACCATCAATAACTACGCCTAACCTAAACACTGTGACCTTAACACTCTACCTCACTGCAACAAATAAAGAAGCAATGATACAAAACATCCAACCTCAGATAGCCCTAATACAACAATAGTTGAACACCTTGATTCAAAGCGGCAACCCTAGACCAGCAAACACAAAAAATACCATATCTCTAGAGATTCCCGAAGAGAGCAAAGGGAAGAGTAAAATTCCAAAAGGGGAATCTAGTTCAATAATTCTGGCTCTCGACGATTCAAAATTAACCCAAAAGGTTGAAGAGGTTATACACAAGCCCGCATGAGACCAAGGAAGGAAGATGAATGTGTTATAGAAGCTAGAACGCCTTTCATAAGGAGGATAATCCAGATAGAGATCCCAACTAAGTTCAGGATGCCACAACTGGATCAATATGATGGAACTAGAGATCCCGTTAACTACATATCCTCGTTTAGAATAAGAACATTACTCCAGAACGTAAATGATAGAATCATGTGTAGAGTTTTCCCAAGCACACTCACAAAGAATGCTAAAAAATGGCTTCACCGGCTTCCTGAGAACTTTATCACCTCTTTTGAAGACTTGTCAAAGAAGTTCTAAACTAGGTTCGTCACCAATATTCCCCCAGCCAAAAATATCAATGACCTCTGAATGTGTCGACAAGAGGTTGATGAATCACTATGAAGCTACCTAGATTGATTCAACAAGGTGTCCATGCAAATAAAAAATCTTGTAAATGAAGTTGTTATCAAAGCCCTCAAGAATGGCACTAAACTCAAAAAACTCAAAGACAACATAATGACAAAATAACTTGGCACTTTCACGGAGGTGATGGCTATAGCGGTCAAAATAAAAAAAAATAATGAAGATAAAAGGATGCGAAGGGAGGAAGAAAAAGTACCAGCTAAAGAAGAAAGGTTAAGACCTAAAAGAACAAGCTTCCCATGAATAAATTTCAAAAACCTAGTGGAAAGATTTAAAAAGGAAGCTGACAGATACACACCTTTAAATACCTCTAGATCTAGGATCCTTATATGGGTCAAACAGAATGGCATGGGAATTACCCCATCCAAAAGAATAAGCCCAAACTAGAGAGCCACGTAAGATAAAGGGCACTATTGCCAATATCACGTAAGATAAATGACACTGAGGCCTGTAAAGAATTGAAGAATGCCATAGAAAGAATGGTGTAGAATGGTAGACTCAGTAACTTCACTGAGACATTCAGAAGAACTAGGAATCTGAATGTGCAAGGGCGAGACAAACTATAACCAAAGAAGGCCCGGACTGAACCAGCCAGGGTCATTAACATGATAATCGAAGGAGAAAATGTTGAGAGAAGACTTAAAAGGAGCCGTGGGGAAGGACCTGCCATCAATAAGAGAGAGATCATCGTGTTTGATTCTGAAGACTGGGACCATGTTCAATACCCCCACAATGATGCCCTGGTGGTAAGCGCATACATTAATAATTATCTAGTAAAGATGTTACTGGTCAATGACGAAAGTGCCATCAATACACTATTTTGGAATGCTTACAAAATAATGGGAGGTTCTGTCACTAACCTAAAAGCTATCTAGAATCCCATTATAAGTTTCTGCGGAGGAACCATACAGCCAATGGGAATTATAAAGCTAAGTCTGGAATTTAAAAATCAGGACATTGAAGAAATGAAAGTCGTTAAAGCCCTATTCAATATAGTGGATCTCCCACTAGCATATAATGGCATTACAGGATGACTAATACTTTATGAAACTAATGCAGTCATAAGTACCTGACACTTAACCATGAAGATTCCAATCGAGGGTGAAACTCTTACAATTCGCATAGATCAACACATGGCTAGGATAGTGGATCTCCCACTAGCATATAATGGCATTACAGGATGACTAACACTTTATGAAACTAATGCAGTCATAAGTACCTGACACTTAACCATGAAGATTCCAATCGAGGGTGAAACTCTTACAATTCGCATAGATCAACACATGGCTAGGCAGTGCTACCATATGACAATCAAACCTCAGACATAAGCATTCCCCTTATAAACTTATGAGATAGAGAAATAAGGAGTTAGATCTGAACTAGTTGATGACACTCAGACATTACAGATTGATGATAGGAAGATGGTAAAGATCGGTAATGAACTTGACCCTAAAACTAAGCAAAGAATAAGTAAAGTCCTCACTAAACACTCAAGAGGTTTGACTCTCAGGCATCAGAGATAACTGGAGTGGATCCTTAAATTGCCTTACACAGCTTGAACATTAAACTTGGTGTGAAGCTAGTGAATAAAAAAAAGAGAACTTTTACATTTGAGAGGCAGAAAATAATAGCCGAAGAAATAAAGAAGCTATTAGAAGCCAAATTCATCAAAGAAGTTACCCACCTCGAATGGGTAGCCAACGTGGTGCTAATAAAGAAATCAAATGGCAAGTATAGAATGTGTGTAGACTATACTGACCTCAATCGGGCATGCCCCAAGGGTAGCTACCCACTGCCAATAATTGACCAACTAGTAGACTCTACTACCAACCGTGGTCTATACAATTTTGTAGACGCAGCACTAGGATATCACCAGATACTGATGAAGGAAGAAGACCAAGAGAAAACTTCCTTCATCACCCACGAAGGTCTTTACTGCTAGAGAGTAATGCCTTTAGGATTAAAGAATTATGGAGCAACCTATCAGAGGTTTGATGAACCATGTACTCTGGGATCAGATCGGGAGAAATGTGGAAGTATAAGTAGACAACATTATTATCAAAAGCAAGCATGCAGAGCAATACCCTACGGATCTGGATCAAGTACTCCAATTATTGAGCCAATCTAGGATTAAGCTGAATCTGGAAAAGTGTGTCTTCAGAGTTAAGGCAGGAAAATTCTTAGGATTCATGATATCCCATAGAGGTAATAAAGCCAAGTAAAAAAAGATGGAGGCTATTCTCCATATGAAAGCTCCAAAGACTATCCATGAGCTACAGAAACTAAATGCCAGGATCACAACTTTTGGTCATTTCATCTCCTGCTCGACCAAGCGGTGCCTACTACTATTCCTAGCTTTAAAAAATTCCATGAAATTTGTTTGGACTGAAGACTGTGAGACAACCTTTAAAGATATTAAAAAATTCATATCCTTACCACCTTTGCTCAGTAGGCCAAACCTAAAGGAAACGTTATACTTATACCTCTCTATGGGCCAAAAATGCATAGCTTCGGTACTAGTGAGGGAGGAAGAGAGCTAGCAAAGCTCGATATACTATATCAGCAAAATACTCTGAGGGTTTGAGATTCGGAACCTAATGCTAGATAAACTGGCTATGGCCACCGTCCATGCATCCCGGAAGCTCAAACACTACTTCCAGGCTTATCCCATTATTGTAAGAACCAACTTTCCCTTGTGAAAAAATTGCAAAGACTTAAGACTTCGGGCAGATTGGTCTAATGGTTAGTATTTCTCAGAGAATTCAACATTAGCTATAAGTCATGGTAATAGGTGAAAGCTTAAGCATCAGTAGAATTTGTTCAAGAAATGACACCATAAGATCTCACCACTACCAGAGCACTATAATGGAAGCTCTATGTCGAAGGGGCATCCTCCACTCAAGGATCCGGCACCGAGATCATCCTTAAAGGACCATATAATTTTTTTATCAGATATGTAGTTTGAATAGAGTATAACGCAACCAACAATGCTGTGGAGTATGAGGTTTTCATCATAGGATTAAAATTAGCTACCGAAGTTAAAACCGAGCATCTCAAGATACACTCAGGTTTTGTAATGACCTATGTTTTTAAATTAATTTATTTTAAAATGGGATATGCAGTATTAATAAATTTGAAAGTTATAACTATTTATTTTGGTATTTTGTGAATAATTATTATTATTATTTTACGTTTAATTATAATTTTCTACGTGAATGTGTATATCAAAGCTTATTATTTTGGACAAGCAATTTACATTATTTACACTTATTATTTTGGATAATATTATTTTAATAATATTTAATTTAGTGCATTATTATTTTAATAATATTATTAATTTTTTTAATAAATTATATTATTGTATTGTATTTTATGTGCTACTATATATATATATATATATATATATATATATATATATATATATATATATATATATATATATATATATGCACATATATAAATTAGGGTTTATTATATATGTATGTGTGTATATTAATTATTACTGTGTGTTATATATATACATATATGTGTGTGTATATATATATATGTAAATCATATATATGTGTGGTGTGAATTTAGTGTAACATTATATTATATTATAAAATAAAGTTTTATTAAATTATATAACATAGTATTATATACATATAATGTACATACTTTAACAAAAAGAAAGAAGAAAACAGAGTCTTCCTCCTCTCCCCGCATGCGACCCTTACCCCAACCACCACTGTTCCTCTCCGTTCAACATGCCGGACCGCCTCTCGCCGCCACTAGCCACCACCAACCTCTTCCCCTTTCTTCCCTCTCCCTCCTCGATGTGGTCCGACCGTCAGAAGCTTGCCGGATCACCTGAAGTTGCAGCGGCAGCGTATGGAGCTTTTTACCGTTGATCACTTTTTCGGCCACTATTCTTTGCGTTTCTGGAGCCATTTGACTCCTAGAGCTCCAATGAACTCGATTCTAGCCTTGGCTTGAGCTCTAACCCCTCCATTTTTGCTATTTTTTTTATTTCTTTGATTTAACCATCTAGGGTTTCAATTTTTTTTGGGTGATTTTGGTTGATTAATGGAAAGTTCCTTCACAAAAGTTGTTCCCCCTAGCTTAAGCTACTCCCCTGAATTTTTGTGTGACTTTTGGAAATTATTTTGAATTTTGTGAATTTTTAAATATTTTATTATTATTTTATTAATTTTCGTAAATTAATTATATAAATTATGAAATTGTGATTTTTGGTGTTATTAGTGGTTATTATTACTTTTAGATTTGAGTTTATAATTTTTGTGATTTTTGTGTAATTTTTATAATTATTTTTAGTTGATGTCAATTTTGAAAATATAGGTTAAATATATATTTTGTTAGAAATAGTTCATTAATTATATTTTTTTGTTTATATTATTGAGATATATGCGGAGAAAATAATTTTTGTGTATTTATATAATTTTCATTGAATTTTTGAGTATTACTAGTATTTTATGTGTATTTTTAAATATTAAGGTTAATTTGGTAATTTAGTGACAATTTTAGTTAAACACTATGTTTAATTGGTTTTAATATTATTTGAGGTATAAAAATGATTTTTACAAATTATTTACTAATTTTAACTAATTAATACTAATTTTCAAAAATTATTTTCAAATAATATATAATATACTATTTTTGTAATAAAATGGATTTTTAGTAATTTGTTTATATGTATTTGGACTAATTAAGTTATTTGGATTTATAAAATGAAATTTTTATTAATATTTTTGGAATTATTGAGAAAATAGATTTTTAATAATATTATATTATTATTTAGGATTTTTAAGTAATTATTGGGGAAATAATTATTTTTGGTGTTTTAATGTTAAATATACTATATTTTGATATTTAGAGGGCATTTATGGTATTTATTAATTTTTAATATATTTTATTGAATTACTGAATTTTTGGTGTATTGTGGACCTCGGTTGGAGAATTTTTTATAGTTTAGGATCTCAACCGAGGGTTGTTTGAATTCAAGAATTAGAAGTGTATTTTTCTTGCAGGACCGGCTCTACTTTTCAATAGAGAGATGTCCATTTTACAGAGGAGGTTCAGCTGAATTTTCGGTAGAATTCTTATAAAATGTGACATCGGGTCTAATTTTAATTATGTGTCTGTTTATGTTTAGAATTTTAGATTGAGTCTCTAGAAGCCTAAGTTAGAGTTATTCTGATTCTTGATCATTTTTATTATTTAGTTGCGCCGAGACCGAGGCCTAGCGGACCAGACCCGTTGGACCAATCTCGTGGAGCGCATCCCTATGAGTTATTATTATATATATACATTACTTTAGGTTGCATGTTTTAGAATTATACGTTTTAAATGTAAAATTTTGCATAATTGTTTTATTAAATGCTTAAGTATATTTTTAGTATATTCTTGGTGTATTTAGAAATGAATGCATGTTTTTCCTTTTGATTTATATTCAAATTATTTTAAAGTATATTATTGGTTTATTTTGAGTATACTTCATGATTTAATTGAATTTATTTTACATATATATACTTGAAATATACTTAGTTTATTTTAGGTATATTTCCGATATATATATGGTTTATTTGACTATTATGCATGACTTTATATATTATTTGTTACTTGAATGTATGTTTTAATATAAATGAAGGATATCGATAGAACGTGCTTCCTAGTGGGCAACACTAACACTAGGATCGAGTATGTACCGGTGTAATAGATTGTAGGTTGAATTTCTAACTTATTTGTGAAAATTATGACTTGATTGATTTAATGATGTGAGATGTGATTGATGGTGTGATTGTTGGAGCTTGGTTGACCAAGTGTCTCGGGGCCAATCATACTGACAATTAGACTACTGAAGCTCGGTTGACTTAGTGTCTCGAGCCAGTCCACTGTCCAGTTGGATTAAGTGAATTTACTTGGAATTAAGTGAGCTAGTATGGCTAGAGTGTTTTCTACTACTAATTAAGCTTGCAATCACTTAGGGTTCCATTTGATCCTTCATAAACTTATGCTTTTTTTCAGTATTATATACATAAGAGATTTTCAGCATCTGTATGTACATGTCTGCATATATATTTATCAAATACATACGAATGTTTCATTTGTCATTTTGTAATGAGGTCTGACTCCCCTCTGTTGATGTTTTAATAAGAGAGTCTTCTTTTTCAGACCTTAGCAGTAGACCTATCCGCCCCGGCTTTATTATGTAAATTATCTACTTAATTATTTATTATTGTACTCTAGAAAACTATAGTAGTTGTATTTGTATTAGTAGTGAGTTTTATTTATTTTTCTGTATGAGATTTTAATTTAGTTGTTTAATTTGAATATTATATTAAATTATTTTATGATATGAAGGAGTTTATTTAATCATATTAAATTGAAAATTTTAATTATGGTATATTTATTTTATTTTATTTATTGTACATTTTTATTATTTTAAGGCTTGCTACGGGTTCTGAAATCAAAGAATTTTCGTTCTTTAGCGCCAGTCATGGCCCCCAGTTTGGGTCGTGACAGATTCCCAATTAGTAGTAAACTAGGTTAGAGGGACATTCCAAATTAAGGATCCAAGCATCGCCATGTATGTTGGGAAAGTCATGCAACTCTTGAAGAAGATTGAGCAAGACGGGGGATAGTGGGAAATAGTCCAAATACCTCGAAATGAAAATTCAAAAGCTAATATCTTAGCTAATGTAATATCCCGAGTTTTTAAATGATTTTAAATTGCATCGGGATATGCAGTGTTAATAATTATTATAGATATTTATGATTATTTAATGAGTTGTTATATATTAAAGACATTTTTAATTATTTTAAGTACTTTATGAAAAAAAAATTTGAAAATTTTATTTTCGGAGAAATTAAAACATAAATAATTTAATATTAATTATTTGAAATAGTTTTATGAATTTGCATGAGTTCATGTATAATTTTAAAGTGTTAAATAAAATGCAAATACGTACATTTATTTAAATTAAAATTAGGGTTTATTTTATAAATAAATTATATAATATAGTTTTTATATTAATTAATTAATTAAGTGTATATATGTATATGTGTATATATATTATTAAAATGTGTGTGGTGAATATTTATTGTGTGTGTTATATTATATATTATTATAATATAAAGTATAGTTATATATATACATATATATACATAAATAATTATCAAAAATAAAAAAGTTTACAATATTTACGAAACTGCCACTCCCTCTCCTTCTTCTTCCCAAACAGTTTTCCTCCATTTTCGTCACCTGTCATCTCATTTTTAGGCCTTCGGTGTGCCTCTCGGCTTGCCACCACCACCTCCAGCCATTCCCGACGCCTGCTACCTCCTTCTCCAGCATCGTTTCACCCTGCTTTGGCCGAGAAGCCGAAACTTGAAGCCATCGCCGATCGTTGACTTTCCGGCCACCAAACTCGATGCCACTGGTCTCTATCTTCTCCTTGACCACCGGTGAGTCCATTTCAAAGCTTTGTTTCACTTGAAATGGTCTAAATTTCCCTAGGTTTCAATTTTACACTTTCGGCCTACTAGGGTTTTTTATTTTTTTGAACTTTGATTTGAATGATTCATGAAAAATATCTTCATAAACATTGATCCTAGTAGCTTAATCTACCTCTGTGAATTTTTGTGGAATTTTTGGGAATTATTTTGATTTTTGTGAATTTTTGATTATTTTATTAATATTTTCTAATTTTCGAAAATTAATTAATTAAATTATGAAATTGTGTTTTATGGTGTTTATAGGTGTCAAAATGAATTTTAGAAATTTATTTTTAATTTTTGTGAATTTTATAAATTTATTTTGAATTTATTTAATTTATGTAATTTTTGAAAAATCAGGTTAATTATATGTTTTATTGAAATTAATTGGTTAATTGAGTATATTTATTGATATTGTTGAGTTATATGTTGAGAAAGTTAATTTTGAGTAATTATACTGTTTTTGATGAATTTTTGTTTAATTTTAGTGAATTTACATAACCAGGGGTATTTTGGTAATTTGACACTAAATTAGCTAAAAATGTAATTAAATTGGTTTAAATAGTTATTCAAGGTATAAAAATTATTTCTACAAATTTTTTAGTATTTTTAACTAATTAAAAATATTTTTCGTAATTTATTTTTAAATTATATATATATAATATACGATTTTTCTAAATAAATAAGTTTTTATTGATTTTTAGTAAGTTTTAGGGTTAATTATATAATTTGGATTTATAAAATTTATTTTGGTCAATATTTATGAATTTATTGAGAATTATCGATTTTTAATAATATTTTATTAAAATTAGGGTTTTTGTGTATTTATCGGTTAAATGAATATTTTTAGCATTTAAATATCTAATTTGCTACATTTTGAGTATTAAAGGGCATTTTCGGTATTTCTGTAATTATTCTGTGGATTGTGAACCTCGGTCGGTGAATTATAGTTTAGAGTCCGATCGAGGGGTTGTGAATCGTGTTATTTTGAAGTGCATTTCTTTGCAGGACCGACTTTACTCTTTGAGTAGAGAGATGTCCGTTTTACAGGGGAGGTTTTGTCGATTTTTTGGTAGAATTCTCGTAAAACATGATGTCCGATCAAATTCTTATTCTGATTCTATGTTCGGTATTTATAGATTGAGTCTCTAGAATTGTGTTAGATTTATTCTGATTTCTTGCTATCGTTTGTTTGTTTAGTTGCATCGAGACTGAGGCCTAGTGGACCAGGCCCAGGCCCATCGGACCCATCTCGAGGAGCGCAATAACAGTGAGTTGTTATTTTATATATACGTGTTCTAGGATGCATGTTTTTATAAATGTATGTTTTCATTGTATAAAATATGCATAAATGGTTTAATAATTGCTTAGGTATATTTTGGTATATTTTCGGTATATTTCCAAATTATATGCATGTTTTATTATGAATTTATATTTAAATTTTTTTAAGTATATTTTATAGTTTATTTCCAGTTTATTTTGTAACTATATTAGATTTATTTGACGTATATATACTCGAAATATACTTGGTTTACTTTTGGTATATTTCTAGTATATATATGATTTATGTTGCTATTTTATTCAATTTCATGATCATTTATTTAATGAATGTATGTTTTATTTAATAATAAAGGATATCAATAGAACGTACGTACCTGTACGATGATAGCATTTAGGCTATATTACTAACCTATTTGTGGATATTGATAAGATTGATTTACTTGATGTGTGATGTGATTTGAGAGTGTGATTGCTGGAGCTTGGTTGATCAAGTGTCTCGGGGCCAATCACATTGACAATCAAACTGCTGGAGCTCGGTCGACTTAGTGTCTCGGGGCCAGTCTACTGTCTAAATAGAACAAGTGAATATATTTGGAATAAGTGAGCCTGTATGGCTAGAGTGTTGTCTAACATTGTTTGAGGTTACGATTTTCTAGGGTTCTATTTGATCCTTCATAAACAGTGATTTTCAGTAAAAATATATAAAATGATTTTGTTGCATCTGTGTGTATTTGCTTGTATATATACTTATTATATATACTATTGACTGTGTGCATTATCATTTAGTATACATGTATATATATTATAACAATTCACTCAGTGAGGTCTGACTCCCCACCATTGACTATTTTTCAAGAGAGTCGTGGTCTTCAAACCTCAGTAGCAGACCCATATACAAAATTTCTTCTGCCCCGGCTTCACTATGTAAACTGCTTATCTGAGCTTTATTTTATAATCTAGATGTTACAGTAGTTGTAAACAGTTGTGGGGTTTATGTATTATACTTGTGTGAGTTATGTATTTTAAGGATTTGAACTAGAATTTGTATTAAAAGATTATTTATATATAAGATGAGTTGTTTATTTAAATCCATTGGTGGATATTTACTTTATCTTATTTATGATTTGTTTTCATTGCAAAATATGTTAATTATATTATTATTATTGCATGTCTTTATTTTATTTTAAGGCTTGCTATTGGTTCCGGATTCGAAAGAATTCCTGTTCCCTAGCGCCGGTCATGGCCCCTATTTTGGGTCATGACAGCTAATTCAGTAGCTGAAAACAATCAGGCATTTAGAGATATAGAGCTCGTCGAAGCACTGGCGAGACCCAGCACTAAAGATCTAGACATCTTGGAGGTACGCGAAACCCCGAAGTGGATGAAGCCAATCGTTCAATATCTCGCAAATAGGACACTCCCAAAAGACAAATTGAAAGCTCAAAAATTGAAGATGAAGGTAGCCCACTACTTTATCCATCATAGAGAACTCTACAAAAGATCCCTCTTACACCCATGGTCTAAATGTGAATCCCTGAAGGAAAGGAACTACATACTTAGGGAAATCCATGAAGGAATTTATAGAGCAAATGAATCATATTACATGTTAACCACGAAGGATACTACTGGCCTACCATGTCTAAGGATGCTTAGAAGCTAACTCAGGAATGTCATAAGTGCCAATAGTTCGCCCGTCTCAATCACAAGCTTTCCAACCCTCAACATCTGATCAGCAACCCTTAGCCCTTTACAGTATGGGGAATGGACATCCTAGGTCCTTCCTAACCTCCACATCATAGAAGAAATTCTTGATTGTGGCCATAGACCATTTCACTAAGTGGGTAGAAGATCACAGAAGCCTAGATTCAACACTTCTTTCAGAGAGAAATCATCTGTAGGTTCAGAATACCACACACCTTGATCACGAACAACAGGAAATAGTTTGATAATAAAAAGTTCAAAAGCTTCTGCTTTGACCTCAGAATAAAGCTTCGTTTCACCTCGATAGCCCACCCATAGACAAATGGGAAAATGGAGGTCACCAACAGGATTATCATGTAAGGATTAAAGAAGAGGCTCAATTAAAAGAAGGAAAACTTGGTCAAAGAACTTAACAATGTTATCTGGGCTTACAGGACTTCACCCAGATCATCCACAGAAGAAACACTATTTAGACTCTCCTATGGTATGAACATAGTGATACCAGTAGAAATTGGATCACCAAGTTACTAGATCAGTAGAGAATTGGATTAGGACATCAACAATATTGATACCTGGATATGCCTAAATCTATTAGAAGAAAGAAGAGAACGGGCATCCACCGTCGTAGAGGCATACAAGCGAAAGATAACATAATATCATCTCTGATGTATCCACCAAAAATAGTATAAGATAAGAGACTATGTGCGCAGAATAACAGACATCAACAAAGGCAACTCTGGCACCAGCAAACTTAGACCCGATTGGGAAGGCCCTTATCAAATTACAGAGCAAACTTTTAAAAGGTCATACAAAATAAAAGATAGACAAGGTAAAGAATTACAATGATATTAGAACTTAGACTGTCTTTGAAAATATTACTAATAGATGTATTTGAAATACTATTAAATAAAGTATTTTCATTCATTGAAGGGAAAATTATATTACAAAAGTAAAAAAAATCTCTAGTCTACTAATTGAACATCATACAAATCAGACTCGGAGATAAGAGGGGGAGCAGCATTAATGGTACTGATAGATGCGAGAGGCTCAAAAGATGACCCTCCAGTCGGTTTAGAAACATTTCTCGCACGAAGGGTAGAGGCTTTGTTCTGGGCATCCTCTTCAGAAGCAATCTTAGCCAGGTCAGCCAGCATTATCTTATCCAAGTCAGTTAAGTCCATATCCGAATTTTGGGAAAGCAAGACTCTCTTACACTCAAACCTGTAGGCTTTGAGAAACCCTCTGACCATGTTCTGATAGGATCTCTTATCAATTTCTTGAGCTTTCTCGGCCTCGTTTAACTTCCTCTCCAGATTAATAATTCGGGAGTTTTGGTCCTCAATTCTCCTCATTTGGCTGAGCTTAACTATACTCCAGCTTAGCCACCTTCTTCTGGCTCACCTATGCTTCAGACTTAGCCTCTGCATATTTGGTCTAGCAGAGTTCCAGCACTGCCTTCATGTTGTCCAAATTCTTTTTGAAGTCGATCGCTATATTCCCGACCTCTGTCTCTTTTAGGTTATACTGGCTCTTCAAGAAGAAATGTTTTTCCTTCTCCAACAACAATTCCTGAGTCATCTGAGAAAAGAAAACTTGTGTCATTACCTTGAAGCCTGAAACATAAAAGATAAGATAATCTTGAACACTTACTTCTAGTGAATGCCCGATCATGGAGCTAAATAGCTCCTCACAACCTTCCTCCATCCACCGCTGCATATCAGCCGGTAGCCTCAAGGACTCAATGTACTGATCTCTAACCTGGGTGTTCAAGACACTTGGCGGTTTCATTTTATTCAAAATCCAAGTCCTTATGTCCGGACACCCAGAGAGCCTCGGATGCTGGGCAAATATCTCCTCATCCAGCTCCTCAGCATCAGAGTCTCTGTCTATGAGTTGCCTTTTTTGCCTTTCGCCTTTGTCAATCAAAGAACACTCAGCTACAGACTTCTCTTTGAAACTAATGATAGCCTCATATGGGATTACGGGCACTATAGGTCTAGGTGATGGAGAGGAGACTGGAGCTTCTACTTGCACCTCTGGCTCGTCAACCACAACTAGAATCCCATCCACAAATGCAAAAAATTTAGCCATTTAAAAATAAAAAGATAAAAACAGAAGTCAGAGAGATACCTTTTGACGATGAAAATGTACTAGTAGATTATACACAATCTGGGCAGACTCTCCATATGTATCTTCTCGATACATCTTCAGCTGACTGAACATCGGCCAAACCATTGACATGAAGTTTCAGGACTATCTTAGTATCATGTTTAGATAACTTCAGAGGCCACTTCATCCTATGGCACTCATCGAACCACATTCATTGAACATCTACAAAGTCTAAGTGGTGCTAAATAATGAAAAATTTATGCCTCCACTTCTTATGAAGGTCTGGAAGCTTCACAAAAAGGCTATGTTTGGGGATGGACAATAATGAGAATATCATCTCCCTTTTCTTCTTATTCAAACTATATAAGTATCACAGGATGTTTAAGTCTAGCTCCCTACCCTCCTCGTGCATCAACTGTATAAACTCGATCAGAATCCGGTAACTATTGAGATGGAGCTAACCGGGTGCTATGTTATACCAATTCAAGAATGTTTTTACATAAGGATCCAGAGGGAACTTCAAACCCCCCCTCTAGTTGGTCAAAATACATAACTAACCTAATGAAGCCTAGCATGGGAGTATGGGCTCTAAATTTCCTATCAACAGTGTGCAGGATGAAATTGGCAGGAATGTTAAAATGCCTCAAATACCACCCTAACAACTCCTCGTCTATTCTAAAAATGATCGGATCAGAGCTAAATTGTTCACTTGGTGCCATGGATTTATCTAATAAGTAAAAAAAATAATGTAGAAAGAAAGAAAAAGATCACTTGGTTACATAACACAGGGGTTGCTGCAAGAAAAGCTTGATGATATAAGCAAGAGGAAGCAAAGAAGATCAAAGAAGCCAACAGGATACCAGGACATAAAAATGCAACACATCGAAGAAATAGAGATACTTATAGGACAACAAAAGGCTTTGGAAAAGACTATTAACTACCCTTATAAATGCTTCAATTTCTCCCACATCATTAAAGGCAGTTTGGGAAATGGAAAAACCCATTAATTGAGCAGTAATTATTATGGCAGTAGAAACGTCTCATCTTCTGACACACAAAAAAATGCAATGATTACGCAATTCAAATTAAAAAAAAAAGCATTAAAATGACATAGTAGATATACGTCCTGGGTGTGCCACTGATAGCTATCCTTTCACAATGAGCATCACAATCTCCAGTATCAATGTCTAATGAATAAAGCTGGCACCCTCAAGTCACTTTTATAGTACTGAGGTTTGGCATCCGAGACACACTTTCAAAGCACCGAGAGTATACGACACTTGGGCTATGCTCTAATGCACTAAGAATCTATGTCTAGTGACTGAAGTTGGCACCCTCAGGTCACTTCTACAGTAGAGAGATTTTAAGCATGTAAGCCTCATGTCCTTATACTAAGCATCTAAGCCTTAAGCGTCTAAATCCAGTGACTAAAGTTGGCACCCTTGTATCGCTTCTATAGTACTAAGGATCAACATTCGAGCCGCACTTTTAATGCAATAAGTATCAAAACTCTAGTGACAACTGGTTTTGTCATGTTGTCTCCACACTGACAAGTTAATCCATTACACATCCTTTTTTATTGTAGATTTTGTGCACTTAAAGTCTAGCTGGTACTTCAATGACGTTCTTACACGATGATTTCAAAACTTGGTACCGAGTTTTATCTTTTTTTGTGACTAAGGCTAGCCACCTCAACTCACCCTTCCACATCAGATGTAATTACTTAAGTAGTCTCTCTTTAGACGAAAGAGTGATATTTCCATCCCTTACAAACCCAGATACATCAGATATAAATATCTGAACAAACTCACAAGGGGAACTCTTGATACCCTACATATATATTCCTATTTAATTAAGGTCTTTATTTCCTGTACATGTTACTCATAAAGGAAAGATAACCAAAGACATCTAGGAAAAGGTTCCTGAAATAGAAGACTCCCAAAAAAGAAGGAATGCTCTCCTAATTAGTTTATGATTTTTAGTCAAGGAGGAATCCTACTCCTTTCAGGTTTGAACATCACTATCACTATAAATAAGACCCCATATCCCTCATTCTCATTCATTCTATTCTCTTGTATTCTAATTGATCTCCTTCTCTCTCTAGAATCTCTTTCTATATGCTTTGACTTAGGCATTGGAGAGTTTATAAGGATCCTCCTCACTTCTCACGTTGCCCTTTGTTGACCATTTGTAGGGTTTTAGCTCAAGAGTTCTGGAAAGTAAGTTATCAACATGTATTTCTAAAACATTGGCATATTATATATATTAAAAACTTTGATTTATTTAGTTTAATCAATTTAAATTGATTTTTTTATTTTGAAAAAATGCAAACTAAATCATATTAAAATTGTTGATTTTCAGTTCAATTTTCAATCCAACTCAATTCTTATTCACTCCTTAACTTTCATATATGTGTGTGAGAGAGTGAGTGATATAAATTCAATATCACAATTGAAAGAAGTCAAGTAACAAGAATGACCAACTCTAGAAGAGACTTGTTCAAAGTTAGTTAAAGCTTTTGCATATAAAAACCCAGATAGAATCAATTGTGGACAAGCCCTTTTCCTATTGAAACCTACAGTGACATCAATGATTGTTTTTCTTCACTTCTTTTTGGATAAAACTTTTATACCAATAAGTGGGGTTATTTACCAAATTATGGTAAAAATTAAAAATATTTCTCATTTTATGGCAATTTGAAAAAAATTTCCCCTTTTTATGGTATATTATGAAATAAATTCTCATTTTATGGTACTTTTCACTGAGGTGAAGGGGAGAGAAAATTTTTTTTCTTATATCGCCATTGCTAGTGGCGATATGACTGAAAATTTTTTTTTATAAGTCTTCAATGGAATGGAGGTCTCTCACATCAACATTGTTAAATGATTATTATAACTTCTATAATATTATAATTATATAATTAATTATTTGGTTATGATTATGATATTTTTAATAATTAATTAGTCACTAATAATTATGTAATGATTGTTATTAAAAATAATTATAAAAGGTATGTAAGTGAAATAATTAGTTAGTCACTAGTAATTATGTAATGATTTTATTAAAAATTATTATAATTATTAATAAATTTTTTAGATTATGTAAGTGAAATGTTTAATGTAAAATAGGTAATGTCAAATAATAATAATAAAAGTTATTATATAATATTTGTGAATAATAACAAGAGTGCATAATATGGAAGGAATTGTAATTAAAAAAGTAAAAAAAAATTATTAGTTATTAATTTATTAAAAGGAGTTAATTAAAAGTTAATCTTGAAGAGGCAACTTGTAACATAAAAAGGTATGTTGTTTAAAAATAAAACGATTTAATATGTTGAAATTTAGTAAAATTTGTCATATTTTATTTTAAAAATAAAATGATTCAATATGTTGTATATTGATAAAAATTGTTATATTTTATTAGATATATTTGTTAGTAATATATTTATGGATATTTAATAGTAAATATTTTAATGTTTATGTTTTAGTAAATATATATGTTGTATTTAATTAGTGAAGAATAAATTATTTAGTCAATATTGAAAATTATTTCTCAAATTAGCGAACAAAAACTTGTTTATTTAGTTTAAAAATTTTATTTATAGTATATGTGTTGTTGTTGTTGTTGATGTTAAATAATAATAATAATAATTTCTAATATATGTGTTGTTGGTATTAAAAGAGAGGGTAAAATCGTTAAAAGAAAATAATAATGATTAATATGTAATAGTTAGTATTAGAACAAATAAAAAATAATTAAGGAAAGCAACAAATGAAAATAAAAAAGTGTTATTTTCAAAAGAAAAAAAATTAGGTGTCACACGGTTTATGTCTGCGAACTCTAGTGCGTAATCCCAAATTCCAACGGCGATGAACATGTGCAGAGCTCATGTCAATGAACTAAGATCCACCACTATCACAATCATCACCATCATCATCATCCTAATCATCATCATCATCAACATTAGTGTCACGAGGCACGTACATATTTAGACTAAGAGGAGGTGTATGATGTAATGAAGTAAGCACTTCATGAGGTTAAGGGGTGGTAAATACAGATAGAAACTTTTGGGTTAAAAAAGGAAATGATGGAAAATGAGGAGTTTGCATAGTCAATGCCATTTGCGATAAATTTAAAACAAAAGTAAAAGGAAGATAAGTAAGATGGAAGTTTGTGAATTGTGAGGGGATAGAGAGATATGGAGTGTGGTGTGATGAAGAGTGAATGGATGAAGAAGAAAAAGGTAATTAGGTTAGAGGAGTGAGAGCTAAAGCATGTAAGAATGGACCAGATGGATAAGTAAAAGAAAAATAAGGGGGAGGAATGAATGAAGTGCCAAAAGGACCAACTTCTAAAAATAATATTGATGAGGTGGTGCTGACACCCTGGGTGGAAGGTCTTACATGGAACTCAAAATGAATAGAGTGTGGTTGAGGAACGGAAAGACATACAGCACTAGCAGGTGGGGTAGTGGAGCGATAGCTCGTCGACATGCATAACGTTGATGATGTCTCAATGTGACCTCATTAACAGGCCCAACATTACTCAACCATTGTGAGAGTGGTGTAGGTTGTTGTGTAGGATTAGGGCATGGTAAATCATTAGTAACTCGTTGTCTATGCTAATTAATTGCAATTTCACAATTGTTGGCGATCTGATTAGCTTGGAATAAATCTCTAGTCAATGCAATATGCTCCAATACATATGTCTATGCATTGTAATGAAATAAATTTATAAAAAATTGTATATATAATTTGACAATATTTTAAATGACAAAATAAAATTAATTACGTACAACTACTCCCAAGCGAACACTATCGAGTGAGATCTATCGACGTGTCACTGAACGGTACCACTCCAAATACTGTGAATGGTAATGTATGGATCCATTTAAAGGTTTCCTAACGGTAATATTATAAGTGTGATGACCCCAAAGCTCGATTGATTGGGCATGTCTTTTCATCCAATATGTGTCATAATCCTATAAATTATTATGATGCAATGCATCAAAGTGGAATGGAGGATGAGGAATGGGTCAAAGTACCCTATTAGGGTAATGTCATTCTACAATATGGTTGCATATGAGGGGTATTATCGACTCCTATATGTCATGCCCTTGTAAACAATAAGCGGGCAGTTGTTGAATAACATCCTCGGTGTATGGCTCCTAGTTAATCTGTATATAATAATAATAATAATAATAATAATAATAATAATATACCTAATAATGATAATAATAATAATAATAAACATAATTATGGCATTATAAATATTGAAATTTAAAGTGTATATATATATATATATATAATGCTTATTATTAGTAAATTGGAGAAATTCCTTTATATGTTTAGTATATGATGATGATTATTATAACTAAATTTGCAAAATGTTGAATAATTAAAGAATTTTTTTTTTATGTTTTACCTCATCCTAACGTTCATTATCTAGTCTCAACCGGATGTCGGTAATGACATGCGTGGGAATAGCTATAATCCTATATGGTAAGCTCCATCTAATATGATTGTATGTGAGTAAAATATAATTTGTCAATAAAATATAAAAATATAACTTAAATTTAGAATAAAATAACTGTCATACCTATGAACCAAAGGTGCATGTGACGGAATCGACCGGTCACGCAGTATAGGGGCGAGAAAAGGAAATCACTCCCAAGCCCATAGTTGAAGGAGAAAGAGTAGGCCGACCATCTAGGACACTGCCATAAGCCTTGATGCACGACACAGTTCCTTATATAGGGCAACCAAACATGCAAATCCCCAACTGTAATAGCCTATTACATCAATATTATCCAAATATTAAAGGAACAACAAGCTGACTTTACCAGTATCATATTTAGGGAACAATACTGACGAACAAAGCTACAATATGTAGGCATGTGTATACATGTGCAATGTTGTCTAGTTAACTTGTTCAGGCAGTTCTAAGAAATGCTTGGAAAACCAAGAACTGCGAAGTAATGAATAATGAATGTCCCTTGGTTCAGGTGAAATCTCTAGAAGCGATTGACATAAATTTAGGTAATCACGTTAAACTCGACCAGTAATAAGATGCCCATTAATTGGCATTCCTGTTAAAATAGCAACATCCTGGAGTGTGATTGCACACTCTCCATCTAGAAGATGGCAAGTATGTGTCACCGGTCTAATCAAATTCATCTAATAAATAAAATAATAATCCACCAACAGATTTAATAACACAAATTCATCTTATATATATATAATCTTTCAATACAATTTTCTCGGTTCAAACATTTTAAAATTTAAATCTCACACATATATAATACATACAACTCACAAAAATAACTACTGTAGTGTCTAGAATACAAAATAAAACTCAAGTAAGCAGTTTACACAATAAGGCCGAGACGGAAGAAATCCGGTGTAAAGGTCTGCTACTGAGCTCTGAGGACAAAGACTCTCCTGAAAAATGAATCAATGGAGGAGAGTCAGACCTCACTAAGTGAATTGTTATAGTATATATACATGCATAGCTAAATGACAAATGCACACATTCAATAGTATATATAATAAATATATATACAGGCAAATACACACGGATGCAGCAAAAATCATTTTATATAATAATGAAAATAATAACCGTTTATGACGGATCAAATAGAATCCTAAATGATCGCAACCTCAAATAGTGTTAGACAACACTCTAGCCATACAGGCTCACTTATTCCAAATAAATTCACTTCTTCCATTCGGATAGTAAACTGGCCCCGAGACACTGAGTCAATTGAGCTCTAGCAGTCTGACTATTAGTGTGATTGGCCCCGAGACACTTGGTCAACCGACCTCCAGCAATCACACTCTTAAATCACGTCTCACATCAATCGAATGAATCCAATCAATATCCACAAATAGGTTAGTAATTTAACCTAAATTCTATCGTCGAACCGGTACGTATCGGTCCTAGTGCTGTCCACTAGGTAGCACGTTCTATTGATATCCTTCATTTAAAATAAATCCATACATTCATAAAATAAATGATGCATGACTTTAATTAAAATAACAACATAAACCATATATATATACTGGAAATATACCAAAAATAAACTAAGTATATCTCGAGTATATATACGTCAAACATATTCAATTTAATTATAAAGTAAACCAAAAATAAACTATATATATACCTAAAAACATTTTAAGTATAATTCAATAATAAAACATGCATTTAATTTAAAATATACCTATGCAATTATTAAAGCTTTTATGCATATTTCATAAAATTTAAACATACATTTCTAAAAACATGCATCCTAATACACATATATATAAAATAACAACTCACAGTTGTGCGCTCCTTGAGACGGGTCCGACGGGCCTAGTCCACTAGACCTCGATCTTGGTGCAACTAAATAAATAAACGACAACACGAAATCAGAATAAATCTAACAAAATTTCTAGAGACTCGATCTAAAATATCAGATACAGACAAAGAATATGGATTTGACCAAATGTCACGTTTTATGAGAATTCTACCAAAAATTCGGTAGAACTTCCCCTATAAAATAGACATCTCTCTACTCAGAAAGTAGAGTCGGTCCTGTAAAGAAACACACTTCGAGTATATAAAGTCACACAACCCCTCGGTCGGACTCCCAAACTATGATTCTATTGACCAAGGTTCACAATTCACGAGATAAACACAGAATACATTTAAATGCCAAAAATACCCTTTATATACCAAAATATAGAAATTTAAATATTAAAGCACTAAAAATAATTATTTTACCGATAATTACATAAAAACCCTAATTTTAATAAAATATTATTAAAAATCAACAATTCTCGATAAATTCATAAATATTAACCAAAATTCATTTTATAATCCAAATTACATAATTAGCCCAAAAACATACTAAAAAATCATTAAAAACTCATTTATTTACAAAAATAGTATATTATATATATTTTAAAATAATTTTCAAAAAATAGTTTTAATTAGTTAAAAATACTAAATATTTTGTAAAAATCATTTTTATGCCTCAAATAACTATTAAAACCAATTTAATTAAATTTTCAACCAAATTAGTACCAAAATACCCCTAACTATATATAATTCACATAATATACTATAATTATTCAAAAATTCACTAAAAATTATACAATTACTCAAAAATTAATTGCTCAACATATAATTCAATAAAATCAATAATTATACTCAATTAACCTATTAATTTTAACAAAATACTTACTTAACCTAATTTTCCAAAATTCACCTAAACTAAATAAAATTATAATAATTACACAAAAATTACAAATTAAATTATAAAATTCATTTCAACCTCTAAAAACACGATAAATCACAATTTCACAATTTATTTAATTAATTTATGAAAATTAGAAAATATTAAAAAAATATTAAAAAATTCACAAAAATCAAAATAAATTCCAAAAATTCTACAAAAATTACAGAATTTAGATTGAGCTACTAGGAGCAACTTTTTTGAAGGAATTTATCTTGAATCATTAAGATCAAAATTCAAAAAATAAAGAAACCAAAATGGCCGAAATGGAAATTTGATCACTAACAAAAATCTAGACCAAAACAAGTGAAACCAAACTTAGAAATGCACTCATCAGAGCTTAAGGAAGAGATTGAGACCGGCAGTGTCCAATTTGGTGGCCGAAATCGGCTTGAACGGCGTTGAGTGTGAGTTTCGATTTCTCGACCAAGAAATGGCCAAATCACGCCAGAAAAGGAGGTAGCAGGCGACGGAGCAAGCTGGAAGTGGAGGTGGCATGCCGAGAGGCACACCGACGGTGAGAAAATGGGAGTTGTAGCGGCGGAATGGAGAGGAAGGCGTCGGGTTGTAAGGGAGAAGGGAGAATGGCACACTTCGTAAATTCACTAACTTATATATATATATATATATAATAACTTTAATAACTTTTAATATTATAATATAACAATATTATATTCAAAAATAAATACTCACCACATGTTAAAAACCAATATATACATACACACACACACACACACACACACACACACACACACACACACATATATATATATATATATATATATATATATATATATATATATATATATATATATATATCACATGTTAATTAAAAATAAAGACTATATAATATATACATAATTAAAATTAATAAACCCTATATATATATTAATATGATGATATGATCACGCATGGAATCATGCAATTATATAAAATGGACTAACATAAATAATTATTATTTATTTAGGTTTTAATTTTCCCAAAAATAAAATTCTCGGAAAAATTTTACGTCAGAAACTTAAAATAATTAAAAATAACTTTAATAATTAACAAACTAATTAATTAATCAAATATATTTATTAAAATTATTAACACTGCATATCCCGATGTAGTTTAAAAATACAAAAATCTTGGGATATTACATGTTTGCATATAAGTCATTTGTCTGAGCCATCCGTCGACATCTTAGGGCGAGTTCTTCCAACTAAATATGTAATGTTTATAAATTAATAATGACACTTTATTTTAATAACAATATAATCCATTTAACTTTTACCAATAATATAATTCTTTTAACATTCTTGAAAATACATATTCCTAGATTTGGTATATATATGCATTATTCCTAATAATTATAGGTAATATTGAAGATATGTAAATATTTATATTAAATATTCATAAATAAATATTCCTAATTACCTGGCCATTCCATATAGCCTGTGATTTATGTTCATATTGTAGGTATAATAATAATGTATCGTAAGGCCTAGGCTGTATGTAATCACGTGGCACAAAATTTTCTCCATATCTAAGAAAATAAATGAGAAATAATATCACGTCATAATGTTTAACTATTAATATAAGCTCCTGTGCAATGTATATATATTTATTCACCCATTTCTATTCATCCACATAAATTAGTTGACATTGACAACTCTATGAATTAGTTTGACAATTAATAATAAAACCACAACCTAATGACATGTGATACAAAATGATTGAAACAATTACTCTACAATATGTCATAGAAGCATAACGTATATTGAATGGACAACATGAGTGTCAACTAAATAAATTGATTTAAAAATTACTACTGTAACAATATCTTAATCATATGTGATACAACTAGACATGAACAATTATAGGACCCCCCTTGTCATGTGAGCACATAAATTATATTGATTTGACAACACGCGTGCCAAACATCTGCATTTAATCATATGTGGCAATAAATGTGACCCAATTAAATAAGTGAGTAACTTTATTTGCTATCATTCATTTTGTAGTTTAGTAGTATAAAAACATATGCAATTTTTCTTCATATTAACACACATTCACATGCACATGCACATACACATAGACATTATTGCTTATTTTTAGATGGCAAGTGGTTCTTCGTTTGGTGGTAGAAGCAGAATATGGCTACTACTAGAATGATGGGTATCGCAATTTAAGAGTGTCAAATCCGAAAGAATATTATGCAGGATTACGATGGGATGGGCATTTTGAATTACTAAAGTTGAGCTTGTAGTTGAGCAACTACATGAATTAGGAGCACCTTCTGTCAAGTGTTTGTCTTTATCAATGCAACAAAGAAACTGATCAGAATATGAAGTTGTTGATAAAAGAATTCAAGAGGAGAAGAATCGGATATTCATAAGAAGATCTAGATATTATCTATTAAAGCTTGCTAATAATCAAGCTACTGCAATGAGTAAGACACTTTCTGAGACAAAGGTTAACAATGTTTTTAAAAATCCAATATACATTTCTGACTATAAAATGTTTGATGAAGAATAATTTATTAATGTTATTTCTTATATTATGTTTCTTCATCTGATATTGAAATATCAGATGAACATTCAATTGAGTGCATTATTGAATTATACAGTTTAGCTTGTCTTACATCTCAATCTTCTAATAACTCTTGTGTACAGCGTTTATAGAATTCTCTATCTAAATGTATTTTGATACTATTTTTCTACTCTCTAATACGATACAAAGCATTTCATATTTCATTCATATTACATCGTGTCATTCGAATTGCCCATGCTTTAGGTACATATATATTAAGTTTAATAGCTTCTTCACGAAGTGCTTGAGATTGTGGTAGCTGATATTGCCATTCTTTAATCATTTTCATCATAAAAACATGACTATTATGTTGCCCTGGGTCCATTGGATATGAAAAATCATCATCTAGAGCCCAATGATGTCCTATAGCGTTGAAAATATCTTCTAGAGAATATACTTTAGACATTGTACCTATAAAATATATTAATATATTTACATTTAAAACTTATTACTATAGTTTAACAACATTTTAGTAAACATGACGGAAGGTATTTTACAAAGTCAGTATCAATATCACTATAATATTCTATGCCCTAGGTATATATGTCACCTAAAGTACTTTTTAATTCCATCAAAGACTGTTGTCTAAATGTGTCATTTCGTGCATGATATTTCTCTAAAAGCATATCCATCATAGCAATCTCCTTCTCTAATTGCTTAACTACATTATCTACTTCTTCATTGTTGTGTCTTAGTAGTGTTAATGAAATTACTTTTGGTGTTGGTAACTCAAAGTACCCATAATAAGCTTCCAATTCACATCTTATTTCCCATAAACGACCCCATTTTGGATCTAGTTTAACTATAACGTTATATGACTATCCAAAATCATCGATATTATTGTATAATACCCAACAAATATATAATTTGCACATCCTCGTTCAAGACATGAATAAGTTAGATGATTTTCAAATGGCCTTTTAGTTTTATACCAAATGACACCATTCGGGTCTTTATATTTATCAATAATTTTTATTTCCATTTTACCATGTGCACCATTTGAAGAAGATTATGAGCCTACTTTTTTCCCTTTTTATTCATTCCTAATAAACGTCAAATGTATGACATATTTTTAAAAAAAGTTTATAAGGATTACAACACCATAAAAAGTAAATAAGTTTAAAGAAATATACATTAAAAATTATACAAGACATTTTTATATTAATTTCATACACAAGTCCTAGCGTTGTGCTCGATCAAACCACATTTCATACAGAAGTTTGTTGCAACATTAGAATTTCATTCATCCATTTCATTTATAATCCAAGTTGATCTTGGTCTTCTTTTTTTCCTTCTCCATGCTGGATTTGGAATGAATGGCAATTCATGTGTCTTAGGCCAATAATCAGGATAACCAAAAAGAACAAAACAAGTTGACCAACATTTTAAATTTTCACTGATGGAGTGGAATGGAGTAATAAATTCTCTATAATCAAGGCCATATGTCAAATAACCAATAATGGCATAAGAATAAGGAATTTTTCTTTATTGGAACTTATCGCATATACAGATTTGTTGTATCATATCGACAATGTCATGACCCAAATCAGGGAGTCATAACTAACACTAGAGAACAGGAATTCTTTTGAATTTGGACCCCATAGCAAGTCTTAAAATAAAAACACATGCAAATATATATACAAAAATATGCAAGAATTAAAACTTTAATTAATATAAAAAAAATTTATATTATATAATAAATAAAATATCTTCATACAATATTCGAGTACAAGATCTCTAACTAGTATAACACCCACTACTATCACCATAACACTACTACTGCAGTGATTACTAAAATATAAGGAAATGATAGTTCAGTGTTTACACAAATCAGCCAGAGAGGAAAGAGTCCAACGAATAGTACTATAGGGGAGGTCTGAAGTAGAAGATCCTATAAAAAAAATATTGAGGGGAGTCAGACCTCACTGAGTGAATTATATATAATATATACATGCAACCTAAAGTCATATACAATCAAGCATCAATATAATAATATTCTTATACATGCATTTCATACAAATGCTAAAATCCAATTTTATATAATAAATAATGCAAAAAAAAATTATTTTGGGTGAAGGATCGAAGTAGAACCGTAAAATATTATGCAACCCCAATCATTAAATCTCACTAGCCTATAGGCTCACTTAATTCCAAAATTGAAAAGAGTCCTAGAGGGGGGTGAATAGGACTATCAAATAAAAATGAGAAATTAAACGAATTCTTTGCAAGAATTAAATAGAAGTTGAGAAGGAAGAATGAAGAACAAAAAGATTTAAGGAGTTCAGATTCAATAACAATCCTACGTCTGCACCTAACTTATCCCCAAGTTAGGATTTTCAATCACCCACAATCTTATTCACAGGATTAAGATTATGCAAGAGTTTTATGGCTCACTCTTATAACCTTACAACATGAGTTTTCAAGGCTCACTCAAAAAACCAAAACCCAAGTGTTTCAATGGATAACACTTAAATCAATTCCTTTAGAAATAAATCTCACTTCCCTTCTAATCTAACCCAAGATTTAAGATGAAGAGAAATTCTATTTCTAACACACACCCAACTCTCACAAGAGTTATACAAATAAAGAATTATTTAAGAGAATTTGAGAGCTCAATGAAAGCTTAAAAGATAATAAAAATGATAAAACAAGTTACTTCACTTCCATTCAGCTCTAGAGGTATTTATACTAAAAAAATATAGCTGTTGGAGGTGCAAATGATGTGTCCAACGTGTATATTTTGAATTATTGAGACTGATGCTGTCAGACAGCTATTCATGGATTGAAACCGTAATTGGCTCCTCAGGACGTTTGAATTTGCCCATACTTTCTTCATAAAATCTGTAGATATTTGAATTATCTTTCGATATCAACTTGAATCACCTAAATTGGACTTCTTTAGCTTAAGATATGTCCACAATACTGAGGGTTATGCAATCTGTAATATAGACTACGGTCAGACAGCCATACCCAAATTGAAGCCGTGATTTGATCCTAAATAAATTTGAATTTGCTCATACTTTCTTCATGAAAGCTGTAGATATTTGAATTATATTTCCATGAAATTTTGAATCACCTAAATTTGACTTCTTTAGCTCGGAATATGTCCAAATTACTGAGGATTGTACAATCTGAAATGCAGAATACTGTGAGACAGCTATATACAAGTTGAAGCTGTGATATGCGCCTGAAGAAATTCGAATTTGCCCATATTTTCTTCATTAAATTTGTATATATTTGACTTATATTTTCATATCATTTTGAATCACCTTAATTGGACTTCTGTAACTCAAGATATGTCCAAAATACTAAGAGATGTGCAGTCTGAGATGGCAGACGTACACGTGAATTTCAACTCAAAATTTTCATAACCAAATGAACTTGGATTTTCTCAAAAAATCCTAATTCAGAAAGCTCAAGATGTTTTATTCAAATGTTAAGAAGCCCATTTTCTCATTTAAGAGCTCTAAATATATCAAAAGCCTTCTTTAATCTCAGAGGTTCAATCAACCCGAAAAGTCACTATAAGTCCAAAAGTGTATATGCTTGGTATATGTTTCATATATAATTCCCTACACACTTAATTGAAATTATTAGTATAAAAATTGTTTGTCAAAGTCCAAAATTAGGAGTTTGATCATGCAAATGGTCAACAATCTCCTCCTTTTTGGCTTTGACAACCAATTTGAAAAGATGATAAATAATATGTGTGTGTGTGTAAAAAAATAAATAATATGTATAAGCACATTAAATAAAAATAGCTCCCCCTTTCAAATTGAACAGATGCAAAATAAGAAATAATTTTGCTCCACCTTAACATGTGCATAAATTCAATATTTATCATGTATTAGAGCATATAAATAAATGATTTATCATAGCATGTATAAGGGTTTAACAAATATATTCCTTTAACAAAAATATATTTCTTTATTTCTCCTCCTTTTTGGACATGATAAGAAATATAAATAAATTTCATCATCCTTCTTGTCAAAAATAAAGATAACAAGTTATTAAATAACATGAAGGAAATAACTTCAAACATGTAATGCATCACAAAATAACATGTATGCTATATCAAAACATCACATGATCATATAGAGTTTAACTATTCAATCATACATAATCATGTGGTACTTAGCATATCTTAAACACAATTATTTATCCCCTAAGCACATAGCTTATTTAGCTTCTTCTCCCCCTTTGTCAAAGACAAAAAGAAAAGAGAGAGATATAAGGGGAAATAGACCTAAGGGAGCCAAAAATACTAAAGGGAATAAAAGATCAAGAACCAAAACAATGCAAGCAAAGATATTCAAAATCTTTATGAAATTCATGTCATTTTAAAAGATAAAAGCCATTTAAAAAAAATGTATACATGAATGTTGCATGAATAAGCTCAATTAATAGTCATGCAAAAAAAAAATTTATGTAATATAAAAACAAAGTAAGCAAAACAAGGCTATTTATCATAAGGACAAAACTAGCCATACTTACATTGTTATTATGCATGAGAAAAAGAATTATGTGAAATAAATTCAAATAATTTTCTCCCCCTATTTCAATGGAATTAAAAAATATTGATATTAAGGACACACTATCACATAGTTATGTCACTTACATAAACACATCTTTGAAAAAAATTTCCCTTAAAAGAAATTAACTAGGTACATATGCAAACTAAATTATTTTTCCTCCTTTGTCAAAATGCAAAGATAGACCAAATCTTAAAAATATCCATGCATTATCAAAGATAAAAATAATTTCTAAGAAAACACAAAAATTAAACAAACTCAAAATTTTTTATCCTGATACCAATTGAAAACTTTTATAGGTCATACACAACCTATATTACATTTCATCAAAATGCAAATAAAATTGCATTAAAAAAATGCAATGATATTAAAATACCAATTGTAATCAAGATATAAAACTAACAGCTCATGTTTTATATCCAAAAAAAAATTCAAAAAATAAACTGAACATAAACTAACGAAAAATAATTATAAAACACATTTAATAGCTCAAAACTTATATACAATAAGTATACTGAAAATAAACCAAACTGGTATATAAAAAAAATAGATTAACAACTAAAAATTTTGATACTGAAAGTATACTGAAAATAAACTAAACATAAACTGTTACAAAAATACACAAAAAAAAAAGTTTTGTTAAGGAGGAGGAATATTTATGCAAAATTAAAATAATTAATTAATTGAATTTAGCTCAATAATTAATTATTGATTTGCAAAATAGGAGGGTTTTTGAAAAAATTAATGAATCCAAATAGATCCAAATCAAATAAAATTAGCACAATGATCATGAAAATGGGAAATACAATATATCATGTATATGAAGTAAATTTGCTAAAGCAAATACTTTTAAAACAAAATATATACATGATGCTGAAAATAATTTTTCTAAAGAACATGATCACATAAGAATCCAAACAATAATTCATCAATGTAGCAAATGATCAAGACAAGCTTGACCCATCAATCATACCAAGTTCATGCTTAATAATAATTCATCAAACATATACCAAATATATAAATATCAAAACGTAGATATAATATCTAATAAAATAAATCATACTAAAATTTACATTTTTAAAATATGAATGCTCACTTATATGTATTCTACATGCAATGCATATATATATATATATATATATATATATATATATATATATATATATATGATAATAACTCACAGTTGTGCGCTCTTCTAAAAGAGATAAACTAGCTTAATCCGGTAGGCCTCGATTTCGGCACAACTATAGAAAATAAATAAATGATAATATTATAATCAAAATCCTAATTTTATACTTCTAGAAATTCTAAGGAATGACTCAATTTAGGACACGACTCAACAAAAATTAAAAACTTAGGATTGACCCGATGTCACGTTTTATGAGAATTCTACCCAACATTCGATAAAGTCTTCTTTGTAAAACGGACTTTTCTCTACTAAAACTAGAGTCAAACCTGCAGACAAATACACTTCAAATATTCATAATGCACAATTGCTCGGATTAGGTCCCCAAACTACACAATTTGCCTAACTGAGAACCAAAATACACAAAACAAATAATAAATATTAAAAAGTCATTAAAATCCATAAAATCAATAATGTACCACAATAAAATTTATTTAATTAATAAAAACATTAAAGATAATTTATTTTCAAATTAATTAATAAAATCTCAAATATAAATAAATAATATTACTAAAATTCATTTTTTTCAAATATTTAGAATTAATTAGCATAAAGTACAAATAATTATTTGAATTACCTAATTATATAATAAAAATAGCTAAAAATCAATTTAATCATAAAAATAATAATTAAAACTATTATTTGAATATATTTTCAGAAATTATTATTAATTAGCTAAAAATAGTAAATAATTCATAAAAATTATTTTAATACCATTTATTACTCAAAAATTATCTAAAACATACTAATTAACAATAATTTCAATTAAAATACAAAATTTACTAATTTATTCTATTTTTTCCAAAAATTCAATTTTTACGTAAACTTTTAAAAATTCATAATAAATAATCGAAACACAATTTCAATATACTTTCTTAACAAAATATGCTTAAAATAACTATTAGAATTTATTAAAAATAAAAAGCATTTTTCAAGCCAGGACAGTCCCGTGAATAGTACCCGAAACCGAAATAGTGCTCAAAATTCAACTATCTCCAAAATCAATTTTAAAAATGCTTTTAGAAAGCTTAAAACTTCAATTTAACTAATCTAAACTCAATTTCACATAAATCAAACCAATTGAACTCAAAATAACAACCCTAATTACAATTTAACAAAATTGAAGTTCAATTCAAAGTTAATTAGGGAAATTACGTTGGGGGAAATGGAGCCCAAGGAAAGAGCTTTCAAAAGAGTCCGGTCCCAGCCCTGGTGTTGCTAGAATCGGCACCGGCAAGCTTTGGAAGGTGGTGGCACCAAATGGAAACGAGGGGGAGAGAGAGGTAGCGGGAAGGGAGGAGGAAGGGAGGACAAATGGTGGTGGCGAGCTAAGGAGTGACGGCAGCAAGGTGTTGCTGGCAGCATGCGATGGTGGCATTGTGCGTTTCTACAAAACGCAAAAAAAAGGGAAGAGGAAGGAAGGAAAGCGAGGAGGGAAACAGGGAAACTTAGTTTTTTTTTAAGAAAAAGACAAAATAGCATTAAAATAATATTTTTAAATTATTACTTTCTAATTAAATCGACCACACAATATTAAAATATTTACAGAAAAATAAATTATTACTATTCATAATTAATAACAATAATATTATTATTAAATAAATAAACAAATAATAGTATATAACACTAAATCAAACTTTAAAATCTCGATTGAATATTAATACCATAATAAAATAAAATAAACAACAATACTAAAATTTAATCAAATTACACAAAATAATCATAATATATAAAAATTTAAAATATTTATTAATACTGCATAGCTCAAAAATTAATTTAATAATTTATTAAAATATCGGGTTGTAACAAACAACTTGTTTGTGACCTCCTTTTTTGCAAGCAGTTTTAAAAACAGTCGTAATTTGAAAAATCATATCATCTTGATCATGTCTTTGTATGACATGCCCGTTTGCCTTGTCAATCAGATGCTTTAGTATTTCCACACATATTGGTGTCCATAAAAAGCCATCATTCAATAATTTGGTGTATTCAATTCGATGCTGATCGAACATATAAACCAATTTTATAAAAATTTGATGCATCAATGTAGTCACATGCATCGATCTATTTGTCTTAAACATGGCGTTCACTGATTCAGTATAGTTTGTACTCATTACACCATAACGACCACCATTATACGAAAAAGTTCATTTCTCCTTCGGTATTTTGTCAATCCATTTTTTGAATCAAGATGTAGGAGCTCAACTTTGTCCATCCATCTCTTGAACTTTCTTTTCTGGAAATCTCTACGCTTTATCAAGTAATTTTTTTATGGAACCATTTTTAAACTTTGTGTTGTAATTACGAAGCAAATGACGCAAATAGTATCGATGTGCATTAGTAGACCAGAGTTCTTGCCTCATTTTATGCTTGATTCCAATATGTTGATCCGAAATGATACAAATATCATTTCTCCCATTACATAAGCAAAATCGCAACCTTTGGATAAAGTACTCCCAGTTGTCTTTAGACTCTTTTTCAACTAAAGCAAATGTTAATGGTAATATAGCGTTATTCCCATCAACTATGTTAGTAGTCAATAGTACACTTCTATATTTACCATATAGAAATGTGTCATCCATATATATGATAGGTTTGCAATGTTCAAACCCATCAATACATGGCTTAAATGTACAAAACATGCATTTGAATTATCGAACCCCGAGTACAACAACATGATTTTTCAAATGTGCCTCCCCTTCGTGATGCCAATAATAACCAAGATTAAGTGTCACAATAGCATGCATGAATTGACAAAAAATTTTGTATGAGTCATCCCAATCCCCCCATAAATTTACAATTGCCTCATGTTTTCCTTTTCGGACCTTTTTATACCGCGGTGTGATACCGAATTATTTTTTCAACCCACCAAGCAATGCTTTCACTTTAATGTCAAGCTGCTCTTATAACATTGTATGTATGTTGCCATCATATTGGACTCGAAATTCCTATTATCTTCACTCTGTCCAAGAGCAGTATAACTATAAGGATCGTTATACCTTGTTATTTGCCAAAACCCACTCTTCTTCAACTCAGTGGCTTTTAGTCTCCATTCACAACCCATCTTACAAACTAAAGTTATAGTATTATACCTAGTTTCAGAACTTTAGAATTGTCACCTAACTTTCACAAAATACAAATTGGTAGTTGTTTTCACTGCATTTTTATATTAGAATAACATGCCCTTCGTCAGTTCTTTTGAGGGCTCCCAGAACACATCATCTACATCAGAGGGATTTATATTTACATACATATCTTCAAGATTGACACGATCAAATTGCAAAGGAATTTCTCTATTTAAACTTTCAACTAATGCGACCAAAGAATTATCATTGTCAACTTCATGAGCACTATCCACATTACAATCATCATGATCATGATCATCATTAATAACTGATTTTCGGGACTCCTGGGCCGAATGTCCTACAAAGCACTGAACAGAGGATAAGGTGAGAAGTGGGGGAAATCCCCACAAACACTCTGATGCCTAAGTTAGGGAATAGAAAACGGGTGGAGAAAAGATAGCTTGAATATGTGTGAATGAGATGTCCCCTTATGAGGGGTAGATGGTGTTATATATAGTGATACTCAAACCTGGGAGGAATAGGAATCCTTGTGGGAGAGTGTTCCTACTTCAGTTTGGATTCCTCTTTGAGGTAGTTCCTTGGACGAATTTGTCTTCTCCTTTGTCCATGTGTTCCTATTTAGGGGGGTGGAGGACCCCTAATTAGGTGGGAACATTCTAGATGGTATCAAGAGTCCCCCCCTGGAGTATGCGGATATTTATGTCCATTGCATCCGAGTAAGATGCAATGGTGCCTCTATACAAGTGATAAGATGCAAGTGAGCTGAGGTGGCCAGCCCTCGTCGCAATAAGCAGAGCTTGGTGCCGAGTATCTTTGGTTGATTTGTCATCAAATTATGATCTGTGGAACTGGGGTACCTAATGAGTGAGTATGATCAACATAATAGATTAACCCGTTCGTTTGAAGACAAGATGAAACCAGTTATTACTAGATTTGTAGATGCTCGGCATAGGGGCGCGAGGCTTACATACTTGGATCCTCAGTACTACAGAGCGACCTGAGGGTGCCAGCTTCGATCACTGGATTTTATGTGAGCGAGACTTAGATGCTTGGCATAGGGGTATGAGGCTTACATGCTCGGATCCTTAGTACTACGAAAGCGACCTGAGGGTGCCAGCTTCAATCATTGGACTTTGTGAGCGAGACTTAGATGCTCGGCACAGGGGCGCGAGGCTTACATGCTCGGATCCTCAGTACTACGGAAGCGACCTGAGGGTGCCAGCTTCAGTCACTGGACTTTGTGAGCGAGACTTAGATGCTCGACACAGTGGCGCGAGGCTTACATGCTCGGATCCTCAGTACTACGGAAGCGACCTGAGGGTACCAGCTTTAGTCACTGGACTTTATGTGAGCGTGACTTAGATGCTCGACATAGGGGCGCGAGGCTTACATGCTCGGATCCTCAGTACTACGAAAGTGACCTGAGGGTGCCAGCTTTAGTCACTGGACTTTGTGAGTGAGACTTAGATGCTCGGCACAGGGGCGCGAGGCTTATATGCTTGGATCCTCAGTACTACGAAAGCGACCTGAGGGTGCCAGCTTCAGTCACTGGACTTTGTGAGCAAGACTTAGATGCTCGGTATAGTGGCACGAGGCTTACATGCTCGGATCCTCAGTACTACGGAAGCGACCTGAGGGTGCCAGTTTCAGTCACTGGACTGTGTATGGAATGGTCTGGGAGTGATGCTTGAAATGTTTCCCAATTCGCTTGATGGAGTGGCCCAAATGTGAGTGGGCCAACACAGGGTGATTTCATTTTAACTCTTGAGATCATGTGATTGATGTGTCGTTTCGTGTGTCAGTGAGCGAAACGTTCATACAGTCGTCATCGTGACTCTTTTCCTAATGGGTTTTTTTATTCCCAATAGGCCCTTGGTGGTCTGGGGAGGAGCACAATAATAATGGGGGCAGTTAATGGCGTGCTTCCAGGTCCTTCCTGTCTCTATAAATACTGTTGTGTTTACTAACTGGCACATTTTGCTTTCTTTGCTCTTTCATTCTGCTTTTGTTGCTTTTCTACTGCATCCACCATTTTTATTCCTTCCTGCCATAACTCTCGCTTGAGGTTGCCAGGTGATTCTTTCATCATTTTTTCCTTCTCTTTTTTGCCCCCTTTTTTTTTATCATTAGGTTTTTGTTTCCTTCTTTGCTATGGCTCCTCGGGAAGAGATTAGCTCTTACTACTTTGTGTCCAATGTAGATAGTGAATTGCTAGGGTGGTACCGGTGGTGGTTCTGCATCCCCGCCGATTATGCCCTCCACACTGTAGATAGAAGGTTTAGGGCCCATACCCCTATATCGGGGCTAAGTAGATTAGTGGTGTACTTCTACCAGTTAGAGGGGGGTCTGAAATTTCCTTTGGATCCCTTTATCAAGGATTTCCTTAATAGAAATAACATTGCGCTCGGTCAGCTTCATCCAAATAGTTATCGGATACTGACCGGGTTCATCCAACTAATGCATGAGGAAGGTAGGGTTCTCGATCTAGACATCCTCCGATATTTGTATAGGCTGACTAGGAAGAAGGGAGAGCTGATGTTCTCCCTTTTGGCCGTACATAACCATTCCCTTTTTGTTAAACTTCCGGATCTTCACAAGAAGTGGAGATACTATTTTTTTATTATGGAGTATCAATCAGACTTCTTGGATGTTCGGAGGATATGGTCGGACGAGTGTCACAAAGTGACCCATCCAGCGAAACTTTCCAATCCGGATATGGAATTAGTTTTGTGGCTACATCTAGACGGACTCACTAAAGCTCAATACGCAGAGGATACATCCCGGAGGTATCTATGGAGAGTCTGTCCAAGTCGCGACCATTGCCCTGGTATGATTTTTGTTTTGAGTTTTGTTTTTTCTAACTAGTCTTATCTTTCCATCTATAAATGGCTAAATTTTTTGATTTTGCGGGCGAAATTTCCTTAGTAGATGAGCCAGCTGTCGCGGAGGAGTGCCGGGATTATCCCTCCCCTGAAGCTGAGGCTCTGGCTGCTCTGGAGGCCGTTCTTGTCGATCCTAAGGGAAAAGCAATAATGAAAGGTGAGTGGCCGGAGCGGGTCGGACGACGAAAAAGGCGGCTGGTCGAAGCAGAGTCAGATGCTGAGGGGCTGGACAAAGAGATTTATATCCAATGTCCCCGATTATCTGGTTGTCCGGATATGCGGGGCTGGATATTGAAAAAGATGAAGCCCCCGAGCATCTCCAACAGTTAAGTATGGGACCAGTACGCTAAGTCGCTGCGGTTACCTGGAGACATGCGGCGTTGGTCAGACGAGGGACCAAACGGATTGCTCGATTCTATAATCGGCCAATCACTAGAGGTAATGGAGTTTTTGGTACTTAATATAACTGTTTATAGTGGGATTTTGGCTAAGTTGTTTGGTTGTTTTTGGCAGATGACTCAGGCCTTGCTCCTGGCTAAGGATCAGTACTTCTACTTGAAGAGCCAGTACAGCTTGAAGGAAACGGAGGTGGGGACGATCACTATAGATTTTGAGAAAAAATTGGATAGCGCTAAAGCAGCTCTAGAGCACTACCAGACAAGATACACCGAGGCTAAATCTGATGCGGAGGCAAATCAAAAGAAGGTTTTCGAACTGGAACATAGCCAGGCCCAACTGACAAGGAGGATCGAGGAGCAGGATCTTCAAATTGCTGGACTTCAGGAGAGGCTGGTTGAGCTTGAGAAATCTCGTGCCAATGATAAGAAGACATATCAAAGCATGGTAGGGGGGTTTCTCAAGGCTTACCGGGCTGAATGCAAAAGGATCTTGCTCTCTCAAGACTCAGGATTAGATCTAGGGGCCTTAGATCGAATAACCCTAGCCGATCTGGCAAGGCTTGCTGTAGAGGATGACGCCCGTTGAAAGGCCAGTTCCTTTTCTGTGAGGGAGTCTGAAGAGGTCACTGCTACAGCTGGGTCTGGCGAGCATCCAGAGGCTGCCAATGATGCTTCCCCCTCAGTTTTTGAGACGGGGGGTCCGGGTGTAGAGATACTATAGTAGATAATTTTTTTTTAACAATCAACTGTAAAGATATTCTTTATCAATAAAGATATTTTTCATTGAATCAAATTATGTGCTTGAATGCAAGACTACTAATAATATTTTCTGAGGGAGTCTGAGTTCCAGAACCTCGGTAGTTCTTTGCCTCCTCTCTCTCTTAGTTTATGCCCCCCCTTTGTTGTGCATTCTGAGATCTGATATGGACCTTCCCAATTAGGGCCTAACTTGCCAGTACCCGAGGTGCCTTTGCCTATATCTGCTCTTCTGAGTACCCAGTCACCCATCCTGAAATTCTCTGTTGGTTTACGCAGATAGTGGTACCGAGTTATCCTTTGCCAATGTGCCTCTGCCGTTGCTACCGCTTGTTCTCTTCGTTCCTCTAGTATGTCAAGGCATATTCGTGCGTTGATGTTATTGACGGAGTGGTCGAGGTCTTGGCTTACTCGGTAACTTGGGGACCCAACCTCTACTGGAATTACTGCATCTATGCCGTAAGTTAGTCTGAACGGTGTTTCGCCAGTGGATGATCGGGGTGTGGTTCTGTAGGCCCAGATTACATTGTTCAGCTCTTCGACCCAGTTCCCTTTCCTATCATCGAGTCTTTTCTTCAACCCTTGCATGAGGATTCTGTTTGTGACCTCAGTTTGTCCATTCGTCTGCGGGTGAGCTACTGAGGTGAAGCACAGTTTCATGCCGAGGTCTGAGCAGAAACTTCTGAATTTATGGTTGTCGAACTGTTTGCCATTGTCTGTAATTAAAGTGTTGGGGATGCCGAATCTGTAAATGATTTTTTTCCAGAAAAAGTATTGTATCCGAGCTTCTGTGATGGTTGGGACTGCTTCTGCTTCTACCCATTTCATGAAATGGTCAATGGCCATGATTAAGAACTTTTTCTATGAGGTAGATAGAGGAAAAGGACCCAAGATGTCCATCCCCCACATGGTGAAAGGCCATGGGCTGCCAATGGGATGCAGAGGCGAAGAAGATTTATGGCTAAGTCGGGCATGGTGCTGGCACTGGTGACACGATTGTGTTAGCTGCTGGGCATCCTTGGACATGGTGGGCCAGTAATACCCCTGGAGCAGGGCCTTTCTAGTGAGCGAATAGTGGGACTCATATGCACCACAGATTCCTTCATGGATTTCTCTTAGTATGTAATTTCCCTCCTCTGGGGAAACACATTTCGACCAAGGGTGCGAGAGGGATTTTTGGTAGAGCTCCCCTCGGTGGACGGAGTAGTGTGCTGCTTTGGCTTTGAGCTTCCGAGCTTGCAGCTTATCTTCCGGAAGTGTGTCGTGTTCCAGATATTGGATGATAGGCTGTATCCATTCCGAGACTACTTGTGTTCTGAAAATTTCACTATCCTCTATGTTGGGATTGGTGAGTGATTCAGTGAAATCCATATCCCTAAATGCTTGACTATTCTCGACTGCGGATTAAGCAAGGTAATCGGCCTCACTGTTGTCTTCTCTGGGAATCTAGACGATGTTCCATTGGCCTCCGTCTTGCTCGATGTCTTGCAAAAGTCGCCTGGCTTTGTCTACGTACTTGGCGATGCAGGCATCTTTGACTTGAAATGCTCCGCTGACTTGGTTGACTACTAGTTGGGAATCCGAGTGTATAATGAGGTGTTCGGCCCTGACTTCCACTGCTAGCTTCAACCCTGTAATGAGTGCTTCGTATTCAGCTGCATTGTTGGTGGCATTATACTCTATGCGGACTGTGTACTGGATATGAACTTTATGTGGTCCCCTAAGGATTATTCCTGCGCTGGAATCGTGAGCTGAGGATGCTCCGTCAATATAGAGCTTTCATTCTGGCATCTTGGTCAAGGTTACATCTTCCAGAGCCATTTCTTATACAAAATCTGCTAAGGCCTGGGCTTTCATCTGCTGTCGAGGTTCGTAATCAACATCGAATTCGCCAAGTAAGACCGACCATTGCACTAGCCTACCTGAAGTCTCTGGTCTTTGTAATATTTTGCGCAATGGAAAATGGGACCAGACCACGATATGGTGAGCTTGGAAGTAGTGACGAAGCTTTCAAGAAGTATGAACCACAACTAAGGCTAATTTGTCCAGCATGGGGTATCGGACTTCAGGTCCTCAGAGCATCTTGCTGACATAGTAGACAGGGCTTTGCTGGCTTCCATCTTCCCTTATCAGTACTGAGGCGATGCATTCTCGGCCAACAGAGAGGTATAAGTATAAGGTCTCATTTGGTATTGGATGGTTGATTAATGGTGGGGAAGATAAGAATCTTTTAATTTCTTCAAAATCTGCTTGGCAATCAACGGACCACTGGAACTTCTCGGAACTTTTGAGAGCTTGGAACAATGGTAGACATCGCCTAGCTGAGCAAGAAATAAAGCACCCCAGTGCAGTTATTCTTCCGTTTAGCTTTTGTATATCACGGATGCTCTTTGGTGCTGCCATGTTGAGTTTGGCTTCCATTTTTTCTAGGTTGGCTTCAATGCCTCGGTAGGAAATCATGAACCCTAGGAATTTGCCGACTTGGACTCCGAAGATGCATTTATCAGGATTCAACTAGATCCTGGATTGGCTTAGTAATTGGGGGACTTGATCCACGTCCACTGGGTGGTGCTCAGAGTGCTTGCTTTTGATGATGATGTCATCCATATATACCTCCACGTTGGTCCCAATCTGGCTCTGAAGGACTTGGTTCATCATTCTTTGGTATGTGGCTCCGGCATTTTTCAGTCCGAATTGTAGTAGTACAGCCCTTCGTGTGTGATGAAGGACGTTTTTTCCTGGTCTTCTTTCTTTATGGGGATCTGGTGATAACCTTAGGCCGCATCTATGAAGTTGTATAGGCTATGGCCAGCAGTGGAATCAACAAGCTGATCAATCATTGGTAACGGGTAGCTGTCTTTGGGGCATGTCTGGTTGAGGTCGGTATAGTCTACACACATTTTGTACTTCCCGTTTGCTTTCTTGACGAGTACTACATTGGCTACCCAGTCCGGGTGAGTAACCTCTTTAATGAATCCAGCTGCTAAAAGCTTCACTGTTTCCTTAGCAATGATCTTTTTTCTTTCGTAGGTGAAAGTTCTTTTCTTCTGTGCTACTGGCTTGGCCCCTGGCTTGATGTTTAGGCAGTGACAGGCGACCCGCTGGTCCACGCCGATGATCTCAGAGGCTTGAGAAGAAAAATCTTCTAAATGTCTAATAAGGACGTCCTTTAATGTGTCTTTGATGTCTTGATTAAGGGCATTACCAATCTTCACAGATTTTCCTCCCCTGATTTGCAATGTCTCTGTGTCTTCCACCGATTGTGGATCAGCACCTTGCTTCTCAATTTCCCATGCTTCCAAATGAAAAGCTTCCGCCAGAGATTTCATGGTCATCTGATAACATTGTCTGGCCATCTGCTGATCTCCCCTGATAGTAAAGGTTCCTATTTTGATCAGGATTTTCATGGTTAATTATCGAATGCTAGTGACTGCATCTGCTTCATAAAGTATTGGTCGCCCTATTATCCCATTATAGGCTAGTGGTATGTCTACCACGTTGAATGGGGTCCGGATGATTTTTGTTTCCTCATCCTCTTGGTTTCTGAATTCAAGATCCAGATTGACAGTCCCCATTGGTTGCACCGTTCCTCCATAAAAACTAGTGATGGGGTTCTGGATAGCCGTTAGGTTGGTGATGGAGCCGCCCATAGCTTTGTACGCATTCCAAGATAAAACATTGATAGCACTCCCATTATCGACCAACAGCCTTTTGACCCAATACTTATTTATGCATGCGGTTATCACCAGGGCATCACTGTGAGGGTGATGTATATGTGAATTGTCTTCCGAGTTAAGAATGCTATCGCTTTTACTGGGTATCATTTTTCCTCTACTGCATTTTAATCATTTCCCGGTGTTTTCTCCTCCCACAATCATGTTGATCGTTCCGATCGTTTCTTTCCTAGCTTTTTTTGCCTCAGCTTTGTCACGGTAATGGTTTTTCGTGTTTTCATATCTCCTCGATGCGTCAGTGAAATTATTAAGCTTTCCCCGCTGCACTAGTTTTTCTATAGCACTCTTCAGTTCTCTGCAGCCTTCTGTGTTATGGTCGTATTCTCTGTGGTACTTGTAGTACTGGCTTCTATCACGAGTAAATCTCTGACTGGGGCTAATTCTTTTGGCCGGTGTAATTTCTACTCCATTCTGCCTAACCCATATGAGGATCCTTGATCGAGAAGTGTTCATGGGTGTATATTTATCTGCTTCCCTATCAAATCTATCTACCGGAGCTCTGAAATTCATTTTTGGGAAGCTTACTCATCTCTACTTTGGTCGTTCATCTCTAGTCGATGGCCTATCTTCTTCCCGACGCATCCTCCTGTCCTCGTCCATCTTTATCATTCGAACTGCTATCGTCATTGCCTCGGCAAAGGTACTCGGTTCTTTAGTCATTAGTTTGTCTTTTAGCTTACCGAGTCTATTGCCATTTTTCAAATCTTCTATGGTGACTTCATCAACGAGGTGCTCAATCTGCATAGTTGTTTTATTGAAATGGTTAAAGTAACTTCGTAGAGATTCGTCAGCTTCCTGTCGGCACACCCGAAGGTCGTTGATGTTTTTTGTAGGAGGGATATTGGTGATGAATCTGATATGGAACTACTCAGCTAGGTCTTCAAAAGAAGTGACAATATTCTCCGGGAGCCGATGAAACCATTTTTGGGCGCTCTTTGTGAGTGTACTTGGGAAGACTCTGCATATGATTTCGTCGTTCACATTCTAGAGCAACATCTTTGTTCGAAAAGTAGATATATGACTAATAGGGTCTCCTGTCCCATCATACTGATCGAGCTGCGGGATTCTAAATTTACTACGAATCTCCGTTTGAATTATTCTGCTGACAAACGAAGTTATGCTATCCATCACCCACTCTTCTTCCTTTCTAGGTTTAGTCTGGGCCTTGTTCATTGCTTCCTCAACCTTCTGTGCTAATTTTGAATCATCGAGAGCTGGGATGGACGAACTACACTTCCCTTCTGGTGCTTTACCCTTCCCTGTGCTTGTCCCTGGAGCCTATCGGGGTTCTGCATTATCATTATTTGGAGCTAGTTCAGTATGCTCACTCTGTATTATAGCGCTTAGCTGTTGTTGCATCAAGGTTATTTATGCCTGAATATTTTTTATCATGGCCTCTTTGCTTGCTTGGTCAAGGCCGAGTGTTTGGGTTACTGCGTTTAGGTTTGGAGTGGTTATTGTTGGCATTTCTAGTAGGCTTGGAAAAGGTATTGAGGGTATTGATCGATGGTGCTGCAGCGGAGCATAATATGGGAGATCTGTTCCTAAGGACGGGTATCTCAGAGCATTTTTCGGAGGTAAAGGTGCATGACCGGATATGGCCCCAACAAGTTGCAAGGTGGGTGGTGGTATTATTGCTGGGAAAGGGCTTGAAAGGTCAGTCGAAAGGATGGGTGCAGAAGGATTGGTGCCACCCTTAAGAATTTGGGCCGGAGGTGGGCTGGAAGTCATGGTGAAGTTGTCTTTAGCTTAGCAAGTGAATGAATGGCTTTTCCCAAGGATTTTCCCACAGACAGCACCACTTGATAACTAATTTCTAGGACTCCTAGGCCGAATGTCCTACAAAGCACTAAACAGAGGGCAAGGTGAGAAATGGGGGAAATCCCCACAAACACTCCGATGCCTAAGTTAAGGAATAGAAAACGGGTGGATGAAAGATGGCTTGAATATGTGTGAATGAGATGTCCCCTTATGAGGGGTAGATGGTGTTATATATAGTGATACTCAAACCTGGGAGGAATAGGAATCCTTGTGGGAGAGTGTTCCTACTTCAGTTTGGATTCCTCTTTGAGGTAGTTCCTTGGACGAATTTTTCTTCTCCTTTGTCCATGTGTTCCTATTTAGGGGGGTGGAGGACCCCTAATTAGGTGGGAACATTCTAGATGGTATCAATCATCTTCATAAAAAAAATGCTCCTCATCATCATCGTCAACATCTTTATTATTGACTTCAACTTCATCCTCCTCCTCATCAAAATATTCATCTTATTACTCCTCAACTTCAACTTCATTACGATTATATCTTAAGGAACTAGCCTCAATTCTACCTCTACTGGCACTCAATTCAATATATAATTCAATCGTTAGTCACCTCGTCAATTGCCTAACCATTTCAAACATATTCCTTACATGAAAATTAGAAACAATTTTTGAAAAACCAAACACTATATTTTGACCAAATCTCATTACTGGATGTCTAAATAAAATTCTCTTAATAATCCCAGCATCACTTATTACCAATGCATTTGTAACTATAGTATGTAAACCTTCGCATATCAAAATCATCAATAAAATTTATCATTCCCGAAGATGCATTAACCACGTTTGGGCCGCATTCAATTTCAATAATTTAACCATCCCAATATATGATTAAAGTTTGTGCATTTGATGTTTTGGCCTAATATAAATACTGATTGGAATAAGTTTTTCATTATATGTAATGAATATAATTTTTTCTAGCTAAAAAAATAATTAAATATTTTTAAGTCACTAATTTTCTGGTTAGTAAATATTTTTTTTCATCTAACTACGTCACTAAATTTTTCAATCTATGGAATCAAATAAAAATGATCAAAACAAATGAAATTGATATGGAATAGAAATAAAACATGATATCAAATTTGAATACATGATAATTATATCAACCAAAAAATAATACAATACATGATAATTATATCAACCAAAAAATATTTAAATTTCCATTAATATTTTACCAATTCATCATATGCAAAAAACATATACAAATTTTTACCAATAAATAATATATTTAGCAAATTTAATTTACTTGAACATACCTATATGGCTTCACAAGTTACGTCCTCGATATCATTGTCTACAAAATAAAATAAATAAGAGATATTCCATAAATAAATATATAAAAAGTGTTTAACTACAACATCAAAAAATAATGAAATTTATTTTAACTACTTAACAAATAATGAAGCAATCGTTATTTATATAAATGATACATTATATAAATTATAATTTTAAACTCAATAATTAAGAATAAAAGAGAGAATTTTAATTTACCAACAATATAATTTTTATTGATCAATTATATGTAACAAAAAATAAAAAAATATTGCTTAAACAGGTGTCCATATCATACATTTATATATTTCATTTGATCATACATTAAATAAACCACCATTAATTTTATTAACATTTAAAAAAATATGTACAAAAAATCCTTAGATGATGACATTACTACATCTATCACCTAAGTCTAATTGCCCTCAGCATTGACTCTTCAAATTTTTCTATATCCATCATACTTGTGGTCATTTTTTTCAACCAAGGAAATGACCACTATGACCTTTTGCAAGACAAATGTTTGGACTATTAGCAAGTTTGGAAGTTCTATTTAAATTGTGCCAAATGTCGTCCTCCAACAATAAATATACAAATTCATCGTAGGACAAAGCTCAATTGCTTTCAGCCCAAATTTTTGTAAAACATTGACTATATTCACCAGGCAATGTATAGCATAATGCAAACCCCTTATTTGTTTCATTCATCCTTTTGCCTCTATGAATAAGTTCTTCAATCTTTTGGTTCACCATTTGGATATGTTCGCACAATGTACGCTCAAGCTTCATTTTATATGCAGCAAGTTCATTTGTTAACTGTGCAATTCTTTCTTGTTGTTCCCGAGCTCTAGGAACATGAGTAGTACTAACTATGTGAGCCCCAATATGACGAGGTCTATTTCTGCATAACTCCCTATAGTCGCTGATTTGTTGCATTCGCTCAACATACGACATTTTCCTTAAACACATTAAGGAAATAATAACAACAATATTAGATAACGTTCTACATACAAATTTTAAACCCTAACTAATTACATTATTTTTGCAAAACTAAGTATCTAATCGTTTTGTTTATCTAACAATTTATATTAAAAAATAATATATAAGCCAAGAAAAAAATACAATTTTGTTACTAAAATGTTTGACAACAAATTACATATTTTTACTAAATATGTATTTGAATGAATAACTAATTACATTTTGTTACAAAAAAAGGTTTAACAACAATGTAATTATAAAAATAATTTTTTAACTTAATCACTTCTCATCATATAAATAAGACATGCTATAAATAATCAACATATTAAAAGCATGTATTTTACACAACATAACATTCAAATAATATATAAGACAATATCTAAATTTGTAACATAAAAAATATTTCCACTAAAATATTTTTTTATAAATAATTTTTTTTAAACTACATGCTATAAGAATATAAATTGATTAACTACATAATAACATTTATATAAATAAGAGATGATATAAATTTATAAATTTTACGTATTATCTAATTAAATAAACAAATTACATATTTGTACTAACTACCTAAATACATATTTTTTTACTAATTTTTACAAATAACCAATTACATATTTTACTAAATTTCAAAAATTTATAACTAACAACAATTTTTTCTTACTAATTACCTACACATTAATATGTATAAAATAATTATAAAAATAATTTTTTAAGTAAATCCAACATATATAAGACAATATATAAAAATATCAACTAAATATTTTTTTATTATTCTTACAATATAATGAATTAACAAAATACATAATTTTCAAAAAAAAAATAACAAAATAAAACTACATACAAAAATGTTAACTACATGCTATCAAAATATAAATTTTATTTACTACATAACCAAAACTTATATAAAAAATAAATCATATAAATTATTCTTAGTATCTAATTAATTAACCAATAAAAAAAATCAACAAAAAAATTTTTTAACAACAATTATATCTAACTATATTCATAATAACAACTATATCTAACAATATTCATAACAACAATTATATAAAACAAAATATAACAATTTTTTTACATGCATCAACATATTAATTATTAAAAATACATACCTTTTATAGCTATTAATTTTCACCTCCGCAAACACACCTAATAAAAATAAAATAAAAACAGAACCACATAAGCTACTAATTATAAAATATTGACTAATTATATAAACAAAATTTTGTAAAAAAAAAATAAAAAATTTGCAACCCTAAATAAGTTAATTTTTTTTAACAAACTTTCTAATCTATTTTTTAAAATTTTTTAAACAAAATTTCATACATTTCAAACAAAAAAAAATTATATTTTTTTCACTTAATAAAAAAAATAAATTACTTAAATATAACAATATATCAATTAGAAATTACTTTTTTTTTTTCAAAAACATGTGGATTTTAAGATGGAAAAGATAAATAATCTAAAAAAAAATGGCTCAAGCAAACTAGGAAAGAATTGATATGGAATATAGAGGAAAAGAGAGTTTTGAGGGGAGCAATGAAGAAAGAGCGTTTGTGAAGTGAAGGAGAAAATTTTCTTCAAATGCAGCAATGCTTTAAAGTGGTTAGGTGATAAAAAATTTTCACCCATACCACTTGTGATCGTGGCGATATGAAAGAATTTTTATCCTGAAAAGATGAGACAGACATGTCTTCTACAATGCCATAGGGAACGGGTTCAACAGTATTATACCACCACTATCAGAGGCGGTATGAGCATATTGTTAAGCTCAGTGGGAAGGCACGAAACGAAACCGCTACTGCTCCATGCGGTATCAATTAAAGCTGCTACCTGCAAAATGCTAACTTGGTCTAAATAATTTACTACCGTCATTGGCACAAACAATTTTGATTGTAGTCAATCTTGTATTTTAATTATGCCGTCATTATCAATGGCATTAAGAGTTTTTTAAATAAAAAAATTACTATAAAATGAAAATTATTTGTATAATTACCTTAAAATGGGAAATTATTTTATTATTTAATATAAATTGATAAATAACTCCCCAATAAGTGGCGTAATGGTGATGTTATATATATATATATATATATATATATTGAATAAATATTGTAGGGTTACAATACTAGAAACTGTCCCAATTCTTTTGGGTTATATATCGAACGTCCATTCCATTACATGAACCTTTTCCAGCATAGCGAAGAACAGGTCAAGACTGCGAGGCTCTCCTCCCAACTGCATCAATTAATAGCAGAAAAGAAAAGCACCATTTTATTGGTCGGTCCTTGTGCCATCTTCAAGCCCAAAAGTGTAGATATTTATTTAAGGGAGATTCTTCCATACACACTGAATCTACACATTTAGTGATAGGATTTATAAAATAATAATGTATTGTATTTAGATAATGCTTTAAATTTTACCTTTAAATATAATACATTTAGTATAGACAATGTTTTCCTTTATCTACACTATATATAGTGCACCTAGCTTTTTTCTTTTATATGGTTTTTAATTTTTTTAATATATATATTTTATCTTATTTTTCACATTAAATTTAAATGCATTTTTTTCAAAATAAAATTGATGTGAATCACCTTAGGGAAAAAAAAATAGTAATGTGAATTGATAATAAAGTAAACTTTGTCGAGAGTGTGGCATGTTGAATAAATCATTTATTAGGTTGTTACTTTTTCTTTTTGAAAGTGATAGGACTGTTAAAAAAAAAAAAAAAAAAAAAAAAAGATATTTTGTTAGACTGACCTATAGAAATGTCAAAATATATCTGGAAGTTTTGTTACATAGGATGTTAGAAAATTCTAAAGCAACGTAACGTAATAAATGATTGCGAGGGTTCTCAGGGCCTTAGTAGGTGTGGGGAGTTCAAATCCCCACTCCACATCCCTTCTCCTTTAATCTAACGCTAAATACTAACCCTTTGATAAAAAATAAAAAACATAATACATAATTATTTGTTTATTTGTGGCAGTAGTTGCAGGCTTGAAATACTCTGAGTTGCTAAATTTTGTTCGTTAAAACAAGTTAAGTGGTGTGGATGAAGAAACCTAGGTATGAGTACGTAGCTGAATCCTTATTTTTGAAAACAAGGTAAATGGGCGTTAGTGAAAAGGTCCAGATTAAAATCAATTTTTTTTTTTTTTAATTATAATAGGTGCTAAATTGTAATTGACTAGTCTTTTCATATCAATGGCATAAAAAACTGGTGCTACTCTATAATTTCTTTAAAATTATATATATATTCAAAACATCAACCACTTTATATATATATATATATGACGATAATACATCATGACTCATAATAGTATAAATTTTTTATTTTAAAATTTCATCTTTATTTTCAGATATAAAGAATTTTATCAATTGAAAAATTATATTTTTTTATCATTTCGCTGAATCATAATAATATAATTATTATTGCGATCCATGACATTAATTATTTATTCATGTATGAGAATTAAAATCGAAATTGGAATCGTATTGTTGATTTAGTCTTGTTGTCAACAACAATAGCTTATTTGGATTATTCATTAGTAAATGACTACATCTCTTACATCAGCACAAAAAAGACAGCTGATCCAGCTTATTTACGCGGCTACACCCAGCTGGTTCCTAACATGACATAACATAGGCGAAGCTATAAAAAGTTCTTGTTAGCTTCCAAGATCATTTGAATAAGTTAGAGATCGAACATTAAATGAAGCTAGCTAGCCAAGAAAAATGTATGGTATTAGTGATAATATTATTAATGATAAAATTTTAACAAGAGAACAAGAACACTCTATCATCGTCTCTGCTCTTTTGCATTTAATCTCTGGTTTTACGTCTAAAGAAACCACTAGCTTCATCCCTATCCTTGAAGATTCTCACACTTGCCAGGTTTGCAAAATGGATTCGCTACATTGTCTTGGCTGCAACTACTTCGAGTTCATCGAAGAAGACACGCGGTTGAAGAAGAAGAAGAAGAACAAGTTCAGGGGAGTTAGATTGAGGCCGTGGGGGAAATGGGCAGCTGAGATACGTGACCCTTGGCGAGCAGTTCGTGTTTGGCTTGGTACCTTTCGGACTGCAGAGGAGGCAGCGAGAGCTTATGACAGAGCTGCTGTTAAGTTTCGTGGACACAAAGCTAAGACCAACTTCCCCTTATCGGATTATATACCATCGAGTGCAGGCTAGCTTTAGAGAATTCGATGGAAGAAAACGAGCAACTGGTAGTTAAGAATATGTTCAAGGGATAAATATTATAGTGGATTGCAAAACTCTCGCAATGCTTTGGTTGCCGAAGTTTTTTGTTGCTGAAGGCTTTCGTAAGTGATAAAGTGGAGCTACCACTAATTGTTTCCAGCTTAGTGAGTAGGATTAATTGTAATCATGTTTTAAATTATGATAATAAGATAGATCATCGATTTAAGAGGATTATGTTATAATTAATAAGATAGACGGCATCTAGATATTAATTATTTAAAATTTTATACAACTCATTTATTGTTTAAAATAAATTTTATTCACTGAAAAGAGAGTTCAGCTTTCATATATATATATATATGGAAAAAGACGACCTTATTTTGACCATAAAAGATAATTTTTTAAAATTATATATTAACCTTTCATTTGTCTGATGATACAGAGATAATTGAATTGGGGAAGAGTTTTGTCGATAAATTATCGTGCAGCGACATTATTCATGTCAGTCGGAAACTTTTTTCTAAAATTACTAGCTGGACAATAGTGTAAATTTTTCTTTTAATATCTTGAAGCTGTTTATAGTTTTTGGACAAAAAAAAATATAAATTTTAAAAAGTTAATTATCTGGGCTCTAATAATTATTAGAGCTAATTTAACAACTGTTTGCTTTTGCAAAATCTACTAATGGTGATATGCACAAATAATTGTGGTTTCTTCTTAATTATTTGACCATATTTAGATTCCTACTTCCGGCAAAGAACATACGAGTAGTTTGCTAACAAAAGGTTCTTTTCAGCTTCCAATATTATGTTGATTCGTTTGCATTGGCATAGCCTGAATTCTGACATACAGTTTAACAGTTAAAGTCCCACCTGTAAGAGCATCCACAATCAAAAACTAAAACAAAGGGTGTAGAACACAATCACTGGACCATAAACATCAGCAATCGAAGACCGAAAACATTCCAATTCTTAGCAATCAATTGTCTCAACTTAGAAAAAAGAATCTTCGCTGTCTACACAAAACCAATATTGCAAGTTAAAAAACAATAGTTGAAGCATATCATCAAATACGTAATGGGCAATTAGATAAAAAATTTCCACAAGAGATGTTGAAAATTTTGACTTTCTTATATATATATATATATATATATTTGGCTCTCTGATAAAAATTTGATATTAAGGCTCTTTGCTTGCTGAAAATATTTTGAGAGAATATTTTTTAAAGAAAATATTTTCTAATATTTGAATGCAACACTAAAAAAGATAATAAATAAAGAGATAAAATATTAAAAAAGAAAAGAAAATACAATAAATGAGTAAAAAATGTATTAAAAAAGGTATTGGAAAATGATTTTTTAATTTTAGAATGAAAAATTATTTTCTCTTGTTTTAAAATTATTTTCTTTTAACTAATAATTTTTTTTTTTTACTTATTTTTTTTTTTGTAATCCAAAATAAGAAAAAATATTTTCTAGAATAATATTTTCCGCAAACGACTTCCGAAGTCTAAATGCATGAAAAAAAATCAATAGAAACAAATACTTTAAAACAGCAGTATTTTGTTGCTGAATTGTTATCAAAGAAATATATATATATATAATAAAAAGTCATTTGATTTAGCGTTTGTAGACTGTTCGAATCCTTTTTGCTCCCTCTCTCGTATTAAATTTGAAAAAAAAAATAGTTAATTTCCAACGTAAGAAAGTAAAATAATAAAAAATGTCAAATTTAGGAACTGCCTTTTGTTATCATAGCTGGGTTGGAAAGAACATCTTCACTAGGCTAAAACAGTAGAACACAAAAGAAAGAAGACATTGGAGACTATGAAAGATAGCAATCCCAAAGCCTGTATTTATCATTATCATAAATGGCATCAACAACACATCAGCTGGATTGTTCCTTGCTAATTTTAATACATCAATCCAAAGAAATTACAATTAGGCTTGTGCAGCCAACAAAGAGAACCCGACAAAAAAATGGATAATAGCCTAACTAATACACAAAACTAAAAAAGCAGCAGCACCAAACCAACACAGTAGTTTTGGGACCACCTCTGTCCTTGAGACCCATTAAGCGAGATCCCAGAACAAATGTTACGGTCAACCAGCTCTGCATACTTAAATCTGAAAAACAGGGCTTTACCAATGTTGCACTAAAAACCCAAAATTTCACCCGTTTCATTACTGTATATATTCTGTGAAAAGAAAACCAAAACTTTCACTGAAAAGATGTTTCAGAACTGATTCTTTCAATTTCTAAATACAAGATCGTCAGTTTCTGCTTTCTTCATGATGCCGTTGATGTCCCACTACTTGTAGTCTGTTTAGCTACATAAATCTGCTTCAATTTCGAAGAAGGAAAGCTCTTTTCTGCACTCAAAGATTGGTTCCTTCCCTGGTATCCCATCCTCCGATGGGAACAATCACCTCCAGAACTATTCTTCTGAGAAATTCCACCTCTTTGATAATTATACCCAGAGGAATTACTGTAATGCTGGACAGACATACTCTTCTGATGGGTAGGCTGTGTCTTGAAAGCAGAACCTGTACTCTGTCCATTGCTGTTGCTCCCACTAACATTCTGCACACTATCCGTCCTACCAGCATCTACGACGGTGCTAGCAGATGAGCTCTTAGCAACTACACTCTGTGTTGAGGTACTAGCACCGGTGGAGCTCAACGGGTCTACCAGCCCAAGTTCATCAGGTAACTGGGTCACTGTTGCATCAACGGCTGCAGGAAACTTATGGTTCTTGTCAGAAGGTGTGGCTGTTTGAGACTCTGGAAACCTGTTAGGTAATGGTTGGTCAACCGTTGGCCCATGGTTAAACTGAGAAAGTGTGCCTTCTGCCTGTTGTTGAAATGGCATTGATACGGGAACCGACTGAAGAGGAGATGGAGGAACATGTGACCATCTAGCCTGGACAGACATGTCAGAAGCGGACTGCATACAACAATATCAATCAAACCATTATGACAACATAGACTCTATGTCTATTCCACAAGCACCCACAAGACTTTTGACGAAAAAACAAATGAAACGTTGTAGTTTTGAAGAACTGCAATCCTTAATCGAAACCTTAAAATATTGTAATACCTAGAGTGTGCATGCCTTGCTAAACCCACCATATCCACCAAAAAAAAAAAAAAAAAAAACAAATGCAAGTGCACATGCACATAAACACAAAAGGATAAAGAAACTATTTGCATTGCAAAAGAGGATGAGAAACAGTTCAATCAGAAAACCAATAAATATTTTGTTTGTTAGATTTTTCTTAAAGGTAATGGCTTCAATGCACAAATCCCCAGATCAATGTGTATATGACTAGCATTTCTTGCATATGTAATGGATGTGGTTAGCATATGTTTGTGATCACATGTTCATGGGATCACTTCCCTTTTCTGTGATCACACATTCATGGGATCATTTCCATCTTTTAAAAAGACCATGTATCATTTTGGCAGCCATTACTGTCAATCAAACCACATCCAAACTTTTACCTGGAAAGGAGAAACATCAAACATTGCCAAAGGAGACCCCATAGGCATAAGAGGTGATCCAGGAGCAAGATGCTGCATTGGAGTTGGCATGTTCGTAGGATTGCGCTGTGCAGAAACCACATTCATACTATTCATGTCTCCTTCACCAACACCCATGGCAGAAGATGCAGGATTATGCTTCCAATCAGGTTGCTTCCCTGAGGGGATGTAGGTGGTACCCATGAAACTCAAGCCAACTTGGCCAAATTGACCAACTGGTGCAAAATGATTATACACAACCATATGCGGTGGACCTTGAACCCCAGGGATGCCTCCAGGAGGGCTGATGAAAGGGCCAGTGAAACCAGCTGGAGGGCCATAGAATGAATCTACACCAGAATGATGCTGCCACGTCCCAAGTGGACCTGAAACTGAAGTATTACTCTTCTGAGGCTGTGATTGGGTAGATGCAGGCTTATCGTGTGGCCCAAAAGCAAAGATAGGGCCCCCCAACATTGGATTCATCTCATAGAAAGGAAAATGTGAATGTGTACCTCCAGGGACATGGGAAAGCATCTGGCTGGAAGAATTCTGTGGACTTGGTAAAGGAGGCCACAAAGAGATTGGTGGGTTCTCAACAGAAAGATCAGCAGGAAGAGCAACACTTAGAGACTCTTCAGCTCTTGATTGACTTGATAACTGTTGATTGACTGATACACCTGCCAAAGAACAAAGTTAAATCATAATATGACACCATATTAAAAATCCCTAATGAAGACAGAACTGCAAGGTTATGCGAAGGTCACACAGAAAAAATAGGCACCTGCTGTTAAACTATCAATATCTGGACCACCAAAACTCTCGGAATCTGAAGCAGAGACAGGGCCTATACCCAGCCCACTCCCAGCAATCTCATCATTACTTATTGCGGCAACAGCAATTGCTGAGGCAGCTGCTTCTGCTTCAGCTTCACAATCTACCAAATGAGCACAAGATTCATCGGAATGTTTCTCCTTTTCAAAGAAAATGGAGCACTCATTTTCAGATGCAGTGAGATTGTGTGAAATTTGGATGTCTGGACGACATGGACCAGGAGGGCCAATCCCATGTGAAACAGCACGGCTGCTTGGAGGAAGAACAGTTGGAGATGTAACTGCACCTGAAGATAAAAAAGGAACACATACTTCAAAAGAAAGCAAAAAAGAATCCTAGGGATGTAGACAGAATTTGCAAGAAGGTAAACACCCACCAAATTGAATTTTCTCCCCTGCAAGCAATGAATTGATTGGGCTAGCAGCAGAAGAAAATGACTTGTCCTTAGTCAATATCGAAGATGATGGCAAGCTGGACTCGCCAACTGATTTTGAAGGATCTCCAACAGAAGCATGTGAATCAAACTGTGCAGGCTTCATAGCCTCATCAAGTTGAGTTTGTGTCAACGCCATAACCTAACAGACAATTATTTGTTAATATTCATATCTGTATTAACCAAATTATTACTCCAATATGACAGACTGCAAAGAAAAACTGCATGCTTAATGAACCAACATTAAAAAGAGATTATGAGGCAAAATTAGAAACACTGAAATATAAAACAAAACTAGCAAGCTTTCCTAAAACCACATAATTACAGCATTATGACATATTTTGTTGCAATCAATGATGGAGACAGCAAAAAGCCGCAACACTTGAGTGCTAAAAGTCAGTCATACTCTCTTCACTTTAAATCTAATCAGACATATTAATGCACAGTAAGATAACAGAGAGAAGAGGAAGATGTGCCTGTTACCAAGATGTTGGAACATTTGAATACCTGTTGATTAATCCGTGAATTGTTCCAAGATCCCAAAGATGTTTGGGGATTATCCAGAACCTTATTCTTGCTCTCAAACATCAGACTTGTTGCAAGGTTCTTTCCACCACCTGATACAACAGGTAGGGATCCTGTTTGGAAGGACCTGTAACAGAAAAATATGAGGCCTACAATTCCAAGCATATATTGACTATAAGAAAATTTTTGAAAAAATGGTTATTACTTGAGTGTTTGGGATCGTTTATCAGCTGGGGTATCAGTTTTCAAGGCAGGAGTGCCAATTGGAGGCAATGGTTGGGTAACAATGGGGGCACTAAACCCTGCAGATGCTTCAACCTTTGCCAAGTCATGTCCATCAGTGCCAACTAAGTCCATGCAAATGCTGTTTAGCGCTTCTGCACCAACTGAAACAGAAATTTTATTTGAGGCGACAGGTGAAATATTATTCTGCGAGGTATAACGAAGTTTTCGTGGCATCTGGCATCAACAAAAAAAAAAAAAATTAGGCAACATATTGTTTACAGCAAGAAATAGGAGAGAACTCATGCAAGTAAGTCAAACAGAACCTTTGAGGCATGGGACTTTGCCTTGATTTCTTTCTCTCTCTGTTCTCGGCGGTCATTCAGCATTTGTCTCTTTGACCTCACCTCAATAAAATCATCATCGTCGCTAGGGGCTTCTATGCCAGGCTGCTCAAAAACACGCACAATTCCACTTTGCAAAGATGCATCAACATCCTCTCCGGAGTGTGAGATGCTATGATTCTTTCTCAAAGATTCTTTCCCAGCACCCTTTTGAGCCTTACTTCCCGAATCTACCTCCCTTGAACCAACTGGCTGCAAATTCAAGCCTTCAGATTCAAATGACTGTTTTGGTTGTTTATTAGGCACAGGCACCCTCCTAGAGATGCTTCTTGATCCACTACCCCTAACACTGTTACTAGATTTGTCATCCATCCCAGACGGACTAGATGAGACAATCCCAATTGATTGCCTCTTATCAGAACTTTCCCGTACCCGAAATTCAGTACGTTGGCGGCGATGTCTCTGCAAGCCAATATAATCTTGACGAGAATTTTCAGAAGCATGTGCTGATGACTTTGAGCCAGTATTTTTAACTGCAAAGACATATTTTCTGCCTCTCCCTCCTGACATCAGGCCGCGACCCTTTGAGACACCTATATCTTTTTCTTTAGAAACTGACACGGATGACATTGCCCCAGTTTGACTTTGGCCTTCCAATTCCTTTGTGGGCAAAGCTTTGAAATTTTTCACAAATGAATCTTCTGCTTGGAGACTCAATTCAGACCTAGAATTCATATCATTAATGTGAGAAATCTCTCCTTGGCCCTGCTGCATTTTCAGAGTGCTAGCAGCAATTTCGCTCGGTGGCAATGGTTTTACCTCTTTTGCCAGTAGACCATGAGTTACATCTAAGTTCCTTGGAAGAAGGCCTGTTTGGCTATCCATTGAAATAGACAATGAATCACTTTTCATAAGATTAAGAGCAGAAGCGTCTTGCCCAGGACATATAGCCACTGAACCTCCTGCATTCTGGTTCAAAGGAAAGTTAGATGGAACATTAGGCTGAACAAAGGACATTGATTGTGGAGCCAATGGCAATATGCCCTGTGAAATAGGAGATGTATACGTCAGCTGACCAAATTGGAAAAGTGGAGGTTGTGAAGGGTGCATGTGCGTGAGGGATGGGCCAACTGGTGCATGCAGATGAAGGGGCATCTGTATAGAACCAATCTGAATGGCTGGAACTGGAGATGGTATCAGAGAAGGACCAGAGAACAACCCAAACTGAAGTTTAACTGGTACTTCAGGCTGACCAAGAACAGAGGGTACACTGGACATGACAGTCTGACCTGATGATGATGGGACTTGGGGCCGAGTTGGCAAGCCAGAACTACTAGAAACATCCACATGATCCATGGGTTCAGATGCTGCAGATGTTTGAGGAACATGTTTTGGTTGAACTACCAAATCTTGTAGTACCTTCTCAGTTTCCAGGAAGATTCTGGAAGAATTATCAACACTCAGTTTAGTAGAACCATCCACAGGTTGATGGGTTTGCCCATCATTGAGAGTCCCATTAAAGGATTCTTGTTCTTCTACAGAAACTTGTTGAATCATGAATTTGGTTTCTCCACTCCTTGAACATCTTTCAAATTCATCATTTGGCATGTCAACTTCCACACCTTCATTGAAGCCAAGAACCAAGTTATCCATCATGTCAGGTGAACTTTTCTCCTCTATATGCATATCATCAAAATTTTGCACCAAGTTATCATTTTCATCTTCACCATCATGCACTTCATCTTCTTCCTCATAACCATCTTCATCCTCATCATATTCTTCTTGTTCCTGCAACTGCTGATCATTTTCAATGGTCCATTCATCATCATCACCAGTGGAAATGACACTTGAACCACTCACCATATTTTCTTTTTCAGCCCCAATAGGTAAGGTTGCAGATTCATTCCGTTGTTCTAATAAGGTTAGGTCTCTGCCTTCACTGCCTGATGATGCTGGAGAATCTCCAGATTCATCCAAGTCATCATGGGAGAGATGAACTGGAGAATCAGGGGGGCTTGAAACAGAGAGCGATGACTGTGAGTCACATCTTGCTGTGCCTGTATCCAGCACACGTGCTTCATTCTCAGCATGCTCTTGCTGAGCATCAATTCTTTCAGCATGACCAACATTATCTTGGTGGCTGCTATCATACCTTCCCGGCATGGAAGATTCATTTCTTTCACCATGATTGTACTGCATCTCACTTTCTGTAAAATTTGAAGGACCGGGGTGATCACTCTCAGATCTGTAAGGGTTTCTGAGCATTGAATTCATAGTTGGAGGAGGTAAAACCCGAGGCTGCCTCATGGAGTACCGTGACCTCCCAAAAGAATAAATTCCATCCGCCTCTGGATTTTGATACACTCGTTCATGGAATGGAGGAAATGGATTGCCACGAGAACGGCAATGTACCCATCCTGTATCCCCAAATCTCTCTGTAAGATTATCATGAAATTCAGCTTCCATCTCCAGATTTCTACCATAATGATCTCCATCCCCTGAAATGCTCCACCTCTGACCCTTGATCTGACTTAGATCATCCATATGAGTGTCAGGAATCCCGCCTTTGTGATAAGTCCTAGCAGGGATGAAACCAGGTCCTCCATAGAACTCTTTTCTGGAAAAAGTTCTTCCTCCAACAGCTGTATCCCGCCGAGGACTACAATGACCATTCTCCAGGTCTTGTGGAAGGAAGGATAAGTTATTTCCATTTTCAAATGCATCCCTCTTCCATGGATTCACAATCTTTCCCCTGTCCAGAAACGTGGAAGGACTGTCCCTAGGAAACCTAGACCCTGTTTCCAATGGTCTGTTCATTCCTGAGGAGTCAGAAGATGCTGAAGTTGTGATCCTCTCTACCATCCTTTCACTGTCTTCCCAGTCACACACATCTGGCATCTTCAAAACATCTCTTTCCAATGCAATCCCTGAGATTTTCTCATCTGTAATACCAGAAAAATTGATATTGCCACTCTTTGCTGCTTCAGCATGCCTCTTTGCAATCTTTTCCTCTAATTCCAAAAGCTTCTGCTTAGCAGCCTGTTTCCTCCTGTCCTCCTCCATGACAATTCTGCGCTTCTCCTCCTCTCTAGCTATCCTCTGCTCTTCAGCCCTGCGCATGGATTCTAGTCTCTCTTGTTCAGCTCTCTGCATGGCTTCCAGTCTCTCCTCTTCCAACCTTCTCTGTCGTTCTTCTTGTTCCCTGGCCAGGCGCATTCTTTCCTCTTCTTCCCTTCGAGCTAGTTCCATGGCTCTGTCATGTTCTTCACTCACCCTCTGTCGTTCTTGTTCCTGCATCTTCTGAACCTTTTCAAGTTCAGCCTCAAAGGATTCCCTAACTGGATCATGAAAATCAGTCTGTTTCAGCACATCTTTCTTCTTCTTAATCAGTGCAGGAAAACCTCCAGAAAAGGGATCTTGCCCATCAAAAGGAGTAGCTCCAAAATCCTTTGCGAAGGGATCCTCCAAATAAGGCTTTTCACTCTTTGAGAATGGCCGCTTCTCCCTACCAAAATTCAGAATGGGATCATTAATTGGAAGCCCTTTACCACCTAAAGGAAATGACAATTTGGAGCTAGTCTGGTACGTGCCACCTCTGTTTCTGTTGTAGTGTTCGCTGACATAACGCTCTCGAGTGTACCCTTCAGACCCTCGACTGCCAAAAGAATCCATTTTACTATTCCAAGGTTGCCTGCCTCCCTGTCCATACCCCACTTCCCTCCTCCCAGCATCCTCCCGAGCATTGTCTCGGAAAACTGATGGTACATGCTTATTCTCCTTGCTTGCTTCTCTGTTTAGGGATAGCCTTACTCCAACACCAATTTTTCCATTTCCACCTTCCTCAGCACTAAACCCATCTTTTGAAAGAGGTGAAGAGGCTCTCCATGAATTTGCTTCCCGTCCCTCTTTACTGGACATTCTCACATCTCTCCCATAAGCATCCACCTTCATGACTTCACCGGAAGAAATCTTTCCAGTTTCATTGTCACGATATCCCCTCCTGTCAAAGGGATTATGTCCTGGCTTCTGTGGCAAAATGCCTGGCCTTGGGAAATCAAAATCTGTCTCCCAGTAAGCTTCACTCTTGGAATAGCCATTATCTCTTCCTCGGTCCATCAAACCATGTCCTGTGTCACGCTCATCATCTGCCCAATCAGACCTGGGATTCAACCTTACTAAGGGCAATGGCCCTAGAAAATAGTCTTCCTGCTTTCGGTCTTTCTCGTATTTGACAGAACCACCCAAACCACGGGTTTCAGTAGCATTTTCCTGCAACACACTCATAACATTATTCCTTGACTGTGATTGTGGACGCATATCAACAAAAGAATCCAATTGAGAACCACTCCTCTGCTCATTAACCAACTCCTCCCCCATCTGCTTCTGCTTCTGATTCAAACTATCCTTTTGTTTCTTCTCAGGACAAGAGGTGGCTGGCAAAGTAGCCTGCAATGAAGGGAAATCCTCGCCCCTCAGAACTGTGGCTTTCTCTGTCATTGAGTGAGCCCCAGAAGGAACAGAAACTGCAGGTGTAACTGACCGAGCTGAAGGTGGAGTATATACGCTACTATTACCACTCCCTTTACTAACCCCACTGACACCACCAACCAATCCCTGACCAACACCATGATTATTGTTAGCGTCCTCAATTGTATGATCACGTTCTTTCTCCAGTGTGGCAACCGAAGCTGGCTTAGTCCAACCCATACCTGAAGAACTAGGGCGAGGTCCATTCCCAATGCCACTACCAGCAGGCCCACCACCTGACCCCATAGAATCAAACTTCTCGTGCTCTTTCCGCAGAGAGGGTAGATTCAAGGGGGGTGGAACAGAAAGCTTCGGCCCAGCAGCCTTCTGTGAGCTCCGAGGCCGCGAAACCACAACCATCCCTCCTCCAACTCCACCTGCACCAGGGCGTGCCCGACTCGACAACCCATACGAGCTTGGATGATGCTGATTATTAATGTGATGATTGTGATACTGTTGCTGCTGCCCATATGATTTATTCAAATTAACAGACACAAACTTGTTCCCGACACCGGGATTGGCCATTTCAGGGTCAATACACCCAGATTATCAACGGCAACCTCTTCCAATCCCCGCCAATGCATCAAATAAATACAATAAACCCTACCCCAATTCCACTGTTATTCTCTTCTCAAACTTCAAAAAAATTATTCCTTTAACGGATCTAACTGTAAATTAAGATCACACCGAATCAAAACCCTAGAAAAAGCACAAACTCCCTCTAACCCTGATCAAGCCAACAAAAACAAAAATCTCAAATTAAGATTATTATAAACTAATAGAAGACAAACTAAATTAGATTAAAAGTGTGATTTTTGCTTTAATATAGGTTTGATCCAAAGGATCAAAATGGGAGGTGGCGGAGCGCAGGATAAGGAAGCTTACCTCCGGAGGCGTAAGATAGAGACGGCGATTATAACGTGCGCCGCGGAGAAAAGGAGTACGAAGGCGCGTTTTAGAGAGAGAATACCCTAACTACTGAAAACCAGAGAAAAAACGCAGCTAAAACACGAGACCAATATTAAGGTTTATGTCCTTTTTATTTGTTTTACCCTTTGTTTTTGTTTTATTTCCGTTTCTTTCGCACTAATTTCTTGTCTTTTTGTGTTTTTGCCGACTTAAAGTTATATTCTTTTCATTCATACCCCTCCTTCGTCTCTAGGTTTTTTCTGCCGTACAAAAGCCTTTTTGCCATATTCTAAAGGTTTCAAATTTTTTATCTTTTCATACATTCTTGGGGATAAACATTTTTCAATTGTAAGAATTTTAAATTCAATGACTATTTTTTTCCGTCAAAAATTTAATAGTCTAATAGTATATACCTTTCCAACATATTAATAGATTAAAAATTTAAATCTTAATATTAACAGATTGAGACTTTAAATATTATAATCACTTCTACAGTTTAAAAAAAATAATTTCTTATTTATATAGCATAAGAGATACTAAATAATGTTTTTGTGTGATAACATTCTTTCTACAAGTCAATTGATAAATATATTCTTTTAGTCATTAAAATTTCAAAATAATATGATTATTATGTTTAGTTAAGAAATGAATAATATTTTACATTATAGTAGTGGGGCGTAGTGGTTAGTTAGTTACTCCCCACTTTAAGTAGAACCAATTGTTCCAATCTGGGATTTTATACATTAGCCTCACCCATCATTGCCTTTATTTTCAAAGTTTCACTACGACTCATTTAGAGATATACTAATTTTTTCAATGCAACAAAAATAACATACTAACAATTTTGTCATTAAAAAAAAATCAACGAATTTTGTTGCCATTTTTGTATTCTATTTAATAATCAATATATGTATGTATATATTAAATGTTGAGTTCTAAAATGATCAAGTTCAAAAATTGATAAATATTCTTTTCGTAATTTAACATTCAACCCTAAAAATTTATGTGTTAAGTTATTGAAGTTTACAATATTTTTCTATATAAAAATATTAAAAATTTTATTTTAGAATGTGCATGTTCTATTCAATGTAAATCGTTTTAATTATATTACATCTAAAATATTACTCTTCTATTCCATCAAAAATCACATCTTTTATTCTAACTAAAACGTTTTTTTTTCTTTCTTAAAAAAAATCCTTTTTTACTGTTTTCTATTATTATTATTATTATTATTATTATTATTATTATTGATAAAAATATATATGTACTATTGATAAAAAATAAAATTATTGCAATAACTATTTAAATTTTTATTTTTATACTTAACTAATTTTTAGTTTTAATTTATTAAAATTATTTAACAATTTTTTTTAAAATATGTATATTATTTACAATCTGTACAAAAGTGCAAATTCACGACTTGTGTTGAATTTAATTGACAACTCTTAATTCATTATTAAAATAAATTAAATAATTATGAGATTTACATAACAATTTTTTCTATTTTTTTTAATTTACACATGTATAAGAATATAAAATGAAGGTTAAAAAAATATAACATAAATTAAATCGAAATAGAATTTCAATTTTATTTGAAAGTTTGTTATAGATAATAAATTTAAATTGCCAAAAGTTAAATAGTTATATCATTTAAGTTGCTAATTAGTCGTTGACCTGCATGTTGTGCATACTATTTTATACATGTATAGTAAAATAATATTTTTTAAAGATAATAAATAACACACCAAAATAAAAGAGAAATATAAATAATTTTTATTATAAATATTTAATTGTAGGCGGCGGTTTTGATCACGTGTCAAAGTGTTGGTAACCACAACACTGTGTAAATTTAGGGCTCATATAGTGGGCTTGAGGCCTAAAACGGAGATGGAGTCACCACCCGGATAAAAGTTGGAACACACTATACAACAATTGAATTCCATAGAGGATCTAAGAAGCCGTCATCAAATATCAAGTTCAGAAACTAAGTGGGCTTTTGGAATGTCCACCCAACCTTGCGGTTAACCTCCATGTGTGTTTTGTGTTTTATTATCTTTGATTATTAAATTATTTCCTTATCATCAGGTAAATCACGGTTGTTTCCAATTTTATATTTTATTTCAAATTTGCACATTAGTTTCATTTTAGGCTTATATCCCCAACATTCAATCATAAATAAATAAATAAACCAATACAAATAAAAATAATTTACAACCATACATTCCAAATAAAAGGGGAAAGGGATTAAGGATTACAACTTTTGATGTAAATAAGCATAAGAATACTAAAAATAAACCATACATAAACCAACAATAAACTAATTAATTACAAATCAAAACTCTTAAGAATTAATTAATAAAGCAAACATCTAATACTTAGGAATCACAATATAATTCCAGCAACAAATATGAGTTAGTTCCATCCCACAAACAATAACAATATCTATAAATCATTTATAAATAATATTTACAAAATAAATGGAAGTAAATTCACAAAATAGTCTATAAAATAACACAATAATATATCATGAAAATAATATCAAATAACACAATAATCATGCATGAAATCAGAAAATATAACAAATTAAACACGAAAATCACGTTAAACATGCAAAATACTAGTCAAAAATTGAGACATAAAAGACAGAGTTCTGTCAGAGGGGCAACACCTCTTCTCTTGACCAAGAGGTGATGCCTTCGTCGCCTCTTAGTGAAAGGGTGATGCCTTTATGAAGAGACGTCACCTTTTCAACAGAAGCAGGAACACTCTACATTTCTTAGATCCTAAGAAACGTGACAATCATACAAATAAACAAGAAACAAACATAAAAATACAAATATTGACAATCAATATTTAATGTCTCATGTAATTATACTTCTCTATGAACTTAAAACAAGTAGTATGATTCAAGAAAACACTCAAAAGAACAATAAATCAAGACTTTAATAAGGTAAAGAACTTAAAGCTCAAAAATGAGGAGACTCACTATCTTAGACGAGCTGATGCTCCTAACTGAGCCCTTAAAGCTGGTTGATGAAGGAGTGATTTGAATGCAAGGAAAGTTCCCTCCTTTTCTCAAGAATCAAGTCCCTTCCACTTCCAAGTCTCCCCCCTTTTTTCTTTCTTTCTTTTTATTCTTTTCTCTCTTTTTCATCTTCTAGACATTTTTTCTTTATCCCTATGAATTAGCCAACTTTTGCCAACCTCCTCTCTCATGCTCCCACATTCTCTTTTAAAGCCTCTATTATTTTCCCCTTTTTTAATTTCCCAAAAACCCATTCTCACCCTCTCCCATTGCTTTTTTTCATTCCTTAGGCTTTTTCCTGCCTTTTCTTCTTTCTTTTACATCCAAAAATGACCAAATCCTCAGTAGGTGGGCTTCCAACCACAACCATTAATGGCCTTTAATATTGTAGAAAATGAGTATGATGAGGCGACACCTCTTTGACAAGGCGTCAGTGAAGAAGAGACGACGCCTCTTCATTAAGGTGATTACCTCTTCACTTGGGCCAGGTCAAAGCTTGTGGGTCAAGAGGCAACAGACTTGGGCTTTGGCTTCTATATTGGTCTTGGATATGGTATTTGTGGGCTAGGCTTTCAGAGTCGATTTTAGAGAAGTCTCAGGCAGCTCTTGCATTCGAAACTTGAACTTTCTTATCATCGGGCTTTCATTGCGGGCCAATCAAACTGATAGTGTCCACAGTTTACCCCTTTGGTTTTTTGAAAAATCAAATTTTTTGAAATAATTTTTTGAAAAAGCAACATGCACATCAAATACAGAGTAAGAATGATATACCTGACCTGTGAGCTTCATTTGGGCTGTCAGTCTTGGGAGTTCAAACCCAAAAGGTTGAGCTTCTTCTCTGAAATATGGCCATGTTCCTTAGGTTTTCCTGGCCTGATCAGTCACTCATTAATAAATTTATCATGAATCTCAAGCATGGCTCAATCTTTACTTAATAAAGACAAAAAGAAAATGTACTCGTGATCCTTGGGTTAAGCTAACTCAACCAGCTACTTATTATAAATTTGACGTGATTCTCAAGTTTTTCTAGCTTAAGAAGTCACTCAGTAAAAGAAATAAAGCGTAACCATATTCCTCAGGTTTTCTTGGCCTGGTCAGTTACTCATTATAGTTTAGTGTGAATCTTAAGCATGGCCCAATCTCCACTTAGTAAAAATGGACGAAACATAACCATGTTTCTTAGGTTTTCTTAGCCTAATAAGTTACTCATTATAATTTGGTGTAAAACTTAAATTTTCCTAGCTCAAGAGTTATTTAATAAAAGAAGAATGCACTTCAGGAACTCAAACCCGATCACACACCTCCTGAGATGCACACTTTGGGGATTCAAACCTGACCAGACATATGTTTTTCTACGCACTTCGAGGATTCAAATTCGACCAGATGCTTATTCTTTTGTGCACTTCGGGGATTTAAACCCGACCAGACACTTGCTCTTTTATATACTTCAGGAATTTAAACCCGACCAAACGCTTATTCTTCTGATGCTTCAATCAGCTCCTTATTGTCCAAAGATCAATTTTGGGGTACACCCAAACAGTGATATGAAAATTCATTTTTCTTCTTTTTTTTGGGCCCTGGGCCATTCGATATTTTATTTTATCAAGTGGGCCTCACCCTATTCTCCTCATTTTCTTTTTTTCTCAATTTTCCTCCCTCACCTTAATCATATAAATTATCACTTTTCTTCTCCAAGGGTCACTTTCACCTTTTCTCTGTATTGCTTTTGTCTCTTTTCCTCCCTTTTCTCTTTCTCCCTTATTCTCTGTATTTTTTGACATGGACGTCACAAGGCCCCAGATTTGCCTATATGGGACCCAATGACTCCTATAGTGCACCCTTCTCGGAGTTTCAGGCTCAATATTAGAGATAAGATCCCCTTATTTACGGACGTACGATCCCATATCTATAGCTTGGCCACTATAGAGGTTAGTACTAATTTCTTTAATTTTTCTTATAAATATCATAAAATAGTATCGGGTTACTGCTCACATGCACATATTTATAAGTTTAACTAAAAGAAATCAAATTTCCTTGATAAAAAATTAGAATTTTAAATCATCCTGTTAGATTGCTGACACGAAGAGGCGTCACCTCTTCAATGAGGCGATCGCCTCATTGATTAGGCAATCGCCTCTTCGTGAAGAGGCATTCACCTTTTCAAATTAGGCTTCCTTTTAAAAAGGCGAATTGCCTCTATGCAAAGAGACGTCGCCTTATCACTGAGGCGATCACCTATTTGATAGAGGCGTTGCCTTATCATTGAGGCGATCGCCTCTTTGATAGAGGTGTCACCTCAGCAATAGGATCCAATAAAAATTTTGAATTTTTATTACATAAAATAATAACTTTACTCCCTTAGCTCGATGCCTACCCCTCAAGGGTGCTGGGAACTTTAGCAGTGCATGGATCTAGTATGATGAGCTTCCTAAGGCCATACAGACTTGAATTCATGATTCTGGGTTCTCTGATTTCATCTTGGCACTCCCAGCATAGCAGGGGCATACAGATTACCAGCCCTTGCATGCCTTGATGGAGAGGTGGTCAGAGACCACCCATACCTTTCATCTTCCTTTCGGGGAGTTCACCTTGGATCCGGTGGCCTTTACTGTAGTTACTAGCATTGCTTGTGCTGGAGATTCTATTCCCTCCAATGCTAGCCTTCATTAATTATTGCCCAACCGTCTCACTTTCATTGAGCGTCTGCTTGGGATGGTCCCAGACATGAAAGGGACCCACACAGTGAAGCTTGAGTCTATCAGAAGCTTCTACACCCATGCCAGAGTTGAGGCTGCTACTACACCCCTTCAGATTGATTAAGTGGTGCGTGCTTTCCTTATTTACCTCCTGGGCATTCCTCTCTTCACAGACACAGCCAAATCTGTGGACTTGAGCTTTTTGATGCCGCTGAGGGACTTAGACTTGGTGGCAACCTATAATTAAGGCAGTTACGCCTTAACTTATCTTTACAAGAGCATGGATGAGCTGGTGCATAGAGCTAGATGACTCTGTGGTTTTTAGCATGCCATACTGGTATTTTATTTTCTATTTTCTCTCTTTATATTCCATTCCAACTGTCACTGTTTAATCTTACTAATAATCCCCTATTTCTTTCGCAAGACTGAGCTTTAAAGTTAGAGTTAATAATGAGGATCACCAGAGTCATTGACACTCCCTTCCCTACGATGGTGAGGTGGGGTCCCAACCGGGCTTGGAGGAGGCATATGGCTCATGTTCACATTCATCATGAGCAACTAAATATGCTCACTTATGATGAGGTATGCATATGCAAATATAACTGAGATTAGCAATAAACTCATTAATCAAATTCATGTACTTACTTGCTTATTCTTACAGCTATGCCCGGACTTGTGGGGCCTTTAGGTTGGGTAGACGCTGGCTATGGTTCACTCTATCCCTCTATCCAGGAAGAGGGTTCTACTTAAAGGCGTTGATTATAGAGTTTGGTTCCTTGGGGAGAGGATACATTAGTGGCGGTCAGGTGCTCGAGTGAGGCATCCACCTTTTACTCCTCCTTGGCACATCTTATAGGCGCATGAGTTAGAGGGAGACGAGCTCAATCATGCCCTGTAGGAAGAGGATACTATAGGCTATTATGAGAGGAGGAAGTCTCACTATGTGAACTTTACACGAGCTCACCTTTTACAGCAAGTGCCCCTTTCTAAGCCTGCACTTCAAGTAAGCATGTAATGTTTTATTTTATTTATTATTTTATATTTACTTATAGATGTTATTCTCTAACTTATTTTTCATCTTTTAAGCAGCTACTAAGCCACCTGCTCCTCGCCCTAGGCCATCTACATAAGAGAGGCCTCCTCAACGCCCACGCATTATTCCTAATGGTAAGGGTTCCTCTTCTAGGGCGCCATCATTAATAGAGCCCTCTAAATCCAATACCAAATGGCAAGATTATTTAATATGTCCCCTAAATCCTCTCTTCGTCACATTTTCGTCAATGAAATCTTGCTTAGCCCTTTTGTGGAGACGGTATTAACTGTAGACAATAGTAAGGTTCCCTGGCCTCAAATGATGGCACTCTACGTATATGCTCAGTTCTTGTTAGTCTCCCCTTCTCGTAGCTATGACCCAAAGATTCTACATGTTCTACACCAAGTGGAGAGTGGACTGAACCCTTTCCCCCTTATTCTAGCTGAAACTATTATTGGGCTTGACAACTTCTCTGAGACTAGAAGATTCTCTAGGAGTCCATTTCTACTAGAGGTGAGTCTCTTCTTTCTCTTACCACTTTCTACTTCCCATCATTCTTGCCCATTTGTCAATTTTATAGGCTTGGTTACAAGAGAAACTGAGATTGCTCGAACCACCTAAAGACATTACTCACTATAAGGCCAAACACTGTCATATTAGGAGACTTCATCCTGTCCTAGAGGATATCCATAATTGGTTATTTACATTCCTTAATACTCTGATTCAGTGGATGTGCCCATGGGGGAGACTGAAGCACATGATCCTTCGATCTTATATCTACTGTGTTCCCTTAGCCGTCCTTTATTTCGCCACCTTCTACAATCCAGCTCAACTTTACAGACAATAAGGATAGAAATAGTGAATTGTGGAGCTTGTACATGAGTTTGAACCAGGGCCTCTTTCTCAGAATTTTTTGGATAACCTAGTTGCTACTTGGTCTTGAAGGATCATTCAGAGGTTCATTGACTACAATGGAGATAAGTCTATCGATGACCAATATAAGGCATGGGTTTAATTAAAATAAGTAAAAAAAGATGAATTTGCAAGAAATAGAAGGACAATGGTATTACAGGAATTGAGTGCCTAAGGGAGTCACAAGAGAAGCAGACGATATTATATCAGTTTATGAAATTTAGTCTTTTTATGTACTTTCTTTGTTAAATGAGATTTTCTTTTTAAGTTAGACATATGTGTAATAAGCATTTAACACAATGCTTACAATAATAAAGGCAATCCATTCCATTTAATTTAAGCACAATGTAACTATACAATTTTGCTTCTTATATATCTCTTGTCGTTAATTAGCTTACCCTTGCAAGTTTTCCAACTAACTATATTCTCTTTTCTCTCTCTCTCCTTTTACATGTCCTTTACTTTTTCCTGGACCACCTTTTTAAGTTTTCAATCCAGAAAAAATGTTTACTTTTTCCTTTTTCTATCTTTAACTTTTGTCTAAGTAGCCTTTTTTGAGGTTTTCTCCCTAGCGAGATTTTACAGAAAGTATTTCTTAAGCTTGTCCATGTTAATGGGTTCTCTAAATTCATTTCCCTCAAAGTTAGAAAAAATAGTGGCCCATTTTAAAAATAACTTCTTCACTTGGTAGGGACCTTCCCAGTTAGGCTTGAACTTCCCCCGTGGATCAGTCATGATTGGCCTAATGAACTTTAAGACCAAGTTACCCTCTTTGATCTTGCCTAGCTTAATCCTCTTATTATAAGCCCAAGCTATCCTTTTCTTATATAACTGAGAGTGATATATAGCCTTCATTCTCTTTTCATCCAACAAAGTTAGCGAGTCAATCGACTTTCTACCCACTAATACTTAGGGATTTTAGACTCTAGGAGAACTCCTAATAACTAAATTTTAGCCTCACTTGATAATACAACTTCACATCCATATACCAGAGAATACGGAGTGGCTCCTGTTGACGTTCCGGCAGTGGTTTTGTATCCCCATAATGCAAATTGTGGATAACTTACCTAATCTTTATAATTCTCTAGTTTTTTGGCCAAGATTCTCTTCATGTTTTTGTTTGCTGCCTCTATGGCTCCATTAGCCTATGGTTTGTAAGGGGATGATCTATGATGCTCAATCTTATATTCTTCCAATAGAGTGGTCGTTTTTGCACTAAATTGAACACCATTATTAGTGATGACCTGATGAGGCAACCCATACTGGTAAATTTTATTCTTCTCTATAAACTTGGCCATCTATTTCACTCCTACAATGGTGAATGATTTTGCTTCTACCCATTCAGAGAAATAGTTGATCGCCACAATGATGTAATGATGACCGTTGGATGCTTTTGACCTTATCTCTCCAATAATATCAATTCCACATACTGTAAATGGCCAAGGAGAGGTTAATCCTTGAAGCTCCATAGAAGGAAGGTGGCTCACATTGCCATATACTTGGCAGTTGTGGCATTTCTTTACATACTTCACACAATCTACCTCCATACTTAACCAAAAGTACCCTTGACGGGTTATCTTTTTAACGAGGACTATTCCATTCATATGGGGCCCATATACACCCTCATAAACTACTTTCATGATCTTCTGTACCTCACCTTTATTGACGCATCTTAGGTGTACTCCAACTGGCATCCTTTTATATAACATCCTATTGTGGCTCATAAACGACCGTGATAACATCCTCAATGACATTCTTTCTTTTCTATCGGCTTCCTCAGGGAATTATCCTATCTCAAGATATCGTTGTAGATCATAAAACCAAGGCTTCTCCGCTAGGTCAATTGACATTATTCTGATTTCCTCGTAGCAAGGAATTCAAGCCCATACTAAGATAAGTGGCTTCATTTCTGCTTATCTGCCTCTTTCTCATGTCGAAGCCAGGGTAGCTGTAATAACCCAAGTTTTAAATATTTTTATATTTTGTCGGGATATGCAGTGTTAATAAATTTTTAAATATATATTTGATTATTTAATTATTTTGTTAATAATTAATGTTATTTACATTTATTTAAAGTTTTCTACATAAAATTTTTTTCGAAACTCATTATTTTGGGAAATAATATTTAAATAATATTTTATTGTTTAATGTTATTTTATTTTATTAAATTATATGGTTCCATGCATAATCACTATTTTGTGTATTAATATACATACATATACATGCATATATATATATTTATTATCATTAGGGTTATTTCTTTTATATATATATATATATATATATATATATATGTATGTATGTATGTGTGTGTATATATATATATATGAGTGTGTGTGCAATTAAATGTGTGGTGTGTGAATTTTGTAAAAATATAATAATGTATATTATATTATATAGTTTATTAAATATTTATTATAAACTATTATGTGTATATATATACTTATATATATACAAAAATATCAAGAAACCCCCCCCCCCCACATCTCTTTCTCTCCTGATCACTCTCTTCCCTCACCCTCACCATCTGTTTCTTCCGTTCACCGGCCAACAGAGTGCCTCCCCCATCTACTCACGTCGTCGCCACCATCAGCCTTCTTCTCCAGCGCCGTTTGGTCCATTTGAAGCCGAAAAATCGTAATTTCTTCTCCTCCTCCGTTCTCCTTCGTCCAGCCACCATTCTTAGCATTTTCGGTGCCGTTGGAATCCTGGAGCTTCGAGGAGAAGGAATCCAAGCTTCTTATAGCTTGAAAATGTGATTTGGTAGGGTTTCTAACTTGATCTCATTTTTTACCATTTTTGGATTTTTAATTTTTTTTTTTTTGATTATTTTGGTTGATTCATGAAAAAATCCTTCACAAATATTGATCTCCTTAGCTTAATCTACATGTAGTAATTTTTGTGGAATTTTTGGGAATTATTTTAATTTTTGTGAATTTTTTATTATTTTATTAATATTTTCTAATTTTCGAAAATTAATTAAATAAATTATGAAATTGTGATTTATGGTGTTTATAGGTGTTAAAATGAATTTTATAAATTTATTTTTAATTTTTGTGAATTTTATATAATTATTTTGAATTTAATTAGTTTATGTAACTTTGGGAAAATTAGGTTAATTATGTGTTTTAGTGAAATTAATTGGTTAATTGAGTATGTATATTGATATTATTGAATTATACGTTGAGAAAATAATTTTTGAGTAATTATATTATTTTTGGTGAATTTTTGAATAATTATAGTGAATTTATATATAGTAGGGGTATTTTGGTAATTTGACACTAAATTGGCTAAAAATATAATTAAATTGGTTTTAATAGTTATTGAGGTATAAAAATGATTTCTACAAATTTTTAGTATTTTTAACTAGTTAAAACTATTTTTCGTAAATTATTTTCAAATTATATATAATATACTATTTTTCTAAATAAATGAGTTTTTATTTGTTTTTAATATGTTTTAGGGTTAATTGTGTAATTTGGAGTTTTAAAATGTATTTTGGTCAATATTTATGAATTTATAAAGAATTATCAATTTTTATAATATTTTATAAAAAATTAGGGTTTTATTTTATTTATCAGTGAAATAAGTATTTTCAGTATTTTAAATATCTGATTTGCTATATTTTGATTTTTCAAGAGTATTTTTGGTATTTAAATGTGTTTTGTGTATATCTCGTGAAGTGTGAGCCTCGGTCGGGAGAATTGTAGTTTGGGAGTCCGACCGAGGGGTTGTGGTTGTGTATTTTTGAAGTGTGTTTTCTGCGTAGGATCGACCCTACTTTTATAGGGAGATGTCCATTTTACAGAGGAGACTCTGCCAAAATTTCAATAGATTTCTCGTAAAATATGACAACCGGTCCGAGTCTAATTCTGAATTCTTGATTGAATTTGTCTATAGTAATCCTAAAAGTATAGAGTTAGAAGTTTATTCTGATAATTATTTTTATTTTATCTTTCTAGCTGCGCCAAGAGCGAGGCCTAACGGACCACTCGTAAGGAGCGCACACCAGTGAGTTATTATACTGTATATATATACATTGCATATAGGATGCATTACTTAGGGTTTTTCATTCCATTATATGTATTTTTTTTAGTGATTTAAATTATAATATTTTTGGTATATCTAGGGTTGTATTTTTGTGTATATATGCATGTTATTTTGATATATGCACGTTGAATAATTAGGTTTATATTTAACACATTTTAGTATATACACATGTTTTAAACGTACATTTAATCACAATTATTTTATTAAATGATTGGTATACTTTCAGTATAGTTTCGGTATATTTAATGTTTATTCTTAAATAATTGCATGTTATATGTGAACTTACACTCAAATTATTTTTAAGTTTATTTTTGGTATATTTTGATATATTCCCCAAATAAATGCATGTTTTATTATTAATTGAAACCTAAAACAGTAGTGGTATACTTAGGGTTTAATTGTGGTATATGCATACTAGAAAATTAGGTTATTTTGGTAGAATGTGAATATAAGTTAAACCTAAACACATATTTAACTGAATATTTACACATAAATGTTTTATTAAGTGATTTGTGTACCTAGGGCATATCTTTTGTATATTTAGGTATATTTTTAAGAAAATGCATGTTATATTATTAATACACACTTAATCGTTTTTAACTATATTGATGGTTACCTTTAGTATATTTCATATTTTATTTGACATATATATATATATACCCGAAATATACTCGGTATATTTTAGGTATATTTTTGGTATATATATATATGGTTGATTTTACTAATAGGAATATTGTTCCACATTAATTATTTTCAGAATGAATGATTTATTTTAAATAAAGGATATCAATAGAACGTGTTTTCTAGTGGGCAGCACTAGGACCGTGTACGTACCGGTGCGATAGATAAGGGTTGAGTGAGAATTAATTTTGGTGAATATAATTGATTAGATAGACTTGACAAAGATTAATGGTATGATAGATAGTGTGATTGCGGGGCCAATCACACTGACAGTCAGACTGTTGGAGTTCGGTTGACTTAGTGTCTCGGGGCCAGTCTTGTAATATCCCGTGTTTTTAAAAATATTTTTTTTACACTGTACCGGGATATGCAGTGTCAATAATTTTGAATATATATGTGACATTTTTACGAGTTAATATGTATTTAAAACCTATTTTAATTACGGTATATTATTTACAGTGTTTTACGTAAAATTTTCCCGGGATTTGCATTTTCGGGGAAATTTTCACGTAAACAATGTATTATTAATTATTTTAAAGGTATTTACGGACTTGCATGAACTCATACATATTTTTAAATTATTAAATAAAGTCTGTGTGTGTATATTTATTTAATTAGGGTTTATTAATTCCCTAATATTTTATTAAGTATTTAATTGTTTTAATTGTTATTTAATTAATTTTATTTGGTATAAATTATTAAAATATTAATATTTTAATGTGTGTGGTGTATATTTGATGTGTGTAATTTAATATTATTTTAATATATAGTATAATATATATACATATATACATCAAAAATCAAAAAGTTTGCAAAATTACCATTTTGCCCCCGACAGTTTTTCTTCTTCTTTTTCTTCTCCGATCGTTCCCCATCGCCATTCCGCCGCCTGCCGTGCCGTTCCTTCACCGTGGGTGTGCCGTCCGGTGTGCCACCATCTTCCCCGACCAGTTTCGCCGCCTGTGGAGGCCGTTTCCGGCGTCGGGAGAGTGATTTTGGCCGGAGAAGCCGAAAATCAACTCACCGTCGATCACGCCGATTCCGGCCACCATTTTCGACACCGACAGTCTCTTTCTTCTCCTTGAGCTCCGGTGAGTGTGATTCTAGCTTTGGTTTGAGCTAAAATGGTCTAGAATTGCTTAGGTTTCGATTTGTAAATTTCGGCCTATTAGGGTTTTCAATTTTTTTGAGCTTCGAATTGGATGATTCATGGAAACTTCCTTCACAAATGTTGTTCCTAGTAGCTTAATCTACATGTATGAATTTTTGTAGAATTTTTGGAGATTTTTTGGATTTTTGGGTATTTTTGAATATTTTAATATTATTTTCTAATTTTCGGAAATTAATTATTTAAATTATGAAATTGGAGTTTATGGTTAAATTGGGTGTTGAAATGAATTATAGGAATTTATTTGGAATTTTTATGAATTTCTAAGTATTTATTTTTAATTATTGAAGTTTAGGTGATTTTGGAAAATTAGGCTAATTGTGTTTTTATTTGAATTTAATTGGTTAATTGGGTTTAATTATTAATATTATTGATAAATATGTTGAGAAAATTAATTTTGGATAATTGTATGATTTTTGGTGAATTTTTGAAGTAATTTAAGTATATTTATATATATAGGGGTATTTTGGTAATTTTACCCTAAATTGTCTAAAAATGTAATTTAATTGGTTTTAATAGTTATTTAAGGTATAAAAATGATTTCTACAAATTATTTGGTATTTTTAACTAATTAAAACTATTTTTTCGTGAATTATTTTCAATTATATATATAATATACGGTTTTTCTAATAAAATGAGTTTTAATCGACTTTTACAGTGTTTCAAGGTTAATTATGTAATTTCTACGTATGAAATGTATTTCTGTGATTTAAGGATATTTTCGGTATATCTGGAATTATTCTGGGTTTGTGGACCCCGGTCGGTGGACTATAGTTTGGAGTCCGACCGTGGGATTTTGATTGTGTTGAGCTCGTTTTTCGAAGTGTATTTTCTTTGCAGGGTCGGCTCTACTCTTTTGAGTAGAGAGATGTCCGTTTTACAAGGGAGGTTCTGCCGGATTTTCGGTAGAATTCTCGTAAAACGTGATATCCAATCGAACCCTAATTTTCGATTCTGTGTTTAATACTCTAGATTGAATTCTAGGATTTCTGTTAGGTTTATTCTAATGTCGGTTATTTATTACTTGTTTAGTTGCGCCGAGACCGAGGGCTAGTGGACCAGGCCCGTCGGACCTGTCTCGTGGAGCGCATTAGGTGAGTTACTATATTATATATATATGCTTAGGATGCATGATTTAGAAAATGCATGTTTTATTTTGACTAAATATACATAAATAATGTGATTTATATTCAAGTATATTTTTGGTATATATTTGGTATATAATAAATTATATACATGTTTTGTTAATAAAATATATTTAAAATGTTTTTAAATATATTTTTAGTTTAATTCATGATTTGATTGGATTTATTTGACATATATATACTCAAAATATACCTGGTTTATATTTGGTATATTTCCAGTATATATATGGTTTATATTGTTGATTTATTTAAATTCATGCATCATGTATTTGTGAATGAATGTTTATTATTTATTAATGAAGGATATCAATAGAACGTGCTACCTAGTGGGCAGCACTAGGACCGAGTACGTACCGGTACGCCTATAGTTTTAGGCTATATACTAACTATTTGTGGATATTGATTTGATTATGATCATTTGATATGTGAGATGTGGTTTTGGGTGTGATTGCTGGAGCTCGGTTGACCAAGTGTCTCGGGGCCAATCACACTGGCAGTCAGACTGCTGGAGCTCGGTTGACTTAGTGTCTCGGGGCCAGTCTACTGTCCAAATGGATTAAGTGGATATATTTGGTATAAGTGAGCCTGTATGGCCAGAGTGTTGTTTAACACTATTTTCTGAGGTTGCGATATTCTAGGGTTCTATGTGATCCTTCATAAATTGGGATTTTTCAGTAAAATATATAAAAAATGATTTTTCTGCATTTGTGTGTATTTGCCTGTATATATATTAGATATATATATACTGTTGACTGTATGCATTATCACTTAGTGTGTATGTATATATACTATAGTAATTCACTCAGTGAGGTCTGACTCCCCTCCGTTGACTATTTTTCAGGAGAGTCAACTTCCTCAGACCTCAGTAGCAGGTCGATACGCCGGATTTCTTCCGCCCCGGCTTCTTTATGTAAATTGTCTACTTGAGTCTTATTTATTTTATCTAGACACTGCAGTAGTTGCAAATTAAAGTATTGGATTTTATGTACTTTATTTTAAAGAGATGTGTTATGTTGAAACTGGATTTGTATTAAATATTATATATATGTGATGAGATGAGTTTTGAAGTAAATCCAGTTGGTATGGATGATATTATGATTTTTATTTTCCGCTGCATTTATTATATGATTATTGTTGTTATGGCATGCTTTATTTTATTTTTAGGCTTGCTACGGGTTCTGGATTCGAAAGAATTCCCGTTCCCTAGCGCCGGTCATGGCCCCTGTTTTGGGTCGTGACAAAGTTGGTATCAGAGCCAGGTTCGTTTCAGAGTGGAGTTCTGTGTCAGGGCTTAGTTATGTGAGTTGTGGCCCTAGTTTTAAAGTTGTGTTTTTCTGTTGGACTACTGCAGTGTGTTAGGTTCGAGTATGTCTTGATGAGTATTCCTTGCTGTAGTTTTCAGCGTTATTCCTCCGTTATCTGTTTTGTCTGAATCTTTCCGTTTGTCTTTTCAGAATGAGGAGGCGAGCGCGTGTCGCTCCACCGGTCGTTGAGGCCGAGGATGATGAGTCTTTTCAGGACGAGGTTTTACCTCCTGAGCAGCCAGTTAGACATAGAGGTCGTGGCAGAGGTAGACCTCGAGGAGCGGCAGGTCGCCGTAGGCAGAGAGAGTTACAGGACGAGGAGCCTGTTGAGCCTGAGTTTGATGTTCCTGTTCCTCCAGTTGTTCAGCCTGTTCAGCCTGCCTATCAGCAGGGTATGTCTGACCCTGAGGCAGCTTTGTTCTATGCCCGAGTTGGCAGGATTGCTTTTGATGGTACTTCTGATCCTTTAGATTTTCTGTATGCGATTGAGACTAGGACTCGGACTGCTCATACCGAGTACCAGCGGATCATGATTGTTGAGTTGTCTGTCGAGGGACCAGCCTTGGATTGGTTTATTCAGATGATCCAGCCCTTTATGATGACGATGGCCTGGGCTCAGTTTCGAGAGCGATTCATGAGGAGATTTTGTCCAGAGCCTCTTCGTTTGAGCTATCGTCTTCGTCTGACTAGTATTTCTCGTGGAGATCGATCTGTAGAGGAGTATACCCGAGAGTTTCTTCGTCTGGGTAGATATGCTGAGGATCTGATGCGAGATCAGTATTTCGCTGTTACTACATATGTTACTGGTTTGGGTTCAGCTTTTGCTGGTATGCCCACAGCAGGTCTTACTCTCGAGTCTGTGATTGAGCTAGCTAAGGAGATTGAGCTGAGGTTAGTTAGGCAGGGAGCGATGCCTGATTATTACCAGTTGGGAGTTCAGTCGAGTGGATCGCAGGCTACTCCATATTCGAGTTTTCATGTTGGTTCGAGTAGTCAGCAGCGAGGTTCGACTCAGCAGAGTCAGAGACAGCAGCAGCGAGTGCATCGGAGCAGTAGACATGGCCGTGGAGGTCAGCGTAGATCGTTCAGATTTGGGTCAGGTGCTTCGAGCAGCAGCAGTGGTCGTAGTTCTGGATCAGCGGCCAGTGTTTGTCAGACTTGTGGTAGAGTCCATCAGGGACCGTGTTATCTGACACCACTGACATGTTTCAGATGCGGGCAGACAGGACATTTTGCCAGATCGTGTCCTTATTCTGGGTATCAGCAGCAGCAGATTCCGCGATTCCCATAGCAGTCGATTGCTAGTGCAGCACCCGTGCCATTTCAGTTGCCACCAGCCCAGCATCAGAGTTCTACTCAGTTTGTTCCACAGCAGAGTCGTGGTAGAGGTACTAGAGGAGGTGCTAGAGGCGTTGGCCAGGCTTCTACCAGTCAGCAGGGAGGTCGAGGTCAGGCGAGAGTCTTCCATCTGACTCAGCAGGATGCTCAGGCATCTAATGCAGTCGTGGTAGGTATTCTTTCTGTTTGTTACCTGGATGCTTTGGTTTTGTTTGATCCGGGTGCCACGCATTCGTTTGTTTCTCCTGTTTTTGCTTCTAAATCTTGTTAGCAAGCTTCGAGGATGGCTTTTCCTTTGTCTGTTGCCACTCCTCTGAGTGATTCTTTGGACACCGATATTGTTCTTTCTGGTTGTCCAGTTCTCGTGGGAGATAGAGAATTACTCGCTGATTTGATTTTTTTGGATGTGATGGAGTTTGATGTTATTTTGGGAATGGATTGGTTATCTCAGCATTTTGCCGTGGTAGATTGCAGGAATAAGGAGGTGACTTTTAGAATTCCTGGTGAAGTAGAATTTAAGTTTGTTGGTGATAGGAGTTCAGCACCTCAGAATCTTATTTCTGCTATATCAGCTAGGAAGTTGTTGAGGAAAGGTTATCAGGGGTATTTGGCATTGGTCAGGGATACGTCAGTGGAGAAGTTGTCACTCACAGATGTTCCGGTTGCTTGTGAGTTTCCTGATGTTTTTCCCGAGGAGTTGCCAGGTTTACCACCTCACAGAGAGATTGAGTTCTGTATAGATGTGGTCCCAAGTACTACTCCTATATCTATGCCACCTTATCGTATGGCTCTTGCAGAGTTGAGAGAGTTGAAGGAGCAGTTGCAAGAGTTGTTGGAGAAAGGTTTTATCAGACCTAGTGTTTCCCCTTGGGGTGCACCAGTCTTGTTTGTGAAGAAGAAGGATGGTACCCTGAGACTGTGCATTAACTATAGAAAGCTGAACAAGGTGACAGTGAAGAACAAGTATCCTCTCCCGAGGATTGATGATTTGTTTGATCAGTTACAAGGTGCACAATTCTTTTCTAAGGTCGACTTGAGGTCGGGTTATCATCAGCTGCGGATCAGTGAAGCTGATATTCCTAAGACAGCTTTCCGCACTCGATATGGTCATTATGAGTTTCTGGTGATGTCTTTTGGTTTGACTAATGCACCAGCAGCTTTTATGGATCTGATGAATAGGGTATTCAGACCGTATGTGGATCAGTTTGTAGTAGTCTTCATTGATGATATACTAGTATATTCGAGGAGTATGGAAGAGCATGTATATCACTTGAGGATTGTACTACAGACACTGAGAGATCATCAGCTTTATGCTAAATTCTCGAAGTGTGATTTCTGGATGGAGAGTGTTTCTTTTCTTGGACATGTAGTGTCTAAAGAAGGTATTCAGGTTGATCCACAGAAGATTGAAGCAGTATCTGAGTGGCCTAGACCTACTTCAGTTACTGAGATTCGGAGTTTTCTGGGTTTAGCCGGGTATTATAGGCGGTTTGTGCAGGATTTTTCCAGGATTGCAGCCCCTATGACTCGCTTGACTCAGAAGAATGTTAGATTTGAGTGGTCAGAAGCTTGTGAGAATAGTTTTCAGTTGTTGAAGGAGAAGTTGACCACAGCGCCAGTATTAACTTTGCCTAATAATGTGGATAAGTTCACAGTTTACTGTGATGCCTCTAGAATTGGTCTTGATTGTGTGTTGATGCAGAATGGAAGGGTGATAGCCTATGCTTCGAGGCAGTTGAAGAAGCATGAGCAGAACTATCCCACACATGATCTGGAGATGGCTGCAGTGATCTTTGCTTTGAAGATTTGGAGACATTATCTGTACGGGGTGACTTGTGAGATATTTACTGATCACAAGAGCCTTAAGTACATTTTCCAGCAGCGAGATCTGAATCTGAGGCAGAGAAGATGGTTGGAACTATTGAAGGACTATGATTGCGAGATTCTTTACCATCCGGGTAAGGCTAATGTGGTAGCAGATGCCTTGAGTAGGAAGTCCTCAGGTAGTCTTGCTCACATCGGTGTTGAGAGGAGACCATTGATCTAGGAATTGCATTTATTGGTGGATCAAGGTCTGATGATGAAGATTAGTAGATCAGGTGGACTGTTAGCTCAGTTTAAAGTACGATCTGTACTGAGGGATAGGATTAAAGCAGCTCAGAGCCGAGATCCTATTCTAGAAGAGCTTGCAGAGAATGTCAGAGCAGGGAAGTTCACTGATTTCACACTCGATGACGATGGTGTGTTGTGGATCAGTGGTAGATTGTGTGTTCCTGATGTGGATGATATGAGAGAAGAGATTTTAGAGGAAGCACATTCTACAGCTTACAGCGTACATCCAGGTGTTACTAAGATGTACCACAGCATCAGAGATTTATACTGGTGGGATGGATTGAAGAAGGATGTTGCTGATTATGTTGCTAAGTGCTTGACTTGTCAGCAAGTGAAATCCGAACATCAGAAGCCTTCTGGGAAGCTTCAGCCTCTTCCTATTCCTGAGTGGAAGTGGGAAAGGATAGCTATGGATTTTGTGGTCGGTTTACCTCGTTCGAAGGATGGATACGATTCCATCTGGGTGATTGTAGACAGATTGACGAAGTCTGCACATTTCTTGCCTGTGAAAGCCACATATTCAGTTGCTAGATTGGCGAAGTTGTACGTGAAGCATATTGTGTGCCTTCATGGAGTACCTGTGTCCATTGTGTCAGATAGAGGTTCGGTGTTTACTTCTCGTTTTTGGCAGAAGTTGCAAGAAGCGATGGGCACTAGGTTGGATTTCAGTACTGCTTTTCATCCTCAGACAGATGGTCAGTCTGAGAGGACGATCCAGACACTGGAAGATATGTTGAGGATGTGTGTCTTGGATTTGGGAGGTAGCTGGGATGATCATTTGTCGCTTGTTGAGTTTGCATATAATAATAGCTACCATAGCAGTATTGGCATGGCACCATATGAGGCGTTGTATGGAAGGAAGTGTAGATCCCCGTTGAGTTGGGATGAGATTGGTGAGAGAGCTTTGACTGGACCAGAGATGGTTCAGGATGCTGCAGAGAAAGTCGTCGTGATCAAGCGTAGATTAGAGACCGCAGTTAGTAGACAGAAGAGTTATGCGGATCCTAGGCGCAGAGATGTGGAGTTTCAGGTTGGAGATTTCGTTTTTCTGAAAGTATCTCCGATGAAGGGTGTGATGAGATTTGGCAGGAAGGGTAAGTTAGCACCGAGATACATTGGACCGTTTGAGATTCTGGAGAGAATTGGCACTGTTGCATATCGGTTGGATTTGCCTCCGAGTATGTCACAGGTGCATCCAGTATTTCATATCTCGATGTTGAGGAAGTATATCTCAGATCCTTCACACGTGTTGCAGCCCGACGGTGTAGAAGTGAGTGAAGATTTGACTTTTGTGGAAGAACCTGTGGCGATCGTAGATTTTCAAGTTCGACAGTTGAGATCGAAGCAGATTCCGATGGTCAAGGTTCTGTGGCGTAGCGACAGAGTTGAAGAGCATACGTGGGAGACTGAAGCTGAGATGCGAGCTTCTTACCCATATCTCTTTCCTTCCTGATTCTTGATCTTGTTTTCTGGAATTCGGGGATGAATTCTTGTAAGGGGGGAAGACTGTAATATCCCGTGTTTTTAAAAATATTTTTTTTACACTGTACCGAGATATGCAGTGTCAATAATTTTGAATATATATGTGACATTTTTACGAGTTAATATGTATTTAAAACCTATTTTAATTACGGTATATTATTTACAGTGTTTTACGTAAAATTTTCCCGGGATTTGCATTTTCGGGGAAATTTTCACGTAAACAATGTATTATTAATTATTTTAAAGGTATTTACGGACTTGCATGAACCCATACATATTTTTAAATTATTAAATAAAGTCTGTGTGTGTATATTTATTTAATTAGGGTTTATTAATTCCCTAATATTTTATTAAGTATTTAATTGTTTTAATTGTTATTTAATTAATTTTATTTGGTATAAATTATTAAAATATTAATATTTTAATGTGTGTGGTGTATATTTGATGTGTTTAATTTAATATTATTTTAATATATAGTATAATATATATACATATATACATCAAAAATCAAAAAGTTTGCAAAATTACCATTTTGCCCCCGACAGTTTTTCTTCTTCTTCTTCTTCTCCGATCGTTCCCCATCGCCATTCCGCCGCCTGCCGTGCCGTTCCTTCACCGTGGGTGTGCCGTCCGGTGTGCCACCATCTTCCCCGACCAGTTTCGCCGCCTGTGGAGGCCGTTTCCGGCGTCGGGAGAGTGATTTTGGCCGGAGAAGCCGAAAATCAACTCACCGTCGATCACGTCGATTCCGGCCACCATTTTCGATACCGCCGGTCTCTTTCTTCTCCTTGAGCTCCGGTGAGTGTGATTCTAGCTTTGGTTTGAGCTAAAATGGTCTAGAATTGCTTAGGTTTCGATTTGTAAATTTCGGCCTATTAGGGTTTTCGATTTTTTTGAGCTTCGAATTGGATGATTCATGGAAACTTCCTTCACAAATGTTGTTCCTAGTAGCTTAATCTACATGTATGAATTTTTGTAGAATTTTTGGAGATTGTTTGGATTTTTGGGTATTTTTGAATATTTTAATATTATTTTCTAATTTTCGGAAATTAATTATTTAAATTATGAAATTGGAGTTTATGGTTAAATTGGGTGTTGAAATGAATTATAAGAATTTATTTGGAATTTTTATGAATTTCTAAGTATTTATTTTTAATTATTGAAGTTTAGGTGATTTTGGAAAATTAGGCTAATTGTGTTTTTATTTGAATTTAATTGGTTAATTGGGTTTAATTATTAATATTATTGATAAATATGTTGAGAAAATTAATTTTTGATAATTGTATGATTTTTGGTGAATTTTTGAAGTAATTTAAGTATATTTATATATATAGGGGTATTTTGGTAATTTTACCCTAAATTGTCTAAAAATGTAATTTAATTGGTTTTAATAGTTATTTAAGGTATAAAAATGATTTCTACAAATTATTTGGTATTTTTAACTAATTAAAACTATTTTTTCGTGAATTATTTTCAATTATATATATAATATTCAGTTTTTCTAATAAAATGAGTTTTAATCGACTTTTACAGTGTTTCAAGGTTAATTATGTAATTTCTATGTATGAAATGTATTTCTGTGATTTAAGGATATTTTCGGTATATCTGGAATTATTCTGTGTTTGTGGACCCCGGTCGGTGGACTGTAGTTTGGAGTCCGACCGTGGGATTTTGATTGTGTTGAGCTCGTTTTTCGAAGTGTATTTTCTTTGCAGGGTCGGCTCTACTCTTTTGAGTAGAGAGATGTCCGTTTTACAGGGGAGGTTCTGCCGGATTTTTGGTAGAATTCTCGTAAAACGTGATATCCAGTCGAACCCTAATTTTCGATTCTGTGTTTAATACTCTAGATTGAATTCTAGGATTTCTGTTAGGTTTATTCTAATGTCGGTTATTTATTGCTTGTTTAGTTGCGCCGAGACCGAGGGCTAGTGGACCAGGCCCGTCGGACCTGTCTCGTGGAACGCATTAGGTGAGTTACTATATTATATATATATGCTTAGGATGCATGATTTAGAAAATGCATGTTTTATTTTGACTAAATATACATAAATAATGTGATTTATATTCAAGTATATTTTTGGTATATATTTGGTATATAATAAATTATATACATGTTTTGTTAATAAAATATATTTAAAATGTTTTTAAATATATTTTTAGTTTAATTCATGATTTGATTGGATTTATTTGACATATATATACTCAAAATATACCTGGTTTATATTTGGTATATTTCCAGTATATATATGGTTTATATTGTTGATTTATTTAAATTCATGCATCATGTATTTGTGAATGAATGTTTATTATTTATTAATGAAGGATATCAATAGAACGTGCTACCTAGTGGGCAGCACTAGGACCGAGTACGTACCGGTACGCCTATAGTTTTAGGCTATATACTAACTATTTGTGGATATTGATTTGATTATGATCATTTGATATGTGAGATGTGGTTTTGGGTGTGATTGCTGGAGCTCGGTTGACCAAGTGTCTCGGGGCCAATCACACTGGCAGTCAGACAGTCAGTGTGATTGGCCCCGAGACACTTGGTCAATCGAGCTCCAGCAATCACACTCCCAAATCATACCTCACACATCAATTAATCATATCCAATCAATATCCACAATTGGTTAGTAATATAGCCTAAATGCTATAAGCGTACCAGTACGTACTCGGTCCTAGTGCTGCCCACTAGGTAGCACGTTCTATTGATATCCTTCATTGAAATATAAAACATTCATTCATAAAAATAAATGATGCATGAATTTAAATATAATAGCAACAATAACCATATTTATACTAGAAATATACCAAAAGTAAACCAAGTATATTTCGAGTATATATATGTCAAATAAATCCAATATAATTACAAAATAAGCTAGAAATATATTCAAAAACATTTTAAGCATAATTCATTAATAAGACATGCATATAGTTTAAAATATACAGAAAATAAACCAAAGATAAACTAAAAATAAATTTAAGTAATAATTAAACCATTTATGCATATTTAATCAAAATAAAACATACATTTCTAAATCATGCACCCTAAAGCATATATATATAGAATAGTAACTCACACTTAGTGCGCTCCTCGAGATGGGTCCGATGGGTGTGGTCCACTAGGCCTCGGTCTCGGCGCAACTAAATAAATAATAAATAACAAACATCATAATAAACCTAACAGAAAATCATAGAAACTCGATTTAGAATATTAGATACAAAATCAGAATTAGGGTTCGACCGGACATCACGTTTTATGAGAATTCTACCAAAAATTTGGCAGAATCTCCCCTGTAAAACGGACATCTCTCTACTTAAAGAGTAGAGCCGGCCCTGCAAAGAAATGCACTTCGAAAAACAGACACGAAAACACATCCACAACCCCTCAATCGGACTCCAAACTACAGTTTACTGACTGGGGTCCATAATTCACAAAACAATATAGAAATACCAAAAATACCCTTATATCATAGAAATACATTTTATAAGTAGAAATTATTAGCCCTAAAACACATTAAAAACCAATAAAAACTCATTTATTTAGAAAAATCATATATTATATATATAATTTGAAAATAATTCACGAAAAATAGTTTTAATTAGTTAAAAATACTAAATAATTTGTAGAAATCATTTCTATACCTTAAATAACTATTAAAACCAATTTAATTACATTTTTAGTCAATTTAGGGTAAAATTACCAAAATACCCCTATATATATAAATATACTAAAATTAATCCAAAAATTCACCAATAATAATATAATTGCACAAAATTAATTTTCTTAACATTTTTATCAATAATATCAATAATTAAACTCAATTAACTAATTAATTTCAATTAAAAACACAATTAACCTAATTTTCCAAAATTACATAAACCTAAACAAATTCAAAATAAATACATAAAAATTCATAAAAATTGCAAATAAATTTCTATAATTCATTTCAACACCTATAATTATCATAAAACACAATTTCATAATTTAATTAATTAATTTTTGAAAATTAGAAAATAATACTAAAATATTCAAAAATACCCAAAAATTCTACAAAAATTCACACATGTAGATTAAGCTAATAGGATCAACATTTTTTAAGGGACTTTTCATGAATCACAAATAAAATCTCAAAAAAAATTTGAAAATCCAATATGGCCGAAATTGAAAAATTGAGAAAAACCATACCAAATCAAGTTTTGAGCTGAAACAAAGCTTGGAATCGTCTTCTATGGCTTCAGAGGAGTCCAACAACACTGAAATGAGGGAATTTGGTGGCCGGAATCGTGAGGTGTGAAGAAAATGAAACTTTCAGCCAAATATGGTGGAAGACAAGCTGATCGGCGCCAGGGAAGACAACCGAAACGGTGGAGCTGCTGGAGAAGATGGTGGCATGCCGGGAGACACTCTGACGATCGATGATCAGAAGTAGCAGCGGTGAGGTGAGGATTGATGGAGGGAAGTCGGGGAAGGAAGGGAAAATAAGAGAGAAAAGAAAAAGAAATATATATATATATATATATATAATAGTTTAATAATTTATAATATAGTATATTAATATAACACTTGGAAAAATTACCCACCACACACATATAATTTAATATTTTAATAATTTATATACTAAATAAAAATAATTAAATAACAATAAAACTAATTAATAAATAGTAAAATATTAGGGTAATTAATTAAACCTAATTAAATAAATACACACATATACATTATTTAGTACTTTAAAAATATATATGAGTTCATGCAAATGCGTAAATATAATTAAAATAATTAATAGTAAATTATTTACGTAAAAATTTTCTCGAAAATGCAAGTCCTGGGAAAATTTTACGTAAAATACTTAAAATAACATAAAATAATAAAAATAAATTTTAATTAAATAACAACTCATGAAATATCATAAATATATACAAAAATTATTAACACTGCATATCCTGATGCAGTATAAAAATATTTAAAAACACGGGATATTATATGTCCATAGTGGAATGAATGATCTATTAGGTTAATTGAGATGTGAGGTGATAGATAGTGCGATTGCTGGAGCTCAGTTGACTAAGTGTCTCGGGGCCAATCACACTGACAACCAGAATGCTGGAGTTCGGTCGACTTAGTGTCTCGGGACCAGTCTGCTGTCCAGATTGGAATAAGAGTTCTATTTGGAATCGAGTGAGCCTGCATGGCTAGAGTGATAATGGGGTTATTGAGGTTGTTATTATTATGGTTCTATGGATCCTTCATGAATTTAATTAAACGTTTTCTACATTTAGCATATTTGTAAAAGCAGAGTTTGGCATTCGTGTGAATTGTGTGTATGTACATATATATATATATATATAAGAACGCCTGAATGTTATGGTTTAGTTTGCATGTATATATAGTATAATAATTCACTCAGTGAGGTCTGACTCCCCTTAATTATTTTTTTTTTCAAGAGATCCTTTATCGTTAGACCTTAGTCATAGAGTTCCTTACCGGTGTTCTTCAGTCTCGGCTATTTTATGTAGATGTATATTTTGAACTCTGATTTATATTCTAGAAACTGCAGTAGTAGTGTTATTGTATTTGAAAAGTATTATATTGTTTTGATATTAGATACTCTGAAAATTTATATTTGAACATTGTACGATTATGTATTTATGTATGAAAAGATTTGGAGTATTTATTTTACATATTCATTTGAAAAAAAAATTTAATTATGTTGTATTTTTATTTAATTATTGCATGATTTTATTTTCTAAGGCTTGCTACGAGTTCTGGATTATAAAGAATTCTCGTTCCCTAGCGCCGATCATGACTCCTAGTTTGGGTCGTAACAGTAGCCAACGCATCTGCCATTTGATTCTCCTCTCAGAGCAAGTGCATAAATTTGTATTGTATGAAGGAGAATAAGATTGTGGCTAAATAATCCCAATACAGCTTTAGCTTATCTTCCCTCACTTCCCATTCCTTGGTGATCTGCTTCACTATTAACATCGAATCCCCATACACTGTCACCTCTTCTGCCCCCATGTTCCTGAGTGCCTCTAGACAAAAAATGTAGGCTTTATATTCAACTTAGTTGTTGACCTCGAATTCTAGCCTCTTTGTCATCGGGATTACTTCTCCCTCTGGAGAGACCAAAGTCATGCCAATGGCTGCCCCTATGTTGTTCACTGCTCTGTCAAAGTACATTTTCCAGGTTTGGATTTCTATTGCTCTTAGGTGTTCATCTGAGAATTCTAACTCTCATTCTTGTCCATCATCTACCAATTTTTGGGCTAAGAAGTCTGCCATAGCTCTTCCTTTTATCACCTTTTTTTATAATATAGTCTATGTCGAATTCAATGAGTAGGACTAACCATCTGGCTAATTTCCCTATCAGTGATGGAGTTTGCTAGAGATATCTAAGGGGATCATGCTTAGAAATTGCTTGAATCTTTTATGACTAGAAGTAATGCCATAGCTTTTTTGTTGCCCAAATCACAGCTAATCGGGTTCTTTCTACCAAACTATAATTGGCTTCATAGGATAAAAGTTTTCTACTCAGATAATATACGACATGCTCAACTTTCCCCTCTCTTTCTTGAGCCAACATTACACCTATCGCATCCTTCTTTATAGCCAAGTAAAGAATTAGAGGCTTCCCAAGTCTTTGCAGCTGCAAAATCGGAGGATTCATCAAATACTACTTAATAGTTTCAAAGTCGTGCTAACACTTGTCATCCCAAATGATTAGTTGATTCTTCTTTAAGAGCTTGAAGATCGTCTCATAAATAGTAGTCAGTTTGGCTATGAACATGCTGATATATTATAGCCTTCCTATAAACCCTCTGACTTCTTTCTCATTCTTTGGTGCAGACATCTCTCTTATCGCTCCAATCTTGTCTGAATCCACTTCTATGCCTTTTGTTACTACTAATGTGTCCTAATAGTTTCCTAGACGTCGCCTAAAAACACATTTCCTCGGATTCAGTCTGAGATTATACTTTTCAGCTCTTTCTAAGAACTTGTCTAAGGCTTCGAAATGCCCTTCTATGGTTAAAGACTTTACCATCATGTCATCTATATACACTTATATCTCTTTGTGGATTAGATCATATAACAGTGTGGTAGCCATTCTTTAGTAAGTAGCTCCTGTATTTTTCAATCCAAATGGCATAACTGTGTACAGTTACACCCCATTCAGTGATGAAAGAAGTCTTCAACTTGTCAATCATTACCATCATGATCTGATTGTATCCCGAGAAGTCGTCCTTAAAAGAGTACATGGCGTTGGAAGCTGCACTATTGACTAAGGTGTCAATATGCGGTAAGGAAAAATCATCCTTAGGATAATCCTTATTCAAGTCCCTATAATCCACACATATCTTGACCTTACCATATTTCTTGGGAACGAGGACTATGTTAGCCAGCCATTGGGTGTCATCTACCACTTCTAGGAACTTCACTTTCAGCTTTTTTCTACTTCTTCTTTATCTAGGAGGGCCTATTCTAGCCTTAATCTTCTCTTCTTCTGCTTTATTAGAGTGATGTGAGAATACGTGGGAATCCTGTGCTCTGCAATCTCTTTATCGATCCTAGGCATATCCTCATAGCCTCAAACAAATACTTTCTATCTTCTTTTAAGAGTTTCTTTCATTTTTTTTCTCTCATTAGGAGTTAAGTCATAAGCAATACATATATTTTTAGGGTTATCACTTGTGCCTAGATTAAATGATTCAATTTGCATTGAATTAATGTAAAACATATGCATGAAATGATCATCACACCAGTATAACCATTAGGAAGCACATCGCACAAATAAGCATAATTAGACTTCATCACATTAACTTTAGAAAGAAAAATGTCATTAGTCTTAAACAAATTAAAAATAAAAAGGTCAATGTCATCATAGAAAACATCTATAATAGAATTAAGGACAAAGGTTTTGAAGTTGAATTCCTTTTCCTGGTCAGTGGCATCCTTTTGCTCCACTGCAGGAATGTCCCCTTTTGATTTCGAAGTCAATACCAGCTCTTCTATTATGGGCTCTTCAATAATAGGTTCTTGGATCCCATCCACATATTTACTAAAGATTTCAAATCCAGGGACCAGTTTCTCAACGATCATTAGGGGCTTAGGGGCTCCATGGTAGGGGTAATTGGCACCTTCCTCTATAAATGATTCCCCTTTAGCTGTACCTATCATTTCTCCCATAATTTCTCTCATAATCGTCCTGGTTTGTTTGGCCATTTTAGCTTTCAACTGTTCCTTAAAGGCTTCAGCATCAAACTATGCCATCTTAATCCCTCTACAGATTCTAACTAAATGGCCTGTGTCAAATCACTTTTAACTGGTAGATTATTGTGGATCTATATCTGTAACCATTGAGGGTCAGAAACATGTATGACATGTATGCATGAAATGCAAGCCTACTGGTGAGAAGGAAAACAAAACAAAACATATATGCACATATCAAAGGATAAAATAAAAAGCTCTTTAATGATATCTCCACCCTTATTTATCCTACAGACGTGTTCAATGGCGAGTTTCTTATCTTAGAATTTTTGTTATGGGTTTTGATTATCAACAGGGGATAATAAAATCGATAAATGCAAGATAACTCTCAAGACGATGCAAACAAGTGGTACTTACTCCAAATAATTCCAAAGTCCATTTTAAATGGGCCAAGAACGATATCAAAGGTCCACCTTGTCAAGATCCCTTTGAAATGGGCTAGTAATAGGCATAAAAGGCCTGTCTTGTCAAGGCTTATTTTGTAATGGGCTTGGGCCTTATTTAGAGGATTACCATATGGCATAAAACACATGTATTTGGAAAAAATTCTAGTGGAAATTGTTAGGTCATTACATGAGCTGAGTCTTGGGTAATAAGCTTCAACTCCCACAGTTATATACATCCATTATGTCTCCCCACTCAAGGGTCCGTGCATTGTGGATAGGTACGTGCTATGAGTGATAATAATTAAATATCTCACTACCAGGTTTGAATGAAATACAGCCAGCAAAGCAAAGATTATTGTCAGTTTATTCGGGACTTGGAGTGCATTATGTGAAAAAGTGTAATGAATGCAAAATTTCAGAAGGAAATAAAGAAATAATCAAAGATGAGAAGTTATAAAACACTTGGAATTAGTTTCTCTATCCCTAGTAGAGTTACCACTGTGGGTGATGGTTTTGGCCATGCGCCCAAGTGTTGGCAACCATGGCACTGTATGAACTCAAGGCTCACTAGGAAATACATAGTAGGATTAGGGCTCAAAATGGAGATAGAGTCACCACTCAGATAAAAGCTGGGACACACTGTACAACAACTAGATTCCACGAAGGTTCCCAAAAGTCGTAATCAGAGATCGAGTTTGAAAACTAGGTATGGGCTTTTGGAATGCCCACCCAACCTTGCGGTTGGCCTCTGTGTGTGTTTTATTACCTTTGATTATTAAATTGTTTCCTTATTATCATGCAAATCGCGGTTGCTTCCAATTTTATATTTTATTTCAAGTTTGCATATTAGTCTCATTTCAGGCTTATATCCACAACATTCAATCACAAATAAATAAATAAACCAGTACAAGTAAAAATAATTTACAACCATATATTCTGAATAAAAAGGGGAAGGGATTAAGGATTATAACTTTTAATGTAAATAAGCATAAAAATACTAAAAATAAACATACATAAACCGAAAATAAACTAATTAATTATAAATCAAAACTTTTAAGAATTAATTAACAAAGTAAACATCTAATACTTAGGAATCATAACATAATTCCTACAACAAATATGAGTTAGTTCCATCCCACAAACAACAATAAAAGCTATAAATCATTTATAAATAATATTTAAAAAATAAATGGAAATAAATCCGTAAAATAGTATATAAAATAACATAATAATATATCATTAAAATAATACCAAATAACATAATAATCATGCATGAAATTAAGAAATATAACAAATTAAACAAAAAAATCATATTAAACATGTAAAATACTAGTAAAAAATTAAGACATAAAAGGCAGAGTTTTGTTAGAGGGGTGACGCCTCTTCAAAGAGGCGCTGCCTCTTGACTAAGAGGCGATGCCTTCATCGCCTCTTCATGAAGGGGTGACGCCTCTATAAAGAGATGTCGCCTCTTTAACAGAAGTAGAAACACTCTATATTTCTTAGATCTTAAGAAACGCGACAATCATATAAGTAAACAAGAAATAAACACAAAAATACAAATATTGACAATCAATATTCAATGTCTCATGTAATCATGCTCCTCTATGAACTTAAAACAAGTAGTATAATCCAAGAAAACACTCAAAAGAATAATAAATCAAAACTTTAATAAAGGCAAAGAACTTAAAGCTAAAAAATGAGGAGACTCACTGTCTTGGACGAGCTCAAAGCTTGGTTGATGAAGGAGTCCTTTGAATGCAAGGAAAGTTCTCTCCTCTTCTCAAGAATCAAGTCCCTTCCTCTTTCAAGTCTCTCTTTTTTTTTCTTTTTTTTTCTTTTCTCTCTTTTTCCTCTTTCAGATGTTTTTTCCTTGTCCCTTTGAATTACCTAACTTTTGCCAACCTCCTTTCTCATGCTCCCACATTCACTTTTAAAGCCTCTCTTATTTTCTCCTTTTTTAATTTTCCAAAAACCATTCTTACCCTCTCATATTGCCTTTTTTCATTCCTTAAGCTCTTCCTGCTTTTTCTTCTTCCTTTTACGTCCAAAAATGACCAAATCCTCAATAAGTGGGCTTCTAACCACTGCCATTAATGACATTTAATGCTGTAAAGAATGGATGTGATGAGGCAGCACCTCTTTGATGAGGTGTCGGTGAGGGTGAAGAGGCGACGCCTTTTCATTTAAGAGATCGCCTCTTCACCTGGGCTAGGTCAAGGCTCGCGGGTCAAGAGGCGATGGACTTGGGTGTCACAACCCAAAATTAGGAGTCATGACCGACACTAGGGAATGGGAATTCTTTTGAATCTGGAACCCGTAGCAAGCCTTAGAAAAATAAAAACATGCATTACATAAATAAAAGCACGATTGAATTAAATTTTTTTGAATCAAAATATAAAAAGAAATACTCAATATCTTTTCATAAATAAATATATATTCATACAGTGTTCAAATACAATTCTCAGAGTATTTAATATCAAAATAAAAATAATACTCTTCTGAAACAATAACACTACTACTGCAGTTTCTAGAATACAAATCAGGGTTCAAATTATACATTTACATAAAATAGTCGGAATGGAAGAACACCGGTGAAAAACTTTACTTCTAAGGTCTGACGATATAGGATCTCCTAAAAAAAATAATTGAGGGAGGTCAGACCTCATTGAGTGAATTATTATACTATATATACATGTATCTAAATCATATCCAGTTAAGCATTCTTATATTATACAAATGTCAACCCTGCTTTAATAAATGTAATAAATGCAAAAAATATTTATTTTAAAACATAAAGGACTAAATAAAACCCTATTAATCGTAACCTTAATCAATCATATAATCACTTTAACCATACAGGTTCACTTAAATCCAAATAGATCACTTATTCCAATTTGGATAGTAGACTAGCCCCGAGACACTAAGTCAACCAAGCTCCCACAATTTGACTGTCAGTGTGATTGGCCCCTAGACACTTGGTCAACCGAGCTCCCGCAATCACACTCTCAATTACATCACATCTCAATCAAATCAATTAAATCGTAATCACCATAATTAATTCCTCAATCAAACCTAAATCTATTGCATCGGTACGTACACGGTCCTAGTGCTACCCACTAGGTAGCATATTCTATTGATATCCTTCATTTAAAATAAAACATTCATATGGACAAACAAATAATGCAGAATAATAATCATATTGATAAAATAAACCATATATATACTAGAAATATAATTAAAATAAACTAAGTATATTTCGAGTATATATATGTCAAATAAAATAAAATCAAATATGAAATATACCAAAGATAAACCAATGATATACTTAAAAACAATTAAGAATGAATTGATAATATAACATGCATTTATTTAGAAATATATCAAAAATATACTTAGAAACAATTTAAGTATAAAACAACAATATGACATGCAATTATTTAGGAATACACCTAAAATATACTAAAAATATACCTAAAGTATACTAATAATTTAATAAAACAATTATGAATAAATATACATATATTAAAAATAAACCCTAAATGTATATAGAAAATATGCACACGTATACATCAGGATGTACTAAAAATAAACTAATATTATACCAAATCATATTATAATTTAAATTACTTTTAAAAGCATATAATGAAAATGAAAAGCCCTAAGTCATGCACCTTATATGCAATACACATATAAATAGTATAATAACTCACTGATTAACGCTCCATGAGACAGACTCGGTGGGCTTGGTCCGTTAGGCCTCGGTCTTTGTGCAACTAGAAAAAATAAAATAATAATAATCATCAGAATAAACTTATAACTTTACATTTTTAGGATTACTATAGACAGACTCAATCAAAAATTCAAAAATAGACTCAGACCGGTTATCACATTTTATGAGAAATCTACCAAAAATTCGGCAGAGTCTTCTCTGTAAAACAAACATCTCCCTATAAAAATAGGGCCGATCCTGCATAGAAAATACACTTCTAAAATTTCAAAACATAACACCTCGGGTTGCGATTCTAAACTCCACAATTCCTCAACCGAGGTTCGCAATACACAAACAACAATATTAAACAGTAAAATCATAAAAATCATAAAAAACCCATAAAAATATTTAAAAACCTTTATTTTCCAATTAAAACATAAAAGTATAGTTTAAATAATATTTTATAATAAAAATTCATAAATGGAATAAAATTCTCATTTTACAATTAAATTAACATAAATTGTAATAATATTTAAAATCACAATTTAACATCACAAAAATAATAAAATACACATTTAGCCTCAAAATAATAAATACACTTATTACTCACAAAATTTTCTAAAATTATCACAATTAACTATTAAAATCTCAAATATTGTATAATATTAATAAAAATTAAATTTTACAATTATTCAACATAATATAATAAAATTCACATTTAATTGCATAAATAGTTTAATTATATAATAAAATTAGTTTTAAACCCAATTTATTTCCAAAATAGTACATATAATATATTTATTTGAAAACAATTTTTGAAAAATAATATTAATTAGTTAACATAGTAATTAATTTGTAAAAAAATCAATTTATTACCTTAAATAATTATAAAATCAACTAAAATATAATATTTAACTATAATTAACACAAAATTACACATTTACCCCTATACTATCAAATATTCAATATACTAAATAATTTTCTCAAAACTTATAGAAACTCATTAAAATTATTTAATCAACATACAATATACTAATATCAACCAAAATATATTTTTAACCAATAATTTCAACAAAAATACTTATTTAACTTAATAATTTAAAACACTCATAATTTATATAAATTCCATAAAAATTATTTTATTAATAAATAAAATTCTAATATCAACTAAAATACACAATTAAACTTTAAATTCAATCAAATTACTCATTTTACTCAATTATCCAATATTTACATAAACTAAAAATATCCATAAAAATTATATAAAATTCCCAAAAATTAATTTCTCAACATCAAAATTAATAAAAATATATAATAACAATAATTTAACCAATATCATAATTTAATTAATTTATTTATGAAAATTCATTAAATAATATTAAAATAATAAAAAAATCACCAAAATTAAAATAAATTCCAAAAATTATAACAAAAATATATTCATGAAGCTCAAGCTATAAGGATAAACATTTGCAAAGGGAGTTTTCTTGAATCAATAAAAATCAATCTATAAAAAATAAAAACCCTAATTGCTCAAAAAAAAAATTCAACAAAACTCACAAACTAGGGGATTTGAGCTTGAACCGAGCTCAGAATCAAAATCATCGGAGCTCAGGGAGTCGAACGGCACCAGCATGGCGTGCTGAGGTGGTCGAATCCATGAACACCGATGAGGAGAAGCTTCGTGCAATGATGTCATTTCCTGCTGCTCTGCTACTGCTGGTGATTGGAGGGAAAGGATATAAAGGTGGTGGCAAGGGCTGGAAGGAGGTGGTGGTTAATCGGAAGCAAGGGAGGCATAGTGAAGGGAGATGATCGAGATATGCAAGGGAAGAAAAACTTACTGTAAGTTTTTGTTTTGGTTTTATGCTTGTATACTTTGTTCTTCACGTGAAATGTATATATGTATATAATATTATAATAAAACTTTAGTCAAATGATTCTACACCACACACACACACACACACACACACATATATATATATTCATACACATACAATAAACACACACACATGATATAATAAACACATAAACATATTTTAATATATATACACATAAAATAATATTTAATAATAAATAATCATAATAAATAATAATAATAATACAAATAATACTAATGATAATTCTAATAAAATAAATAATGAAATAATAAAAATAATAGTCAAAATTATGCCATATAATAAAATAATACTAATGATATTAATAAAAATAATAACCATCATAATAACAACACACAACACATTTGAAATTAACAACAATATAAACAATATTTATGAAATAATTTAATAATGCGATAATGTCAATCAATAGGAATAAAATAATAATAATATTAGTACTTAAAAATAATATTAAAATAACCATGCACTAAATTAACGTTATTAGAATAATTGTATTTGAAAATAATAAATATACACAATGAAATTTAAACGTCTAAAATAATAAGTTATATAAGTAGAAAATTCAATTAAGCATAAAATAATATGATAAATCACAAAATAGTAAAATAATTAAATATAACTTTTAAATTTTATTAACACTGCATATCTCATTATTTAATAAAATAATTTAAAACTAAGGTTATTACATTGGGCTTTGGCTTCTATTTTGTGCTTGGATATGATATTTATGGGCTAATTTTAGTGTTTGGGCTTGGCTTTAGTGTTTAGGCCTTCAGAGTCAATTTTAGAGAAGTTTCAAGCTGCCTTTGCATTCAAAACTCGAACTTTCTTTTCATCGAGTTTTCATTGCAGATCAATCAAACTGACAGTATCCACATTAATAATAAAAAATTTCACTACATAGACAAAAATAAGCTATATTTTATAAATTTGTACATTCAAATTTTTTAAATAGTAAAATATAGTTCTAAATACTTGAACATCAACAATGCATTTTAGATGTATAATAAGAATTCAGTATCAAATTTTTTTCTTTTATTTTCTCTTTTACTCTCCATTTCCAATCATAATTGGCATAATATATAAATATAGATAATTTCTTTTTAAAAATAGTTAATTACTAATTTGATTAATTTTACTAAACTCTTCATTTAATATGTATTGTTATTACCATCAACTAATTAATTTTAGTATACTAAAATAAATTATTTATCATTAATAAATAATAGTATGAAAAAAAATATTACTTTTGAACAGTATTGTTTATATTTATGTAAAAATTTTATAGTTTTGTGAGGATATAACCAAGAAAAAGAGAATAAATTATTAAGAAAGATTTCAATTAATAATCAACTAAGCCTCCTTTCACACCCTTTCGATATTCAACAATGATTTTAAGAGCAAAGAAACATTTACAATATGAATTAAACTAATATGAAAATTATACTTTGTCTCCTATAATAGACTTCACAGAATCCAAATGCATATAATATTTCCCGTTACTCTCAAGCCAATTTACATACACAAGTCATGACTGAAGATGGTAAAGAAAAACCAAACTTTTTGACCAGCAAATATCAGTTAATCATGCCTATTGTACTTTAGAAAGAATAGGGAAAAATGAGCGAACTAAATTTCTTTGATATGAAAAACTTCCTCAAATAGTAAGCTCCCAATTAAAATTTTCTCAACAAATCCAAACAGCTACCTCTTGCACCTATAGTAGAAATTAATCAAGCTAAAACAAAATTTTCCATGTATACATTACCCAATTTGAGGGACCATTTGGTGATCATGATCTTCCACAATAGTAATACTGTATAACACAAGCTAGCCTAAATTCATTGAAATTAGGAAATTACACAATTCACAATTTGGATGAAACTCGGATATGGCAATAGCCTACTTATTATGATAAGAATCATACCAAAAAAGAAAAAAAATCTAATCAAACAATAAAATTGGAATAAAATAAAAGAAATTAAAAAAAAAAGAACAAAACAATCCAATAAACTATACCTTTCCATAACTCAAAAATTCAGTGATAATAATCCGATTATCGAGGGGAATTTTAGTGCTCAAATTGGAATTTTCGCCTTTTGGAGCGGCGATGGTAGAGGAGGAGGATGCAAAGATGGAAATGCTACAGCAGGAACTAAGAGCAGTAGGTATGGAGAGGATTTTAAAGTGAAAAAATGATGATTAGATTTTTAATGATTAAAAATAATTAGGGTGAGAAGAGGAGGGAGAAGAAAATGACGTATTAGAAGTTAGAGCAATGATATACTTTAAAAAAAGAATATGGTTCAATAGGAAAAAATAGAGTGACATAAGAAAAAATGGTTTTTAAATTTTTTTTAAAAAAATATTCAAAACTCTAAAAATTCAGTATAAGTGAATGCTAGCTCAATTATAAGAATAAAAATTTTTCACAATTTGAATTTAATAATCTCAGAGCTCAACATTTAATATATATTGTAATATCCCGAGTTTTTAAATAATTTTAAACTGCGTCGGGATATGCAGTGTTAATAATTTTTATAATATTTATGATTATTTTATGAGTATGCTATTTATTAAATTCATTTTTAATTATTTTATAATATTTTAAGATATTTACATAAAGTTTTCTCAGGAATTTTATTTTCGGAAAAATTAAGACGTAAATAATTAAATATTAACTATTTTAAACAGTTTTATGAATTTGCATAAACTCATACATGATTTTAAAGTGCCAAATAAAATACTTGTTTGTGCATGCATTTAAAGTTAAAATTAGGGTTTATTTAATTGAATTAAATTATAATATATAGTTTTAATATTAATTAATTAGGTGTGTATATATGTATATATGTGTATATATTATTAAAATGTGTGTGTGGTGCACATTTATTGTGTATATTGTATTAAATATTAATATAATATAAAGTAGGATATATATATACATATATAGATATAAAATCATTATCAAAAATAAAGTTTGAGAAAATTACAGAATTACCATCAACTACATCCCCTTTTTCCCCGATCGGTTTCTGTCACCCTCACCGCCTGTCATCCCATTTTCAGGCTATCGGTGTGCCACCCTGAGCTCCGACCTTCCCAGCCAGCAGCTCCGCCACCCTCTCTTCTCTTCTCCGACGTCGTTTCACCCTATTTTGGTCGAGAAGCTGAAATTTGAAGCCACCGTGAATCAAGCATTTTTCGGCCACCAAATTTGACACCACCGGTCTCTATCTCTTCCTTGAGCTCTGATGAGTCCATTTCCAAGATTTTTTTCACTTGAAACGGTCTAGATTTTCCTAGGTTTCGATTTATCATTTTTGACCATTTAGGGTTCTTGAATTTTTTTAGCTTTGATTTGGTTGATTCATGCAAACTCCCTTCACAAACATTGATCCTTGTAGCTTAATATACCTTTTTGAATTTTTAAAAATTTTTGGGAATTATTTTTATTTCTGTGAATTTTTATTATTTTATTAATATTTTCTAATTTTTGAAAATTAATTAATTAAATTATGAAATTGTGTTTTATGGTGATTATAAGTATTGAAATGCATTTTAGAAATTTATTTGTAATTTTTGTAAATTTTATATAATTATTTGGAATTTATTTAGTTTATGTAATTTTGGGAAAATTAGGTTAATTATGTGTTTTATTAAAATTAATTATTTAATTGAGTATATTTATTGATATTATTGAATTAAATGTTGAGAAAATTAATTTTGATTAATTATACTATTTTTGGTGAATTTTTGATTAATTTTAGTGAATTTACGAAACTAGGGGTATTTTGGTAATTTGGCACTAAATTGGCTAAAAATATAATTAAATTGGTTTTACTAGTTATTTGTGGTATAAAAATGATTTCTAAAAATTATATAGTATTTTTAAATAATTAAAACTATTTTTCATAAATTATTTTCAAATTATATATAATATACGATTTTTCTAAATAAATGGGTTTTTATTAATTTTAGTGAGTTTTAGGGTTAATTATGTAATTTGGATTTATAAAAGGTATTTTGGTCAATATTTATGAATTTATTGAGAATTACCGATTTTTAATAATATTTTATTAAAATTAGGGTTTTTGTATATTTATCGGTTAAATAAATATTTTTGGCGTTTAAATATCTAAATTTGCTATATTTTGAGTATTTAAGGTCATTTTGATATTTTTCAGTATTTCTGTAATTATTTTGTGAATTGTAAACCTCGGTCGGTGAATTATAGTATGGAGTCCGACCGAGGGATTGTGAATTACGTTCTGCGTATATTCGAAATGTATTTCTTTACAGGACTAGCTATACTCTTTGAGTAGAGAGATGTCCATTTTACAAGGGAGGTTCTGCAGGATTTTCGGTAGAATTCTCATAAAACGTGATGTCTGGTTGAATTCTTATTCTAATTCTGTGTCTAGTATTCTTAGATCGAGTCTTTAGAATTTCTGTTAGAATTATTTTGATTTCATGTTATCATTTGTTTGATTAGTTGCGCCGTGACCGAGGCCTAGGGACCAGGCCCGTTGGACCCGTCTTGAGGAGCGCAATAACTGTGAGTTGTTATTTTATATATATATATATATATATATATATATATATATACATATATATGTTTTAGGGTGCATGTTTTAGAAATGTATGGTTTATTTTAGTAAAGTATGCATAAATAATTTAAGTATTACTTAGGTTTATTTTTGGTATATTTTGGTATATTTTAAACTATATGTATGTTTTATTAATGATTTATACTTAAAAATTTTTTAAGTATATTTCTAGTTCATTTTGTAATTAAATTAAATTTATTTGACGTATATATACTGGGAATATACCTGGTTTATTTTTGGTATATTTTTAGTATATATATGGTTTATGTTGCTATTTTACTTAATATCATGCATCATTTGTTTTAATAATGTATGTTTTATATATTAATGAAGGATATCAATAGAACGTGCTACCTAGTGGGCAGTACTAGGACCGAGTACGTATCGGTACGCTGATAGCATTTAGGCTTCATTACTAACCTATTTGTGATATTGATCGGATTGATTTGATTTGATGTGTGATATGATTTGGGAGTGTGATTGCTGGAGCTCAGTTGACCAAGTGTCTCGGGGCCAATCACACTGACAGTCAGACTGATGGAGCTCGGTTGACTTAGCGTCTCGGGGCCAGTCTACTGTCCAAATGGAACAAGTGAATATATTTGGAATAAGTGAGCCTGTATGGCTAGAGTGTTGTCTAACACTGTTTGAGGTTGCGATTTTCTAGGGTTCTATTTGATCCTTCATATATGGATGTATTTCTTAATATTTATAAAATGGTTTTGCTGCATCTGAGTGATTTTACTTGTATATTTATTTATTATTTATACTATTGAATGCGCGCATTGTCATTTAGCTATGCATATATATATATTATGAAATTCACTCAGTGAGGTATGACTCCCTTCCATTGACTATTTTTCAGAAGATTCATCGTCTTCAGACCTCAATAGCAGACCTTTACGTCGAATTTCTTCTGCCCCCGCTTCACTATGTAAACTGCTTACCTGAGCTTTATTTTATAATCTAAACACTGTAGTAGTTGTAGACAGTTGTGAGACTTATGTATTACATTATGGTTATAAGAAATTTGTATTATAAATATTTGAACTGAGATTTGTATTTAAAAGATATCATTTATATGAGATGAGTTATTTATTTAAATCCATTGGTGGATATTTACTTTATCTTATTTATAATTTTGTTTCCGCTGCAAAATATTTTAATTATGTTATTATTATTATTGCATGTTTTACTTTATTTTTAAGCTTGCTACGGGTTCCGGATTCAAAAGAATTCCTGTTCTCTAGTGTCGGTCATGGCCCCTGCATAACTAAATGACAACGCACACATTTAATAATATATATAGTACAAATATATACAGGCAAAATCACACAGATGTAGCAAAATCATTTTATATATATACTGAAAATAACATTAGTTTATGAAGGATCAAATAGAACCCTAGAAAATCGCAACCTCAAACAGTGTTAGATAACACTCTAGTCATACAGGCTCACTTATTCCAAATAAATTCACTTGTTCCATTTGGACAGTAGACTGGCCCCGAGACACCAAGTCGACCGAGCTCCAGCAGTTTGACTGTCAGTGTGATTGGCGCCGAGACACTTGGTCAACCGAGCTCCAGCAATCACACTCTCAAATCACATCTCACACCAAATAAATCAATCCAATCAATATCCACAAATAGGTTAGTAATTTTACCTAAATTCTATCATTGTACCGGTACGTACTCGGTCCTAGTGCTGCCCACTAGGTAGCACGTTCTATTGATATCCTTCATTATTATATAAAACATACATTCATAAAATAAATGATGCATGATATTAAATAAAATAACAACATAAACCATATATATACTAGAAATATACCAAAAGTAAATTAGGTATATTTTGAGTATTTATACGTTGAATAAATTCAATTTAATTATAAAATAAACAAGAAATATACTTAAAAATATTTTAAGTATAAATCATAATAAAACATGCATATAATTAAAAATATACCAACAATATACCAATCATATACCAAAAATAAACCTAAGCAATAACTAAACAATTTATGCATAATTTACAAAATAAATCATACATTTCTAAAACATGCAATCATAATACAAGTATATATAGAATAACAACTCACAGTTATTGCGCTCCTCGAGACGGGTCCGATGAGCTTGGTCCACTAAGCCTCGGTCTCAGCGCAACTAAACAAACAAATGACAATACGGAATTAGAATAAATCTATCAAAATTCCTAGAGACTCGATCTAAGAATATCAGACACAAAATCGGAATAAGAATTCGACCGAACATCACGTTTTACGAGAATTCTACCAAAAATTCGGCAGAACCTCCCCTATAAAACGGACATCTCTCTACTTAAAGAGTAGAGCCGATCCTGCAAAAAAACACGCTTAAAAAATATACAGCCATAACCCCTCGGTCGGACTCTTAAACTACAATTCTACCGACCGAGGTTCACAATTCACGAGATAATTATAGAACACATTAAAATGCCAAAAATACCAAAAATACCCTTTAATACTCAAAATATAGCAAATTAGATATTTAAAAGCTAAAAATAATTATTTTACTGATAAATACATAAAAACCTTAATTTTAATAAAATATTATTAAAAATTCATAATTCTCGATAAATTCATAAATATTAACTGAAATTCATTTTATAAATCCAAATTACATCATTAGCCTAAAAACATATTAAAAATCAATAAAAACTCATTTATTTAGAAAAATAATATATTATATATAATTTGAAAATTTTTTATGAAAAATAGTTTTAATTAGTTAAAAATACTAAATAATTTGTAGAAATCATTTTTATACCTTGAATTTAATTATATTTTTAGCCAATTTAGTATCAAATTACTAAAATACCCCTACTATATATAAATTCACTATAATTATTCAAAAATTCACTAAAGTAATAAAATTTCTCAACATATAATTCAATAATATCAATAATTATACTCGATTAACCAATTAATTTCAATAAAATACATAATTAACCTAATTTTCTAAAAATCACATAAACTAAATAAATTCATGATAATTATATAAAAATCATAAAAATTACAAATAAATTTCTAAAATGCATGTAATATCCCGTATTTTTAAATATTTTTACACTGTATCGGGATATGCAGTGTTAATAATTTTTTTATATATATTACGATATTTTTACGATTTGATATGTATTTAAAACCTATTTTAATTATTGTGTATTATTTAAAGTCCTTTACGTAAAATTTTCCCGGGACTTGCATTTTCGGGAAAATTTTCACGTAAATAATTTACTATTAATTATATTAAATAGATTTACGGACTTGCATGAACTCATACATATTTTTAAATTACTAAATAAAGCCTATGTGTATATATATTTATTTAATTAGGGTTTAATTTATTACCCTAATATTTTATTATTTATTTATTAATTTTATTGTTATTTAATTATTTTATTTATTATTAAATTTTAAATTATTATAATAATGTGTGGTGTGAGATTTTTCCCGAATATTTTATTAAAATTATTTTTTTTCTTTTTCTTTTTTCTTTTTTCTTTTTCTTTTTCTTTTTCTTTTCCTTTTCTTTTCTTCTTCTCCTTTCTTCTTCCCGAGCCCGTTCCTTCTCCCCTCCCGCTGCAACCTCTGACCACCTACCTTCGGTGTGCTGCCAGCAGCTCCGCCTTCCCCAGCCAGCTACTCCGCCGCCCCTAACCTCCTTCCCCAGCGCCGACTAGCTCAAATTTCCCCATTTTGGCCGAAACTTCCCTCCTCGCCGTTCACCAACTTTCCGGCCACCATTTTTGACACCGCTGGTCTCTTTCTTCTCCTTGAGCTCTGGTGAGTGTGATTCTAGCTTTGGTTTGAGCTGAAATGGTTTTGATTTGCTTAGGTTTTGAATTTTCGAATTCGGCCATTTTAGGGTTTTTGATTTTTTTGAACTTTTAATTGATTGATTCATGAAAACTCCCTTCACAAATGTTGTTACCCTTAGCTTAATATACATGTGTGAATTTTTGTAGAATTTTTGGAGATTATTTTGATTTTTGGGTATTTTTGAATATTTTAATATTTTTTTCTAATTTTCGGAAATTAATTAAGTAAATTATGAAATTGTGTTTTATGATAATTATAGGTGTTGAAATGAATTATAGGAATTTATTTGTAATTTTTATGAATTTTTATGTATTTATTTTGAATTATTTAAGTTTATGTAATTATTGAAAAATAGGGTTAATTGTGTTTTTAATTGAAATTAATTGGTTAATTGAGTTTAATTATTAATATTATTGATAAATATGTTGAGAAAATTAATTTTGGATAATTATACTATTTTTGGTGAATTTTTGAAGTAATTATAGTATATTTATATATATAAGGGCATTTTGGTAATTTTACACAAAATTGGCTAAAAATGTAATTTAATTGGTTTTAATAGTTATTTAAGGTATAAAAATGATTTCTACAAATTATTTAGTATTTTTAACTAATTAAAACTATTTTTTCGTGAATTATTTTTAATTATATATATAATATACGATTTTTTTAATAAAATGAGTTTTTATCGATTTTTACTGTGTTTAAAGGTTAATTATGTAATTTTTACTTATAAAATGAATTTCTATGTTATAAGGGTATTTTTGGAATTTCTGAAATTATTTTGTGTTTGTGGACCCCGGTCGGTAGACTGTAGTTTGGAGTCCGACCGAGGGGTTGTGAATGAGATGTAGTGTTTATTTTCGAAGTGTGTTTCTTTGCAGGGTCGGCTCTACTCTTTGAGTAGAGAGATGTCCGTTTTACAGTGGAGATTCTGTCGAATTTTTGATAGAATTCTCGTAAAACGTGATGTCGAGTCGAACCCTAATCCTGTTTCTGTGTTTAATATTCTAGATCGAGTTTCTAGGATTTTCTGTTAGGTTTATTCTGATTTCTATCATTATTGTTTGTTTAGTTGCGTCGAGACCGAGGCCTAGTGGACCAGGCCCGTCGGATCCATCTCGTGGAGCGCACTAAGTGTGAGTTGCTATTTTATATATATATGCTTAGGGTGCATGATTTTAGAAATATATGTTTTATTTTGATTAAAATGCATAAATAATGTGATTTATATTTAAGTATATCCTTAGTTTATTTTTGGTTTACTTTTGGTATATATTAAATTATATTTATGTTTTATTAATAGATTATATTTAAAATGTTTTTAAATATATTTCGAGCTTAATTTATAATTTAATTGGATTTATTTGACGTATATATACTCAAAATATACCTGGTTTACTTTTGGTATATTTCCAGTATATATATGGTTTATAATATTATTTTACTTAATTCATGCGTCATTTAATTGTGAATGAATGTTTATATTTATTAATGAAGGATATCAATAGAACGTGCTACCTAGTGGGCAGCACTAGGACCGAGTACGTACCGATGCACTTATAGCATTTAGGCTATATCACTAACCAGTTTGAGGATTTTTATTTGAATTGATTTATCTGATGTGTGAGATGTGATTTAGGTGTGATTGCTGGAGCTCGGTTGACCAAGTGTCTCGAGGCCAATCACACTGGCAGTCAGACTGCTGGAGCTCGATTGACTTAGTGTCTCGGGGCCAGTCTACTGTCTAAATGGAATAAGTGAATATTTTGGAATAAGTGAGCATGTATGGCCAGAGTGTTGTCTAACACTATTTCCGAGGTTGTGATATTCTAGGGTTCTATGTGATCCTTCATAAATGATGATTTTCAGTAAAATATATATAAATGATTTTATTGCATTTGTGTGTATTTGCCTGTATATATATACATATTATATATATACTATTGACTGTATGCATTGTCATTTAATATGCATGTATATATATTATAGTAATTCACTCAGTGAGGTCTGACTCCCCTCCATTGACTATTTTTCAAGAGAGTCATCATCTTCAGACCTCAGTAGCAGGCCTGTACGCCAGATTTCTTTCGCTCCGGCTTCTTTGTGTAAACTGCTTCTTTGAGTCTTGAGTTTTATTTTATCTAGACACTGCAGTAGTCGTTAAATATTTAAAGAGATGTTGTATTATATTTGAACTGGATTTGTATTAAAAGATTTATATATATGAAATGATGAGAATTTGATTTAAATCCAGTTGGTGGAAATGTTATTGTGAGATTTATGATTTTATTTCCGCTGCATTATATATTGTTATTATTACTATTGCATGTTTTATTTTATTTTTATTTTTAGGTTTGCTACGGATTCCGGATTCGAAAGAATTCTCGTTCCCTAGTGCCGGTCATGGCCCTTGTTTTGAGTCGTGACAATGCATTTTAGCACCTATAAACACCATAAATCACAATTTCATAATTTAATTAATTAATTTGCGAAAATTAAAAAATATTAATAAAATAATCAAAATTCACAAAAATCAAAATAATTCCCAAAAATTCCAAAAAAATTACCACAAGTAGAATAAGCTACTAAGATCAATTTTGTGAAGGAAGTTTGTATGAATCATTGAAATTGAAGCTCAAAAAATTCAAGAACCCTAATTGGCCGAAAATGAAAATTTAAAACCTAGGAAAATCTAGACCAAATCAAGTGAAACAAAGCTTGGAAATGCACTCACCAAAGCTCAAGGAAGAGATAGAGACCGGTGGCACTCCAAATGATGGCCGGAACCGGGTTGATCGGTGATGGGAGCAACTTTTGATCACTTGACGAAAATTGGGCCAACAACACCGGAAATGGAAGCTTGGGGTGACAGAACAAGCTGGAAGGGAAGGTGGCACGCCAGGAAGCACAATGACGGGAAGAAAATGGCGTGACAGTGGCCGGAGGGGAGGAAGAACATTCGGGAAGAAGAGGATATATCTATCTTTTATATTATTTTAATATATAATTTAATATACATAATAAATATGCACCACACACAAATTTTAATAATATGTATACACACATATACATATATACACACTTAATTAATATTAAAACTATATAATATAATTTAATTTAACTAAAATAAACCCTAATTTTTAATTTAAATGCATGTATACGTATATGTTTTATTCGACACTTAAAAATCATGTATGGACTCATGCAACTTCATAAAATTGCTTAAAATAATTAATATTTATTTATTTACGTTTTAATTTTTCCGAAAATGAAACTCTCTGGAAAATTTTACGTAAAATACTTAAAATAATTAAAAAAATAACTTTAATAAATGATGAACTAATTGAATAATCATAAATATATATTAAAATTATTAACATTGCATGTCTCGATACAGTTTGAAATTATTTAAAAATTCGAGATATTACAATTATAAAAATAAACATTTGTCACAATTTGAATTTAATAATTTCAGAGCTCAACATTTAATATATATAAACTTTAAATTAAATATAACAATATTATCTCTTAAAAAATTCGTAAACAAAATAAAAAAAATTAATTAACTTTACATTACATTTCATTACTTAATTCTCATTAACAATTTTTTTTGGCGAAATCCATTTTTAAGCTCCTGAAATATAGTAGTTTTTTTTATTGAGCCCTCTATCATTTTATTGCATTACATTAAGTCCTTATATTATTATTTATGTAGTTATTGAGCTCAAATTTAAAAAATTTCATAGATATGTTATTTATCCTATAAGAGTTTAATACATTAAATAAATAATAGTATAAGAATTTAATATATATATAAATAATAGTATAAGGGGCTCAATATATATATAAATAATAGTATATAAGGTCAATAGTTACATAGGCTTAATATAATGAAATAAAAGAATAAAGATTCAATAGAAAAAATTACTATAGTTTAGGGGCTTAATAACGGTTTTTGTCTTTTTTTTTTTTTTAATGCTATTCTTGTTAATTGTTAGTTGTAGTATCACTATCAAAAACGACGCCGCTTTAATGGAACGAGATCGATATTGGAAGACAAATAAAATTGATTTTTTGGGGTTAAGCTGCAATTAGCTGCTAAATGGATGCAATTGAAGCTGCCGCTGTCTCTCCTCCTCCGTCCCCTTCCCAGTCAACTCAACCGCGACATTTTTACGTCGCCGTCGATAGACCTCAATTCAAAATGGTCTGTTTCCTATAATACATATCGTTCAATTTCGAATATTGAAAGTGAGGTCAAGTTCAATGACACTGAAACGACGACGTCGTATATGTAATTTGACAGGAGACATTTGTGGACCTATTAGGAGTCGCCGGCCGCCGCCCTGGGCTACCGATGGTGGTTTGTTGCAGTTCACGTGACGAGCTGGATGCCGTATGCTCTGCCGTTTCTAATCTTCCCTACATTTCTTTTGCTTCTCTGGTACTCTCATAATCCCATTTTCATTACTCTGTTTGTCTCTAAAAGTTCAATTTTTTAAGCTGAAAAAAGTCTATATTGAATTTAAAACAAAGGGATAGTGTTGTGATGCATATAGCTTTTTGTTCTTATGCATTTTAAGATTGATGCAGCATGAGCTGAATAGCTGATGGTTTTTAAACATTTTTATCTTGCCTGTATTACACTGTAGGATTTGTAATACATCTATGTTACAAATGCTACCATTGGTGTAATACACCTAGTGTAGGCAAGAATTTCCGGTGTTGTAAAAGCATATCAATATTCATATGTGCAGTTCTTTGAGTGTTACAGGCTTTGATGCTTGTGTTGTAGGCCTTTTTTGCTTGAGGTTATTATTTTAGGTATTGTGTGGCATTAAGAAATCAATGTTGGGATATGTTTTTTTTTTTTTTTTTTGAACTGGTTGGGATATGTTATGGTTAGGGGTTTTATGTTATTTATTTATGTTACATGGTTATGTATTGGAATGCTTCGTAATGTTGCTTCTGCAAAATGTAACTATGCCAGTACAGTGATCTAGCTGAAGCAGAACGAACTCTAGTATTGGAGAAATTTAGGAAAGTTACAATGTGTTGGAACCAGAATGCCACTGCTCAATCAGGAGATGGAGATGAAATTGGAAAACACGAGGATAATTCTCATATGATAATTGTAACAGATGCCTGCCTTCCGCTTCTTGCTTCTGGAGAGTCTCTAATTTCTGCACGTGTTCTGATCAATTATGGGCTACCAACAAAGAAGGTGCTAATGATTATGGTTAATTGATTTATTTTATGGACTATCTCTCTTGCTTTTTATCTCTCCACAATCTGCATTATGCACAAAGCTATATTCCAGGCAATTTTATAGTTGGGGCAATTTAATATTTCTTTATGGTGTGCTATATATGCTTTTGAATTTGGCCCTAGAGCCCTGAAAATGGCACTATAAACTAAAATTGAGCCAGCTGCTAAATTAATGGCAAATGATAGACTAGCATATTGCAATTTCTTCTTTTCTTGGGATCTTCATATCCCATTCCTTGGATTTATATTTTATGAGTTCGGAATCTTAGTTTCAGTGGATGTCTGATTATCTTCTAAATTTGAATAGGCCATCATTTAGACTTTTTTTTTTTTGGTTCCATGATTGCCTCCAAGGCTGTTTCATGTACATCAAAACAAACTAGTAGCAAGACCATATATGGTTCAGTCATATCTTTAATGAAATATGCCTGTCTAGTTGAAAGGAGTCCGAGTGAACTAACACAAATTAGATGAAATCGTGTATTTCTCTATCCCTATTTGGGTGTGAGAGGTTTAACCTAATTCTGGGACCAAGATATCCTTACAACTACAAGCATTGACCAAAGTTCTCCTGATCCTGAATCCCTCAGGAAGAATATGATGTATGATGTGTCCAATTGGGAAATCCTTAACCACTGGACCAATTGATTTGCTTTCCTATGGACAAGGTACATCCATTTCCTATTTAGCAACTGCTGGTATGACCATGCTGATGTTTAACTGGAGATGATGAACTTAGCTACATGCTGCATTCAATTTTATCAAGAATTCTGGAATTATTTTTCATGCGCATTCATGTGTTTTTTATTCTTAATGCTTATAAATACGGGATTTATTTTTTATATTCTTGTTATTAATTCGTTTGCTTGCAGGAAACATATGCAAGACGCATGGCTAGTTGTTTGGCCTCAGGTTTTCTCTGAGTCTATATTATTTTGACACTTATGTTGAATAGGTTTGCAACTGATAATGATAATAAATAATTGCAGATGGGATTATTATCAATATGGTCGTTGGGGGAGAAGTGGTGACTCTTAAAATTGTTGAAGAGACCAGCAGTCTTGTCATTGCTGAAATGCCTATAAATGTATGTCGTTTGCTTGTTCCCTACATATGGCTTTGCATTCAATTTACGATTTTAAAGGGCCAATTAGTTACACCTGTAGACAAGCAGTTAAGATTCTAAATTTCATTGAAAAGGAAAAAATTGCAAGTATGATACCATCTATTAATTTATTTGTTGTCATCATTTCCATTTTTTCAAGCAATTTTGTGTTTACTGAGCAGTGAACTTGAACATGCACATTTTTTATTAACGCAAATTTGTTCTATGTTCCAGATTTCTGAGATTCTGTGAGGATAATTATTTCTGCAATGACTACATTGCAAAATGAGGATCAACTTCTCATACTCTTTCCAACAGTTGGAGACTTCACATATAATTTGGATAATCTCTGAGTAGTTGCAAAAATGTTCAAAATTTTTATCAGCCTGAGTTTACATAATTCCACCATATTACATGTAGATTTGTTTTTTCCCATTGTCTTCCTTAAGAAAAATAAGTTGTAACCTATATGGTTACTGAAGTGAGGGAAGGAAAGTAAAATGGCTTTGAATTTTGCTGACAAATCAGCTTTTAAATTGTTGTAATATTAGCTTTATCCCATTTGAAAAATTCATTTCTAGGCAGCACTAACTAGGAGTATTTACTTCATTCCTGCAGGACAAACGCAATGAAATGAAATATCTTTGCTCGATGTGTTCATGATGAAATTACAATAATGTCACTAGAAGATCAAAAGCAATATTTTTTTTTTTTTAAAAAAGGAGTGAAGTTGATGGTTTCTTAACACTATTTTTATGATGGAGTTTCCCTCCTGACAATACCAAAAAAGAAATTTATACAAATTTCTGCATGTATGGTTGGAAATATGAGACTTTCAAATTGTTTGATTTGTTTGAGATGGGCTGTTAACTAGTGTCAATTTGGACTCATCTTCCTTGAAATATAGAATTGTGCAAATGTTGTACTTGAGCTGTGTTTGAAGAAAGATGATTTCTCTCTTAGAACTCCTAGTTACATTTTGTTCGTCGAATATGAGTCAAAGTTGTGTCATTATTTGAGAAGAATTTTGTGTCTGGATTTTCGCAAGGAACATTTTTCATGCGAAGGGCGAAAGTGGATAACTCATCCAAATTGATTCGTTAGAAACTGTTCTGTGGGAGTCTCTGTTGGGTTATGTTGAAATTCCTGTCTTTATCAGGATGCCAGGAAGGGTGGAGTTGATCGTACCAAGTTTATCGGACCCACTAACATGTTATGCTGTACTATCTACTGTTCAATGTCTATGCAGAGAAGGACAGTACAGTCCTAGATCCAGCACAATGAATTGTTCAGCTCAAAGTTGGTAAGCGCAGCTTTAACAAGTAACCAACCGGCCCCCTTTCCCAAGCCAAAAGTACATAAAATTTGGGATGAGTGAAACATGAAAGTATATGATTATTGACAGAATGTAAACTACTTGTTGGAAAAGAATGTGTGTTTTCCTTGCATATTTAGATCTTTATTTTCTCTTTTGCGTTTGATATATATGTATAATGTATTGATGTCCTTAGGGCCTCCCTTGCCATATATATATATATCACCCACTTGAAAAATCCTAGGTCTTAGAATGTGTTCTTTTGTGATGATCACAAAATATCTTCATCATATAGGAGGACACTTGATGATGATAAAGAAATTGAGAAGGATGCAATAAAACATTAGTTGTCTTGCATAATGAAATTTACAAAAATAAACAAGACTAGCAGTAAGCACCTCACTGTCACAGAATTTTATGTTGAGAAATGAACAAAATAAATAATTTTTTTTTCATATGAATCAACATCCTGACGGTCCCAAAATTGAATAGAAAAGGGAAGTCAGAAAGGGTTTTGGGAATCGAAAAATCAATGATTTAGAGACCAGTGGGTCACTGCCATGTAGTAGAAGTTTCAGCTGCAGCATCTAATCACGTGAATTCACCTCATACAATGCCAACCCATTTAGGGGAAAGAAGAAAACCTTCCAAAGTTTAATCCTTTAATGGAGTATTTTAATAGATGAAGGCCATGTCTAATAGAAGGGAAGAAGGGGACAGAATTGACCCTTTAGTGTCATGTACATTGTGCATTCATTTATTATTAGCCTTGTATGTTGTATAATTTAATTAGCTTATGTCCCTACACCATGCTCCTTGCATCTTCTAATAGGAAAACATTTTATATATGTGGGTGTATGGTGCTATTTGTCCTGGTCCCTTATTACCCAAGATAGAGGCCATTGGATTTTTAGGCTACCATGGTTGTAATTAATTAAGGAATTAAGTAGCTAATGGTAATCTTTATCCAGTCCTGATTAAACTTGTAGTTGATGATGACCACCACCCACAAGAACGAGAGAAAAGTCCCTACAACGAAAAAGAAAACAAAAAGAAAAATAGCGGTTGAGAGATCATTTTTAGTTTCTTTTTATTCAGAAAACTTTGGGATATCGCTGCCATGAACAGTAGACACTTTTGGTGGATAACTGCCAGAAACAGTATGCTGTCATGAACTAAATGACAAGTTATATAAATTCATAAGAGTTATGCACTAATTAAACATCATTTTGGTTCCTTTTTTTCTCCACAGTAGTCTCAAAATTACCATTTTTTTTATATATATTGTAGTCAGAAATGAAAATCTATGGGTACCATGGAGTGGCCCCTTCGAGGTACGTAGCTCCAAAAGGAAATTTTGACAGCACATTTTGCTATTGGTATGCACTGTAATTTGAAAGTTAGCTTAAATATAGTTTGGCCTGGCTTGCAGAGAGATTGCATCTGGCCATGACCTGAAAAGAAACATCTCCATTCTTCTGGCAAATGGCAAAAATGCTTGTGGGTTAGTCAAAGCCATGCGTGTGCATATGTTTAAAGCACGAAAATCATATAAATCCTTCCCATCTGCTAAAAAAATAATAAAATGATTTAAGCAATGCGTGTGCTTGCATCGTACAAAAAAGACTCCCCAATGAATCATCCAAATCATCTTTCTTTTCACATAAACAGAACTGTACTTTTGCAGAGCAGCTGTGTCTGTGTGTGTTCGTCTAGCTATTGCATGTTGCATACTTGCATGGCTTTCTACAGGCACGTGGCGAGGACAGCACATACGTGCTAGTCCATTAATCATATAGGTTTATCAGAGGTTAAATGCACCCGATTCTAATTATCAAGTCACTCGCCTCGAGCCCGCTCGCTCGGAAAATGACACAGGGAGAGAGAGAAACAGACCCCACCTGTTAATAAGATTCTTTCATTTTGAAGTGGGGCACAGGAAGGAAAAGGCCGGGAGAGGCATGAATAGAGAAAACAGTGGTTGTCTTAGACATTACCATGACTTATAGATGATGCATGTGTTGACAGCTTTTCATGTTTGGCATTTGGAGGAGCTGCCAGCAACCGTTTTCAAATTATAAGTGAAGGGTGTGTGGTTGTTTCAATTTTTTTCTTTTTTTTCCCCCTCAACTCATTGCCAAATATCAAGAAAAAAAAAAGGGCCTCAAAAAAAAAAAAAAAAAAAAAAAGATTAGTAGAAAATTGCAAAAAGAGTGAAGGGCGTGTTAAGTTTTTTAGAGTCCCGACGAACCTTTTGATAGAAAAGGACGAACCACCCGCATGGTCACCCCTCCTTATCCTCCCCACACAAATGACAAGTCCATTCCTTACCGCCAAACCCTAACTAACCTCCGTAACAAAGAGCACAAAAAAATAAAAATGAAAATAAACAAACAAAAGGCTTAGCTCTATTCCTAAATATCTCTTTATATATATATATATATATAGGAGGTGTAGCAAGAAAAGAATGTTTCTGATAACCAAACTTGAATCTTGAAAGTATTACTAATATTTATACAACACCTTTGCTTGCTAGCATTTCTTTTTTTCGACTAGCTATATATATAGTGCTGAAGCTGAAGAGAAATCTTGATCTTCTTATAAAATGAATGATCAAGGAATGATTTCAGCTTCAGTTCCTCTGTTGGGAACTTATAGCTGTCAAAAATCAAGGCAAGAAAGTGCTAAGTATGTTTCATCAGAGAAACGAGATTCTCTTCGTTACTGCCTGCAGTATCAAGCATGGCGTCCTTCTCTTTCTCAGGTTAGTTTCAGAGCTAAGCTACTGATATATAGTGTTTCTTGTGCCTTGTTTTGTATGGTGTTTGCACCTTTCAAAAGGAAATCATTTTCTTGTTTCTTTTATTAGGTTCAATCTTATTTTTGTTTCCTTGTTTCAGGCTGTTGATGAGATGAAACATCTCTACACCATAGCCTTTCCTATGATCATTACAGGGCTTCTCATTTATGGCAAGTCTGTTATATCTATGTTCTTCATGGGGAAATTAGGGAAAGAAACATTAGCAGGAGGATCTCTGTCGATCGGTATCGCTAACATCTCTGGTTACTCTGTCATCTCCGGCCTTGCTATGGGTATGGAAGCTATCTCCTCTCAAGCCTGTGGAGCCAAAAAATGGCCTCTGATGGGACAAATCCTTCAACGAACAATCGCAATTCTCACCTTGGCATGTATACCCATCTCTCTTTTATGGCTAAACGTTGAGCCTGTCCTTACATTTTGTGGTCAGGACCCAGCAATCTCATCCATTGCATCTACTTATCTAGCATTCTCTCTTCCGGATCTAGTTCTCCAATCCTTCATCAATCCTCTTAAAATCTACTTAAGAACTCAAAACATAACGCTTCCTCTCATGCTCAGTGCAGCTTTTGCATTAGTTTTACATGCTCCTATCAATCACATCCTTGTCTATCACCTCAGCCTTGGCATTCAAGGCATTGCTGTGGCTGTGACTATAACAGACCTCACTCTCCTTTCATCCCTTTTGCTTTACATCTGCTTCTCTGGCATTTGTCGTGAGTCGTGGCAAGGTTGGTCGCTTGAATGCTTCGACGAATGGAAGCCAATTCTTGGCTTAGCCATTCCCAGTTGCATCTCTGTGTGCTTAGAATGGTGGTGGTATGAGCTCATGATTGTGCTTTCAGGGTTCTTAGCAAATGCTTCTGATGCGGTTGCGACAATGGGAATACTGATACAAGCAACTTCACTTCTATATATCTTCCCTTCATCACTAGGCCTAGCTGTGTCAACTCGAATAGGCAACGAGTTAGGTGGAAACCAACCTAACAAAGCCAAAACATCATCCATTGTTGCATTATCTTGTGCCATCATCACGAGCCTTATTGCAATGTTTTTCATGATGTCAATGAGGCATGTCTGGGGACAAATTTTCACAACAGATAATGCAATATTGTCATTGACAGCCAAGGCAATGCCGGTGGTGGGTCTGTGTGAGTTAGGGAACTGCCCACAAACCACCGGTTGTGGGGTGCTTAGAGGCAGTGCTAGGCCGAGCCTTGGAGCCAACATCAATTTGGGTTCATTTTATGGTGTTGGATTGCCTATTGCCGTACTGATGGGATTTATGATGGGGTTGGACTTGTTGGGTCTATGGCTGGGCTTGTTGGCAGCTCAGATTGTTTGTGCAATAATCATGGTGGTGGTGCTGATGAGGACAGATTGGCAAGTGGAAACTAGTAGAGCAAGAGAGCTCACTGGTGTTGATGGTGACAGTGGTAAAGCGGATGAGAGTAAAACAAAAACACTTGAAGGATACATTAATTTCAGTAACCATTGTTGATTAGAGAAAATCAACTACAAAAATTAGTTAGTGCTTCTCTTTCACTTCTTTGAAATTGAAGTTTACATATCTTAATTTTGCATTGCATATGTTTTGTAATATGCTCGCAATTGGGCCTTTTGTTTGGTTAAATATCACAATTATAAACAAAATATTTTGTAATTTTTGGGTCGTTTAATTGCCTTAATTTTATGTTCATACTGCATACTATGCATGGAAACATTAATTGCCTATTTCACTGTCCAAGATTATTTTACAATTACATGCACTGCCAATACTTGGTCTTCCTTGCCAGACAGGATTCACCTTTCAATTGAAATTATTGATTTCCTTCTCAGCAATCAATGTGCAATTAATCAAATTGTGTGGATGACTATGATCCATGTTACTTTAGACGTGAGGTTGGAGGAAGTTGCACGTATCATATAACCAAAAAGTACAACATGAGGCTCATGAAAGAAGTGAATTTTGATATTACTAAAAAAAAAAAAAAAGTCAACAACCAATCAATTCATAGAAACTGAATCTACTTTTACTTAAATAATATTTCGAATCATAATGTATAAAATAATATTAAATTAATTATTAAAATTTTTTTATATTCAGTTAAAATTTAATATACCTTAAATATCGATAGTTTATAAAAAAACATTTCAATTATATCATATTATAATTATTTTATCAATTTTAAAAAAATAATTGTTTGATTTTTCTATTGATAATTAACAAAATATATATGATATTTAAAATTCTATTTAATTTAATTCGATTCAAATAAAATTGTAAAATAATAAAAAAAATTTAAAAGTAAATATAATATTTTAACATATATAACTTAAATTTAAAATATTATTTAAATAAAAATATATATGATCCACCGGTACCAAATATTTATGAGAGGAAAGGTCTTCTCCCTAAAATTTTCACCTGTCTTTGTCATACAAGAATAGAATTTAAACATTAATCTCACCGAAAGGAAATGGAGATGGGGACTACCTGGTACAAGTAATTAGGTAAGACAAGATGTTGCTACTGTCTTTGCATTTTGGAAATGCTTTATTCCTATTACAGTTTTTATTATTATTATTATTTCTTTCAAAATTTGGTATCGAATGTTTCAACAGATTGAAATTTATGAGCTACATAATTAAAAATATATATTTATATTAACATTAATTAATTAGAAAATTTAAATAAAAGACTTTTCCTATTCAATGAAAAAACCAATCAAATGTTAATTTTTTTTAAAAATATTTTAAAAAAATAATCAAGTGATAATTAATCTTTGTAAATATTACAAAATATAAGATTTAAATTTTATCGCCGTAGATTTAAAAAGAGATATACAATTTTTTAATACTTATATCATATAACCAATCTATTTAAAATATATATATATATATATATTACACATTTAATCCCTTTCCACTTGGAAATCAGGACCACTTCTTTAATTGATACTATTATTTTCTTCCGCGTCAAAGGATCTAAAGTTGTGAACCAAGCAACCCAAACAAAATTCAATTATAAATATGAGCAAGAGATTGTGCCTTTGAACCAACCGAGTGAGTACTACAATTTGCTCTCTTGAAAAAAAGGTGATAACAATCCAAGAAAAATGTTATCAAAAAATGGTTTCAGCTTTCTTAGCTTCCATGGCCTTTCAAGAAAACCCTCCTCAGTAGCAAAACCAACTTCAAGAATCGATAGCCAAAAACAAAGTTCAAGCTTCTTGTCATCATCACCATCACCAAAGGCATTCCTACCAAATGAAGAAGAAATGAAGTGGGTATTTTCCAAGTATGACATCAACAAAGATGGCAAGATTTCACGTCAAGAATTCAAGTCAGCCTTAAAAGCATTGGGAAAGGGAATGGATGATGCAGAAATAGCCAAGGCATTTGAAGCTACTGATTCGAACGGCGATGGGTTTATAGACTTTAAAGAATTCATGGAGATGATGAATAACATGGGAGAGGGAGTGAAGTCTAATGATATAAAAAGTGCTTTTAAAGCTTTTGATTTGGATGGTAGTGGCAAAATAAGTGCAGAAGAGTTAATGGAGGTTTTGAAGATGATGGGAGAGAGGCCTAGCTTAGATGCTTGTCGTAAAATGATTCGAGGAGTCGATACTGATGGAGATGGTTTGGTCGACATAAATGAATTTATGAACATGATGTCTCGTACCATGAAATCTTCATAAAGCTGCAGCTAGCTAGACTCCAATGGAATATATATACATATAGATATATAATTCTCTTGTTCTTCTTCATTTTCAATTGAGCCCACAGCTTGTTTGATTTTCATGTTGTAGAACTCATATTCACTATTATCAACATAAAGTGTGAGGCTTTCAAAAGCCATCTTCACTAAAGTGAAATCGGCATCATCATTAATTTTTTAAGCAGTCTTTTGTTAATCATCTATTAGATTATTATCTTATATATAGCTCGTATGTTTGGATGATGAATACATCAAAGTAATGCTCTATATAAAATTTTTGTCCAATTCATATTTGATTTATCACTATATGTTGCTAGATGTTAAATTCATGTGATTATCATTACTGTAATGATACACATTGTAAGTCGTCCATATACTTTCAAATTATGGGAGATAATTTGGTAATTTTATGCTGGCCGCAATACGTTATTTATATGATGACTCGTTATATCAGAAATTATCTTTATTATTATTAGTTTGGTTTAAAATTGGAAAAAAAAATTCAAACAAGTTTTTAATTCATTTCTAGTTGATTTAATTACTATCTTTAATTCTTCAAAATGAAGAATGATATAGATGTGAATATAAAATAAAATTTCAATTGGAGAAAATTTACATTGAAGACTAAAGATTAATGGTAATGCCTATTTTATAAAGGTAAACAAAAATCAAGTAACAAATAAGGTGGAATTGAATTAGTCAAAACTTCAATAATAGTGGTTTAAATCCAAAAATTTAAGACCAGGATGGAGGAATTGCTTTTATTGCCCCTAATATAAAGCTCCTGCATCTCATATGAATAATCGTAGAAAGGAAAATTAGTTTTAATTATTTAAGCAAGAAAATAACATATTAATATAACCAAGATTCAATTAAGATGGGAGGAACAGTAGTGTTCACAAATTAGATGGTAAAAGAAATGCATTAAATCCATGTTAGTGGAGGTTGTATTTGTGTAGTCAGCAGTCATGATCGGCTCATGCCACCACCAACAACAGGAGCAACTGTGATTCCTTTGCTTTGTCTGGCCACTGATTTAGCTTATTGCACAATACATGGACATGATGCTATGTGGGGAGGACGCCGCAAAATGTGCAATAGGCAGCAGAATCCTAGCTAGTGGACCAGTGGGAGAATCAAGGTGAAGCCAATTAGGCCAATTTGATGCACGAATTATCAGCCTACAACCCATTTTATGAAAGTAGCTTGTTTCTGTAGATTCTTTTTTACAAGTCAGTGCAGTATGACATAAGAAATGATGTATAACATCAACATGTAATTTCAAGCTTCGTACGCAGCAATGGTAATTTAACTTTGTCCTATATTTTATTTTAATATTAAATTTTTAATTTGTCTTTTCAATTATTAAAATTTTATTTTATTTTAGATTAAAATATATTAAATATATTCAATTAAATTTAATATACGTGATAATTGAAATAAATATATTTTTAGTGTATTCGTCACATAAATGTCCTATTAAACAATCTAATAATTTCATAGGCCTTAAAAATAATTTTGTTATCTCATTTTCAATTTGATTCTCTTTAGTACTTCCTTCATTCCTTTTTAATTTGTTGAGTTTTTTATTTCAATTTATTTAACGTTTTTCAATTGTCAATACATTTTAATTATCTTTTTTTATTATACTCTTATTTATACATATACTACTTTTGGATAGGGATATACACTGTATGGGGGAATCTAGAGATTTAAAATCTCCGGATCAATACCAAATTTTAAAAATTTAAAAAATTAAATCTTCAGCAATAGCACTAAATTTAAAAATCTTTATACCGGTACCATACCATTTTTCAAAATTATTTGGTATGGAGATTTAATTTTTTCGGAACTAATAGGTATAATATGGTCTAAAATAGAAAATTGAGAATTTATATTATACATAAATTTATACTATTAATTGAATTTATATTCATTATTAAAAATTTGATATGATATATAATTGAATTTACTTTTCATTTATTGTTTTTAAATTTAATTCATATGATTGAGAACTAAACTAAAAATAATTAATTTCTAAATAAATAAATAAAATATGAACTACATGCCATTAAGCTCACTTGAGAACTTGGGATAATAGAAAAAAATGATTTAAATATTGAGTAGCTAGGAGACAAAAAAAAAAAAAAAAACAGTATGAACTTGTTAATCACATCATGGGGATCAACATATGATCCAATTCATTTAGGCCAAATCCAAGTGGCCTGCACCAATGCAAAAAAAGCATTGAAATTTGTTGAAGTGGCTCCTGGATAACAATATGTAATAATCTCATTTAATTCATTAATTTAAATAATATTTATGAAATTAAATTACTGAATAAAAATAAATTTTATTTATTTATAAGGTTATTAATTTTTTATAAGATTAATTATTAATTATTTTGATCAAAATGTAAAACTACATCATTTTAGTTGTCCATAATATATATCTATTAATATACAAAAAAATCATATTTATAATAATTTCATTTAGCTTATTTATTTCAAATAATATCTATAAATCTAGATTACTTAATAAAAATGATAATTATTAAATATACTAAGACTGGATTGTATTTTAATTAATATAAATGACTTAATTTTTTTTTCATAAGGTCATCGTTAATTTTAATCAAAATGACTTAATTTTAGGTAAAATTCCATCGTTTTAGTTATCTATGATATATGTTTATATATATTAATAAACAATAAAAAATAATATAATACAATAATAATTAATGAATTATTAAATATAATAATTCCAATATATTTTAATTAATAAAAATAACCTAACTTTTCTTATTTTAATTTGTAAAATCATTATTTGCTTTAATTTTTAGGATCACTATTTTGGATATATATATTATTTGGTTCATTAATTTTAAATAATATCAATAAGATCATATTACTACTAAAAGTAATAATTCAAAAGTTAGGAAATATAATAATAACACTATATATTTCTCAATAATATAATGAAAATTATATAATTAACTTCATAATTATATACATTACTTCATATATATTTGGTACTATATTTGATTTTTGGTTTGATTTTTTATAAATCTTCAGTACCATATCAAATTACTCATAAATTTTGGTTTAATTTGATTTGCAGTTAAAATTATTTAGTTGGATACGGATTTAATATTGTTTGGTTCAATATTTTGATTTGGTTCGGTATTTTCTCCGTGCCGTATATATCACTAGTTTTGGGAATATACAAAGTTGATTGAGAAAATTGTTATAAGAATAATATAGTATTTTACACATGTATTAATTAAATTTTTTTAATTTATATGCGTAATCCTTAAATAACAATTAAAAAGAGGTAATAATATATATATATATATATATATAATTAAATAACGGTTAATAAAAAATCCAAAAAAATAAATTCTATGTATGTGCTATATACCTTTTTAATGAACACAATGCCAATTCTTGATATTGTGATTTATCCTAATCTAACTCATTATTAAGTTTTTGGCTATAAATGCAAGAGATCCATATGCATATAATTAAAAAAAAAAAAAGATTATTGGGTGACAATAGCAAAGATTAGTTTCCTTACCGATCTCTATATCAAAACCACGATTCTTGAGCTCTCTATATTCTTGACAAAGTGTACATGGTTCACAAAAGAAGTGAACTAAGCAATCCACACAAGGTGCCTCCTCCAAGTCGTATTGTCCTCTTAATCTTGACCTATAGCAGCATGAGTAAAAGCATGATAAGCCTGTAAAACCCAGTAAAACACCATAAACTGCCCCACTTGCGGCACAAGCTACACCATACGAACACCGAGTAAAAAAAGTATAAAAATTTGCATGAAATCAAGCTAGCTAGCTCATGGTATCAACTGATAACTTACATGTTGAACCCTTATTGACTATCTCAGGAATCTGTCCAAAGGTAATACAAGGACACATGCAAGTAACAAGACAATTTGAAGGGTCATCGCAACAGTGGAAAAGGCCAGTGGACCACCGCACTGCGGTGGTATTGGTGGAGGAGATGTATGGAGGATGAGCGTGGACGTTCATGGGTTAGCCTTGTGAAGGATAGTTTGCAGTGTCTTGGTATGGAGGATACATTTCTTTCTTTCTTTTTTTCCTAGTTGGTGGCTTGAATTGTGTGAAAAAAACTAGTTACAATTACAAGGAATAGTAGTTGCAGTTCCAATCCCTCCTTGGTATTGCTTCATTTGTCCACGATTGAGCTGGCATTTAGCTACCTTTCACCATATCTAGGCAATTTATTTGATTTTATATTGACACCATATCCAAGTTTAGTATAATTTAATTTTCATTTGAACTAATAAAAAAAAGCCTCTGAGATACTCTTTTAAATTCTAAAAACAACGGATTCATACCAATGTTTATAGATCAATTGACGAGAACTTTGCATTTCTTTGAAACAAAAAACTTGAGTTGGAGCTTTGTACATAGAATAACAAATTATGAAAAAGTTCTGTTATTTTATAAAATATAAAATACAAAATTTTACTCTCTTATAATTTTTTTCTTTAGCGCAAATAGATAGTGTGCTTGTCTTATTAGTATAGGAAAAAAAGAAAGGAAGGATAAGGATTCGAATTGTAGTTGTTCAATTTCGTATGAAAGCAATAATACTATTATACCAAACAAGAGGTAGTTTATAAATTCACTTAATTCAAACTTTAGTATTATCAAAATTTACATTGCTATTGAATATTAGAAACATTAAATATAAAAACATAATAATTAATTTTGTACATTTAAATTTACATGAATAATATATCAGAAAATAATTTTGTATTTTATAAAAATAAATAAAGATTATCAGATATTGATTACTGTGGTGATAACTCTCCCTTATGCATTTATTTAATATTAAAGGTTTAATTAATCTTATAAAAAAAGAAAAGATTAATGGTTTGAAACCTTTCCAACTTCGAAAAATCCGACATTGCCCACGTGAAGTTGAGCCGTGAAGATTGGATATGGTGAGATTTTATATTACTTGAAGTGTGAACAAGAAAAAGAATACTACGATTGCTTGTATTAACCTCTACTTAACATATATATATAAATTCCCCTGCATTGGCTAAGAAAGCTGTACGCACTTACATCGATCCTACAAGGAAGCTGCTTCTACTTAGGAAGTTGATATTCCCAGAAAAATGAATGGTGGCAAACTATGAGTATGAATGAAAACATGGGAATGCTCACTAGCCACACTTGTATAAATTATTTCGGTTTTTGATGTTAAATTTTTATTACCACTAAACACTGCAATCATTCAACTATTAGTTTAATCAATTTACAATTTAAAAAATTTTTAAAATTAAATTCTGATTAATTCATTATTCGAATTAAACTGAATTAGTTACTATGTTTTTGATTAATTTTAACTAACATCAATTTTTCCTCTGGATTATGAATTTCTCTAGCCGTGGTTACTTGTATTCAGTCTTTGTCCATGATTTCACTATCACTTGTCGACTTCATCAGGCTAAAGTTGCATTTCTTTATTCTACGATGGCAACGAATAAAGTTGCAAGAGAAAAAAAAATGTTATTCTTCAAATCTAAGGGATTTATTTTTTTAGATATAATACTCTTAAAATTATATAAATCTCATTGGTCGGTTTTATAAAAAAAAATGTAAAAATCCATTAATGATTAAAAAATAAATATATATATTTTTTCAATTAATAGCTAATAACATGGTTTTTATAGAGTTATATATATAAAAAAAATATTGAGGCCTTGTATTATGATATTATTAAACATCAGTTTCAAATAATCATTGGGGAATGCAATCACCTTAAAATAGTTATTAGTATTATGTTAAAAAAAATTATTAATATTTTTTTATTTTATGGTTCTATTTGGATTAATTTTAATTAACAAAAATTTTAATATTACTAAATATTGATGGTTTAAATAATTTTAAAAAAAGTAAAGAAAAAATAGTTGGTAAGAATGAACATGACTTAAGATGCCCATAATAAGAAAAAGATTATTCTATTCTCCACTTAAATCCAATCCTTTGAGGTTTCAACAAAACACCAAATGAGTAGCAAAGCTGCAGGACCCTTGCTCGTCTTGCACAATTCTGAATAAACCATTACTTGCAAATCAACTGCACCAAGTGAGTAGGCCATTATGGCGATTATATATGGGGTGATTATAGCGATTATGGCAATTATATGGCGATATATATATATATATTATGGAATTGGAGTTAATTTTCATAATAATAATAAATTCACCTTAACAACTATTGTATAAGTGACTAGAGTGTAAACAATTGTACTAAAAATCACTTTAAGGTAGATTCCTATGAAATAGTGGTAGGGTTACAATGGTTTTACTTAAAAATCACACTTTTTAAATAGAATTTTATCAAAATAAGTAATTTTAATAGCACAATAATTAATAATAACTATACCCAACAATAGCTATTAAATAGACATAAAAAGAATACTAAAATTTAATAAGATTTGACCAATTATGCTTATGTCCTAGAATACTGCCAAAATAATATTTTACTAATTGAGAAAATATTATAAAAGAGAGAAAGAATATAATTGCCTAAATATAGGAGAGGAGACAATTTTTGGGATGGATCTAACTAAGAGGGGGGAGGAGTTCTTTTATAACCAAAGAACTCCTCCCATCAAAATAAAAATCCCAATGTGGGATTATTTTGCCAAAACAATAAATCTCCACCTTGACAAAAATCCTTACAATTCTCTCTTAAATCCATCTTTCAGTAGTGTCTGCAAATTTCATCTTTCAATTTATAACAATATTGAACAAGTCTAAATAATGTTTGAATTTGGCCGCAGTTACCACTTTTGTTATCATATTAGCAGGATTCTCAGTAGTCTAAATCTTCTAGATTGTGACTCCACCTTCTTTCAGAATGTCTTGTATAAAGTGATATCGAATATCGATATGCTTCGTCCTTACATGATAAACCTAGTTCTTTGCTAAATGAATAACACTTTGACTGTCACAATGCACTTTAATGTGCTTCTACTTCATTTCTAGTTCACTAAGCAACCTTGAAGTCAAATTGTCTCCTTTACAGCCTTTGTAACTATCATATACTTTGCCTCTATAGTAGACAAAGCAATTGTTGATTGTAAGGTGGACTTTCAACTCACTGGTGCCTTTGCAAAAGTAAACATATAACCAGTAGTTGATTGATGCCTGTCCAAATCACCAGTATAGTCAGAATCACAATACCCAACTACACACTGACCATCTTACCTATCCTACTGAAATACCAAACCAATATCTACAATGTTCAGAATATACTTTAGAATCCATTTCACAGCTTGCCAATACTCCTTTCCAGGATTATGCATGTACTTGCTTACAACCCCAACTGCTTGTGAAATATCGGGCCTCGTACACACCATTGCATACATTAAGCTACCAACAACACTTGCATACGATACTTTTGACATGTATTCCCGTTCTACATCATTATTTGGTGACATGGATGCACTAAGTTTGAAATGAGGAGCAAGTGGTGTACTAACTAGTTTTGACTTCTTATTCATGAAAAAACGTTTTAATACCTTCCTCAAATATTCTTTTTGAGACAAACAAAGCCTCCCCAATTTCTTATCTTTGGATATTTCAATATCGAGAATCTTCTTTGCTTCATCGAAATCCTTCATCTCAAACTTCCTGTTCAATTAAGTCTTCAATTTCTCAATTTCTATTTGACTCTTGGAAGCTATCAGCATATCATCAACATAAAGAAGAAGATATATATAGGTTCCATCTTATAGCTTGCGCAAATACACACAATGATCATATTTGCTTCTCGTATACTTCTGCCCTATCATAAACTTATCAAATCACTTGTACCACTACCTCGAAGATTGTTTTAATCTATACAATGAGTTTTCCACTTTGCATGCCATCTTCTCTCTTTCAGTAACTTTGAATCCAGTTAGTTGAGTCATGTAGATTTCCTTATCTAAGTCTCCATGTAAAAATCCAGTTTCTACATCCATCTGAACTAGTTCCAAATCTAACTGTGCTACCAAAGCTAATAAAATTTTAATGGAGGAATGCTTTACAACTGGAGAAAATACTTCATTATAATCAATTCCCTCTGTCTGTTCGTAGCCTTTAGCCACCAATCTTACTTTGTAGCAAATATTATCCTTGTTAGAAAATTCATCTTTCTTTGCATATACCCATTTGTACCCAATTGCCTTCTTTCCCTTCGAAATACTAGCTAGTTTCCATATTTGATTCTTTTGAATGGACTGCATTTCTTCATTCTCCACTTATCTTGTTATGAACATTGGACTGTTTCATTATAAGTGGCAGGAATGTCATCAATGGCAATTGGTGATGTAGAAGAGACTATATCAGCATGGCGAGTAGGTTGTCTAATAGTCCTCTTTCCCTTCCTTAATGCAATTGATTCATGTTACTGTGGAGGTTCTTAGGTCTGAACCTCTTCTTCATTTATCTTTTCTTCTACTATAAGAGAGTCATTATCAGTTTCTTCGTTGGTTGGGATAATTCTTTTGCCATCAAACTCCACTTTTTGGGAGTACCATCTTTGTGCTCTATCTTTTCAGAAGTCACCATTCTCAGTATGGTAGATTCATCAAAGGTAACATCCATGTTGAAGATTACTTTTTTTATTTATGAACACCAAAGACGATAGTCTTTCACATCAGATGTGATCCCCATAAAGATTGCCTTATTTGCTATTGGATCCAACTTTGACTCCTTAATATGGTAATATGTAGTAAAACTAAACACATATAAGGAATTATAATCTGTAGTAGGTTTTCCAAACCATTTCTCCAATGGTGTTTTACCACCAATAGCAATCGATGGTATCGGTTGACAAGGTGACAAGTATAGACTACAACCTCAACCCAAAATTCTTTACCTAACCCAACATTGAACAACATACACTGAACCTTCCTAATAACGTTCGATTCATTCACTCTGCTACCCCATTTTGTTGTGGTATATATCTAACAGTGAAGTGCCTGACAATACCTTTATTTTCACAGACTTTGAAAAATGAATCATTTTTTAACTCTCTACCACTATTTGACTTTTTTACCTGTTTAAGTCTCCACCATCTTTTTCCATTTAAGGAAAATTCCTAGCACCTCATCCTTTGTCTTCATTGTATACACCCATACTCTTCGGAAAAAATCATCAACAAAGGAAACATAATAGTGTTTTCCTTTTAATGAAATATTTTTGGAAGGCCTCCACACATCTGACTGAACATAATCTAGAATACCCTTAGTATTATGGATGGTTGTTCTAAATTTCACCCTTGCCTTCTTCCCTTTGATGTAATGCTCATAAAAATCCAATTTGCAAGCCCGAGCTCCTTTTAATAATTCTTGATCTATCAGTAATTTCAAGGATTTTTCTTTAACATGCCCCAATAATTGATTGCTTATGACTCTTGATCATCAGTAGAAGCTGCCACTGCTGTTGTCCTAATAATTGTACTACCCAAAAAGTAATATACATTATTTCTTTTTTGAATCCCCTTCATTATCATAAGTGCACTAGAGATGATTCTCATTATCCTATCTTTTGCCTTTACTTCAAAACCTTTTGACTTTAAAGTTCCTACATAAATGAGATTCCTCATCAAATTCAGCATATAATAAACACTTGTTAAAGTTCTGATTGATCCATCTTGATTGCTCAAGTGAATTAAACCAATCCCATATGTATTAAAAGGGGCATTATTTACTGTGTAGATAACTCCACCTTTTAGTTCTTTAAAGTTAAAGAACCATTCTCGAATGAGAGTCATATGGTGACTACACACTGAATCTAGTAACCATGAAATCAAACAACTGGTTGATGGTGTAGCAGCAATCGAAAGATCTGAATCTGCAATCACACTTAGCTACATTTGAATGTGATATAGCCTTTCCTTTTCCAGGTTTGCCTTTGTACTTTAGCTTGGGACATTCTTTCTTCCAGTGCCCTTTTTCTAGATAAAAGGCACATTGATCTTTGTTTAGTTTGGACTTTGACTTAGATCTCTCTCCTTCCTTTATTATGGCTTTACGAACAACCTCTAACAATTAGAGCTTCTACTTCAACACTTGTATTTTCTTGCTTTTCTTTCATTCACAATTCATAACTATACTAGGCTGCAGTTACTTCAATTAAAGATACAATAGCCTTCCCATGAAGTAGAGTAGTTTCAAGATAATCAAACTCATCAGGAAGCGATCCCACCAATATCAGAGCCAGATCTTCATAATTAAAAGTCATGTCCATATTCATCAAATTAGTTACCAGTTGATTAAAGCTAGTAATGTGATCATTCATTGTGGTACCTGGGATATAGTTAAAGCGAAACAATCTCTTTTTCATGTAAAGTTTATTCTGACTACTTTTCTTCAAGAATTTCTCCTTCAGTGTCTTCTATAATTTACTTGCAGACATTTTTTTTCAAAAATAAATACTTCTGCTCTCTAAAAAGACATGATCAAATTATACCACATGCCAATCTATTGATCGTCTTCCATTTTTCCTCCTCAACATCATCTTGTTTCTCTCATTCAATAGCAATATTTAGACCTTGCTGAAGAAGATATCTAGAACCTCACTTTCCCACATACTGAAATGACCAATGCCATAAAAAATCTTCACTATAAATCTCCCATTTTGTAATACCTAGTTTTTAAATTATTTTAATTTAAAGCATGATATGCAGTGTTAATAAAATTCAAAGTTATATTTGATTATTTTATTATCTTGTGATTAATATTTATTATTTTATGTTTAATTATAATTTTCCATGTAAATATTCATTTTAAAACTTATTATTTTGGAATTTATTTACATTATATCTACTACATTGAAAAGAAGTATTTTAATAATAATATTTAAGTACTAATGTTATTTCATTTTTAAAATGATGTTGTTTATTTATTATTATTATTATTTATTATTATTATTATTATTATTATTATTATTATTATTATTATTATTATTTTTAATATCCCGTGTTTTTAAATATTTTAATACTGCATCGGGATATGCAGTGTTAATAATTTTTGTATATATTTATGATATTTTATGAGTTACTATTTAATTAAAATTGATTTTTAATTATTTTATATTATTTTAAGCACTTTACATAAAATTTTCCCAGAACTTGCATTTTCAGAAAAATTGATACGTAAATTATTTATTATTAATTATTTTAAACAATTTTACGGACTTGCATGAACTCATATATATTTTTAAAGTACTAAATAACATATATATGTGTATTTATTTATTTAACTAGGGTTTAATTAATTACCCTAATATTTTATTATTTATTAATTAATTTAATATTATTTAATTATTTTTAGTGTTTAAATTATTTAATATATTAAATTATATATGTGTAGTGTATATTTAATGTGTGTGAGTTTATATTATTTTAATATATAGTGTAAAGTATATATATATACATATACATTTAATATTAAACAAAAAATAAAGTTTGAGTTATTTACGGTTGTGCCATCCATCATTCTCCCTCACTCCTAATCGTTTCCATCGCCGTTCCTCCACCTGCCATCCCGTTTTCTCACCATCGGTGTGCCTCCCGGCGTGCCACCTCCTTCCCCAGCCTTCCCCGCCGCCAGCAGCGCCCTATTCCGTCGAGGTTTGGCTTGAATAAGCTCGGGAAGCCGAATTCATTCTCACCGTCGATCACGGCATTTTCGGCCACCATTTTCGACACCGCCAGTCTCTTTCTTCTCCTTGAGCTCTGGTGAGTGTGATTCCAAGCTTTGTTTCACTTAAAATGGTCTTGATTTGCTTAGGTTTCGATTTTGGTAATTCGACCATTTTAGGGTTCTTGATTTTTTTTGAACTTTGAATTGATTGATTAATGAAAAATTACTTCACAAATTTTGTTCCCCTTAGCTTAATCTACATGTGTGAATTTTTTTAGAATTTTTGGGAATTATTTTGATTTTTGGGTATTTTTGAATATTTTATTATTATTTTCTAATTTTCAAAAAGTAATTAAATAAATTATGAAATTTTGTTTTATGATAAATATAGGTGTTGAAATGAATTATAGAAATTTATTTGGAATTTTTATGAATTTCTATGTATTTATTTTGAATTTAATTAGTTTATGTAATTTTGAGAAAATAGGGTTAATTGTGTTTTTAATTGAAATTAATTAGTTAATTGAGTTTAAATATTGATATTATTGATAAATATGTTAATAAACTTAATTTTTGGATAATTATACTATTTTTGGTGAATTTTTGGAGTAATTTTAGTATATTTATATATATAGGGGTATTTTGATAATTTTACCCTAAATTGACTAAAAATGTAATTAAATTGGTTTTAATAGTTATTTAAGGTATAAAAATGATTTCTAAAATTTATTTAGTATTTTTAACTAATTAAAACTATTTTTCGTGAATTATTTTCAAATTATATATATAATATATGATTTTTCTAATAAAATGAGTTTTATCGGTTTTTAATGTGTTTTAGGGTTAATTATGTAATTTCTACTTATAAAATGTATTTCTATGATATAAGGGTATTTTTGGTATTTTAATATTGTTCTATGAATTGTGGACCCCGGTCGGTAAACTATAGTTTGGAGTCCGATCGAGGGGTTGTGGATATGATTCTGTGTCTATTTTTTGAAGTGTATTTCTTTGCAGGGCCGGCTCTACTCTTCGAGTAGAGAGATGTCCGTTTTACAGGGGAGGTTCTGCCGAATTTTCGTTAGAATTCTCGTATAACGTGATTGTCACGACCCAAAACAGGGGCCATGACCGGCGCTAGGGAACGGGAATTCTTTCGAATCCGGAACCCGTAGCAAGCCTAAAAATAAAATAAATATGCAATAATAACCATAAAAATATAATATGCAGCGGAAAATAAAATCATAAATATTACAATATCATCCATAACAACTGGATATAATTCAAAACTCAACACATCGCATATATAATCTCATAAATGTATAATCTTTAATACAAATCCAGTTTTACTATAATACATCTCTTTAAAATAAAGTACATAAAATCTAATACTTTAATTTACAACTACTGCAGTGTCTAGATAAAATAAATAAGACTCAAGTAGACAATTTACATAAAGTAGCCGGGGCGGAAGAAATCCGGCGTATCGACCTGCTACTGAGGTCTGAGGAAGTTGACTCTCCTGAAAAATAGTCAACGGAGGGGAGTCAGACCTCACTGAGTGAATTACTATAGTATATATATACATACACTCTAAGTGATAATGCATACAGTCAACAGTATATGAGTAATATGTATATATACAGGCAATTTCATACAGATGCAGAAAAATCATTTTATATATTTTGTCTGAAAATCAGCTTTTATGAAGGATCACATAGAACCCTAGAATATCGCAACCTCAGAAAAATAGTGTTAAACAACACTCTAGCCATACAGGCTCACTGATTCCAAATATATCCACTTAATCCATATGGACAGTAGACTGGCCCCGAGACACTAAGTCAACCGAGCTCCAGCAGTCTGACTGCCAGTGTGATTGGCCTCGAGACACTTGGTCAACCGAGCTCCAGCAATCACACCCACAAACCACATCTCACATATATCAATAATCATAATCAAATCGATATCCACAAATAGTCAGTAATAAAGCCTAAATACTATAGGCGTACCGGTACGTACTCGGTCCTAGTGCTGCCCACTAGGTAGCACGTTCTATTGATATCCTTCATTCTTAAATATAAAACATTCATTCACAAAAATAAATGATGCATGGATATAAATGAAATAGCAATATAAACCATATATATACCGAAAATTTACCAAACATAAACCAGGTATATTTTGAGTATATATATGTCAAATAAATCCAATCAAATCATGAATTAAACTAAAAATATATTTAAAAACATTTTAAATATATTTTATTAATAAAACATGTATATAATTTATTATATACCAAAAATATACCAAAAATATACTTGAATATAAATCATGTTATTTATGCATATTCAGTCAAAATAAAACATGCATTTTCTAAATCATGCATCCTAAGCATATATATATAATATAGTAACTCACCTAATGCGCTCCACGAGACGGGTCCGACGGGCCTGGTCCACTAACCCTCGGTCTCGGCGCAACTAAACAAGAAATAATTAATCGACATCAGAATAACCCTAACAGAAATCCTAGAATTAAATCTAGAGTATTCAACACAGAATCGGAAATTAGGGTTCGACTGGATATCACGTTTTACGAGAATTCTACCGGAAATCCGGTAGAACCTCCCCTGTAAAACGGACATCTCTCTACTCAAAAGAGTAGAGCCGACCCTGCAAAGAAAATACACTTCAAAAATAAACACCACAATCAATCACAACCCCTCGGTCGGACTCCAGACTACAATCTGTCGACCGGGGTCCACAAACACAGAATATATATTCAAATATACCAAAAATATCCTTAAATCATAAAAATACATTTCATACGTAGAAATTACATAATTAACCTTGAAACACTATAAAAACCGATTAAAACTCATTTTATTAGAAAAACCGTATATTATATATATAATTGAAAATAATTCCCGGAAAATAGTTTTAATTAGTTAAAAATACCAAATATTTTGTAGAAATCATTTTTATACCTTAAATAAATATTAAAACCAATTAAATTACATTTTTAGACAATTTAGGGTAAAATTACCAAAATACCCCTATATATATATATATACCTAAATTACTTCAAAAATTCACCAAAAATCATACAATTATCCAAAATTAATTTTCTCAACATATTTATCAATAATATCAATAATTAAACTCAATTAACCAATTAAATTCAATTTAAAACACAATTAACCTAATTTTCCAAAATCACCTAAACTTCAATAATTAAAAATAAATACTTAGAAATTCATAAAAATTCCAAATAAATTCCTATAATTCATTTCAACACTCAATTCAACCATAAACTCCAATTTCATAATTTAAATAATTAATTTCCGAAAATTAGAAAATAATATTAAAATATTCAAAAATACCCAAAAATCCAAACAACCTCCAAAAATTCTGTAAAAATTCATACATGTAGATTAAACTACCAGGAACAACATTTGTGAAGGAAGTTTCCATGAATCATCCAAATTGAAGCTCAAAAAAATCAAAAACCAAGAGAGGCCGAAAACTTCCAATCAAAACCTAAGCAATTCTAGACCATTTTAGCTCAAACCAAAGCTAGAATAACACTCACCGGAGCTCAAGGAGAAGATAGAGACCGGCGGTGTCGAAAACGGTGGCCGGAGGAGGGAGAAACGGCGGTGAGGAATGTGGCCGGCGCTCGCGGGAAGAAGAAGAAGAAGAAGAAAAAGAAAAAGAAAGAAAAAGGAAAAGAAAAAAAAAAAGAAAGAAAAAAAAAATAATTAAAATAATTAAATATTAATAAATAAATAATAATAAAATAATAAATTTTAATAATTTAATAATAAATAAAATAATCAAATAATAATAAATAAATAATAAAATATTAGGGTAATAATAAACCCTAATTAAATAAACATACACACACAGGCTTTATTTAATAATTTAAAAATATGTATGAGTTCATGCAAACCCGTAAATACATTTAAAATAATTAATAATACATTGTTTACGTGGAAATTTCCCCGAAAATGAAAGTCCCGGAAAAATTTTACGTAAAATACTGAAAATAATAGACAGTAATTAAAATAGGTTTAAAATACATATCAACTCATAAAAATATCGTATAATGCATAAAAATTATTGACACTGTATATCCCGGTACAGTGTAAAAATATTTTAAAAACACGGGATATTACAGTCTTCCCCCCTTACAAGAATTCGTCCCCGAATTCTAAAAACAAGATTACAGAATCAGGAAGGAAAGAGATACGGGTAAGAAGCTCGCATCTCAGCTTCAGTCTCCCACGTATGCTCTTCAACTCTGTCGTTACGCCACAAAACCTTGACCATCGGAATCTGCTTTGATCTCAACTGTCGAACTTGAAAATCTACGATCGCCACAGGTTCTTCCACAAACGTCAAATCTTCATTCACTTCCACACTGTCAGGTTGCAACACGTGTGAAGGATCTGAGATATACTTCCTCAACATCGAGATATGAAATACTGGATGCACTTGTGACATACTCGGAGGCAAATCCAACCGATATGCAACAGTGCCAACTCTTTCCAGAATCTCAAACGGTCCAATATATCTCGGTGCTAACTTACCCTTCCTGCCAAATCTCATCACACCCTTCATCGGAGATACTTTCAGAAAAACGAAATCTCCAACCTGAAACTCCACATCTCTGCGCCTAGGATCCGCATAACTCTTCTGTCTGCTAACTGCGGTCTCTAATCTATGCTTGATCACGGCGACTTTCTCTGCAGCATCTTGAACCATCTCTGGTCCAGTCAAAACTCTCTCACCAATCTCATCCCAACTCAACGGGGATCTACACTTCCTTCCATACAACGCCTCATATGGTGCCATACCAATACTGCTATGGTAGCTGTTATTATATGCAAACTCAACGAGCGACAAATGATCATCCCAGCTACCTCCTAAATCCAAGACACACATCCTCAACATATCTTCCAGTGTCTGGATCGTCCTCTCAGACTGACCATCTGTCTGAGGATGAAAAGCAGTACTGAAATCCAACCTAGTGCCCATCGCTTCCTGCAACTTCTGCCAAAAACGAGAAGTAAACACCGAACCTCTGTCTGACACAATGGACACAGGTACTCCATGAAGGCACACAATATGCTTCACGTACAACTTCGCCAATCTAGCAACTGAATATGTGGCTTTCACAGGCAAGAAATGTGCAGACTTCGTCAATCTGTCCACAATCACCCAGATGGAATCGTATCCATCCTTCGAACGAGGTAAACCGACCACAAAATCCATAGCTATCCTTTCCCACTTCCACTCGGGAATAGGAAGAGGCTGAAGCTTCCCAGAAGGCTTCTGATGTTCGGCTTTCACTTGCTGACACGTCAAGCACTTAGCAACATAATCGGCAACATCCTTCTTCAATCCATCCCACCAGTATAAATCTCTGATACTGTGGTACATCTTAGTAACACCAGGATGAACGCTGTAGGCTGTAGAATGTGCTTCCTCTAAAATCTCTTCTCTCATATCATCCACATCAGGAACACACAATCTACCACTGATCCACAACACACCATCGTCATCGAGTGTGAAATCAGTGAACTTCCCTGCTCTGACATTCTCTGCAAGCTCTTCCAGAATAGGATCTCGGCTCTGAGCTGCTTTAATCCTATCCCTCAGTATAAATCGTACTTTAAACTGAGCTAACAGTCCACCTGATCTACTGATCTTCATCATCAGACCTTGATCCACCATCAGATGCAATTCCTGGATCAATGGTCTCCTCTCAACACCGATGTGAGCAAGACTACCTGAGGACTTCCTACTCAAGGCATCTGCTACCACATTAGCTTTACCCGGATGGTAAAGAATCTTGCAATCATAATCCTTCAACAGTTCCAACCATCTTCTCTGCCTCAGATTCAGATCTCGCTGCTGGAAAATGTACTTAAGGCTCTTGTGATCAGTAAATATCTCACAAGTCACCCCGTACAAATAATGTCTCCAAATTTTCAAAGCAAAGATCACTGCAGCCATCTCTAGGTCATGTGTAGGATAGTTCTGCTCATGCTTCTTCAACTGCCTCGAAGCATAGGCTATCACCCTTCCATTCTGCATCAACACACAACCAAGACCAATTCTAGAGGCATCACAGTAAACTGTGAACTTATCCACACTATTAGGCAAAGCTAATACTGGCGCTGTGGTCAACTTCTCCTTCAACAACTGAAAACTATTCTCACAAGCTTCTGACCACTCGAATCTAACATTCTTCTGAGTCAAGCGAGTCATAGGGGCTGCTATCCTGGAAAAATCCTGCACAAACCGCCTATAATACCCGGCTAAACCCAGAAAACTCCGAATCTCAGTAACTGAAGTAGGTCTAGGCCACTCAGATACTGCTTCAATCTTCTGTGGATCAACCTGAATACCTTCTTTAGACACTACGTGTCCAAGAAAAGAAACACTCTCCATCCAGAAATCACACTTCGAGAATTTAGCATAAAGCTGATGATCTCTCAGTGTCTGTAGTACAATCCTCAAGTGATATACATGCTCTTCCATACTCCTCGAATATACCAGTATATCATCAATGAAGACTACCATAAACTGATCCACATACGGTCGGAATACTCTGTTCATCAGGTCCATAAAAGCTGCTGGTGCATTAGTCAAACCAAAAGACATCACCAGAAACTCATAATGACCATATCGAGTGCGGAACGCTGTCTTAGGAATATCAGCTTCACTGATCCGCAGCTGATGATAACCCGACCTCAAGTCAACCTTAGAAAAGAATTGTGCACCCTGTAGCTGATCAAACAAATCATCTATCCTCGGGAGAGGATACTTGTTCTTCACTGTCACCTTATTCAGCTCTCTGTAGTCAATGCACAGTCTCAGGGTACCATCCTTCTTCTTCACAAACAAGACTGGTGCACCCCAAGGGGAAACACTAAGTCTGATAAAACCCTTATCCAATAACTCTTGCAACTGCTCCTTCAACTCTCTCAACTCTGCAGGAGCCATACGATAGGGTGGCATAGATATAGGAGTGATACCTGGAACCACATCTATACAGAACTCAATCTCTCTATGAGGTGGTAAACCTGGTAACTCCTCGGGAAAAACATCAGGAAACTCACAAGCAACAGGAACATCTGTGAGTGACAACTTCTCCACTGACGTATCCCTAACCAATGCCAAAAACCCCTGACAACCTTTCCTCAACAACTTCCTAGCTTAAATAACAGAAATAAGATTCTGAGGTGCTGAACTCCTGTCACCAACAAACTTAAATTCTACTTCACCAGGAATTCTGAAAATCACCTCCTTATTCCTGCAATCAACCACGGCATAATGTTGAGACAACCAATCCATTCCCAAAATAACATCAAACTCCATCACATCCAACAAAATCAAATCAGCGGGTAATTCTCTATCTCCCACGAGAACTGGACAACCAGAAAGAACAATATCGGTGTCCAAAGAATCGCTCAGAGGAGTGGCAACAGACAAAGGAAAAGCCATCCTCGAAGCTTGCCAACAAGATTTAGAAGTAAAAATGGGAGAAACAAATGAATGCGTGGCACCCGGATCAAACAAAACCAAAGCATCCAGGTAACAAACAGAAAGAATACCTGCCACGACTGCATTAGATGCCTGAGCATCCTGCTGAGTCAGATGGAAGACTCTGGCCTGGCCTCGACCTCCCTGCTGACTGGTAGAAGCCTGGCCAACACCTCGGGTACCTCCTCTCGTACCTCTACCACGACTCTGCTGTGGAACAAACTGAGTAGAACTCTGATGCTGGGCTGGTGGTAACTGAAATGGCACGGGTGCTGCACTAGCAATCGATTGCTGTGGGAATCGCGGAATCTGCTGCTGCTGATACCCAGAATAAGGACACGATCTGGCAAAATGTCCTGTCTGCCCGCATCTGAAGCATGTCAACGGTGTCAGATAACACGGTCCCTGATGGACTCTACCACAAGTCTGACAAACACTGGCCGCTGATCCAGAACTACGACCACTGCTGCTGCTCGAAGCACCTGATCCAAATCTGAATGATCTACGCTGACCTCCACGACCATGTCTACTGCTCCGATGCACTCGCTGCTGCTGTCTCTGACTCTGCTGAGTCGAACCTCGCTGCTGACTACTCGAACCAACATGAAAACTCGAATATGGAGTAGCCTGCAATCCACTCGACTGAACTCCCAACTGGTAATAATCAGGCATCGCTCCCTACCTAACTAACCTCAGCTCGATCTCCTTAGCTAGCTCAATCACAGACTCCAGAGTAAGACCTGCTGTAGGCATACCAGCAAAAGCTGAACCCAAACCAGTAACATAGGTAGTAACAGCGAAATACTGATCTCACATCAGATCCTCAGCATATCTACCCAGACGAAGAAACTCTCGGGTATACTCCTCTACAGATCGATCTCCACGAGAAATACTAGTCAATCGAAGACGATAGCTCAAACGAAGAGGCTCTGGACAAAATCTCCTCATAAATCGCTCTCGAAACTGAGCCCATGTCATCGTCATCATATAGGGCTGGATCATCTGAATAAACCAATCCAAAGCTGATCCCTCGACAGACAACTCAACGATCATGATCCTCTGGTACTCGGTATGAGCAGTCCGAGTCCTAGTCTCAATCACATGCAGAAAATCTAAAGGATCAGAAGTACCATCAAAAGCAATCCTGCCAACTCGGGTATAGAACAAAGCTGCCTCAGGGTCAGACACACCCTGCTGATAGGCAGGCTGAACAACTGGAGGAACAGGAACATCAAACTCAGGCTCAATAGGCTCCTCGTCCTGTAACTCTCTCTGCCTACGGCGACCTGCCGCTCCTCGAGGTCTACCCCTGCCACGACCTCTACGTCTAACTGGCGGCTCAGGAGGTAAAACCTCGTCCTGAAAAGACTCATCATCCTCGGCCTCAACGACCGGTGGAGCGACACGCGCTCGCCTCCTCATTCTGAAAAGACAAACGGAAAGATTCAGACAAAACAGACAACGGAGGAATAACGCTGAAAACTACAGCAAGGAATACTCATCAAGACATACTCGAACCTAATACACTGCAGTAGTCCAACAGAAAACACAACTTTAAAACTAGGGCCACAACTCACATAACTAAGCCCTGACACAGAACTCCACTCTGAAACGAACTTCGCTCTGATACCAACTTTGTCACGACCCAAAACAGGGGCCATGACCGGCGCTAGGGAACGGGAATTCTTTCGAATCCGGAACCCGTAGCAAGCCTAAAAATAAAATAAATATGCAATAATAACCATAAAAATATAATATGCAGCGGAAAATAAAATCATAAATATTACAATATCATCCATAACAACTGGATATAATTCAAAACTCAACACATCGCATATATAATCTCATAAATGTATAATCTTTAATACAAATCCAGTTTTACTATAATACATCTCTTTAAAATAAAGTACATAAAATCTAATACTTTAATTTACAACTACTGCAGTGTCTAGATAAAATAAATAAGACTCAAGTAGACAATTTACATAAAGTAGCCGGGGCGGAAGAAATCCGGCGTATCGACCTGCTACTGAGGTCTGAGGAAGTTGACTCTCCTGAAAAATAGTCAACGGAGGGGAGTCAGACCTCACTGAGTGAATTACTATAGTATATATATACATACACTCTAAGTGATAATGCATACAGTCAACAGTATATGAGTAATATGTATATATACAGGCAATTTCATACAGATGCAGAAAAATCATTTTATATATTTTGTCTGAAAATCAACTTTTATGAAGGATCACATAGAACCCTAGAATATCGCAACCTCAGAAAAATAGTGTTAAACAACACTCTAGCCATACAGGCTCACTGATTCCAAATATATCCACTTAATCCATATGGACAGTAGACTGGCCCCGAGACACTAAGTCAACCGAGCTCCAGCAGTCTGACTGCCAGTGTGATTGGCCTCGAGACACTTGGTCAACCGAGCTCCAGCAATCACACCCACAAACCACATCTCACATATATCAATAATCATAATCAAATCGATATCCACAAATAGTCAGTAATAAAGCCTAAATACTATAGGCGTACCGGTACGTACTCGGTCCTAGTGCTGCCCACTAGGTAGCACGTTCTATTGATATCCTTCATTCTTAAATATAAAACATTCATTCACAAAAATAAATGATGCATGGATATAAATGAAATAGCAATATAAACCATATATATACCGAAAATTTACCAAACATAAACCAGGTATATTTTGAGTATATATATGTCAAATAAATCCAATCAAATCATGAATTAAACTAAAAATATATTTAAAAACATTTTAAATATATTTTATTAATAAAACATGTATATAATTTATTATATACCAAAAATATACCAAAAATATACTTGAATATAAATCATGTTATTTATGCATATTCAGTCAAAATAAAACATGCATTTTCTAAATCATGCATCCTAAGCATATATATATAATATAGTAACTCACCTAATGCGCTCCACGAGACGGGTCCGACGGGCCTGGTCCACTAACCCTCGGTCTCGGCGCAACTAAACAAGAAATAATTAATCGACATCAGAATAACCCTAACAGAAATCCTAGAATTAAATCTAGAGTATTCAACACAGAATCGGAAATTAGGGTTCGACTGGATATCACGTTTTACGAGAATTCTACCGGAAATCCGGTAGAACCTCCCCTGTAAAACGGACATCTCTCTACTCAAAAGAGTAGAGCCGACCCTGCAAAGAAAATACACTTCAAAAATAAACACCACAATCAATCACAACCCCTCGGTCGGACTCCAGACTACAATCTGTCGACCGGGGTCCACAAACACAGAATATATATTCAAATATACCAAAAATATCCTTAAATCATAAAAATACATTTCATACGTAGAAATTACATAATTAACCTTGAAACACTATAAAAACCGATTAAAACTCATTTTATTAGAAAAACCGTATATTATATATATAATTGAAAATAATTCCCGGAAAATAGTTTTAATTAGTTAAAAATACCAAATATTTTGTAGAAATCATTTTTATACCTTAAATAAATATTAAAACCAATTAAATTACATTTTTAGACAATTTAGGGTAAAATTACCAAAATACCCCTATATATATATATATACCTAAATTACTTCAAAAATTCACCAAAAATCATACAATTATCCAAAATTAATTTTCTCAACATATTTATCAATAATATCAATAATTAAACTCAATTAACCAATTAAATTCAATTTAAAACACAATTAACCTAATTTTCCAAAATCACCTAAACTTCAATAATTAAAAATAAATACTTAGAAATTCATAAAAATTCCAAATAAATTCCTATAATTCATTTCAACACTCAATTCAACCATAAACTCCAATTTCATAATTTAAATAATTAATTTCCGAAAATTAGAAAATAATATTAAAATATTCAAAAATACCCAAAAATCCAAACAACCTCCAAAAATTCTGTAAAAATTCATACATGTAGATTAAACTACCAGGAACAACATTTGTGAAGGAAGTTTCCATGAATCATCCAAATTGAAGCTCAAAAAAATCAAAAACCAAGAGAGGCCGAAAACTTCCAATCAAAACCTAAGCAATTCTAGACCATTTTAGCTCAAACCAAAGCTAGAATAACACTCACCGGAGCTCAAGGAGAAGATAGAGACCGGCGGTGTCGAAAACGGTGGCCGGAGGAGGGAGAAACGGCGGTGAGGAATGTGGCCGGCGCTCGCGGGAAGAAGAAGAAGAAGAAGAAAAAGAAAAAGAAAGAAAAAGGAAAAGAAAAAAAAAAAGAAAGAAAAAAAAAATAATTAAAATAATTAAATATTAATAAATAAATAATAATAAAATAATAAATTTTAATAATTTAATAATAAATAAAATAATCAAATAATAATAAATAAATAATAAAATATTAGGGTAATAATAAACCCTAATTAAATAAACATACACACACAGGCTTTATTTAATAATTTAAAAATATGTATGAGTTCATGCAAACCCGTAAATACATTTAAAATAATTAATAATACATTGTTTACGTGGAAATTTCCCCGAAAATGAAAGTCCCGGGAAAATTTTACGTAAAATACTGAAAATAATAGACAGTAATTAAAATAGGTTTAAAATACATATCAACTCATAAAAATATCGTATAATGCATAAAAATTATTGACACTGTATATCCCGGTACAGTGTAAAAATATTTTAAAAACACGGGATATTACAGTGATGTCCGGTCGAACCCTAATTTTGATTCTGTGTCTAATATTCTAGATTGAGTTTTTAGGATTTTCTGTTAGGTTTATTCTGATGTCTGTTATTTTTTTATGTTTAGTTACGCCGAGACCGAGGACTAGTGGACCAGGCTCATCGGACCTATCTCGAGGAGCGCACTAAGTGTGAGTTACTATTCTATATATATATGCTTTAAGGTGCATGATTTAGAAATGTATATTTTATATTGATTAAATATGCATGAATAACTCAATTAGTATTTAAGTTTATTTTTAGTTTATTTTTAGTATATTGTAAATTATTTGCATGCTTTATTTAACATTTATACTTAAAATGTTTTTAAATATATTTCTAGTTTATTTTGCAAATATATTGGATTTATTTGAAGTATATATACTCGAAATATACTTGGTTTACTTTTGGTATATTTCTAGTATATATATATGGTTTATGTTGCTGTTTATTTCAAATTCACGCATCATTTATTTTATGAATGTATGTTTTATAATTATAATGAAGGATATCAATAGAACGTGCTACCTAGTGGGCAGCACTAGGACCGAGTACGTACCGGTACGCTTATATCATTTAGGCTATATTACTAACCTGTTTGAGGATATTGATAGGATTTGGTTATTTGATGTATGATGTGATTTGGGAGTGTGATTGTTGGAGCTCGGTTGACCAAGTGTCTCGGGGCCAATCACACTGACAGTCAGACTGCTGGAGCTCGATTGACTTTGTGTCTCGGGGCCAGTCTACTGTCTAAATGGAATAAGTGAATATATTGGAATAAGTGAGCCTGTATGGCTAAAGTGTTGTCTAACACTGTATGAGGTTGCAATTTTTTAGGGTTCTATTTGATCCTTCATAACCAGTGGTTTTCAAATAAAATATATAAAAATGATTTTTATTGCATCTGTGTGTATTTGCCTGTATATATATTTATATATATACTATTAACTGCATGCGTTGTCATTTAGTATGCATGTATATATATTATAGTAATTCACTCAATGAGGTCTGACTCCCCTCTGTTGACCATTTTTCAGGAGAGTCTTCGTCTTCAGACCTCAGTAACAGGCCTGTACGCCGGATTTCTTTCGCCTCGGCTTCTTTATGTAAACTGCTTATCTGAGTCTTGAGTTTTATTTTTATAATCTAGACTGTGCAGTAGTTGTATAAAGTCGTGAGATATGTACTTTAAATATTTGAACTGAAACTTGTATTAACGGATTTATTTATATATATGAGATATGGATTTGATTTAAATCCCATGGTGGAATATTATTTTGATACTTATGATTTTATTTCCGCTGCATTAAGAGTTGTTGTTATTATTATTGCATGTTTATTTTATTTTTAGGCTTGCTACGGGTTCCGGATTCGAAAGAATTCCCGTTCCCTAGCGTCGGTCATAGCCTCTGTTTTGGGTCGTGACATTATTATTATTATTATTATTATTATTATTATTATTATTATTATTGTTAAAATGAATTATTGCATGATTATTTTTTGTGTTATTATAAATATATATACACACATATATTAGGGTTAGTATTATTTTATTTGTGTGTGAATATATATGTGTGTGTATATATATATCAATATATATGTGTGTGGAGATTAGTGTATATTTATATACATTAAAAACAAAAAACCATCTTCTTCTTCCCGTAACCCACCTTCTCCCCCTCCTCCGTCTGTCACGCCAATCCTCCACCATTAGAGCGCTTACCCACCCTTCGCCATCAACCACCCCCTCCCTCTACCAGCGCCACTGTCCTCCTCTACTTCCTTGACGCCGACAATGACTGAAATATCCATTTTGGCTGAAAGTTGATCTCACCAACGTTCCAAGCTTTTTTGGCCACCTCTTCACGTGATTCCAGTGCCGTTTGACTCCTAGAGCTCCAAGGAGGTCGAATCCTAGCTTGGTTCATTCCTCCTCATTTGTGAGTTTTGTTAATTTTTTAGTTTTTGAACATTAGGATTTTGATTTATTTTAGGTTGATTTAGCTTGATTCAGTCAATCTTTCTTAACAAATGTTGTTCCTGGAAGCTTAATCTACATCTACATATTTTTGTTTTGATTTTTAGAATTTATTTGATTTTTGGTGAATTTTTGAATATTTTATTAATTTTCGTAAATTAATTATATAACTTATGAAATTGTGATTTTTGGTGTTATTAGTAGTTATTATTAATTTTAGAATTTAGTTTATAATTTTTGTGTAATTTTTATAATTATTTTAGGTTTATGTCAATTTTGAAAAATTAGGTTAAATATATATTTTGTTAGAAATAATTGGTTAATTATATGTTTTTGTTGATATTATTGAGATATATGTTGATAAAATAATTTTTGTGTATTTATATAATTTTTATTGAATTTTTTATTATTATTAGTATATTATGTGAATTTTTGAATATTAGGGTTAATTGTGTAATTTGATGATAATTTTAGTTAAACACTATGTTTAATTGGTTTTAATATTATTTGAGGTATAAAAATGATTTTTACAAATTATTTACTACTTTTAACTAATTAATACTAATTCTCAAAAATTATTTTTAAATAATATATTATACATTATTTTTGTAATAAAATGGATTTTTAGTAATTTTTAATTTGTATTTAGACTAATTAGGCTATTTGGATTAGTAAAGTGAGTTTTTATTAAATTATATTGAATTATTGAGAAAAAATTATTTTTATAATATTATATTATTATTTAGGGTTTTTAAGTAATTATTGGAAAAAATAATTATTTTTGGTGTTTAATGTTAAATATACTGTATTTTGATATTTTGAGGGTATTTATGGTAATTATTAATTTTTAATATATTTTATTATATTATTTGAATTTTGGTGAATTGTGGACCTCGATTGGAAAATTTTGTAGTTCGGGATCCCGATCGAGGGTTATGAGAATTTTTATATTCAAAGTGTATTTTTCTTATAGGACTGACTCTATTTTTTAGTAGAGAGATGTCCGTTTTACAATGGAGGTTCTGCCGAATTTTGGTAGAATTTTCGTAAAATGTGACATCGGGTCTAATTCCAATTCTATGACTGTTTGTATTTTTCAATCCTAGATCGAGTCTCTAGAAGTCTAAGTTAGATTTATTCTAATTTTTTCATAATTATTTTTATTGTTTAGTTGCGTCGAGACTAAGTTCTAGCGCCGAGACTAAGTCCTAGCGGACTAGACTCGTCGGACCAGTCTTGAGGAGCGCATCCCTGTGAGTTATTATTTTATATATACATTGCGCTCAGGTTGCATGTTTTAAAAATATATGTTTTAAAAGTATTATTATGCATATTTGTTTTATTAAATGTTTAAGTATATTTTAGGTATATTTTTAGTATATTCTTGGTATATTTTGGAATAAATGCATGTTTTACTTTTGAATTATATTTAAATTATTTTTAAGTATTTTATTGGTTTAATTTAGTATATTTCATGAATTGTTTGAATTGATATATATATATATATACCTGAAATATACTTAGTTTATTTTAGGTATATTTTTGGTATATATATGGTTTATTTGAACATTTTGAATGCCATTTTACATTATTTATTTTCGAATGTATGTTTTATTTTTAAATGAAGGATGTCAATAAAACGTGCTTCCTAGTGGGCAGCACTAGGACTGAATTCGTACCGGCGCGATAGATTGTAGGTTAAATTACTAACTTATTTATGAATCATGACTTGATTGATTTGATTGTTGTGTAATGTGATTGATGGTGTGATTTCTGGAACTCGTTTCACCAAGTGTCTTGAGGCCAATCACACTGACAGTTAGACTATTGGAGCTTGGTTGACTTAGTGTCTCAAGGCCAATCTACTATCCAGTTAGATTAAGTGAATTTATTTGGAATTAAGTGAGCCAGTATGACTAGAGTGTTTTCTACTGTTAATTGAGGTTACGATCATTAGGGTTCTATTTGATCCTTCAAAACATATATTTTTCAGTATTATGAAATAAAGCGATTTTCAGCATCTGTGTGCTCATGCCTGTATATTTATGTATTATACACATATGATTGTTTGCATTTTTCATTTAATTATGCGTGTATATATATTATAACAATTCACTCAGTGAGGTCTGACTCCCCTCAATTGATATTTTTATAGGAGAGTCTTCTTCTTCAGACCTCAGCAGTAGGCCTATCTGTTGGATTTCTTCCGCGCTAGCCCTATGATGTAATTTATCTACTTAATTATTTATTATTGTACTTTAGAAAACCGCAGTGGTTTTGATTTGTATCAGTAGTGAGTTTTATTTTATTTTTACTGTATGAGATTTTAATTCAAATGTTTTAATCTGAATATTATATTAATAAATTTCGTGATATGAAGGAGTTTATTTTATCATATTAAATTGAAATTTTTAATTATGGAATATTTATTTTATTTTATTTGTTGCATGCTTTATTATTTTTTTAGGCTTGCTATGGGTTTTGAATTCGAAAGAATTCCCGTTCCCTAGTGTCAGTCATGGTCCCCGGTTTGGGTCATAACAAAGTTGGTATCAGAGCTAGGTTTGTATTAGGGCCTTAGTTGTTAGAGTTGTGGCCCTAGTTTTCAGTGTCGTGTTTTCTTTTGAAACTACTGCAGTTAATTAGGTTTGAGTATGTCTTGACAAGTATTACTTAATTTAATTTTCTACGTTACCGATAGTTATCTGTTTTGTCTGAATCCTTCTGTTTGTCTTTTCAAAATGAGGAGGCAAGCGCGTGTCGCTCCACTGATTGTTGAGGCCGAGGATGATGAGTCCTTCCAAGATGAAGTTTTACCTCTTAAGCCGCTAGCTAGGCGCAGAGGTTGTGGCAGAGGTAGATCTCAATGAGCGGCAGGTTGCCATAGACAAAAAGAGCTACAAAATAAGGAATTTGTAGAGCCTGAGTATAAGGATATTCCAGTACCTCCAGTTGCACCGCCTGTTCAGCCTGCCTATCAGTAGGGTATGTCGGACCCTGAGGTAGCCTTGTTCTATGCCAAAGTCAGCAGGATCGCATTCAGTGGGACTTATGACCCTCTAGACTTTCTGCATACGATGGAGACAAGGACTCGGACTGCTCTCACTGAGTACCCATGAATTATGATAGTAGAGCTGTCAGCAGAGGGACCAACTATAGACTGATTTATTTAAATGATTCAACCATACATGATAATGATGACTTGGGCACAGTTCAGAGAGCGATTTATGAGGAGATTCTGCCCAGAGCCACTCCGTATGAGCTATAGACTCCAACTGATGAGTATTAGGTGACAGATCTGTTGAGGACTACACCAGAGAGTTTCTTTGACTCGACAGATATGCAAAGGATTTAATACGAGATCAGTACTTCGCAATCACCATTTATGTCACTAGTTTGGGTTTTGCATTTACTAGTATGCCTACAACGAGCCTTATTTTAGAGTCAGTGATAGAGTTAGCTAAGGAAATTGAGCTGAGGCTAATCAGGCAATGAGCTATGCCGGATTATTACTAGTTGGGCATTCAGTCAGATGGATTTAAAACTACTTCATTATTAAAACCCAAGTTTTTAAATGTTTTTATATTTTTAATAAATACTTGATTATTTAATTATTTTGTTAATAATTAATGTTATTTTAAGTTTATTTAAAGTTTTCTACATAAAAATTTTCCCGAAACCTATTATTTTTAGAAATAATAATTTATTGTTTAATGTTATTTTATTTTACTAAATTATATGATTTCATGCATGATCATTATTTTGTGTATTAAGATAAATACATATACATGCATATATTATTATTATTATTATTATTATTATTAGGATTATTTTTTTTATATATATGTCTGTATATATATATATATATATATATATATATATATATATAACAACAACAAAACTCATCTCCCTCACCCTTACCCCCCCCCCCCCCCCCCGATGCCCTACCCCTCCATTTAGAGTGCCTCCCAGAGTGCCGTTGTCCCCTCCAGCTGCTTCGCCACCCTCCTCTACCTTCTCCGGCGCCAGTGGTTGCTGTGGAAGCCGGAATTGCTGAAACTCTCATCTCCTCTATTCAAGGCATTTCTGGTCACCAAATCCGGTGGTTCTGGTGTCGTTGAGCTCCTAGAACTCCATAAAAGCTAATTCCAAGCTCCTTGTAGCTTGAAAACTCAATTTGGTAAGGATTTGAGCTTGATTTCATTTTCAGCCTCTTTTGTTTCTTGATTTTTTTGAACTTTGATCTTTGATATTCAGGCTTGATTCCTTCACAAAATTTTATTCTACTAGCTCAATCTACACTTTGGAATTTTTGTGGAATTTTTGGAATTTATTTTGATTTTTGTGAATTTTTTATTATTTTCTTATTATTTTCTAATTTTCATAAATTAATTAAATAAATTGTGAAATTATGATATTTAGTGTTTATGGTGGTTTAAAATAATTCTAGAATTTAATTTATAATTTTTGTGTAATTAATATAATTTTATTTAGTTTATGTGAATTTTAGAAATATAGATTATATATGTATTTTGTTAAAATTAATTGGTTAATTGAGTATGATTATTGATTTTATTGGATTATATGTTGAGAAAATAATTTTAGAGTAATTATATAATTTTTTGTGAATTTTTGAGTAATTATAGTATATTATGTGAATGATTATATATTAGGGGTATTTTGGTAATTTGGTAGAAATTTTAGTTGAATATTAAGTTAAATTGGTTTTAAATATTTTTTGAAGTATAAAAATGATTTTTATAAATTATTTACTATTTTTAACTAATTAATACTATTTTTTGAAAATTATTTTCAAATTATATATAATATACTATTTTTGTAAATAAATGGGTTTTTAGTAAATTTTTTATATGTTTTTGGACTAATTAAATAAATTGGATTTATAAAAAAAAATTATATTAATATTGGTGTATTGATCGCGAAATATCAATTTTAATTAATATTATATTAATATTATGGTTTTTACGTAATTATCGGTAAAATAATTATTCTTGGTGTTTTAATGTTAAATATGCTATATTTTGGTATAAAAGGGTATTTTTGGTATTTATGAAATTTTAATATATTTTGTGTATATCTTGTGAATTGTGAACCTCAGTTGGTGGGAATTGCAGATTGAGGTTCGATTGAGGGGTTTTGAGGATTTTATATTTAAAGTATATTTTTCTTGCAGGACTGGCTCTATTTTTTAAGTAGAGAGATATCCGTTTTACAAAGGAGGTTCTGCTGAATTTTTGATAGACTTCTCATAAAATGTGACATCAAGTTTGATTCTGTATATGTCTGTGTCTAGAATTCTAAATTGAGTATCTAGAAGTTATGTTAGATTTGTTCTAATTTCGTGTTGTGATTTGATTGTTAGTTGCACCGAGACCGAGGCCTAGTGGACTAAACCCGTCGGACCTGTCTCGTGGAGCGCACAACTGTGAGTTGTTATTTTATATATACATGTATTTAGGTTGCATGTTTTAGAAATGTATGTTTTAATTGCATTATTTATGCATAAATTGCTTTAGTAAATGATTAGTATATTTTAGGAATATTTTTAGTATATTTTTGGTATACTTTGAAATAAATGCATGTTTTACTCTTGATTTATACCCAAATTGTTTTTAAGTATATATATGGTTTATTTTATAATTGAACTGAATTTATCTAACATATGTATACTCGAAATATACTTAATTTATTTTTGATATATTTCTAGTATATATATGGTTTATATTGCCATTTAAATTAATATCATGCATCATTTATTTTATGAATGTATGAGTTTATTTTAATGAAGGATATAAATAGAATGTGCTACCTAGTGGGCAGTACTAGGACCGAGTACGTACCGGTACGACGATAGATTGTAGGTTAAATTACTAACCTATTTGTGGATTATGACTGGATTGATTTGATTGATGTGAGATGTGATTTGAGAGTGTGAATGTTGGAGCTCGATTGACCAAGTGTCTCAAGGCCAATCACATTGACAGTCAGACTGCTGGAGCTCGGTTGACTTAGTGCCTCAGGGTCAGTCTACTGTTCAAATGGAATAAGTGAATTTATTTGGAATAAGTGAGCATGTATGGCTAGAGTGTTGTCTATTACTATTTGAGGTTGCAATCATTTAGGGTTCTATTTGATCCTTCATAAACTGATATTTTTCAGTATTATATATAAAATGATTTCAGCATCTGTGTGTATTTGCCTGTATATATATATATATATATATATATATATATATATATATATATATATATATATATATATATATATATATATATATATATATATATATATATATATATATATATATATATATATATATTCTATTGAGTGTCTGCATTTGACATTTAATTATGCATGTATATATATTATAACAATTTACTCAGTGAGGTCTGACTTCCCTCTATTGATATTTTTCAGGAGAGTCTTCGTCCTCAGACCTCAGCAGTAGACCTGCATGCCAGATTTCTTCTGCTCTGGCTTTATTATGTAAACTGCTTACCTGAGTTTTATTTTGTACTCTAGACACTACAGTAGTTCTTGTACTTTAATTTTTTGTGAGTTATATTTATGATATGTATGTATGAAATTTAAATTTTAGAATGTTAAACTAAAAATTTGTACTGAAAGATTTTGTTATATATATATGAGATGGATTTTATGTTATTTAAAAGAGTTAAAGAATTATTATTTTTATATTTGAGATTAAATTTTTGCTGTATAAATATTTTATTTATTATATTACATTGCATGCTTTTATTTTTTTAGGCTTGCTATTGGTTCCGGATTCAAAAGAATTCTCATTCCTTAGCGTCAGTCATAGCCCCCTGTTTTAGGTTGTGACATCCGTACTCGAGTTTTCAGATTGATTTGAGTAGTCAACAGAGAGGCCTAGCCCAGCAGAGCCAGAGATAGCAGCAGAGGGTACACCAGAGTAATAGACATGGACGTGGAGATTAGCGCAGATTGTTAAGATTTAGGTTAGGTGCTTCGAGCAGCAGCAGTGGTCGTAGTTTTGGGTCAGCTGCTAGTACTTGTCAGACGTATGGTAGAGTCTATCAGGGACCATGTTACATGACACCGCTAACTTATTTTTGATGCATACAGATGGGACACTTTGCTAGATCATATCTCTATTCTGGTTATCAATAGCCGCAGATTTCGTGATTCCTTCAGTAGTCGATTGCCAGTGCAGTACCAATTCCTTTTCAGTTGCCTTCAGCTCAGTACCAGAGTTCTACTCAGATTGTTCCACAATAAGGTTATGGTAGAGGCACCAGAGGAGGTGCTAAAGGTGTTAACCAGGCTTCTACTAGTCAGCAGGGAGGTTGAGGTCAGGCCAGAGTCTTCCATCTCACTCAGTAAGATGCTCAAGCATCTAATGCAATCGTGGTAGGTATTATTTCTGTTTGTTACCTGGATGCATGGGTTCTGTTTGATCCGGGTGCCACGCATTCGTTTGTTTCTCTTTTTTTTGCTTCTAAGTCTTGTTGGCAAGCTTCAAAGATGGCTTTTCCTTTGCCTATCGCCACTCCTCTAAGCGATTCATTAGACACATATATTATTCTTTCTGGTTGTCCAGTTCTTATCGGAGGTAGAGAGTTGCCCGCTGATTTGATTTTGTTGAATGTGATGGAGTTTGATGTTATTCTGGGTATGGATTGGTTATCTCAGCACTATGCCATGGTGGATTGTCAGAGTAAAGAGGTGACTTTTAGAATTCCTGGTGAAGAAAAGTTAAAGTTTATGGGTGATAAGATTTCTGCATCTCAGAATCTTATTTTCGCTATTACAGCTAGGAAGTTACTAAGGAAGGGTTGTCAAGGTTATTTGGCATTAATCAGGGATACTTTAGTGGAGAAGTTGTCGCTCACAGATGTTCCTATTACCTGTGAGTTTCTTGATATTTTTCCTGAGGAATTGCCAAGTTTACCACCTAATAGAGAGATTGAGTTCTGGATAAATGTGGTTCCAAGCACTACCCCTATTTCGATGCCACCTTATAAAATAACTCCTGCAGAGTTAAAAGAGTTGAAGGAGCAGTTGCTAGAGTTGTTGGATAAGGGTTTTATTAGACCTAGTATTTCTCCTTGGGGTGCACTAGTCCTATTTGTGAGGAAGAAGGATGGTACCCTGAGACTATGCATTGACTACAGAGAGCTGAACAAGGTGTCAGTGAAGAACAAGTATCCTCTCCCAAGGATAGATGACTTATTTGATTAGCTACAGGGTGCACAGTTATTTTCCAATATTGATTTTAGGTCGGGTTATCATCAGTTACAGATCAGTGAAGCTGATGTTCATGAAATGGCATTCCGCACTCGATATGGCCATTATGAGTTTCTGGTGATGTCTTTTGGCTTGACTAACGCACTAATAGCTTTTATGGATTTGATGAATAGGGTATTCAGATCATTTGTGGATCAGTTTATGGTAGTCTTTATTGATGATATATTGGTGTATTTGAGAAGTATAAAGGAACATGTATATCACTTGAGGACTGTACTGCAGACACTGAGAGAACATCAACTCTATGCTAAATTCTCAAAGTGTGATTTTTGGATGGAGAGTGTTGCATTTTTTAGACACGTGGTGTCTAAAGAGGGTATTCAGGTTGATCCACAAAAGATTGAGGCAGTGTTTGAGTGGCCTAGACCGACTTCAGTTACTGAGATTCAGAGTTTTCTAGGTTTAGCTGGGTATTATAGGAGGTTTATGTAGGATTTCTCTAGAATTGTAGCTCCTATGACTCACTTGACTCAGAAGAATGTAAGGTTTGAGTGGTCACAAGCTTGTGAGAACAGTTTCCAGTTGTTAAAAGAGAAGTTAACCATAACTTCAATTTTGGCTTTGCCTAATGGAGAAGACAAGTTCACAGTATATTATAATGCCTCTAGAGTTGGCCTAGGTTGTGTGTTAATGCAAAATGGTAGGGTGATAGCCTATGCTTCGAGGCAGTTGAAGAAGCATGAACAAAATTATCTTACCTATGACCTATAGATGGCTGCAATGATCTTTACTCTCAAGATTTAGAGACATTATCTGCACGGGGTGACTTGTGAGATATTTACTGATAACAAGATCCTTAAGTACATTTTCCAGCAGAGAGATCTGAATCTGAGGTAGAGGAGATGGTTGGAATTGTTAAAAGATTATGACTGTGAGATTCTATATCATCCAGGCAAGGCTAATATGGTAGCAGATGCCTTGAGTAGGAAGTACTCAGGTAGTCCTGCTCACATTAGTATGGAGAGGACACCATTGATCCAAGAGTTGCATCAGTTAGTGGATCAAGGTCTGATGATGAAGATGAGAAGATCAGGTGGATTGCTAGCTCAGTTTAAAGTGCAATCTGTGTTGAGAGATAAGATTAAGGCAGCTTAAAGTCGAGATCCTATTCTAGAAGAGCTTGCAGAGAATGTTCGAGCAGGGAAGTTCACTGATTTCACACTTGATGATGATGGTATTTTGTGGATCAATAGTAGATTGTGTGTTCCTGATGTGGATAATTTGAGAGAAGAGATCCTTGAGGAAGCACATTCTACAGCTTATAGCGTACATCCAGGTGTCACTAAGATGTACCACAGTATCAAAGATTTGTACTGATAGGATGGACTAAAGAAGGATGTTGATGATTATGTTATTAAGTGTTTGACGTGTCAGCAGGTGAAAGCTGAACATCAGAAGCCTTTTGGGAAGCTTCAGCCTCTTCTTATTCCTGAGTGGAAGTGGGAAAGGATTGTTATGGATTTTGTGGTTAGTTTACCTCATTCCAAGGATGGATACGATTCCATTTAGGTGATTGTGGACAGGTTGACCAAGTCTGCACATTTCTTGCCAGTAAAAGCCACTTATTCTGTAGCTAAATTGGCGAAGTTGTATGTGAAACATATTGTGTGCCTTCATAGGGTACCTGTGTCCATTGTGTCAGACAAAAGTTCGATATTTACTTCTCATTTTTAGCAGAAGTTGCAGGAAGCGATGGACACTAGGTTGGATTTTAGTACTACTTTTCATCCTCAAACAAATGGTCAGTCTGAGAGAATGATCCAAACACTGAAAGATATGTTGAGGATGTGTGTTTTGGATTTGGGTGGTAGTTGGGATGATCATTTGCCACTCGTAGAGTTTGCATATAATAATAGCTACCATAGCAGTATTGGAATGACACTATATAAGGCTTTGTACAGAAGAAAGTGTAGATCCCCTCTGAGTTAGGATGAGATTGGGAAGAGAGTTTTGACTAGACCTGAGATGATTCAGGATGCAAAGAAGGTTATTGTGATCAAAAGGAGATTAGAGACCGCAGTTAGCAGACAGAAGAGCTATGCGGATCCTAGACATAGAGATGTGGAGTTCCAGGTAGAAGACTATATTTTTCTAAAAGTGTCTCTGATGAAGGGTGTTATGAAATTTGGTAAGAAGGGTAAGCTAGCACCGAGATATATTGGATTGTTCGAGATTTTGGAGAGAGTTGGCATTGTTATATATCAGTTGGCTTTGCCTCCGAGTATGTCTCAAGTGCATCCGGTGTTTCATATCTCGATGCTGAGGAAGTATATTTCAGACTCTTCACACGTGTTGTAGCCTGATAATGTGGAAGTGAGTGAAGACTTAATGTTCGTGGAAGAACCTGTTGCAATTGTAGATTATCAAGTTCGACAGTTGCATTCGAAGCAAATTCTGATGTTCAAGGTGTTGTGGCGCAACAACAACGTAGAAGAGTATACCTGGGAGACTAAAGCTGAGATGCGAGCTTGTTATTCATATCTCTTTCCTCCTTAACTCTTGTAATTATTCTTTTCTTGGAATTCCTAGACGAATTCTTGTAAGGAGGGGAGATTGTAATAACCCTAGTTTTTAAATTATTTTAATTTAAAACAGGATATGCATTGTTAATAAAATTCAAAGTTATATTTGATTATTTTATTATCTTGTGATTAATATTTATTATTTTATGTTTAATTATAATTTTCTACGTAAATATTCATTTTAAAACTTATTATTTTGGAATTTATTTACGTTATATTTACTATATTGAAAAGAAGTATTTTTATAATAATATTTAAGTACTTATGTTATTTTATTTTTAAAATGATGTTTCTTATTATATTATTATTATTATTATTATTATTATTATTATGCATTATTGCATGATTATTTTATGTGTTATTATATATATATATGTATATATACACACACATATATTAGGGTTAGTATTATTTTATTTGTGTGTGAATATATATATGTGTGTGGAGATTAGTATATATATATATATATATATATATATATATATATATATATATATATATACATTAAAAATAAAAAACCATTTTCTTCTTCCCGTAACCCACCTTCTCCCCTTCCTCCTTTTGTCACGCCGATCCTTCATCGTCAGAGTGCCTCCTTACCCTTCGCCGTCAACCACCCCCTCCCTCTACCAGCTCCGCCATCCTCCTCTCCTTCCCCGGTGCCAGCGGTGACTGAAATATCCATTTTGGCTGAAAGTTAATCTTACCGGCGTTCCAAGCTTTTTCGGCCATCTCTTCACGTGATTCCGATGTCGTTTAACTCCTTGAGCTCTAGGGAGGTAGAATCCTAACTTGGTTCAAGTTCATTCCTCCTCATTTATGAGTTTTGTTGATTTTTTAGTTTTTGAACATTAGGGTTTCACATTTTTTTAAGGTTGATTTAGCTTGATTTAGTCAATCTTCCTTAACAAATATTGTTCCTGGAAGCTTAATCTACATATACATATTTTTGTTTTGATGTTTAGAATTTATTTGATTTTTGGTGAATTTTTGAATATTTTATTATTATTTTATTAATTTTCGTAAATTAATTATATAAATTATGAAATTGTGATTTTTGGTGTTATTAGTAGTTATTATTAATTTTAGAATTTAGTTTATAATTTTTGTGTAATTTTTATAATTATTTTAGGTTTGTGTCAATTTTAAAAAATTAGGTTAAATATATATTTTGTTAGAAATAATTGGTTAATTATATGTTTTTGTTGATATTATTGAGATATATGTTGATAAAATAACTTTTGTTTATTTATATAATTTTTATTGAATTTTTTAGTATTATTAGTATATTATGTGAATTTTTTAATATTAAGGTTAATTGTGTATTTTGGTGATAATTTTAGTTAAACACTATGTTTAATTGGATTTAATATTATTTGCGGTATAAAAATGATTTTTATAAATTATTTACTAATTTTAACTAATTAATACTAATTTTCAAAATTATTTTTAAATAATATATTATATACTATTTTTGTAATAAAATGAATTTTTAGTAATTTTTAATTTGTATTTAGACTAATTAGGCTATTTGGATTAGTAAAGTGAGTTTTTATTAAATTATATTGAATTATCAAGAAAATTTGATTTTTATAATATTATATTATTATTTAGGGTTTTTAAGTAATTATTGGGAAAAATAATTATTTTTGGTGTTTAATGTTAAATATACTGTGTTTTGATATTTTGAGGGTATTTATGGTAATTATTAATTTTTAATATATTATATTATATTATTTGAATTTTGATGAATTATGGACCTCGGTTGGGGAATTTTGTAGTTCAGGATCCCGATCGAGGATTGTGAGAATTTTTATATTCGAAGTCTATTTTTCTTGCAGGACCAGCTCTACTTTTTAGTAGAGATATGTCTGTTTTACAGAGGAGGTTCTGCTGAATTTTTGATAAAATTCTCGTAAAACGTGACATCGGGTCTAATTTTAATTTTGTGACTGTTTGTATTTTCCAATCCTAGATTGAGTCTTTAGAAGTCTAAGTTAGATTTATTCTAATTTGTTCGTAATTATTTTTATTATTTAGTTGCGTCAAAACTGAGGCCTAGCGAATCAGGCCCGTCGGACCAATCTCGAGGAGCGCATCCCTGTGAGTTGTCATTTTATATATACATTGTGCTTAGCTTGCATGTTTTAGAAATATATGTTTTAAATGTATTATTATGCATAATTATTTTATTAAATGCTTAAGTTAAGAATATTTTAGGTATATTTTTAGTATATTCTTGATATATTTTGGAAGAAATGCATGTTTTACTTTTGAATTATACTTAAATTATTTTTAAGTATGTTATTGGTTTAATTTAGTATATTTCATGAATTGTTTGAATTGATTATATATATATATATATATATATATATATATATATATATACCTGAAATATACTTAGTTTATTTTAAGTATTGTAGACACCCGATTCGGTCGGCCCGTGTTAGGGGACGAATTAGGGTTGCTCAGTTTGACTGGCCCATTATCAAGCCCAATGATGAGAATGTGAAACTTGAACATGAGGATGAAGCCTGAATCTCTAAGTGGAAAGTAGACTTGAAAACCTAAAGCTTGGAAAACCCAAAACCGAGCCCAACTACCCAAATTTGGCCTAAGCCCGCCTGGCCCAGTACAAGCCCGGGCCAAAGGGGCACCACCTCAGTGTAATGAGACGATCGCCTCATCGATGAGGCGCCGCCCCTATGGCAGCCCACTTGCAGCTGCAATCATGACGGCCAAGTGGTGCGGGCCCTACTTTCCAAACCTCTTCCTTACGTGAGGGAAAGATTTTTGGGGAAAGAAAAAAGGCTATGAGAGCTCATGATGGGCTAGGAGGCTTAGGGGGATAGGAAAGCTAAAGAATGAAAGAGAAAAAATAGAGAGAAAAAAGGGTTTTTTTTTTCCTTTCTGGGGAGGTTAGAAAGGAAAGGAGGGAGAGAGCTCTGAAAAAAGAAAAAAAACACAGAGGGGAAAAGAAAAAAAATGTCCTCAAGAAAGGGAAGGAAGGTAGAAGCAAAGGAGTCCACTTTCTCCATAAGGGAAGAAGGAAGAAACTTGTGTCAAAGGTAGACACTACATCCTAGCAAAGATCTTAATCAAAACAGCTCTGAGGGCCTCTCATTTTGGTATAAAATTTGCACTTAAACTTAACATGTTCATCATTTTGTGTGTTCTTGCTTATGTGTAACTGAGCTATTAGTACATTTTAGGTTTATCTCTAGTGTGTCATGCTTGATATCTCATTTTATTGATGAATCTTTGAATATTTTTGCATGTAGTCGTAGTATGATGAGTATAAAGTATGTATATGCATGTTTTGGTTACTTAGAGTAGAAGTTTGTACGTCTTGGGAGTTAGAGCCGGCCTGGTGATGAAGAGGCATCGCCTCATCTCAATAAGGAGATCGCCTCTTCAATGAGGCGATCGCCCCATTAACAGGTCTCCAGGAGGCCCTTTTTTGTATGTGACTCACGTGTTTTTGGTAATGAGGCAAGTTCCCCTGTTGATGAGGCGTCACCTTATCAATGAGGCGATCACCTCATTGGCAAGGTTAACCAACTTCCTGCTTCATTTTCTTTATTGTTTGTTTGCTATGACGTCTGCTTTAATATGTCCCCTTTTGACCTTAAATATTTTTGCATGATTGTATGATGGTGATTATCTTGATTACTTGATGTTTTTTTGGTCCGTAATGTGAACACCCTCTTTTTATATATAGAGTCTCCTTGTGAGTATCATTACACGTAATTTCATTTTTGTGAAAGGAAGGGCTAACTGTGTGTCATTTGTAGGAATTGCTTGATGATTTCCATCATTGAGTAGTCACCTTTGTTAGTTATCCATTTTATATTATTGCATTTATGTTACTTTATCGGTTTATTTTCGGTATATGTTCGGTTTATTTTCGGTATATTATTCTTTTATTTAGCCTAAAAAGCGTTGTATATTATTCTTTTATTTTCTGTATATTATTCTTTTATTTTCCCATTTAATTTTGAATGTATGGTTGTAAATTATTATTTATTTTATTTACTACATTTTTTGAATGTTGGGACTTAAAGGCATGAAATCGGACTAATATGCAAACTCGGACTTAATTATAAAATCTGGTAATTATCCAAAGGCAATTTCATTACATGTGGTAAATGAGGAAATAATTAAATAATTAAATGTTAATAAAATGCAAAACACAAACGGAGGCCAACCGCAAGGTTGGGTGAGCATTCAAACGCTCATACCCAGTTTCCGAACCCGATCTCTGATGACGGCTTCTGGGAACCTCCGTAGGATCCAGTTGCTGTACAGTGTGTCTCAGCTTTTATCCGGGTGGTGACTCCATCTCTGAATAGGCCCAAGACTTATATCGTATTTTCTAGTGGGCCTCGAGACCACACAGTGCCGTGGTTGCCAAACACTTGGGCACGCTCTAAACCCTGCCGCTTACAAGTATATTTTTGGTATATATATGGTTTATTTGAACATTTTGAATGCCATTTTACATTATTTATTTTTGAATTTATGTTTTATTTTTAATTGAAGGATGTCGAAAGAACGTGCTTTCTAGTGGGCAGCACTAGGACCGAATACATACCAACACGATAGATTGTAGGTTAAATTACTAACTTATTTGTGAATCATGACTTGATTTATTTGATTATTATGTGATGTGATTGGTGGTGTGATTTTTGGAGCTCGGTTGACCAAGTGTCTCGAGGCCAATCACACTGACAGTTAGACTACTGGAGCTCAGTTGACCTAGTGTCTCGGTGCCAATCTACTGTCCAGTTGGATTAAGTGAATTTATTTGGAATTAAGTGAGCCAGTATGGCTAGAGTGTTTTCTATTATTAATTGAGGTTGCGATCATTAGGGTTCTATTTGATCCTTCAAAACATATATTTTTCAGTATTATGAAATAAAGCGATTTTCAGCATCTGTGTGCTCATGCTTGTATATTTATGTACTATATACATATGATTGTTTGCATTTGTCATTTAGTTATGCATGTATATATATTATAACAATTCACTCAGTGAGGTATGACTCCCCTCAGTTGATATTTTTATAGGAGAGTCTTCTTCTTCAGACCTCAGCAGTAGGCCTATCCGTTGGATTTCTTACGCCCTGGCCCTATTATGTAATTTATCTACTTAATTATTTATTATTGTACTCTAGAAAACTGCAGTTGTTATGATTTGTATCAGTAGTGAGTTTTATTTTATTTTTGCTGTATGAGATTTTAATTCAGATGTTTTAATCTGAATATTGTATTAATACATTTCGTGATATGAAGGAGTTTATTTTATCATATTAAATTAAAAATTTTCATTATGGAATATTTATTTTATTTTATTTATTGCATGCTTTATTATTTTTTTAGGCTTGCTACTGGTTCCGGATTCAAAAGAATTCTCATTCCCTAGCGCTGGTCATGGTCTCCGATTTGATTCATGACACATCTGTCATAACATTTCTTGTCAAAATTGAAGATGATGAAGTTTTTGACATCGATGTGGATAATTTTATGTTATCTGCCAATTCTGCTACAAATTCTATTTAATAGCTGTCGATGTGGAACTCCAATTAGCCTAAGGAAATTTTTTCTGATGTGGAAGATCAGCCTAAGCTGTAACCACATAGAATACTAAAATAAAACAGGAGCTCTGATACCAATTGTTGTGGAATTCAAGTTAATTTCCATAAATAATAACAAATTTGACTAGAGTGTAAAAAAATTGTACTAAAAATCATACTAAGGTAGATTCCCATAAAAAAGTGGTGGGGTCACAATGGTCCCACTTAAAAATCACACTCCTTAGACAGAATTTTACCAAGGCAAGTAATTTTAATAGCACAATAATTAATAATAACTATGCCTGCAAATAGTTATTAAATAGACATAAAAAGAACACTAAAATTTAACGAGGTTCAACTAATTATGCCTACATCCTCGAACACTGCTAAAATAATATTTCACTAATTGAGGAAATATTACAAAAGAGAGAGAATGAATACAATTGTCTAAATATATGAGAGGAGGTAATTTTAGGGATGGATCTAACTAAGAGGGGGGAGTTCTTTTATAACCAAAGAACTCCTCCCATCAAAATAAAAATCCTGATGTGGGATTATTGTGCCAAAATAACAATATATATATATATATACACACACACACACGTAATGGTGACTATATGTTATTTTCAGGTGCAACCCAGTCCCGAGATGTCGGTTGATGAATTCAAGGCATGGCTCTAACAATTAGACATAGATGATGATGGTCGTCTCAACCGTGAAGACTTAAAAGAAACACTTCACAGCTTGAGGGTTTGGTTTGCTTGGTGAAAGGCTAGGCAAGCAATAAAGGAAGTTTAATACCGATTGTAATGGCTAAATTGACAATCCTAAAGAAATATAAAAGCTTATCAATTATGCTAAAAAATGTTTGCACATAAAAATTCATGTTCACAACTAAAGGTTGCCATATGCCTACCTGTCTAATTCATACTGGTGCAAGTTTTAAATAATTAATCTACCTTTGTGATTAATCACTATATAATCTTTGATCCTTTGTATTTGTACTCAAACTGTCCAAGACACTACATTGTTTAGCATAATAATATACTTTTTACTCCTTTATTGCATGTTATTTGTGTTTGTATATATGCTTCAAGAAAATTATACAAATATACTAGCATTCACTAAATAAAACTTTTTTTTTTCACTTGATGTGCTTTCAATATTTAATAACCATATAAATTTTGATTATTTCAAAATTCGAGCTGAATAAACTTCATAAAAGAAAATTTTAAACACTTATTTCTTTATATAAGATTCAAATTAAAAAATTTGACACTAAAAGAACAAAAGTTGATAAAAAGAGAATATATCTATATTAAAAAACAAGTATACAATAAGCTAAAATATAGTAAAGGAATTGACTTCAAGAGCTTAATTGAAGAGAAACATTACCATTTTTTGCTAGGAAATTACCATGATAGTAATACAGGTTAAGATAGCTTAATAGTAATGAATTAAGTGTAGGTTCAAAATTTCTCCATTATGAAGAGAATGACTTGTCAAAAAAACATAAAAAAATATGCAACAAATAATTTTAGAGGACAAAGGGGTGTGCCTATGAGGTCTAAATTAAATAATATAGGCTAAATTTAATAGTATAGGCTGAGACACTAAAACTTGAAAAATCTCTAAGTTCAAATTCTAGTGAGTACATTTTAGCTAAAGATTTTATGTTTTTATCCCTCCTACCCTACTAGGACATATATTCTATATATACACTATATTACTATTTGTAATTATTATAATATTAATTTGATAGTTGTTATTTGTTGTTATAGTCACTTTTTTTTTTTTTTTGAAAAGAGACACTTCATTGTTAAGTACTAATCAGTTTTGATTGTATTAAAGTTATTATTGTATTCTATTAGGAAAGAACTTGAAAAAAAAGGGCAAAGGGATTTAGTATATAAAGAAATAAATAAAATAAAATAAAATTTTATCAAATTCCCAATAATTTATGAAACTTTATTTTGTCCTCTAAAATTTAGCTTATACAAAACCAAGCATGAAAATTTTAAAAGAATTGGATTATGGATATATGAGTGAAACAATTAATGAGATTTTTTATTGATTGGCTAAAAAAGGGGTTTGACTGGTCCTCATAAGTAGAGTTATAATTAGAGAAAGAGCTAATGTATTGTATTGTATTTTATCAATCAGATACATATACAAGAGATCGAAATATATATAGTATAAGTTGTATAATAGTTGTAACAAACTAGTAACAAATGGATGGGTAATGGAGGGCTAATGTTTATCTGTTAACACCCCCCACAAGCTGAAGGTGGAGAGAAAAGCAACAAAAGCTTGTCAACAAAAAAAATGAAATTACTGCTTGGCGAGAGGTTTAGTTAGAAAGTTAGCTAGCTAATTGAAAGAGGAGATATTGCCAAAGGTAAGAAGCTTGGAAGCAACTAGATGGTGAACAAAATGGTAGTCAACTTTAACATGTCATGTCCAGGCATGAAACACTAGGTTATTGGAGGCTGAGAGAGTGTAACACTGAGTTTGCAAAGAAGATAATGTAGCCATTTGAGTTCGACACAAACATCAGCAACTACCTTAAAGTCAGATTCTATGGAAGAGTAAGCAATAGTTTGTTATTTTTGCGAATTCCAGGCAAGTAAATTTTTTCAAGATAAATAAGAAAATCACTAATAGAACAACGATCATCAAGGCATCTAGCCTAATCAGCATCAGTGAATGCTACCAAATCATGAGAAGTATTGGCAGTAAAGAATAATCCACGAGATAGAGTGCCATATAAGTACCCTAATACATGCTTTAATGCCTTGAAATGCTAATCCATAGGACTATGCATAAATTGACATAGTTTATTGACTACAAATGAGATATTTGGATGAGTAATGCTTGCATATTGTAGACTACCACAATATTGGTGATAGCGTTTGGCATCCTCGAGTGATAACAATGTGCCAAAATGAAAAGATAAAGCCTTACCAGAAGGCAGTGGCGTAGAATAAGACTTGGTAGTAGACATGTTCATCTTGCGCAAACAGTCAGTCAAGTAAGCTTATTGTGAAAGTAGCAAACCAGATGGTAAATAATGCACTTGAATTCCTAAAAAGTAATGTAAATGGCCTAAATCTCTTAATTTGAATTCGACACTGAGCTTGTGAATTATTGTTTGAATGATGTTTGGACTATAGCCTGTAAGAATTACATCATCGACATACATAAGAAGAAAACATCTTGAGCCATTATGATTGTAAATAAATAGTGAAGAATCAGTTTGAGAAGCAACAAACCCAATCTGAAGAAGATAAGTTCCAAAACATTAAAACCATACGCAAGGCGCTTGTTTCAGATCATAAAGAGATTTAGTAAGTTTGCAAACATAAGAAGGAAAGTCTTTGTTACCCTGAGGTTGATGCATATACACTGTCTCATCTAAATTTCCATATAGAAATCCATTACTAACATCAAGTTAACAAAAATACCATTATTGAGAAAGAGCCACAAAGAGAATTATGCAAATTGTCATTGGCTAATAGGCAAATTCTGCAAGTGCACAGTTCGCAACAAGTAGTAAAGTGATGAATATGAGTATCATTCTTATGAGAAGATTGATATTAAGTACTAGTCCTAATTTTACTTCTATAATATAACAAAATAGAATAATTGTATGATAAATCAATTAATAAGAAAAAAACTTAAAGCTAAAATAATAAAATTCAATAATTGAAAAAACTAGAGTCTGAATTTGTTTCACTAGCTATTACTTGGATTATAGGATCTTTTTATAATTCAATTCATTAACTTAGTCAAGGGTAAACCACTTAAAACACCTAGAGTCTCTTTCAAGTTCATATAAGAATACCAAAGTTAATTATAGCCTATTTTCATGGTCACATCAATTAACTAGGGTTCATTAAGTTCCTTAACGATTTATTATTTCCCGAATGATTCTTCTACTTTCATGATCGAGGTTCCTAAGTTTTACAAGTCTATGAGCTAATAGATCATGCAACTTTCGTTACCTCTAATCTACCCAAAAACATGCATTTAATCAGGCCTAAAATAAAAAATAAGACATTAAACACAACTTTTAAAATTGATTACAGTTAATTCATTAAAAGGAAATAAGAATCCAAACAAGTAATAGACTAGCTACACAAATCCAAACCCTAAAGAGAGTTTAGCCACTCATAGTTGTGGTAATTAACACAAACATAATAAAGAGAATTAAAGATGAAGAAGAAATAATAATTTTAGTTCTTGAATCTTGCACAACTCCTTCTTCAATCTCCTTTGAATGTGTCTTCAAAAGTGTTTCTCTGAATAAGAATGATTATAAATGGTCAGGAATTTTTTAAAAACACCTTTTTACCCCCCTTTTATATTGCAAATTCGATAGAAATCTAATTTGACTTGAATTCTCGAGTTTCCTCTAAAAAGGAAACTTTTTATGCTCGTCACCGCTTGGCTCACGACCGTGACACATCCTAAAATTTTTGTCACCACTTGGCTCATGGCCGTGAGTGAATTGGTGATGAGATTTTATAATTGTTTCAATTCAGACAGAGGGAGCACGACTTAAGGCACGCTCATGAGCTATCCCATGACTCTTGAACATTCTTGGTCTTGTCCAGCTCTCTTTAATCAACTAAGCTTCCTTATTAATCTTTCCTATAAAATAAGGGAAATCCTTATTAAAATAAAATAAAACTCTTAAATAAACCAAGATTAAATAGGAAACTAAAATGAAGCTCTAATCTAAACAAAATGCCAACCCAAATTCTTCCCAATTATTATCAACTACTATCCATAATTCATTAAAATTCAACTTTAGAATAAGTGTAAAATTACACTCAACAATGGTTTAATTATTGGACTGAAAGTTTCATTGTAGTCAAGGCCATGTTCTTAAGTATAACCTTTAGCAACCTGACATGCTTTAAAGCATTTGATTATCCCATCTGCATGTTTTTTAATCTTGTATACCTAACGATTTCCAACCACATTGACATTATTGGGTTTTGGAACTAATATCCATGTATTGGTTTAGTGTAGTGCAGCTATCTCTTAAGCCATAGCAGTGCGCCATTAAGGAATTTTGGAACCTTAGGTAAAGGATGTCGGTTTGATAATAGGGAAAGAAAGTGCAGTGTTGTTGAATTGGGAATAAGGAGTGTGGGTTGTATTTGGTATATAGGCTTTTTTAACAAAGTGGGCTACTAGATTATTATTATTTATTTTGGAATGGTTACGTAGGAACATTTAATGTGTCTGTTGTTAGGGAGTAGGTTATGCAGGTTGATTAGGTGATGGAAGAGAATGAGATAAGGTTGTAGGTCTAAGTGAGGTTGTTGATGGAGATAAGGATAATGAATTATCAAAATTATGTTAATTATTTATAGTGAAATCAATATAAAGTTGTAAACCATCAAGATTGAATATTTGATGTTGTTTAGGTTCGGTAAGAAGTGGTAGCATAGTAGAAATAGAAGTCTTAGAGATAAAAGGAGATTAGGGCATCAATAAAATTAGAGATGAGGATAAGGAAGGTGGCGTACCTGAAGGGGGAGTCTGGAAAGGATTTGTTGGTGATGTTGTAGTTGGCATCAGGTAGGAGAGTTATAGCCAGGTAGAGTTATTATAAGCTGGAGATGCACTGCTGAATGAAGAAGTGAGAACAATCGAAGGAAGCATCTTAAAGGAAAAGAGTTTCTCATCAAATTGCACATGCCTTGCAATATATAAATGTCCATTGTCCTTGTCCAAACATCTGTACCCCAAATGGTGTGTTGAATAACCCCGAGAAGATGCATTGTTTGGACCTAAATGAGAACTTATGGCGATCGTAAGGCCAAAGAAGTGGATACATAGCACATCTAAAAACCTTCAAAAATAAATAATCGGGTGCCTGTTTAAATAATACTTAAAAAGGAATCCCAATAGAAATAGTGGAACTAGGCATACGATTAATTAGGAAAACTGCTGTTTCAAAAGCATATTGCGAATATTTAAAAGGAGCTCCATAGTGACCAAACAACACTATGCCAATATCAATAATAATTATAATTTTACGCTCTGATGTGCCATTTTGTTCATGTGTATGGGAACAAGAAATGCGATGAACAATACTACAATCTTTGAGATAATTTTTTAATGGCCTAAATTCTCTACCCCCAGTCTGAATTGAATGATTGAATTCTGCATTGCAATTGATTTTTAACCATTTTTTAAAATTGCTTAAAAATTGAAGGCACTTCACTCTTATGCTTTAAAGGAAACAACCACATAAACAATGAGTAATCATCAATAAAGATTACAAACAATATTCACCAGTTGAAAAGCACATAGAAGTAGGCCCTAGACATCTGAATGTATTAACTGTAAGGGCCTAGTACTCCTATGATGAGTCAACGGTAAAGAAACACGATGCATTTTACCAAGGCATCATGCTTGAAACTTATTACTGGAGATTTTATTTATAGAACAGGGTAAATGAAATTGTCTAACTAATGCTCGAACTCTTTGATAGTTGGGGTGGGCAAGTCAGCTATGCCATTCTTTTAAGGTTGCCAGGAAGGTTGCTGCACTATAATGTTTTTAACGTTGAAGAGAACCATGCAGCTTGTATGGACCCAAATCAATTGTTCCTCGAAGTAGTGGTTGTTTCGTGACTTAATCCTTCACGAGGCAATAATCCTTATGAAATTCAAAGAAGCAATGATTATCATTACATAGTTTGCGAACAAACAATAATGGCTTAGTTATTTGCGGCACATGTAAAACATTCTTCAAGAGAAGTGTTTAGGAAGGAGATGTAATTGTAGAACAACCAACATGAGTACTTTTTAAGCCCTTACCATCACCAATAACCAATTGGTCCTTATCATTATAGTTTTCAACCAATGAAAGAGAGCTCAAATCCGGAGTTATGTTGTGGGTGGCTCCTGTGTCCATATACCATGGGAGCAAAGATGAGTCTGACCGAGAAGAATAAGGCATAGAAAAGTCATCAGGACCTGCTGTAAGATGAGCTTACAGACTAAATGATCGTCTAGAGCCATCAAACGTTGCACCTGAATAAGAGAGATCAAAACGCCGTCGACATTATATGGCGATGTGATTCTGAAAGCCACAAATCTAACAAGAAATAGAGGAGCGCCCAGATGTTTGTCCTCGGCCACAATTCCGCTGAAACTGTCCACAAAAGGAAGATGTGGTTGAAGGGAATTAGCCAAATTTACGTTGTGCAACATTAACAGCGGGAAGATGGGGTTGTTGCGTTTTTAACAAAATTTCATAGGAGAGCAGCTGACCATGTGGATCATGAAAATTGAGAGGTTCGGACCGCTGTTGGAGTGCAGCAATAATGGGGTTGTCATTTGCCCCAAGTTGGTGAAAGATTATGGCATTGAACTTGGCATCTGAAATTGGCGTACCAGCAAGAGCTAAAGAGTCAGCGATTACCTTGGCTTGATACAAAAACTTGGAAACGGATTTATCATCCTTGGAGAGATTATGCAGCACTATGTGAAGCTGAGTCTTCTGAGCATGACTAATGGAATCGAAAGCAATAGAAAGTGCTTCCCATATGGCAGCCGAAGAATTAAGTCCAAGCAAGTGAGGATATACCTCCTCTGTAATCGAAGACAATAACAAAAAAAAAAAAGCAATTTATAATTAGAAAATGCCATAAGAGTGAAGTGAGGAATTGGCCGGCTGTAATACCAAGTTATAATTAGAGAAAGAGTTAATGTATTGTATTGTATTTCATCATTCAGATACATATACAAGAGATCGAAAAATATATAGTACAAGTTGTACAACATCCGTAACAAACTAGTAACAAATGGATAGGTAATGGAGGGCTAATGTTTATCTATTAACACGCAGCAATATATTGACTAAAAAGGACACAAGCCCAAACTAAAACCGTAAAAAGTAGCCATCTTGCTGTAGAACAAGAGCAAGAACTAAGTTATAAGCCAAAAATAAAGAAACAAAACTATAGATTTAAAACTAAAAGCAAAAAATAAAAGAAAAGAAAAGAAAAGAAAAAGGCCATTGTCGGTCATTAGCCTCATATCGTTGATAATTTACAAGAACTCTTGTTAAGAGAGAAAAAAGAGATGACATTTTTTTTAGGGCAAAGTTAACATAAAGCAATCATGTCTTGTGTAAGTAGGTGTATAGATAGCTTTGTGGTAAGGAGAAAATACCCATCTGATATGGACTTGCATGATATTGTTAGCGTAGAGCTTGAGGAGTATCTAGAAAGTGATTCTCATGAAGATATTTCCATCTCTAACTTTGCTTTTGTTCATGTATCAAAACCACGATTCTTGAGCTCTCTCTATATTCTTGACAAAGTGCACATGGTTCACAAAAAAAGTGAACTAAGCAATCCACACAAGGTGCCTCCTCCAAGTCGTATTGTCCTCTTAATCTTGACCTATAGCAGCATGAGTAAAAGCATGATAAGCCTGTAAAGCCCAGCAGAACACCGTAAACTGCCCCACTTGCCGCACAAGCTACACCATACAACCACCAACTCAAAAAAAGTACAAAAATTTGCATGAAATTAAGTTAGCTAGCTCATGGTATCAACTGACAACTTCAGTGCTTAATTATAAGTATAGATATATATATATACAAGCAAAAACTTACATATTGAACCCTTATTGACTAGCTCAGCAATCTGTCCACAGGTAATACAAGGACACATGCAAGTAACATGACAATTTGCAGGGTCATCACAACAGTGGCAAAGGCCAGTGGACCACCGCATTGCAGTGGTCCACCGCATTGCAGTGGTATTGGCGGAGAAGATATATGGAGGATGAGCGTGGACGTTCACGGGGTAGCCTTGTGAAGGATAGTTTGTAGTGTCTTGGCATGGAGGAGACATTTCTTTCTTTCTTTTCCTAGTTGGTGGCTTGAATTATGTGAAAAGAAATAGTTACAATTACAAGGAAAATACTAGTTGTAGTTCCAATTCCTCCTTGGTATTGCTTCATTTGTCCACGATTGAGCTGGCATTTAGCCACCTTTCATCACATCTAAGCAATTACTTAGAATTTATATTGACACCAAATCCAAGTTTAGTTTAATTTAATTTTCATTTGAACTAATAAAAAAAGCCTCTGAGATATTCTTTTAAATTCTAAAAACAACGGATTAATACCAATGTTTATATATCAATTAACGAGAACTTTGCATTTCTTTAAAAAAACTTGAGTTCAAGTTTTGGACATAGAATAACAAATTATGCAAAAGTTCTATTAATTATTTTATAAATATAAAGTGTTGCTCTCTTATAATTTTTTTTTCTTTAGCTTAAATAATTAGTGTGTTAGTCTTATTAGTATAGGGGAGGAGTTGAGTAAGGGTAAGGAACAATACCACTACACCAAACAAAGGATAGTTTGTAAATTCACCTAATTCAAATTTTAATATTATCAAAATTTACGTGGCCATTGAATATTAAGAGCATTCATTTAATATTAAAGGTTTAATTAATCTTTTATATATATATATATATATATATATATATATATATATATATATATATATATATATAATTAATGGTTTGAAACCTTTCCAACTTCGAAAAATCCGACATTGCCCACGTGAAGTTGAGCCATGAAGATTGGATATGGTGAGACTTTATATTACTTGAAGCGTGAAAAAGAAAGAATACTACCATCGCTTGTGTTAACCTCTACTTAATATATATAAATATGTATTCCCCTGCATTGACTAAGAAAGCGATAAGAACATACATTACATCGATCCTACAAGAAAGCTGCTTCTTAGGAAGTTGATATTCCCAGAATAATGAATGGTGGCAAATTATGAGTATGAAATGAAAACATGGGAATGCTCACTAGCTAGCTGCACTTGTATAAATTATTTCGGTTTTTTATTTTATTACTAATAAACACTTGATCATTCAATTACTAATTTAATCAGTTTGCAATTTTAAAAATCTTTAGAATCAAATCATTACTTGAATTAAACTAAATTAATTACGATAATGAAAGCGATGGGTTTTGATTAATTTTAACTAACGTCAGTTTTTTCCCCTGGGTTATGAATTCTCGAGCCATGGTTACTCGGTTTCAGTTTTTGTCCATAATTTTTTTGAACAACAACATTGGCCCATGATATCCGACCATCACTTGTCGACTTCATCAGGCTCTAATGTTGCAATTCTTTATTCTACGAATAAAGTTGCAAGGGAGAAAAAAAAAAAAAAAAAGATGTTATTCTTGAAATCTATGGGATTTAATTTTTTTAGATGTAATACTCTTAAAATTTTTAGCTAGGCAAGCAATGAAGGAAGTTGATACCAATTGCAATGGTCAAATTGACAGTCCCAAAGAAATGGAGAAGCTTGTCAATTATGTTAAAAAACGTTTGCACATGAAAATTCATGTTCACAACTAAAGGTTGCCCTAGGCTGCCTGTCCAATGCATGCTTGTGCAAGTTTTAAATAATTAATCTATCTTTATTGATAACTTATTTTCGAAACTTTTCAACTAAAATCTTGTAAGGAATCAAAGAAAAGTAAAGTGAAATATAGGGAGGATCCCCACAAACCCTCTAATATCTAAATCAGAGAATATATAGATAGAGTTTAGAGAGATAAACAGAGCAATGAGTATGAGATAATAAAATAAATAAGAATAAGGGATATGAGGTATTATTTATAGAGATAGTGATGTTCAAACTTAAAAGAAATAAAATTCCTCCTTGATGAAAGTTTTATGCCTAATAGGAAAATATTTTTTCTTATCTAGGAGTCTTCTTAATTAAAAATCTTTTCATATTTATCTTAAGTGTCATTTTTCTGTAAGTAACTCTGTATAAGAAAATAAAAACCTTAATTAAATAGGAATATACATATGAAGTATCATTTGTGATTAGTCACTATTATCTTTTGGATCCTTTGTATTTGTACCCAAATTGTCCAAGATTCTACCTTTTTTGGCATAATAATAAGACTTTCACTCCTTAATTGCATGTTATTTGTGGTTGTATGCTTCAAGAAAATTATAAAAATATACGTACTAGCGCTTCTTCTTTTTTTGCATCTTGATGTGCTTTCAATATTTAATAATCATATAAATTTTAATTATTTCAAAACTCGAGCTTAATAACCTTCATAAAAGAAAATTTAGAAAATTTTAAACACCTATTTAACACTTAAATGAACAAAAATTGATAAAAAGAGAACATTTCTATACTCAAAAAGCTAAAATATAGTAAAGGAATTGACTTCAAGAGCTTAGTTGAAGAGAATTACCATTTTTTGCTAGGAAATAACCATCATATTAATACACATTAAGATAGCTTAATAGTAATGAATTGAGTGTAAGTTCAAAATTACTCCATTATAAAAAGAATAACTTGTCAAAAAATATAAAAATATATGCAACCAATACTCTTAGAGGATAAAAAAGTGTGTTGATGAGGTCTAAATTAAATAGCTTAGAATGAGACTCTATAACTTAAAAGGTTTCAAGTTCAAATCTAGTGGGGACATTTTAGCTAAGGATTTTAGGGTTATTTACACTTATAATCTCTAACTTATTAGTATTTTCTCACAATCATTCCAAATAATCAATTGACCATACAAAAATCCATGACTTTTAATTTTAGTAATGGTAATCCCTCATGCATTAATTTTTGATAAAATTAACATCAGAATGTTGATGTGGGCAAATAAGGGAATGATATTGTGGCAAAATTATTTTCAATAATAAACCAAAGATTATGTGAACTACTGTCAAACTTTGCTATGTAAAGAAAAAAACTTTATATAACATGACCTCTAATTCATTATTAAAAATAATTTTTATCACATAATCATTTCTTTATTTGTCCATGTTAGCATTCTAATGTTGATTTCATCGGAAATTGACAGATGGAGATTACCATTACTAAAATTAGAAATTAAAAATTTTTGTGTGCTCAATTGATTTTTTAGAATGATGATGAGAAATTGATAATAAGTTAAAAACTAATTTTATGTTTTTATCGCTCCTACCCCAGTAGGACTTATATTATATATATACACACGCTATATTACTAATTGTGATTATTAATTTGATAATTAGTTGTTTGTTGTTATAGTCACTTCATTCATTGTTAAGTGTTAATCAATTGTGATCGTATTAAACTTGTCCTATTCTATTAAGAAAGAACCTGAAAAAAAAGGGCAAAGGGATTTAGTATATAAAGAAATAAAAAAAAATCAAATCAAATTTTATCAAATTTCCAATAATTTATGAAACTTGGTTTTGTCCTCTAAGATTTAGCTTGTACAAAACCAAGCATGAAAATTTCAAAAGAATTGGATTATGGGTATGTGAATAAAACAATGAACGAGATTTTTGATTGATTGATTGATTAAAAATGGGGTTTGACTGGTCCTCATACGCAGCCATATATTGGGTTGTGGGTATGTACCAAGTGGCATTACCCCATTTACCTGCTGAAAGCCCTTACCATGTGAGTGACAGCCAATGTCCTTTAGCTATAAGTTAAAAATTTCTAAGCTCAAACTCTTCTTTGTGTTCTTCAGTAAACTTATTTATTCCAACCAACAAATTATTTTATAGGTATGTGTATAATCATCCTGTTAGAATAATATTCACTGTAATTATAAGTTTATCTACATAATGTACCAAAGCTTATTGAATCATATCTTTAGAGCCATAACAAAGGCCTAAGGTCTCATTCTCTATGTTGAGCTACAGTATAGTTTTAAGTCTTTTTTTTTCTTGTTTAATGTATAATCTAGTTTAATATATGTGAAAACATTGAAGAACCAAGAACGATTATTGGTCAAATAAACTCGTAAGAGATTTTTTTTCACTAAATAATATTTTAAATTTAAATTATAATATATATAATTATATTAAATTAGTTGTTAAAATATTTTTATTGTCATTATAATACTATGAGAATTAAACTGTATTAATTAGAATTTAATAAATTTTAAATTACGATAATTTAAGTCAATAAAAAGCATTAAACAAATTCAATATAACAGGATTAGACTTCATAATCAAATCCACAGTTACATTTGCTTATTCCAAACCCTGCCAACTAATTACCTGTATTTAATTAGATACCCCATATCTTTTATCTCATCATAAATTACTATTTTTATTAGATACGACCGATCACTACAATCTATAATCTCGTCTTATTGTATGTTATATTAGTTTGGAAATTAAAAAAAAAATTGTTATATTGCGTGCTATTGTATGTTATTCATAGGTTTTTTTTTTCATTTAAATTATATCTTAAATTTAAGTTATGGTATGTGCAATAATATTAAATAATAATTGAGAGATTTTTAATATTTTTATAGTCCTACTATATCGAACAAAATTAATTAAAATTTAATGAAATATAAATACTGGTAACTTAGAAAAAAAAATCAAATGGTGATAATTTTCATTATTTTGATATACTCTGTAAATTTGTAAAGAAAAATCACCGGAAATAGACAGACAAAAATTCAAATTCGTATGACCATGTATTTTTTTTTTTTTCAAAATTTAAAAAGAAAATAAATGTTTTGTACCTGATTGTGTGTTCTCTTCTTGCTTGTTTTTCTGCATTTGCTGAATGTGTGAGGTCCATTATTTCATAAAAGGAAGAACTTGCAACAGAAAGTGGTGTACACAATGAAAAGGACAAAGTTTTCGCAGGCTAGCTTTAGCATATAGTCTGCAAGCATCTTCAAGAACATCAACTCCAATTTGGTGGAACTTTTCTAAAATTGGTGACAAAAATTAATTAAAAAAAATGAAGTAAAAGAAATAGAATTGCTGAAAAAAAAAACGCAAAGGATACGTTTGTTTGTTAATAAGAAATTTTGTAAAATTTAGGAATTTTGTCAAAATTTATTATTTAATTGAAAAATAAAATGAAATTTAAAAATTTTACAAATTCGTTGATTCATCTAAAATTCTCATTCTAAAAAAAGAATTTTTGAAATCCCACATAAAATATAAATTTTATATATATATTGTGTATTATAGTCCATTGAATTATGATTGATGAGTCCGCATTGTTTTTGTCAAACTATGAAGTGCTTACGAAAATAGTATAGTGGGAAACATGATATCAAATATCCATCTCGTTCCCCCTCAAGGCCAAAAGAACGATGATTGATAAAAAGAAATTTTTGCTGTAACTATATATTTTCTTGGAATTGAATTTATGGTCGAATGAGGCAGTAGTGAGTTTTTGTTTGATAGTCTGCCAGCCACTATTTCATCTGAAGAAGAAGAAGAAGAGAAAGTAGGAAAAGGTCTTCCAGATTAGTATTACTTACTGCACGTGACCACGTGATATATCTCTTGCAGCAACCCACTAACTGGAAGAAGACATAAATGCCTCATTATTGCCTCTTCCTTCAATTCCATTACTCAAGTACTGTACCTTTTAAAAAAAAAAAGATAAAAAACAACCATAGCATCGTTCATTGCTAATATTTTTGTAAATACTTTTTTATTGTTCTACAAGAGAAACTTAAATATATAGTTTTTAAAATAATGAAGTTTCATTTGTACCTAAAAAACGTGACTGACGAATGTAAAATTAGAACACAATGTCAAGGGTATTCTTATACCTTTTTCTTCTTTTTTGTCAAGGAGAAAAGAGAACCATGCTCTTTTTTATATATAAATTTGAATATATCAATGTCATCAGAAATTAATAATTAAAATTAGTGGACGTTAATAAATTATTAATAAAACTTAATATAAATACAAATTGAGATACAATATGATATGACCACTTTTCAATATATGATAGTTATAAAAGTTTTAATTAATCTAATTGTGCCAATACCAATTAAAATTAATAACTAAAATTAATGAACAATAATTAGGTTAATAACAAAACTTAATATACTAACACAAATGGAGATATGGTAGAATGATTCACTATAATTTTAAATTACAACTTTACATCTAGACATCAATGTATAAAGTACATCCTAAAATCGAAACAATAAAAACAGTAAATGCAATTAATTTTCATATATAATTTTTTAATAGGGATGGAGAGAGGTAAACATTTTAGCTATTGAGTCTTAAAAAAATTAATTCGATTCTACTATCATTAATCTCTCCTTTTTCTAAACTCCTCTTCTCCTTATTCACTCTTTCTTTCTTATTGTTTTACATATCAATTTTTTAGTTTTTTTTTGGCTAGAATTAGATCATTCCTTTTGATTTTTATATGTTTTAGGTTATTTTGTTAGAATTTTTTTTTTATATAGAAGATGGAGGGAGGAAGAAGGACGGATTTCAACATCTCGAAACGAAATCAACCCTATGGCTGAAATAATTTAACCCAAAATGGATAATTCAAACATTTCTATACGTTCAAACATTTCTATATCTAAATAAAGGTCATGCGTTCCCCCTTTGGCCACTTGATCCAAGTGGTGGGGGCTTAGAATAATTTGTAGTTTATTTAGATATAGAATTAAATTTTTATTTGTTATACTATGATGATTTTATTCTATTTTATTGAGAAAATTATATGTTTAAGAGGAAGAACTTCTCTCTAAACTTATATACATGAAGAAGATGATATTTTTTTTATCTGAAAAATTTCTCAATTTGGTCTATTAATTGTTCAAAATTTTCTCCGTTTGTTAAATGAGTTTTGTTAATTTACTGAGTATATTGGAGCACTTGTTTGACTTATTATCCAAAATCAAAGTTTTTTCAGATCAAATTTTGGCTTATTACATTTGCCGGTTTAATTATTTATTTCATTTTTTATGTTTTGTTGTTCAATTTTTTATAATGTAATTTGTAAGAGCAAAACTATTTGTTGTAGTTTACGCTTTGCTAATTTTTTGTATTGCAAAAATCTTGAGGTTGTTCCTTATATTTTGCTCAATCAATTAATATATATTTTTCTATTTGACCACAAAAAAAAAGCCTAGCATTAATCGATGCTTAATAGTTTGAGTAAATAATTTAAGGTATAAAGAGGGAATAATTAAAGAGGGGGGTTCACGTGGTACCATTGATGGGTCGGCATCTGCCAGCTCATTTTTACTGCTTAATTTAATTTAATTTAATTTTACAAGTCAAAGCAATGGTCAAAATTAGGCTGATGCATGCCAGGCCAGCCACCCCCAACCCTTCTGGCTTCTGGACTCTGCCTAGCTACTGCTGTCTCTCACTATGCTTCTCTAATCTCTTCTCTATGGCCATCATATGCATGCATACAAACGATAATATTGCTAAAAACAGTAAAAGTAATTCACAGTGTTGAAAAGCTTAATGTCCCATCCCCTTAAATAAGAGACTGCTGTTGCTTTCTTCTATGCCTGCAATGGAAACTGTTCATCATCTCCTTCCCCATTTTTATTTATATATTTGTTCATCACCATTAATGACATGCTTATCTATTCTTTTCAAATTGCATGGCTCCACCTTCAACACCTTTATATTATCAATTTTTATCCCACCGCGTACTCATAAAATTTTTATTAATTCTAATTGAGATGAATTTTATTTTTATTTTTGAAGTAAAATCAGTCAGTACGTTATTATTATTTAAACTACATTTTAAGTTAAAATTATATTGTATATCTTTATATTAAATTAGTTGTTGAGATTTTATTGTCCTATAACTCTATATAAATTAAATTGAATCAATTAGAATTCAACTACAGCATAACTAGATCTCAAAGTACTTTATTTTGACCATTTTTTTAAAACAAAACATGCATTAATCAATCTGATCCAATTGTTAGAAAGAAAAAAAAATCAATCTGATCCAATTAACCTTGTACAATTTTTTTAATGCTATATATATTCTATTATGAACTTTTTTGTTTTTCAACAGAAGCATGCATAAGAGAGTTCCTTGGTAACTTCACCTATATGCACATATAGAGGAAAAAACTGTTAAAAAAAAAATTAATTATGTATATAAATTAAATTAAGAGACTGTGAACTGAGCTAGCATCACTGAAATACCAAATAGCATGTCATGACAAAAACATCAACATCTTTATGGTCATGCCGATGCCAATGCCATGCATATAAGGACTTAAATGAATTCACAATTAAGAAATTAACACTCTCACTTCACTCCTCTAATGCTATAGCTCGCATTCTTCTTCTTCTATCTTCGTGGATATAAATACAACACTACTTAGTAGGTTGAAACAGTAGTGCATGAGGGTCCCTTTTAGAATTTTATTTAATGCATTAGGGTTTTTTTTCTAAATTTCTTTCTGCTCATTTTCTTTCTTTCTTTCTTTCTTCTTCTTGATGTTTTGAAATCTCCTATGGCATGTTTGGAAATGTACAACTCAGAGCATAAAGGCCAGTACTGCCCTCCAATTAGTCCAAGAATCTCTTTCTCTAATGATTTTGTTGATTCCCAACAAATTATCAATCAAGAAAGGAGCTCATCATCAAGAACAGAAGCTCCAGTTTCTACTGACTTTGAATTCTCAGTGACAAATTACTCAATGATGAGTGCTGATGAGCTTTTCTTTAAAGGTAGACTTTTGCCATTTAAAGATAATGGCAATACTATTAATAACCAAATGCAAAGGACCATTAGAGATGAGCTTCTTGCTGCTGATGATGATGGTGATCGTGGTGGTGCTTCTTATCAACATCATAATAATCGTGGAGTCTCACTTAGGCCACCAAAGGGTGGTTCTTCAACAAGATGGAAAGGTCTTCTTGGTCTTAAAAGAAGCCATGTTGGGTCCAAGAAAGCTGATAAGAGCAGCTGTGATGCTTCTATTGGTCTTGACCATAATAGAAGGCCTGGTTTTGTTCATGAGGAGATGCATGCTGCCAAGAGTTCACAGGTCAGAAAAAAATGTCTGCCCTCTTCTTTTTAATTAATTTTAGTCATTTGTATTTTGTTTTTTCGTGGGTTGTTCTGATTTGGGCTTGTGTGTTTCTGTTGCAGGAGCTTTTAAGTGAAGGAGGGTCAGGTCATAGAGATGTGGAGATTGGGATATAGAGAGTAACTATTGGAGGTGAAGCAATTTTTTTAGGATGAAAAAATGAATATTTCTTCTATTTTTAGGTGAGGTTCGGATTTAGATTTTTATGATTAGAGATGTTTTGATTAATTTGTGTTAGTGGTTTCTTCTTCTTCTTCTTCTTCTTCTTTAATCCTTGATTTAACCTTAATCAATTTCTCATTTTGTCTTATGGAGTTGTACAATGCCTTCTATTATTCCACTTTGGATCTCCCCCCACAAAAATATTTGGTGCTTTTGGCTGTTTTTTTAGCTTTGTACAAAATGTTTGCAGTTGAAGAACTACTTAATTAATTAATTAACTAATTTAAGTTCTTGTATCATGTGGATCACTGATTGATAGATCTGTAGTTTGTTTCAATTAATTAATCCTTGTTTCTTTATTAATTTCCAAAGGAAAAAAGAAGTATAGGAAAAAGAAAAAAACGAATGGTTTGAACCTGGTCATTTCATGGATTTTTCATTGGCTTGGATATATATATTCATGTCGTTATCTTTTAGAAGGTGTAAAACAATATTTTTTGCCTTTTAAGATACAATATAATTTCAGGCTCAAATTATATTAAAAAAAATCTTATGAAATTAAAATTTAAAAAATTAAACTAATTTTTAATTAACGATATTTCAAATTCAAATCGTAATATTTGCAGTGGTGTTAAATTTATTAGTGAAATTTTTTTATAATTTTTATAATTTAAATTAAATTATTTAAAGTTTAATAAACTTTAAATACATCAAGAAATCAAAAAAAATTTAAAAAAAAAAATACAAAAGGATGGTATTTTTTATGTTCAACTAACAAGTTCCCAAATGCTTCGAAAGGATTTTATTAAAATTCTGGTTTGTTTTTCTGATCCTTTTTATTTATTTAGACTAGAATTTCTAAAATTAAAAAATTAAAACAAAATTACAAATTTAGGAAAGGATTTAAATGCTTTTAATTAGTCATTAGACCTTAAATTAATTTTTTCCTTTTCTATTTTATGTGAATTTAAGATCAATACCTTAATGGAATTAACAAGCTCGATTTTGAGGTTGACAAAAAAGTGTTAAAAAAAAATACCATTTTTACCTTTTCTCCAAACCTATTTTTGGGAAAAATATATTTTTTTATTTTTCAAATTTTGAAAAAGCGATTTTCAAAAAATTAATAAAAGGAACAACTTTTTAAATAATAATAATAAAAAAAATGGATTCCAAACCTCAATTCCAATCACACACTACACTATTGATGCTGCTCTTTGAAACATTGTCTTCCACTTGAATTGAATGGTTAATTCATCCATTAACAGTACAATTTCTTATAATATGAAAAATATATATATATCTCGTGTGTGCGTATATATATATATTTTGAAAATATAAAATTGGCATCCAGCAAATACATTGAAAAGAAAATCTGGGGCTGAAGCCCACTCTTGAATATCAGACAAAGAAAGAGTGCTTTTTTTTTTTAATTTGTAGATTTTCTTACAAATCTGACAGACACGTAATTAAAGTATTTCACAATAGAACAAACATCATCAATAATTAAACCAAAACTATTAATATTTGAGGATTCATAATGCTCTGAGTCACTTGGAAAGCATCAGATTAAAGGACCAAATAATGAAACTGATGGTATTTAATCCAAGAAAGAGCTTCTCTGATAGACAAAGCCTCCGTTTCTTTTGGTGTGAAGGAGCCTAGAATCACCTCTGCTTCTTTTGGAGTGAAGGTGCTACCCTTTCTTCTCTATTTCCATGTACATGAATCTCATGCTTATGTTTTTTTTTCTTTGACATGGTAAGGAAGGGAGACATGAATCGAATTTATGAATTATTAATATATTAAAGCGAGTTTTTTGCCACTAGAATAAAAGACTAATAATGATTAAAGCAAATAATTAAAGATGAAAATGAGAATGAAATCCACACACACACAATGAGAATGAGCAATCAATGTTCTTCTCATATTAAAGCAACAGCAATGTCTCCTAAGTCTAATGTCCAAGAATGTTGCAATAATTCTTCAAGCTCACAAGCTGCTTGAATCAAAGATTAATATATATATATATATATATACATTGATAATGAAGGCAAGGTTTACAACAAGCCTGCCTAGCTAGTCTTTGTAGCATTTTTCTGAATCAAAGAAAGGCAAGGCTTACAAGCTGGCTAGATTAAATTGAAATTTAATTTTAAACTTTAATTAGGAAGTGGGTAATTAACTATAATACAATATCATTAAATTTTAGATAGATTTCTACCCCAAGCATACAGTTATAATTCATTAAAAGAGTCTTAAAAACATTTTAATAGTTGTTGGGAGAATTTTTATGCATTTGTGATTCCATTCGGATTAAATTATATTAGTCAAGATTTAATAAACTCTAAATATAGTTGGTTAAAAAAAATTCAAATAGCATTGTTGCTATGAAGGAGGAATTATTATTATTATTCTTATAAAACATTTAATTTTCTGATTTAGTTAAATTTAATTGGAAACAAATTTCTAATTTCCTATTTAGTTTTGGATTTTTGAATATTTTATTTTATTTACTTTCTATCTTAATTAGAATTTTATTTTATTTTCCTCTAATTTCTTATTTGAGCTGAGATTTGATTTTTCTTGATTTTATTTGCTATCTATTTTAGTTAGAATTTAATTTAATTTTTATTATTTCCTAGACAAGTTTAGAGTTGGTAAATTTATACCCCTATAAATATGTAACTTATAATTTATTTTAATTCAAGAAATAATACAAATTCTTTCAGTTTGTGTTCAAATTTTTGCATTTGAAACTTGGCTAACTTGCTGCATCAGCTACTATGGCTGACAAAATCCTAGCAAATATGACTGACAGGCATTTAACCTTTTATGACTTCGGAAGCACGGCAGGTACGAATCATCAGCCACCACCACAATCAACGCAACAGCAGCAGCCACCAGAATCAACTCAACAGCAGCAACAAGGTGCAACGTCCAGAAGCAATCAATTGAAGAAACAAGAGATCTACACATATGATGGTAAAAAATTAAACCAAAAAACAATTTATTATGCTGGTTAAAAGCACAAAGATTATTATAATTTATGCTAATTTGAAGCATAAAAATTATATTAAATAATAAATGTAGCTGCCATATGACACATTATTTGGAATAAAACAAAGTTCTATTTTCTAATTTTCTATTCTACCCATCTTTTTTTATTTATTTATTTTCATTTATCAACAGATTACCAATATTAATTAATTGATGAAACCACAATAAGCTACCAGGCTTAATTCATTTACTCATCATCTTGAATGGCATATCCTTCTCTGCCAATTTCCCTGTCAATGTAACCACATTCTGAACAGTTCTTTAGTTTAGTGCTCCGGTTAGATGATCGATCTTGCGCAATTGGGATCACAAATAATGCAACAAGTGCTTATTTTGATCTCAAGAATAATCCTGAATCGTTGCTCGAAGAGGACATTTCTCAATAACCTTTCATGCATTTATGAGAAAATAACAGTTTACAAGATCATCAAGTTAGCGATGTCAGCGCCGGTTGTAAAATTTTGTGATGGATTTAAGTATTGTTATATTGTAGTAGCATTCCACAAGCACAGTAATCGCTATTCTGTAACACAGCTAACTTTTGCAAGTTGCTGCATCATGTTACTCAAACGTCTTGGCCTCTCCGCACTGCACAATAAGGGTTCTTCATTCAAATAACACTTACAATGCAGTAAATGATACAAAATATAATTCTGTGTGCACAGTCATGCATGCACGCGCGCACACACGAGAGAGCAATCAATGTGTATAATGCCTAAGAATGTTACAACTTACAACAAAGTCTTCACACTTGAAAGCCCTACAGTGTTACAGCATGGTCTACATATATCCAATCCTACGACGTTACGGCAGGTTACATCACATCAGTGTTTACATTACGGAGCTATAGCTATTTCTCAAGCAATCATGCTATATCATCCACACAAATCCCAATTTGAATTTCATTTTTCGAGAGTCATCGGGTGGGACTGAATATAAAAAAACAAGGCATACAAAAGATAAAACACAGTGATAGTACATCACAAGGATAGGTTACCATGGAGCCACAACTTCTTCCTGGAACTTGAGCTCATAACTTTCAGCTTTTGACTTGAGATTCTCAATATCAGCACCGTACTTTTCATAGGCGGCCTTCAATTCCTCAAGCTTTGCTTCAAGATTTCTTATCTCGTCTTCCGTGTGCACTCGTTCAGCTCTTGCTTCTATATACCTCCTAGTCTTAGCGGCACCTTCTGAATCAAAGGCAAGGCTTATAAGCCGCATCAGCCTATTACGTAAGAATCCAACTTTCATGCCAAAGTGTTCAGAGGCTTTCAAAGTCTTGTCCCAAGTAATGAATTCGTCCCGTGAGGTGGTAAGATTAGAAGCTTTTATGGCATCAGCAATATTAACAGTTTCTGAAATAATTCCTGCAATTAACTTAAAATTGATACCCTTGATAAGATTTTCATGAAGAAAGGCGTTCTGACTGCAGCAGAGAGTGTAATATTTCCTTCTAATGTCTTCGGATAGTTCAGAATCTAGAACTAAACCATCAACCAGAATGTTGAAATTCTCAAAGCTTTTTACATCTTCGAATTGAACAGCAGGTAGTGGCAACTTGAAACCTTCTAGAACTTCTGAACCAACTTCTTCACTGTCATTTTCAGATTGCTCAGCTAGTTGCCCAGTCTTGGGAACTGATAATCTTGATCGGCTGGACTTCTTATTTTTCTTTTGGACAACAGCTAAGGGAAGTGACCTAGGACGTTTCCTCTTTGCACTTATACAAGAGACTGTTGTCATTTCTGCATTATCTTTTATTTTTCCAATGTTTGACACCAAAAGAAATATGGACTTGTTAGCAAAGATAAAAAGAAGTTTAAAAAATTTGGGGAGACAAAGACATCAACCAACTTGCCTGCATCATTCTGTTTTGTTTGAGAATCCAAAGTTAGCAGGCCTAGAGCCCCATCAACTTCAGCTAAATCATTTGCTCTTATTATATAAACCTGTGGGTGAAAAAAGAAAAAGCAAATATTTCTTCATGGACCAAGGACTCAAACAATGAATTTAACTACAAGGAAACAAAAGATGCCAGAATTCAACAGATTCAAACATAATCCCCACATATAAACACCACCCAATTCTCCCTGCCAGATGAAAACCTTGTGAAAAAATAGCAATAGAACACACTTGACTAAAGAAATGTTTCCCTAACTTTGACAGAATGAAGCAAATTATGAAGAATACAATATGAAACTGAGTCTGGCAATAACTGTTGCTATGTTAGCCATGCTTAAGGTATGCCTACAACCTCAATGCTTTGAGTTAGTAGTCACTAAGCCTTTAAAAATTATTTTATTTCTAACAAAATGTTTCAGGTCCTCCAAAAATGAGTGGGTAGTTTAGACTTTCCATAGATTTCCATTGCATCACCACATCAATCAACCTGTGTGAATTCACCTTGTGAATGCCCCACTCAGGATTATGACATTAAAACTTAACAGTAACTTGGTATATGCTTTCTGCCCATGATCAACATGCAAATTGTCCCTCCTAGTCCAATAAATTGGATAGGTATAAATTTGATACCTTAGGAACATTAGACAGCCAAAACTTGATTGCTCCTTTCCCCTGTGCAGAGGTCTACATCTATTCCATTCACTCATGCACTCTGATTAAAGTACCCGCAAAACTCAAACACAGCTTAAAATTACTTGGCTATCTCCTCCTCCACAGCCCAAGGTTCTTCAAAGACATACGTACCTTTAAGAAACTCTAGAACCTATCCCAGACAAGCATAGCTTCTGCAGCTACAAAATGGTAGACATGGAAAAAAAGCTGATGCAATGGTCATTTGATGACAAGCTCTTCTAGGAAATAACATTTGCCGATAAATCTATTGACCGTACTAACCGTATTGTTTAAAGATCGGAGCCAATACGTTCTAAATTACACAGCATAAGACACATTGCACCAATTCTCTTAAGCTTCCTTCTGGTTAATAAGATGGTCAATTTGGCATGAATGCCCCAGGCTATTATAAATAAAATTTGGTCAAACTTCCAAAATTTTTTCAAAATGTGGACCTTAAGTGCTTGGAACTAGGCTTCACAAGGAAATCACTGAATAACAATGCAAATTCTCCATTTGTTGACACTGCTTTGAGGTTTTTTGGTAAATAGCAAGCAGATGATGAAACACACAGTATGCAGAGGATGCAGATTTCACTAGGTTGGCTGTGGTGATTTGTGGATGACTATAATGATTTTTTTTCCCTGGTAAGGTAGTGAATATGTTTCATGAGAGACGTTTTTAACTGGGAAAATAAGCTTTAGACAATGTTAAGGTTAATGGTCCTCTACAAGGTGTTGCATTTCATGTTGACAATAGGTTGTGCATATCAATGGATTAGATATTCCCTGTATGGAAATGGAGTTGAAGGATAAGTTAAAATTTCAGAGAATTACCAATATGCTACCACTTGTAGCAGATAACTTTATAAGCATATTTATTGAGCAAGCATAAAGAAGCCTGGCGAAAAATTCTTTACAGAGTAACCTCAGATCGTTCGAATTGGCATTGAGAAATCAGAATATCATAACAGAAAGAGCCAAAACTAGCTATGCAAGATGTTAAGCAATAAAAGCCAATTACCTTGTTTCTACCACATGAGAGGCAGGACACAAACATACAGTACAGCTAGCTATGTCTGAAATTCTATTACCAACATAACCCAAAATGTCAGAGCCTTAGATTTCTAACAGCAACATTTGGGAACAAACCGTTCATCTAGCTCATCAGGCTTAGGAAACATAAATACTTGGTGACACAAACTCAATAATATGTTAAATGAGACTGCTCCTAACAAATAAATCATGACTTTGTGCAGGCAAGAGTTAAGTCTTTGAAGATCTCCTCTTATTGTGGATATTGACATATCTGTCTATTTTCAGCATTACTAATAGAAACCTGTTAATGAGCTTCAACAAAGTAGTAGCAGCCTCAAACAAGTAACAATTTGTTTTCTGGATGATTCTGCTTGATCTACTTTAAAATATTCAGAATATCTCCAACATATGCAAATTAAATTATTTGTTCTGTGTTCAGGATTAAAGGAATAAGCCCTTTAATTTTTTAACAGAAAGGAAAAAGGTTAGGTAACTGCTCTGCCTAGGGCTGCAAATGAGCTGACCTCTTGTTCACTAAAGTTAAGGAGCCAAGCAAAAGCATATTTTTAAGCTTGTCTTATAAATTAACCAATCTGAAGCTTGTTTTGATCAAAAAAGGTAAGTAAACAAGCTGAGGTCAAGCTTAACTTGTTGGTGACATAAATGAGCTAAAGACAAATTGAGCTTAAGCTCAATAGAAATGGAGCAAGAGCTTGAACTTTTCAAAACTTTTCTCCAGTTAGCTCAACTCATTCATAGCTTGGTTCCACCTATAAAAAATCTTCTATATGATCAGCTATAAACCAATGGAAACGAAGGGATAAAACCATATAATAATCCATTCAAAAATTGTATATGCTAGAAAAAATTCAATAGGGAATGTAACAAAGGCAAGTAAAACTATCACCTTAAACTTGCAAGGTCCAATCAATTGAAAGACCAGCACATCTCCTTCAATCAGTTGGTGTGCAACAGAAAACTGTCTCCAACCAGCACTCAATCCTGTCTTGTAGCCAATATATTTCATCCTGAATTCCTTCCCGTATTCATCCTCCAAAGTGACGACTGCATCCTCACGTGGTAGATGTGCTCTACAGAATGGTCCAGGAAGCCCCTATGGTAACAGTAACAAAGATAACAAACCAATATTAAAATGAATTTTCACCATTATTTCTAGCAATATAACTCAACTTTATGCACTTTCAGAGAGCTTACCATCCAAAAACAACTACCAACATGTGACCTGACCAAAGATTTGATAAAGCTAGGAAATGTTGGTTCTAGATTCGATTGAACTTCTTCTGCTCGAATCATGGCAGCTGACTTAAATTCCCCAGGAGTTGTTAATCTATCAATTGCAGGCTTACTTTGCCTACAGCTTCAGAGAAACACAGACAGAAATATCATAAATGAAAAGAAATTTTCGAAACCTAAAAATCATAATAAAATTGAACATAAAAAAAAGGCATTTCAGATCCTTAACTGACCATATACACTTCCCTGCAGCATGACCTGTCATTGCCTGTTTCAAAAGAAGCAATGTAACTTCCCATTAGTACAACTTAGGCAACAAAGAAAACCATTGAAATATGCTCCAATTGAAGCACAATGAGCAAAAAAAGAAAGGAATTACATGCAAGCATAATCACAACACAAAAGAGTGCCTAAGAAATGAAAAGCGACTGTGTGATACTAAAACATCCAGTTAGCCCTCGTGTTCTTATAGATTGAGCATATTGCATTCATCCCAGCTGAGCTTAATTACAAATTATGGCCACTCTGGCAGACAGGACCAGAGAAGACTGAGAAAGGCACATGTTTACGACAATATGACACAGAAAGATGCACAAAAAAAAAAAAAAAAAAAGGTTCAATTAACACTAAACAAACCAACAAAAATAGCTGAAGTACGACTATGGTGACTAAATCTACTATATGTCATCAAAATATGCTTTGCATTTTATTATATTTGATTCTGCAAAGACTAATGTGATTAATCCAAGAAAGACTAACTCATAATTCTACTTTCAATGCTCATCTTGTTTCAGCAAACAACAGTCATTTCAAATTTTGAAGCAAGTTTATGAGTTTTGCGCTTAAACTAGCTTGACAGGCAATTTGCATTCATAGAATTACAAAAATTCTATAGAACTAGAGTTGCGTCTTTCAATCAACAAAACCTGAGATTAGATACATCAAAGAAGGGAAATTGAGGAAAAGAAAGGAATCTTACATGCTTAATTTTGGAATCCGTATACCTTCTCTTGATCTTAACACGCTTTTCACCTTTCTCCATAACCTGAATCCAGAAACAGAAAAAATTTTAAAAATTACAGGCGAAAATCAGGATTTCTCAGAACACAAATCGGAAACAGAAACAAAACGACAAGACGCATTCCAAAAGCTTGTACGCGAACACAATTGAAAAAAATCAGAAAACTCTGTTGCGTTTCATTTATAAATTCAACCGAAACGAAAAACAACAGATCTGAACTCTCATTTCGATATCATTTCCTGGCGACATTTCCAGGAAAACAAACAGAAACGAACAAAGAAAAAGAAGCAAAAAAGCACAGACCGAGGAAGAGGAGGCAAGAGGTCGAGGCGAAGGACTGAAAGGAGAGAAAGATAATTGAGCCAGGGTAACGTCTTCTTCACCAACAGATTTGAAATTTTCATTGTCGAACGGTGACGTTCCGTTCAAATTTGGTTCTTCTGCTTCCATCTTGACGGTTTCAGCCATGACAGTGAAGTTTTTTTTCTCCAAGCCAACCTGAAAAGAAACCCTGGAAAAAAAATAACGACAGCTTGAAAGGATAGAGGAAGAGAAAAAAAGAGCTCCAGGCTTACTACTCACTTTTATTACAGTAGCCACCCCAATTTTTCCTTTTTTTCTTTTTGTTTTTTACCGAGTTCGACTGTAAAAGGTTAAATAGTTAAAAAAAAATTAAAATTTATACATATTTTTTGAATTTATCATTTTTAAGTTTTTATTGTGATAAAAAAAAATTTGACCATCAAATTTGTTTGTTTTTGTCTAAACCATGAGCCAGATTCCATTCGGTTTCATTTAATACAGTTTGACCATAAACGTATTATATTAAATTATTAATTTTTTTTGTGATTGTAATATTGTTAATTCTATTATATGATTATATTAACTATAAAAGTAAGTAGCATTTGGAATAATTTTAATAACTAAAAAATGAAAATTAATTAATTCATCAAAAATTTAATTTTTTATCTGAAATTAAAATTAGATAGTCACAAATCTGCCAGTTTTAAATTAACACATATTTTATATAGTTATTTTTAAAATATAATTAATTGATTAATCTTAAAGTCTAAAAATTGTATTTTTAATATTATACAAAATTAATTTATTGAAATTCTTCTAAATTTTAAATTAATATTTATATTTGTAAATCAATAAAATAATTATGACTCATTAATCTTGTAATATTAAAATAAATAATTTTAATTTACAAAAATTATAAATTTAAATTTTATATATATATATATAATTTATTATTAAAAATTAAAAAAGAAAAATGTGCTAGATGTAAAAATAAGTGGAGAGTTGAGGATTTTTTTTTTAATAATTAACACTTTTTAAAATTACCCTTTAAATTGTTTTTTTTTTTAAAAAAAAAAATACGATTTTGAGAAGGTTGTGCTGCTGTTTGCGTGTGCCTGACGGCCCTGACCTGACCTGCCTGGCTTTGCCTCACCTTGTGTCACGGTGTCATTAGTTTTGACTGAAGCAACAAAGCACGTGCTTGTCACGTGTTCAGGCCCGTTTCTCACGCTTAGACTAGCGGGAAATGGATTGGTTGGTCTATTCGCACCCTAGACTTGCTGTTGAAATTTCATTTCTTAGTTTTTTTTTTTTTTTTTTTTTTGGAAATTAATTTCATTTCTTAGTTTTGTATTGGGCTGCTCTTTTAATTTGATATGTATCCTCTACTACTTTAGGTGTAATGGTTGGATTCTTTAACTAACAAACCTTAGAATGTGAGATGGTTGGGGTTAAATGCAATCGCAATCCAACTTTTTTTTTTCGAAGGATGAAAGATGAAAGATGAAATATAAAAGAGAAAACATGCATGAAAGCCTTACATAGGAAGGTTGAACTAAACAAACAGTCACAAGCTTTACTTCTACTCACATCATATAATATGTAGAAGTAAACATTTTGACTATCATAAGCAAAAAGATAAAACACATGAACCAATTTACACGGAGTTGGATGGTGAGGTGTGAGAAGAAGAGACCTCATTCTTGGAAGCGCAACTGAATAGGGGAAGTCTAGCCATGTTCTTCATTCTAAATTTCCTTATTTTCCTTGGTGAGTCCTGTTTTGCCTCGACATGGTAAGAGTGAGTCCTGTTTTGCCTCGACATAGGAAGAGTGAGTCCATTGTAAGCATTGCACACTCAAACTTCTCGGCCAGAGAAGTGAGAACTGGTGGGGTAACATTTGCATTAATTGGGCTTGGATCCTGTTTAGCTTGCTTTATTTTGGAAGATAAGGAGGTGGACTTTGGGCTTCACTAGACATCATACCCAATTCTTTTCTCTTAGAGCAGAGTCCTTCAGTCATGTGAGGGGAGGAGTCCGAGGCAAGGCAAATCAAGCCTCTGCAAGCGCCATTCCTTGATGACAAATTGTCAAACTATCATTACCTTGGAAATCCAAGGTTGAATTGTGTAAAGAACGCGCTTTGGACTGAGAATCAGCATTGAGTGAAAATGAAGCTGGACAGTTTAGCCGGGCATAGCTTTCTTCTTGTATCGATAGCGGATGGAGAACTGCTGTCCTCCTCGGTTCAGCATGGATCCAAGGTCCATATGCCTTGTGACTGTAAACACATGCAGTTATCTCTTCCTTAGTTACATAATTAGAGCAATTTTTGGTAATTTGCGCAAACAAACCGCACAAATGACACAGCCTAGGAAGCTTCTCATATTGCATGCCAACCCACTTAATTTTACCATCAATTTTGTTCATGAAACCTTTTAGGATAGCTTTTCGAAGATCAACCCTTACTCGTAGCCTCATCATGTGAGCACAGAAATTATCATAACACAGCTGATCATCCATAGCAATCAGATCAACAAACAGAGATTTCATAATTTTGACTGCATTCTCCTTAATAATCTGATTAAGTGGCAGGCCATTGACTTGTACCCGGAAGCATTCAGTATTAAACTCAAGCTCATCAAAGGAGAGTGAAGGGTTCCATTCTGATAAAACCATAAGAGCCCTATGAATGGACCAAGGAACGCCATTTTTCACTCTATCCTTCTCTTTAGTTTTTTTAAACAGCAGCAAGAATGTAATTTTTTTACCTACCTCTTGAACTTGTAGATCAAAAAGAAAACTCCAAACCTGAGATAGGATACTTAGCAAGCTGTTTGCAGTATAGATTCTGGAGCTTAGGATTTTGCAAACCAGGCGGTTTGTGAGATGATCCGGTGAAGGGTCTGTGAATGCACTTAACTCGAGTGTTGGAATCTCATGCTCCGAAGACAAAACTTGACCTGTGTCATGTATTAAAGGAGAAGGGTTGTTGGAAGACACAATTGATTAATATGGGAGTAGATAACAGAAGTAATTGATGGAAAGCGGATGAATAATAAAGAATGTTAGGTTGAGGGTGAACGAGCTAAGAAAAGATGAGGAAAAGTTGAGAGAAAAACTCTCTGTCTATCCCGTATCAAAGTATCCCTCGCAATCCAACTTTACAGTTACTGTAATTAGGTTATTAAATTTTAATTTGTCTTTTTTTTTTCACTGAACTGCTAAATTTTTTTTAAATTCCCTAAATTTCTCTTAAAAATTATTTTAAACTCTCAATTTTTTTATATTTTCAATTTAATTTATCAATTATAAAAAATTTAAAAATTTATTTCTGCTAGGTTTAAATATCTCTTAAAATGAGTTTGCTTTTAGTATTTGAAATTAAAATAATTTTTAAATTTTTTTTAATTTTTATAAATATATAGAAAATTTAAATTTATTTATAAAAAAGTTTTTAATTCTGAAATAAAATAATAATTTTAAATTATTTAGATATCAAAAAATTTTGAGTGGCTAATATAAAACTAAATAAAAGTTTAATATTTAAAAAACAAAATTAAAGTTGAGTACTTTACCGTGCATTTGAACCAAGATGGTTGGTAGGGCAATTTCCTATTTCCACCCGATACATAAATAACATATATTTAATCTGAACATTTTATACTTAAACATTTATTATTAATAAATAATTTAATTGTTTTTTAATTTAATATATGGAAATATGAAGTTTGTTAAAATTTTCCAATTAAAATTAATATGTTATTCTTTTTATATAATTATTAAAAAAACATTTATTTTATTGCATTTTAGATCCCTTAATCTATTAATATTTTAAAAGAAGTTATATTATTGATTACTCATTTTTCAATCCATAATAATGTTTGTCAATCCAAGAGGGTATAGATGAATTGGAAGGGAACTCTTCCAACTTAACCAGAGGTCTCGAGTTGGTCGACCTTTGCCGCCTTTCAGGATTCTACCTGAATTAAATTCAGATTAATCGAATCCTATGAGATACTAGATGTCATGAACCAAATTCAAGAGCTATAACTGGTGCTAGGAAATGAGAATTTACACGAATCAAAAACTCATAGCAAACCTAAACTACAACTTCACACCAAACATCAACACAAATTTATCTCAGAATTAAAATTTTTCATGATATAAAGAATATCATAAATAATATCTTAATAAAATATTTTTACAATATACAGGTACACAACCACTATCAACATTATTATCAGAAACTACAACAAATACATACTATTATAAGTACAAATTACAATTGCAACATCTAATAAAATAAAAGGAAAAGGTAGTTTAAAATTTACATAAATCAACCGAATAAGAAAGTGTCTGACGAAAAAACTATTATAAGAGGTCTGACGAGATAAGTCCCGAAAAATAATTAAGGGGGTCAGATCTCACTGAGTGAATTATTATTATATATATACACGCAATCTAAGTATATAAGCAATCAAGCATCAATATAGTATTTATATAATTATATTATGTAATTTATGCACGTATTTCAAGTAAATGATTAAAAATAATTTTCATATCAGCACATCAATGAAAATTAAATCGAGGATCGGAGTAGAATCTTAAAATTTCCGTAACCTCAATCACAGAACCTCACTAGCCAACAGACTCACTTAAATCCAAGAATATTCTTTTTTTCTAATTTGACAGTGGATTGGTCCTAAGACACTAAGTCAACCGAACTTTCGTAATCTTACTACCAACATGACTAGCCCCAAGACACTATGTCAACCGAGCTTCTGCAATCATACCACTCTTTAACCACAAATCTCAATAATCAATTTAACCATATCTCACATCAATAAAAAATTTATAACCTAGTATCTAGCGTACTACTGCGCAACAATTATAATGTAGCTCACTAGATAGCACATTCTACAACTATTCTCCAAAAATAACACATCACAATAACACAAATCAATAACAATAACAAATAGCATCCAATAATCACAATTAATATTCACACACACACACACACACACACACATATATATATATATATATATATATATATATATGAAAACATATATATAATACCAATAGTAATTAACCTTTAATGCAACAGCATATTAAATTCATATTTATCAAAATATGGATGCCAATAAAAATTTCTACATGCAATGCATACATATAATAATAATTTACAGATGGAGTGCGCTCCTCTGTACTAACTCAAATGGCCCTGTCCTATAGGCTTTAGTCTCAACACGACTATAGAAAAATAATAATAAATTAATTAGGACAAAAATCATAATCTTATATATTCTATATTTCTAAGTAAAGAATCGATTTAAAATACAACTCTAATAACTCAAAACTAAACATAGACCCAATATCATATTTTACGAGAAATCTACCGAAATTTGTCATAATCTCCTTTGTAAAATGAACATCTCTCTACTAAAAGTAAAGTCATTTCTACACAAAAATACTCTTCAAAATATTTCAAAATTCAACATCTTGAGTTAGGCTTCCGAAATACAATTCACGCCCAATCGAGAACCAATATCACAAAATATACAATAAAATAATATAATTTTCTTAAATCATATCATAAAAATATTAAAGAAATTTATTTTCCAAATAAATAATAAAATTCTAGTTCACAAATAATAACTGCCAACAAAATCCATTAATGGAATAAAATTTCCATTTTACAAATAAGTTACCATAAATTGTAAATAATTATTAAAATCATTTATTAATATCATAAAAATAATAAAATGCTCATTTGGGCTCCAAAGATAATAAATAAATTTATTATTCAATTAATTTCCCAAAATTACTACTAATTAACTAATAATTGAAAAATAATCATAAAAATTATTTTTATACTTTTATTATTTAAAAATAGTCTAAAATAGTATTATTGTCAACAATTTTAATTAAAATTAAATAATTCACCAATTTCTAATAATTTTCCCAAAAAACTTACTTTTATACATAACCTTAAAAAAATTTATATCTCAAATTCTATACATAATTTCACAAAACTTTATTCACAAAGTTTAATCTATTTAATATATAGAATTTATTAAAAACATAAAAAACTTCCTCCAAAACACTTATGGAATTTATTTCTGAAAATCTGTAAAGAATTAAATTAAACTCCATTCATAGTAATTGATCGCTATAATTTATACTATTTATTAAAAATATTTTCATGCATTTTATCTCGAGAACAATATTGTTCATTCACCAGAGTTCGAGTGGGACCCACTGAATTTTTCATCCGAAAAGTGTCACCTAACAAAATTGAATATACCAAAATATTCCCAATAATTACTTGAACACAAAAATAACCTCAAACAACCTAATATATACATTGAATAAAAAAATTGGAATAAAAACTGAATTTACCTAAAAATATGCGTCAAATATTCTACCAACATAGATCATATACATGGTTAGTACCTATAAACTCCTGATGACGAGAGGTACATAATGGAGGCAACCCCATCGACTAAAACCCACTGAAACAGTAGAAAATTGTAAAAAAGGCCGACAATTTCTTTGAATTTTTGAGTATTTTTTGGGTGTTTTCTCATGAAGCTAAAGCTACGGGAATGAAAAGGAGAATGAAATGAGTCTATAGTTCAAATTTGAGGTTGATCGGAGTTCATTTGGGGCTTAAAAGAAGAAAAAAAGGTATTGGTATTAAAAGATAATTTTACCACCCAAAACTTATTAAACCAGTTGTTCCTTGCTTCCCTCCTGTTACAGACTTCTTTCCCCTTTTTAATGGGATATACACATACACACACACATACATACATATATATATATATATATATATATAAACATATATACATAAATATTTATAACACCAATAATAATAACAAAAAATTTGGGTTATTACATTCTTCCCCCCTTAAGAAAATTCGTCCTCGAATTTATATCAAAACTGAAACATGCAAGAGTATCAGCTTAGCATATCAGATGTCGTCTGACAAGTACAATCTTCCACTATATGGTTGCTTCATAGTATCTCCACCATAGGAATTGCCTTAATATGCAATTGGCAAACTTATCGATCCACAATCACCATAAAATATTTCTTCATATGACAAATCTTCACTGAGCTTTATTGTCTGAGGCTGAAGAATATGTGAAGAATCAAATATGTACTTCCTCAATATAAAGACATGAAATACTAGATGAATCTGAGACATTTCTAATGGTAACACAAGATTATAAGCTATACCACCTACTTTTGAATGAATCTCGAAGGGTTCGATATACCTTAGAGCTAGCTTACTCTTCTTACCAAACCTCATTACTCCCTTCATTGAAGACACCTTGAGAAATTCCATGTCTTCAATATAAAATGATATATTCTTTCTCTTAGGATTAGCATAGTTTTTTTATCAACTAAAAGCTATCATCACTCTCTGTTGGATGATAGGAATCTTTTCTAAAGTCACTTACACCAATTCTGGGTCTGTTAACTATCTCTCGCCAACTTTTCAACACGAGGGTGATCTACACTTTCTTCCATACAACACTTCACATAGAGTCATCTCAATAAATGCATGATAACTATTGTTATATGCAAATTCAATCAATGGTAAATGCATATCCCAGTGACCACTAAAGTCTATTACACACATTCTTAGAATATCTTTCAATGTCTAAATGGTCCTTTATGACTAACCTTTAGTTTAGAGATAAAAAGTTATACTAAAATCAAGTCTCATACCCAAAGCCTTATGCAACTCTCGCCAAAATATTGAAGTAAAAGTAGTTCCTCTATCAAACACTATACTTTCTAGTACCCCATGGAAATAAATAATTTAATTAGTGTACAACCTTACTAACCTATTAGTAGAATATGTCTTCTTAATTGAAAAAAAGTGAGCTGACTTGGTTAGTCAATCAATTATCACCCAAGTAGCATCATAGCCTTTGGTTGTACGAGGTAATCCAGTCATAAAATCCATAGAAATCATATCCTATTTTCACTCTGAAATAAGCATCAGTTATAACAATCCTAAGGGCCTATGATGTTCTAATTTCACCTGCTGACAAGTAAGACACTTAGATACAAACTTAGCAATGTCTCTTTTCATTTCATTCCACCAATATGTATCTTTCAAATTATGATACATTTTGGTAGATCTTAGATGAATACTGCAAGCAAAATAGTGAGCTTCCTCCATGATCTCCTTTCTCAGTTCATCTATATTTAGCACACACAACCTAGTACCGAAAATCAAAATGACCTCATTATCAATAATAAAATCTCTAAATTGACTTTGTTGTACTTTAAACATTATTCTTTATAACTGTGGGTTCTTCCTCTAAGCTGCCTTAACTCTATTCAAGTACATTGATCGTACTTTTAATTGAGCTAAAAAAAATTTCCTTGTTACCTTCCACTGTAACCCTTGATTAATCAATTCATGTAATTCTTTAATAATTGGCCTCCTCTCCAAGCTAATATAAGCAAGGCTTCTAGATGACTTCCTACTCAAAGCATTAGCCACTATATTGGCTTCGCCTGGATGGTATAAAATAGAGCAATCATAGTCTTTTAAGAGTTCCTTTGCCTCAAGTTCAAATCTCTTTGCCGAAAGATATACTTCAAACTTTTACGATCAGTGTATATTTCACAATTCACTCCATACAAGTAATGCCTCCATATCTTTAATGCAAACACCACTACTGCCATTTACAAGTTATGAGTAAGATAATTCTGCTTGTGCTTATTTAACTATCGTGAAGCATAAACAACTACTCTCCCATTCTGTATTAATACACAACCTGTCACGACCTAAACTAGGAGTTATGACCAGTGCTAGGGAATGAGAATTCTTTCGAATTCGGAACTCACAGCAAGCCTTAGAAAAATAAAATCATGCAATAAATAAATAAAAAGTATGACAGAATTAAAATTTTTTTGAATTAATATACTAAGTACATACTCCAAATTCTTCCATAAATAAATGTATTCATAAAATGTTCGGATACAACTCTCTGAGTATTAAATATTAAAACAAAATAATACTCTTCTGATACAATAACACAACTACTGCAGTTTATAGAATACGATTCAAAGTTCAAAATATACATTTACATAAAATAGTCGGAATGAAAGAACACTGACGAGGAATTCTACTACTAAGGTCTGATGATATAAGATCTCCTAAAAAAAATAATTGAGGGGGGTCAGACCTCACTGAGTGAATTATTATACTATATATCCATGCAATCTAAAACATATCCAATCATGCATTCACACACACACACACACACACACACACATATATATATATATATATATATATATATATATATATATATATATTCACGCATTTCACACATATGTCAACTCTATTTATATAAATATACTAAATGCAAAAAATATTTAGTTAATTCATGAAGGATCTATAGAACCCTAATAATAGCAACCTCAATCAACCCCATCATCACTCTAGCCATACAGACTCACTTGATTCCAAATAGAACACTTATTTCAATTTGGACAGCAGACTGGCCCCAAGACACTAAGTCAACCGAGCTCCCGCAGTCTGGCTGTCAGTGTGATTGGCCTCGAGACACTTGGTCAATCGAGCTCCATCAATCACACTATCTATCACCTCACATCTCAATCAAATCAATAGATCATTTATTCCATTATCGACAGTAGACTGGCTCCGAGACACTAAGTCAACCGAGCTCCAGCAGTCCGACTGTCAGTGTGATTAGCCCCGCAATCACACTATTAATCACACCATCGATCTTAATAAAATCAATTAAATCAATTATAATCACCACAATTGATTCTCACTCAACCCTGATCTATCGCACGGTACGTACACGGTCCTAGTGCTGCCCACTGGGTAGCACGTTCTATTGATATCCTTCATTTACATTAAATCATTCATAATAGTAAAATAAACCATATATATACCAGAAATATACCTAAAATATACCAAGTATATTTCAGGTATATATATGTCAAACAAAACATAAAATACACTAAAGGTAAAACATTAATATAATTAAAAACAGTTTAAGTGCATTTTAAAAATATAACATGCGATTGCTTACAAATGCACCTAGATATACTAAAGATATACCCTAAGTACCCAAATCAATTAATAAAACAGTTATGCATAAATATTCATTTAAATATGTATATGTACTAAAACATGCATTTAGGTTTGACATATATTCACAAATGTACCAAAAATAACCTAATTTTTCTAACATGCATATCTCATAAATAAACCCTAAGTATACCACTAATATGTTAGATTTGAATCAATAATAAAACATGCATTTATTTGGAAATATATAAAAAAAATATACCAAAAATGTATTTAAAAACAACTTAAGTGTAAGTCAAAAATATGGCATACAATTATTGAGGAACAAACCTAAAATATACTGAAAATATACCTAAAGTATACTAATCATTCTATAAAATAATTATGACTAAATATACAATTAAAACATCTATATATACTAAAATGTACTAACATAACCTAATTATTTAACGTGCATATATCAAAATAACATGCATAATTATTTAACATGCATATATGAAAGTATAAACCCTAGATATACCAAAAAATATGATATTTTAAACCACTTTTAAAAACATATAATAAAAATGAAAATCCCTAAGTGATGCATCCTATATGCAATGCATATATATACAATATAATAACTCACATATTAACGCTCCACGAGACAAACTCGGTGGGCTTAATCCGTTAGGCCTCGGTCTCGGCGCAACTAGAAAAAATAAAATAATAATAACCGTCAAATAAACTTCTAACTCTATAATTTTAGGATTACTATAAACAGATTCAATCAAGAATTCAGAATTAAACTCGGACCGGTTGTCACGTTTTATGAAAAATCTACCAAAATTTTGGTAGAGTCTTCTCTGTGAAATGGACATCTCCCTACAAAAGTAGGACTGATCCTGCACAGAAAACATACTTTGAAATAGAATTCTCAAAACCCCTCGGTCTGACCTCAACTACAAATTCCACCGACCGAGGTTCACAATTCATAAGAATATACACAAAACATATTAAAAATCAATAAATATCATAAATATCCTCAAAATGTCAAAATATTACATATTTAACATTAAAGCACCAAAAATAATTATTTTCCCCAATAATTACTTAAAAACCCTAAATAATAATATAATATTATTAAAAATCGATATTTCTCGATAAAATTACAAATACTAATAAAAATTCATTTTATGATTCTAAATTTCTTAATTAGCCCAAAAACATATTAAAAATTATTAAAAACTCATTTATTTACAAAAATAGTATATTATATATATATTTTAAAAACAATTTTTGAAAAATAGTTTTAATTAGTTAAAAATGCTAAATAATTTGTAAAAATCAGTTTTATACCTCAAATAATTATTAAAACCAATTTAACTTAAATTTTAACCAATTTAGTACCAAATTACCAAAATACCCCTAGTTATATACAATTTCACATAATATACTATAATTATTCAATAATTCACTAAAAATTATAATATTGCTCAAAAATTAATTTCTCAACATATAATTCAATAAAATCAATAATTATACTCAATTAACCAATTAATTTTAACAAAAAGCTCATTTAACCTAATTTTTCAAAAATCACCTAAACTAAATAAATTCATAATAATTATACAAAAATCAAAAAAATTACAAATAAATTTATAAAATTAATTTTAACCCTTACGAACACCATAAATCACAATTTCACAATTTATTTAATTAATTTACGAAAATTAGAAAAAATTAATAAAATAATAAAAAATTCACTAAAATCAAAATAATTCCCAAAAATTCCACAAAAATTCATGGGAGTAGCTTAATCTAGTAGAATTAACATTTGTGAAGGAGTTTTTCATTAATCAACCAAAATAATTGAAAAAAAATTGAAAAACTAAAAATGGCCGAAAATGAGATCAAGCTATAAGAATCTTGGATTCCTCCTCCTTGAAGTTCCAGGAGTCCAACGGCACCAAAAACGCAAAGAATGGTGGCCGGACGAAGGAGAACGGAGGAGGAGAAGAAATTACGGGTTTCCGGCTTCAAATAGACCAAACAGCACCGGAGAAGAAGGCTGGTGGAGGCTAAGTTGGCTGACTAGCGGCGGAAGGCGGGGAGGCACACCGACGGAAGAAGAAATGGATGACAGACAGTAGGAATGAGGTGGTGATCGGGAAAAATGGTAAGTGGGGGGAGGTTTTTGTGTTTTATGCTTTGTAAATATATATATATATATATATATATATATATATATATATATATATATATATATATATATATATATATATATATATATACACACACACACACATTTATATATTACACATAATAAAATAATAATACACATTTATATAAATATTAAACCCTAATGCATGCATATAATTATATATATATTAATACATAAATTAGTAGCGCATAAAATAATGTGACTTAGTAAGATTAAATGACATGAAAATAAAATATAGTAAGTTAAATATTTATTTAAAATAATATAGATATACGTTACAAAATAAATTATTTAAATGCTAGACTTAAAATAAATATTTGTACCGAACCTTAATTAACATAAATTAATGATAATAAACTCAAAATTGATAAATAATTAAATATTGTCTGAAATTATTAACACTGCATAACTCATATTAAAATAAGAAAATCTAAAACTCGGGTTATTACACAATCCAATTCTAACCTTATCAAAGGTGTGGCTATCTTGGAGAAATCCTTTACAAATCTCTTATAGTAACTAGCTAAACCTAGAAAACTCCTTACTTTAGAGACTATTGTAGGTCTTGGCCATTTTGTAATAGCTTCAGTCTCTTTAGGATTCACTTATATGCCATCTTTGGATACTACATGGCCTAAGAATGCCACTTGATCCAACTAAAACTCACACTTAGGGAATTTGGCATATAGTCGATATTCCCTCAAAGTCTGAAGTACCATTCTCAAGTGCATAGCATGCTCCATTTCACTCTCAGAACATACCAAAATATCATCAATAAAAACTATCACAAATAGGTCCAATAATGACCTAAACACCCAATTCATCAAGTCCATGAAAGCTACTAAGGCATTAGTTAACCCAAAGGACATCACCAAAACTCATAATGGTTATATCTTGTTTAAAATGCAGTCTTGGGTATATCTCCACTTCTAATTCTCAACTGATGATACCCTGATCTTAAGTCAATCTTGAAAAAATATCAAGCTCCTTGAAGCTGATTAAACAAGTCATCAATCCTCAGAAGAGGATACTTATTCTTAATGGTGACTTTATTCAATCGTCTATAGTTGATATAAAGTTGGAGACTACTATCCTTCTTCTTTATAAATAACACTAATGCACCATAAGGAGATGTGTTGGATCTAAGGAAACCCTTATCAAGTAATTCTTGTAACTAATCTTTAAGTTCTTCAAATCTACATGTGCTATTTTATGAGGTAGCACAGAGATAGGAACTGTACTAGGTACAATATCAATACAAAATTCTATCTCTCTACCTGGTGGCAATCCTGATAACTATTAAGGAAAAACATCTAGAAATTCACACACAACTGATACATTCTCAATTGCCCCTTTCTCTGACCTTGTATTTTTTACCATAGCTAAATAGTTTTGACATCCCCTTCTAAGTATCTTTCTAGCTGTGATTATCGAAATGAGATTCTGAGGCATTGAACTCTTGTCACCTCTAAATCAACATTGTGCATCATTTGGAATTCTGGAAATCACTTCCTTGCTACGATAATCCACAATAGGATAATGTTGAGACAACCAATTCATTCCAAGGATTACATCGAAGTCCATCACATTTAACAATACGAAGTGTACGGGTAGCATTATGCCTTCAACCAACATAGGACACCTAAAAAGAATGACTTCAGTGTCCAACGAATCACTTACAGACGTGGTAACTAATAAAGGAATTTGCCATCCTTACAACCTATTAACTCAATTTTGAAGCAAAAACAGGGGATATAAAGGAATGGACGGTGAAAGTGTACTCGCTACATCTACATTAGATGCTTGAGCATCCTGCTACGTGAGAGTAAAAACTCTGGCCTGGCCTCTGCCTCCTAGCTGGCTAGTAGAAGCCTGTCCAAATCCTTTGGCACTACCTATACGCCCTCTACCTTGCCCCTATTGGGCTATAAACTGAGAAATGCTAGGGTACTAAAATGGCGACGACTGAAACTGAGCTAGAGCTACACTAACTGAAGATGACTGTGGGAACTGCTACTAAAAATCAAAATAAAGGCATGATCTAAAAAAATTACCCAATCTGTCCACATCTATAGTACATTCTTAGAGCCATATAGCACGATCCCTGATGGACTCTCTCACATATCTGACAAACACTAGCTGCAGATCTTGTGCTATCGCAGCCTGAACTCTGACCACTACTACTATTAGTGGCACCTAAACCAAACCTAACAAGTCTACGTGGTCCACTGTGGCCATGTCTACCTCTCATCTGGACCCTATGCTGAGGTCTCTAGCCTTGCTGAAAAGATTCTTTAGGTTGACTACTAGTGCCCGTTTGAAATGTTGTATACTAGGCACCCAGAAATCCTCCTACACTGGCATAAAAAACCGCTACTTCTGGTATAACATAACATGAGCTCCTTGCTGAATTAAAGGTTGCATAAGTTGTACCACCTGGGGTATAACTATTGTTCCTTACTGAACTCTTGGTGCATAAGCAGTTTCCTTAAAATCCTAGTTTGCAAGTTCATCATCCTATAACTCTTGATGTCTATAGCGACTTGTCGCTCCTCGGGGTCTATCTCTACCTTTACCCTTACGCCTAGTTGGCGGTTCAAGGGGTAGAACCTCATTCTAATAAGATTTTTCATCATCGACCGGTGGAGCGATTCGCGCTCACCACATTCTGGAAAAAACAGAAATAAAATATACAATATACAATTAAAAAAAATAGACATCTTAATGGTTATGTGGAATTCTAAAGCAAAGAAAACTTTTTAAAGACATAATTGAACCTAATTGTTGCGGTAGTTTCAAAGAAAACTCAAACTTTAGTAACTTAGGTTCACCATACTAAACCTAGGCTCTGATACCAATTTTGTCACGACTCAAATTTAGGAGTCATGACCAGTACTAGGGAACGGAAATTTATATGAATTTGGAACCCGTAACAAGCCTAAACTATAACTTTATACTAAACATCAACAAAAATTTACCTCATAATTAAAATTTTTCATGATATAAAGAATTCCATAAATAATATCTCAATAAAATATTTTTACAACAAACAGGAACACAACCACTATCAATATCATCATCAGAAACTACAACAAATATATACTATTATAAGAATAAAATACTACTACAATGTCTAATAAAATACAAGGAAAAGGTAGCTTAAAATTTACATAAACCAACAGAAGAAAAAAGAGTTTGGCAAAGAGAACTATTATGAGAGGTTTGACAAGATAAGTCCTGAAAAATAATTGAGGGGGGTCAGACCTCACTGAGTGAATTATTATTATATATATACACGTAACCTAAGCATACAAATAATCAAGCATCAATATAGTATATTTATATTTATATTTATATTTATATTATGTAATTTATACACGCATTTCAAATAGATGATTAAAAATAATTTTCATATCAACACACTAATGGAAATTAAGTGAAGGATCAGAACAGAACACTAAAATTTCTGAAACCTCAATCACAAAACTTCACTAGCCAAAAGACTCACTTAAATCCAAGAATATTCCTTTTTTTCAATTTGACAATGGACTGGCCCTGAAACACTAAGTCAATCGAGCTTCTGTAATTTCACTGCCGGCATGACTGGCCCCGAGACACTAGGTTAACCAAGCTTTTGCAATCTCACTGTTGGCATAACTGGCCCCGAGACACTAGGTTAACCAAGCTTCCGCAGTCACACCACTCTCTAACCACAAATCTCAATAATCAATTTCACCATATCTCACATCAATAAAGATTTTATAGCCTAGTATTTAGCATACTACTACACAACAGTTCTACTGTAGACCAAGCTTTTGCAATCTCACTACTGGCATAACTAGCCCCGAGACACTAGGTTAACCAAGCTTCCGCAGTCACACCACTCTCTAACCACAAATCTCAATAATCAATTTCACCGTATCTCACATCAATAAAGATTTTATAGTCTAGTATTTAGCATACTGCTACACAACAGTTCTAATGTAGCCCACTAGGTAGCACGTTCTACTACTATCCTCCAAAAATAACAAATCACGATAACATAAATTAATATCAATTAAAAATAACATTCCATAATCACAATTAATATTCACACACACACACATATATATACATAATTGCAATAGTAATTAACATTTAAAGCAACAACATATTAAATTCATATTTATCAAAAATATAGATGTCAATAAAAATTTATACATGCAATACATACATATATTGATAACTCACAGGTGGAGTGCACTCCTCTATACTAACTCGAATGACCTTGTCCTGCAGGTCTTGGTCTCAGCACGATTATAAAAAAAATAATAACAAATTAATTAGGATAAAAATTTTAATCTTATATATTATAGATTTTTAAGAAAATCCTCGATCTAAAACACGACTCTAATAACTCAAAACTATATATAGACCTGATTCACATTTTACGAGAAATCTAACGAAAATGGACATTTCTCTATTAAAAGTAGAGTCATTCCTATATGAAAACACACTTCAATATATTCCAAAGCTTAACATCTCAGGTTGAGCTCCTAAACTACAATTCACACCCAACCAAAAACCAACATCACAAAATATACAATAAAACAATATAATTTTCTCAAATCACCAAAATATATTATAAAAATATTAAATAAATTTATTTTCCAAATAAATAATAAAATTCTAGTTCACAAATAATAATTGCCAATAAAATCCATTAATGGAATAAAATTTCTATTTTACAAATAAATTAGCATAAATTGTAATCAATTATTAAAATCACTTATTAATATTATAAAAATAATAAAATACTCATTTAGACTCAAAAGATAATAAATAAATTTATTATTTGATTAATTTCCAAAAATTACTACTAATTAACTAATAACTGAAAAATAATCATAAAAATTATTTTTATACTTTTATTATTTAAAAATAGTCTAAAATAGTATAATTATCAACAATTTAATTAAAATTAAATAATTCACCAATTTTTAATAATTTTCCAAAAAAACACATTTTTATACATAACCTTAAAAAAATTATATCTTAAATTCTATAAATAATTTTATAAAACTTTCTTCACAAAATTTAATTTACATAATATATAGAATTTATTAAAAACATAAAAAATTTCTACCGAAATACTTCCAGAATTTATTTCTCAAAATTTGCAAAGAATTAAATTAAACTTCATTCATGGAAATCGATCGCTATAATTTATACTATTTATTAAAAATAATTTCATGCATTTATCTAGGGGTCAATATTGTTCATTCACCAGAGTTCGGGTGGGATCCATTTGACTTTTCACCAGAAAAGTGTCATCCAACAAAATTGAATATTCCAAAATATTCCTAATAATTACTTGAATACAAAAATAGCCTCAAACAACCTAAAATATATATTTAATAAAGAAATTGGAATAAAAATTGAATTTACCTAAAAATATTCGCCAAATATTCTACCAAGATATATCAAATACATGGTTGGTACCTATAGACTTATGACTACGAGAGGAACGTAATTGAGGCAACTCCGTCACCTGAAACCCATCGGAATAGTAGAAAATTGTTGAAAAGGCTGACAGCTTCTTTGAATTTCTAGGCATTTTTTGGATATTTTCTTATGAAGCCAAAGCTACTGGAATGAAAAGGAGAACGAGACAAGTCTATGGTTTGAATTTGATGTCGATCGAAGTTCGTTTGGGATTAAACGAAGAAAAAGAAAAATATTGATGTTAAAAGATAATTTTACCACCCAAAATTTATTAAACCAACTGTTCTTTGCTTCCCTCTCATTGCAGACTTCTTTCTCTTTTTTAATGAGAAAAGACACCCACGTGTCCATCTCCCATGGTCTTTTTTTAAAAATATATATATATAACACCAATAATAATAATATTATTATTATTATTAATAAAAATAAAATAATAATAATAACCAAAAAATTTGGATTATTACACCAGATATCGGGAGGCTAGCACCAAAATAATGCTCGTCGATATATATTCATTTTGTTGTGTTGTGTTGTGTGGTGCGTGTAAAAATGCAGTTTTGAAGTCATGTTTTTTAATTGAATGTGGGTAATGGTGGCTTCAATAGTTTTATTTGACCATTACCTATTTGCAAAATATAACCCTTTAATTGATTTGTCATTTTTTTTCGAACGATTAATTGCATTGAACAAATCGATAGGTATAAAGGGATAAACACTCATACAGAAGACCATTATAATGATAGATAGTCACAATTTATACTCCTACATATAGTAGACATAAATACAGAAGTATATCATCTGTCTATCAAAGCAAAAAGACAACATACAAATTAAAAACTAGCTTTCACACTGAGCTAGAAAGGAGAGTTTGAGCTTTTGTAGTCGTCCAAGTAAAAGGGGATCTTGCCATCTCTTTCATTCGAAATTTTCTTATTTTCCTGGAAGTGCTTGGCTTGTTGTTGCTTGGAGACGAGGTGCCAAAGAGGGACTCCATGGTGAGCATGCCAAGTTTGAAATGTGAGGAGAACGCGTCTGGGTTTGAGTCTCTGGGTTGAGAGAAAGCTTCTCTATGAAGCTGGACAGTTGAGCAGGAATCGAGCTTTCTTCTTGTGTTAATGGCGAATGCAGCACATCTCTTTTCATCGGGGAAGCATGGAGCCATGGCCAGTAGGCATTGTTGCTGTATACTTATTCTGTAATTTCTTCGTCAGTAATGTATGTGGGACAGTTTTTGGTAATGTAGTTTAACAAACCACATAGATTGCACAAACCAGGAAGTCTTTCATACTGCATAACCACCCATTTGCTCTTCCCATTGATATTGTTCATAAAACCTTTAGGAAGAGCTTTTAAAGATCAACTCGAACTGGTAGCCTTATCACATGAGAAAAGAAATTATCAAAATAGAGTTGATCATCAATGGATTGCAAATCAACAAACATAGCTTGAGCAATTTTAGTAGCATTTTCCTTAGTAATTTGATTAAAAGGCAGACCAAATATTTCTACCCCAAAAGCATACAGAGTTAAAATCAAGTTCATCAAAAGAAAAGGATGGATTCCAATCAACAATAACCATGAGCGATCTATGTACTGACCAGGGGACTCCATTTTTAACCCTATCTTTTTCTTCAATTTTCTTAAAAACCAACAAGGTATTTTTTTATCCTACCTCTTGAACTTGAAAATCCGAAATAAAAGACCAGACCTGTGAGAGAATATTGAGAAGGCTATTTGCAGTGTATAATCTCAAACTCATATTTTTCAAGCTAACCGATTCTGCAAGTGGTCTGGTAACGAAACTGAAGAGGATTTGAGCTACAGAGTTGGAACATCTTCACTGGACGCTTTCCTTTGAACGAAACTTTGGCCAGTATCAAGAACTGGTGGAGTAGTAGTAGAAGAGAACGCCATAAATGAGAGCTGATGAGTTGTTAAGAAAAGAGTTAATGCACAGAAGAAGAAAAGAAAGGGTGAAGGAAAGAGAAAGAGTAGGGAGAAAACTATCCCATTTCTGGCAATATCTTTTTTTCACATGAAGAGTTACTGATTTGTCTATTGGACAGTAATCAACTTGACAATAGTTATCAATATAAGTTTTGTATCTTAGACTATAAGTTGTCAAAGCTTATTAATTTCTTGATTCTATATCATTATCATATAACAACTTATAGGCTAAATATATATAATTTAGGATTAATTTAAATATTTTATTTGATTTTTTTAGCTGAAAAGAAAAAGGTAAAAATCTAAACTTTCACCTAATAATATTTAGAAGAAAATTATGCGATTTAACTATTTAACATTCTGTTAATATTTATTTTATTTTAATTAACTTCTATAAATTTAAAAATACTTGTGATCAAAGATATCCAAAATGATGAAAGAAAAAATTCGAAACTCGAAAGTTAAATATGCAAGTGATAAAAATTTTGTGTTATGCTTTGTTAATTTAATAGTTAAAGTGTTATAGGACATCTGATTTTACCTGAAATTAAATCTCTCTTTTGTAATAGTATTTAAAAAAAGAGCAAAATCTCCTTTCAATATATCAAAGATTATTGGTTCAATTCATGACAATATAAGTGGTAATATAAATGGTGAAACTCCTTTACAAATGTTTAAAAAAATAAAAGATTTTTCAAAAAAAAAATAATAATATGGGTACATTTTATATTGAAAATCTTATATACAAATCAATTAAATATGAAATAAGGAGTTTAAAACTCAAAAGTATTTTCTCATTTAGTGGTATACATACTCATATTATTTTAAGATAAATATCAAATTTTAAATTTCATCAGTTGGTCTTAATATCTTTTTCTTTAGTTACTCTACACTCAATTGACTTTACAACTTGGAATTACATACAGTTTTGGGAAATGAAATTCACCACTTTCAAGCATTAGTTTGTCCCATTTTCTATTAGAGGTTGTTACACCTCAATATTCAAGTTCATTTACATATGTGAAAACATTATTCCCAGGGCATTTTTTAATATTTTGACAAATGAATGTTTCACTTAATATATATAAATATACTGACAAACAATCAGGTGTGAAACACATGAACAAAAAATTTATTTGACATCGATATATAATAAATAAATAATTAAATATATTATTATTATTATTATTATTATTATTATTATTATTATCATTATTATTATAAGACTTATAAAATTATGTTATATAATTTAATTTATAGTTGAGAAAATATAAGTAGACATAATTAAAATAGAAAATATACTTTCAATTAAGTTAGAATTTTTGTTAGAGATGATATATAAGTTAACCTAATTAAAATAGGAAATATACTTTCAATTAATTAAACAACACGTGTTTCACACGTGAAAAAAAAAATTATTTGACTCATGATATATAGAAAATAAATAATTAAACATATTATTATTATTATTATTATTATTATTATTATTATTATTATTATTATTATTATTATTATTATTATTATTATAAGACTTATAAAATTATGTTATGTAATTTGATTTATGGTTGAGAAAATATAAGTAGACCTAATTAAAATAGAAAAAAATATATATTTTTTACAAAATTATCACTAAGATTTTAATTAATTCAATTTTGTTAGAGATAAAATATAAATTAACATAATTAAAATAACTTTCAATTAAATTAGAATTTTTGTTAGAGATGAGACATACTTTCAATTAATTTAAAATTATATTTTAATTAATTTAATATTTATAATTAGAGATAAAATAGAAATTGACTTAATTAAAATAGAAAATAGATTTTCAATCAAATTTAAATTATACTTTAATTAATTTAATTTTACTTTTATTAGTAAATGACTAAATTATCCAAATTTTATATAATAATAAGTGAGTATTTTTTTCGTAATTTTATCTATCTCCCTCTTTATAAACAACCACATATTTCACATGTGAATAAAAATTTTATCAGACTCATGATATATAGTAAATAAATAATTAAATCTATTATTATTATTAAATAAGGTTCTAAAAATTGTAATAATGTTATTTATTTATCAATTTAATATTAACTTAATATAGTTATAATTTATTACAAATTTTTTATTTCTTCAATATTTTTAATATTAATAATTTTATTTACTCAAAAATTAATTTAATGTAATTTTTTAAGTTCAGCTAATAATTAATTGATAAATATTAATTAATTTAATTTTAACTCTTTTTTGTTAAATTTTATAAAAATATCTAAAAACCATAATTATTCTACTTTTATTACAAATAATATACTTTCAAAAAAATTATATAATTAAAATAAGAATCATACTTTCAATTAAATTAGAATTATGTGTTAATTAATTTCATGATTATTAGAGATAAAATAAAATTTAACCTAATTAGACTATAAAATACACTTTTAATTAAATTAAAATTACATATTAATTTAATTTTGTTACAGATAAAATAGAATATATACTTTCAATTATATTAAAATTATATTTTAATTAAATTAATTTTTATTAGATATAAAATAGCGGTTAACTTAATTAGAAAAAAAATATATACTTTTAATTAAATTAGAATTATATTTAGTTAATTTAATTTTTATTAAAGACAAAATAGAAGTTAATTTAATTACAATATAAAATAAACTTTCAATCACATTAAAATTATATTTTAATTAATTTAATTTAATTATATTTAGTTTTTTATGTTATCAAGCAAAAAGAGTCAAGTGAACATGGATCTATGTTGGGTTTCATTACAATTTAAGGCTGATATAATGGTCCAAATTGATAGCTAAATAAAGAATGTTAAAAAAAAGTAATGATACCAATAGATAATTAACTCATTTATAAAGCAATAGAACTTTTTTTTTTTTTTTAAATGCTGAGTTAATGAGGAATTCTGAAACCTGATGATTCTAGTTGATCATGGAATGTTTAGCAAAGTTAAAAGACTTTGTCAAATCTCTGTTATGTTTTCTTATCAATTAGAAAAGGATAATTTTTTTTTTGGGTATATGATTTTTGGGCAGATAATACATCTATCTTTTTAATTCCCTCGTATCAACATTCATGATACTGATATTTCTAAAGAGGCATTAATTAGTTGCTTCTCTGTGGGAGAATATTAATTAGTTGCTTCTTTGTGGAGAATGAAAGTTAGGCAGATTATTGAAATCACATCATAAATATAGGAATTAAAGTTTCATAATGTAAAATAATTTGAGAAAAGGCTAATTGTGTTAAAAGGTGTGAATATTTTATTATAAAAATAGAGATCGAACTCCTGCTCTTCCCTCTTTTCTTATATTGTTGAAAAGCAATGACTTTATGTGATTATTCAAAAAAATAATTTGGGAAAAATGCACATTTCAAGATATAGTTTTATTGTTTGGTTGGTGAAAAAAAAACAATTTTTTTATCCGAATGAGAGTTTTAGCAATTTGTGTTGTTAATTGATTGTTTTCCTATTGGATTAAACATAGAAATATGTCACGACCCAAAACAGGGACCATGACCGACGCTAGGAAATAAGAATTCTTTTGAATCCAAAATCCGTAACAAGCCTAAAAATAAAATAAAACATGCAATAATAATAATAATATAATTTGTAGCGAAATAAAATCATAAATATCAAAATAATATTTTCACCAAATGAAATTAAATCAAATCCTCATCTCATATATATAAATAAACTTTTAATACAAATTCAGTGTCTATATAATACAACATCTTTTAACAATTTTACGACTACTGCAGTGTCTAGATTAATAAAATAAAACTCAAGTGAGTAATTTACATAGTAAAGCCTGGGTGGAAGAAATCCGACGTACAGGCCTGCTACTGAGGTCTGATGAAGATGACTCTCCTGAAAAATAGTCAACGGAGGGAAGTCAGACCTCACTGAGTGAATTACTATAGTATATATACATGCATGCTAAATGTCAATGCACACAATTAAAAGTATATATAATATATATATATACAAGCAAATACACAAAGATACAATATCATTTTATATATTTTTATTGAAAATCACTATTTATGAAGGATCAAATAGAATCCTAAAATATCGCAACCTCAAAACAGTGTTAGACAACACTCTAGCCATACGGCTCACTTATTCCAAATATATTCACTTGATCCATTTGAATAGTAGATTGACCCCGATACACTAAGTCAACTGAGCTCCAATAATCTGACTGTCAGTGTGATTGGCCCCGAAACACTTGGTCAATCGAGCTCTAGCAATCACACTCCCAAATCATTTCTCACACATCAAATAATCAAATCCAATTAATATCCTCAAACAGGTTAGTAATATAGCCTAAATGCTATAAGCGTACCGGCACGTACTCGGTCCTAGTACTGCCCGCTAGGTAGCACGTTCTATTGATATCCTTCATTGAAATATAAAACATACATTCATAAAAATAAATGATGCATGAATTTAAATAAAATAGCAATAATAACCATATATATAATAGAAATATACCAAAAATAAACCAGGTATATTTCGAGTATATATACGTCAAAGAAATCCAGATAGATTACAAAATAAATTAAAAATATATTCAAAAACATTTTAAACCTAATTTATTAGCAAAACATGCATATAATTTAAAATAAACTAAAGATAAACCAAAATAAACTTAAATACTAATTGAATTATTTATGCATAATTAATCAAAATAAAACATACATTTCTAAATCATGCACCTTAAAGCGTATATATATAATAATAACTCATAATTAGTGCGCTCCTCGAGATGGGTCCGATGGGCCTGGTCCACTAGGCCTCGGTTTCGGCGCAACTAAACAAACAATTAACGACAAGAATTAGAATAAATCTAATGGAAACTCCTAAAAACTCGATCTAGATTACTAGACACATAATCAGAATTAGAGTTCGACCGGACATCACATTTTATGAGAATTCTATCGAATCCGGTAAAAACTTCCCTATAAAATGGACATCTCTCTACTCAAAGAGTAGAGCTGGCCCTGCAAAGAAACACACTTCAAAAAATAGACACAGAATCACAATCACAACCCCTCGGTCGGACTCCAAACTACAGTTTACCGATCGAGGTCCACAATTCACAAAATAATATAGAAATACCGAAAATACCCTTATATCATAGAAATACATTTAATAAGTAGAAATTATGTAATTAACCCTAAAGCACAGTAAAAACTGATAAAAACTTATTTTATTAGAAAAATCGTATATTATATATATAATTGAAAATAATTTACGAAAAATAGTTTTAATTAGTTAAAAATACTAAATAATTTGTAGAAATCATTTTTATATCCTAAATAACTATTAAAACCAATTTAATGACATTTTTAGCCAATTTAGGGTAAAATTACCAAAATACCCCTATATATATAAATATACTAAAATTAATCCAAAAATTCACCAAAAATAATATAATTGCACAAAATTAATTTTCTCAACATATTTATCAATAATATCAATAATTAAACTCAATTAACTAATTAATTTCAATTAAAAACACAATTAACCCTATTTTCTCAAAATTACATAAACTATGTAAATTCAAAATAAATACATAAAAATTCACAAAAATTCCAATTAAATTTCTATAATTCATTTCAACACCTATAATTACCATAAAACACAATTTCATAATTTAATTAATTAATTTTCGAAAATTAGAAAATAATAATAAAATATTCAAAAATACCCAAAAATCAAAATAAATTCCAAAAATTCTACAAAAATTCACACATGAATATTAAACTAAGGGGAACAACATTTGTGAAGTAATTTTTCATGAATCAATCAATTGAAGCTCAAAAAAATTTGAAAACCCTAATTGGCCGAAATTGCAAAATCGAAACCTAGGAAAATCTAGACAATTTTAAGTGAAACAAAGCTTGAAATCACACTCACCGGAGCTCAAGGAGAAGATAGAGACCAGCGGTGTTGAAAACGGTGATCGAAATCACAAGGTGTGGAGGAAGAGGGAATTTCGACCAAAACAACAAAAATTCAGCTCACCGGTGCCGGAGAAGACGTCTGCAGGCGGTGGGACAGCTGGAGGAAGGAGGTGGCACGGTGGGAGGCGCAGTGACGGTAGGTGGCCGGCGTGCACAGTGATGAGAGGGGAAGGGGACGTCGGGGAAGAGAAGAAATGGGCAATGGCACGTTTTGTAAATTCAACAAACTTTATATATATATATATATATATAACTTTAAATTAAATTATAATATTATATATTATTATATTTCAAATAATTGTACACCACATGATCTAAAATACACAATATATATATATATACACACACATGCTAATTAAATAATAACTATATAATATGGTATAATTAAAGGAAAATAACCCTAATTTAATTAATTATGTAAATATATGTGCATATATATATATATGACATTTAAAATAATGTATGAACTCATGCAATTTTGTAAATCCATTTAAAATAATTAATAGTAAATTACTTACATATAATTTTTTCCGAAATGTAAGTTTCGGGAAAATTTTACGTAAAGTACTTAAAATATTATAAAACAATAAAAAATAGTTTTAATTAAATAGCAAACTCATAAAATATCAACATTATTATATATAAAATTATTAACACTGCATATCCCGATACAGTATAAAAATATTTAAAAACACGGGATATTACAAAACAATACAATCTGAGTACGAGAAGTTAATATCTGAATTTTCCTATTGCAATTTTGTGAACAAATTTGTACACATTTTATGTATTGTAAATGTTTTCTAACAGTTAAAACAATGAATTTAGTAAAGCAACATTTTAATGTTGAAAATGGGTATTAAATATACAATTTTTTTTATGTTATAAATAATTATTAAAAACGTATACTTAATGGTTTTGTATGTCAACCTACAACACGTTATAATTCCTTTGTGTTATTATCATATAACGACATATCAAAAAGAAATTAATTACTTTGTTGAAAATAAAATTATCCTAAGAATTCTCGTAATTAATTAATTAACAGGTGGAACAAAGGAAAAGCGAAAGGGCCTTCTTTTTTTTGTTTTTTTTTACATAAAGAGGGAAACCGCTACACAGCACAGTTTCTAAAGGGCTTGTGATTGTTCAATTTGTTCTTATTCTTGTTCTTTCTTCTAGAAACAGCAGAAACGGTGCCGTGGAACTCTTGGTGTTTGCGTTAGTCAAACCATTAGAAGTCATCAGTTTTTAATTCAACGAGGCATTTCATTTAAAAAAAAGTAAATTAAATTATTGAAATAATAATTTTTTTGGGAAAGTATTGCTTAAACTGGTTCGTATTACATAAAATGGTAGAATTTAAAATATATCATCCAAATATTATTAACTTAATTGATAAAAATAAAATATATGTCTCGTGTTTTAAATCTTACAACTAAATGTATATATGTTTCCGATAGTTGATAGTTATAAAAATTTCAATAATTTTAAAATTTGAATCTACTAAATTCTTAAAAGGATAAAATTTTTTTGATGGATAAAATTTTCCTAACATCCGTAAAATTATAATTCTTTTTATTGAATATAATTTTCATCTTAAAATGGCAATGATTAAAAAATGCAAAATTCGAAACATCCTATATTTTTTTTATTGTGTTCAACCCATTTCATTTATAGTATACAAAGATCAATAAGTATATTTTTTTATATTAATGTTAACAAGAATTTTTTTTTATATGAGTGATTATTGAAAATAATTATTATATTTTGAAAATTAATTTATTAAACAATTAACGAAATATATATCATTTAGTGGCAAGAATTGTTAGAATTTCAGAGCATCGTCAAATAAAGTATGAATAATTGAGTATTTGGATTTTTTTTTTTTACAAAAAATGTACAAAATGGGCATAAAAAATTATCACATTCATTGTTGTAACAAAAAAAAATATTATCACATTCAATGAAAGCGTGACTCTTATATTTATCTAAAACTGTGTTTCTTCTCGTGCAAGAAAATATCGGGTTTTGACGGAGTTTTCAAACAACTTCCTTCTGCATTTAAAATAATTTATTAATTGTTAACAGTCTTTTTGGAATAAACTGTAAGAATTGTTATTGATTAAACGATATTTCAAATTCAAATTATATAAAATATATGTTTACATCTAATTAATTATTAAAAAAGATTTATTATTTTTATAATTTTGTTTGAAACGGACTATATTCTAATATAGAGTTTAGTAAATTTTTAATACTAATTTCATAGCAAAAGAATAATTTTTTTTTGTAATACAAAAGAAAAATTTTAAAGTTATTCATTTGATGAAAATCCCACTTTAATAAAGAGAAAATTTAAATGTGACAGACCAAGTCATTGCTTTCAATATTTTAAATTTAATTGGACAATACTCATTCTCTACCTAATGAATTCTATATATATTTCTACATGTATCATCTATTTTCTCTCAAATAATTTTTAACTTTCCACCAAATAATTTTCACCACAGGATAAAACTCATTTTCAAAATATGCTCATTCAACATTGTTTTTTTTTTTTGTCTGGTCAAATGCTATTATCTAATGCTAAAATGTAATTAGGATGTAATTTAATTCCAATATAATATGAGCAGCAATCATTATTGGACTTGCAGCCTCTCTAAATTCAAAGGCTAATACAAAAATATTAATCTAATACAACAGCAAACAGCACATGTCACTGATTGCTTCATTTCCATATCACCTGAACCTAAAAACCTGCAAGTAGACTCTCTCTTTTCAGTTCAAAAAACGCCCTTTATTTGTTTTGGTTGGGCATGGTTTCTTGTTCACTGTCATCGTGGTGATGTGATTTTTGTTGGGTTTGCAGTTTTTTTCAGGTTCACTTTTTTCTGTCATCTTCTTGCTCTACGTACAGCCTCCCTCTGCTGTGTACTTTATATATCGTACTGTTTTTTTTTTTTGGTGATTTGGACCTTTGTGGCTTGGAGCGTCTAATCTTTTATTGATCGAAAGGTGCAATTTTTATTTTATAAAAGTTGCCTTCTTTTTTTCCTGTTCCTATATGGTGTATTAACCATGGCTTTCTCAAGCAATTCCCATGGATGCTTAAGGATCCTTTATGTGGTGTTTGCCTTCTTCTATGCTTTCTTTCTTGGTGCTCTTAAAGGTACAATTTTTATTGCTGTGTAATCTTGGTGTGTTTGATTACGGATTGGAATCTTTTTGTTTTCTTGGTTTTGACTTTTTATTGAATTGTTTACGCTGATTTTGATGATCGGTTTTTGGAATTTTCATTAAATGTTGCAGCTTTGTTAGTGGGTCCTATAGCTGCTTCAATACTTGTAGGAGGGAATGTTGGGGTGATTCTGGTTTTGTTTCCTGCACATGTTGCCTGGACAGTTTACACTCTTATAAAGTAAATCGTTTACATATTTTTGAATATTAGGCTTTTTTTTTTCTTTTTTTCAATTAAAGATGAGCGATATTTTGGTTTCTGCAGGACTAACAGGTTTGATGCACTACTTAAAGCTGCCCTCTTGGTTGCTTTGCCTGGTTTATTTGGTATATGGTTAGGTTTGAGCATAGCTACTAGTGTTCTTTGTGGACTGGGGCATGGTTTCTTTACTCCTTGGGTTTCTACTTTTGAGGCCTTTAGACACAATGGTGAATCCAAAATGTTCTATCATTGCATTGTGGTAAGTTTTCTATTACTTCTGTCAACTGATTTTCTTGTGAAATTTGGTTGTAGTTCTTGATTTACTTACCAGTTATGTTTGTCTTCAATTTTTCTAATGAACATCAGGATGGGACATGGGGAGCAATTAAAGGAAGCTGTACTGCTGTTACAGATTTTGCTGATTTATGCTATCATTCTTACTCTCTCTACTTGAAGGAGCTGCGTGATTCCCCTGCTTCAAATGAGCATCAACCTCTTAGGTAACATTAGTATTTTCTGTATAGCAAATACAACTTAGTTGGCGATTGTTTTATAATGATTATTTTAGTAGAAGAGACTATAAAATTTCATTTCTGTCAATGAGTTCATCCTGGTTTACTGAGAAGCCACTCTTTTGATGTTGTCTGGTAGGTTCATTCATGTGCCTGCATTTATCATTGCTGGGCTGATGGGGCTAATAGTGGATATTCCCCTTTTCACTGCAATTGCTGTAATTAAGAGTCCATTTTTGTTGTTCAAAGGTTGGTTCAGACTGATGCATGATCTAATTGCTCGAGAGGGTCCATTTCTTGAAACAGCTTGCATTCCCATTGCTGGCTTGACAATCCTCCTTTGGCCACTTATTGTTGTTGGAACCATATTAATGACCATTTTCTCAAGCATTTTTATTGGACTGTATGCATCAGTCATAGTATATCAGGTGGGTTCATGCATAGCTCAGTGCAGTTTTGTTACTATTTTATCACCTGTGAACTTACCCTTCAGCATTCTGATGGGTGCAGGAAAGATCTTTCCGGAGAGGTATAGCTTATGTGATAACAATGGTTGCTGAATTCGATGAGTATACGAATGATAGTCTCTATTTAATGGAGGGGACATTTCTTCCAAAGTAATAGTTTTCATTCTTCATAGTCAAATTGTTAATCTTTGGCCTTAAGCCTCAAGGCCAATAATACTGCCCTGTCATTTTCCAATTTTTATTTTTGACTAGCAAAATCACATTGCTCACAGCCAGGCTCCGCTATCGAAAGAAAAAGGTCACAAACTCTTCAGAGCTTTCTACTGAAGGAAGCCATGGAAAAGTTGGTTCTGGTACTGCAGAATCTTCTGTAATGATTGTGCCAAGCTTGGCCCCATCGAAATCAGTTAGGGAGACAATACAAGAAGTGAAAATGGTTCAGGTATTTTTAGCTATTTTACTAAGATGAAGTAGAGTTATCATGTTTGTAATGTTTGATGATCTTTCTGTATGAGCTTGGAACTTGGTTTAGTTCCTCTTGCTTGCGAAGCAATTAATTATGCTTGTATGCTGGTCGATATTATGTTTTGTGCTGCTAATTTAGTAGTAAAAAATTAATGCTTGTTTTTCAAATCAATAAATAAGTAAAGTGACATCTCTCAAAAAAATGGTACAGATATGGAGAACTGTTATGAGGGCATGTGAAACAAAGGGCAGGGAACTTTTGGATGCTGGTGCAATAAAACAAGCTGATCTCTGTGACTATCTGAAGGCTAAGAATGCCAATGAAGGATCCATTGTTGGTGTTGGCTTGCCTTGTTATTCATTGTTGCAGATTCTACTCAACTCTATCAAAGCAGGCTCAAATGGTTTTGTGCTGGTTGATGGTGTTGAAATCACCTATTTTAATAGACCAAATGACAAACTGTTTGAATGGTTCTTTCATCCTCTGTTGGTGTTAAAAGAACAAATTAGGGTCATCAAATTGGAAGAAGGTGAAGAAAGATTCTTGCATAAAATAGTTCTTTTCGGAAACGATACACAAAGGATAGAGGCTTGGGAAAATGATAGTATACTACCTGAAGATACTCTCAGAGCTGCTCAAATCCAGGGCATTAGTAGAAGGTATGAACTTTTCTGCAATCCCCACAATCCAAACAAACCAAAGAAAGCCAATGAAGCTAACTTGCCTCTAAAGTTTTGCATATTCACTTCAAATTATGCGTACTTTCTGATAATGAATGTCCTGACAGGATGGTAGGAATGGTTAGAAGTGCATCAAAGTTTCCAACTCACAGGAGGAGGTATCGACACGTTGTGAAGGCATTAGTAAGCTATTCTACAGAGGGTGTTGTGAGATCAAATTCCATTAATTCAGTAGCTTCTGTTGAAGATGTGGTGTGAAGAAGTTAAGCATTGCAATCACTTTTTTTCTGATTGTATGTCTGTAATGTAAGCACAAAGTTTACAGATTTCTCTAGGCTGTCAACACATATATTCATGTAGAAGCATGTGCTTATCCATAGATGATCCATTAAAGGGGCTACTTAGTTCTATATTCTTTATGTTCTTGCAATTTTCTTTTGCTCGCATGATGAACATAGACACTATAATTGTATGATCAAAAAAAGGGGCTTGAGCCAAAAACTTGATTCTCCATTTCATGTGTTCCAGAAAATGCAGTCCTCCACTCCGCTGTGGGGGGCTATGGCTTGAATCAATCAATTGGGCTTTGAGAACATGTTGCTGGCCTGGCCTTGTTTAACACTTGGACACAAGTAATGCAGACAAACCTTGCAACTTGAATTGCAAAGGTCAACATTCTAAAGGTCTGGTAGGTAGGGACGTTTGCTCCAAGGGTGAGGGTGGTCTGAAATTCAATTTTTTTTTTTCAAAATAGCTTAAAAATTTAAAAGTAAAACAACTAACAATGAAGGACAAAAGAAAGTAATAACTAACTGTTGTTTTATAAGCAAATTAATATAAAAGCACAAAATTTTTCAAATAATTAAATAAATAAGGAACTTATTAAAAGCAGCAAATCCAAGAGATAAAACTCTAGTTATTATCATTTATTAAGGAATAAGCATTATTTTTTTAAAATAGTTTAGATGGTAAAAGATAACATTTAGAGGTAGATAATAAAGTTTGAATCTCTAACTTTTTCTTACTCTTTTTCTTTTTCTTTTGGTAAAATATTGAACTACTTGTACTCTATCATTGATAAAAAAAAACTAAGAAAAAGTAAAATATATATTAGCATCTCCAAAATTATTACATAGTTACCTCCATGCCTTATTAGCATCTCAAAAATTGTGCACCATCCATTAGAAAATTATCGACATCTTTTAAATTTACTAATAATCAATATTAATATATGTTGGTTTCAGGTTTTATTTATGATAAAAAAAAAAAGTGTTAGAAGTTTTTTTTTTTTAAATCCTTCCAACTCAAACCTTAAAAAAGTCACAGTTTTTAAAATTATTGGATATCAAAAATCATATGAAAAAAAATTTACGAGCAATCATTTGAACTTTCATCATTCAATTCATGCAAGTACCATTGATTGGTTCATAAAGATGAACTTAACATGATAAATAAAAATTAACTCAATGTTACATGAATACTAAACTAATTAATATAACAATCAATATTATTATTATTATGTAAATATTCTTTGTCTCCTATCACTTTCATATGTAGAAACTGCATGTGATGAGAATCTCTCTCCCATTTTGATGATTTGATGATTCAAGGCTACACGAAACTGGTCATTATGAGAGATGACTCTTCGTTAGATGATTTTGTGTCTTTAGTCTTCAAGCTGTGCGCCTATTACCAGTATGTAGATATAAGAAATAATGTTGACAGATCGAATATCTCATCTAATGGAGACATGAGAGAGTTATATGTTCTAATTTTTTTTTTTTTTTAACAATAATGAAATTTTCATTTCATTAAAATAGAATAAATATACAGAAATAATAGCGCTTCAATTAGCAAAAATCCAAATCTATTAATTACAGATAGAACAATAAATATTCGTGGTTGTGTTAATCCTTAAATTAGATGCAATCACGAACCACAGCTTGTGAAAACACCCCTATTGTAGATAATGCCTTAATGTTTTACGGACAACAACAATTACCATCACTAAGGAATAGTTGATATTCAGAGTTAAATTCCTAAATCGACAATCTTCATCTTCTAATGGAAGTTCAGAGCACTTATGGAGAGAAAACATCCATCAAGGCTACAACTACCATCAACAACTGAATCTCCATAGCTAGATGTATGGGATACCAAAAAAAACACAATATCAACTAAGAAAAACAAATAAAGAGTATGGATCTCAATCTGAATCTACTTTTATATTCAATTTATTATATTATTTAGATAATATATAATATATACATGATGATATTTAATTATGCCTACACTCATTCTATGATCTTTTTCATGTTTTTTAATGTTCAAGTTAAACAAGGGAGAAGATAAAAAAAAATTCTGTTGAGTACTATAACGAATGCATCATGTCATTTGGCAATTAGATTATAAATTGATCTTCCGAATATGCAAACTTTAGAATTACACTCATGAAATTAGCTAGGCATTTTATTTGAACAAATATAGAATCAGAAAAGTGATTTTTGCTTATTGAATAAATGATTTATATTTTGAAACTAAAACATCAGAAACAACAATTTATACCCTTAATTAACACCATTCTCTATTCAAAATTTCAAGACATAAAAAATTATTTATATCTACCCAGTCGAAGGATATATTCACAAAAAGTATTTAAATTAAGATGTAAATAGTAAGATGTAGACCAACTATTTAAATTAAAATTGATTTTAATTTTTATTTTACTTGTGAATTACCAAAAATAATAACAATAATTTCAAACTGCTGTTATTTCAAATTACAAAGTATCAATTATAATTGATAAATTATACTCTCTACATACATAACTTTCCAAACTCAAAATTAACAACAACAAGAACATTCTTATTACGCTGAAGTTGGATCGCAGACATGCTTCACAAAGAGCTTCCATGTTGTAGGAAATTTTAAATTGGATAGTGAAAGGGTAGCTACCAATATGTTTAGATCTCTCCCCACATGAAAAGGAGAAAAGAATAGTTTTTTTTTTTCTTGTTATTTTCTAAAGATTATCATATGATCACATGAACGTAAAAGCAAAAAGTCATAGTAAATTTTTTTTTTCATAAAATAATGTTTTTACTCTTTATAAATGAATTAAAAATTAAAAAGGTCTAAGATTGAGTAATTAGTGATATATATTATTGTTTCCGATCAAGTGTTGGATTTTAATTCATTTAAAGTGGATTCAGTAAAAAAAAATTCATAAAATTTTATGAAATTCATTTATAAATTAAATTGAATTTATTTGATTTAAATGAAAATTTTATACATTTTAAATAAAATTTTAAATGTTAAATGGTTCGGTTGAAATGAATTTGGGAAATGTATTTTAAATAAAATTTATTTAAAATTCAATGAAATAAATTTCTTACTGAGTTTAAAAAATAAAAAAAATAAAAAAAGAGAAGTAATTGAAAACAATTTGACATGGAGATAAGATTAGCTTTCCATATCTCAACACGTGTCCGTTCCTTGCACGGCATGGAGCATACGCTCTTTGCTTTTTCTTCTTCTTCTTCTTCTTCTCCTTCAACGGCTCATGGGTAATGAGAGTACCGATCTCCATCTCTGATCTCTTTTTGAGCCCGTCTTCTTCTTCTCTGATATTTTTTATTTTCCTAGTTTCCACTGAATGATTTTATTTTTTAAAAATTTTGTAAAAAATTCAACACCTTTAATAAATGAAGATGAAGTAGATATACAGAAAAATACAATATACAGAAAACGACGAGCCAAAAAGATTCCTGTTTTTTCTTCTTCCAAGTGAAAATAAATCAAAAAAGCCTAATGCTGATAAAATGGAACCTCTGATTTCTGTACCCACAGAAGCTTCAAATTATGGCAGCAGAAGAAGAGAAACAGACAGAAGAAATGTATGTACATATGTATATCATATAATGTACTACGAAGTGCTCAAACTTCACTTTGGCTGAACAAATTGTTTCAATTTTTCTGCAAATTTAATTTTTACTGATAACAACACCATTGATAACTAGACAAAGAATTAGATCGAAGTAACTAAATAGCTACAGCTCTGTACACATTAAACAACATCAAGAGCGAAGAAGAAGAAGAAAAGGAGGACGAATTGAAAAGACCTAGCTATATTGATAACAGTAGTAGCAGTGGTAATTAATGGTACCTTAAAACTATCAGTAATGATCTGATCTGATCTGACCTGAACTGAACTGACTTTACCTATGAATCAAATGAAGAATCTTTGTTTAACTTGCACCTCTTAGCTTCGTTTTGTTTGGATAATTTCATTTTCATGGCTTTAATCTCACCCACTCGTACCGTCCTCTCAATGGTTCGTCCTTCACAATATCGTAGTTGTACCTGCACTCATCTCATCAATCAGGAAAAAAAAGATGCAGCAAAGAAGACGCTGTGCATGAAAAATTAGGGGGAAAAAATTGCTTTTGCTTACTTGTCTGCGAATTGTTTTTGACTATTTTTCTCAGCTTCGGCGAAGAAGTCATCGAGCTCAGACTCGGTCGGCATCTTTGCTGCTGCTGCTGGTCTAGGGTGAGAATTCGTCTCATTTGTCGATGATAATATTGGCCTCGCACTTGAATCCAGCTCGTCTGATGTTTCTTCTGCTAGAAGACTTGACGAGCTCTCTCCACAGTTACAGTTACAATAATCTGACGTTTCAGCTTCGATATTGCTTCTCTCATCCTGCAATTCAAAAAAAAAAAAATCAGAAAAATCCAAAACACTGAGTTCTTGACAATTAAAGCAAGCAATTAATTAATTTAAACCGTAAAATTCACCTGCAGATCTGCCAATTTAATAATTCTCTGATTATCAACGTCACTTGATCCATTATTACTCGAGCAACAAGAAGCCGAAGAGTCGTGATCGGAGTCTAAGCTAGCGCTCGAACATCTAGTCCGGTCACCAGAATTCAATTCAACTGAATTGATCTCAGCAGGGGGTGTGATAACTCGTCTTTTAATGCTATAGCAAACATCGTTAACTTTCCTCTTCCTTGAACTACTGGCAGCTGCTGCAGCTGCCAAGGCCCATGCTTGGGCTCTGGTTCGCACACCAGCGTTGGCCATTTTCATGGTCGAAATCTCTGCAATTTCTAACGGTGAGAATATGGTTTTGTAGTGAAGAGAAAATAGAGAGTAAAAGGACACGGGAAGTTCTAAAAATGGTGGACTGGTGGTAGTGGGGTGTGGGGTTCCGTTAATAATAACGCGTAACGGGAAAATCGACGGCGCCGTTATATAGGAGAGATGGGGGGAGAGAGAATGTGCCGATTTCTAGGCGAATAAATGAGGGCCACGTTGGGAGCGAGAGAGAGTAATGATTGTTGTGATAGGGCAGGTGAAAATTAAAATCCGTACGGTGGAAGTTAAGAAGAGGGAAAAAAAAAAAACGGTTTCACTGAATTACAAAAACCAAAATTAAAACTTTGGCAGAGAAGCAAAGCGTGCGGTTGTTGCTTCTTACCAGCCATTGTCCGTTTTGGTTTCATGTGTAATAATTATTATTGCTTCTGTTCTATGAATTTTAAATTACTTTTATTTTTTATTTTTACATTTAGTAATGCATAAAAAAAAGGGAAATATACTATTAAGGTGCAAGTAATTTGAATTTTCGAAATATAAATAATTTATTAAAAGAATAAATTAAGGTGCAAGTAATTTGAGATTTTCTCAAATGGAAATTGTATAATTTTGAGTCCTCATAATTTTTTAATTACTTAAGTTAAAATTTACCTCTATAGTTTCATATAATTGGTTTTTTTTTTAAAAAAGAATCATATCTTCTATAAAATTTACATAAAATTGATAACATTTACAATTCAGATAAATGTGTTGTATATATAATGAGTTTACTTTTTTTTATTATTTGAACTTACAAATTAGGGGTGTTGAGAAACTTGATATCAAATCTCCAGTTATTTTGCCAAAAATTACGCAGGCATAATGAGTTTACCGAAATTGTAAATACTATCATATATCTCATCAATCAATAATTTTATAAGCCTGAGATACTAGATTCAAATTTCTTTATTTTTGTTAATTTGTTATTGAGATCATAATATAGGTCAAATCAAACATTATATAATTACGATTATGTCATTTATCAAATAAAAATGCTTTAAAACCAAATCAACTTGCAATTAATCTCACTATTTGAAGCTTAACTAATTAAAAAAAAAAGCTGATATAATTTCTAATATATATATATATGTTTTTTAATATTATAAAATACAAATTCTATGGATAAAAAGTATTGATATCTAAAATGAGAAAAATGAGAAATTCATTTTCACCAACCAAATTAGCTCATGTAGCTGACCAGTTGGCTACAAACAAACTTTGTCTCCATGATATATATATATATATATATATGAACACGGAAAAATATATAATATTTTTTTTTTGTCTAAAGGAATGAGACGAGACGAGACATAAAAGACATTTAATTTAAGAGCCATAATGGCATAACAAATAGGTAAGTAAAGGAAATTAATGAAGAAATGTATTGTGGATATTTTATATAAAAACAATCCACTTAAATAGCAAGAGGTGTATTATTCAATTCTTTTTAATTAAAAGTATAATATAAAAATTTGAATCAATTTTTATATTTTAGTTTCTATTTTATTTTGATTAATTTAAAACTTTTTTATATTTAATATTTAAAACTGTGTGAAATCATAAGTTAAATGGAATTAAGAAATACCAATTTAGAGAGTCAAAATAAATTCAAAATAAGAAAATTTAAATGTATTACAAAAATAAAAATTAAAAAATATAGAAAATAGGTAAGTTTTTTTCAATAGGTAGATTTGTATTGTTTGATATTTTTATAAACAAATATAGTGAAATTCATTTTTTTCCAAATTATTTAATTAATTTGTTTGTTTAATTTTATTAAACATGCTCAATTAATATATTAAAACATTAATTTTACCTTAAAAATATTTCAAATGATTAAATAATCTTTTTATATTATTTACCAATTTACGCATAGCCTACATTCACTGTTAATGCAATGCTATGCTACAATTGTTTAATTTTTTTTAACTGTTTAAAATGATTTAATTTTTTTACGATAAAAGAAAAGAGTGAAGGGGCAAAAATTTAAATTATATTTTTTTATATATAAATGTCCACATACTTGAAGAATATCTTAACTAGTTGTGATCAAATGGAATGGGTACCATCTCCACACGTGGGACTTGATTTATTTGGACGGTCCAAATATATAGGGCAATATGGACCACTACTATAAAAGTTATTTTTATATTTTTGCTTTTTTTTTTGTGTGTGTAAGCTTATGATAATATATATAAAATAAAAAATGGATACACTCCAAAAATTAACCCACCAACTTTGGTTGTTAACACGCATATTAACCTAGATACAGCCTGTTTTTACCTTTACTTTCATATAAAAAACAAATATGAGAAGGTGACGCTTTAATTTGTTTTTATATTTTACTATATTCTAATTAATTTAATTCAATTTTGATATAATTTTAAATATAATAGAGTTAAGTACAGAAAAATATTATATAGTTTCATGCTTTTAATTTTGAAAGCTTGTAGTTTTTTTTTTTTAGCATTTAGATAACTTGTGGTATTTCGCTGTTAACATTTTAGTGATAAATTTTGTAACACTGTTAAGTAATCATACATGACAACTGACATATCGTCACGTGGCTGTTGACGTGTGCAAAGAAATGATGTGACATAGACATGTGGCATATGACATTGCGCCACATCATTTGCTACATAATATTACTTAATGACATCTCTAATTTATCATTGAAGTATAAACGATGGTGTACCGCATGTCATATAAATGCAAAATGAAAAAATTACAGGGTACTTTTTTGTACATTAATTTAACATAATTAGTCAAAATTCAATTGATTTTGTATAGTTTTAATCTAAAACAAAGTAATAATTTGTTGCATTTTTTAATAATCTTACTTTTAAAATTTTAATAAAAATAAAAATAAATTTAATTTATGTCATCGGTTATCATTAATATTAATCATTACAATATTTTTCATATTAATATTAAGTATAGTTGCATCCAACTCTATTGATTAAGAAAAATAGTGACTGCCAATGAGATTTAGATAAAATAATGTAAGCTGAAATCTTAAAACCTTTCAAAAAATTTTAATTAATTAGTTCAATTATTGAAATTTTAAGGAACTCCATCTAAATCACGTGGTTTGTCCATTTTGCACTTAGGTGATATATGATACATCATCATTTGCATTTCAATGATAAATTAGTGATGTCATTAAGTAATTCTACATGGCACCATGTCATCTACCAAATGTTTGTGTCACGTCATCCCTTTGTACATATCAACAACCATGTGGCGATACATTAGTTGCCATGTAAAATTACTTAACAACATTACGGAATTTGTCACTAAAATATCAATGGCGAGATACCATAAGTCACCTAAATGAAAAAAAAAAAACACAAACCTTCAAAATTAAAAGTGCAAAACCATATAATAATTTTCTTTAGTTAACCCAAAATAATAAAATGTCTTTGAAAATTAATTTCATGTAACTGATTCAAATTTAAATTTTTTCAATTATTGGTCAACTGATAGCTAGCCAAAGTAATTCTTATACCCTATATTTTTTCAAAATTCATCTTCTTTAAATCATTTGATATATTTTAATTTTATCAGGGCTTTAATAAATATACATAAAAGAAAAAAAATTAACTGATTAATTTCAATTGTAATTCAATTTTTAAATTTATTATTTTACCATTTGATTTAAATAACATCAAAATAAAATTCGTTGATATATATATATATATATATATATATACTCATTTATATTTCGTGTTTGGCACTCATCCAAAATTATTTAATTAACTTGATAGGACTTTAAATGCATAATTTCTTGTTCTAAAATATTCTCATACAAAAATTCATAAAATTTTACACTATTCAACCAAATAACATATATATATATATATAATTTAAATGCCTAATCCGGATAGAAGATAATTTACCATCCTATTACGAGACAAAACATCAAAAGAACTTATGGGTTGAATCCCTTCTCCATACTCTTTCTTCAAAAGTCTTACTATAATTAAAGAAAATGTAAAAAAAAAAATCTACCAGTTTGAAAGAATGCTTTTAATAGAACTTAGAATTGGGTAGGTAGATTTATCTTATTGGGTAGCTAGAATGGTGCCATGCTATCTAACTCTATGGTTATACACCAAAAAGGACTTTGAGTCAGAAAAGTTGCAGTCCATATTCTTTTTTCACGTATGTGAATTATGTAGTAGCATGCAAAGCACCAAAAACTTCTTGTTGCATGTACAATTAAAAACCTCTTTTATTTTTTGTTTTTCCTAAAAATATATATATATCTTCTGCCTCTTGCAGAACCCTTGCATCATTTTTGGTTTCAGAATTCAGCTAAAAAATTGACAATGATATCACTGCCAATTAGTAAGTTTTGGCATACTTAATTTGCAGAAATGAGTAACATTTATGTGTAGTATGATACCATTTCTACACTTTGATGAGTTGAGCATGTATTATATAATTTCTAGTATGAGGAAGATGCCCGTCGAAAGACCATAACCAGGATGTTCAGGAGAGGGGTCCATGGATTTCATTTAACATTAACATTGCCATGCAAAGTAAAAAGCTATGCTTTATTTTTATTTTTTGATATGGTTTCATGTTTATATTACTTATATGTATCAATGATAAGGAAATTACCATTTCCAAGCATTTTTTCATAAAACAATTTATTAATTTCCTTTAAAATAAGGGTTTAATGTTAAGATTTAAATGGAAGGAAATCTGTTATCAAGTTTATATCATTAATTTTCAATGACAACAAGATTTAATGGTTTTGTTTTTCAAAATTATTATCGGGTATGAAATTTGAATTATATCATCAATAATTTGTGAAATCAATTTTCATTTTATTTTATTATATTGTGTACCGCATTAAATTATGCAAGCTTTTTATTAATTAAAAAAAATTCATACCATTAATTGGGATTTGCTCCAAATTTTGTTTTTTTATGTCCTCTCTTTTGGCTAGAAAAAAGCAGATATAAAATTGCTTCTTTTCATAAGCAAAAACACATAAATTAATTCAAAACTAACTATATATGATGGTGATGGATAAGGATCCTTATAAAATACAAGAATAGCACAATCATACAAAGAATATAATACATTAATAATAAAGTTATTCATTCAAATGGATGGTAGAGGTCTAGTAATTAAAAAAAATAAAATAAAAGAATAGGGTACATATGATTTGATTAAATTAAACCATAGTTGGTCTCCAATAATTAACCCAAAAACAAGAAGAATATGAAGTGAATGTTGGATGTCTGGTTTCAAATTAAAGCAATCCAAGCATTATGACTCCAATTATGACTTTCTTTTTCCTTCAATTTATGCAATACCAAAAGGTTTTTTCAAAGAAGAAAAACATACACAAAAGCAAGATTCCTTTGAAGTAAGATAGTAAAAAGGATAGAAACATAGACAAGGGCACATGGATCATCTTAGGCTCTTACCCATTGGTAGGCACAGAAAACTAGAATAAAAATTCACCTCTCTTCTACTCTCATTTTCTTCCTTTGAAAAACCCAAAAAAAAAAAAAAAAAAAACTTAATTGGGGCGGCAGTCTCTACTGCTACTGCTATCTCACTCTATGCCTAAAGATTTCAACTTTAATCTGAAAGTGCTTTTCCATTACTTTAGTTGAACTTGTTCATAAATAATTGCAAAAGCTGATTTGAATGATTAGGGCTACCTCATCAAATTAAAGATTCCCTACCCAAATTGTACTACTAATGTAATGTATTCTAGAGGCCCTAGCAATCAACTAATGTTCAACATATTGATCTTGTTTTTACAATTTTTTTTATAATTATTTTTATTCAGTAATTACAAAAATTTCAACAGACATAAATTATACCGATTAATTCAAGTTAAACCGTATAAATTTTATAAAGAGACAACATCTATTTTCTTCCATATATAAAGGTTAAACTTGAAATTTTACCTTGAAAATTTAAATTGTTTACTATTTAAATCAATAAGTTGTAATTTTTTTAATTACTAATATTCAAAGTTTACCAAATTTTAATTAATTTTATTGGTTTTGAAATGAATTCCAATAAGATATTTTGTATTCTTTTATGGGAATCAAAATGTAACGGAAATCAAAATCTAACAATAGAAATAGCTGTGAAAATGAGCTTTTCAACAGTGCCGTTTCTCTCTCATTTTAATACTGTTCATCTTCTTCTTTTTTCTTTTTCATATCCTTATATCTTGGATTTGAATGCTTTTTTTGGCCATTTTATTCAAATTCTAGTTTTATTTTAGCCTTTCGTGCATAAATAAATCTATCATGTATTTATAAGTTATATTTAGTTGATATTTTAGTGATAGCTTGGTGGATATTTTGGTAATATTTTGACATTGATCTCTATATCTATTTTGTTCCATGCTTGAACTTCATCAGATCTCATTCATTTGTGCAACAGTTGTCCATCTCTCGGACTGCAGGAGCTACAAGAACAGAAAGCTGGGTTTGATTGAATATGTAGCTTCAATGGATGTTCATCTTATTCTGCTTGATGGTAGTTCTATCATCCCTCGTGTTATCCTCATCATTTGAACAATTATGGATTTCACAAAAAAGAAGACATGTGCTTCATTATCATTTGCAGCTATTGTGCTTTTTTATTTGAAGCTCTTAGATGGTTTACCATGATTTTATTGTATTTATATGAGTATTCTACATAGTGTAAATCATCTTTGTTCAATGATATGAATCCTTTATTGTTAAAAAAAAAACAATAGGCATAGCAACGTTGTTAATTTCTAGTCCTGACATAAGTGAGGACCGTGAGATCTGTAGCTAGCTAGTTGACTTCTTAATCGATAGTTCATGATGTCTGGTTGTTATTATTATTTAATCAGCGGGTAGTGTTTGATAGTAATTTATACCACAATACCATATTATCATCAACATGACAAATGATGATTGATGATTATTTAAATGAAATTAATGCATGGACTATATGGGAAAAAAATAAACAAAAGACTTAGAACAAATTACAATGTCAATCCACTCTCCAAGAAGTGAACCCACGATCAAGTCAAAAACTATTCGATGGTGGTGGATCCAAGACGGGAATATAAATTAATTAAAAGAGATCAAAACTTAGGCCATAATTGTTACACCCTTTTACAGACCATGTATGTTTGAACTTATTACAAAAAAGCTTTAATTTTAGCTAAATTCTAGCTAAGCTAAAAGGGATAATTAAAGAGAAACTTTAAGTTTTGTTATCTCTTTATGATACTATAAACAGTAGAAAGATGTAAATTTAAGATTTGCCAAAAAGATATATAGAAATGTGAGAAAAAATCAAACAAATAATAATAAAGTAAAATGAGGAATCTCAATGTAGAAGATTGATAGACAGATAGATAAGGGTTTTGAAGCTTTTGATTGATTTCTTTATGTCCAAGACATGTTTTCTTTGGTAGTGCATGGACGGTCCTTTCAATTCCAAAAGCAATTAATTTCAACCTTTTTTTTTTTTTTCCTTAGCCAAGGCCTTTCACCTTTGCTTCAGACATTTTTTGGACCCTCCTCTCCTCTCTACTCTATTCTTTTAAAAATGTGACTTTTGCGGCTTATGTCTTTTCTATTTGCTTCTTTTCAAAGTCATCGTTCATTTATGGGAGAAAAATAAATAAGAGTATTTTTTGTATTTTTGCATTCGATATCCGTTGATTATCATATAAATTTCAACTATTTTCTATTTCAATTTGAATATATTTTATAAAAATATAAATTTTTTTAACATTTATTTTTTTATATATAAAATTTAAATTTAACTATTTTTTATTTGAATTATTAATATTTAAAATTTATTAAATTTTAATTAATTTGATTTCATCTTATAAAAATGGTAACAATTTCTAAATAATTAATTTTATATAATTACATATAATAAAAATATAACATGAGATATAATTTAAATAGAAATAGTTCCTCACCGATTAATATGATTTTAGAATAATATTTTTACCGTAAAAATTGAACTTTTTGATTTGGTGGATGGCGAGGTGTCTATGATGTTACGTGAATAAGCCAATCTTATTGATTTCACCAAAAGTAGAGTTTTTTTTTTTTAATTATTAAATTTTTTTTAACCTTAAACAAAATCCCATTTTTAAAGTGGGTGTGGGTTGCACATTTGGGTTGGTGATTGTGGGCCATTGACCCTTTAATTTGGATGTGGGTGCCTTAGATTTTTGGCGGGATCGATTTTGCCAAAGAATTACGTGAAATATATTGCCAATGATGGTGTATTTGAGAAACAAGCTACGAGATTGAATTTCAGATGACTTTTAGGAGTGCAACTAAATTTCACATGAAAATAATTTGATCAAGAGCCATGTCAATTCGTTAAAAAGTTTTTTCCATCTCAACTTTGATTTCTTTCTCCTATATATAAATACAAATTTCTAAAACAGAAAGCCCGATAAAATTTTAGATTCAAAACTTATATGATATTTATAACATATACATTTTATTTTAATTAAAATTAATAAATTTTTAAGGATCTTAATCTATACATGTTTTAAAGAAAATTATAATATTAAATTACTCAATTTTCAGCAATTAGAATTAATAATTGATATTGAAGTTGGTATAATGAAATTAAATTACATCATAATTCTTAAAAAAGTTTATGTGAATTATTCTGATTAAAGAGGTAATTAATTTAATAAAAGAACATACATGTGATAAAATATTGTAGTAAATTAAATAAATTGCACATGAAATTAAGGAGGGGGCCTTTATTTTTTTTATGAAATTTCACATAGAATACACGAGACATCCAGGTCAGATATATTTTCCGTGGGCCTGCTAGGAGTGAATTAGAAGGAAAAATGATGATGATGTTTCTTAACAAGATAGAATTTGACTAGCAAGCTTCAGTTCAAATAATAATAATTTAGCTCTACCATTTAAAAATCATGTCTTTTGTTTTTTTTTCATTAGATGAAGAAAAAAGCATTCTCATGAATTATTATGTTTTTTTTTTCAAATAATGTAGAAAAATTTCAAAAACGGAAGATTTTTATTTACATCCAAACTATTAAATGTGTTATATTTCGTGTAAATAAAAATATTTCATGTGAAAAAATAAATCTGGAACCTCGAAGTGTTTATCATTTTACTACACAATTTTTAACAATTATTATATTGAGTTGTAATAAGGGAGAACACTCAAATCAATTAATCTCAAAACTTTAATTTCCAAAAACACTTAAAATGATTTTTCTAGTAGATAGATATGAAAATTTAAATTAATTTTATTTTTATGAAATAAGTTTTTTAATTAATTTACAAACATATATTTTACACACATTAATTGAGATTTGAATCTTAGGCAATAATAGGTTGGATATGAATTGTATTGGATGCCAGATGAAGAGTTCAGAAGATTGTGCAAGAAAATACTTTTTTTTTATGCCCTGAAATTTCAAAACCTTATCCTATAGCTTTTTGAATAGAAGTTCTTGCAATGGAAAAAAAAAAAAAGAAAGAAAGAAATTGCATTTTGATGGCAAATATAATAAGACCCAAAGAAGAATTAGGTTGGTGCCTACTAGGATTTTGATCAAGTGGTCCTTTTTTTGTTTTTTGAAAAAAAATAATAAAAATTTTAATATTAGATGATTATATAAGATGCTATGGCAACATAGGAAAAAGGTCATTATCAAAAACCAATAAGGGCCATGTGCCCTTTTATAAAAAGCCTCTTTCACAGTCAGATTGTTGCACTTAAAAACAGTTGTGGTCCATTTCCAAGACCCTTATAAGGCTAAGTACTGCGGTCCCTTTGTCCTTATTGAAATTTACCCAAACACCTACCAGCTTTTTGAGCCTGTTCCCAGACTGTACATTACTTCAATTCTCTTCAAAAAAAAAAAAAATTGCTGTGTGCTTAAGTCATGTTTCTATGAATACTCTGTGTAGTAGTGACTGGTAATTCACTGAAAAAATTCATACATCTGGAGCTATTATTTATATCAGCCAAAAATCTTTACTCTTTTCTCTATTTCTTCATTTCTCTTTACAACTCTCGTTTCACGCACCGACAATCACCTGTTTTATCGGTGGTGATTATTTTTATTTTATTTTATTTTTTATAAGATAATTACAAATTCTTGATCTGTTTATTTTTTTTAATTAAAATTGTTGAATCTTTCTTTATAAGGATATTTGTGGCTCTTAATACAATTTCTGTTCATATTTTTATAATCGAACATATTCAAAGATCAAAAAGTTAATTTATAGATAAGTAAAATTATTAAGTGGAGTTTATGTAAATTTCTGTTATGGTATGCATTTGGTTCCTTGTTAACGGGGTGTAATTTGTAAAGCCAGTTGGATCAAGCTAGCAAGGCCTTTGCTAGCCTATTTGGTTCCACTGCCATTGGATTTTATTTTACTACCTATAGTAATATTCACTTTCACTCTTTCTCTACTTAGCATTCACCATTACTATCAGTTTTATTGTACCATTTAAAGAATTGGGTAAGTGCACAAATTTTGAAAATGAATTATCAAGTGTATGATGAATTAATTAATTATTGGACCTTAATTTAGTTAAATATATGATGAATTATCAACCATGATGCATGCAAATGATTGTGTTCAAGCAAAATGGGAAATTTACTAAACTTTATACACAATTTTCTTGCCATTAATAATATGAGATTTAAACATTGCTGACAGAAATATACAGGTGATCATAAAGAATCAGAGATGAGTCTGGGACCTTATATAACCATTGACATTTTAATTATAGCTTCTGCATGCCCACATTGCCCCCATTAAGTCACAAATCATAACATATTGCAGTACAGAAATTAATTTGCATCTTCCATTTAACAGACAATTCTTCACACCCCTATTTAATGCCAAAATAGAAAAATTCTAAGTTTGAGTCTTTTCCCTTAAAAGTCATTTGTACATTTTGATTTGTGCGTAATGCATTTTAATTTTCTTTTTTTAATTCGTTCAATTGATTTAATTCTTCAGCATAAAGGCTAAAGTAAGGGGATAAAATTTAAATTTTATTTTCACATCTGCATGTCCACACATTTTTCATTTGAGTTACTTATAAAGGATGTAATATATTATTATTTGATTAAATGTAAATAATTAAAATATGTGTATTTATTGATTAAAAACAAATGTGTATTTGTTCAATTTTTGTTGGTAAAAATTTTCATTTCACTTGAAGTTATTGTTTTTATGGCAAACAATTTAATAGAAAACAGTTTATTTCTAGTTTTAAATTCATAAATTTTGACTGGTTGCACCTCTAATAAATTTTAAAAATGATAATAATTTATTTTTTTAAACAATTCGTAATTAGAACCTATTAAATGCTAATTAATTTAATTATAATTATAAAAATAACAAAAATTTTCCAATAACTAAATGAAAATAACTCATACTGCTAATTGGATTGTTGTTGGTATAATAATATATTTTGTTTTTTTAAACAATCTTCCTCTTACGAAAATTTATGCTCTATATGGCACATTAATTTAGATACTAACTCAAGCGGGGAAAAAAGAAGGACAGCAGTAGTAAATATTAAGTGAGATTCCTTTTGTTGGAAAAGAAGTTTTTAAATATCAATTCACCCTCTTCACCTAATAATTAGCTGGATTGGTTGGTGAAGTGAAGGACAGCAATTTTTTTTTTTTTTCTTTTTTATCTTTCAGTTTTTGTTTCAATTTCTTCAAGTTAAAGGGTGGCTGGCCATGCTGCACAATTTTTCTAGCAATCACTCAACCAAATGGGCCACAATGATTTTGCTAATATTGCTTGCTTTGCACATTTTAGGTTCTTGGTTAGTAACTTAACATACCCAAAAAAATTTGTTTCGCAATATCCCACATCGCCATACATATCACTTTTTTTTTTATGAAAAAAAAAAAGTATATATCACTTTTCGGTCTCGAGCAGTGATACGTATCTTTTTTCGTAAATAAATTGATGTATATAATTATGTTGGTGTTGAAAAGGCCAGCTTCATGAGCTTCTCTGCTATTGCCACAGTGCCACTGATAGTTTTGCTCCTGCATAGGTACAGTGGTAGAGAAGTGTCATTGTTCTTTGATTAGTGCATTTCCTATTCAGGAATATCATTTTTTCATTTTTTTTTTTGCTTTTTGGTTGGGTATTGATCAGGAGTATTCAATGCTTTTTTTTTTTTCCTTGTTTGCTCATTTTGCACCTTGGGGTTTTTGAATCTATTCTATTTTGTCATGATATGTTAATTGATGGGTGATGAATTTGATGACCCAGAACAGCAGAAGTGTTTGACAGTAAACCAGAAGTACATAAGTTTTTGACAGTAAAACAGAAAACTGAAAAATCTTGTTGAAGTTGGCTGCGATTGTACTTTTGATTTGCATCTGGTAGATTAATTTTTTTCCTATTGAAATTATTAAAGATGTTAATATAATTACCTAAAACCATAAGATTTTCCACTATTACATATTGAAACTTTGACATTATATATTGAATCGGATAAATTTTATAAGGACATAAAATTCTCTCGAACTCTTATTTTTTGTTAAATAGAATTTGATGAACTTTAATTAATTTAGTTTGATTTAAGCATAATCATAAAAAACGATAAAAATTTCATAATAATTTATTTAACATGATAGCATGTACAATTATTTGAACTTAAAACATTATTTAAGTGAAAATATCGATTCCAACTGATCTTAATGATTATTGATTAGCTCATATTTTTCATATATGTAATTTGATTCAAAATCTTATTTACAAAATTTTAAATTTTTGTGATTTGAACTCAAAAATTTTACTTAATATCCATTCTTTAGATTTATATCTCTCAAATCTATCAAAGTACAATCAATCCATAATTTTTCAAGATCTTTCAATAATAAATCTCCACTAATGGATTCATGGTGTAAAAAAACAAATTGCTAATTTTAAATAGCAAATGATTAATATAGAGCAATACTATCAGTATGGTATCTGGGAATTTGAATTCTAGTTTCGTTCCCCTTCCCGTTGTACATTGACAAAAAAAAAAAAAAAAAAAAAAACTATTCCAGTATTTAATTTTAAAATTAGTTAAATTTATGCAAACAAATTTGATTATATTTACTCAAATATGAAAATATCTTAATTAATCTCCCAAGGTTCTCGTACAAAGAAACACTTCTTTTACACAAACGAATATGTGGACTACATCACTATGGCTAATCTTTTTATTTTCTAGCACTAATGATTTTCATAAAGAAATTGATAATTAATTTTTCTTTTTTATTACAAATTTACCAAATTATTTTACTCTTCTTTTGTTGTAATTAATAGTCAAAGAGCCAAAAGTTTTTTTTTTTTTTTAAATATTAAATTTATGTTACCTCCTTTCATAAAAGATCAAAATGAAAAGACTTACAATGAAAGACATGTTAACATGGCATGTTATGCTCAATCGTTTTCATATAGAAGAAGAAGAAGCAGCAGCAAAATCATGGGGACACACACATATTTGTAGTTTGCATTTTAATTTTAACGCATTTAATAATTTAATTATGATTTTTTAATATAAATATTCGATTGCATTCTGGTACAATAAATTTTTATATTTAAATGAAAATTATAATAAATTATTAAGATAAAGGTGTACTTTATGATAAAAAAAATAAATAAAATTTTAGATGAATGCATTTTTTTGAAAAAAATTCATATTAATTATTAGTTTATTATATTAAGAAAAAAAGAAAAATATGAAAAAAAGTAAAAAATGGCGCCCCACAATATGGGTAAGGACTGAGTGACGCCTACTGTCAGGATGGACGACCCCAAAAGAATCTCCACAGCATCGGATTCCAAAACTTGTGCCTTTTGGTGGGGGGTCACTAGAAAACGACAGGTCGTTGTGGCGTGTACTTGCCTCAAAACAATAACAAAAATAGTTAGTCACAACATAAGATTGATAATCACAGCATTTTTTTCTTAATCACTTGTTAATTTTCACTTTAAGATTTTTAATTTCGACATTAATTTTATGATTTAATTTAAAATAATTTTTATATAAAAAATACAAATTTTAAAATTTACTAATAATTATTATAATTAGTTAACTGAAGATTTCGTTGTCTTAAATTTAAATCATGGTATATATAGTTGTAATAAATTAGACTTTTACTGTTATTATAATTCTACATAATTTGAACTGAATTAATTATAATCTAATGGTCTTGCATATCAATATTTTAGACAAGCAAAAAATTTAAATCATTTTAAATACCCCTTTTGTAGTTTGATTTTAAAATTCAGAAAATTAGCTAATAAATAAAAATTCAATTAATTAATTATTTAAATAGAAACTTTTATGATATTTTAGTTTTTCTAAAAAATTATAAAATTAGAAGGAAAAAAAAAAAGGGAGCAAATGCTTAATTGATATGAAATTGAAGCTTTGGAGATATGCACCTTTCAATTTCTGGTGTTTTTGCTTTGTCTTGTGCATGAACATTTAGACATAAATATGTATAAGGCTATGATATTTTATGGGTTGATGGTTAACCTTACCAGGGACAAAATGTATAGAAAAATTAAACTTTTCTTGCTGAATTAAGGAAGGTTTTTTTTTTCTTTCTTCTTCTGAAAATAGTAATGTCTCACCACAAGCACATCAATACACATATAAAACCAAAGCTATTCTGGTCCACCTTATCATTTTTCAGATATGGCTCTTGAAATTAAATTATATATTTTTTTCCTTTAAAGAAAAAAAAATAAGAGGAATTTGGGTCAAAAGTGCCATGATGTTTTCCTCTGAAAAAAATTGGAAAAGTGTCATGATGTTTTGTAGGTCAACTTAAATTATCAAGCAATAATGTTTTCATCAGAACTCATCAGAATTCCAAGCCAATATAAATTTTTTTCCCTTTACTTTAAATAATTAAATATGGACATTATTATCATACTTGCATTAATTGAAAATAATGCATGATTTGCAGAAAAACAACACAAACATGGAATACAGAAAATGAGCAGCAGAATGCAGTCCTTTTTCTTCTTTCTATTTGTTTCCCCCCCTTTCCTCATAAAAGCAAGCTATGAGTCAATATTGACATGATATATATATCTATTTTGATTTAAAATAGCCTAAGATTTTACTTTGCTTTCGCAAAATTGAAGAAGAAAATCAGACTTGAATCATCACGAGAATATAAAATTACAAATACATATGCAATTGAAATTATGATTATTCAAATAATATATTATGAAAGAAACTCTATATTTTGAGATTTCATAAAATTAAAATGTTAATAATATTTAAGAGTTTTTACAGTTAAGAAAATATAAAATGATTTGCTGATAACTTTTAGGATCATTTAATAGAAAACTGTTTTTGCTTAAGTTAAGTTTATAGTTTGATTACTTCAATTTTTCAATTTTGAAATGTTGTTAAGAACATGTATAATTGTTGAAAATTTAGTAAATTTGAAACAATTAAAAATTAAAACAGAACAATAATTTTTTTTATTTTTTTTTAAAAAACAAAGATTAAAGACATAAGTTTCAATAAAATAAAGGGGTAAAATGTGTAGTTTTTATAAATAGTGAGTACTTATTCGTTAAGATATTAATAGAAAATTTAACGGTAGAACTAAAATTAAGAGATGTAAAAATTTAATATTTAAATAAGGGAGAAAAGAAAATGTAAATTAGGCTAAATATCATGAAAATAAATGTAAGTTGCACAAATTTTTTTTAGTGGGTGCACTGGGCTGCATTTTTTATTTGTTGAGCTTAAAATTGGCCCATTAAACCTATTGGATCCTAATTTAACAAGATAGCGAACACAAAGCCCAACCAGCAATAGGCTACAGATTCAACACCTGAAACGGATAGTAGTAGCAGAGGTGGTGGCGGAAGAGGCAGAGACAGTTTCAGATTGTTTGAAGAAGGAAAAATAAAAAATAAAAAATGGCAGCCGGCTACTCTCTGCAACAAAAATTGTTATCTTCATTTGTTGGAGATTGCTTAATTCAATCAAAACAACCTCTTTCCAGTCTCTTTCACTTCAACCCAGGTTACTGCTCTTGCCACTATCCTATTTCTGTTTCCTTTGGTTTTTAAAAATTTAATCTTGGGCCTCTCTGTAATCATGTAAACAGGTAAAAAACAATTATCAATGCACTTATCTAGAGGATTTTCAGGCTTAACTGATCTTCTTTTCAATAAAAGGTACTAACTTTAACTTAAGCTGCTGCAGTAGAATTGTATGTACTCTTGAAGAGGGTACTGATTTTTGTGTGTGTGTGTGGGGATTTGTATTGATAGATTCTTCTTTTGAGCTTCAGAAATGTAGAACAAGAAGTTGCAAGCAATAAGCGTAAACGTTTAAGGCCTGGAAAATTATCTCCTCGCAGACGTGCCCCAGATCATATACAGAAGCCTCCTTATGTTAATTCAAGGCAACCACCTGGAATTGCAAGTGGGCCTGAGATTCATGATGAAAAGGGGATAGAATACATGAGAGCTTCTGGAAGGCTTGCTGCTCAGGTCCTTCAATATGCTGGGACTCTGGTCAAGGTAACTAGCTAACACGGTTCCTTTTCTTCACATTGAAAAGTTTATATCTTTGCAGTTGTTAATGAGCCAATTGGTATAGGCAACGGATTGATGAGCCATTGGTATAGGCAATGGTTGTGTGTGTGTGCACCAGGGTTCACAATCAGGGTTTTTAACGAGGCTAGTTGGAAAGAAAATATAAAATGTGGATTTCTAAAGGAAGGCTTCATTTAATGTTTTGATTGTGGTTTCTTTTGGCAGCCAGGTATAAAGACGGATGACATTGATGAAGCAGTTCATCAGATGATTATTGACAATGGAGCATATCCCTCGCCTCTTGGCTATGGTGGGTTTCCCAAGAGTGTATGCACATCTGTAAATGAGTGCATTTGCCATGGAATACCTGACTCTCGTGCCCTTGAGGTCTCATCGTTTAGCTTATCAATTTTGGTTCCTTGAATGTAGCTTTTTTCCATGAATTTGTAAACTTTGCTTGTGCTCACTTCCAGGATGGGGATATTATCAATATAGATGTTACAGTTTATCTAAATGTAAGAATCTTTCTTCTTTTTAATTTGCTACTTTTATGTGTGAGTGTAGTAGTTACAGTTGAAGATTTTTAATTTTGTTAATTGACTAATTCTGATATCAGGGCTATCATGGTGATACATCAGCAACTTTCTTTTGCGGGGAGGTTGATGATGAAGCCAGGAACCTGGTTCAGGTAACTGCAATAAACATTGCAGGTCCTGACAAATTTCATCTATATTTGCATTTCAAATGTGCAATTTCTTCTTTAGATAACTCGATTATCTTGTTTTATCAGAATATTCTCTTTTGTTAGGTAGGAGCTCAGTACAACATACTCAGTTTCACTACTAGAATTATTTTCTTGTATGTTTGTAAATATAGTTTTTATGATACCAAAATGGAGAACAACCATCGGGGAAAGGTGCAGGGGATGTGGGCAGGTTACTAAATGGATGGTCAAATATCAGTAGTTGATATAAATTTCGCTTTTTTTGATGGTGGTCATTACTTTAAGGTGCAAATCAGATTTGTTGTAAGGAGCTAGGAGATTATGAGATTTTTCAACCTCATGTTTAGCATGTGATAACCTTTAGCCTCCTAGCTAAAGGCATCCTTTTCTTTTTAAATGCTGTTAAATGATCTCCATAAATTAGATGGAATACTTAATAAGGAAAGTGTACTTCTACTATATTAGTATATTGATTGAATGTTAATATTTTCACACCTCATAATTGTAACTTATCTTGCAATTTCTTATGTAATGCTTCTCTCTTTGTGGACGACAACTATTTTGTTTTTCAATTGACTGGTGTTACATAGCATAAAATGTATTTGAGTCAAATTCTGAATATAACTCTTTATAATGACAATTGCATACTTCTTATGGCTTAGAGCCGTAATTTGGTGTCTCCTGCTGGGTTCTGCTAATGCTTGATTTTTTAGTCATATGCTCATTTTGTTTTTGGATAGGTAACTAAAGAATGCCTTGATAAGGCAATATCAATATGTGCACCCGGAGTGGAGTACAAGAAAATTGGCCAAACAATACAGTATGCCATCTTCATTTGTAACCTGCCTTTTCTACTTCTCAACTTCAATTCTTTTTTGTTCCTGCAGAATTTTGTGCAATTTTTGAAATAATTTGTTTTCATGATTGCCATTTTGATTTTTTACATTGATTTCAGTTGTTTAGCTCTGCTCACTGGTTGAATCAAATAATAATTTGTTAGGTCATTGACTGATAATTTAATCAATTCTCTGACTCAAGAGTTTCAAAACAAACATCCAATTACTCTGGATTGCGCTGGTACAACTAGAGCAATTGGAGACAGAATTAGCAATCTTAACTTGATAAATGTTGTAAGTATGTACACCTGCATATTCAACTCAACACAAATAAGCCCTTCTCCCAAGTTAATTGGGTTTGATTATATGAATTCCCTTTCTCCACTTCAAATGATTCTGGGCTACATGTTTGGAAAGATGTATTGCCCTAGATTATGCATCATGTGTACGTGTATTTCATTTATTCAAGTTTCTCGTGTATTACATGCATATATTTCCGAATTTTTCCTATTCAATTGGTTTTTGTCTTAATTCTATACCCATGCATGATTATTTTGTTTCTTTTCAAGTGGCCATGCAGATAAACATAGCTATGGTGTTGTCAGACAATTTGTTGGGCATGGCGTTGGGCATGTTTTCCATGCCGATCCTGTTATTCTACACTACCGTAATCCCCCTAACCTTGCTAATTCATTGTCATTTTTGTCTATGTTGTTTTTTGTTGTTGTTGTATGATGTATTGTGGTGTATGTGTATCAATTTTGTCATGAAGCCACTTATTTGGTTTTACTATTTGAAAATTGGTTTATTAGGTAATGGGTTTTGATGGCTGTACCTTTTGATGATTAGAATGTCTGACCATATTCGTGTTGAAACCTGCATTTAGCTGTATTTGAATTGTTGGGACACTATAAGTGGACTTAATATGATTACTGTTTGTTCAATTAGGACTGTCGAAATTTACTTGAAATCTGTCATAAAGGAGCAATGTGTAAAGAATATATTTGCTCTGCGATTCTGCAAAGGTTAGGGAGAATGTAGAACTTTAGAGCTTGACTTTTTTTTCTTTTAAAGTGGAATAGTGAAAGGTTACAGGGGTCTGCTATTAGACCTAGGCAGCACAGTTACATGGGGAAAATAGAAAGATTAGTTTTCTTCTTAAAGTCGCTCCCCTTTCCCTAATTTTTTTTTTTGTGCTGGATGGATTCTTTGAAGCCATCATTTCTCTCATCATGCCAAAATAATAACACCAAGATAGTTTCTCCTTTTCAGGAAATAATGATCTTGGGCACATGATGTTGAATCAAACCTTTACTATTGGTATGTATACATGTCATTGTCTTCCTTATCTATCATGCCTTTGGGATTCAATATTCCTTTAAAAGTTACCTTCATTTTAATATGCATATTGCAGTACTGCAGCTGAACAGAAGCGAAATAAAATAAAGTTTTCATTTGATGAAGTTTACAGGGCTGAGATCATTAGTTGATGTTTCTTCTATCTAATAGTTTTCTTTTATATGTTCTAACCGATACATGTTTTGCATATCATTTTTAACAATTAGGATCTTTTGCATGCTTTGATTGTGGTCCTTTCACATTTAGGCATAATACCTTTCATGTGGGCTTTATGATTGAATCATCATATATCACTCATTGAATTTCAACTTTATGTCATGGTGAATTTGCACAGAGCCAATGCTGACAATCGGAAGCATTAACCCTGTAATGTGGAATGATAACTGGACAGTTGTCACAGAAGATGGTAGCTTGTCGGCGCAGTTTGAACACACCATTCTAATAACTAAAGATGGGGCGGAGATCCTGACAAAGTGTTGAAAGCGTGATTGAATTTGTCTCTCATGCTACAAATTCTACTGGAGGCAATTGTTTCTTTAACCTCCATTATTTATTTTTCTTTTCTTGATGCCATTAAATCCATTTTTGGTTGTAACTTATGCATGGCCAATTCATGCTCCATTTGTTTGAGGGCCTCATTCAAAATACATGAATTATTGTACAGTACTGTAAGCATATTGAATTATACCTTACCTTGTCGTGAAAAACTACATCAACAGTGAATTCAAGCTTAAAAGATTCCGTATCAAAATAGTTTTTGCAGTTATATGCAGATGTAAGATAGTGTTCTCGCAGATGAATAATGTGCAAAGCGGTGCTGCTAGATATCTTGCTTGGCAATAGAAATTTTCACGGGTAGTCAAATGATCTAAATAGTGATAGAATGTATAATAAAAGACCGTCCTTCTCTTGTAATTGAGAAAATAGCAGGATTCGACCTTTGCACCTGTTAATGCTCTTGGAGAGAAATAGCTGTTAGGCCTCATCCTCTTCACTGATCCTAGATATCTTTGAATCAAGTGTCAAAGGATTTTTTTTTTCAACCAGTTTAAAAAGTAATCATATTTCAAGAACATGTAAACATATGTGGGATTAACTGATGGGACGTCTTAAAATCTTGATTCATGCAGTCATGGACTCATTGTATATGAATTTTACCTTTTGAGAGGGCTTGATTTTGTTAGTAACCTATTGCCATAAATACTACATTCGAACCATATATGGGGAAAGGCATCACAGTTTGAGGTTAAGGAACAAAGGCATAAAAAACAAATGCATGGGGTGAAGTTTCCAATTTGATGTTAAAGAATAAAGGCACAAAAAACAAATGCATGGGGTGAAATTGTGTTCCCCAACTGTGAATGGCTTGCACGTCACTGCTCTACGCAATACAGAGGAAGGTCCACAATGAAAGTCATCTCAGTCCTTAGGTACTTGACAAAATAAGGGCGGTGAAAAATGAAACTATTTCTCAATACTTTTAAAATTTTTTCCCATTTTATGGTACTTTATTTTTTTGATTAAAAAAAAAACGCCATTGATAATGGCGATATTGCTAATTGATAGGCTTGATTATAGTCAAACCGCCCTTGCAAAAGGCGGTATAAGACAGTTCATACTTTCTACCCTGTTGATGGGATAGAATGCTGTAAAAAGGAAGTATACCGCCACTGGTGAAGGCGGTATGGATGCTGTAATCTGACAAGTCAATACAGGAAAAAGCCTAACTCATATTGTCTGTGATAATGACGGCATGAGTACTGTCAAGGCCAACCAGCGCTGCAGCGCTGTGAGGGTTGCATCTCTCCCAAGTAGCCCTGCAATCAAAAAAATAAAAAATACCATTTACTAAACAAATGTAGGGCCATTTGAAACAATTATTATTTTTTTACTAAATAAAAAAAAAAAATAATTTATTTCTTTTCTTTGACCATTTGACTTGAACATGTAAATTGGCCATGCATCATAATAATAATATATTAAATTAAAATAATTATAATAATGTTAAAGTTAAAAAATAAAAAAATCATAATATTATTATAATTATGATATTATTTTAAATGTTATTTTTTAACTAAATAAAAAATAAAAAATATTTTGAAATTAACATAATGCCAACTAAAACAATTTTGCATGGCCAACCAAAACAATTCTGTTTTGGTTTGGCAATGGAAAATTGTTAATTTTTAATTTTTTTGTTTTTTATAATAATAATAATAATAATAATATTATTATTATTATTATTATTATCATCTTAATTTAATATATTATTATGTGGACAAAAAAATTGAGATGGCCCAAAAAAATATATATTTGTGTGGCTTTTGTTGAAAAAAATTTTTTTTTTTTGCCCATTTCGTTTGATGCAGTGGCGGAATGGAGCAAAATTAAAAAAAAAAGCAGAAAAACTTCGGAATGGGTGAATAAATTTTGCCTAAGACACTTCGGTCTGCTCGGCAAATGCTTCTTCAAATGTAGAAGAAGTATTAAACCCTTCGGTATGCTCAACAAATACTAACTATTACATATTAATCATCATTATTATTTTTTAACCATTTTACCCTCTCTTTTAATATCAACAATACATATATTATAAATTATTATTATTATTATTATTATTTAACATCAACATCAACAACACATATACTATAAATAAATTTTTTAAACTAAATAAACAAATTTTTTTCGTTAAATTGAGAAATAAATTTTCCGTACTAACTAAATCTAACTAATTAATTTATTCTTCACTAATAAATACAACATATATATTTACTAAAATATATACATAAAAATATTTTTTTAACAATAATATACATAAAAATATTTAATATTAAATATCCATAAATATAATACTAACAAATATATCTAATAAAATATAACAATTTTTACCAATATGCAACATATTAAATAATTTTATTTTTAAAATAAAAGATAACAATTTTTACCAATATACAACATATTAAATAATTTTATTTTTAAAATAAAAGATAACAATTTTTACCGATATTCAACATATTAAATTATTTTATTTTTAAACAATGTACCTTTTTATCTTACAAGTCACCTTCTCAAGACGAACTTTTAATTAACTCTTTTTAATAAATTAATTACTAATAATTTTTTTTTACTTCTTTAATTACAGATCTTTCAATATCTTGTTATTATTCATAAATATTATATAATAACTTTTGTTATTATTTCAAATTACCTATTTTATATTAAACATGTCACTTACATAACCTAAAAAATTTATTAACAATCATTATTATTATAAATAACAATCATTACACAATTATTAGTGACCAACCAATTATTAAAAAATAACATAATCATAACCAAATAATTACTTATATAAATATATAAAGGAGTCATAGGGGGTGAATAGGACTATTGAACAATAATAATAAATTTAAAATATTTGAACAAGAATTAAAAAGAATATTGAAAAAAAAAATGATGAACATAAGAATTTAAGGAGTTCAGATTCTCAATAATTTTACGTCTCCACCTAACTTATCCTCATGTTAAGATTTTGAATCACCACAATCTATTTCCTTTTTTACAACTTGAGTTTTAGGCTCCACTCAAACCTTACAACTTGAGTTTTCAAGACTCACTTAAAAATCAATTTACAAGTGTTTTCAAGAATTACATTAAAATCAAAATTTCCAAGTGTTTTAATGGCTAAACACTTAAACTAATTCATTTAAAATAGAATATCACTTCCCACTTTCTAATACCAGAAAATAGAAGAACAAAAATATCTATTCTAACACTCACCAACTCTCACAAGAGTATATAGTAAAATGAATTTTGAAAGAGTTTAAAGAGCTTAATTAAATGCTTGAAAGTATAGCACGAATAAACAAGTTTCTTAACTTTAAAATAATTTTCAGAGGTCATATTTATACTTGAGCAATTCAATTATAGCTGTTGGAAGTAATATTTTCGTTCCCAATAAAAACAAAGTCCATTAAATGAAATTTGGACCTTTGAGCTGTCTTTTGTCAGGTCCCGGTATGGATATCATCAGTCCTGGTTAGGACAAGTATTGAATAGTTGTTATGAGTCATTGTATTTGAATTTTTACTCTGGTCCAGGCCGAAATATCAATGTCCCAGTCGGTATATTGGATCGGGATCAGTTCTGCCAAAAATTGAGTTTTATGCAAAAATTGATCTTCCTTGATTCCGGTTGGAACTAATTTGGTCCTGGTCGGGATTATGACAAAATTTACACTTTTTTTGTGCAATTTAGTCCTTGTGATAAGTCCGATCAAGATAGTATTTATGATGACTTTCCGAAATGATTTTTCTTTGATAGTTCATCATTATTTTGACTTTCAAATTACTCCTAATTTATTGTAATAACCCGATGTTTTTAAATATTTTTATACTATATCGGAATATGCAGTATTAATAATTTTAATATATAAATTTGACTATTTAATTATTTTGTTAATAATTAAAGTTATTTTTAAATTATTCTAAATTTTCTACGTAAAATTTTTCCAAAACCTATATTTTTGGAAAAATAATAGCTAAATAATAATTTATTTATTTACGTTAGTTCATTTTATTAAATTGCATGGTTTCATGCTTAATTGAAATTTGAATAATATATATATATATATATATATATATAAACTAAAGGAAAATTACGTTTATTGCCCTCATCCCCTACCTCACGATTCCGATGCCCTCACCACCCTCCTCTCACTGCTGCATATCCCGTTCCCTCATCGTCATTGTGCTTCCCCGCGTGCCACCACTATTTCCAGCCTGCTCCACCGCCTGCCACCTTCTTCTTCGGCTCCGTTTGACTTGATTTTGATCGAGAAGCCGAAATTTGACTTCATCGTCGTTCACCGTGATTCCGATCACCAAATTGGACACCGCCAGTCTCATTCTCTTCCTTGAGCTTCGATGAGTGCATTTCTAAGCTTGGTTTCACTTTTTTTGGTCTAGATTTTGATGGTGAGCAATTTTTTCAATTCATCCATTTTTTGTTTCTTTGATTTTTTGAACTTCAATATTGATGATTCAAGATTAATTACTTTACAAAAATTGCTCCTAGTAGCTCAATATACATCTTGTATTTTTTTTAAGAATTTTTGGAATTTATTTTGATTTTTGGGAATTTTTGATTATTTTATTAATATTTTCTAATTTTCTTAAATTAATTAAATAAATTGTGAAATTGTGATTTATGGTGTTTATAGAGGTTGAAATGAATTTTAGAATTTAATTTTTAATTTTTGTGTAATTATTATAATTTTATTTAGTTTAGGTGAATTTTGGAAAATAAGGTTAAATGAGTATTTTGTTAAAATTTATTGGTTAATTGAGTATAATTATTGATTTTATTGAATTATATGTCAAGAAATTAATTTTTGAGAAATTGTATAATTTTTAGTGAATTTTTGAATAATTATTGTATATTATGCGAATTTATATATATTAGGGGTATTTTGGTAATTTGGTAGTAATATTGGTTGAAAATTTAGTTAAATTGGTTTTTATAATTATTTGAGGTATAAAAATGATTTTTACAAAATATTTAGTATTTTTAACTAATTAAAACTATTTTTCAAAAATTATTTTCAAATTATGTATAATATACTATTTTTGTAAATAAATGAGTTTTTATTGATTTTTAACATGTTTTTGGGCTAATTATGTAATTTTAATTTATAAAATGAATTTTGGTTAATATTTGTGAATTTATCGAGAATTATGGATTTTTAATAATATTTTATTAAAATTAGGGTTTTTATGTAATTATCAGTAAAATAATTATTTTTAGTGTTTTAAATACCTAAATTGCTATATTTGGTATATAAAGGGTATTTCTGGAATTTTCATATATTTTGTGTATATCTCGTGAATTGTGAACCTCGGTCGGTAGAATTGTAGTATGGGAGTCTGACCGAGGGGTTGTGTGATTGTATATACTCGAAGTGTGTTTTCTTACAGGACCGGCTCTACTTTATGAGTAGAGAGATGTCCGTTTTACAGGGGAGGTTCTATCGAATTTTTGGTAGAATTCTCGTAAAACGTGATATTCGGTCAAATCCCTATTCCTTATTTGTGTTCGGTATTTTAGATCGAGTCTCTAGAATTTCGTTAGATTTATTTTAATTTTATATTAATATTTTATTTGTTAGTTGCACCGAGACCGAGGCCTAGTGGACCAGGCCCGTCGGACCTGTCTCGTAGAGCGCACAACTGTGAGTTGTTATTTTATATATACGTGTATTAGGATGCATGTTTTTAGAAATGTATGTTTAAATTTTATGAATTATGCATAAATGATTTAATAAATGCTTAGGTATACTTTAGGTATATTTTAGTATATTTTTGGTATATTTTGAATTAAATACATGTTTTATCCATGATTTATACTTAAATTGTTTTAAGTATATATATAGTTTATTTTTGGTTTATTTTGTAATTAAACTGAATTTATTTGACATATATATACTTGAAATATACTTGGTTTATTTTTGGTATATTTCTAGTATATATATGGTTTATTTTGTCATTTTAATTAATGTCATGCATCATTTATTTTATGAATGTATGGGTTTATTTTAAATGAAGGATATCAATAGAGCGTGCTACCTAGTGAGCAGCACTAGGACCGAGTACGTACCGGTATGATGATAGAATTTAGGTTAAATTACTAACCTGTTTGTGGATTTTGATTGGATTGATTAGATTGATGTGTGATGTGATTTGAGAGTGTGATTGCTGGAGCTTGGTTGACCAAGTGTCTCGGGGCCATTCACACTGACAGTCAGACTGCTGGAGCTCAATCGACTTAGTGTCTCGGGGCTAGTTTACTGTCCAAATGGAACAAGTGAAATTATTTGGAATAAGTGAGCCTGTATGGCTAGAGTGTTGTCTAACACTATTTGAGGTTGCGATCATTTAAGGTTTTATTTGATCCTTCATAAACGGATATTTTCAGTATTATATAAATGATTTCAGCATCTGTGTGTATTTGCCTGTATATATATTTATTATATATACTATTGAGTGTTCGCATTTCTCCTTTAGTTATGCATGTATATATATTATAACAATTCACTCAGTGAGGTCTGACTCCCCTCTGTTGACATTTTTCAGGAGAGTCTTCGTCCTCAGACCTCACTAGCAGACCTATACGCCGGATTTCTTCCGCCCCCTGACCTTATTATGTAAACTGCTTACCTGAGTTTTATTTGACATTCTAGACACTGCTGTAGTTGTTTCAGTGAGCTGTATTTATTATATATGTATGAGATTTAAATTTCAAAAGTTTGAACTGAGAATTTGTAAATGAAGGATTTTATATATATGAGATGGATTTTATGTTATCGAATGAGTTGATGGATTATTATATTACTACTAAGATTTAATTTTGCTGCATAATGTTTTATTTAATTTAATATATATTGCATGCTTTTATTTTTAAAGGCTTGCTACGGGTTCCGAATTCGAAAGAATTCTCGTTCCCTAGCGCCGGTCATGGCCCCCTATTTTGGGTCGTGACACTTATACACACTTGAAGCAAACACATTAGTTGCTCAAAATTAAGTTTGTTAAAATCAAAATCAAGATTGATAACTTGCTAACGTCAACAATATTCTCCTTTTTGATTTTGATAAACTTATTTTGAGTTTGATAAAAATAATACAAGGTAAAGTATGTGATAAATAAAAATTATGATAATAATGATGATATCAAATAAAATCAAATGTATTTCTTGATTTCTTCCCTTATGAATATGGACATGATAAGAAATATAAATTTTTAATTTATTCTCAATGAAAAAAATATAAAATATATCGTGAGAAAATTATGGCCTTCCATATCAAATGTGTTAAAAACATAAAAAGAATGTTTGACAATATGAAGGAAATAATATTAAACATATATGCATATACTGCATCATAAAAATAGTACATATAGGAAGACCTCACATGATCATATAGAGCTTAGCTAACTAATTAATCATGTGGCACTTAGCATATTACAAACATAAATACTAAGCACAAATATCACATTGCTTATTCTCCCCCTATGTTAAAGGCTAAAAAATAGAGGAAACAAAAGACCATTAACCAAAACAATGAAAAAAAAAGATGCACCAAATGTTTATGAAATAATATGATATATTAAAAAATAAAAACAATATTCAAATAATTTTCTCTCCCCTTACCATATATAATAAATAAGGAAAAAATAAAAAAATTGATATTAATGACACATTAAAAAAATTAAAAGTTCCTTTTAATTTTAATGCAATGCAAACTCAAATAATTTTCAATGCAAACTCAAATATTTCTCCCCCTTTGTAAAAAATAAAAAAGAATGAATACTAAAGAAATTTCTATTTTAAAGAAAGGAAAATTTCATTAAAAAGAAAAATGCATCCAGTACAAAGATAAAATACTTAAAATAAATTAAAAGTAAACTAAACATAAAAAAGCATAAAATGAGCCTAAAAAAAAACTAACAGTTAGAGGCTTATATACAAAAAATAAACCAAACATATACTGAAAATAAAACAAAATAACAAGTACATATAATATCTATTCTTGAGGAGGGGAAGAAGGAGGAGGAGGAAAGGTGCAAGTGTAGCCTTGTTGCTCATAAATATGATGGACATCATGTTGAAGATGAGCAATGTTACCATTGATTTGATTGAAACGCACATTGAAATTGGATTCAACTTCATCAAAGCGAGAATTGAAGTTGGATTCCATTAAGGACATGTGTTCAAAGATTTTTCCTACCTAAGGAGCTTTATCATTTTGAGCTTGAGCACCTTGAGTTAATATACCTTCACTTCTTATTCTTTTCCTAGGAGGAGCAACATAAGGTTGAGGTTCTTATTATTCTTCCCCAAGGTCTTGATCTTTTTACTCTTCTAATTCTTGAAACATAGCTTCAATATTTTCACTAGGTCCAAGGTCATGTTTCCAAATCCAAACTCCATTAATAGAGGTGAATTGTTTGGAATTTCTAATGATTGACTCATCAAGAAGCATGGGTTTAGTAGAGGGTAGAAAGTCAAGATTGATATTATAGAATTTAGCTAACATTGTGACAATTCCATCAATACAAATTGCACCGATATTACTATCATTAATTAGTTAAATTCTCCATTGTAAAAATCTTTCTAAAGTAATCTTTTCATCATGATGAAGGCAATAAAGAATGAAAAGATCATTAAAAGAGATAAATTTATTAGAAAGGGCTTTACCATTAATGGAGTAGCTAATGAAATAATGAATATACCAAAGTGCTTTGGATTTGATGTGTGAGGCTTTAGTATGTTCAGTGAAAAATTAAGGAGCATTAGGAGCTTTGATTTCATCATAAAATGAAGAAGCAAGCCAATGAGGGTTAACTTGAATGTGTCACTCTTGAGAAAAGCCAAAAAGAGTATCAAAATCTTGATAAGTCTTGAAATGATCTCTCCCTTCTAATTTGAATCTCATGGAGAAGTAGGGATTAACATCATCAAATTTGATAGAATGACGAGTGTATAAAGAAAGAAACTCAATAATGAGAGAAGGATAAAGTGGAAAGGTAAGAAAGCAAAATCATTTATCCTACCTTTGAGAAGAAGATCTTTAATTTTATCATAACAACCAATTGCTTTGAGAGTAGGTACATCCATGAATCTTGAGGGAATGAAAGCTCTTTTTTGAAATTGAGACATTCTTTTCTTGATATATTGAGTAGAATAGGAGAATGAAAAGTGTGTTCTCTTAGGTTTATCCTTTTTAGAGGAAGGATCTTGAGAAGATGAAGGAACCTTGCTTGGTTTCTTATGAGCCATCAGGAGAGAAACGAAGAATAGATGAAGGATATGTAGAGAAAAGAAAATTTTAATTAAGATAAAAAATCTAGGAGGAATAAAGTGGTATTTATAGGTAAGAGATTAGGGTTGGAAATAGTTTAAAATTTGAATTTGAATTAAATAAGAACCTAAAAATCATTCCTGATTTTGGTTGAAGAGTCAAAAGGTTGAAAGGATTTTGAAATCCTAATGCTGTCAGGAGCAATATCTCGATCGAGATATCTGTTCAGGATCAATTATGTGTAAAAACATAGAAGTGGCAGATCATGTCCCAATCGGGACATGATTTGGTCCCGAGCGGGACCAAGTTCTTGTCAAGAAAAGTTTGCAAATAAGTCCTAAATTCCTTACAATTAGGTCTTTGCAAATTTAAGTGCTTTTATTTTGAATTAATTGAAAATTTTTTTGAAGAATTAAATGAGTATTTGAAAAGAACTCATTTAAGGAAGGATATATTTTGCTAAAATTAAAATAATTAATTTAATGAATGTTTCATTAATTAATTATTAATTTTGCAAAATAGGAAGAATTAAAAGAAATTTTCCATAAAAAAATATTTAAGAAAATTTAAATTTAAGAAGATCAAAGTAATTTAAATAAACATCACATGTTTTTACAAGAAAATTAAGATTTTTTTTAAATATAAAAAAAAATCTAGTGAACAAGTATCATATACCAAAAATAATCATAAAGAAAACTTAAAGGACCATCAAAATCAAGACAGACTAGAACCATAAATCATACCAAGTTCATGTTTAATGAAATTCAATCTCTTTTCATTGAGAGGTTTGGTGAAGATATCAGCAAGTTGATTTTTGTATCAACAAAATCAAGTGAGATATCACCAATTTGAACATGATCACACAAAAAATGATGTTGAATGTCTATATACTTAGTTCTAGAATGTTGAATAGGATTCTTGCTAAGGTCTATAGCACTTGTATTGTCACATTTGATTGGAATGTGATAAAATTTTATACCATAGTCCAACAATTGTTTTTTTGCCATAAGACTTGTGAATAATAAAGACTTGCTACAATGTATTCAGCTTCAGTAGTGGACAAGGCAATAAAAACTTGTTTCTTACTAAACCAAGAAACTAAACATTGTCCTAAAAATTAACAAGTTTCGGAAGTGCTCTTTCTATCTAGTAAGCTACTAGCAAAGTCTATATCAGAATAACTAATCAAGTCAAAGGAAGAATTCCTAGGACACCAAAGTCCTAAATGCATTGTTCCATAAAGATATTTGAAAATTCTTTTGATAGCATTCAAATGAGATTCTCTAGTATTTGATTAAAATCTAGCACATAAGTAAATAGCAAACATAATATCATGTCTACTAGTAGTTAAATAAAGAAGAGATTCGATCATACCTCTAAATTGCTTTTCATTAACTGGTTTGCTATTCTCATCCTTATTGAGTTTGTTTATGGTGCTCATTAGAGTTTTATTTGTCTTAGCTCCATCCATGAAAATTTCCTGAGAACGTCTCTTGCATATTTAGTTTGATTGATGAAAATCCCATCTTGGTATTGCTTGATTTGTAATTTAAGAAAGAATTTTAGTTCTTTGATCATACTCATCTTTAATTCTCCTTGGATTAGCTTAGAAAATTCCTCACATAAGTAATAGTTAGTAGCACCAAAAATAATATCATTAACATATATTTGAATAATTAATAAATCATGCTTGGATTTTTTTATAAAAAGAGTTGCGTCAACTTTTCCTTTAGAGAACCCTTTCTCTAGTAAGAAGTTACTCAATATTTTTATACCAAGCTCTTGGAGCTTGGTTCAATCCATATAATGCTTTTTACAGTTTAAAAACATGATTTGGAGAATCTAAATTTTTAAAACCCGGAGGTTGCTCAACATATACCTCCTCTTTAATGAAACCATTTAGAAATGCACTTTTAACATTCATTTGATAAAGTTTAAAATCCATGAATGATGCAAATGCAAGTAGCATTCTAAAGGTTTCATCATAATGAATGACTTCCTCTTGATTATAAATTTTAGCTACTAGTATAGTTTTGTTCATAGTTATGACACTTTGTTCATTCATTTTATTTCTAAATACCCATTTGGTGCCTATAATAGGATGATATTTTAGTTTAGGAACCAAGTTCTAAACCTTGTTTCTCTTAAATTAATTTAACTCTTTTTGTATAGTAAGGACCCATAATTCATCATTCAATGCATCATCAACATTTTTTGGCTCAATTTGACAAATGAAGGCTAAATTAATAATAGACTTTAATTGAAATCTAGTATTTTCCCCTTTTGTAGTGTCACCTATGATGACATATTGAGGATGAGCTTTCTTGAATTGCCAATCCTTTGGAAATTCATCCTTCAAAGTAGGTTGAGATGTCTCCTCATTATCCTCCTTGCTTGGACCTTCAAGTTCCAAAGGCTTACTGACATTTTCTTCTTAAGTATCTATAATCTCATTGTCACCTACAAGATCATTAACACTACAAACATCCTTTTGAGGATTAAGTGAGTTTGATTCATCAAATACAATATGCATTGACTCTTCAACTACTAGAGTTCTTTTATTAAAAACTCTATATGCTTTACTAGAAATAGAATAGCCTAGGAAAATTCCTTCATTGGTTTTGGAATCAAATTTTTCAAGATTATCCTTGGTGTTTAATATAAAGAATTTATATCCAAATACTTTTAGATATAAGATTTTGGATTTTCTATTCTTCTATAGCTCATAAGATGTTTTGTTTAAAATTGGTCTTTTGAAAACTTGGTTTGAAATGTAATAAGATGTGTTAATGGCTTCCGCCTAAAAGTATAGAGGTAAGTTATACTAATGAAACATTGTTTTAGCCATTTCCACAAGAGTTCTATTTTTCCTTTCAGCAACCCTATTTTATTGAGGAGTTCTAGGAGAAGAAAACGTATGTGAAATACCATTTTTCATTGCAATAGGTTTTGAAAAATTCATTTTCAAATTCGGTTCCATGATCATTTATAATTAAAGAGATATAAATACCTTTTTCTTTTTAAACTATTTTTATAAAATTTTCAAAAGCTTTAAATGCATCATTGTTATGAGTAAGAAAACATACCCAAGTAAATCTAGAGTAATCATCAACTAATACATATGCATAGTGCATTCCACTGAGACTATTAACTCTAATTGATCCAAACAAATCCATATGTATAAGTTCAATTGGTCTAGAAGTAGACACTACATTTTTGAGCTTAAATGAGAAATTGGATTATTTTCCTTTTTGACAAGCATCACAAGATTTATCCTTAGCAAATTTAAGCTTAGGTAAACCAATCACAAGTTCATATTTACAAAGATCATTCAAAAGCTCAAAATTTGCATGTCCTAACCTTTTATGCTATGTCCATGTGTCATGGGAAATAAATATTGCAATAGGTTTTGAAAAATTCATTTTTAAATTTGGTTCCATGATCACTTCTAATTAAAGAGATACAAATACCTTTTTCTTTTTAAACTCTTTTTGTATTTTAAAAGCTTTAAATGCATCATTCTTATGAGTAAGAAAACAAACCCAAGTAAATCTAAAGTAATCATCAACCAATATATATGCATAGTATATTCCACCGAGACTAGCAACTCTAGTTGGTCCAAATAAATCTATATGTATAAGTTTAAGTGGTTTAAAAGTAGACACTACATTTTTGAGCTTAAATGAGGAATTGGATTTTTTTCACTTTTGACAAGCATCACAAGGTTTATCCTTAGTGAATTTAAGCTTAGGTAAATCAATCACAAGTTCATATTTATAAAGATCATTCAAAAGTCAAAATTTGCATGTCTTAACCTTCTATGTCATGTCCATGTGTCACGGGAAATAGACATTAAACATTTGATGTCTTTGTTATCAATTTTGTTTAAATCAATAACATAAATATTATCTACTCTTTCACCACTAAAAATTACTTTATTTTCATTAAGACTACTAATAAAGCAATTTCTAGGATATAAAATCACCTGATTTCCCATGTCACACAATTGACTTATACTAAGCAAATTATGTTTAAAACTATAAATAAACAACAAATGATGTATTAATAGGGGTTGAGATTACTTATTTCTCCAATGCCAATAATCTTTCCTTTTGCATTGTCTCCGAATGTGACATGTCCTCCATTCTAAGCATTAAGCTTGATGAATTGCTCTTTGTCTCCGTCATGTGCCTTGAACATCCACTATCAAGATATCACTTACTTTTCATTTTTGTGGATTTCAAGCACACTTACGCAAAATAATTTAAGTGTTCTTTTGAACCCAAACCTTTCTTGGTCTAGATTGGTTAGTCTTAAGATAATCCGTAGGATGTAAATTCATGTGTAGTCCTCTATAGAAGCACACATTGTTGGTATGTACTTTTATCATGCAATATGAACATATAACATTTTTAAATTTATTTCTCTTAGGATGATATGCTTTCCTAGTGTGTGAAATATACCTTTTGTGTTGAGGTAGTGTGTGTCTCTTATTATTTTAAGTCATGGTGTGAGACATGCATTGGTAATGACAATATGCATTTTGATAGGTTTATGTAACATGTTATGTGCATTGTGTTATGTAGCATGCTTAGTGTGATTGTGTCTAATGTATATATAAGCATGATTGGGTTGAGGAGCTCTATTTTGAGCCTTACCTCTTTGTGTCATATAAGATTGATTTTTATGAGACTTCCCTTTAATTTTTGACACAAGAGACTTATTAACTTTGAAAGCTTGAGTCTTAATCGGTTTTGAAGTAAATGGAATGGAATTGCATGATGCTTTAATAAATTTAATATGTGATGATAATGAAGATGAGGCCATTCCATTAGTATATCCAATTCCATGAGTATTTCTATAAAATTTTTAAGAGTCAAGTAAATTATCTAAACTCTCTTTTCCTCTTTGAAATTGATATGGAATTTTTTACTTCAATTACCTCATTAAAAATTTTATGATTTTCATCACTAGCTTTCTTAAGTTGTTTTTCCAAGAAATTAGAAGATTTTAAATCACTAGCAAGTTTATCATTTGATTTAACAAGACTAGAAAATTAAAATTTCAACTTCTCAAATTCCTTAGTTAAGCTATTTAATTCATGCCTATAATGCGTCTTTTTAGAAAATAAGCTTTTGCATTTATGTAAGAGTTCGCTCACAATAGTCATCATCATCATAATCACAATAATCATCACAAAAGGAGTTAGAAGTATATGGTACCTCTTTTTCATCTTTAAGAGCCATGAAGCAAAGATTGGCTACTTTTTGTTGTTCCTCTTTCTCTTCGGATTCATAGGAGTCATCCTAAATAGCTTTAAAGGCCTTCTTTTTATCCTTTGCTCCCTTCTTCTTGAATTTGAGTTTGGGGCACTCACTTTGGATGTGTCCCCTAACTTCTTTGGTTTTGTTCTTATCATATTCTTAAAAATTTTTATTGGAGTCCCTTGGTCTTGAAAAAATTTTCTTTCTCAAAAACTTCTTAAAGTTCCTAGTGAGCATCACAATAGCATAATCTTTATCACTAGAATCTTTAATGCCTTTTTATTTACTATCTTCTTGAAGTGATTTTAATGCTATGCTTTTTTTCTTCTCTTCATTCTCTTCTTGCTCTTTACCTCTTTGTTTGATTGTAAGCTCATATGTTAGGATCTTCCTAATAAGCACATTAGTTGAGAGAGTAGAGAGGTCTCGAGCTTCCTCAATTGAAGTAACCGGAGATTTTCAATCCTTATTAGGTAGGATTCTTAGAATCTTATTGTTCACCTCTTCCTTAGAGAAATGTTTTTCAATTTTCTTGAGGGTTGTGAGGAAAGCATTGACACGGTTTATCATCTTTGTGATTGATTTTTGAGGCTTCATTTTGAAGAGTTCATATTTATACATATGAAGTTGAACATTTTTTCTTCTTAGTTATACATTGCCTTCATAATGGTTCTCCAAGGTCTCTCACATTTCCTTGGTTGAAATGTAATGTTGAAGCTTGCCTCCTTCTTCTCTTGTCATGGAAGAGACTAGAGAGATCATAGTCTTTTTATTGTTATTTTTTTCCTCTTTTGTTTATTATTCCATTGGCTTTTTGCAAGAGTAGTCACCACACTATCGATGGTAGTTATAGGTGGTTCCTAACCTTTTAAGGACAATATCCCAAAGTTTGATGGAATCACAATTAAGGTATAGCTCCATTTTGAACTTCCAATGAGGATAGTCACTACCATTGAAGAATAGTTTAAGTGAAGAAATGTTTTGTGATTCACTCCCTATAATTTTGTATTCTAGCAATGATGTTCCTAGAATTCAAGCTCTGATACCAATTGAAATAATCCTAAAGGGGGGGGGGGTGAATAGAACTATCAAACAATAATAAAAAATTAAAAAGATTTGAATAAGAATTAAAAAGAATATTGAGAAGGAAGAATGATGAACATAAGAATTTAAGGAGTTCAGATTCTCAAAAATCCTATATCTCTACCTAAATTATCCCCAAGTTAGGATTTTGAATCACCACAATCTATTTCCCTAGATTGATTTTTACAACTTGATTTTTAGGCTCAACTCAAACCTTACAACTTGAGTTTTCAAGGCTCACTCAAAAACCAATTCACAAGTATTTGCAAGGCTCACACTAAAACTAAAATTCCCAAGTGTTTTAATGGCTAAACACTTAAACCAATTCCTTTAGAATAAAATCTCACTTCCTATTTTCTAATCCTATAAAATAGAAGAATAAGGATATCTATTCTAACACTCATAAACTCTCATAAGAGTATACAATAAAATGAATTTTGAAAGAGTTTAGAGAGCTTAATTGAATGCTTGAAAGTATAGAATGAATAAACAAGTTTCTTAACTTTAAAATAATCTTTAGAGGTCATATTTATACTTAAGTAATTCAATTATAGTTGTTGGAAGCAATAATTTTGTTCCCAATAAAAATAAAGTCCATTTGAATGAAATTTGGAATTTTTAGCTATATTTTATCAGGTCCTAGTCAGGATATCATCAGTCTCGATCGAGACGAGCATTGAACAACCATTACGATTTGAATTTTTGCTCTGGTACCGTTCGGGACTACCATGTCCCAAGCAATGTCTTGATCGGGACATTGGATTAGGATTAATTTTGCCAAAAAATGAGTTTTATGAAAAAATTGATCTTCCTTATTCTTGGTCGGGACTACTTTGGTCCTAGTTGGGACTATGACAAAATTTACACTTTTCTGTGTAATTTAGTCCCTATGATGAGTCTGGTCGAGATAGTACTTATGATGACTCTCCAGAATGATTTTTCTTTGATAGTTCATCATTATTTTGACTTTTAAATTACTCCTAACTTATACACACTTGAAGTAGACAACATTAGTTGCTCAAAATTAAGTTTGTTAAGATCAAAATTAAGATTGATAACTTACTAAGATAAAAAATATAATATTATAAAAGTTAAAATAATCATTTAACAATAATAAGACACCATCACATCAGGTGTCAAATCCTGTGGGAGAAAAATTTTCTCTCATCTTTGTGCAGAAGACTAAAAAAAAAATTACACAGTATGATCATTAAGCCACTAGCAGTAGTAGTATGAGGGAAAAAAAGGAAAAAAATTTTCTTTCCCTTGTACCTCAGCAAAAAGTACCATAAAATAGAAAATTGTTTTATAATTTACCAAAAAAAGGGGAAAATTTTTAAAATTGCCATAAAATGAGAAATGTTTTTTATTTTTTTTACCATAATTTGATAAATAACCCACAAAATAAGAAGAAAAAAAAGAAAATTATTAAGGATATCAAGGAAGCAAAGTTAGAAAGACTAAAAAGAGAAGCATATATTTTTTTAACTAGTAGAGATGGTTACAGAAAAGAGAGGGGGTAGGGCATTTAAATCCTCCTTACTTAATAGAATGTTCACTAAAATATTCATGGAAAATGAGGCATATAATAATTTGCTTGCATACAATAGGTCATAAGTTAATTGTTCATGTAGTCCTTCATATTATATATATATATATATATATATATATATATATATATATATATATATATATATATATATATATAGCCTTATATTTTTGGCTTGCAAGCGAAGTGTTATAGGGTCTATAGCTAGAGTAGATAATATATATTTATACAGAGAAAGTATGGCTTTTAATTGATTCATAACATTGACTATAACGTATTAACTTTTTCCTTAATGATATTTTTTAGCTTTTGTATGCATGGTGCCCATGCTATGTTAGTAAAAGAGGAGCTAAATATAGAGCACTAGAGAGCTCATATTTTGGTTGAAAATGGTTCCTAAAGTCTATCACTATCCATTTCGACTAAGTTGTAGTTCCTTTCAGACAATCTACTATGCCAATTACCAAAAATGTAAAACCAATTAATGAAAAAAATGAGCAAAAAAAAGTTATAAGGCACTTGGATTGTAGTTGACCCGATAGATTAACTCGCTAGTATAGAAAGATTTGACAGAACCAGTCGTCTTTGGATTTTTAATGCTCAGTGCATTAAAAGCATAGCCCAAATGCTATATAATCTTGGTACATTGAAAGTGTGGCCCAAGTGCCATATAATCTCAGTGTATTGCAAGAGTGCCGAACCTCAGTACTATTGAAGTGACCTTAGGGTGCCAACTTCAGTCACTGGACATAGAATCTTGGTGCATTAGTAGTGCGACCTGAGTGCCAAACCTCAATACTATTAAAGCAACCTAAGGGTGCCAGCTTTAGTCATTGGACTTATAATCTCGGTGCATTAGAAGTGTGGCTTGAGTGTTGAACCTCAATACTATCAAAGCAACCTGAGAGTGCTAGCTTCAATCACTAGATTAGAATCTCGGTGCATTTGAAGCGTGGCCCGAGTACCAATAAAAGGGACAACTAGCAGTGAGATGAGTAGGATTATCAACCACCACACTTTTGATGTTCCTTTGAATTATGTATGTTAGTGATATGCACTAGGTCAATAATGTATGATCATATTTTGACTTTATCATTTTATTTAATAAAGAGGCATTTTTCATTATCATTTTGTGTTAGGATAATTACTTGAATAGTCAATTCTTACTAAGGTTATCAAGTACGTGACTTGATAGTAAAACCCTTAGATTAAATGTCAATTCTATTCAAATTATCCCTAGTCATAACAATGTATTATGGCTAGTATAGTATTGATTGATGATTATGTTTTGCTAATCATGAATATGAGATATTAAGTCAACTCATAAGTTCTTATTTGAGAAATAAAGTGCTCCCATAATAAGAATACTATATAGATCAATGTCATAAGTAATTCTCATTATAGTAATATTGACTTAGTCCTTTGACCTTGAAATCATTATAGATTTCTACATAACTATTTTATATTTTAATATAACCTTACATTATCTTTAACCGGATGATAAAATAGGTTGTTGTTGGGTATAAAATGAGTTATGTGAGAAATGTGAGTGATTGAGAAAGAATTTGTCCCTCATTTAATATAAGTAAGATATCTATGGACCCTTTGATAAGATAGACTGAGGAAAATGCACGGTCATACTAAATTAAATTGATAAAGAGTTATCATTCTCAGTCTACTTGGAATTAAACAATTATATAATTGAATTCTATATGGATGACATAATCTATGTCTTATATTCAATCAAGATATTATGTGACAAAGGGACTAGAATATTCACTGTATATTAGGTCGGATTATTGACTTGACATGACTTGTGTAGTCATAATGTCTTACTAGAGGCCACTTATGACTTGTAGGGCTAAATAGAGATTTAAGGTCCACTGCCAACGTCATGTGAACCTACAGGGTCACACACTTTGAACAAGCTCAAAATGAATATGGGTTTAACAAGCCCAAATAAGCTTTATGGAAATAAATAAATAAAATGTTTATTTATTTAAGGTAAAGGTTATCTTAAATAAAAAGAATATTATTTCTTATTTAAATTTTAAATAAAATCAGAATAAGAATAAGTGAGAAATTACCAAAAGGTTGTTTGGTAAGTAAAACCCTAATTTAAATGTCTATAAATATATTATATTCTTTAGGGTTTTATACACTCTGATTATTCTACCACCAAATTTGTTTTCTCTCTTTAAGAAAAAAAAACAAAGAGTTCTTTTTAATTATTGATTTATGAGAAATTAAGAGAAGGTGCTAGCACATAAATATTCATTTTCAAAATCAAGGTCGTGTGGGCACTTGTGGAGGACGGATTCTTTTGGAGATGTCTCAAATTTGAATAACTAAATTAAAAGCTTGAGGTAGGGTGTCACTGGAGTGAACCTCCTCTTTTCCTTCTAGATTTCTTGCCTTTTCCGCGTTTGTGGTAAGAAAACAAAAACCCTAGATTTAATCAATTAATCGAATTACTTGGATCCAGGTTCGAGTTTGTGATTCAAATTTTATTTTTTGCTGTGTATGGAATCTCAAAACCCAATAATGTAATCGTCACATCTGTTCATGTGTCATAAGATGGGACATTTCAGCTGCCATAATGATAAGAACTCGATTAGTGGGCTTTTCTTTTGCTTGGAATTACCCTTGATGCTATAAGAAAGATGAAAATTATCATGAGGGCCGTACTGGTCATTCCATAACCTTCTATTGCTCTTTAAATTGGTCAACCCCTTTATGCTTATTATATTTTTGCTTTGATGCTATCTTCTTTCCTTGCTAAATTTCCTCTTAAGTGTTCTCTATGTCTCTTTCACCTTTTATACATACTTGCTTTCTTCTTTCAAGGTGAAGTTTCTTCTTCTCTTTATATTCTTCCTCTTTGTTCATGTTTAATAGGATCCATGACTCTATAAGAGCAATTTGGATCAATTTTTTTTATCTCTAAGGTAGATGAAAACATGCTAAAGTTATAGAAGACGCTTTAGCATTCCAGCAGATTTTACCTTACACACTATAGATAAAATCTTTAAGGCCCATACTCCTCTATTAGATTTTGATAGATTAGTGATATACTTTAATGAATTGGAAGGGGGATTGAAGTTCCCCTTAGAACCCTTTGTTAGGAGCTTTATGAACAAATACAATATAGCTCATGGGCAACTTCATCCCAATAGCTACCGGATCTTGGTCGGGTTTATAGAGTTAATGTACGGGGAGGGTAGAGAGCCAAATCTAGATGTCCTCTAGTATCTATATAGTTTAAATAAGAAAAAAGGAGAGTTCATGTTCTCCCTATCACCTATTCCGAACTATAGCCTCTTTATAAAGCTTTCAAACCTCCACAAAAAGTGGAGGCATAGGTTTTTTACTATTGAACATCCCTCAAACTTTATCTATATTCGGTGGATGTAGTCTGACGACTGTCATAAAGTGAAGCATCCTTCAAGGTTATGCAATGAAGATAAGGAGATGATTCCGAGGCTTCATCTTTATAGTATAGCTGATGCAACATTTGCTGAGAATCTATCTCAAAGATATCTTTAGAGAGTCTGCCCTAATCGCATACATGTTAGTGGTAAGTTTTAAGATTTGGAAAGTATACTTTGCCTTTTATTTATTCTTTTTATTTATAGATAGTTGACTTTTGGCATTTGCGGACAAGATTCAACTTGTAGATGATAAACTAGAGACCCAAAAGGACATATAAATTACTTCTCATACTCTCGAGTCATGTGCCCTTGAGGTCCTAATTGTAATTGAACCTAGTTAGAAAGGAAAGTCTGTGGTTGAAACTTCTTAGATGGAGAAATTTGAGACTTAGAGGAAATGATCCTTAGATGAGGATTCAGATGTTGAGGAGTTATACGATGAAGTTTTCATCAAGTGCCCTTTTCATGTGTCTGGATATAAAGTCCTAGATTTTGAAAAAGATGAAGCCTTTGAGTATCCTAAATGCTCAGGGAAGGGATCAGTATGCTAAGTCTTTATGGCTCCCCCAAAGACATCCAATGCTAGATGGATGTAGATAAGAAGGAGCTGTACAACTCCATGATAGGACATTCTTTGGAGGTAATTGTCTTTCACTTTGTTTGATTTGATTTGTGTTTATGTATACTAGTGCTAATGATGATTCTTTTTCTTCTCTTTCAGATGTCTCAGGCCTTGTTACTGGTTAAGGATAACTATTATTTTCTCAAGAGCTAGTACAACCTGAAATAGACAAAGGTTGCCATAATAGCCATTGACTATGAGCAAAGACTGGATAAGGAAAAGGTAGAATTAGAAAATTATTAGACTAGACATGTTAACGCCAGATTTAAGGCTGAGGTGAGCCAAAAGATGGTGGAAGAGCTGGAGCATTATCAAGCCTAATTAACTTTAAAAATTGAGGGGCAAAACTCTTAGATTGTGGTATTGGAGAAAAGACTTACAAAGGTAGAGAAATCCCGTGAGGATGATAAGAAAAGTTACTAGAATATAGTCATAGGGTTTCTCAAGGCTTACAAGTCTGAGTGTCGTAGGCTCTTGCTCACTCAACACCTGAATTTGGACTTTTTAGATTTAGAGAGACTCATGCCTACTGAATAGGCCAGGATTACTGCTAAAGAAGATGCTCAAAGCAAGGCTTCTTCAAGAAGGTCGAAGAATCCAAAAGTAATAACGAAGTCTACTGGTGAAAAAACATCTTCCAAGCAACTAGGGGATTCGAGGCTTGCTAGGGAGAAGTCTTCTAATGTTGTCTTTGCTGGATCCAAGCCAACCTCTATGTCGGAGTCTATAAATATAAGTCTTCCTTTTGTTAAAGGGGCTGAGCCTCCCAATACTAAACTTTAACTTGTAAATTGCTTAGTTGATAATGTTCTTTCCCTTTTTTAATACAATACTTTGATGATAAATGAAGTAATTTATTTCCTACAATTGAGAGTACATTTATTGATAATATTTTAAAAAATTGTCCGAATTACAGTATTGAGGTAATTTTTTTCTTGTTCATCCTTGATCTTATATGCTCCTTTAGTTGTCTTCTGAATGACTTAGTAAGAACCTTCCCAGTTAGGTCTGAGCTTGCCTGTACTAGAGTTATCTTTGCTAATGTTAGGCCTTTTGAGTATCCAGTCTCTAACCTTAAACTATTTTGGCTGGATGTGTCGGTTATGATATTCTGTGACCCTCTATTTCTAGGCTTCTGCTACAATGGATGCTTGCTCTCTCCTTTCTTTAAGCAGGTCTAGACATATCTAAGCATTGATGTTATTGGCTTCTTAACCTAGATTCTCGGTTACCCAGTAGCTTGCTGATATAATCTCTATTGGGATTACTGTATCAATTCTATAAGTTAGTTTATAAGGTATTTCCCCTATATAAGTTTTGGATGTTGTTATATAAGCCCAGACGATGTTGTTACAGTTCACCTTCTTTTCATCTAATCTCTTCTTTAGACCTTGCATGATAATCTTGTTGGTGACTTTCGTCTGGCCATTTATTTATGGATGAGCTACTTTATTTTAAGGTCTAAATATAACTTTATGAATTTCTCATTATTGAACTGCTTCCTACTATCTATTTTCTCATTGTTGAACTACTTCCTACTGTCTATTATCAAGGTGTGTGGTTTCTGAATCTATAAACAATTTCTTTCCAAAAAAAGTGTTGGATCTAAGCCTCAGTGATGGTTGGTACAATTTTTGACTTCTATCCACTTGGTGAAGTGATCTATAGCTATGATCAAGAACTTCTTCTAGGAGGCTGAAATAGGAAATGGGCCTAGGATGTCCATTCCCCTTACTGTAAAAGGCCCTTGACTCCCAATTGGATGCTGAGTATTAGAAGGCTTATGGCTAAGGCAAGTAAACTATTGACATTTGTGGCATTCTTGAACTAGTTTCTGAGCATCTCGGGACATGGTAGGCCAATAGTAACCCTAGATCAATGCTTTTCTAATTAATGAATGATGAGATTCATGGGCTTCATAAATTCGTTCATGAATTTCTCTAAGCATGTAATTTCCTTCCTCTGTTGACCATGGATGTGAGAGAGACCTTCTATAGAGTTCCCTATTGCTCATGGAATAGTGCGTAGCTTTTATTTTCAATTTCTAAGCTTTCAACTTGTCTTATGGAAGTATCCCATACTCGAGATACTGAATAATTAGTTTCATCCATTCTGTTACTTTCTGTATATCCATAATCTTGACCTCCACAATGCTTGGCTTTATCAATTCCTCTGTAAGCTTGAGTTCTTTGAATGTTTGACTATCTTCTGCTACTGATTTGGCTAGTGAGTTTACTTTTGAGTTTTCACTTCTGGGGATTTGGATGATCTCCTATTGTCCCTCATTTAGCTTGAGCTTCTTTAGGAGCTATCTGGCCTTCTCAATATATTTGGCGATGCTTTAATCTTTGATTTTCTATGTTCCTCTGACTTAGTTTACCACCAGTTGTGAATCAGAGTATATCTTGAGATGCTCGGCTCTGAACTTTATGGCTAACTTCAATCTTGTGATGAGTGCTTTATAGTCGGCTGTATTATTAGTGGCATTGTACTTTATTTGAACTGTATATCTGATAGTGAGAAGGATTTCGTCATTGAATCCTTGGGTGGATGAGGCTCCATCAACATATAACTTCCATTTTGGGCATTTAAAAGGAGTGAAATCTTCCCCTGCCATCTCTTGTCCAAAATTCGCCAGTGTTTGGGCTTTTATTGTAGTATCCCAAGTTTTGAAATATTTTTATACTGCATCGGGATATGCAGTGTTAATAATTTTTATATATATTTATGATATTTTATGAGTTTGTTGTTTGTTTAAAGCTAATTTTAATTATTTTATATTATTTTAAGTACTTTACGTAAAATTTTCCCGGAAATTATATTTTCGGGGAAATTGATACGTAAATAATTTAATACTATTTATTTTGACTAGTTTTATGAATTTGCATGAACTCATATATAATTTTAAAGTGCTAAAATAAATTGTATATATATGTATTTATTTAAATTAATTATAGCTTAATTAATTTCCTTAATTTTATTATTTAATTTTTGTATTAATTAATTAATTAATTTTAAGTGTATAAATTATTAAATATAATAAAATATTTGTGTGGTGAGTATTATTTGTGTTTGGGAATATATGTATTACTATAATATAAGGTGGACATATATAAATATACATATATACATTATTTTATAAGAAAAATCAAAAGTTTGCTTTATTTACGATTTTGCCCCTCCCTTCTTCTTCTTCCTCCCAACACATTTTCTTTCATTTCTGGCCATTTCCAGATGATTTCTTTGCTATCATTGTGCCTCTCATCCTTCCTCCACCTCCAGCTATTTCCACCACCTGAAGCTCCCTTTTCCGGTGTGTTTTGGCCGGGTTTTTCAAAAAGTCATTTTTGGCCACCAAATTCGACGCCACTGATCTCTATCTTTTTCTTGAGCTTCGGTGAGTGTGATTCCAAGCTTTGTTTCACTTGATTTGGTCTAGAATTGCTTAGGTTTCAATTTCTTCATTTCAGCCATTTAGGGTTTCAATTTTTTTTTAGCTTCAATTTGATTGATTCATGAAAAATTCCTTCACAAACTTTGTTCCTGGAAGCTTAATCTACATGCTGTAATTTTTGTAGAATTTTTTGAATTTATTTTAATTTTTGTGAATTTTTGATTATTTTATTAATATTTTCTAATTTTCGAAAATTAATTAATTAAATTATGAAATTGTATTTTATGGTGATTATAGGTGTTTAAATGAATTATAGAAATTTATTTGTAATTTTTGTGAATTTTTATACATTTATTTGGAATTTATTAAATTTAGGTAATTTTGAAAAATAGGGTTAATTATGTGTTTAATTGAAATAAATTAGTTAATTGAGTATATTTATTGATATTATTGAAATATATGTTGAGAAAATTAATTTTGAGTAATTATATTATTTTTGGTGAATTTTTGGATTTATTTTAGTAAATTTATATATATAGGGGTATTTTGGTAATTTTACACTAAATTGGCTAAAAATGTAATTAAATTGGTTTTGATAGTTATTTAGGGTATAAAAATGATTTCTATAAATTATTTAGTATTTTCAACTAATTAAAAATATTTTTCGTAAATTATTTTTAAATTATATATATATTATACAATTTTTCTAAATAAATGAGTTTTTATCAGTTTTTAATAAGTTTTAGGGTTAATTATGTAATTTGGAATTATAAAATGTATTTTTATTATATAAGGGCATTTTTGGTATTTTGTAATTATTCTGTGAATTGTGAACCTCGGTCGATGAATTGTAATTTGGAGTCCGACTGAGGGATTGTGGTTGTAAATTTGGTGTTATTCCGAAGTGTGTTTTCTTTGCAGGACCGGCTCTACTCTTTGAGTAGAGAGATGTCCGTTTTACAAGGGAGGTTCTGTCGGATTTTCGATAGAATTCTCGTAAAACATGATGTCCGGTCAAATCCTTATTATAATTCTGTGTCTAAAATTCTAGATCGAGTCTTTAGAATTTCCATTAAATTTATTCTGACTCATGTTATCATTTGTTTGTTTAGTTGTGTCGAGACCGAGGCCTAACGGATCAGGTCTGTCGAGTTTATCTCGTGGAGCGTTAACATGTGAGTTATTATATTGTATATATATGCATTGCATATAGGATGCATGACTTAAGATTTTTCATTTTCATTATATATTTAAATAGTAATTTAATTATAATATGATTTGGTATATTTTTGGTTTATTTTTAGTATATCTTGATATATAAATGTTTGTATATTTTCTATATATATTTAATATATCACTGATATATTTAGAGTTTATTTTTGATATATGTATGTTAGATATTTAGGTTTATGTTTGTTATAATTTAATATCTATACATGATTTAAATGTACATCGAACCATAATTTTTTTATTAAATGATTAGTATAATTTAGGTTTATTCTTAAATAATTGCATGCTATATTATAAGCCTACACTTAAATTATTTTTAAGTTTATTTTTTTTGTATATTTTTGATATATTTCCAAATAAATACTTGTTTTATTATTAAATTAAACCTAACACATTAGTGGTATATTTAGGGTTTATTTTTGATATATTCATGCTAGATAATTGGGTTTATTTTTAGTATATTTGTGAATATATGCTAAACCTAAACACATATTTAAATGAACATTTATACATAAAATGTTTTATTAAATGATTTGTGTACTTAGGGCATATCTTTTGTATATTTAAGTATATTTTTAAGAAAATGCATGTTATATTATTGTTACTCATTTAAATTGTTTTTAACCATATTAATGATTTATTTTTAGTTTATTTCATATTTTATTTGACATATATATACTTGAAATATACTGGCTATATTTTAGGTATATTTTTGGTATATATATATGGTTGATTTTATTATTTTGAATATCGTTCCACATTAATTATTTTCAAAATAAATGATTTATTCTAAGTGAAGGATATCAATAGAACGTGCTTCCTAGTGGGCAACACTAGGGCTGTGTACGTACCGATGTGAAAGAATAGGGTTGAGTGAGAGTTAATTTTGGGTGATTACAATTGATTAGATTGATTTGACTGAGATTAATGGTATGATAGATAGTGTGATTGCGGGGCCAATCACACTGACAGTCAGACTGTTGGAGCTCAGTTGACTTAGTGTCTCGGGGCCAATCTACTGTCCATAAGTGGATTGAATGATCTATTGGGTTAATTGAGATGTGAGGTGATAGATAGTGTGATTGATGGAGCTCGGTTGACCAAGTGTCTCGAGGCCAATCACACTGACAGTCAGACTGCTAGAGCTCGGTCGACTTAGTGTCTCGGGGCCAGTCTGCTGTCCAGTTTGGAATAAGTGTTCTATTTGGAATCAAGTGAGCTTGTATGGCTAGAGTGATGATGGGGTTAATTGGGGATTGCTATTATTAGGGTTCTATGGATCCTTTATGAATTAAAACAAACGTTTTCTACATTATTTATAAAGGCAGAGTTTGGCATTCATATGAAATGTGTGCATATATATATATATATATATATAAGAATGCCTAATTGTTATGGTTTAGTTTGCATGTATATATAGTATAATAATTCACTCAGTGAGGTCTGACCCCCCTCAATTATTTTTTTTCAAGAGATCCCATATCGTTAGACCTTAGTTGTAGAGTTCCTTGCCGGTGTTCTTCGGTCCCGGCCATTTTATGCAAATGTATATTTTGAATTCTGATTTGTATTCTAGAAACTGCAGTAGTAGTGTTATTGTATCGGAAGAGTATTATATTGTTTTGATATTGTATACTCTGAAAAATGGTATTTGAAACTGTATGACTATGTATTCATTGATGAATGGATTTGGAGTATTTATTTTATATATTGATTTGAAAATTTTTAATTCTGTCATACTTTTTATTTATTCATTGCATGATTTTATCTTTTGAAGGCTTGCTACTGGTTCTGAATTCAAAAGAATTCCCGTTCCCTAGCGCCGGTCATGACTCCTAGTTTGGGTCGTGACATTTATCTACTGCCGATGTTCATAATTGATGTTGAACTCTTTGAACAATATTGACCATTGAACTAGTCTACTGGATGTCTCAAGTATTTATAAGATTTTCCTTAGTGGGAAGTTGGATTTTATAATAATTGAGTGGGCCTGGAAATAATGTTGGAATTTTCGGGGTGTGTGTATGACGACCATGGCTAACTTATCCAATTTGGGATACCAGACCTTTGATCTTCTGAGTATTTTACTGATGTAGTATATTGGATTTTATTGACCTCCTTCTTCCCTAACTAGTACTGATGCAATTGACTCCTGTCTAACAGAGAGATATAAGTACAATGTTTCTCTGGGGATCAACTTGCTGAGTAGAGGTGGCGAGGATAAGAACTTCTTAATGTCTTCAAAAGCTACCCGACATTCTTCATTCCATTTAAAATTTATGGAGTTTTTTTAAGGCTCAAAATAATGGAAGACATCATTTGGCCGAACAGGAGATAAAATGCCCTAAGGTTGTTATTATACCATTTAGCTTATGTAGCTCCTTAATTGATGTCGGAGCTTTCATCTTAAGTATGGCCTCCACCTTCTCCAGATTAGCTTCAATCCCTCTGTGGGATATCATGAAGCCTAAGAAATTGCATGCCTTTACGTTAAAAACACACTTCTCTAGATTAAGCTTGATATAATATTGGTCCAGTATTATTTGATTAAGGTCATAGGAGTGTTGCTCTGTATGCTGGCCCTTGACAATGATGTCATCCATATATACCTCTACATTTTTTCCAATTTGATTTTGAAACATATGATTCATTAGCCTTTGGTATGTTGCTCTGGTATTCTTTACCCATAGGGCATAACTTTGTAGCAATAAAAACCTTCATGATTGATAAACGACATCTTTTCCTGATCTTCTTTCTTCATTGGTATCTGATGGTACCCCTGAGTAGGATCCACAAAGCTATACGAGTAGTGACAGGCAGTTGAGTCTAATAGTTGATCTATCATAGGCAATGGATAATTGTCTTTGGGGCATGCTCTGTTGAGATTAGTATAATCCACACACATTCTGTACTTTCCATTGCACTTTTTTTTACTATTACCACATTGGCTATCCATTTAGGGTATGTTACCTCTCTAATGAATCTAGCTTCCAGCAATTTCTTTATTTCCTCGATGATCACCTTCTGTCTTTTGTATGCAAAGTTTCTTTTTTTTTTAAACGACTGGCTTTTCTTCCAGCTTGATGTTTAGACTAGGTGAGGAAATCTGAGGATCTACTCTAATGATCATAGATGCTTTAGAAGCAAAGCTACCTAAATGTTTAATAAGGACCTTACTTATTCCACACTTAACTTCATTATTGAGCTCATGGCTGATTCTTATTGTGTTTCCTTTGGCAATCTGTAAGGTCTAGACTTGGTCAACTGGTTCAGTATTGGCTAATTGTTTCTCTGCTTCCCATGATTCTAGAGGGAATTCTTCCAGCTGGGGTTTGACTATTATCTGGTAGTATTGTCTAGCCATGTGTTGATCTTCATGAATTGTTAGGACCCAGTCTTCAAAAGGAATCTTCATGGTTAGACCCCGGATACTTATGACTGCATAAATCTTATAGAGTATTAGTCAGCTTATGATGCCATTGTATATGAGAGAAATATCTACCACATTGAACTAAACTTTGACATCTTTCACTTCCCCAATATCTTGATTGCCAAATTCTAAACTCAACTCTACCAATCCTATTGGTTGAGTGGTTCCTTCGCAAAAGCTTATAATGAGATTCTAAATAGCTTTCAAATCAGTGATAAAACCTCCCATTGCTTTATAAGCATTCTAAGAGAGTACAATGACAAGGCTTCTATCATCAATCAGTAATCTTTTTACTAAGTAATTCTTGATGAAAGCACTCACCACCAAGGCATCATTGTGAGGGTGCTGAACATGTTTCCCATCTTCTGGACCAAATGTGATAGCCTACTTCTTTTTATGTGTGAAACCTTCTTTCTTGTAGGATCTTTTAGGTCTTTTCTTAGTCACCTTTCCTTCGATAACCATATTGATAACTTCAGCCACTTCATTATGAGCTTTCTTTAGATCCGGCTTATCCCTATCTTGATCATCCTGTCATGACCCAAACCAGGGGCCATAACTGGTGCTAGGGAACGGGAATTCTTTCGAATTCGGAATCCGTAGCAAGCCTTGAAAAAAAAAACATGCAATAATAATAAAATATGCACCACAATTAAAAATCATAAACCAATATAATAAAATAAAACTCTTTCATATCATATCATGAAATATATTAGGACAATATTCAGATAAAACATCTAAATTAAAATCACATATAGTGAATATAAAACACAACACACTGCTGATACCAAATATATCTACAACAGTTACAAAAATAATTAAGTACATAATTTACATAAAAGAGCTGGGCCAGAAGAAGTCTGGCGAATGGGTCTACTGCTGAGGTTTGAAGAAGAAAACTTTCCTGTACAAATGTCAACTGAGGGGAGTTAGACCTCATTGAGTGAATTGTTATAATATATATACATGCATTTACTATATGTTAAATGCAATCAGTCATCATTATATATAATAAATATATATACAGGCATATAAACATATATGCTGAAAATCACTTTATATATAATATTGAAAAAAATCAGTTTATAAAGGATCAAATAGAACCTTATTTAATCGTAACCTTGATCAATAATAATATCACTCTAGCCATACAGGCTCACTTAATTCCAAATAAATTCACTTATTCCATATAAACAATAGATTGGCCCCGAGACACTAAGTCAACCGAGTTCTAACAGTCTGACTATCAGTATGATTGGCCCCAAGACACTTGGTCATCCGAGCTTCAATAATCACACCATTAATCACATCACATGTCAATCAAATCATAATTTCCATAAATAAGTTAGTAGTTCAACCCTATAATCTATCACACCGGTATGTACTCGGTCCTAGTCCTACCTACTAGGTAGCACGTTCTATTGATATCCTTCATTTAAAATAAATCATACATTTAGAAAATAAATAATGCATATGTCACGACCTAAAACATGGGCCATGACCGGCGCTAGGGAACGAGAATTCTTTCGAATCCGGAACCCGTAGTAAGCCTAAAATAAAATAAAACATGCAATAGTAATAATAACAACACAATTAAGTAAAATGTTATGCAACGGAATAAAATCATAAATATTAAAATAATAATCCACCACCGGAATTAAATCAAATCCTCATCTCATATAAATAAACTTTTAATACAAACCCAGTTCAAATATTATACAACATCTTTTTAACAATTTTACAACTACTGCAGTGTCTAGATCATAAAATAAAACTCAAGTGAGTAATTTACATAGTAAAGCCGGGGCGGAAGAAATCCGGCGTATAGACCTGCTACTGAGGTATGATGAAGATGACTCTCCTGAAAAATAGTTAACCGAGGGGAGTCAGACCTCACTGAGTGAATTACTATAATATATATACATGCATACTAAATGCTAATGCACATAGTCAAAAGTATATATAATATGTATGTATACAAGCAAATACACACAGATGCAATAAAATCATTTTATATATATTTTTTTTATTGAAAATCACTGTTTATGAAGGATCAAATAGAACCCTAGAAAATCGCAACCTTAAAACAGTGTTAGACAACACTCTAGCCATACAGGCTCACTTATTCTAAATATAATCACTTATTCCATTTAGACAGTAGACTAGCCCTGAGACACTAAGTCAACCGAGCTCCAGTAGTCTGACTGTCAGTGTGATTGGCCCCGAGACACTTGGTCAACCGAGCTCCAACAATCACACTCCCAAATCATATCTCACACAACAAATAATAAAATCCAATCAATATCCACAAATGGTTAGTAATATAGCCTAAATGCTATCAGCGTACCGGTACGTACTCGGTCCTAGTGCTGCCCACTAGGTAGCACGTTCTATTGATATCCTTCATTATTAAATATAAAACATACATTCACAAATAAATGATGCATGAATTTAAATAAAATAGCAACATAAACCATATATATACTAGAAATATATCAAAAGTAAACCAGGTATATTTTGAGTATATATATATCAAATAAATTCGATTAATTTACAAAATAAACTATAAATATATTCAAAAACATTTTAAACATAATTTATTAATAAAACATGCATATAGTTTAACATATACCGAAAATAAATAAAAAATAAACCAAAAGTAAACTAAAATTAAACTTAAGTACTAATTAAACTATAATGCATATTTAATCAAAATAAAACATGTATTTCTAAAATCATGCACCCTAGAGCATATATATATATATAGAATAGTAACTCACAATTATTGCGCTCCTCGAGATGCGTCCGATGGGCCTGGTCCACTAGGCCTCGATCTCGGCGTAACTAAACAAACAAAAATGACAGGGATCAGAACAAATCTAACAGAAGTTGTAAAGACTCGATCTAGAATACTAGAGACAAAATTAGGATTAGAGCACGACCGGACATCACGTTTTACGAGAATTCTACCAAAAATTCAGCAGAACCTCCCCTGTAAAATGGACATCTCTCTACTCAAAGAGTAGAGCTAGCCCTGCAAAGAAACGCACTTCGAAAATAAACACAAAACACAACCAAAATCCCTCGGTCGAACTCCAAACTACAAATCACCGATCGAGGTTCACAATTCACGAAATATTTATAAAATGCCGAAAATACCCTTATATACCAAAAATACATTTTATAAGTAGAAATTACGCAATTAACCCTAAAACACAGTAAAAATCGATGAAAACTCATTTTATTAGAAAAATTGTGTAATATACATATAATTGAAAATAATTTACGAAAAATAGTTTTAATTAGTTAAAAATACTAAATAATTCGTAGAAATAATTTTTATACCCTAAATAACTATTAAAACCAATTTAATTACATTTTTAGCCAATTTAGGATAAAATTACCAAAATACCCCTATATATATAAATATACTGAAATTAATCCAATAATTCACCAAAAATAATATAATTGCACAAAATTAATTTTCTCAACATATATTTCAATAATATCAATAAATATACTCAATTAACTAATTAATTTCAATTAAACACATAATTAACCCTATTTTATCAAAATTACATAAACTAAATAAATTCAAAAGAAATACATAAAAATTCAGAAAATTACAAATAAATTTCTATAGTTCATTTCAACACCTATATTTACCATAAAACACAATTTCATAATTTAATTAATTAATTTTCAAAAATTAGAAAATAATAATAAAATAATCAAAAATACCCAAAAATCAAAATAAATTCCAAAAATTATAAAAAAATTCCTAAATGAATATTAAGCTACTAGGATCAAAGTTTGTGAAGGAATTTTTCATGAATGAATCAAATTAAAGCTCAAAAAAATCAAGAACCCTAATAGGCCAAAATTTCAAAATCGAAACCTAGGCAAATCTAGACCATTTTAAGTGAAACAAAACTTGGAATCACACTCATCGGAGCTCAAGGAGAAGACAAAGACTGGCGGTGTCAAAAATGGTGGCCAGAATCACGTCGACCAATGTTAGCTTCAAATTTCGGCTTCTCGGGTTCTTACAGCATTCACCAGTGCCGAAGAGGGTGGAAAGAGTGGCTGAGCAGCTGGAGGAAGGCGGTGGACGTCCGAAAAGCACTCTGAATGGCGGTGAACGGAGTCGCACAGTGAGGGAAGAGGAGAAGGGCGTCGGGGAAGAAGAAGGAGGAGGGAGGGGCAATTTGGTAATTTTGGCAAACTTTTGATTTTTAACTATATTTTAAGTATATATGTATATATATATATAATCACACTATATATTATAATAATATAAACTCCCACACACATTAATTTAATATATTAATAATTTATACACTTAAAAATAATTAAATAATATTAAAACTAAATAATAAATAAAAAAAATTAGGGTAATTAATTAATACTTTTATTTAAATATATACACATATTTACACTTTATTTTAGCACTTTAAAAATATATATGAGTTCATGAAAATTCGTGAAATTATTTAAAATAATTAATACTAAATTATTTACGTGTTAATTTTCCCGAAAATAAAATTCTCGAGAAAATTTTACGGAAAGCACTTAAAATAATATAAAAAAATTAAAATAAGCTTTAAATAAATATAAACTCCTAAAAATATCATAATTATATACAAAATTATTAACATTGCATATCCCGATGCGATTTAAAATATTTTAAAAACTCAGAATATTACAGCATAATATCATTCAAAATGACAAAATAAACCATATATATACTAAAAATATACTTAAAATAAACTAAGTATTTTTCGAGTATATATATGTCAGATAAATTGAAATAAATCATGAAATATACCGAAAGTAAACCCATAATATACTTAAAACATGCTAGGTATAAATCAATAAAAATAACATGCATTTATTTAAACATATACCTAAAAAAATGACATGCATTTATTTAATAAAATAATTTATGAATAAAGTCAATTAAAACATGAATATGTGGTAAAACATGCATCCTAAATGCAATGTACATATAAAATAACAACTCATAAGTGTGCGCTCCTCGAGACTGGTCTGACGGGCTTAGTCCAGTAGACCTCGTTCTCGGTGCAACTAAACAAATAAAATAATTATAGAATCAGAATAAATCTAACTTAACTTCTAGAGACTTGATCTAGGATTCAGAACACATAATTTAGAATTGACTGATGTCACATTTTACGAGAATTCTACCAAAAATTTGGAAGAATCTCTTTTGTAAAACGGACATCTCTCTGCTAAAAAGTAGAGCCGGTCTTGCAAAAAAACACCCTTCGAATACTAAAATTCAAACAACCCTCGGTTGGGATCCCGAACTATACAATTTCCCCAACCGAGGTCCATAATTCACCAAAAATCCAAATAGCACAATAAATATATTAAAAATCAATAATTTCCATAAATATCCTCAAAATATCAAAATATAACATATTTAACATTAAAACACCAAAAATAATCATTTCCACAATAATTACGTAAAAATTCCGAAATAATAATATAATATTATTAAAAATCCAATTTCTCGATAATTCAATATAAATTAATAAAAATTCACTTTACAAATCCAAGTAACTTACCTAGTCTAAATACATATTAAAAATTACTAAAAATCCATTTTATTACCAAAGTAATATATAATATATTATTTGAAAATAATTTTCAAAAATTAGTATTAATTAGTTAAAAATAGCAAATAATTTGTAAAAATCATTTTAATTCCTTAAATAATATTAAAACCAACCAAAATATATTATTTAGCTGTAATTAGCACAAAATAATGTATTTACCGCTATAATACAAAACACATAATATACTAATATTACTCAAAAATTCTATAAAAATTATATAAATGCATAAAATTTTTTTTCTCAACATATATATTACTAATATTAACTAAAACACATATTTAAACCATAATTTCAATAAAAATTCAACTTAAACTTAATTATCCAATATTAACCTAATATAAAAATAATTATAAAAATTACACAAAAATCACAGAAATTGTAATCTCAACTCTAAAATTAATAACAATTTATAATAACTCTAGATATACTAAATTTATAATTTTAATAATTAATTTACGAAAATTAATAAAATATTCAAAAATTCACAAAAATTAAAATAAATTCCAAAAATTCAAAAAAAAAATTTGTCAAGGTAGATTAAGCTACTAGGAATCACTTTTGTAAAGGGAGTTTGCAAGATTCAAGTAATATCAAGTTAAAAAAAATTCGAAAACCCTATAACTCAAAAATAAAAATTCAACAAAACTCAAGCAAATGGTGACTAAAGCTTAAACTAAGCTTGGATTAGTGCTCATCGGTGCTAGAGGAGGAGAAAGACACCCGAATCATGAAGAACGGTGGTCGAATGAAGGAGTTGGCTGGAATCAATGGAGTTTCGGTCTCTTTAAAAAATAGACGACGCCGATGCCGGAGAAGAGGGAGAAAGGTGGCGGAGCTACTGGCTGATGGAGGGCAGTCCAGCGAGCTGAATGGAGAGGCACACCGATGGTAGGGGCTCGAACGTGCGCGGGGAAGAGAAGAGGAAGACACTCTATTTGTGTTTTTATGTTTCTGTATATGTTTGAATGTATGTATATATTATACTATATATTATAATTATATAATATACATATGTGTACTAATCTCCACCACACATATATTATACACACACAAACACACACACACACACATATATATATAACAAAATAATAAATAATACACACACATATAAAATAATAAATCCTAATTTATATATGGGCACATATATATATAATAACACATAAAATAACAATAAAAAGAATGTAATTTATTAAAAATAATAATATTAAAATAATAATGAACTAAATCAAATATTATCCAAAGCAATAAATATAAATAACGTAAATTAATTGTCCAAAATAATAGGTTTTGATATAAATATTTACGTAGAAACTTATAATTAAACATAAAATAATGAATATTAACCAAAAAATAATAAAAGAATTAAATCTAACTTTTGAATTTATTAATACTGCATATTTCATTTTAAAATAAATTAATTTAAAAACTAGGGTTATTACAGTCTCCCCTCCTTATAAGAATTCATCCCCGAATTTAAGAAAGAATAAACAAGAATTAAGGAGGAAAGAGATATGAGTAAGAAGCTCGCATCTCAGCTTTGGTCTCCCAAGTATGCTCTTCTACGTTGTTGCCGCGCTACAACTCCTTGACCATCGGAATCTGCTTCAAACATAACTATCGAACTTGATAGTCCACGATCGCAATAGGTTCTTCTACAAACGTCAAGTCTTCACTGACTTCCATGCTATCGGGTTGTAACATGTGTGAAGGGTTTGAAATATACTTTCTCAGCATCGAGATATGGAACAATGGATGCACTTGAGATAAACTCGAAGGCAAAGCCAACCGATATGCAACAGTGCCAACTCTCTCCAAAATCTCAAACGGTCCAATATACCTCGGTGCTAGCTTACCCTTCCTACCAAATCTCATCACACCCTTCATTGGAGACACCTTAAAAAAAATATAGTCTCCTACCTGGAACTCCACATCTCTGCGTCTCGGATCTACATAGCTCTTCTGTCTGCTAACTGCGGTCTTTAGTCTCCTCTTAATCACAATAACTTTCTCAGCAGCATCCTGAACCATCTCAGGTCCAGTCAATGCTCTCTCTCCAATCTCATCCCAACTCAGAGGGGATCTACACTTCCTTCCATACAAAGCCTCATATGGTGCCATTCCAATACTGCTATGGTAGCTGTTATTATAAGCGAACTCCACAAGTGGCAAATGATCATCCCAACTACCTCCTAGATCCAAAACACACATCCTCAACATATCTTTCAGTATCTGGATCATCCTCTCAGACTGACCATCTGTCTGAGGATGAAAAGTAGTACTGAAATCCAACCTGATGCCCATCGCTTCCTGTAACTTCTGTAAAAAATAAGAAGTAAACACTGGACTTTTATCTGACACAATGGACACAGGTACTCCATAAAGCACACAATATGCTTCACATATAGCTTCACCAATTTGGCTACAAAATAAGTGGCTTTCACAGGTAAGAAATGTGCATACTTGGTTAACCTATCCACTATCACCCAGATGGAATCGTATCCATCCTTGGAATGAGGTAAACCAACCATAAAATCCATAACAATCCTTTCCCACTTTCATTTGGGAATAGGCAGAGGCTGAAGCTTCCTAGAAGGCTTATGATGTTTAGCTTTCACCTGTTGACACATGAGACACTTAGCAACATAATCAGCTACATCCTTCTTCAGTCCATCCCATCAGTACAAATCTCTGATACTATGGTACATCTTAGTGACACCCAGATGTACACTATAAGCTGTAGAATGTGCTTCTTCAAGGATCTCTTCTCTCAAATTATCCACATCAGGAACACACAATCTACTATTGATCCATAAACACCATCATCATCAAATGTGAAACCAATGAACTTCCCTGCAAAAAAATTCTCTGTAAGCTCTTCCAGAATAGGATCTCGATTCTGAGCTACCTTAATCCTATCTTTTAATACAAATCACACCTTGAACTGAGTTAGCAGTCCACCTGAGCTACTCACCGTCATCAGCAGACCTTGATCCACTAATTAATGCAACTCTTGGATCAACAATCTCCTCTCCACACTAATGTGAGCAAGACTACTTGAGGACTTCTTACTCAAGGCATCTGCTACCACATTAGCCTTGCCTAGATGGTAAAGGATCTTATAGTCATAATCTTTCAACAGTTCTAACTATCTCCTCTACCTCAGATTCAAATCTCTTTATTGGAAAATGTACTTAAGGCTTTTATGATCTGTAAAAATCTCACAAGTCACCCCGTATAGATAATATCTCCAAATCTTGAGAGCAAAGATCACTGCAACCATCTCTAGGTCATGGGTAGGATAATTCTGTTCATGCTTCTTCAATTGCCTTGGAGTATAAGCTATCACCCTACCATTCTACATCAACACACAACCTAGGCCAACTCTAGAGGCATCACAATACACTGTGAACTTGTCTACTCCATTAGGCAAAGCCAAAACTGGAGTTGTGGTCAACTTCTCCTTCAATAATTGAAAAATGTTCTCATAAGCATATGACCACTCAAACTTCACATTCTTCTGAGTCAAGTTAGTCATAGGAGCTGTAATTATGGAAAAATCCTATACAAACCTCCTATAATACCCAACTAAACCCAGAAAACTCCGAATCTCAATAACTGAAGTCGGTCAAGGCTACTCAAACACTGCCTTAATCTTGTGTGGATTAACTTGGATACCCTTTTTAGATACCACGTGTCCAAGGAATGCAACACTCTCCAACTAGAAGTCACACTTTGAGAATTTAGCTGATGTTCTCTCAGTGTTTACAGTACAGTCCTTAAATGATATACATGCTCTTCCATACCGTCGAATACACTAGTATATCATTAATGAAGACTACCATAAATTGATCCTCAAATGGTCTAAATACCCTATTCATAAGATCCATAAAAGTTGTTGGTGCATTAGTCAAACCGAACGACATAACTAGAAACTCATAGTGGCCATATCGAGTGCGAAATGCTATTTTAGGAACATTGGCTTCTCTAATCCATAACTGATGATAGCCCAACCTCAAATCAATCTTAAAAAAGAACTGTGCACCCTGAAGCTGATCAAATAAGTCATCTATCCTCAGAAGAGGATACTTTTTCATCACTGTCACCTTATTCAGCTCTCTGTATTCAATGCATAGTCTCAGGGTACCATCCTTCTTCCTCACAAACAGGATTGGTGCAACCCATGGAGAAATACTAGGTCTAATAAAACCCTTATCTAATAATTCCTGCAACTGCTCCTTTAAATCTTTCAACTCTGCAAGAGCCATTTTGTAGGGTGGCATCAAAATAGGGGTAATGCCTAGAACCACATCTATACAAAGCTCAATCTCTCTATGAGGTGGTAAACTTGGCAACTCGTCAAGAAAAAAATCAGAAAACTCATAGGCAATAAGAACATCTATGAGTGATAATTTCTCCATTAAAGTATCCCTAACCAATGCCAAATAACCTTGACAACCCTTCCTCAGCATCTTTTTAGCCGTAATAGCGGAGATGAGATTCTGAGGTGAAGAACTCTTATCACTAACAAACTTAAACTCTTATTTATCAGGATTATGAATATCACCTATTTACTCCGACAATCCACAATGACATAGTGCTAAGATAACCAATCCATACTGAAATTAACATCAAACTTCATCACATTCAACAATATTAAATCAGCGGGTAATTCTCTACCTCCAATGAAAACTGGACAACCAGATAGAACAATGTCAATGTCCAAGGAATTGCTTAGAGGAGTGGCGATAGACAAAGGAAAAGCCATCCTCGAAGCTTGCCAACAAGACTTGGAAGTAAACACAGGAGAAACAAATGAATGCATGGCATCCGGATCAAACAAAACCCATGCATCAAGGTAACAAACAGAAATAGTACCTGCCATGACTGCATTATATGCTTGAGCATCCTGCTGAGTGAGATGAAAAACTCTGGCCTGACCTCAACCTCCCTGCTGACTGGTAAAAGCCTGGCCAACACCTTTGGCACCTCCTCTAGTACCTCTACCATGACCCTGTTGAGGAACAATCTGAGTAGAACTCTGGTGCTGAGCTGGAGGCAACTAAAAAGGTTATTGGTGGTACATTGGCAATCGATTGCTGTGGAAATTATGAAATCTGTTGTGACTGATAACCAGAATAGGGACATGATCTGGCATAGTGTCCCGTCTGTCCGCATAAAAAATAAGTCAGCGGCACCATGTAACACGGTCCCTGATAGACTCTGTCACACGTCTGACAAACACTAGTAGCTAACCCAGAACTGCGACCATTATTGCTGCTCGACAGCACTTGATCCAAATTTGATCGATCTATGTTGACCTCCACGACCATTGTCTACTACTCCTATGTACCCTCTGCTGCTGTCTCTGGCCTTGCTATACTGGGCCCCCTCTATTGACTACTCGAACTAATATGAAAACTTGAGTACGGAGTAGTAGTCTGAAATCTGCCTGACTGAGTGCCCAACTAGTAATAATCAGGCATAGCTTCTTACCTGACTAGCCTTAGCTCAATCTCCTTGGCCAACTCTATCACTGACTTTAGAGTAAGGCCTGCTGTAGTCTGAAAATTTGCCTGACTGAGTGCCCAACTAGTAATAATCAGGCATAGCTCCTTACCTGACTAGCCTTAGCTCAATCTCCTTGGCCAACTCTATCACTGACTTTAGAGTAAGGCCTATTGTAGGCATACTAACAAAAGCAGAACCCAAACCAGTAATATACATAGTGACGGTGAAATACTGATCTCTTATCAGATCCTTTGTATATCTGTCGAGTTGAAGGAACTCTTTAGTGTAGTCCTCAACCGATCTGTCGCCCTTGGTGATACTCGTCAGCCAGAGTTTGTAGCACATACGGAGCGGCTCTAAGCAGAATATCCTTATAAATCGCTCTCTGAACTGCGCCTAGGTCATCGTCATCATATAAGGCTAAATCATCTAATGAACCAATCTAGGGCTGGTCTCTCTACTGACAGCTCTACGATCATGATCCGTTGATACTCGATGTGAGCAGTCCGAGTTCTTATCTCAATCGCATGTAGAAAGTCTAATGGGTCAGAAGTCCCATCAAATGCTATACGACCAACTTTGGCATAGAATAGCACTGCCTTAGGGTCAGACATACCTTGCTGATATACAGGCTGAATCGACGGTGCAACTGGAGGTATAGGAGCATCCTCGAACTTAGGCTCTACAAGTTCCTCATCCTGTAGCTCTCTCTATCTATGGTGACCTATCACTCATCAAGGTCTACCTCTGTGCCTTGCTAGTGGCTCAGGAGGTAAAACCTCATCCTGAAAGGACTCATCATCTTTGGCCTCAACGATTGGTGGAGCGACACACACTCATCTCCTCATTCTGAAAAGAAAATAAAATGATTCAGATAAAACAGACAACTAACGGTAATGCAGAAAACTAAATCAAGGAATACTTATCAAAGACATACTCGAACCTAATAAACTGCAGTAGTTTCAAAGAAAACACAACTCAAAAAAACTAGGGCCACAACTGTAACAACTTAGGCCCAAATATAAACTCCGCTCTGATACCAACTTTTTCATGACCCAAACAAGGGGCCATGATCGACACTAGGGAATGAGAATTCTTTCGAATCCGAAACTCGTAACAAGCCTTGAAAATAAAAACATGCAATAATAATAAAATATGCACCACAATTAAAAATCATAAACCATATAATAAAAATAAAACTCTTTAATATCATATCATGAAATATATTAGTACAATATTCAGATAAAACATCTGAATTAAAATCACATACAGTGAATATAAAACACAACACACTATTGATATCAAATATAACTGCTGCAGTTTTCTAGAGTAAAATATAAAAATAATTAAGTAGATAATTTACATAAAAGAGCCGGGCCAAAAGAAGTTCGGTGAATGGGTCTACTGCTGAGGTCTAAAGAAGAAGACTCTCATGTAAAAATGTCAACTGAGGGGAGTCAGACCTCACTGAGTGAATTGTTATAATATATATACATGCATTTACTATATGTCAAATGCAATCAGTATATATAATAAATATATATACAGACATATACACACAGATGCTGAAAATCACTTTACACATAATACTGAAAAAATCAGTTTATGAAGGATCAAATAGAACCTTATTTAGCTACAACCTCGATCAAAAATAATATCACTCTAGCCATACAGGCTCACTTAATTCCAAATAAATTCACTTATTCCATATGGTATAGTAGACTGGCCCGGAGGACACTAAGTCAACTGAACTCCAACAGTTTGACTGTCAGTGTGATGTCCCCGAGACACTTGGTCAACCGAGCTCTAGCAATCACACCATTAATCACATCACATCACATCTCAATCAAATCAATCAAATCATAATTTCTATAAATAAGTTAGTAATTCAACCCTACAATCTATCACACCGGTACATACTCGGTCTTAGTGCTACCCATTAGGTAGCACGTTCTATCAATATCCTTCATTTAAAATAAATCATACATTCAAAAAATAAATAATGCATAATTGACAAAATAAATCATATATATACTAGAAATATACCTAAAATAAACTAAGTATATTTCAAGTATATATATGTCAGATAAATTCAAATAAATCATGAAATATACCGAAAGTAAACCTATGATATACTTAAAACATGCTAGGTATAAATCAATAAAAATAACATGCATTTATTTAAAAATATACCTAAAATATACTAATTATTTAATATAACATTTATGAATAAATTCAATTAAAACATGAATATGTGCTAAAACATGCATCCTAAATGCAATGTACATATAAAATAACAACTCATATGTGTGCGTTCCTCGAGATTGGTCTGATGGGCTTGGTCCACTCGGCCTCAGTTTCGATGTAACTAAACAAATAAAATAATTACAAAATTAGAATAAATCTAACTTAACTTATAGAGACTCGATTTAGGATTCAGAACATAGAATTTAGAATTGACCGATTGTCACATTTTATGAGAATTCTACCAAAAATTCGAAAGAACCTTTTCTGTAAAATGGGCATCTCTCTACTGAAAAGTAGAGCTAGTCCTGTAAAAAAAACCCTTCGAATACTAGAATTCAAACAACCCTTGGTTGGTATCCCGAACTACATAATTCACCAAAAATCCAAATAGCATAATAAATATATTAAAAATCACTAATTTCCATAAATATCCTCAAAATATCAAAATATAACATATTTAACTTAAAACACCAAATAATTATTTCCACAATAATTATGTAAAAATCCCGAAATAATAATATAATATTATAAAAAATCCAATTTCTTGATAATTCAATATAAATTAATAAAAATTAACTTTACAAATCCAAATAACTTACTTAGTCGAAATATATATTAAAAATTACTAAAAACCCATTTTATTACCAAAATAATATATAATATATTATTTGAAAATAATTTTTGAAAATTAGTATTAATTAGTTAAAAATAGAAATAATTTGTAAAAATTATTTTAATTCCTTAAATAATATTAAAATCAAATAAAATATATTATTTAGCTATAATTAGCATAAAATTACGTATTTACCCCTATAATACAAAAATCCACATAATATACTAATATTACTCAAAAATTCTATAAAAATTCTATGAAAGCATAAAATTTTTTTCTCAACATATATATTACTAATATTAAAAAAAACACATATTTAAACCATAATTTCAACAAAAATCCAACTTAAACCTAATTATCCAATATTAACCTAATATAAAAATAATTATAAAAATTACATAAAAATCACAAAAATTGTAATATCAACTCTAAAATTAATAACAATTAATAATAACTCCAAATATACCAATTTTATAATTTTAATAATTAATTTATGAAAATTAATAAAATAATAATAAAATATTCAAAAATTCACAAAAATTAAAATAAATTCCAAAAATTGAAAAAAAAAATTTGTAGAGGTAGATTAAGCTACTAGGAATCACTTTTGTAAAGGGAGTTTGCAATATTCAAGCAATATCATGTTAAAAATAATTCAAAAATCCTATAACTCAAAAATAAAAATTCAACAAAACTCAAGCAAATGGGGATTAAAGCTTATACTAAGCTTGGATTAGTGCTCACCAGTGCTAAAGGAGGAGAAAGACACTAGAATCACGAAGAACGGTGGCCGAACGAAGGAGTTGGCTAGAATCAATGGAGGTTCAGTCTCCTTAAAAAACAAACGACTCTGATGCCGGAGAAGAGGGAGAAGTGCGGTGGAGCTGCTGACTAATGGAGGGCGGTCCAACGAGCTAAACGGAGAGGCACATCGACGGTAGGGGCTCGGACGTGCGTGGGGAAGAGAAGAGGAAGACATAGTATTTGCGTTTTGTATGTTTCTGTATATGTTTGAATGTATGTATATATTATAATTATATAATACACATATGTGTACTAATCTCCACCACACATATTATATATATATATATATATATATATATATATATATATATATATATATATATATATATATATATATATATATAACACAATAATAAATAATACACACACATAAAATAAAAAACCCTAATTTATATATGTGCATATATATATAATAACACATAAAATAACAATACAAATAATGTAATTTATTCAAAATAATAATATTAAAATAATAATGCACTAAATCAAATATTATTGTAATAATATTATCCAAAGTAGTAAATATAAATAATGTAAATTAATTGTCCAAAATAATAGGTTTTGATATAAATATTTACGCAGAAACTTATAATTAAACATAAAATAATAAATATTAACCATAAAATAATTAAATAATTAAATATAACTTTTGAATTTATTAATATTGCATATCTCATTTTAAAATAAATTAATTTAAAAAGTAGGGTTATTACACATCTAGATCTCTATTCCTTCTAGTTATGTTAGTGAAGTTGTTGAGTTTCCCATTTTGTATCAATCTTTCTATGGCATTCTTAATTCTCGGCTTGCCTTGATTTCATTCCCATAATCCATGGTGGTATTGACAGTAGTACCTCTTATCTTGCATGGCTCTTCTAGTTGGACTTTGCCTTTTAGCTGGGGTTATGCCTAAGCCATTATGTCTAATCCACATTAGGATTTTGGATCTGAAAGTGTTTAATGGCATACACTTCTCTGCCTCCTTTCCAAACCCTTCCACCAGGTTTCTAAAGTTTGTTTGCTGGAAGTTAGTCCTTTTTGGTCCTGATATTTTATCTTTCTGATAGGTGCTTTCTCGTCGTCTCGGTGCATCCTTCAATCTTCATCCATCTTTATCTTATTTATTGCCATAGCCATTACCCCAGCGAAGGTGTTGGGTTCTTTTGTTATTATGTTGTCTTTGTGCTTCCTTAGTTGAGTCCTATTCTTTAAAGCCTCTATGGCTACTTCATCAATCAAATTTTTGATCTGCATAGCCGCTTTGTTAAATTAATCCAAATAGCTTCTTAGTGATTTAATGGCTTCCTGTCTGCACATCTGAAGATCATTAATGTTTTTGGTAGGAAGCACATTGGTGATGAATGAAGTCTAGAATTTCTCGGTTAATTCTTCAAAGGACGAGATAGAATTCTAAGCAGCTGGTGGAACCACTTTTGAGCATTCTTGGTGAGAGTACTAAAAAAGACTCTGCACATGATTCTGTTATTTATATTATGAAGTAACATCCTGGTCCTAAATGAGGATATGTGTTTGATTGGATCTCTAGTTCCATCGAACTGATCTTACTAGGGCATTCTGAACTTGGTTGGGATCTCTATTTGGATTATTCTGCTTACGAAGGGTTTCTTTCCTTTTAGAACACATTCATCTTTTTTCCTTGGTCCAGTAGGAGCTTTATGCATTACTTTTTCAAAATTTTGAGCTATCTTTGAGTCATTTAGGACGGAGATTGTTGAGCTAGATTCTCCTTCCGAAGTTTTATGATTTTCTTTGTTTTCACAAGATACATTTAAGCTGTTAGTGGTGGTGCTATATTATATTATGGGTGAGTTGCTCTGGGATTACCACCTTGAATTAAGGCATTCAGTTGTTATTGCATCAAAGTCATTTGGGTTTGAATATTTTAAATCATTGCTTCTTTGCTCATCGAGGATAGGTTGAGCTTTGGGTTACTGTGTTCAGGTTTGGTTTGTTTATGGTAGGCTTGGAAAATGTATGAAAGGTATGAGTATATTGTTATGCTGTATAAAAGTATAATAAGGGAAGTCAGTGGTTAGAGCTGGCCACCCCTGAGTATTACCAGGTGGAGTGTATGCTCTAGGTGGGGCCTGAGATGAGTCCAACATTTTGAAAGGGGCTAATAGAATTATTATTTGAATGGGTGCTGATGGATTGAATAGTAGAATAAGAGCTGATGGGTTGATGTGCGTGTATGGAGTTGAGATCGATAGTGGATTGGAAGTCATGATGTTAATATCTTGTTTGGTAGATGCTTATTGGCTTATAACTCAAGAGTTCCCCATAGACAGTACCACTTGATAACTTATTTCTAGAACTCCCGAGCCTAAATCTTACGAGGAATCAAAAAAAGGGAAGGTGAGAGGTGGAAAGGATCCTTATAAACCCTTTGATGCCTAAGTTAGAGAATGTAGAGAGAGTCTTAGACAGATAAAAAGAGTAATAAGTATGAGAGAATAGAATGAATGAGATTGAGGGATATGAGAACCTATTTATAGGGATAGTGATGCGCGAACTTAAAAGGAATATGATTTCTCTTTGATGAAAGTCCTATGCCTATTTAGAGAGTGTTTTTTCTTGTCTGGGAGTCTCCTTAATTGGGAATCTTTCTCCTATTTAGTTTGGATGTCCTTCATTTGCAAGCAACCCTTGTATAAAAAAATAAGACCTTAGTTAAATAGGAATATGTATATGGGGTATCAATTAACATCTTTTATTAATGGCTTAGTTAACTTTTTAACAATGCTATAAGGATTTAGTAAAGATAAAAAGATTGAATTCATATACTCTAAACAATGAAATTAACCTATCAACCTGGCTGTGGTGAAAGAATTATAGTTCTAGGATTAGTAGGGGAGGCATATATAATCCAAGAACATTTCTAATTTTCCTAGATATAGGTAATAATTCATTTTACTCTAACTCATGTATAATTTTAGTTGTGTTAATTATTTTAACGATGATCAATTATTGTGTGCAGGACTTTGATAGAGAACATGTTATTACTTTGATCAATGTTATAATAAGAACTAGCACTAGAGGTCTAATTATTTCCATGTTAATAGCTTATGATGTAAACAAATACATGGAAAAAGAGATAGCTCTATGTTATCTAAAGCATGAATTGTCCTATTTAGAATATTTTCTTAGTCATGGTAAGCAGTGGGCTATAATTACTTTATCAAAATAGGACCAAACACTTATGCATTATTGATTTTAAAGATTATAAATATGGCTTATTAGAATAATTATAAAACTGAGTGCTGATAATATATATATATATATATATATATATATATATATATATATATATATATATATTGATAAGCTAGATGTATTTTATTAATAAAACCAGGAAAAACCTGTCTTAAAATTGGCAACTAATCCAAATCAATAGATTCACCCTATACACCCAAACTAAGCTAAAATCGAGACAAATAAAAAAAATTGGGAATTATAGGAGAACTGAATAGCAAGAGATATATAGACCAAAAGACAAAGCAAGAACAAAGCTATAAAGATGAAAGATTAATTACAACCAAGTAATAAAATCACTGTCTCTAGCCATGAACTCCTTGCTTGGCTAAAGAATCAGCCATACAATTATTTTTTCTCACTATATGAACAAATGAAATATGTTGTAAATTCTCGACTAGATAAAGCTCATTATGCAGATTCCAAGGAAAAACTTCCTTAGGATGATTTATCCAATCCATAACATTAGAAGAGTCAAATTTAATTATGAGTTTGTAATGATGGAATTCAAGGTTAATAACCGATAATTGAAGTGCTTTACTAATTGCAATTACCTCAGCTAGATTTAACTCAATTATACTATAAAGTATAGAAAAGAGGCATTTCATCTGACTTTTGTGGTCACTCGGCTTACCAAAAGAAAAGCCATCAACGTTCCTTTTAAATTCCCTAATGGGGGGAGAAAGCTAGCCTGAGGTAATCTGCTTGGGTTTAGGCAACAGATGAAAATTCCTAATGGCATCCATAGTAATCTATAAATCTTGGGAATGAAAAAGACCTTCATCACCCAAAGTTTTAACCCAGACTTTCGCCTTATGGATAATTAAGAAAAATGTTTTACTAATATCAAACGAACATACATTAAATATAATAGAATTTCTTTCATTCCAAATAGTCCACACTACTAAGAAAAATAATATCATCCAAACTTTTATTTGAAATGATCCTTTAACCAAACCTTCATATTGATAAAAAAGATCTCGCAATGAAGTCGGAACAACCTAATTCACACCTAACCATTTAGTAAGGGCATACCATATGGAACAAACCGATGGACATAAAATGAGAAGATGATTAACATATTCCAGAACCAGATTATAGAGGGGACAATTAGCATTGAGATAGTCAATCTGTCACGACCCAAATTAGGAGTCATGACCGGCGCTAAGGAACGGGAATTCTTTCGAATACAGAACCCGTAGCAAGCCTTCAAAAAATAAAATCATGCAATAAATAACTAAAAATATGACAGAATTAAAATTTTTTGAATCAATATATAAAATAAATACTCCAAATCTTTTCATACATAAATACATAATCGTATAGTGTTCAAATATAAATTTTCAGAGTATAAAATATCAAAATAATATAATACTCTTCTAATTCAATAACACAACTACTGCAGTTCCTAGAATACAAATCAGAGTTCAGAATATACATTTACATAAAATAGCCGGGACTGAAGAACACCGGCAAGGAACTCTACGACTAAGGTCTGACGATAAAGGATCTCCTGGAAAAAATAATTGAGGGGGGTCAGACCTAACTGAGTGAATTATTATACTATATGTACATGCAATCTAAACCATAATAATCATGCATTATTATATATATGTATATAAACACAATTCACACGAATGCCAAACTCTGCTTTTATAAATGTACTAAATGTAGAAAATGTTTAATTAAATTCGTGAAGGATCTATAGAACCCTAATAATAACAACCTTAGCAACCCCATCATTACTCTAGCCATGCAGGCTCACTTGATTCCAAATAGGACTCTTATTCCAATCTGGACAGTAGACTGGCCCCGAGACACTAAGTCGACCGAGCTCCAGCAGTCTAGCTATCAGTGTGATTGGCCCCGAGACACTTAGTCAACTGAGCTCTAGCAATCACACTATCTAGCACCTCACATCTCAATCAACCCAATAGATCATTCATTTCACTATGGACAGTAGACTGGCCCCGAGACACTAAGTCAACCGAGCTCCAGCAATCTAACTGTCAGTGTGATTGGCCCCGCAATCACACTATCTATTATACCATTAATCCTAACCAAATCAATTATAATCACCACAAGTAATTCTCACTTAACCCTTATCTATCGCACCGGTATGTACACGGTCCTAGTGCTACCCACTAGGAAGCACGTTCTATTGATATCCTTCACTTAAAATAAATCATTCATTCTGAAAATAATTAATATGGAACAATATTCCTATTAGTAAAATCAACAATATATATACATACCAAAAATGTACCTAAAATATACCCAGTATATTTCGGGTATATATATATATATGTTAAATAAAACATGAAATATACCAAAGGTAACCATCAATATAGTTAAAAACGATTAAGTGTGTATTAATAATATAACATGCATTTTCTTAAAAAATATACCTAATATACAAAAGATATGCCCTAGGTACACAAATCACTTAATAAAACATTTATGTGTAAATATTCAGTTAAATATGTGTTTAGGTTTAACTTATATTCACATTCTACCAAAATAACCTAATTTTCTAGCATGCATATACCACAATTAAACCCTAAGTATACTACTACTATTTTAGGTTTCAATTAATAATAAAACATGCATTTATTTGGGAAATATATATCAAAATATACCAAAAATAAACTTAAAAACAATTTGAGTGTAAGTTCACAATATAGCATGCAATTATTTAAGAATAAACCTTAGATATACTGAAACTATACCAATCATTTAATAAAATAATTGTGATTAAATGTACGTTTAAAACATGTGTATATACTAAAATGTGTTAAATATAAACCTAATTATTTAACGTGCATATATCAAAGTAACATGTATATATACACAAAAATACAGCCCTAGATATACCAAAAATATTATAATTTAAATCACTTAAAAAAAATGGAATGAATAACCCTAAGTAATGCATCTTATATGCAATGCATATATATACAGTATAATAACTTAATGGTGTGCACTCCTCGAGACAGACTCAACGGGCATGGTCCATTAGGCCTCAGTCCCGGCGCAGCTAGAAAGATAAAATAAAAATAACCGTCAGAATAAACTTATAACTCTATACTTCTAGGATTACTATAGACATATTCATTCAAGAATTCAGAATTAGACTCGGACCGGTTGTCATGTTTTGCGAGAAATCTACCAAAATTTCGACAGAGTCTCCTTTGTAAAACGGACATCTCCCTACAAAAGTAGGGCCGATCCTGCACAGGAAACACACTTCGAGAATAAGCAAAATTCACAACTCCTCGCTCGGACTCCAAACTACAATTTCACCGACCGAGGTCCACAGTTCACAGAATATACACAAAACACATTTAAATGTCATAAATACCAAAAATACTCTTGAATAATCAAAATATAGCAAATCAGATATTTAAAATACTGAAAATACTTATTTCACCAATAAATAAAATAAAACCCTAATTATAATAAAATATTATAAAAATCGATAATTCTTTATAAATTCATAAATATTGACCAAAATACATTTTAAAACTCCAAATTACGCAATTAACCCTAAGACATATTAAAAACAAATAAAAACTCATTTATTTAGAAAAATAGTATATTATATATAATTTGAAAATAATTTACGAAAAATAGTTTTAATTAGTTAAAAATACTAAAAATTTGTAGAAATCATTTTTATACCTCAATAACTATTAAAAAAAATTTAATTATATTTTTAGCCAATTTAGTGTCAAATTACCAAAATACCCCTACTATATATAAATTCACTATAATTATTCAAAAATTCACCAAAAATAATATAATTACTCAAAATTTATTTTCTCAACATATAATTCAATAATATCAATATACATACTCAATTAACCAATTAATTTCACTAAAACACATAATTAATCTAATTTTCCTAAAGTTACATAAACTAATTAAATTCAAAATAATTATATAAAATTCACAAAAATTACAAATAAATTTATAATATTCATTTTAGCACCTATAAACACCATAAATCACAATTTCATAATTTATTTAATTAATTTTTGAAAATTAGAAAATATTAATAAAGTAATAAAAATATCACAAAAATCAAAATAATTCCCAAAAATTCCACAAAAATTATCACATGTAGATTAAGCTAGGGGGAACAATATTTGTAAAGGAGTTTTTCATGAATCAACCAAAATAATAAAAAAAAATTGAAAAATAAAAAATGGCCGAAAATGAGATCAAGTTAGAAACCCTACCAAATCATGTTTTCAAGCTATAAGAAGCTTGGATTCCTCCTCCTTGAAGTTCCAGGAGTCCAAAGGCACTGAAAACCCAAAGAATGGTGGCCGGACGAAGGAGAACAAAGGAGGAGAAGAAATTGCAATTTTCCGGCTTCAAATGGATCAAACGGCGCTGGAGAAGAAGGCTGATGGTGGCAGCGATGTGAGCAGGTGGGGGAGGCACTCTGTCAGCTGGTGAATGGAAGAAATAAACGGTGAGGGTGAGGGAAGAGAGTTATCGGGAGAGAAAGAGATGTGGGGGGGGGGGGAGTTTCTTGATATTTTTGTATATATATAAGTATATATACACATAATACTTTATAATAAATATTTATTAAACAATATAATATAATATGCATTATTATATTTTTACAAAATTCACACACCACACATTTAATTGCACACACACTCATACACACACACACACACATATATATGAAATAACCCTAATGATAATAAATATATATATATATATATATATATATATATATATGTATGTATGTATGTATATTAATACACAAAATAATGATTAAGCATGGAACCATATAATTTAATAAAATAAAATAACATTAAATAATAAAATATTATTTAAATATTATTTACCAAAATAATGAGTTTCGAAAAAATTTTTACGTAGAAAACTTTAAATAAATGTAAATAACATTAATTATTAACAAAATAATTAAATAATCAAATATATATTTAAAAATTTATTAACACTGTATATCCCGATAAAATATAAAAACATTTAAAACTCGGGTTATTACATAATCATACCTTTTTGAAGTAGCATTTCTCTTATGTTTAATTTCTTTAAGAGAGCCATCTAGATAAAAATTTCAGCTTTTGGCGGAGCTAAGCTATGCCAAACTCCACATACTAAAGAGGCATGCAACGACCTTGAACCAATAGTTGAGGCACTAATAGCAGATTTGACTGAATAGAGCCTTTTATGGTTATAAACCTAAATAATTCTATCATTACGATTAGGGGCATAGTTTGAGTTGTTAATTAGATCAAGTAGGGAATTGACTTGATCTATGTCATAAGATCTCAATATACGAGACTATCTCAAACTCTAATTCTAGTAAGCACTATCCCATAAACCCATATCCTTCAACAAAAAAGATTAATCGAGTGAGATGGTAAAGAGGCAGGGAAATCTAACCTTTAAAGGCACCTCCACCACCCAAAAATCTTCCCAGAATCTTATACGGTCTCCATAACCCAATAAGAATTTAACCCCATTACAAAAGGGCGTATTAAACATAGTGTCCTAAATTTGCTTCCAAATGGAAGAGAAACGAGAAAAGGGGAGTGAGGTTTGAGGAAACATACCATAGTGCAGTTGATTTTTTCAATAATAATTTTTTGCTAAAGATCCAACTCCCTTTGGTGGTTCATAATTCTCCAAAGCCATATTGAATAGAAGCACTTTATTTTTTTCAAGTAAAAAACCTACACCCTAATCTCCCAATGATTTTGGTAGCTGAATAAGGTCCTATTTCACATTACACATTTTCTTCTTCTCACCAAATCCACCCTAGAAAAAATTCTAAAAAAGTACATTGATTTTTTTTGGCAATCAACTTTGGTAGCTTAAATAGAGAAAGATAATAAAAAGGAAGACTATTGAAGCATGATTTAATTAAAGTCAGTATTCTGCCAAAGGACAGAAACTTAGTCTTCCAAGATGTTAACTTACTCTTGATTTTAACAAAAATTGGCTCCCACATAGTCTTCTTTTTGGGATTGATTCCAACAGGCAAACCAAGATATATAATTATAAGTGAGGTCGATTAACACCTAAAAGAAGCAAAGGTTATGAGAATCCAATCCATTTTAACATTAATACCCACTAAAGCACTTTGAAGATTAAAGAGTTTTGATAATTTTAGTTCACATAAAAGCAATATGTCATATGCATATTGCAACATTAAAATTACATCATTGCCAGAAGAAGGTAAAATCCTAGAGAGGAAACCCAACTCAACCATAGAATGAACCATGATTGATAATCCTCCTACAATTATAATGAATAAGAAGGGGGACAAAGGGTCCCCTTTCCTAAGACCTATGGATAATTTTATTTCCTAGGTAGGAGAGTCGTTTAATAAAAAGGAAACTCAAGTTGAAGATAAGCAACTGTTAATCCAATGTCTCCATTTGCAACCAAAATTCATTTATTTAAGAACAGAATCAAGATAACCCTAGTTTAGTGAGTTAAAAGCCTTATGAAAGTCAAGTTTAAAGCGAACCCCACGTCTTCTGGATTTAACAAAGGAGAGAATGATCTCATTGGCAATAAGAACACTGTTAAGTATATTATGAACAGACAAGAAGGCACTTTGTTGGTGACCGATCACCTTAGAAATGATAGTTTTAAGCCTATTTGAAAGTAATTTAGAAATTATTTTGTAGAGGCTTCTAATATAACTGATGGGTCTAAAATCTGAGACACTATTTACATCCTTTTTTTTAGGAATTAATGTTGCAAAAGAAGAAGATATACCATTAGGCATCCTCCTAGAAATGTAGAACTGGTTACCAAAAGCCATAACATTAAAGTAAATAATATCCCAAGCCGCTTTAAAAAAACTAAAGTTGAAGCCATCAGGTTTAGGCGATTTTACGCTATTACAAGACCAAATTACAGCTTTAATTTCTTTCATAGAAAATGGAGCCTCCAATTGAGCAGCATCAACATTAGAAATTCTTAGAAATGTATCAGAGAGAAGGAGGGGTTTAGTAAACTGTTCTTTAGAAAAACCCAAGAGTAGTGGTCCAGCATAACTTTTCTAATATCATCACGCTCCAAAGCAACTCCCTCATTAATAGTAAGACAACCAATGAAATTAGGTTTAGCTCTATGAGAAGCAAAAAGATGGAAAAATTTTGTGTTATGGTCACCCAACTTGCACCACAAAGTAAGAGATTTTTGCCTTTATAAGCATTCTTTATGTTTTTCTTTAATCTATAATTGCCACTAGACAAAGCCCCTTTTTCTCTTGAGTGAAGATCTATGTGTAGAGTTAATCATATTGGCATATTCAAGTTCCATATCAATCTTTTCAAGATCCTCTTCCAATTTAGAAATAGCAGCATCCAAGTTACCAAACTCTTCTAAATTCCATACCTTAAAAGAGCCTTTATGAAGCTTTAGTTTCTTAATAATAAATTCACCATTAAAAGGGACTCTACACCCATCCTACCATTGCTAGATTTTTTTCAAGGAATTCAGGGGATTGAAGCCAACAATCCAAGAACTTGAAAGGCCTAAAACCTTAATTTTCGTCTTTTAACGTAAGCATGAGAGCACAGTGATCAGACAATCCTTTATGCAAGCACCATTATTTAGTATCAGGAAGTGAAAAGCCATAATCAACATTGATGAGCATTTTGTCAATTCAGCTAATAGAATTAGAGTTGCTCTATGTCAATCTTTTTCCAATTAGAGGTAAGTTAACAAGGTAGGAATTACAAACAAAAGCTTAAAAACCTTTGGAAGGCAGAAGTGATAAGGAGAAACATCTATCAGAAAGATTCAAGGTATCATTAAAGTTCCCTATAATAAGACATGGAACAAAATAATGAATCAACAAATTCTCAATCTTAGCCTAAAGGGATCTAATCACAAATAGGGTTTAGAGCGTATACATTAACAATAACATATATCACCTTTTCCTATATAAGTGTTCCTTCAATTGTAATCCAGCGAGAGCCTTTATGAACTCTAGAAGCATTGAAGAAGAGTCAGTTCTAGGAGAAAAGCAACACCCTAGAAGACCCAAATGCTGAGATATACTCATATTCAGTTGAGAAACCATTCCAAATCTGTTTAATGATTTTAGAATCAAAGGATTCCATCTTTGTTTCTTACAATAAAATTATTCCCATAAAATTCTTCTTAATAAGCCTGGCTATTGCTTTCCTTCTAACACCACTACACAAACGTCTAGCGTTCCAAAAAATAATAACCATAAAAGATTGATATCAAAATGGAAGAGAGAATAGACTATAACAAATCAAACATTGTCTTCAACATGTAGCTTCTTCCAATAAGACTTATCACCCATATCCATCTTATTAAGCTTGTGCAAGATAGATCCCGATTATCTTTAATGACCATCCCCAATTTTTTACCCAACTCCAAAGTCATAAAGGCCTCATTAGAGGGATTTATAGGATTTTCTTACAGTGATAGACACAATAGATTATTTCTATTGATGATTCCTTCATCTGACACCAAGCCATAAACATCTTATAAGTTTGAGGTGGGGCTTGGACCATTAACTGAATTATTAACCAAAAGAAGACAATACTTCTTATCTTTTTTAAAATTTTTATTTTTACCCGATTAGAGATAAAGGATTTAGATGGATGTAGAGTTTTCAAGGATATGATTTTCTTCCTATTTTTCTTGTAGATAGGAATATAAAAGGTTAGGGTTTAAAGATGGGAGAAGATTTGAAGAATCAGAAAAGGGGTGGCTTAGAGTGAACTCATGTAGTGAAGAAGGTAAAGGAAGACAATTATGGGTTGCCAAGGAGGTTAGGGGTGAAATATTAAGGGCAGTGGGCTTAGACGGAATATTGTTAGGCAAGATAGATTGACAAAGTGGGTTAGAAGAGAGATGGGCCATAGGGTCTAAACCAACCGGGCTGGGCAAGGCAATGTCATGAGAAATAACCCCACAAAGCATTTAAGAGTTATTAGTTTCTAGATGTTTCTCATCCTCTAATGAATTAATCACAGGGAGACAGGAAGACTTATCATTAGTGATAAAGTCTTGCCACATATGGGTACTGTTCACATTCTCCAAACACCTATTTATTCTTGCTAAATTCGAAATAGGCTCACCTAGGTAGCTCACATTATTTATAAAGGAATCATCTATCGAATTAGGGTGATCCATCTTCTTCTGGGGGACAATAATCTTTAAACTCGACTCTTTGATAAAAGTGGAATCAAAATTGACATTTTCATTAAAGAAAGAAGAAAATGGATCCTGACCAAAGGTTTGTGAGTCCAAAAGTTAACTAGAGGGCTTAGTGAAAGGTTCCTCAATAATTCTAATAGAAAAATCTTCCTCGTGAATTTTTAAACTGGCAAAACCAATAATGATCTCAGACATGGAACTGCAAATTAGTACCCTACCAACATTAAAATTACTTTTAGAGTTAGTTGCTTTGTCCATTTTAATAAAAGATCCCTAAAGACTCCCAATACTAGAAAAAACTTTTTTGTACCATGCATAAAGAAACACTCCTTCATAGCGAAGCCAAGTAAATCTCTTTCAATAAATATTTAAAGACTTCCAAAGCTCAATCGCCTCTGTTTAAGTTGAAATCCATTCACAAGTACTATCAATCTAAGCATCAATCACTGAACTGGAATCAATGGTGAATAAGAACATATTGCTGCCCATATGCCTATATAAGCATCTCTGAATCCTATCCTTTACCATAAGTTTCAACACAGATTCTAATAACATCAGGGCATTAGAATAACAAACCAAACTGTTCGATAGCCATTCATTATTGTCATTTAAGTTGTTGAAAATGAGTTGAGTGAAAACATTTTAGAGAGGAATGCTAGGCCTAACACTAGTGATAACTTCAAGATAAGAATGTTTGTCTTTAAAACTAAAGTTACATGGTTTAGTAGGAGCCTTCATACCATGATTTATCAAAGGAAGTACACCTTGCTGGATAGGTCTTGCATGTTTAGCAAAGTCAACCACAATTCTATATTTGCCAATCTAAACACCATTAAGCAATGTAATGACATCCTTAATGCCATTCTCATATGTAAAAAAACCAAAATGTTTACTTAATTTGCTAAGCTTTTTTAAAATGTAAACCCTTTGAACTGAGGAATAGCATGCAAAGATTTTTCTCAGACCATAAGTCAGCCAGGTTGGAGGCAGATTGTTGACAAAAAGGTTAACGAACAAATGAGTTTTGGTATGGGTAGGGAAATCATGGTGAACTTTAGGGTTTGAGGTGTTTAGTGGTTAAGGAGTTTCAATGTTTTAGGGGGGGGAGGGGAGAGTATGGCTAGGTTGGTGGCTAGAATTTATTTGCCAATCCTATAATTAAAATCATTAATATATATATATATATATATATATATATATATATATATATATATGTGTGTGTGTGTGTGTGTGTGTGTGTGTGTCCAGGCAGAGATTGATGGTTCAAAGGATGAATTAATACTTTCCCAGATCCAACTTTATTTTCCATCTCATGACTAAAGATTTTGAAGGAAATGATGGAGAATAGCAACAAATAAACCTATAAGACATTAATATCTAATTAACCCAGTGAGCTTGATTTATTGCCTTCATATTACTAGCAAGTAATTGCAAAATATTGGAATTCTAATAGCCATAACTTTGTCATTGCATGTCGACAAGGATTACTGTATTTGATAACTATAAAAATTCTTACTAATGCGGATCAAATTGTATATAAATTCTATAAGAATGGTGAATTATATATATATTTTTTGGCCTATTACAAATTTAGGAAGTGGAGATGGAAAGAGAAATTTGAACTCGGGTCTCTTTAAAACCTATAAAGATTTTGTCCGATCAACCAAAAAACGGATTATATTTTAGGGATAATTACTGTGTATTCCTTATATTTTTATCTATTACATTACTTTATCCCTGACATTTGAAAAAAATACTTATTCATTCTTAACATTTGTAAAATTGTGTACCATTTCATATTTAAAGAATAACTAATAGGTTTTAACTGTTATAAATATTAGGGATGAAATAGTATAATAGACTAAAATACTATGGATACACAGTAATTATCCTTATATTTTATTGTTAGTTACTACATGTATGATCTAAATATAGTGACCAACCTTAATATTTCCTCTTATTCAAATATCAGAATTGCTGGACTGCTCATAGGACAAATTGGAGAGACATATATTTACCTTAATATTGCAAGTTCTTTGGATTAATTAATTTATGTTCGGAACAGTCTTCCCTCGGGCACTGCTACTTCAGAATTGGGGAACTCTTAGTTGTTGTCCTTAATTACTTGTGCTAATGTGTGATACTGTGGACCTTCACTTCACATGTCCTTAATTTTCAGTTCCGCTAGATGTGAGCACAACTACTTTCGAATTCAGGTACTAGTTTATATGTTTTTTTTTGGTTCCGGTCTACTATTCAGATTTCAAGTTTTTCTAGTTCAGAATTGGCTTTTTCATTTGTAAAATTCAAATTCTCTTTATGGGACATCGAAAGTTTTTTTTTTTTTTTTTTTTTTTTTTTTTTTTTTAACTTTTAGATATTTCTTCTTCTACTCTTTTGTGATATATCATTGTTTATTATAACTTGTATTTTTCATAAAATTTTTGCTCCCTCATATCTTGCCTAGTTAGTCGTGAATTCACGTGTTGCGCGAATTTTAAATAATATATACATTTTAATATAATTATTAAATAATTTTAATAAATTTAAAACTATAAATTAATTAAATATAAAAATGAAAATTTAGAAAGTTATTATAACAAATTTATTTAATAATTTTTTATTAAAAGTATATAAAGAGAATTTGAATTTATATATATATATAAATATATATAATAATCATTGGAAAAATAAAATAAAAAAAATAAAATAATTGATAAATTATACATTTTTATTTATGTTAAATAAAGAGAAAAATGGGTTTGTAATTAAATAAAAGGTGGATGTTTTAATTAGAATAAAAGATATAATTTCTAATGATAAATAAGAATAGTATTTTAGATATACTATAATTAAAATGTTTTATATTAAATAAAACATATGCATTTAAAATAAAAATTTTTATAAAAAGAAAAAGGTAACTAAATAAATTAAAAATAAAATATATTACATTAATTTTATTTTCTTTAACTTTTATTATCATTATTTTTAAATATAATAAAATTTATTTTGAGACTATTAAATTACTATTGGAGTATATTGGAGTATGTATAGTAGTTAAGAAAATTTTTAAAAATAGAATTTCTAATGGTTTAGGAGAAATAAGTGAGTGATTTGAAATTAAAAAAATACATAGTATATAAAAACTTTTAGAATTTGAGTAGTATTAAAATATGTATAATAGTGTTTTAGTTAAAAAATAATACTAAAAAACTATAATAATATTTTATTAACTTGTAGAATTTAAATAGTATTAAAATATGTATTACAATATTTTAGTTAAAAAATAATACTAAAAAATTATAATAAATATTTTATTTTTAATAAAAATTATAATTTTTAAAAATTTGATATATTACATTATAAATTTTATGATGAATACTCAACATTTAATATATAGATATAGATATATATAGTTGTTAAAAAAAAGGATTGTGGAAATTTTGGAACAAGTTGAAAAAGGAAGGAACTTGTCACGACCCAAAACAGGGACCATGACCGGCGCTAGGGAATGAGAATTCTTTTGAATCCGGAACCCGTAGCAAGCCTAAAAATAAAATAAACATGCAATAATAACAATAACAATATAATATGCAGCGGAAATAAAAATCATAATATCATAATATTATTCACATCAACTGGATTTAAATCAAAATCTCATCTCATAGATACATAATCTCTTTAATACAAATCCAGTTTCAATATAATACATCTCTTTAAAATAAAATACATAAAATTCAATACTTTAATTCTCAACTACTGCAGTGTCTAGATAAAATAAATAAGACTCAAGTAGACAATTTACATAAAGAAGCCGGGGCGGAAGAAATCCGGCGTATCGACCTGCTACTGAGGTCTGAAGAAGTTGACTCTCATGAAAAATAGTCAACGGAGGGGAGTCAGACCTCACTGAGTGAATTACTATAATATATATACATACACACTAAGTGATAATGCATACAATCAACGGTATATATGTAATATGTATATATACAGGCAAATTCATACAAATGCAGAAAAATCATTTTTTATATTTTGTCTGAAAATCATCTTTTATGAAGGATCACATAGAACCCTAGAATATCGCAACCTCAGAAATAGTGTTAAACAACACTCTAGCCATACAGGCTCACTTAATCCAAATATATCCACTTAATCCATTTGGACAGTAGACTGGCCCCGAGACACTAAGTCAACCGAGCTCCAGCAGTCTGACTGCCAGTGTGATTGGCCCCGAGACACTTGGTCAACCGAGCTCCAGCAATCACACCCAAACCACATCTCACACATATTAATAATCACATCAAATCAATATCCACAAATAAGTTAGTATTATAGCCTAAATACTATAGGCGTACCGGTACGTACTCGGTCCTAGTGCTGCCCACTAGGTAGCACGTTCTATTGATATCCTTCATCATTAATAATATAAATCATTCATTCACAATAAATGATACATGAATTTAAATGAAATAGCAATATAAACCATATATATACCAAAAATATACCAAAAGTAAACCAGGTATATTTTGAGTATATATACGTCAAATGAATCCCATCAAATTATAACTTAAGCTGGAAATATATTTAAAAACATTTTAAATATATTTTATTCACAAAACATGCATATAATTTATTATATACCAAAAATAAACCAAAAATATACTTAATGTAAACTTAAGAAATAATCAAATTATTTATGCATATTTAATCAACATAAAACATGCATTTCTAAATCATGCATCCTAAGTATATATATATAGTATAGTAACTCACCTAATGCGCTCCACGAGACAGGTCCGACGGGTCTGGTCCACTAGCCCTCGGTCTCGGCGCAACTAAACAAGCAATGAATAACCGATATTAGAATAAACCTAACAGAAATCCTAGAATTCAATCTAGAGTATTAAAATACGGAAACAGAATTAGGGTTCGACTGGATATCACGTTTTACTAGAATTCTACCGAAAATCCGATAGAACCTCCCCTATAAAACGGACATCTCTCTACTCAAAAGAGTAGAGCCGACCCTGCAAAGAAATACACTTCGAAAAACTACACAAGGCACAATCAAAATCCCACGGTCGGACTCCAAACTACAGTCCACCGACCGGGGTCCACAAACACAGAATAATTCTAGATATACAAAAAATATCCTTAAAATCTAGAAATACATCTCATAGGTAGAAATTACATAATTAACCTTGAAACACTGTAAAAACCGAATAAAACTCATTTTATTAGAAAAATCGTATATTATATATATAATTAAAAATAATTCACGAAAAATAGTTTTAATCAGTTAAAAATACCAAATATTTTGTAGAAATCATTTTTATACCTTAAATAACTATTAAAACCAATTAAATTACATTTTTAGACAATTTAGGGTAAAATTACCAAAATACCCTTATATATATAAATATACTTAAATTACTTCAAAAATTCACCAAAAATTATACAATTATCCAAAAATTAATTTTCTCAACATATTTATCAATAATATTAATAATTAAACTCAATTAACCAATTAAATTCAAATAAAAACACATTTAACCCTAATTTCTCAAAATCACATAAACTTCAATAATTCAAAATAAATACTTAGAAATTCATAAAAATTCCAAATAAATTCCTATAATTCATTTCAACACGTAATTTAACCATAAACTCCAATTTCATAATTTAAATAATTAATTTCCGAAAATTAGAAAATAATATTAAAATATTCAAAAATACCCAAAAATCCAAAAAATCTCCAAAAATTCTGCAAAAATTCATACATGAAGATTAAGCTACTAGGAACAACATTTGTGAAGGGATTTTCCATGGATCATCCAATTCGAAGCTCAAAAAAATCAAAAACCCTAATGTGATCGAAATTGAAAATTCGAAACCTAAGCAATTCTAGACCATTTTAGCTCAAACCAAAGTTAGAATCACACTCACCGGAGCTCAAGGAGAAGAAAGAGACCGGCGGTGTCGAAAATGGTGGTTGGAATCGACGTGAACGACGATGGATCGATTTTCGGCTTCTCCGGCCAAAATCGACTTCCAGGCGCCGGAAACGGCTACTTCAGGCGGCGAAAAAGGTTGGGGAAGGCGGTGGCACACCCACGGTGAAGAAACGGCGTGACAGGCGTCCGGACGGCGAGGAGAAGGTGATCGGGGAAGGTGTAGTCGGGGGCAGTTTGGTAATTTTCCAATTCTTTTGTAATTTGACAAATTTTAATGTATATATGTATATATATATACTTTACACTATATATTAAAATAATATTAAATTACACACATTAAATATACACCACACACATAAAATTTAATATTTTAATAATTTATACTAAATAAAATTAATTAAATAACAATAAAATAAATAAATAATTAATATAATATTAGGGTAATAATAAACCCTAATTAAATAAATATACACACACAGACTTTATTTAATAATTAAAAATACGTATGAGTTCATGCAAGTCCGAAAATATATTTAAAATAATTAATAATACATTGTTTACGTGAAAATTTCCCCGAAAATACAAGTCCCGGGAAAATTTTAAGTAAAACACTGAAAATAATACACAGTAATTAAAATAGGTTTTAAATACATATTAACTCGTAAAAATATCATATAAAATACAGAAATTATTAACACTGCATATCCCGATACAGTGTAAAAATATTTTAAAAACACGAGATATTACAGAACTAATGTATATAAATATATCCACCATCTCATACATGAGAAATTATATTATAAAACTGGTGTTGTCTTTCCAAGTCATACAGTAACATAAAAAAAAAATTCGTTCATGGTATAATTTCTCCTATATTTGTAAAATTAGCTTATGGATATTGTTTTTGCCTCATTATTGCAGATTTCCGAAATTGCTTTCAGAAGAAAAGAAACTTCCATAGGCACTCTTTTTTTTGTTTAGAAGAAGAGTTTCACTGTGAACAGAAATTTAATCTATCTTTAATATCATAAAAAAAATTTATCATCTAATTCCTCAGCTCAATAAATTTTATAGGTTTCTGTTAATTGACATGCGATATATAAACCGTTACCGTGGGAAAAAAAAAAGGGTTTCAAAAACTGAGTTAAAATTAATTTCTTTACTAAACTGGATATGTATGATCTTTTTGACAATTAAAGTACCAATAAAGTGAAATGTAACTGGGTATTTAGGAATGAAAAGTTGTAAAAAAAAAAAAAGAGTTCAAGTTGATACTGGAAGCCATTACATTTAGGATCTCTTGCAGTCTCCAAGGAGTTTAAGTTATCATTCTCATTCACTTTATCTAAAAATAATTGTTTTATTTATTTAAATTTAATTTTTTTAATATTAAATTCAGTATTTTTAATTTATTATAAATTTTTCTAAATACTCATTAATATAAATCTATTTGATTTGTTAAATAAAAATTTAATTGAAATTGAAATTTATAATAAAATCTTTTCATCTAAATATAGCATTCACTTTGAGAAAAATAATTTTACAATAAAATTTTTGGTGAACCATTGACATCTAAAGTTAGTAAACTCTAATTAATTTGATTCGATTTGGATAAAACTATAAAGGTAGTAAATATTTTATAGCAACTAATATAATACGATTGCATAGATCACAATTCAAATTCAAGATTTTTTTAAGGAAAAATAATCTCTATTAGTTGATCCAACAGTTCTTAATTTTTACAATAATTTTTTTTATGCATCCAATAATTAGTAGTTACAAATCCAATTATTTTAAAATTGAGTTAGATGAAATCATAATAAAATAAATTTCTCTTAATATTTATTTTCTACACATGGAAATTTCAAATTCACAACCTTACTTAACATGTCTATAAGAATATTCTTACTTTCTTAGTCGACCAATTTCATTAATTAGTAAAGGTGGAGAACATTATGGTTGGGGGAAAGTTTTCCTCCATTGGCAAGTAGTAACTCAGATATGATATCATCTAAAGTGCTGTATGCTCATATTTCTTAGAAAAGGTTCCTGGCAAGTTTTGAACTACAAGTTAAGTTTTTTTTTTTTTAAAAAAAAAAAAAACTTAAAAGTCAAGTTAAGAGAAAGAATCACATATATAATAATATAATTATCTAGTTGTAATTTCAATTATATACATTGAGTTACAAAGCAAAATTATTTACTCAATGACAACAAAAAATAACTATCCTTTATATATATATATATATATATATATATAACTCTCTTCACATGGCGTAACCTAAATAGTACTGTCGTGGCTAAAAACAATTCCTTTTCCTTTCCTGTATTTTATTGAATTTTTGAAAAAGACCATAAGGGTAAAAGTGAAAAAAAATTAAAAATTTTATCTTTTCCTCCGTTTACATGTTGCGCTAGGCTACATGTATTATTATTTTAGTCATTCTATAGTTCAAATATTTTATATATACAAATGGAAATAGAATTATTAAATTATTACTAATTTAATTATAACTACTGATACAACACATATTAATATATAAAAATAATAAACGGTTGTAATTAATAAAAATAAATTCAACGGTTATAATTAGTCCTTCTACATGTAATTAATAAAAATAAATTCACTTATATAAATATAAACCTGCTTATTTTTTTTATATATCCAATAATATTATTAATCGCATGTCTAAATACTTATTGATTTGTACCTAATTATTAACATAGTTACTTGAACTGTCAGTAATCATCATCTTCATCTTCTCTTAAAGATTAATTATAGGTTCATAATTAGTCATTACCATGACGTACACTGAATGCAGCTATTGCAATGTGCATTTAGAGCAATTTTAAATGTGATTTTATCTTTTCTGGACAGTTTCATCACGAAACTATCAACTGTGTAAGTTGTGTATATATATATTTACATTAACGTAGAAGTGTTCCATGCATATTTAAGACTATTAGTTATCGAACATAATAATAACATGAATTTACATACTCGTAGCGATGAAATCAACCCATCAACTTATGGTGAAAGAATTACAGTTTTAAGCATTGATGGTGGTGGCATTAGAGGTATTATTCCAGCAACCATGTTGAGTTTCCTGGAATCCAAACTACAGGTATACATGCATTTCAAAATCATGCAAATGTTAGATACTAACATAACAATCGAATTTTTATTTGTTTAGGCAAAAAAAAGAAAAAAATGATGCAGTCCATTTACTATGATATACCAAAGTGAATTTAATATTGATGTCTTATTCACAATCATTATTGTGTGCCAAGCGAGTGATGTAATAGTCACTTCTCTCCAAGCCTACGAAATGGTGTAGATTCAAACCTTTCTGTCATCGAACATGCTATATATATTGTGCAGGAACTAGATGGAGAAGATGTTAGAATTGCAGATTACTTCGATGTGATTGCAGGGACAAGCACAGGTGGTCTAATAGCAACCATGTTGACTGCTCCTGATGAAAACAAGCGTCCTCTATACAGAGCAAACGATCTAGTTCCCTTCCACCTCAAACATTGCCCTAAAATATTTTCCCAGTCCTGGTATAATATTAAGCATCATTTCTATATATATGCTTAGCTGATTTAATTTGTGGGTTATTTCTAAATTTATATTTGAATTTTTTACAGGGAAACAATTATGAAAATGAAAGCTTTAATGGGACCAAAGTACTATGGTAAGTATCTAAGAAAGGTAATTCGTAAGATACTTGGAAATCGACGACTTCATGAGACTGTAACTCGTGTTGTTATACCCACATTCGACATTCGATTACTTCAACCTGTTGTCTTCTCAACTTTTGAGGTATGATATTCAATTAATTAACTTCTAAATTTAATCTTAGTTAATTACAGGATTGTTCATGATTATAGCAGAAAATAACGTGTGTGTGTATGAATATATTCTTTGCATGCAGGCAGAAATTGATGCTTCAAAAGATGCTTTGTTATCTGATATTTGTATCAGCACTTCCTCAGCTCCAACTTACTTTCCTGCTTATTATTTTCAAATTAAGGATTCTGAAGGGAACTGTAGGGAGCTCCACCTTGTTGATGGGGGCAAAACAGCAAATAATCCTGTAAGTTGAGATTTTTTTTTTTTCAAAAAAATTATTTAGGAAAGAAAAGAGGTACATATCGAACTCATAATCAATCTTTTACTATCATGAAATGAGTTTCTATCACTAGACTACTCAAATTTCGGCTGAGTTAAAAGAAATCGTGTTAAATCGTCAAAAGTGACATTTTGCAGCTTTTTTTTTTATATAGTTTTATTTAAAATTTTTCTTCTTTACTTCTGCAATTTAAAGTTAATATATAATCCGTTTTCGTTCTACATAGCTCTGATTAAAACTCATATTCCAGTTAGACTTTTCAAAATCAAAACATGCAATCTTGTTCGGACAAGGAATTTTTTTTTTGTCTAAAAGAGATAAAAAGAATGTATATAGAAAGAAGTAACTTATAAAATAGATGGTTTTATTTTGAAAGGCATTACTGGCAATGAAACCAACTAGAACAGTGTTCCTGGATCCTGACAACTTGCCAGCACAAGCTCTACATTATGGGAAGTATTTGGTGATATCGTTGGGCACTGGAACTTCTAAGGTGAACAAAAAGTACAGTGCAAAATCAGCTGAGAAATGGAGAATTCTAAGCTGGATTTATAAAGAAAGCCATTCTTCATTAGTCGATGCTTTTACACATGCCATTGGCAACATGGTTGAACTTCATATGTCCTTGATTTTCAGATCCAACAAATGTGAGCATAACTACCTTCGTATTCAGGTACTCTTATTAATTAATTAATTTATCATTTGATAGATTTTTATTGTCCTTAAAATTATGTCCTGATTAATTAAAAAAATTAACTTTAGATAAAAATATTTTCTTGACGAATTGCGAATTAGGATGACACATTAAGTGGGGATGTATCATCAACCGATAAAGCAACCCAAAAGAATTTGGAAGAACTTGTGAAGGTTAGTGAAGAGCTTTTGCAGAAACCTGTTTAAGGTTAATCTAGACAATGGCATTTTTGAAACAGTTGAAAATGGAGGCACTAACGCAGAAGCCCTCATAGGGTAATTTAATCCTTATATCATTTTCAGAAAAAAAATTTCAAAAAATTTATATATTAAACACTATATAACATTAACATTTTTCATGCTTTTTTTTTTATTTTGAACTTACAATATGTCGGTTTTGTTTTTGTCTTTACAGATTTGCAAAATTACTACCAGAAGAAAGAAAACTCCCGCAGGCAGAAATTTCAGAAGTGTCAAAAATCCAGCATACATAGTTGGTGAGAGGTATTTAAATGGTAATTCCTTTTTAAATATATCATGAGGTATAGAGTTCGATTTCTATCGATTTAAAAGAGAATCAATCCATCATATAACTTTCTAATTTACTAAAAAAAACCAGTATACATAATAAATAGTAATATATGATTAAATGAAACGAAATAATTAAAATTCTAATTTTAGGAAAAGAAAAATCTTTCCAAATGGAGATTGTATTTTACTTATACAAGTGTTTGATATATATGTACTAAATTAAAATGTGTACTTAATTAGTACATCATGGAATAAGAAAAAGGTATGGAATTTTCAATTGTCAATGAAATTTTCAAAAATGTCATGCACAATATTTTTAAAACCAAAATGTCATGTTACGTACAGTGGCCCATATGTACATGGAGGAATACTGATAAAAAATAGGCAAAAGAGTCTACTAAACCGATAGGTTTTTTAGCTTTAAACCTTTAAAATTTTATTTATATATTTAATCTCTCAAATTTTATAAATTTTAAATTTTAAATCTTTATATTAATTTTTTAATAAAAATTATTTTTTTATCAATGAAATTTTATTTTTTTAATATTTATATTATTTTTTACCTTTTAATATTTATATATCATTTTAAAAAATTTTTACTGATAAAAAATAAATTTAGTTATTTTAATTTTTAACATTGTAAATTAAAAATATAAATTTATATACATTTTTAAATATTTTTAAATTTTAAAAATAAATAAACAAGTTAATTATAAAATAAAATATAACAATAAAACTACTATTTTCAAAATAAAATATTACGATAAAAAAGAACGCCATAATTAAAAGATATTATAACAAAAATATTTTATAATTCTTCAAAATTTAAATTTTATAATTTTAATATATTTTTAGTTTTTTGTATAAAATTTTAATTAAATTATTGAGAATAATATTTTATAATATAACTTTTATAAATAGTAAATACCAATATATATTTGTACATCACCAAAAAACGGTAATAGATTTTTCAACCAATTCAAACTTTTATAACTGTTATTTTAATCTTTATTTTTATCATGCTTTTTGGGTAAATGAAAAAAATTTATATTATAAAAATTTATTGACAATAATTTAAAATATTGTGAAAAACAGTAGTATTGTTATAATTTTTTTAAATTTAGCATAATAGAATTAACTTGTTTTTTTATTTTTAAAATTTAAAATTATTTAAATATGTATATAACAATTTAAAATATTATAAATTAAAATAAGTAAATTTATTTTTTAGTACTAGTGAAAAAATTTTAAAAGTGGTATAAGTGTTAAAATGTAAAAAATGGTATGAATGTTAGAAATATAAAACTTTAGGGATTAAAAGGAAATAATTTATGTTAAAAAATTGACAGAAGGTTTTAAAACTTCAAATTCGTGAAGTTTAAGGGCCTAAATATACAAAATAAAACTTTAGAGGTCTGAAAGCTAAAAAGCCTAAATTTTAGGTGTCTCAAGATATATTTTGCCTAAAATATTGTATGATGTAAATAAGACTTTTTTATTATAATTTTATTTATGTTATTTATTTATCAAGATGTATTTAAAAGAAAAATACTATGATTAATATTATTAGTATCAAAAGGTTTATTTATTCTCAAAAAAATCACGTGGCTAAAAACCCTATCTTAATTTATTTAAAAACTTTGGCTGTCTCTCATCTTTTCTCTCTAAATTTCTTCATAAAAATGTTTTATTTTTAGTTATTGTCGATCATCTTTTAGATTCACGATGGTCAATTATTGTTCTTTTTTATTTCTCCGTAGTGGTCCATCCTTTATGGATTATATATTTCTATCCATTGTAAAAATTTTGTTGATATTTCTACAACTGAACTCAGTTAAAGATAAAAAAAAATCAATTTATGGCTAATCAATGCCACAAAGATCATACAGATTGTCAAATAGATTGTTGAATTGCAAATTAAAATAGCTCTGTCAATGAAATTAAAAAAAAATGACAAATAATTTTATGATTTAAGTGCAAATTTGTGTTAGTATTTCTTGATTTATTTATATTATTTGTTAATTAAGATGTATTTTTACTGTTTAATAAATGTGTTTATCTAGCCATTTACAATTATTTTTTGAGTGTGCTAGGTAATTTGAGGTTCACCAACTTGATTTGACTTCTAATTAAATGATTGAATGTAGGTTAATGGACCTAAAACCTACAAGCCTAGTTGTAATGAGGGTAACTAAATTTAATATAATTGAAAATGTCTTGTTGATGATTGAAAAAAAAATAAATATGATAAAATGTTAGAAAACTTAAATTGAATTAAAATGGAGAACTGAAAAGACTGTAGAGATCATTGAAAATAAATTAAAGAATTGGTTTGCCAATGAAATTTGATTTAACATAAATTATTGTTTGTACCGATCCAGAATGGCCCAAATGCACTTGACCAAAGCCCTCAATTAAATCCAAACCCACTTTGCAGGGCCCAGTTGGTGTTTGAATGGTTGTCCATCAGTCAAGACTCATTTTTGGCAAGTCATATGCATACCTTGATCTAAGGAAATTAGAAAATTTACCTTATTGTAATTTAGGAAGGTTTTTACTTGATTTATTTTCTTGTTATAGATTAGGCAAGCTTTTACATTGATTTATTTCCTTAAGCTTAATTTCATATGATTCTGTTTCCATAATTGGTCGGGCTCTAGGATTTATAAAAGCTAAAGCAATGTATTATAATAAGGTCTCTACACATTTTCAATCAAAAACTAAATATATATTGCTTTAAGCTATTTTCCAAATCCCAGTGATTAAAGCTTCTCGATGAAGCAAACCTCTTATTTAATCTAAATCAAATAGGTTAAAAGGGATTTGAACCTGTTTCTTGTCCTTATCACCACCCTGATCTCATGATAAAACCATTATTCTTTAATACAATCTGCTATTATATTGTAAAAGGCTTACACAAACCTATTTAAATAATTAAAAAGTGCTTAGGCCAATTCTTAATATTATTGAGGCCAAACATCTTTTTGGCACGCCTAGTGGGACACTTGTGTACCTGTGTAGAGGAGATCACAGAGAGCCATTACCATGAGCAAATCTAGTGAGAGGACTGCTTCAAACCATAAGACTGATGCATCAAGTGGTCATGTACAAAAGCATGGCCGAAATGAGCCCTTAGATGATATAGAGGAGTATAATCATGCTCTGCCACCTAGGAGACAGCCCATCCTTGGCAGGGAAGATGTGGATTTTCTTAAAGATAAGGGGTATAGGGAGAACCATACTCTTTTTAATGACCTCATTGCATAGATGTCAAGAGTCTTAAGGTAGATTCTACAGAGGAATGAGTTGATGCAGATGTAGCCCCAGAAGCAACTAGAGGAAATCAATGTCAACATGCATTGCATGGCATTAATTCTTGAGAATAAACAAAATATGGAACTTCTTACGTATGCCTTAGATAGTAACAGACCTTGTAGTCATAACTTACAGTACGGTAATGTGCGTCTACTGAGAAGACCCGATGATAATGAAAGAAGTTATCAAACTCGATCTGTTAACTATAATGGTAATAGTTATTAAGTCGAGCGACAGGCCACAACCCTAATTGGGCTGGTACTGTGTTCATATATAATGAATAAGGTCAAATTATTGAATTAACCTAGGCCAAGATGTAGACCCATATAGTAATCAAACACAGTATAATAATAATGACTACAAGTATGAGTATCGACCGCGTATGACTATTAAGAGACACTTTGGAAAAAATGGAATAGATTTCAAACCCATTTATAGGCTGACGTATAATAAACCCTATCCTGACTATATAGATAAATTACATTCTTTTCTTAATGGAAACAAAGTCCTCGAATTTATATTATTCTCAGGTGAGGAAAAACATCAATCTTTAATTGAATATGTTGCCTAATTCACAGTACAATATGGAGAGGCATTGACTAACAACTTTTGGAGATTGAGACTCTTTGGTAATTCTTTGGCTAAATCGGCTTTTACTTGGTGCACACACTTGCCTTATAATTCCATAAGTACTTGGAAAGACTTCTAGGAAAAATTCTATGTGGAATTTTATAAGGCCAAACCCGATATATCCTTGGTTGATTTGGCCAAAATTTTTTAGTTACCAAGAGAGTCCGTGGAAAAATACGTAATACGATTTTGTAGACTTAGGACTCAGAGTATTTCAGTTATTAGTAAGGCCAAATGTGTCCTTATGGTTGTCATGGAACTAAACTATTCTATGAGGGAGCACTTTGAGGGACGCTATTTCAGGAACTTATTTGAGTTAACTGCTCAGGCTGCTAGTTATGAAAGGTTACTTAAAGAAAAATAACAAAGAAGGTCTTCCTCAAAAGGGACTTATTATCAGGACCCTCTTGATATATCAACCATTAATAAGGAATATGAGACTGACTTTGATGATGAGACCATCAACGTGGCTGAGTGTGTTGGGACTAAGACCAAGGAATGTCAGGCCCTTAAGAGGTCAATAACGATAAAAGAAAAGAAGAAAAATCCTAAGGAAAATCAAATAACAAAGGAGTACTCTTTTAACCTTACTAAGGCTGATGAGATATTTGATGCTCTAATAAAAGATAGACAAATTAAATTATTTAACATCCATGATATCTCTCTTCTTAAGGATTGGACTGGTAAAGAATATTGTAAGTGGCATAATTCTTGGAGATATTCAATTACCAACTATGTCATTTTCAGGAATGTTATTCAGAAAGCCATTGATAATGACAAGCTTTTATTCCTAGGAAAGGGGAAGGCCCAGATTATCAGCGTAATATTCCCTAGAATACCTTGTAATATGATTTTCTCAAAGATATAAGGTCTTTGGTGCAGGGAAAGGTGAACTATGGACTCCTGGTCGGCCTAGAGAGTGGAGCTGAAACTCCTAGAAGTAGAAGATGAAGGAGAAGACTTAAAGGTGAACAGAGAGGTCACGATCACTTATGAAGAATAAGTAACATGCTTGACTTGTCAGTATCTTTCAAGTAAACTCCCAGAAAGCATAGTAGGTCTCCTAGACATGTGAAATGAGACTAACATGGTTCTATTAATCAGTTAAAAGAAGCCAAGGTGACACATTCGGCTAATGAAAGAATATGATCTCACTCACCTAAGAGGAGGAGGCTAAGAGATGAATAAGATAAGACTTCCTTAAGTCATAAATGTCATTCGTCAAATCGACCAAATGCCAAGACTTTTAAGCCAAAGGCAAATGAGGACTGGCAAAAGTATAAGCTTAAGAATGATGTTTTCAAGAGGGTATGGCATCTTGACAAAGATTGGAGGATTAGTATGACTAAGACCTAAAAAAGGAGAATGTAAAGGCTTCACCAATCAGCTAAGCAGAATCATGAACCATCCACTTTTAGTAGTTTAGCAAGAAGGCCTTAAGCAGATGAAGAGAAAGATACTAATTGACCTTTGAGGCTTGAGAAGGATAGGACTCCCATAAAAAAGGAGCATGAAATGAGAATTGTTGATGGTAGGGATCACATTATGAAAAATATGTATGGTGAAAAAATTAATACCTATAAGAAGCCTTACTCTAATTTCAACCTACACAAGTAAGATAAGGGCAAAGGGAAGGTGTAGTGGTACTAGTCTACAAAAGAAGGCAAAATCAATGATGGTTTACTTCCCTTACCCTCACCAAAAGGAGAAGTCTTGGGCTCTGCTATTAATATTATAACTCTACTAAATGACTTCAAACCAAAGCTTATCTAGAGATCCACTTTGGATGGGGATGTTATCACCCATGATGATTGGGAATTGGATAACGGACGAGGGGCATCCTTAACCATCCCACAACCTAACATCTTGATGACCAGACATATTCAATCACTGTATATTAAGGTTGATTTCAATGGAGTGGAAATAAAGAAATTTTTAATAGACAATAGTGTTGGAGTTAACATTCTACCACTTCGTACTCTGAAAAAAATCTAGGTAGAACTCAAAGACCTTAAGAAAATTGATACTATAATGATAAATTTTGTAGGACATGATATGAGCTTTTGAAGGGTTCATTGTATTGAATATCAAAGTAAGGAAACATGAGTCACAAGGGGGATTCTTCGTCATGGATGTGAAAACTAATTATAATGTGCTATTGGGTAAGGATTGGATTTACTCCAATGCTTATGTGCCTTCTTCTCTACATCAAATATTGTTCATTTGGAGGCTTGAAGAAGATATAGAGGTTATCAATGAGGATCCTAACCTATTTGGGGAAGAGGCCTTTCATACAAAGGCTATGATGTACTTGCCTCATTTTACTAGGTCCAATAAGGGCTCTAAGCCAAATATTTCAATATATTGGCCTACAGCAACTACAGCTTAAGAAGTTGGCCAATCATTTATTACCAATGATGATGATGATGTTATAAACCTCTTCAATCAATAGGCAAGTCTAATCAGCCAAGTGCATCTACTAAGAAGAAGAGCAGGATCCCATAGGCCAATTGAAAGTTAGTGATATACATATCCTCGCTAGCAACTTGGGAGATAGTCTTGTTCAAAACCCAAATATTCTGAAGCAAATAAATATAAGGATTGAGGTCGATAAATGGCTAATCTACATCAGCTCCAAACTTAGCTCAAAATTTAAAGAAAGGCTAGTGGAATTACTGAGGAAGTATAAGGACTATTTTGCTTGGATATACAAGGAGATGCCTAGTCTTGACCGACAACTGGTGGAATATGAGTTGTCAATCAAGCCTAGTTATCAACCTTACATTCAACCTCCTATAAGAATTTCTAGGGATGTAGAGAATTTAGTGGCTGAAAAAATCAAGAGGCTTACTGAGGCAGGGTTTATCAGAAAAGCACAATATACCTAGTGGTTATCGAACATAGTCTCTGTAGTAAAGAAGAATGGAATGATCAGGGTATATATGCCCATGGCCGATATGCTCATCATTGCTGCATCAGGCCATTACATCCTCAGCATTATAGACGGTCACTTGGGCTATAATCAAATAAAAATAAAAAAGACTAATGTGAGTAAGATGGCTTTTAGGTGTCCTAGTGCGCTTGGGAGCTACAAGTGGGTTGTAATGCCATTTGGTTTTAAAAATGCTGGAACTACATATCAATGAATAATGCATGAGATCTTCAACTCATTAATTAAGGACTTCATAAAAGTATATATAGATGATGTGATCGTTAAGTCTAAGGTTAATGAATAACATTTGGCTTATTTAATAAAGACATTTGAAAGAATGAGGCTCCATTGACTTAAAATGAACCCTTTTAAGTGTGCATTTAGAGTATCAGCAACCCATTTTCTGGAATTCTTAGTGCACTAGAGGGGGGTGGAAATAAACACCAACAAGACTAAGGCAATCATCCAAGTTGCACTGCCTAAGTCCAAAAAAAAATTGCAAAGGTTAATTGGACAAATAAACTACCTCAGGAGATTCATATCCAATACAATAGGCCGATTAAGGATTTGGTCACCATTACTAAAACTTAAAGACAAGGAGGAGTTTGAATAGACATATGAACATTAACATGCATTCGATTAGATTTAAGCATACCTAACTCACCTACCAATCATGATTGCCCCTAGGCCGAATCAGCCCTTAATTCTTTAAATTTCGGCCTTAGAAATCTTTATGCGTAGTTTACTCACCTAGGAATAGGAAGGATATGAACAGTTAATCTGCTACCTCAGTCGGGCATTAATAGACACAGAGACGAGGTACTCACCCATCGAAAAGCTTGGGCATTATTTATACTTCACATGCTAGAAACTTAGATACTACTTGCTTTCTTCTAATTTATGGGTGATTAGCCAAATTGATGTTATCAAATACATATTATCAAGGCCGTTCCTTATAAATCAGCTTAGTAAGTGAGCTGTGGCATTGTTAAAGTTCACATTATAATACATACTTTATAAAGCTATTGAAAGAAAAGTGTTAGCAAACTTCTTGGCCAATCATCCTACACTGGAAATAATAGTTAATCTCTGTGAAACTAAAAGATGGAGAGTTTAGTTTGATGGTTTAAGAGCATCACTGGGCTTGGGGGGTAGGAGTGCTTTTAGAATCTCCTCGCAGTATTAAGAAAAAGCTATCATTTTTGCTTTATTTTCCTTGCATTAATAACTAGGCTAAGTATGAAGCACTTTTGATAGCACTTGATATCCTTGTTGAACTTGGGGTGCATAAAGTGGATAGCTTTAGAGATTCAATGCTGGTTATAAAGCAAGTCTTAAGAGAATATGAGTGCGAATCGGCCACACTGGGGATGTATTGCAATAAAGTCCAACACATGATAAAAGGCTTTTCAAAAGCCCAACTCTAGTATCTAGAAAGGGAGTTTAGTGATGAAGCAAATGATTTGCATAATTGGGCTTTAGTTATAAGGACAAGATCCAATCTATCCTAACATTGATCCGACCTTATTCATCTTTACTACTGATGGCTAACGATCTTTGCTTATGGGTTATTACTATTGATCTGGAGGCTGATTGGAGGATGAAAATCAAAGAATACCTTAACAACCCGTCGCCATTGGCCAAATGACAAATCAGAGTCCTAGCAACTAAGATGCTGTAAGTAGATGAAGAGTTATATAGAAGATTGGTCTCAAGAGAACTATTAAGTGCATCGGTCCTAAGGAAATAATGCTAGTCATGGCCGAAGCTCATGAAGGAATTATAGGAGCACATCAAGGGGGGAGGAAGACAAAGTGGTTGATATGACAATATGGGTGATGGCCAACTATGGAAAAGACTATAGTAATTATGCCAAAAGGTGTGAAGCTTGCTAGAAGCATGGACTGATCCAGCATACTCTAGCAGAGGAGTTCCATTCCATCGTTAAACCTTGGCCATTTAAAGGATGGGCGATGGACATAATCAAGAAGGTTTAACCCCCATCATCCTAGGGACATAGCTTTAAACTTGTTGCAATGGATTGTTTCAGTAAATGGATAAAGGCCAATCCTATGAAGATTGTTAATCAGTAATCATTCATGCACTTTATCACCAAGCAAATCATCCTTCGATTTGGGATTTTGGTGCCCATAACCATGGATCAGAGCACAATATTTACAGGGGAGGAGATTCAGGCTTTGGTAAAGAACTACAAAATCAACACTCGTCCCCATACTATGCCTATAATATCCCGAGTTTTTAAATAATTTTAAACTGCATCGGGATATGCAGTATTAATAATTTATATATATATATTTGATTATTTAATTAGTTTGTTATTTATTAAAGTCATTTTTAATTATTTTAAGTTTCTTACGTAAAATTTTCCTGAGAGTTTTATTTTTGGGAAAATTAAAACCTAAATAAATAATTATTAATTATATTGGTCGAATTTATGAATTTGCATAAGTCCATGCACGATTTTAATTGTTGTATTAATATACGTACATATACATGTATATATACACATTTTAATAATTAAGGTTTGTTTTTAATTAAATTTATATTATATAGTTTTAATAAATAATGTGTGTTATATATATGTATATGTATGTAAATATTATTAGTTTAATATGTGGTGTATATATATTTTGGAATATAATAATAAAATATTATAATAATTAAAGTTACCTATATATATATATATATATATATATATATATATATATATATATATACAAAAAATGAAAGTTTGATATATTTACAACATTGCCATTCTTCTTCCCTAAACACTCCCGACGCATTTCTTCCTCCTCCACCACTGCAACTTTTGTTCTCATGCTATCGGAATGCCTCTCAACCACCCTCCTCCTTCCTAAGCTCCCTTCGTTGCCCTTTCTTCCCTTTTCCAGCGTCGTTTGGCCGGTTTTCTTCTAAGAAATCGAAAATCACCCTCATCGCCAATCAACGTGATTTCGGCCACGATTTTGAGTGTCACTGGTCTTTATCTCTTCTTTGAGCTCCAGTGAGTGCATTTCTAAGCTTGGTTTCACTTGATTTGGTCTAGATTTTCCTAAGTTTCCAATTTTTAATTTTTGCCTATATGAGTTCTTAATTTTTTTGAGCTTCAATTTTAATCATTCAAGCTAACTTCCTTCACAAAGATTGATCCTAGTAGCTCAATCTATATCCTGTAATTTTTGTGGAATTTTTGGAATTTATTTTGATTTTTGAGAATTTTTTATTATTTTATTAATATTTTCTAATTTTCGTAAATTAATTAAATAATTTGTGAAATTGTGATTTATGGTATTTATAGAGGTTTAAATTAATTTTAGAAATTAATTTGTAATTTTTATGATTTTTGTGTAATTAATATAATTTTATTTATTTTAGGTGAATTTTGGAAAATTAGGTTAAATTAGTATTTTGTTAAAATTAATTGGTTAATTGAGCATAATTATTGATTTTATTAAATTATATGTTGAGAAAATAACTTTTGAGTAATTATATAATTTTTAGTGAATTTTTGAATAATTATTGTATATTATGTGAATTTATATATATTAGGGGTATTTTGGTAATTTGGTAATAATTTGGTTGAAAATTAAATTAAATTGGTTTTAATAATTATTTGAGGTATAAAAATGATTTTTACAAAATATTTAGTATTTTTAACTAATGAAAACTATTTTTTGAAAATTATTTTCAAATTATATATAATATACTATTTTTGTAAATAAATGAATTTTTATTGATTTTTTTATATGTTTTTGGGCTAATTATGTAATTTAGATTTATAAAATGAATTTCAGTTAATATTTATGAATTTATCGAGAATTATGGATTTCTAATAATATTTTATTAAAATTAGGGTTTTTATGTATTTATCGATAAAATAATTATTTTTAGCGTTTAAATATCTAATTTGCTATATTTTGATTATTAAAGGATATTTTTGGAATTTAAATGTGTTATGTGCATATTTTGTGAATTGTGAATCTTGGTCGGTGGAATTGTAGTTTGGGAGTCTGACCGAGGGGTTGTGACACTGTTTTTACTCAAAGTGTGTTTCTTTGCAGGACCAGCTCTACTCTTTGAGTAGAGAGATGTCCGTTTTACAGGGGAGGTTCTGTCGGGTTTTTGGTAGAATTCTCATAAAATGTGATATTCGGTCGAATCCCTATTCCTATTCTTATTTTGTGTCTGGTATTCTTAGATTGAGTCTCTAGAATTACATTAGATTTATTCTGATTTCATATTGTTGTTGTTTATTTAGTTGCGCCGAGATTGAGGCCTAGTGGGCCAGGCCTGTCAGACCCTTCTTATGGAGCGCATAACTATGAGTTGTTATTTTATATATACGTGTTTTAGGAATGCATACTTTAGAAATGTATGTTTAAATTTTATGAATTTTGCATAAATGATTTAATAAATGCTTAAGTATATTTTAGGTATTTTTTTGTATATTTTAAATTAAATGCATGTTTTATTATTGAATTATACTTAAAATGCTTTTAAGTATATTTATAGTTTATTTTATATATAAATTGAATTTATTTGATGTATATATACTCAAAATATACCTGGTTTATTTTTGGTATATTTCTAGTATATATATGGTTTATATTATTATTTTAATTAACGTCATGCATCATTTATTTTATGAATGTATGGATTTGTTTTAAATGAAGGATATCAATAGAATGTGCTACCTAGTGGGCAGCACTGAAACCGAGTACGTACCGGTACAATGATAGAATTTAGGTTAAATTACTAACCTATTTATGGATATTGATTGGATTGATTTATTTGATGTGTGTTATGATTGAGAGTGTGATTGCTGGAGCTCGGTTGACCAAGTGTCTCGGGGCCAATCACACTGACAGTCAGACTGCTGGAGCTCAGTTGACTTAGTGTCTCGGGGCTAGTCTACTGTCCAAATGGAACAAGTGAATTTATTTAGAATAAGTGAGCCTGAGTGGCTAGAGTGTTGTCTAACACTATTTGAGGTTGCAATCATTTGGGGTTCTATTTGATCCTTTATAATCGGATATTATTTTCAATATTTATATAAAATGATTTTACTGCATCTATGTGTATTTGCCTGTATATATATTATTGAATGTGTGTATTGTCATTTAGCTATGCATGTATATATATTATAACAATTCACTCAGTGAGGTCTGACTCCCCTCCGTTGACTATTGTTCAGGAGAGTCTTCGTCTTCAGACCTCAATAGCAGACCTTTGCACCGAATTTCTTCTGTCCTGGCTTTACTATGTAAACTGCTTACTTAATTTAATTTTGTATTCTAGACACTGCAGTAGTTGTTTTAGTAAGCAGTATGTATTATATATGTTTGAGATTTGTATTTTAAAGAGTTGAACGAAAATTTGTATTAAAAGATTATCTATATATGAGATGAGTTTGTTTATTTAAATGAGTTGGTGGATTATATTTATTGCATATGAGATTTTAATTTCCGCTGCAAAATATTTTATTTATGTTATTATTATTGCTTGCTTTTATTTTATTTTAAAGGCTTGCTACGGGTTCTGGATTCGAAAGAATTCCCGTTCCCTAGCGCTAGTCATGGCCCCTGTTTTGGGTCGTGACAATGCCTAGGGAAATAAATAGGCCGAAGCCACCAACAAGTTAGTGAAATTGATGATTCAAAAGTCTAATAAGGATAATTCACAAATATATGGCATGAAATTTCGTTTAAGGTACTTTGGGCACTAAGGACTAGTTAGAAATTAGCAACAAGCACTTCCCCATTCTAGCTAGTATATAGACACGAGGCTATGTTGCCAATGGAGCTAACGACTGCCTTGCTAAGGAGATAGTTTAAAAATATCAATCATGGATTACATCAAGTGCATGTTATAAGAGCTTGATTAGTTGGATGAATAATAACTCTTGGCTTATAACCAAATTTCTATACAAAAGAGAAAAGTCGAACAGACATATAACAAGAAAGTTAGGTTCAAATACTTTAAAAAAGGAGACTTAGTTTGGAAACTTGTGCTACCTATTAGATTTAAAGACCGATCTTTTGGGAAGTGGAGTCCAAACTGGGAAGGCTCCTTCGCCGTAGGCTAAGTACTGAAGGGTGGTGCTTATCTCCTGACTGACAAGGACGGTTCCCCTCATGCCAGACCAATCAATAATAAGTATTTGAAAGCATATATTTTTGTCTATGTGGGATGGTATAGATCGGTCAACATTCGATAAAGTCAATTCAGAGTAATAATTATACATTAATTATGGTTGATCTTTGTTGTTAGGCCAATCTTTGTATTCTAGGCCAATTAATTATTTTCAAGCTTATCATTATTATATATTACTTTAGGATGATAAATATATTTTAGGCCAATTTATTATGGACACTTACATCAGATTTTTACAAAAAATGTGTTTCTGAGGCTAATTTACTATATTGAGCCCATTTACGATCAATAAAAAATAAATCATTTTTGTTCACAATAATGAGGTTATCCAGGGAGGGTTCCATATGGTTGATAAATTATTAAAGCCGATCACACCTAATGAATTATGAAGCTTGTTCTCTTTATGATGGTTGTTCATCAGTAAAAATATAAAGCATATAAGTAAGGAGATGAAAATATAGCTTGTAAGATTCAAATAGGCCATCCCACAGGCCAATATATAAAATATTAAAAAAAAAGCAGCCATCAGGGTTGTGCAGGTATTAAAAAATTTTCATAATTGGTCACATTCTGATCATTTTAAACTGTTTAAAAGTTTGGCAGAATTCAGTCAAAGCTTTACCGAATTTTCCTTGCTGAGCAAGACCGATGCTTTTTTCCCTTGAAGCTTTTCAATTTGAAAGGTGCAGGTTTTTCCTCTTTTATTGTAGCTCCTTCATTTTGGCACCTTGAGCCTAAGCGTACTCCACTTTTTTATGTTATACCCTTTTGCAATCCTTAAGAGTAGCATATCTATCAGCCAAAGTAGCTTCAAAGTTAGCCACTTCCTTCTCCAAGGAAGATATTGTAATAACCTATATTTTTTAAATTATTTTAATATAAATCGAGATATGCAGTGTTAATAAATTTGAAAGTTATATTGATTTATTTTACAATTTTGTGATTAATAATTATTATTTTATGTTAAATTATATTTTTCTACGTAAATATTTTATTTTAGAAACTTATTATATTAAACAATTAATTTGCATTATTATTTCTATTATTATTATTTTATATTAATATACATTATTTGTATTATTATTAAATTATGTAATGAGTATTGTTTATATTATTGATATTTTTTAAATGTTATTTTATGTATATACATTAATATATATTATGTGTATATGTTAGTATATATGTATGTATGTGTATGTGTGTGTATATATATATATATATTATAATACTTTATATTAAACTTTATATTTTAATAATACTTTATAATATAAAAGTATTATAATATATATATATATATATACACACACACACATTTGCAAAAGATCAAAAACCGAAGAACACAAAAACATAGAAACATACAATGTAAAACCTCCTTCCTCGCACGCACGTCCAACTTTTTTGCCATCGGTTTGCCTCCTCCTCTTGCTCGTTGGACCACCCACCTTCAGCCAGCAACTCCGCCGCCTTCCTTCTCCTTATCCGGCGTTGGCAGCAAGCAAAACAGAGACAGTGGCAGTTTCTTCATTTTTCGGCCGTTCTTCCTCCTCTGGCCACCATTTCAAGCATTTCTAGTCTTTGTCAACTCCTCTAGCTCCAGCCAAGTCGATTCTAAGCTCTGTTTGAGCTTAAACCTGATCGTTTGTGAGTTTTCTCAATTTTTCGATTTTGAGCTATTATGTTTTTTTTTGAGTTGATTTTTGTTTGATTTATGCAAACTCCCTTAAGAAACTTTGATCCTTGTTGCTTGAGCTTCATGAAAATATTATTTTTTTGAATTTTTGAATTTATTTTAATTTTGGCGAATTTTTTATTATTTTATTATTATTTATTTAATTTTTGTAAATTTATTTATTTAATTATACAATTGGTTGATTTAGTGTTATATTAGGTTGATATTAATTTTAGTGTTGGGAAATTAATTTTTGAAAATATTATGTAATTTTTAGTAATATTTTTAGTTTATGTAAATATTGGAAAATTAGGTTAAATTTCTATTTTTGTTGAAATTATTGTTTAATTATGTGTTTTAGATAATATTAGTATAATATATGTTGATAAAATAATTTGAATGATTTTATATAATTTTTGAGGAATATTAGTTATATTATGTGTATTTTGAATTATTGGGTTAATTGTGTAATTTTGTTAAAATTATAGTTAAATATTGTGTTTTAGTTGGTTTTATAATTATTTAAGGTAATAAAATGATTTTTATAAATTATTTACTATTTTTAACTAATTAATACTAATTTTCAAAAATTATTTTCAAATAATATATTATTTAGTAAATTGGTAATTAAATGGGTTTTTAATTACTTTTAATATATATATTTAGGCTATTTTAACAATTGAATATAGTAAAGTGAATTTTTACTATTTAATATTGAATTATTGAGAAATTTAATTTTTAATAATATTATATTATTATTTTGGGATTTTTACTTAATTATTGTGAAAATAATTATATTTAGTGTTTTAATATTAAATATGCTATATTTTGATATTTTAAGAATATTTATGAAATTTATTGATTTTTAATATATTTATTATATTATTTAGTTTTTGGTGAATTGTGGACTTCGATTAGGAAATTGTGTAGTTCGGGGTCTCAACTAAAGATGTTGAATATTTTGTTATTTGAAGTGCGTTTTCTTGCACTATCAGCTTTACTTTTTAGTAGAGAGATGTTTGTTTTACAGAGGAAGCTTTGCATAATTTTTGGTAGAATTCTCATAAAACGTGACATCGGGTCGATCCTGAAATTTTGTATTTGTTTGTATTATGTATTCACAGATCAAGTCTCTTTAGAAGTATAAGTTAGAATGATTCTGACTGTTGTTATTGTTTTATTTATTTAGTTGCGCCTAGACCGAGGCCTAGTGGACCGGGCCCGTTGAACTAGTCTCGAGGAGCGCAAACTTATGAGTTGTTATTTTATATATATATTGCATTTAGGATGCATGTTTTAGTATATTTTCATGTTTTGATTTGCATTTATTCATAATTGTTTTATTAAATGTTTAAGTATATTTTAGAAATATTTTTAGTATATTGTTGGTATATTTTGAAATAAATGCATGTTATACTATTGATTTATACTTAAAATGTTTTTAAGTATATTATTAGTTTGTTTTTGGTATATTTCATGGTTGATTTCAATTTATCTGACATATATATACTTGAAATATACTTAGTTTATTTTAGGTATATTTCTAATATATATATGGTTTATTTTATTATTATGACTATTATTTTGCATTATTTATTTTCCTCTATGAATGTTTAATTTAAATGAAAGATATCGATAGAACGTGCTACCTAGTGGGCAACACTAGGACTGTGTACATACCGGTGCGATAGATTTAGGGTTGAGTGAGAATTACTTGTGGTAATTATGATTTGATTTGAGATTGATTGATTGATTTATTGAGAATATTAATGTGATTGATAATGTGGTTGTTGGAGCTCGGTTGACCTAGTGTCTCTGGGCCAATCACACTGACAGTTAGACTACTGGAGCTCGGTTGACTTAGTATCTCGGGGCCAGTTTACTGTCCATATCGAATAAGTGAATTAATTTGGAATTAAGTGAGCCTGTATGGTTAGAGAGTTATTGTTGATCGAGGTTGCGTTTAAATAGGGTTCTATTTGTTCATTCATAAACAAATGATTTTCCAACATTTATTATATAAAGTGATTTTAGCATTTGTGTGAAATGTTTATATATGTATTTATTATTTATGGATGAGTGATTGCATATGACATTAGGATATGCATGTATATATAATATAATAATTCACTCAGTGAGGTTTGACTCCCCTCAGTTGATTTTTCAGGAGATTCTTCTTCTTCAGACATCAATAGTAGGTCCATCCGCCATATTTTTTCAGCCCTGCCTTTTTATGTAAACTACTTACCTGATTTTATTTGAACTCTAGAAAACTGCAGTAGTGAGTTGTATTTGGTTTTTACTGTATGTTGGTTGTAATTTCAGAGACCTTTCTCTGAATATTGTGTGATATATTTTATTTTATGATATGAGAAGTTTATTTTTATTATATTGGTTTGAGATTTTAATTATGGTGCACATTTTGATTTAATTATTGCATGCTTTTATTCTTTTAAGGCTTGCTACGGGTTCTGAATTCAAAAGAATTCCCATTCCCTAGTGCCGGTTATGACTTCTGGTTTGGGTCATGATAGATATGGTAATGGAAGCATAAAAAATGACCTATTTCTCCTTCCTGATATTTTCAAATGGCTTTAGCTTCATCATCTTAGCTATTCTTCTTTTCTTCTTTGGAAGATAGATCATTGATGAAGTAGTTGGCCTCTTGGTAGCCTATGATCAATGAAAGGAGATTCTTGTATAAGTTGTCGAAGATGTACTTCTGACTAATGGTGAGTTTTGAAGATGGTTGTGCATGTTCATGGAGATACTTCAGCAGACCTATAGCCCGACTATGATTTTCTTTATTAAGGAAGAAAAATTTTAGGCTTTTGAAGAGTTCAACCAAGTGCTTTAGCCTTTTTTTCACCTCAGCCACTATCAAATCGTCCGAGTCCTCCATAACATAGGGGGATCAGTCTCTTCATGATTAGAGGGAATTGGGTCAGCCTCTCCATTAGAATCGTTGTTGAGGTCAGCCTTCAACTCTTTAAAGAGGTCAGTCAGAGATTTTTGCAATTTTAGGCTGATTAAATTTTTGAATTAAGTATAAAGATTATAATGGATATAAGGCACTCATACCTAATCAAACTTCTGGGATGATAAAGGGGCATGGGCCGATGAAGTGGCTTTGAGAGGGCTAGTAGTTGGAGAAATTTAAAAGGATATCTTTGATGTATCTTGGGCAGAAGCCACATCTTTTTGACCAATGGTCGATTTTACTTGGGCAATATCGGCTTTGGCAGGAGAGATAGTCAAATCCTCCACTTGAATGGCCTTAACAGCTTCGAAGGCCAACCTTAAAATGCTTCAACCAATTGGATTGGTAGATCAATTAGATGTCTTGGGCTTTTTGGATTTAGACTGTTCATCAGGCATAGTGATTGGCTTTTTTGATGGCCTTTGCAGAAGTCAGAGTAAAAAAGAAGCATATAAGAATTATCATAAAGAGTTAAGTGACAGAAAAATTGATCGAGCAAGGTAAGGGTGTGCATAGGAGGATAATGCTTGGATAAACCATAGAAATGTTATGGGATCACCTACAAAATTACCAGTATAACTAACCTTGCTCCGTGGCATGAGTTTATAAACAACAGGACTAAAAAAGGGGCTGTCAGAACCTCAGGAGATCGATCAACATAATAGCTCGAGAAAATGCCTAAATCAGTCACCATCGAGTAACTGGTACAAGTCTGCAGATAGGAAGCATAACTACCAAGTTGGTGTTCCTACAAAAGTTTGACTTTCACTTAGGCCATCCTCTTGTGTATCTTGGCCTTATCTTAATAGTTGTATTTGCAATTGTAAAAACGTTTAAAGTCACAAGTCTTTTGAATATGCTCACCTTTAGACTTGGTGTCACGACCCAAAACAGGGGCCATGACCGGCGCTAGAAAACGGGAATTCTTTTGAATTCGGAACCCGTAGCAAGCCTAAAAATAAAATAAAACATGCAATAGTAATAATAACAATATCAAATGCAGTGGAAATGAAAATCATAAATATCACAATAGTATTTTCACCAACTGGATTTAAATTAAATCTCATCTCATATATATAAATCTTTTAATACAAATCCAGTTCACATGATACAATATCTCACATAAATAAAATACATAAAATCCCCCAATTTAATTTACCACTACTGCAGTGTCTAGATTATAAAAATAAGACTCAAGTCAGCAGTTTACACAAAGAAGCCGAGGCGGAAGACATCTGACGTATAAGCCTGCTACTGAGGTCTGAAGATGTTGACTCTCCTGAAAAATAGTCAACGGAGGGGAGTCAGACCTCACTGAGTGAATTACTATAATATATATACATACACACTAAATGACAATGCATACAATCAACAGTATATATATAATATGTATGTATACAAGCAAATACAGAGATGCAGTAAAATCATTTTATATATATTTTACTGAAAATCATCGTTTATGAAGGATCAAATAGAACCCTATAATATCGCAACCTCAAAAATAGTGTTAGACAACACTCTAGCCATATAGGCTCACTTATTCCAAATATATCCACTTAATCCATTTAGACAGTAGACTGGCCCCGAGACACGAAGTCAACCGAGCTCCAGAAGTCTGACTGCCAGTGTGATTGGCCCCGAGACACTTGGTCAACCGAGCTCCAGCAATCACACCTCCAAATCACATCTCACACATCAAATAATCATAATCAATCAATATCCATAAATGGTTAGTAATATAGCCTAAATACTATAGGCGTACCGGTACGTACTCGGTCCTAGTGCTGCTCACTAGGTAGCACGTTCTATTGATATCCTTCATTAATAAATATAAAACATCCATTCATAATAAATGATGCATGAATTTAAATAACCTAACAATATAAACCATATATATACTGGAAATATACCAAAAGTAAACCAGGTATATTTCGACTATATATACGTCAAATAAATCCAATCAAATTATAAATTAAGCTAAAAATATATTTAAAAATATTTTAATTATAATTTATTAACAAAACATGCATATAATTTAATATATACCAAAAATAAACTAAATATAAACTTAAGTAATCATTAGATCATTTATGCATATTTAGTCAAGATAAAACATATATTTCTGAAATTATGCATCCTAAAACACACATATATATAAAATAGTAACTCACAAATTAGTGCGCTCCACGAGATGGATCCGATGGGCCTGGTCCACTAGGCCTCGGTCTCGGCGCAACTAAACAAACAATAATGATAAAAATCAGAATAACCCTAATAGAAATCCTAGAATTCGATCTAGAATATTAAACACAGAATTGAGATTAGGGTTCGACCGGATATCACGTTTTACGAGAATTCTACCAAAAATTCGACAGAACCTTCCCTGTAAAACGGATATCTCTCTACTCAAAGAGTAGAGCCAACCCTGCAAAGAAACACACTTCGAAAAAAAATAAGCTCAACACTCAACCATAACCCCTCGGTCGGACTCCAAACTACAATCTACCGACCGGGGTCCAAAAACACAGAACAATTCCAGAAATATCAAAAATATCCTTATAACATAGAAATTCATTTTATAATTAGAAATTACATAATTAACCTTAAAACATTGTAAAAACCGATAAAAACTCATTTTATTAGTAAAATCGTATATTATATATATAATTGAAAATAATTCACGAAAAATAGTTTTAATTAGTTAAAAATATTAAATAATTTGTAAAAATCATTTTTATACCTTAAATAATTATTAAAACCAATTAAATTACATTTTTAGACAATTTTGTGTAAAATTATCAAAATACCCCTATATATATAAATATACTAAAATTACTTCAAAAATTCACCAAAAATTATACAATTATCCAAAATTAATTTTCTCAACATATTTATCAATAATATCAATAATTAAACTCAATTACCCAATTAAATTCAATTCAAAACATAATTAACCCTAATTTCCCAAAATTACATAAACTTAAATAATTCAAAATAAATACTTAGAAATTCATAAAAATTCCAAATAAATTCCTATAATTCATTTAAACACTTATAATTACCATAAAACACAATTTCATAATTTAAATAATTAATTTCCGAAAATTAGAAAATAATATTAAAATATTCAAAAATACCCAAAAATCAAAATAATCTCCAAAATTCCACAAAAATTCAAAAATGTAGATTAAGCTACTAGGATCAACATTTTTTAAGGGAGTTTTTATGAATCAATCAATTCAAAGCTCAAAAAAATAAAAAACCCTAATATGGCCGAAATCAAAAATTCGAAACCTAAGCAAATCAAGACCGTTTAAGCTCAAACCAAAGATAGAATCACACTCAATGGAGCTCAAGGAGAAGAAAGAGACCAGCGGTGTCGAAAATGGTGGCCAGAATCGTCGTGAACGACGTTAGCTCAACTTTCAGCTTCTCCGGCCAAAAATGGCTTCTAGGCGTCGGAATCGGCTGCTACACGCTGCGAAAGAGGCTGGGGAAGGTGGTGGCACACCGGAAGGCACACCAACGGCAAGGAAACGGCGTGACAGAAGGCGGACGGCGGTGAGGAAGTGATCGGGGAAGAAGATGTACATGGGGGCAAAATGGTAATTTTCAAAAGTTTTGATTTTTGATGTATTATATGTATATATATATACTTTATACTATATATTAAAATAATATTAAATTACACACATTAAATATACACCACACACATATAATTTAATATTTTAATAATTTATACTAAATAAAAATAATTAAATAACAATAAAACTAATAAATAATTAATAAAATATTAGGGTAATATTAAACCCTAATTAAATAAATAATTACATGTATACACGGTGTTTAATATTTTAAAAATACGTATGAGTTCATGCAAGTCCGAAAATATATTTAAAATAATTAATAATAAATTATTTACGTGAAAATTTCCCTGAAAATAAAAGTCTCGAAAAAATTTTACATAAAGCACTGTAAATAATATACAATAATTAAAACAGATTTTAAATATTTATCAACCTCGTAAAAATATCATAATATATATACAAAATTTATTAACACTGTATATCCCGGTACAGTATTAAAATATTTAAAAACACGGGATATTACACTTGGTTCGGCCTTGCAAAGAAGAAGAAGCTCTATCGTCAGTCAGTTCCCATTTTTTGAATGTTCATTATTTCGAAAAATGATAAGTAGAAATGTTTGAAATAGAACATGTCCCAAAAGTTAATGAACATTTTTGTCTTGGATGGGCAGACGGGTAAAGGACATAGATGCAAGTTCTCTTTTAATGTCCTAAAAACCTCATTAAGCTTCTCGTAGAACTCTGCTCCACCATAAAAAGGTCTGATGTAAAATGGAGAGTTACATGAAAAAAGGATTGGGCATGGAAGAAAGTGAGTGAGACCAAATTGCCTAGCAACAAAGTGGGGATTATAAACCTCAATGCCATACTTATTATTCCAAGGGTCTAGATCAAACCTAAATGGTAAGTCCCTAGTAATGAGGATACTTTCCTAGGTCGATTCGAATTCTGGAGGAAGATTATAGCTAAAATGATCTTCCAACAGCTATGAAGGGCCAAAACTTGAAGGGACGAGTGTGCAGTACAACATATCCTGTTGATCTTGAGTGTTATAGAATAAATACTAAAATTCTCTAAATGTGGTGTATTTACATTCAAAAGACAAGACCCAGGGGGTATAACAACTTAAGGATTTGAAGTTTAGTTGCAAAGGTTGATTTATAAGGTCTTGAAAGTAGGTTATGAACCCATATGTGAGTAATCCATACTGGCCTAGGCCCCAATTTGAAATCATCTATATCTTTATCGGGCACTAATAAGTGCATACTCCTATAAAGTTGGCTCAAGACGAAGAGGCCAAATGCCAATTTTTATCCATTGGCCAGAGCTACAACTAAGAGGAGGAACTCCTTGGTAATGTTTATTGAGCCAGGACATCCTATAAATTGATAGAGCCAATATAGTAAGAAGGCAATATGTTCGGCCTTGTCGGGAATGAGAGTTGATTTTATGTTCTTGATAATGAAGGGGTTGTAACTTACATGCTCTTTTTTAAATGAGATACTATAACTAGACATATCGGCCTTAAGCATGAGACTGATTTCTTCACTAAAGGGTTGAAAACAGAATAGAGCATCCATATTTAATAAAGTAACAGTAATTAAACCTCCTTTAAACATAAAGGCAGTGCTAGATCAAGACTAGAAAAGTGACATGGCCGATAAGAGATGTGTTTTTGTTAGTACTTCAGTTTTAGAAAAGTGAAGGATGTCATAAATACCTATATTTTTCTATAAAGGAGAAAATGCGGCTTCAATACGGGTATGCCAAACCAATAACTCCTTTGAGGGATTTGGCCAAGACTTAATAGGAATATTCTTATTCCATAACAACATGTCATTAGGCTGATTAAACCTAAGAGTATCATTTTTCCTAGCAATATGTATAAATTCATTTACCCACTTATTGTCTTCAAAAAGTGTAGGTCTTAAGGCGATATTATTAGGGAAATCAGGGTATTTGAATAACACCTCTAACATAGCAATGGAGGTTTCGACATGTTATTAGCCCTCTCCAAGCGAGCAAAAGGATTGGCCTTATCGTCAATGGGTAAAAGGGCTATTTTCTTTGATTTACCCATAAAAAGCAGAGGGTTCTTAACTGCAACAACACAATTCGGTCAGGAGAATGATTGACCAATTAGCATAATAAAAGGATGAGGTAGGATACATGCCTAGGTAAAGGACCTTGAAGTTGGAGTGTTTAACGTTAAAGGGAAGAAAATGAAGCTCTGTTAGGGAAAGAGAATAAATTTTTACAATAAGTGGGTTAAATGATTGGGACCCCATCCTTTTTATAGGAGCGGTTACCAAAGATGAAAAGGTGTGACAAATGATTAGAATGCCCTCTAAAAAGCGGTAAAAGGGGAATTGGCAGAAGTAGGGTGCATTGGGTTAAAAGATGCTAATTGGGCTATATGGGCTGAGGTGGTAGCAAAATTAAGCCATCGGCTAGGGCCTAAGACACTGATTCTGGGGGGCATTGTTTGTATCGGCCTAGAATGACTGAAACGCGCATGACCAGAGCTCTAAATCAAACCCAAATCCACTTTGCAGGGCCTAGTTGGTGTTTAAATGGTTGTCCATCGATCAAGACTCATTTTTGGCAAGTCATATGCATGCCTTAATCTAGGGCAATTAGAAAATTTACCTTATTGTAATTTAGGAAGGTTTTTACTTGATTTATTTCTTTGTTATAGATTAGGCAAGCTTTTATGTTAATTTATTTCCTTAAGCTTAGTTAGGAAAGTTTCATGTAATTTTATTTCCATAATTAATAGGGCTCTAGGACCTTTTATCTAGATCTCACTGATTAAAGCTTCCCGATGAAGGAAGCCTCGTGTTTGATCTAAATCAAATAAGTTAGAAGCGACTTGAATTTGTTTTTTTGTCTCTGTTACCACTCTGAGTTGGTGATAAAACTCTTATTCTTCAATACAATATTTTATGATATTGTCAAAAGCTCACATGAATCCATTTAAACAATCAAAAAATGTTTGACTGATTCATAATATTTTTGAGACCGAACAATTATATAATGAAATAGACATTGAAGTAAAATGAAAAGTTCAATCGAGGATTATTTGTCTGTTGTTGAAGTCCTGTGTGAAGTTGGCTATTGGTGATTGGTTGTATATATTCTTTGCAGGAGGAGTTCCCTTTATCTATTTCTTGGTGCTTGCTAACTGTTTCCTTACCCCAGGAAACCACGTTCTCAACCAAAACCCCATTTCATCTCAACTTCCTTTTCTACTAGTAATGATTAATTAATTAATTAATTATCTTCACTTGGGTCTTGTGTTTATAGATTCTTCGGAGCTAAGCTAAAGTATAGATTTGGTCCAAATAGACTGAATGATTTATCTTTTTTCTCTAAAAAAAAGAATCACGCAGCTTGATTTTGCTGCACTTTAAAATAACAGATTAGTAATTTGTTGAGTCGTACTTTTAAAATTAAAAAGATATAAATCTTATTTAATAAAAAAATTATAAAATTTCTAAGATCAGAAATCCATTTGATATAAATAAATTTTATAAAATTTATTTACAAATTTAAATAAATATATTTAGTTTAAATAAAAATTTTATAAAATTCATTCTAATTTTAACTTTTAAATTTTATGAAATTATTTATTACTCAACGAAATTTTTAGAATTTCTAAATATATTTATTTTATAAAATATTTATTTAAATCAAATATATATTATTAATAAAAATTTATAAAATTTATCTAAAAATAAATGAATTTTTTTTAATAAATTTGAACCCAAGAACGGTCAACTTTTTGAATTTTTAACAAAATTCACCCAAAATGAATTCTTTTGCCAATTTAGGATTTAGGCACAAAGCATCACATGACACATATATAAAATAATTTGACTACTTCACTATAGAATAAAAATTCTTTAAGAAAATTTTGTTACGATATGTATGACTCCACAAGCAATGCCAATTTCAGAAAAGGTGGTCAATAATGCTATTTTTGTGGCTGCTTCCACGTTTATATTTCTTGAATTTCAACTAGAGTATGGGAAATAGACCTCATTTACAAATGGAATGAATTTTATGTCTTTTTTTCCATTATAAACCAACCTTTTTTAAAAAAGAAAATCTACAATTGTTGTGTCTTTATTTATCAATAAAAATTTTTGTTTTAATTTTCAAGTAAAAATTATTCTATCATGATTTTTCATACAAAAATTTCCATTGAATTAAACTTTTTTTTTTTTAAAAAAGAATGCTTACACTAACATTACATTTTCTTCTTTCCCATAAAAATTTTCTAAAAAAAAAAAAATTACTCTATTGTAATTCATTGTTAAAAGAGGTAATTCATTGTAATTCATTATTCATTATCATGATTTTTCATATGGTATGAACTTTATAAAAGAGGTAAGTGGCAGCTTTGAATTGGAATTTTTCTTTTTTACAAAAAAGTTTATTAACTCTTCCTAAATTGCTAAGAGTATATATTTTTTAATTTATTAGATTTATCAAAAATTAATACAGTAGATATTTTAATTTTTTTATTAATTTCATTGAAAATCTAATGAGTTTTTAAATTATATAATATAAAATAATAATTATTTTATGTCTCCTTATAAATGTAATAACTCTTTATCAACATTACACTTGAAGTCTCACTCAAATAGATTTTAGGTTCAATTTTTATCTTTAACACTAAAATAATGAGACTGGCGCTTTGAGGTGGCTCACAAAATAAGTTTATAGAAATATATATATTAAATACTAGGTTATAAAGTTATTAAACAAAAAATTTGACAAATGTTCACATTCATATTTGAATATTCACTTGAAAAAATAATATTTCAAACTATTAAAAACCTAGTTGCGATTATGCACATTACGTAGACTGTAAAATAAAATAATTATATAAATAATTTGAATAAAATAATAACTAAACAAAATAAATCACATTAATTTTATTTTATTTAATTTTTGTTACCATAATTTTTTAGTTATAATAAGATTTGTTTTAGAATTATTAGATTAGTATTGAAGTATGTATAATAGTGTTTTATCTAAAAAATAATATTAAGTAATTACTGTAATTTTTTAATGGTTTAGAAAAAATATTTTGAGTGATTAAAGATAAAAAAATATGTAATATATATAAATAATTTTAGAATTTGAGTAGTATTAAAATATATATGATAGTGTTTTACTTAAAAAACAATACTAAATAACTATTAAACATGCTTTATTTTTAATAAAAAAATTAAAATTATTAATAGTTTGACACATTAGCTTTTCAAGTGAATACTAAAATATGAATGTGAATAATTGTTAAATTTTTGGCTTAATAATTTTAAAACTCAACATTTAATATATATATATATATAGATCTTAATTTTTTTATTAAAAATAAATTATGATTTTATAGTTATTTAGTATTACTTTTTAACTAAAACACTATTATATATATTTCAATAATACTTAAATTTTAAAATTATTTATATATTACATATTTTTGTACTTTTAAATTACTCAAAATAATTTTTTCTGAATCATTAAAAAAATAAAAAATTACCACAATTATTTAATATTATTTTATAACTAAAACACTATTATATATACTTTAATACTAATTTAATAATTCTCAAAACAAGTTTTATTATAATTAAAAAATTATAGCAACAAAAAAATTAATATAATTTATTTTATTTTTAATTTATCTAATTATTATTTTATTCAATTTATTTATATAATTATTTTATTTTACAGTACGTGTATTGCAAGGAATAACAACTAACTTTATATATAAATTTGCATTCAAAGTTTATATATATAATTTTTGCAAATAATGTATTTTTAATGAGTAAAGGCACTTATCAAATATAAATTGCGATGAGGAATATTTTAATTTCTTCTAGAGATGTGAATATTTTATGAGTTATTATTAAAAAAAAATAAAAATATGTAGTTTCAAAATTTTAAAAGAAAATTTTAAGAAAAAAATTGAAAAAATTACAAAAATTTAACACTTTTTTTAATGAAAAAAATAGATTATAAAAATATTTCTATAGTCCAATTTCAATGCTATGGATAAGTATAAAACATTGAAAGAAATGATAAGAGGTGATTATCCATCCTATCACACCATTAATTAATTAATTAATATGCTTATTACGTTACATCATCACTTTAGATACTTCCTCCATCTTCAAAAATCCTATCTTCTACTTTTTGCCAACATCATAAATACGACGCCGTTCCATACCCAAACATACACGTCCACAGCAGTTAAAATACAATTTTACAAACAGTAACGAAATCAGAATCTGACACCTGGCATCTACGCTTATCCTCATTTACCTTCTCAATTAACCCCAAATCGCCGCCTTTCATGCTCTCAAAAACTAAAAATAAAATAAATAAAAAAATAAAAACCTACCGAACGCTCCAAAATAATTTTCTCTTTGGAAAAAGTTTTTCTCGAGAAAACGAGAGAAAATAAAAAAGAAAAAAAAATGGACACAACGCCGGTGAATTGGGAAGCATTAGACAAACTGGTGATTGAATTTGCGAAGTCAGAGAATTTAATTGAAGATTCAGTTTCTGCTTCGTCTTCTACTACTGCTACGACTACTACTACTACTACTACTTCTACTTCTCCATTATCGCCATTATCTTCACCTTCTCCATCATCATCTTCGTCTTCTTCTTCGTGTGTATCTTCTTCATCGTATCATTCGCGACTGATCATTCGTCAGATCAGACGGTTCTTAGAGTCCGGTGACATTGACTCAGCTATAGAACTTCTTCGTTCTGACGCTCCTTTCATTCTGGATGACCATAGGCTTTTGTTTCGCTTGCAGAAGCAGGTTCGTTTTTATAAGTTGCTGATTAATTTTCGTATTAGTTGTATAGATAAACGATTGATTTGTTTTATGCTTTTTTTTTTTGGTAGAAATTTATTGAATTGTTGAGGAAAGGAACGCAACAGGATAGAGATTCTGCAATTGAATGCATAAGAACAGCTCTTGCTCCTTGTGCTCTTGATGCTTATCCGGTAATTTATAAAAAATTAGAATGATTTTTTTTTTCTCTGGAAATTTGTAGCATTATGTTATAATTCTCTAAAATATTATCAGTTAAGTTTTTATATGATTTGATGATTTGCAATGAGTGTGAAGTTGTGATCTCTTGTTGATTTCATCTAACTGATTAATAATGTAATCCTAATTAGGAGAATATAATCTCAAATAGGTTAAATTATTCATTTGTAAATGTTTCTGTTTGAGCTTTGAAACAATGAATTTTTTTGTGAATGTCATTTGTTTTTCGTTTTGTTCACTTCTAGCATCTGAGTATTATGTGTTTATTATGTGTTTTAAGGAAGCATATGAGGAATTCAAGCATGTTCTTCTTGCTTTCATATATGACAAAGATGACCAGAGTTCTCCTGTGGCAAATGAGGTAAGTCTTCATTATTGAGAGTACTACTTGGCGTACAATTTGTGCTATTGACTTTTTTTTTTTCAAAGTTATGGCTGTATAACGTTGGTGTTTATTTTAAAAAAAAAAATTAAGAAAGTTTGATATTCTATTATTTCTCAAGATACTATCTGAATCAATTTGTATCTTTGTGACCATGGTGGAGTATCTCTTCTATGCATATAGGAGATTAAAATGTTTAGTTTGCTGCTTTTCTTTATTTGTAGTTCTATGGCTTATCCTTTTTAGGCTGAATTTTTGTCTTATTTTTGTCAACTATAATGAGCACAATTTATTATGCAAAGCAGATGCAAAATTCACTTCACCATGTTTTGAGTCATTATTCTGGCGTGTAATTACACAGTGGAATCATGGAATTTACAGAAAAGGATGATACAATGAATAATCCTGGAGTTTTTTAGCTAATGATAATTGATCAGTGAATGTGAGGGAGAATCATATGAATTTAGGATTTTGGTTAAACTATGTGAGAAATTTGTGTGCCATGACCATGAAAACATATCTAAATATAATAGCTTTTGTGGCAATTGGAGCATTTGCAAATATAATCTACCATAATTGTTATTCTTTTTTCTTCTTTGAAACAAACAGAAAGGAAATTATATTTAACTCGAAAACTATTTCGAACTAGGAATTCTGCTTTAAAACTAGTGGAATGTATATGAAGTGATATTGTTTTTCATGTATCATATCCTTTAAGTATATCTAACAAATGCAAAGTTTCTTTAAGTACAAGTGTGGGATATCTAAGCTGGCCTGCTGTAAATGTTTCAGTGGTCTGAAAGGAGGAGATTTGAGATTGCTGGACTGATGTCTTCTGTCCTAAGAGCCTATTTACATGCATATGATCCAGTCTTTTCGATGACATTGAGATATTTGATAAGGTTGGCCTAGAACTTTTGTTGTATAGCTCTTCATAAATTTTCTTTAGTATGTTTAATGGCGTTTAATAGCACCAAGTAAACTTTGATTTTCTTCAATGTTGCTATATTTTGCAGCATACACAAAGGATTTTGCTTTCGTCAAGGAATTTCATCACCCATTTCAGATCTTACTGAAAGATTGCTCCTTGAAGAACGTGATCCTCCTGCTGTACCTCAGGAGAGTTTGTATGAGGCACCTCCATTTGATGAGGTAAGATCTATAAAATTTTTTAGGCTTTAGAGGTGATGTTTCAGCACACCTCTTGAGATGGGCATCCCAGTGGCTAACACAATAACTTGGTCTATTATCTTCTGCCATTTTCATGTCTTAGATGTCTCTGGTCCAGAAAGTTCTTGTGTACAATCTATTTTCCCTTGTATGCTTCATTTCATATTTTGTGTATTTCATATTTATTCAGGCAGATATACAAGCGCTTGCACATGCTGTGGAGCTTACAAGACAAGGGGCAGTTGATAGCTTGAGATTTGCCAAGGGAGATTTGTTTCAGGCATTCCAGGCATGATATTATTTTCCTTGTGTAAATAGATGTTTGTTTCATCTTTTGCCCAAGTTCCCTTTTTGTTTTGTCTGCGTTTAAGCTTTTATGTCAATGCATAGTTTTGGGGCTATTATGTTAGTGTTTAGCCAATATATTGATTATATATAGATCTAGTAAAATTTAGTTTTGCTTGACCTTTCAAACTCAACGCTATTCTTTTAGGAAAGGTGATAATTAATATGCAACTGTTTGATATGAATCTAATGCACCTACTAACTGGACATTTTGTGGGTGCACAGAATAAAACATTTGACATATAATCCTGAAAAATTCTGATTTTGTATTTTCTGATCAAACTTTCTGCATCTTGTTTTGTTTAAAAGGAGGAGAAAATGTGAGATTTTTTTTTCTTTTTCACAAACAAGGTTGCTTTATATCTTAACAAGGAATACATACTTCATACCCAGAATTCCAGTTCAGTAACACAATTTCTGCACTTTTGTGTAAAGCATTCATTAATGCTGTTATTTTGGTGCAAGGGGATCTTACTCATTATATTTTAGTGGCTTGTCTATATAAGCTTATTGCTAGTTCTGCATGTTTCTATCTGTCACAGAACGAGTTATGTCGGATGAGATTGGATGTCTCAATTCTTGATGAGGTTGTTCGCGAATACTGTGTTTATAGGGGCATCGTGGATTCTGGTCTTACTTCTCCTTCTGGTGATTCTCAAACTTCAATCATTTAGCCTTTTCATGATTCTCTCTATCTTTATTAACCCTCTAGGTTTCCGATCTGTTTTAGGAGAGCAAACCCACTCTAAACCTTCGAAAGTCAATGAGCCAGAGCCTGTCTATTGTTCATCAGTAAACACTTCTGTTGAAGTGGATCATGTGACTGGTAAACATTCTGATGGTGAAACTTCCACAAGCAACACTTGTATGGACACTTCTGAAAATATTGTGCATATGAATAGCACAGAAGGAACTGAAGCCGAATTAAGATATTCTTGCGAGACAGCCAGCAATTGTGAAGATTGTAGCACTAGTGGATCGCATCAAACAGGAGTTTCTAAAATCGTACAGAGGAGCAGGAGCTATGTGAATGGACAAAGAAGCAAACGTAAGAGATGGATGGGTAGGCAGGATGATCAAGATTATGTCACTGCTATCTGCACAAATGTGTCAAAGGAGCCACAGGTATAGCATCTGTAATTTATTTGTGTTTTCTTTTCATGGGCTCATTTGGTAATAGAATTTTTTCTGCAGGTGTTTGAAAAAAATTACATATTGGACCTAAACAACAGGGAGAGTAAATATGAGCTTGTGTTGGGGATGAAGGAGCTGGCAAGTAGAGGAATGGCTGCAGAAGTTGTGGAGGAAGTTAATGCCTTTGATCCCAGTTTTTTTGTCCAAAATCCTGTCTTGCTTTTCCAGTTGAAGCAGGTGAAAATGTAGCTTGTAGTCATTGATGATATTATTTATGGTATGCTAAGGGTAATGGTTTCAAGTTTTGTATAAGGTTGTGAATTCCAACTTATTTACTGGTTGCAGGTTGAATTTCTGAAGCTGGTCAATTCAGGTGATCATTCAAGTGCTCTAAGGGTTGCATGTTTACATTTAGGGCCCTTAGCTGCTAGTGATCCTGCTTTGCTGAAGCCCTTGAAGGAGACTTTATTGGCATTGCTTCGACCTAATGAAGATGCAGTAGGAAAAAGCTTGCCTTTACATGCCCTTGCAACTTCGCTCCAGGTATTTTATGACTTGATGGAATGATTAAATAAACCCCTGTCAGTGTTATGTCTTTCACAGTTTTACTACTTTTTTTCATCAATTTCTATCTGAAGCTTTAATGCTGCGAACTGCGTGCTTGCATATTAAAAATGATTATTATTGTGGTTAAGTGTTCCTGCGTTGGAAGCTCTATAATCATGTTATTTGTCATTGGACAAATAACTGTGTACAGATTGTTATTCTGACATACCAAAAGAAGTATTTGACATGGATATGCAATCTAAGACATGCCAATTGATAATGTAAACTATTTAGTATTGACACAAACTCCTAGAAGTGAACTGTTTCTTACTTGCATATCTGAATAGCAGTGATTATTGTTTCAAAAGCATCATGACTAACAACTCATTTTATGTTTTGACCCTTCTTACTATGAGGATATGATTCTGGATTTGGCTTTCAGTATTGTAATGTAGTCATTCTTTTCGGGTGTCCTCTGTTATCAAATAATTCAACATCTTTATATGCTGGTGTGCAAATATAATCATGAGTTTGTTCTATCTGACTTCTGTTATATTTGACTGGGGAGAAAATGCATATGCCTTAAAAGTATTAATGCTTCATATCTTGGATAGGTTGCAATTGGTAGGAGACTTGGTATTGAAGAACCACAGCTTATGAAGATGATGAGAGCAATGCTTCACACACACAACGAGTGGTTTAAACTTCAAATGTGTAAAGATCGCTTTGAAAATCTTCTGAGGATTGATTCCTTGAAAGAAGTTAATACCCATGTGCTTTCTGCTTGTGCAATGTCAAAGTCCAATGCTGACAGCTGTACTCATGGATCCTCGCAAGTTACAGTGTCTTCAAGCTCTAGGTTGTCTGAAGATGGTAGCAGTGCAACTCAAGTGTCATCTAGAGATGTTCATGACGAAAATGCTATAATCAAAGTTATGGTAAGTCATCTGTTTTGCTGTTCTGGGTGTCAAATGCATGTGTTGCCTTTTAATCATCTACCTGGATTTATTATTATTATTATTATTTTTTTTTTTTCAATAAAAATGTAGAGATCACTCCTGCTTCAAGTACAGCAAGCAAATTGTGGAAAGCAGGAACCAATATGGTTCTTTGAAAGTCCTTAGGATTTTTTTCTTTTTAGGTTTGCTGCTATATTTTTATGTGGTACCAATTCAGTATTCCAGGCTAACCTTATTAGGCAACGGGCTCATGAAGGAATGTATATAGTACTATTTCAAAGTGGTCTGTCTGTTATCTGTTCCTCTCTCTCTTTTTCTTACCATCTGACTGTCTTCACTATGCATCCTTTCCTTTTCGAATGCCAAGGTTATCTTGGTCAATCTTTGATACAATTAATTTATTTTTAACAGAAATCTTTGACACTATTAGAGACGTGTTTTTTAAGATATTGATCCTATTCAATGAAAATCGATAAAAAAAATAAATTAGGAAAGTAGCATCAACTTTGTTGTGATGATAGCTACCTCTCTAAATTGCGTTTAACTGCTACTTATTTGCGGGTTTTTCTGTTTTGGGTTGCTGCAGGAGTTCCTTGCGTTGCCAAGGGCTGAAGCTATTCATCTTCTTGCACAGTACAATGGAAATGCTGAAACTGCCATCGAACAATTATTCCCATAGTTTTGAATCTAAAAACGGCACTAATAATTGGTGATTCATTTATTTATTGGGGAGGATATTATTTTATTCAATTTGTACCATAGCTGTAGATATAAAAAAATGAACTGCAGGAAAGAAGAAGGCTCTTTGTCTTCTCACAAAGAACAGAGCTTACTTTTTATTGGTCTCTGTGTACTTTTTCCGATTTGTGTTTTTTTTTTTCTTTTTATTCTTTTGAACTGATGTGTTTTTCTCATTATAAAGTTCACTCTAATAGTTCGTTCATAGACAATGAAAGTATTCACTTCAGAAGATTCTTCAAAGTTCAAACCCTATTTTGTAACAATTATTTATCCGCTTTTTAAAAGTTCATACTTAATTTTAATTAAATCACGTCTAATGATTAATACTTTTTAAATGTCAAATATTCCAAATATTCAGGTGATAATGAAATGTAGAAATAATGATAAATTTTTTTGGTTTTTTTGAGTACGGTCCTTATATAGTAAAATATTCCAAATATTCAGGTGATAATAAAATGTTGAAATAATGATAGTTTGTTTTTGGTTTTTTGAGTATATGAACTTTCGAAGGGAGGTCATGCAGAGATTGAATGCATGACCTCTAACTATCTGTCTTAGTAAGTTCATAAACTGAATTAATTAATTAACATTTTTTTTAACAAATTAATTAACATTCTGGCACATTGCAAAATCCCATTATCAAAAAGCGATAATCACATTTTTGTCCTTATTTGATCCAAATACATTGAGCACACAAATGATAGAACGAATTATGTTACATCAAAACATATGGAGATTTCTGGAGAAGTGCTTCTCTTAAATCCACCCACAAAAGATCACAAACTTATATTACTTTATTCTTTTGAAATTTTGGATTGTGGAGATCTTGATTCTCGAGTCCTCTTTTCTTCTGAAAGTATTTTTGCAAATCTGCATTGATTATAGTAAATTGATGAATTTTGCAGCATTATATAGTTTTAACAAAACTACATGAAATGAAAAAATGTGTAACCTTTGAAGTGCCTCCTCATAAGTACCACCGTTTTCAATTGGTTCATATAATCCACTTTCCATATTTACACAAGAAACTGGACTCTTCAACAAGTTTTGCCCAACTTTCACGAGATCATCCAAGTTCTGTTTTGTGGTCAAGTCGACAGAAGTCAAGTTTCCTTGCAGCTTATCGTCCTAATTTTGCAATCAAGATTAAAATTCTTCAGTTTGAAAGGTACGAGGTGACGGTCATGGTTTTAATCCATTCAGAAACAGAATAAGCAAAGAAAAGCATTGATCTCTCTTTTTTTTTAGCCAACTGGGCTACACTAAGCCTCATGGCTGGGAATGAGAAAGTAGGAAGGTTTAATTTTACTTTCAACCAAATGCCTTGATTCCATAACAAAATATTCTATCATTTTTTATCAGCAAGTTAATTTATTTCTTCTTTCCATATTGAATAAAAGAAGCAAATATATATATATATATATATACAAAACTCATCTTACATATAAGGGTCTCAAAATTAAATCCTAAATTAACTTATCTAACATGTTATATCATTTTTTTTAATTAAATAATTTTTATATACAAGTCATTCTATAACTGATTGTTCCTTCAAATTTGACAACTACTAGTACTAAAAATATCTAATTATTGTTGAATTGACGGGAAATTTGTACTTTCAGACGTATTACAGATGAATTTATAACACATACATATGTACTGCATTTTTATTGATCTTAGTGTAAAATATTCAGTGACTCATTCGACCAATGAGTGTAATGGTAAGCAAAAATCTTTCCAACGAAATATGTGATGCCTTCTATGGTTGCCCCTAATTTTCTTTAAATCCAGCTATGTACGTATCAAGTTATGCTATGAAATAGTGATGAAACTTACATCAATTCGGAGATAATTTTTTTCTGAATGAAGGGCTTGAAAAACTATAGAATTGTGATAATCAACCATATCGCCACTAGCTTTACTGTAGCAATCAATTAAAGGGGTACCTCCCTGGTAATATAACCAGCTTATAACTCCCCATTTTGAAGCTAGTTTAGCATCGTACTTTCCTCCATCAGTCTTGGAACCTGTCCCCAAGGATATCACAAGAAAACGGTCGTAATCCATGGGCTTCATAGGGAAGAAATCTGGGTTTTTCTTCATTGTCTGCTTTGTCACTTCACTTATGGCTACCAAAGTCTGCATGAAATGGGTATGTATATAATTATCTAATAAGTTAACTTTTATATATTTCAACCTGATAAGCTTGAAAATTTCTTTTTGGAGAGGTTCTTACAGGGTTATTAGCAGCCATGCCACCATCAATAGCGTTAAATTCTTCCACTTTCCCATCAGAATCTTGATTCTTGAAGGAATAAGCAGGGAAGAAGGTTGGAGCTGCAGATGTAGCTATGCATATGTCTGAGAGTAGAGCATCCACAATTGGGTGGGCTCTCACCTAAAGAAATTGAAACATTTTACAAATGAGTTTTGGCTTGTAATATGCAGTACTAGAGTCATCTTAAAGAACATCTGTTGATGTAAATGATAAAAAATTTGAATTTTCTTAATAAAAGTTTTGAATTTTAATTTTATGTATAGAAAATAGGTATTGAAAGAATTTTTCTTTACAAAGATTCACCCAACTCAATCTGAATTAATTGAAGCTTTTATAACTATTGAATGGAACCATTTAACTAAAGAAAAATAAATTCAATTTATTTTTTTTTAGTTCAAAAGTACACAAAGAAAAAAAAAAGGAATTATTAATGGTTAATGACCTGGTATGAAGAGAAGATAACAGGCTGCAATTTCTTGATGTCAAAAGCAGGGATAATCAAATTTGTTAAGGTTTGGTGCAGCTTTGTGTCATTTAATATACTTCTTATTAGGTTATGTAGATACTTCCCATTATACTTTGGTCCAGTTAATGCTTTCCATAGATCTACTATGCAAGCAAAAATCCCCCTGCATTTCAATAATTAAATAAGCAACAAGTTAAAAGAAACATTAATCAATAAGTTGCTTGACAGAATTAACATCTACACATATATATCAGTACTTTGTTTTTGGGAAGATTTTAGGGCCATGTTCGACGTAAAAAGGGACTATGTCTTTGGCAGCATATAGAGGACGTTCCTCTGCATTTGGAGCAGCTAACATGGTAGCTATTAGACCACCAGTACTTGTTCCTGAAATTACATCAAAATAATCTGCTAGCCTTGCATCCACTCCATCAAGCTCCTGCAACACAATGTAGAAACCATAAATTTTGGCTGAAAAGTATCAGGATCGTCTCGCTATGAAATTATATGTTCAAACTCGAGCCCAAGAGCCTTGCTTAACAATATATTTTTTTAAAAAGACTATTAACTATATAATGATGATTTATGAAAAAGGAAGGTATTACCTGAAGCTTAGATTCAAGATAATCAAGAATGACTCCTGGAATGATTCCTCTTATACCTCCACCATCAATACTAAGAATAGTGATTAGGTTACCATATGTTGGTGGTTGAATTTTGAAACTTGGCTTCTTATACATTGTTGAGCTATTGAAGCTACGTACAGAACAATCAGAAAAGAACAAAAATGAAGATGGATCGAAATCTTTGTTAGCTGATTTTGGTTTTCTCTAAACAAAAGCTTGTTATATAAAAAGAATTTTGCAAGGCATCAAACCAGACTTGGTCAAATTCATAATGGACTCCCATTTTCTTTAATTAATAGATTACTAGAAGAAAATGTATTTGTGTAACCTATGTTCCAATTACAAGATGTGATTTCACGTAGGTTGCATATATAGAAATAATTAATATGTATATTGGGACCAAGTGTTACAATGAACCAGTACACAATCCAAGAGAGTAAAGCTTTTCTATCACCTTTTTACATAATCTAGGAGAACAGTTTAATATTTATAGATATTTCCTTGAAGGACAAGTAAAATAACCAAAATTTTCTCCTACTCGGATTGCAGAAATTATTTTTTTCATTTTAATTATTTGACACCTGCACAAACTATTAATATAAAGTAAAAAAAAATAAATTATAATTTTTTTAAAATTTAATTTAGTAATGAAGTATTAGTATTATCTAGGAATTAAACAATTATAACGAGCAATAGAAATTTTTTTTTATCCTAAGTGGATTTAGATGAACAAATTGTTAATCTTTACTTTGCGCAAACTACAAATAATATATATGTTTTAAAAATATTTTAAAATAATAAATTAAATAATTTTAATAAAATATAAATTAATCAAATAATTTATAAAGGTGAGAATTTAAAATTTTATTATAATAATAATAATTTTATTTGATTATTTTTTTAATTAAGGGTATAATAATAATAATAATAATAATAATAATAAATAAATAAATAAATAAATAAATAAATAAATAAATAAAAGAAAAAGATAAAAATGGTTAAAGTTACGCATTTTTTATTTGTTATGTTAAATAGAAGAGGAAATGAAGTTTTTAGTTGAATAAAATATATAAAGATGTTTTAGGTTGAATAGAAGATACATTCTTTGATGCAATAGAAAATTGATGTTTTAGATGTTTTAGGTTCAATAGACGATATATTCTTTGATGCAATAGAAAATTGATATTTTAGATGTAATAAGATTAAAGTGTATTAGATGAAATAGAAAATAAGTATTTTAAAATAAGGAATTTTTATATATATTTTTTTGAAAAATAGAAAATTTAAGGGTCTTATATATAAACAGAAAACATACTTTCAATTAAATTAAAATTATATGTTAATTAATTTTTTTATTAGAGATAATATAGAAATTTACCTAATTAAAATAGGAAATATACTTTCAATTAAATTAGAATTAATTTAATTTTATTAGATATAAAATAGAAGTTAACCTAATTAAAATGACAGAGATACTTTCAATTAAATTAGAATTATATTTTTGTTAATTTAATTTTTATTAGAGATAAAATATAAGTTAACATAGTTAATATAATTAAAATAGAAAATCGATTTTCTATCAAATTAAAATTATACTTTAATTAATTTATTGCTACTTTTATTAGTAAATAATGAAATTATTCAATTTTTATATAATAATAAGTAAAATTTTTTCATAATTTTACAATTGTCTATTCCCTTTTGGTGTGCGTATATATATATATATAGAGAGAGAGAGAGAGAGAGAGAGGTGGTGTTGTAGGTGTACAATCCTTATCATGTTCTTATTAATTAAGATTTTCTTTAGGAGTTTGCTTGAATTGATGAAATGAGTGTATGTATATATACTATTTGGTCAGAGGTGGTATTAGTTTCTTTTAAATTCTCATGTCACTTTTACTCACTTTGGTAATAAGAGATAACGAGTTGACATATATAATTTCACAAATGTTGCAATCAATCTTAGTTTACTAACGTGGCAAGAAATTACATGAGCTAGCTACTGGCAATCCCCCACTAGAGCCACCATCTACACGATTTTAGAGCTAAACTTTATAGTGGATGAAAAACCCCATTAATGATACCAAAATATTATACTTCAACTTTCAGCTTTAACTTAATTACTCACCTAAATATAATAGACTGAATTAATATTCTACAAATATTATCCAGTTTGGGGCTATGGTCAATTGAGTGTTTGTAAAAATTTTAGGTTCAAATTTAATATCTATATCTAATAATAATAATAATAATAATAATAATAATAATAATAATAATATGCATGAAGGGGAGAGAAAAAAAATTACGAAAAGGTTTTCACTCATTATTATATAAAAATTAGATAATTTAGTCATTTACTAATAAAAGTAAAATTAAATTAATTAAACTATAATTTTAATTTGATAGAAAGTATATTTTCTATTTTAATTAGGTTAACAAGTATGTTTTCTATTTTAATTAGGTTAACTTCTATTTTATCTCTAATAAAATCAAATTAACTTAAATTAAATGTATTTCTAATTTAATTTAAAGTATATTTACTATTTTAATTAGGTTAACTTCTATTTTATCTGTAATAAAAATAAAATCAATTAAGATATAATTCAAATTTAATAGAAAATATATTTCCTATTTTAATTATGTTAATTTCTATTTTATCTCAAAAAAATTAAATTAATTAAAATTTTAGTCATAATTTTGTTAAAAACATATATTTTTCTATTTTAATTAGGTCTACTTATATTTTATCTAATATAAATTAAATTGGACAACATAATTTTATAAGTCTTATTATATTAAATTTAATAAGTAAATAATTAAAATCAAAATTAATAAATTTTACGAAAATAGGAAAAAGTATATAATTTGTTTTAAAAGTAGATATTTTCATAAAATTTAACAAAAAAGAGTTAAAATTAAATTAATTAATATTTATAATTTAATTATTAGTTGAACGTAAAAAATTATATCAAACTAATTTTTGAGTAAATAAAAGTATTAATATTAAAATTATTGAAGAAATAAAGTGTCATATTTCAAATAAAAAAATTTAGTAGAAGTATAATAAATTATAAATTTAACAGGATTGTAATATTTAAATTATTATATAAAGAAAATATAATTTTATTATTTTTAAATTTTTGTTAAAAAATAACAAATATTTTTTATTATCTTATGATTAATTATTATCATACTATTTTTTTATGTGAAATTTGTTATAAAGTTGAGAAAAATTAATTATAAAAAATATTAAAATAATATTATACAATTATTTAAACAAAATATTTATAAAAATTTAAATAGATTATAACTGTATTAAGTTAATATCAAATTATTATATATATAAATAACACTGTTATTATTTTAAAACTTTTATTTACTACTACTACAACCACAAATAATAATAATTATTATTATATTTAATTATTTATTAACTATATATCATGAGTTAAATAAATTTTTTATTTACATATAAAATATATGATTATATATATATATGCACACACACGATGATAAATGTCATGAGCTATTGTACGATAAACAAATTTTTTATTTTTATTCTCAGATTTTCCAGTGTACTGTTCAGTAGGAATGGCAAAAAAAAAAAAAAAAAAAAATTTTACGGTTCATAATGTGCATTGTTTATATTGTGACTTGCAACACCAAAACTAATTGATATAATGCACATATAATGTGGACTTATTTTTTTTTTCCTCCACCTTTTTTTGGGTTTATTTGTTATACTTCCAATACAAGTGATTAAATTTAATTAAAAAAAATTATAAGTCTAATTTGTTACCCCTACTATATAAGGTATTTCTTTAAATATAATTAAATTTCAAATCTCCTGTATTTGGCTTTGCTTTGAGTCAACAAGAGGCTTAAACTGGCCAACAAGTTTTTTATTTGTCTTCCCATTATAAATAATATTAATTAGATCCTTAACAACATATTTATAGAAGAATTTTTTTGCCCATTTTAGTTGATAATCTCATCATGACATCCCACCAAATCTATTTATTTGGATTATTATGTTTTCTATGGAATCATCATTTTCATTCCTGATCAATCTATAGTTGAGACTTAACAAGTTTAAATTCTCAAAAAAATTTCAATTGAGAAAAAATAAAATAATTTAATTAGTAATCGCGTGTTACATGAGATAATGTTTTTTCTAAAAAATAAATGCCTTTTAAAAATAATTCAAAAATCAAATTTTATAAACCTGGCTGATTTACACTTCATAACATATTTTTTTTTGAAATATACACTTTATAACATTATTAAAAAGAAATAATCACTAAATTATTCTTTCAAAAACAATAATTAAAACACTTTTAATTTATAATAATCTTTCTAATTTGCTTTAACGTATATACTCCAAATTTTGTCATAGCAATGAAACGTGGAGCATTTATCAATTTTATGAACTCATGTAAACATATTCTTGTTCTATCTTTGGCTAAATATATATATTGTTTATATTCCTACTTTTCTTTCAATTGATGCTTTGTGTGTTCAAATTTTGCTACCTGTCAAGCTTTAATATAAGCCTGGTTCAGAAAATTACTTAAAAAATAGATTCAACTAAGTATATCGGAAGAGAAATAGTTGGTCTAATTAAGTTGAATGTTACGAATTTGTAACACAGATTTATGAGACCGTATTTTAAATATTTTATATTTTGTCAATAAAACATAAAATATATATTTTTATTATAAATTTAATTTCTTAATTTAAATTATCGATATTTAAAATTCATTAGAATATGATTAATTTAATTAAAATTAGATAAAATCATAAGGATAATAAAAATATTTTAATAACTAATTTAATGTGACTGTATTTATTATATTTTGAATATCACTTATATAAAAATAGTTTCTGTAAATTAACTATCGTTAACACATAGTCCATTTAGAGTTAAGAATTTTTTTTTTCTCTTGGGTCAACAGAGGTAAGAATTTACGCTAATGTATTGGTGACTATTTTTTTTTTGTGAAAAGAAAAGAGGATTATATTAAAACGGGAGCAGTCATTACATCATGAAGAACAAGAGGCATTATAAAATCAGAAGCCTCATGCCAAATAGAAGAACTAACAGCACTACATCCTGCTTTAGCTAACGCACGTGCCACAACATTTGCTTGGCGCTTAACAAAACACACAGATACATTAGAACAAAGAGATGCTAAGTGACGACAGGAATCAATAATGCCACGAAACTCATACCTATCAAAATTAGTACGGTGAAAAGCGTCAACCGTAGTCTTTGCGTCTCAAGAACGACGTCTGACCATCCTTGAGAACAAATAAGCCTCCACAACTTTGGGATCAAAGCGACCTGCTACAGACTTGGAACAACACCAGCGCACATGACCATACCAATCTCTGCTAACCGTACCAAGGCCAACAACAGCTGCAGACTCATCGATTGCAGCATCTAAATTAAATTTAAAATGACCATATTGAGGACATTTCCACCGACTGGACATCTGACTGGTAGATGATGTTAGGACAGCAGACTTAGAAGCATTCGCGACCTGGAACTGGTGAAAGAAATTTAAACAATTACGAATACACACCATCGGAGGAATCAAAGATGATCTCCATAGCAAATTATTCCGTTGCTGCCAAATCGCCCATAAAAACATGCAAATTATTTCTCGCTGATGATTATTACACTCATCAAACATCAATCCCAACGAAACAGCAAAATCATCGACATGGGAATTGATTATTTGCATACCAGACTCAGCCCAGCACTCCATTGCAAAGTAACAATCCAAAAACACATAGTGATTATGTTCCCCAAACTGATCACAGACCACATATGTATTATCAACACTAACGCCCTTCAAGTTAAGACGATCTCTATTAGGAAGAAAGTTAGAACAAACCTTCCAAATAAAAATTTAACTTTAGGAGGCAAAGTCAGCTCCTACACCCGAGTCCACTTCTGCTGAAAACCCACTTCTGAAATGCCAAAACACTGATTAAACGCCACTCGATAGGCCGATTTCACCGTATATTGACCTTTTTTATTACAGTGCCATAAAATGCTATCATCAAGCTCAGCGTTTCCAGCTGGTAACTGAAGAATGCAATTCACATCAACATCGTCAAATATTTCATGAATCAACTGAAAGTCCCATTCTCCACAACCCGGAATCCACAAATCACATACTTTCAAATCTTTCAATCCTTTCTTAATAGATGTCACTGGACAAAACTTATTATTATTAACCAAACAAGCATCATCCCAAATATTAATTTAGTACCATCTCCCACTCTCCACCTGCAACCTTCAACAAGAATAAACTTAGCATTCCAAATACTCCTCCAAACTAGGCTAGGATTAGAACACAATGAAGCCATCCAAAAATTCCATACGGGAAAATATTTAGCTTTGATAACTCTGCAAGCAAGCGCATTATTATTGGAAATCAAATTCCATGCTTGTTTACCAACTAAAGCATGATTAAAAGATTGAAGATGTCTAAAACCCATGCCACCCAAATCCTTCCTCATACACAAGTTTTCCTAAGAAGCCTAGTTAATACACTTCTCACCTCATTTCGAACCCCACCAGAATGAGTTCATTATTCTCTACAACTCATCACATAACGATACAGGCAACAAAAAGATACTTATACAGTAAGAAGGAATAGCTTGCACTATAGACTTAAGTAAGACCTCCTTACCTGCCTGTGAAAGCAACTTATGATGCCAACCAAATAATCTTTGCCAAAGACGATCCCTAAGATAGACAAAAATAGACCTCTTCCAGCGGCCAATCAAAGAAGGCAAACCAAAATAATTTCTAGTATTTAGAGGGCTATGAACACCAAGAACTTGCTTAATATAATCGTGCATCATCATATCCACATTAGTACTGAAAAAGATACTAGATTTTTGCAAATTCACAGCCTGGCCAGAATCTTTCTCATAAGAAGCCAAAATATCTTGCATCACCAAACATTCAGACAAAGAGGCACAAAAGAAAAAGAAGCTGTCGTTTGCAAATAAAAGATAAGATATGCTAGGAGCCCCTCTACTCACATTACAACCATGAAGCAAACCCTTATGTTCAGCCTGCTTGATCAAAGTAGACAAACCTTCCGCAAATAAAATAAATAAGTACAGAGACAAAGGATCACCTTGACGAAGACCACGACCCGAAATAATAGGCCCAACCTTAGAACCATTCACTGTAACATGATAATGAACAGAAGTGACACATAACATAATCCAGTTAATAAATTTTGACTGAAAACCCATCCTAACCGTAACTGCTCTCAAATAAGACTAATTCATATGATCATAGGCCTTACTAATATCAATTTTAAAAGTAAAATCACCCTTTTTCCCTTTTACCTTACGCCTCATGCTATGAATCAATTCAAAAGCTACAACGACATTATCTGTAATAGATCTACAAGGCACAAAGGTAGATTGCTCATTAGATATGATAGATGGAAGAATAGTCTTGAGTCTATTAGCCAACACTTTAGCCACAATTTTATAAATAGTATTACAGAGAGATAATGGCCAAAGATCCTTCATAGTAACCAGGGAAGCAATTTTCAGAATAAGCATCATAGTAGTATTAAACAATTGAGCTGGAAAAAAACCACTATTTAACCAATCACAACAAGAAGAGAAAACATCCATCCTTATAACCAACCAAAAACTCTAAAAATAGGCAAGATTCAACCCATTAGGAACTGGAGCCTTATCAAGATGCATAGAGAAGATAGCACTGTGAAATTCTTTTAGAGTAAAAGGAGCCAGAAGAAAATCATTTAAATAAGAAGGAACTGTCTGATTTAGATAACAAACTTCATGATCTTCATCTAACCCATCAAGAGAAAAAAGATGAGTAAAATACTCTTTGACAACTGTCTCCAAATCACTCTGACATTCAGCCCAAAAGGCATCATCACGTTACAATTTATCAATTTTGTTTTGCCTCCTACATGAAAAAGCCATGGCATGGAAGAATTTACTATTACGATCACAACCATGTAGCAAGCAAAAAATTTTTAGACCTTTACCGCCAATAGTCTTTTTACTCAACCAAAAGAGTGTCAAGCATAGTCTGTTGCTCTTTTAATTAGCTGCGTAAAAGCCGGACAAGAATCAAACATAGAAGTTAATAATTCAAGCTTGGCTTCAATAATTTTATTAGAAAATTGCCAAAATATCTTGACCCAACCCTTCATAAGCCGAACGTTGGAATTAAATCTCTTAAGTAGCGCACTACCAGTAGAGCCAGTCTAATTAGTTTTAACCGTGTTATTAAAAGAGTCATCACAAAACCATGTGTTCTTAACTTTAAAGCGACACTGCTTGGGAGCAAAATGCTGAAAACAAGTCATCAATTCAATCAGGCGATGATAAGAAACTGGGGCAAAAAAATAGCTAAAACGAGCGTTAGGAAATAATTACAACTAAGAATCATTGATCAAACATCTATAAAGTCTCTCTTCCATTTAGACATTCCTCTACCTTTTTCCTAAGTATAGCCATATCCCAACAAAGGCAAATCAACCAACTCACAATCAACCACTACTTGATGAAACCCTCTAAAAAGTCACTCAGGGTGAGGAGTACCTCCCTTCTTATCATCTGGTCCTAGACGATCATTACAATCACCAAACAAGCACCATGGAAGGCCTAACTTATTTTTCAACTCACTTAATAAATTCCAAGATAAGTGTCTATTGCTATAATAAGGTTGACTATAGAAACCAGTATTGCCTAACATAAAAAAATTCACCTTTAATAATCACATCAATATAAACTAAGAATAATTCAAAATAGAAACATCAATTTTATTATTCCAAATGATAGCAAAACCACCACTTTATCCTTCCTTGTCAATATAAAAACAACCATCATACCTAACAGTACATTTTATTTGTTCAATCTTGTTAGAATTACCAAGAGTTTCAAGCAAAAAAAATAAAAGCAGGCTTGCAGGACGTAATAATATTCTTCAAAGCTAACACTGCATGTGAATTGCTCAGTCCACGGCAGTTCCATGAAACGCTTATCATGGCTCTTGATGGGGTCTCACAAAAGACCTAGTCGATAAAGAGGTATTAATAGAAGAAATGCCATGAAGATCAGTACTGTCATCAGTAGTATTCTCAGCACCTTCTCCTTCAATAGTGTATTAGTGACTATTGACCAGCACCAAGCACTTCCTTATTTTGAATTAGTAAATCCATTTGAATCTAAGAGACAAACTTTGCAGCAGATTAATTAGTTTAATGTAAAAATTTTGGCATTTATTTTATTTAATTGAATTACTATACTTTTTACATAGTTAATGATGCAGGCATCATAGAGGAACAAGCCCCCCAATTTATGTAAAAATTTGACAAATTACGGTAATGACAATTTTATAATTTTGGGAAAGTTCCAAGTATCGGATTTGGGCAATTCAAAAGCCTATTTCATGTGGAAACGTACAAATGGTTCGAAATCACAATACTTGTGAGATCCATCACTTTTCAGCTAAATTCTATTATTTAGGCCCTTAAACAGGCAATTTTGTGATTTCCTATTTTTAGGGTTTTATTTCCTATTTTTGTTTAGGGTTGTTTTGAAGATTTACTATTTAAACTTTCCTTATTATTGTTGGATGACAGTTTTATGATAATTTGAATTCTCTTATGTTCTTCCAAAATTTCTTGAAATTTTTTTGCCTATAGCCTAAATCGCTATAGAAGGTCGATTATTAGTAGTCGTGCGTGATTCAACAATATTCGATTGTTATTATCCGCTCTTCCACTATGTCAGTTTGGTATCAGAGCTGAACTGATTCTTATTAATCATGCTGATAAAGTATTATAAAGAGAGTTTATTCTATGATACTGATGACGGTAAGGATGAGGATACATTTATTAGAGATGAGCTAATATTTGATAAAGATGATGAGGACGATATTGAACATATTAGCTTTATTGGCGTTGATAAATTTCTTATATTCCTTTAATTTTTATTTAGAAGAAATTACAAGTTGAAAACAAATTTATGATGTTTTATAGCAAATTTGTTTCTAAATATTTGGGCAAAATTCGAGGGTGAATTTTCTCTACTCTGGAGGGAATGATGCAGAGCAACAAGCTTTGGAATGAGTTTATATAGCAATGGATAGCATATATAATTTTATTATTATTATTTGATTTTTTTATTTAATTTAATATTGATTAAAAATTAACTTTCCTATATTGTTAAGGATTTGATTTTCTACCTTAGTTAGATTTGTCTTTATTTTTATTTCTTAAATAAAAATTAGGGTTAGTAGGTTTGTGTCACCCTATAAATATGTAACTTTTAGGGTTATGTGAGACAATTTTTGTTGAATTGACAATCAAATTTCTATTTTCCCAATTTTCAGTATTCCTTTGTGTGAATCAACGAATATTGATGTCTATATTCTAGTATTTGTGCGTAAATCAACAGGTTGTAAAAGATTAATTTCTAGCATTTATACGCGAATCAACAGACTTTAATATTTATCTTTTATTATTTTCTGGTATTTGTATGCAAATTAACAAATTACAATTTTTATCTTTTTTTACCTCTTATTTTATTTTATTCCTTTAAACTTCCGCCACATCAGTTAATTTCAACTTTTTTTTAACTATATTTTGAATTTAAATTATAGTTAGTGTTGCATTTTGACTCTTGCATTACTAATGTTAATTTTTTTTTAAAAAAAAAACTCTACTATTTCAATAGAATTTACCTGTTCATGGTTCATGCCATAATTCTAAAACATCATATGCTATTTGTTTGATTGCCTCCACCAAATGAATCCAATCTTGAGATAACCAATGTAGTGAAACCTTAGCAAATGATTGTCATCTTAGATTTAAATGTGACCTTTTACCTTTATGGTAGCACTAGCTCTCTACTGTTTGATATATATATATATATATATATATATATATATATATATATTTATTTATTTATTTATTTGAATTTGATGGACTCGAGAACGACTTGATTGTAAACTCTCTATATATATATATATTAACATTGTCATCATCATTATTATTTTTATTATTATTAACCTAAGACTTTTATGCTACTCAGGGGTGCACATGGATCCTAGAAAATCAGAATCAAAAATTTCCGTTGACATTTCACTTTATCCTAATCGAATTGTCTTGAAAAGTTTTTTTGGTGTGGGTACAGAGATCATAAATTTTAAAAATCGAGAACTGAAACATCTCGAACTGTACCAAAACTAGAACTAATAGTATATATATATATATATATATTATAAATAAAATTTAATATCATTTTAATAATAAATTATATCTAAATAATATATTTAGATAATCTATTATTAAATGTTAACTTATCATATAATATTTGACATTTTAAATAATAATTAATTATTTGAAATAAAATAAAAACACTCATCAATTGAATATTTTTTATAGTTAATTTTCAATCCATGTTTAATCATAAAAAAACTTAAATTTACAAATAAAATTTGTATAGTAAACTTTATAGTCATTTTATTTTATATTTTCAAATTATAAAATTATTAAAATATAAATATTAATATAAAAATTTAAAAGAAAATTTATAAAAAGTACTATTATTAAATACAATAAATTTAATATAATATTTGTAGGCGGCGGGTTTAGTGCACACTCAAGTATTTTGCAACCACGATACTATGTAAATTCGAGATCTACTAGGAAATACAAAATAGGCTTGAGGCCCAAATTGAAGAAGGAGTCGCCACTTAGATAAAAGTTAGACCACACTGTACAACAATTAGATTTTATGGAGGTTCCAAGAAGCTGTCATTAGAGAATAGTTTTGGAAACTGGATATAGGCTTTTGGAATGCACACCCAACATTGTGGTTGGCCTCCGTTTATGTTTTGTATTTTATTATTTTAATTATTCAATTACTTTTTTTTTATTAACATGCAAATTACAATTGTTTCCATTCAATTTCCAAGTTTTACAATTGAGTTCAAGTTTGCACATTAATTCATTTTCATGCAATTTAGTGTGATTCATGATGTTGATCACAAATAATGCAAAAACATTCATTAAAAATAAAGATATATAAATAAGTGCCCATGCAAAGAAATGGGGGGAAGGAGGAATGAGTTACAATCATTTTGCATGCAAAAATAATAATGAAAATAATAACAATAAATAAATAAATTATTTAAATAAATGCACAAAAGATAATAAGGTGATGCATCTTGAAAGAAGTGTCGCCTCTATACATAGAGGCAACAACATGTCACCTTAAAACAAAGAGGTGTCACCTCTTTAAACAAGAAAATGGGTGAATGGGTTTGATTAAAATAATAAATAAAAAAAATAAACTATGCAAAACCATTCAAATGCAAATTCGGAGTACAAAAATTTTAATTATATGAATAGTGAAAAATCATGCAGAAATATGAAGTGTAATTAAACTTACGTAAAATCTTGACTAACACTCCAAACGAGAGGGAACAAAATAGATAGAAATGTTTATGTTGCCCTTTTGATGAAGTGGCTGAAAGAAAAAAAATTTTGAGCAGAAAAAAAAATTTCTTATGAATAGTAGCACCTTATTATGGTAAGACGTAGCCTTTGTATAATAAGGCGATGCCTTATTACGCTAAGGCGTCGCTATTATACAATGAGGCCATGCCTTGTTGCAATAAGGTGAACTGTCAGAAAAAATCATAGAATTTTTTTGAATATAGATGCTAATGATATTGGAATTAGATAATTATAAAATATGGGAAACAACTCAAAATATGAAAGAGAATACTTAGAGAATAAATATCCTTACTAAAAAACGAGTTTGAATTCAAAAATTGTTTAGCCCTTAGAAGTTGGATTTGATTATTGAATCGTTAGGAATGCAAGAAAAACTTACTCCTCTTAAGAATGAACTCCATATCTTTCTTCTCTAATCTCATCTCTTTTTCTTTCTTTCCCTTTTCCCTTTTTTCTCTATGCACTCTTAGGATTTTTTTTCCAGCTCTTTTTCCTTAAACTTCTCTTATGCTTAGATAAGACATTCCCTTTTCACTCCCCATTAGTACTCCCTTTTTTTCTCACCCTTTTTTACCTTAAAATTCTCATTTTCATACAACATTCAGGCTTATAAGGTGTGGGGTCCATCCCACTTGCCCACAATTGGCATGCCTACATTTAATGCAGCTGCAAGTGGCTATTAAAGAGGTGGTGCCTCTTTGATAGGGCATCCTCTCTTCAGTTGGGCTTAGGCTAGGTTTGATAGGTTTAAGTCTTTGGATCCATTCTCAATAAGGTTTCGAGTTTTTCTCTTGCATTCAAGATTTGTATTTTCTCATCATCAGGCTTTTATTGTGAGCTAATCAAATTGAGTGTCCACAATTTGCCCCCATGTCATAGGCTGATCAAACCAGGTGTCTATAGTTTACCCCTTTGATTTTTCAAAAAACTTAATGCATGCAATGAGAATTTTTTGAAAAATCAACATGCAGGACAAAGTAATAAATAATTAAAGGACACACTTAATCTTCAAGATTCACCTAGGAGTTGAGTTCTTTAAAACCCGTGCCGTTAGCATTAGGTATACAAACCTGAGAGGTTATTTTTTTCATTCTGATACTTCGATTACAACACTCCAAAACTAATTACATCCTGATACTTCGATTAGAAATATCGGGAATGCATTCTGATACTTCGATAAAAAAAGTCTAAAACCAAGTATAGCCTAATGCTTTAATCAGGAATGCATTATGATACTTTGATAAGAAAACTCTAAAACTAATTGCACCCTGATGCTTTGATCTGGAATGCATTATGATACTTTAATAAGAAAACTCTAAAACTAATTGCATACCAATACTTCGATCAGAAAAGAATTCCACAACTCGCCTATGGTTACAGGCCGATTAAATCGTATATCCACGGTCTGCACCCTACTACGGGCCAATCAAATCGGGAAATGAATTCTTCAATTTGAAATGTGACTATGATCCTCGGGAGTCCATCATGATCAGCCACTCATTAATAATTGAATTGTGAATCTCAATTTCTTTTAACTGAGAAGCCACTCATTAATACATATAAAATATGATCCTCGGGAACTCTATAAAGCTTAATTGCTCACACATATGAAATGTGTTCCTCGGGAATTCTATCAAGCTCGATTGCTCACTCATCTAAAGTGTGATCCTCATGAACTCTAGCAAGCTCAATTGCTCACTCATCTGAAATGTGATCCTTAGGAACTCTATCAAGCCTGATTGGTTACTCATCTGAAATAGGAAACTCACATCGTCATCCTTAAGTATAAAAACTTGAGTGGCAGTCCCTCAATTTTGATATTTTAATTAGAGAAAATCCACAACTCGCCCTTGGCTAAGGGCTAATTAAATCAAGTGTCTACAGTTTACCTCTTGCTATGGGCTGATCGAACTAAGAAATGAATTCTTCAATTTGATACATGACTGTGATCCTCAAGAACTCAAACTCGATTAGTCACTAATTAATACTTTGATAAGATAACCTTTATCTTCTAGATAATAACTTTAGGACACACCCGAGGGGTGAAATATTGATACTTTAATCAATAAAGATGAACTAAGAAAAGCCATATAGCCACACAAGTGTCATGTGAGGTTAACTAAAAAATGTCATATAGCCTATGGGGTGTCAGACAGAACAATCAAAATAAAGCAAGCCATGTAGCTTTAAGGGCATTAAATAAAATAATCAAACATGCCACTATAGCCTCGGGGGCATAAGACAGAACGGACAACAAACAAAATGTTCATCAAATAAAGACAAAAAAAAGGTGTCATATAGCCTCTTGAGTGTTAGGTAGAGATAGTTAAACAATATTAATTCAAAATAAGTCGTGTTGCCTTATAGGCGTCAGGAAAAATCAATATAGTAGGACTATATCCTATACATAAAAGGTAGTCCACTATATAAAAACACATCCAGGTGATTCAATGATGATGTATGCATGATCATGACATTTGAAAATCCTCAAAAATAACTTGACAACACAAGCTCGTGTGTTGTGGAGAATGTTTATAGAAAACATGCATTTATTCTAATATGCACATGTATGAGATGTCAAAATAATTCTTGCAAAATTTTTATGTATGCATGAGCTAAAAGAAAATAAGAAATCTTAAATGATCTAGATAAGTTCCTTTTCTATTTAAAGCTAATCTTTAGGAACTGGTCCTCTTTCAATAAAAAATTCAAATCCAAAAGTTGAGTCTATCAAACGGAACAAAAATTAAGGCCCTCTTATAATCAAATTGCAATTATAATAATAACACATGCCCTAGTTTAGTTTCTTCTTTAGAATGCTTGACCCTTAGTGTGGAAGAGACTTTGTTTGAAATTAGGACTCTCTTGCTTTTGCACCACCAAGTAGAATCTTATGATCTCTTGAACTGTTATTCTCAGAATGAAAATACAACCAATTTTATTTTATATTCCTCTTTTACCTAGGTCGCTCCTTTTCTAGGAGTTTTCAAACCTAGCTAGGTCTTTCATTTTTTCCTTTTTATTTTCCCTCTTTTGCTTAAGTCACTCCTTTTCTAAGAGTTTTCCAACCTACCTAGGTGGATGCAAATTTAAAATAATGATTGACTATTATTTTGTTATGCATAATGCCTATACCATTACTTTAGTCATTGATCTTTTGATGCTCTTGCTGATGATTGTCATTCACATTGTTAATTGCTATAAAACTTTATAAAATGTCCATGTCTGACTCTTCTCGTGCTAGCATTATGTCGATCATGACTATCTTTACATGATTACTCCTTTGTTATAACTAGGCAAGCTACCTTATACTTGTTATTGATCAGCCTTATACGAGTTTTTTGACCAATTATTTTTTAGCTCATAATTGATGGGAGTTCTATTTAAGAATAAGGACTTTCAAAGGATTACTCAGAATTGACTTTTTAAATGTTGGTGGCACAAACAAAGATTTTCATTTTTCTTTTCCCTCATTTTCCCTTATTTTTTTATTTTTTTTATTTTTTCTTTTCTTTTTTTCTTGATGAATGTGGGGAATTTATTTTAGGAAAAACTGAGGTTGAATATGCTCGAAGGAAAAGTTTGAAAGCTAATTTTGACATTTTAGTCCTCTCATTTTTTAGGTTTTTTTAATCTCTCTCTCATTCAAGCATAAGATTACATGCACGGTTATAACAAATTCATACTAATGCAAATTAGACAATCAGACATTCATTAGCACTAAAGATAAAATTATAGACGGTGGGGTTTAGCGCGTGTCTAAGATTTTAGCAACCACGACACTGTTTGAGCTTAGGGCTTTAGAGAACACACTAACCACTGTCATAAAGACATGGTATGGAGATGAGGAGTAGCCACCTAGGGTAATAACTGGGACAAATCGAAAAGGTGGTACTCGATTCCCTAAAAGAAAGCTAGCACCACAACCAGGAGATTCTGGATACGGAATACCAACTTCTTTCAGTCTTGTGTTCATTTAGAATTACTTTATGAATTACTATCTTATTCTCTATTTACATGTAATTTCATATAAACCCAAAACAATAAACTCCAAGGCAAACTAGTCATGAAATATACAAGCAAATAATGCATTTAATAAATCACATAATCCTTAAGTTAGTCTAATCCTCATGGATTTTAAATAAATGAGTTAAATCTACATGTTTTAAATTATAAGTGAACCTAAAGACCTAATTCCTTTTGATTTTAATTGAATGAACCTAAGTCTATGTATTTTAATTCTAAAATGGGCCTAATTCTACATGTTATGAAAGTATTTAAATTAGTGGGCTTAATTCTACATGTTTTAATTAAATAATGATCTTAAATCTACAAATTATGAAAGAAGGCTTAAATTAAGTAAGCTAAGTCTAAATTAATTAAACTAAATTAGGTGGGCCTATGTTTAATTAACTAAATGGGCCTAAGGATATTTCTAATCTAAAATCTAATTAATTATGAACCTAAAAGTGTATTTTAATTAATTAAACCTAATTAATTAAGTGAGATGGGCTAAAGTAAACAAATCAAGATCTAAAGTGGACTTAAGGCCCAAAATACACAAAAATAATAAATAAAACCCAAAAACAACTAAAAACATAAAAGAAACAATTAAATAAGATCAAACAAATAATTATATAATCCTTACTAAAACCCTAATTTTTATTAACATGCAACCTAACTTAATCTACTTCCTCCATTGATTTTAAATGATTACCAAATCAAAACCTAATTTTACTAACTGATTCAATCAAAATAAACATGCAACCACACATATAATTTTATTACTCCCACTATTGGGGCTATTACATTAGTTCCTAAAATAATTAATAAAAATAAAACAATAAATAAAACATAAAGATGATAAAAAATAAAATAAAATCCTAGAAACTAAGTCTTTACGAGGCTTTATTCATAGTCTTATGTGGACTTCTAATGAAATTCATCTCCCTCACATGATCACCATGCGTTTTCCTCCATAATCACCACAAAACATAAAATAAGATAATAATTAATGAATAAATTATGATAATAACTAAAAAATAAATAAAAATAATAATGTAAAATAATTGAAGAAATAAAAGAAGAATAAAAGAATATGATATGCTTATGGATGATTTAGGATGCTCCTCAGATTTGTGATTCACCGTTCTTGATAAATCTTCGAATCTTTTTTTCAAAAATCTTCACGAGTCTTGAATTAATTGATGAATTAAAAGGAATTTTTTGATTAAAAATAAATATAAGAAGAATAAAATCACGTTTTTCTTCCTTCTCTTCTCCTTCTTTCTTTTCTACACTCCTTTTCTTCTCACCACCTTCTTTTTTTTAATGCCCCCTTTTCCTTTTTATAGTGGAGCCAGGGAGCCTAACCCTAATCCTAATGTGATTCTAATTCCTAAAGTGTATTTAGGTTAAACCAATTAGGATTGAATTAATTAGGAAATTTAGACCAATTAAGATTGAATTAATAAGGAAGTTTAAACTTGTTTCAGTAATTAGAAATAGGAAAAAAAATGAAAGAATTCAATTTCGACCGGGATTGTGCAATTCCGATCAGAATTGTACAATCCCAATTGGAATTGTTGTAATTCCGATCGGAATTACATAATTCCGGTCGGAATTATGGAATTCTGACACACACTTCTTTTTATCATTTAATTATAATAAGGCCCCCGGAGAAATTTAAATTTTGTAATTAGGTCCTAAAAAGAACTTTGTGATTTAGTCCTTGAAAACATTAAATCCTTCCTTTAAAAGCCCTTAGAATTTTTTAAGGATTGAGTATTGAAGACATTTTCATCACTGGAGTCCTTTGCTACATCCATAATATATCATCCCGAAATTGGGTGTCTAAAAAAATGGTGCAGCAAAATATGGTTTTGAGTTATTATAGCCTCAACTGACAAGCAATTACTCATCAATGTCCAAATTCAAGTAAGCTTTAACTTGCACTTCGAAGTGGTATAACTCCTTAAAGTCCCTCATTCTTATGTCCTTTAACTTATTAGCTATAAGTGGAATGCATGCTTTTATGGCTATTATTAGCTGGTCTAATTTTGTATGTCTATGCTTCATTTGAGCTAACTTTCCTCTCTATCTTTCTAAAAAGTTAGTGAAATACTCATTCAATCTTTGCTTTATATTCTGTAGCTCATGAAGAGAAACTTCAAACTAAGAGTTTAGCCCATACTGTTTGATGAAGACTGAACATAGCTCCTTCCAATCTTATTAGACTTATATGTTTAGAGTGTAGTACCAATTGATACAGCTCCTTTTAAGGACATTGAAAATTGTTTGACAATATAAGCTTTTGAAAACCTAGTGACCTTCATGTAGGTAATATATTACTTCAAGTGCATATAAGGATCATCAATGCTAGAGTATTTTTTCATATTTAGAAATTTGTATTTCAGAGCAATGGTTCTTCCTCCTCTAAATCCAAATCTAAGTCAAAAATTTTAGAATTAAGATGTTTCTTCAGTGTAAACTATAGTTGATCCACTTGCTTTTGCGTGTCTTTTATCCATTTTGACTCTGTTGGATCTACCGATACTTTTAATTTTTCTTTGAATGGCTTGCCAATAATAGTTCTATTTTTAAAGTCTTCTCCATCCATGATCATTCTTCCTATTATTATAGTAAACATGTCTTTAACCACTTGTCACGTGTGATCCCTAATCTTTTTTAATAGTTCTTTCTTGAAAGCTTCAATATAAAAATTAAAGGGTCCTACCTTTCTGCTCCCTTGTTAAGTGGTCTCAATTGTCTAATTAGATCTTTGATAATGGTGGACCAAATTCCTTTAATATGCTTTCAAACAAGAAGAGGCTTATGGCTAGGAAAAATGCTCTCTTTTTTTAAAAAAAAATTAAAATGAATGTCATGTATGTATGAAATGCAAGATTTTTTTTTGAAAATTAAAATGATGTTGTGTATGCATGAAATGCAAGATTTTTTTTTAATTTTTATAACATGAACGGAAACAGACAAACAAACAAATAAGCAATGAATTTAAGTATGATTACTTCCACTATTATTCCTCATACACACATATTCGATAATGAGTTTCTTGTCCTAGGATTTTTGGTCTGGGTTTTAATTATCAACAGGGGATAACAAAATCAATGAATGCAAGATAATTCTCAATATGAACAAATAAGTATTATGCCTTTGGATAAAAACAAAGTCCACTGTAATAGGTCATAGATGCATGAAAGGCCTACTTTGACATAGTCCATTTATAATGGGCCAAGATTTTATACCAAGGTCTACCATATAGCACTAAACACATACATTTTGGAAAATTCTAAAGGAAGTTTCTAAGTCACTACATGAGCTGAGTCTTGGGTGAAAAAGGCTTTGGTTCCTACAACAATATACCTCCATTATGTCTCCCCATTCAAGGGTCCATACGACGTGGATAAGTACGTGTCGTGAGTGATAATAATCAAATATTTCACCACCAGGTTTGAGTAAAATATAGGTAGCAAAGTAATGACCATTATTGGCTATTTAGGGACTCAAGTGCCCAATGTGTATCAAATTCAACAAAATGCAAAAGAAATAAAAGAATAATATAAAATGATAAAATAAAAAAACTAGAATTAGTTTCTCTATCCCTAGTGGAGTCACTACTGTAGGTAGTAGGGTTTAGCGTGTGCCTAAGTGTTTGGCGACCATAGCACTGTGCGAGCTCAAGGCCCTATAGGAAATACAAAATGGGCTTAAGGTCCAAATTGGAAAAGGAGTTGTCACTTGAATAAAAGATGGGACACATTGTACGACAACTGGATTGCATGGAGATTCCCATAAGCTGTCATTAGAGAATGGGTTTGAAAACTGGGTATGGGCTTTTGGAATGCCTACATAACCTTGTAGTTGGCATTTGTTTATATTTTGTATTTTATTACTTTTAATTATTTAATTACTTCGTTATGAACATGCAAATTACAATTGTTTCCATTCAATTTCCAAGTTTTACAATTAAGTTCAAGTTTGCACATTAATCCAATTTCATACAATTTAGTGTGATTCATGATGTTTATCACAAATTATACAAAACATTCATTAAAAATAAAGATAACAAATAAGTGCTTATGCAAAGAAATGGGGGGAAGGAAGAATGAGTAAAACCATTTTGCATGAAAAAATAATGATGATGATGATGATGATGATGATAATAATAATAATAATAATAATAATAATAATAATAATAATAAAATTAATTATTTAATTATTTAAATAAATGCATAAAGACAATAAGGAAGAGGCATCGCCTCTTTAAATGAGAAAATGGGCTCAACAGTAAATGAGCTTGATTAAATTAATAAATAAAAATAAAATATGCAAATGCAATAAATTCCATGTAAAATTTTAACTATCAGACTAAATGGGAGCTAACAAAATACATAAAATTATTCTTGTCACCCTTCTAATGAAGTGGCTAAAAAAAAAAATTCGAAGCACAAAAATTTAATTATATGAATAATGATTTTGAATAGTGATTTTAAATAATGAAAACCCATGAAAAAACATGAAGTAAAACTAAAATCATGTAAAATCTTGACTAACACTCCAAACGAGAGTGAACAAAATAGGTGTAAATGTTTCTGTCTCCCTTTTGATAAAGTGGCTGAAAGGAAAAAAATTTTGAGCACAAAAAAATTTTGTTATGAATAGTAGCACCTTATTATGGTAAGGCATAGCCTTTGTACAATAAGGTGATGCCTTATTCACATTATGGTTATAACTAAATTCAATTTGACATAATTTTTTATCAAACTCTTTACATGATCACCAACTAAACAACGTAGTAAATTGCTAAGGGCATTTGTTGACAACCTTACTCTACCCATTTTTTTGAGGATCATATGCATTACTAAAATTTAACTATACATTAACCGTCTTCTAAAAACTATGCTAAAAATGGATAAGGAAATGTGTATCTCTATATGAGACAATACAAGTAGGTAATCCATGCAGATGATACATATTATGGAAAAATAATAGTGCCACATTAATATCATCTGTAGGTTTCTTGTAAGGAATAAAATGAGCCATCTTAGAAAATCTATTAATAATAATAAAGATGGAATCATTACTTTACTATGTCTATGGCAATCCTAATACAAAATCCATGTTAATATCATTCTAAGGTTGAGAAGGGACCGGTAAAGGTATGTACAATCTAGCGTTTGTGCCTACTCCCTTGGAAACCTGAAAAATTTTGCACCTTTACACATACTTCTCAACCTCTTTGTGAATCGTAGGCCAAAAATAGGAAGCCTATACCAATTACAAAGTTCTATCTTTGCCAACATGTCCCTCCCCATAAAATTCCTTAATTAGTTATAGGTAAAGACTGCAATCTGGAATGCACAATTGATTGCCTTTAAATAAGAACCCATCATGCAGTAAAAAATCCAATTTCTTCTTAGGCTGCACATCTTGCATGACCATAGAAAATTAAGGGTCAATAGTTAGCAAATCAAGAAAAGAATCAAAATGAGGCACCTCAATGCTCATAGTGACTAGTAAGAAACTCTCGTGGCTCAAAGCATCAACCACCTGATTAGTAATGCCCAACTTATATTTTACCATATAAGTAAACCACTCTATATAGACTACCCATTTTACATGGCGAGGTGACACTTTATCCTACTAGTGTAAATGCCTCAAGGAATTATGGTTGTATATAAAATAAATTTCTTATGAAATAAGTAATAATGCAAATGCCTCATAGCTTGTGCTACTACATAAAACTCAACATCATAAGTGTTATAATTAAGCATTGCCCTAGATAATTTTAGCACTGAAAAATGCCATAGGTCTACTATTTTAACTTAACACTACTCTAATCCACACCTTCGAAGCATTTATGTCTAACTTAAAGGGTTATGTAAAATCTGGCAACACTAAAATTGGTGTAGTTGTACGCCGCTCCTTAATTAACTTGAAGGTTATCTCTACTTCATCTATCCATTTGAACTTGTTGCCCTTCATGCAATTTGTAATTAGAGTCATGATGCTATTGAAATTACTAGTAAAATGACTATAAAATGATGCAAGGCCATGGAAACGCTTCACTTCCTTTCGAGTCCATAAATGAAGAAAGGCTGCCCCTACCAAAATAAAAAAGTGAAAATACTGAGTGTATACACACACACACACACACACACACACACACACACACACCGTATAGAGCTTATGCCACGTTAGACATAACGTGTCGACTCGGTCATAACCTAGAGATGAACCAATGAATTCCTTTATTAGATAGGACAGAGAATGAAGAACCGATTCCATTACTAAAAAGGTTGTTGACAAAGAGCACTTGCTACCAAAAGAGGTAAACAAACTCATAGGGTCTTTGTTTTAACCTATAGAGAGACTTCTTTAGGTGGCAAATAAATGGGAATTCTAGTATCAGCCCTCGGAGGTTGAGGTGAATCAGAATAGGATAAATAATGCATGAAGGATCAGAGAGAAAGCGAATTCTAAAAGCTACAAGCCTAGAAGACTAGATTGTCAGACTCGAAGGTAGCAGTAAGATCTTTATCTCTAAAGAAGGCATAAGGGCTTTCATCTCCTCTCATTACTTATGGATAAAGCTTTTAAGCATAAGCTTTTATGAACAGAAAGATCTTCCCATTCTTTCTAAGTAAGAAAGAGCCTTTTAACTAAATGTGCTCCTTTAGTTGGTTTTAAAAGAGAGAGCATGTGCTCTCTCACTCTAATAAATAAAACACTTCGCTAAGTGCTTGTGATGAAAAGCACTTAGCTCCGAGTGCAAAGAAAAAACACATACGGGTATATATAGTGAATTTTGGATTATTGACTTATTGAGGATCCTTGTAATAAAATAACTCCATGAGGGGAGCTAATTGGCCTGGGGCCTCCATTCCCAAGGATAATCATCAAAAGGGGAAAATTCTTGCCTTTAAGTCGGCTTAGGCCACTCTTTTACTCCTAGCACATTAGCCTTAGGCATCATAAATATACACTTCTTCATTGTAACATAAAATTTTTCCCTACTTAATAAACTAAAAACCTCCATTACATTTTGCATATACTCGTTAGGGTTAACACTATATATCAAAATATCATCAAAACATACCACAATAAATCTGCCAATAAAATCTTGACTAACACTCCAAATGAGAGTGAACAAAATAGGTGTAAATGTTTTTGTCTCCCTTTTGATAAAGTGGCTAAAAGGAAAAAAATTTTGAGCACAAAAAAAATTTGTTATGAATAGTAGAGCCTTGTTATGGTAAGGCATAGCCTTTGTACAATAAGGTGATTCCTTATTATAGTAAGGCGTTAACTTTGTACAATGAGGCGACACCTTATCGCAATAAGGCACACTGTCAACAAAATCACATAATCCTTTTTTTTTTTTAATATAGATGCTAATTATACTAGAATTAGATAATCACAAAATATAGGAAAGAACTCAAAATATGAAAGAGAACACTTAGAGAATAAATATCCTTACTAAAAAATGAGTTTGAATTCCAAAACTGTTTAGCCCTCAGAAGTTGGATTTGATTTCTGCACCATCAGGAATGCAAGAACAACTTTCTCCTCTTAAGAATGAACTCCAAATCTTTCTTCTCTAATCTCTTCTCCTTTTCTTTCTTTCCTCTTCCCTTTTTTTCTCTCTACACTCTTAGGATTTTTCCAGCTTTTTTCCCTAAACTTCCCTCATACTTAGAGAAGACATTCCCTATTCACTCCCCATTATTACTCCCTTTTTTCCTCACCTTTTTTTTACTTAAAAAATCTTATTTTCACCCAACATTCAAGTCTAGAAGGTATGGGGTCCACCCCACTTGCCCATTATTGCCATGCATGTATTTAATGTAGCTGCAAGTGGCTGTTAAAGAAGCGGCACCTCTTTGATGAGGTATTGCCTCATTGAAGTGGTGGCTCATCGAAGTGGTGGCCACTTAGGTGACGCCTCTTCGATGGGGTCACCTGTTTAGCCCTGGCCCTGAATTAGGCCTTTGGCCAAAGTAGGCTTGGGTTAGGTTTTGATGGGTTTAGGTCCTTAGATCCATTCTCAAGAAGGTTTTGAGCTTTTCTTTTGCATTCAAGATTCATATTTTCTCATCTTCGGATTTTCATTGCGGGCTGATGAAATCGAGTGTCCGTAGTTTGTCCACTGTCATGGGCCGATCAAATAGGGCGTCTACAATATTAAATATATATTTCTTTATTATTATGAATTTTTTAAATATATAAACTAAAAATTAATATAAATCTCCAAATTTTGATTTTGTTACAAACCAATTTAAATTCTCCATTTGTTCTAAATCTTTGTTCCAAAATTTTGAAGCAATTTGGCACGTAGATTTAAAATTTTGTAGTTAGATTCAGAAAATTGTTTTTTTTTTTTTTGAAATTTTCAACTTTTAGGTTACGTCCAAAGAATGTTGACCTGTGCATAGCCCTTGCTGCTAGGATCAAACCTGAAACCTTTGAGTGCTAGGATCAAACCGCTAGCCCATTTCCACATAAAATAGGTTTTTGAATCACCCAAATCCTATACTTGAAATTTGTCCAAAATTACGAACTGCTACTACCGTAATTTGTCAAATTTTTGCATAAATTTTAGGGCTTGTATGCGGCCTGCATCAGAGTGTCAAGTGAGGACTTGAGAATTAGTAAGAGTGCAAAAAGTGAGTTGTGCATGAGAGTTCAAAAAAGTGTGCTGTGATAATATAGTGAGTGGAGAATGTCTTAAATGTAAACACTTATATGAGTGTTTTGTATGTAAGTGTTCTTGTAACAAATTTTTATAATAAAAATAAGTTTATTGCAAATTAGTCCTCCATATATTTTACAGATTCTGGTATTCAAATAATCAATTCCCATGTCGATGATTTTGGTGTTTGGTTGGGATTGATGTTTGATGAGTGTAATAATCATCAGCGAGAGATAATTTGCCTGGTTTTATGGGCAATTTGGCAGCAACGGAATAATTTGCTATGGAGATCATCTTTGATTCCTCCGATGGTGTGTATTCGTAATTGTTTAAATTTCCTTCACCAGTTCCAGGTCGCGAATGCTTCTAAGTCTGCTGTCCCTGCATCGTCTACTAGTCAGATGTCCAGTCGGTGGAAATGTCCTCAATATGCTCGTTTTAAATTTAATTTAGATGCTGCAATCGATGAGTCTGCAGCTGTTGTTGGCCTTGGTATGGTTAGCAAAGATTGGTATGGACATCTACGCTGGTGTTGTTCCAAGTCTGTAGCAGGTCGCTTTGATCCCAAAGTTGCAGAGGCTTATTGTCCTAAGGAGGCGCTGAGCTGGATTTGGTCTCAAGGATGGTCAGACGTTGTTCTTGAAATGGACGCAAAGACTGTGGTTGATGTTTTTCACTGTACTAATGTTGATAGGTCTGACTTTCGTGGCATTATTCATTCCTGCCGTCACTTAGCGTCTCTTTGTTCTAATGTTTCTGTGTGTTTTGTTAAGCGCCAAGCAAATGCTGTGGCACATGCGTTAGCTAAAGCAGGCTGTTCTGCTGTTAGTTCTTCTATTTGGCATAAGGCTCCTGATTTTATAATGCTTCTTGTTCTTCATGATGTTATGGCTGTTCCCGTCTTACTATAATCCTCTTTTCTTTCCAAAAAAAAAGTCACCAATACATTAGTGTAAATTCTTATCTCTATTGACCCAAGAGAAAAAAAAAAAAAAATTCTTAACCTTGAGTGGATTACACATTAACAATCGATAAAATCAGCTAACAGAAATTATTTTTACATAAATGATGTTCAAATTATAATATATATAGTCACATCAAATTAGTTATTAAAATTTTTTTATTTTTTTTATAATTCTATCTAGTTTAAATTAAATTAAAAATAATTTAATGAACTTTAAATAGCAACGATTTAAATAAAAAAATTAAATTTATAATACAAAATATATATTTTATTTTTTATTGACGAAACAAAAAATATTTAAAATATAGTGTCATAAATCTCTGTTACAAATACGTAGCATTCAAATTAATTATACCAACTATTTCTCTTCCGAGATACTTAGTTGAATCTATTTTCTAAGTAAATTTCTGAATCAAGCTTATATTAAAGCTTGACAAGTAGCAAAATTTGAACACACAAAGCATCAAATGGAATGATTTGAAAGAAAAGTAGGAATATATATATATATATATATATATATATATATATATATAGCCAAAGATAGAACAAGAATTTGTTTACATGAGTTCATAAAATTGACAAATGCTCCACGTTTCATTGCTATGACAAAATTTGAAGTATATACGTTAAACAAATTAGAAAGATTATTATAAATTAAAAGTATTTTAATTATTGTTCGTGAAAGAATAATTTAGTGATTACTTCTTTTTATTAATGTTATGAAGTGTATATTTCAAAAAAAGAAATGTTATGAAGTATAAATCTGTCTTCGGTTTATAAAATTTAATTTTCATATATTTCAAAAGGCATTTATTATTATTATTTTTTTAAAATTATCTCATGTCACATACGATTATTAATTAAATTATTTTATTTTTTCTCAATTAAAATTTCTTTGAGAATTTAAACTTGTTAAGCCTCAACTATAGATTGAGGAATGAAAATGATGATTCCATAGAAAACATAATAATCCAAAAAAATAGATTTGGTGGGATGTCATGAGGAGATTATCAACTAAAATGGGCAAAAAATTTCTTCTATAAATATGTTGTTAAGGATGAGGCGTCTAATTAATATTATTTATAATGGGAAGACAAAAAAAAAAACTAAACTTGTTGGCCAGTTTAAACCTCTTGTTGACTCAAAGCAAAGCCAAATACATTGAGAATTGAATTTTAATTATATTTAAAGAAATAACTTATAGTACGGGTAACAAATTAGACTTATAATCTTTTTAATTAAATTTAAGCACTTGTATTGCAAGTATAACAAATAAACCCAAAAAAAGGTGGAGGAAGAAAAAAAAAATAGTCCACATTATATGTGTATTATATCAATTGGTCCTGGTTTTGTGGGTCACGGTATAAACAATGCAATGTGAACCCGTAAAATTATTTTGTTGCCCTTCCTACTGAACAGTACATCCAAAAATCTGAAAATACATGTTATATATATATATATATTAGTAAACAATTCAAATATGAATAAAAAAATTATTTGATTTATAATATATAGTAAATAAATAATTTAGTATATTATTATTATTATTATTAGCAGTAGTAAATAAAAGTTTTAAAATAATAGCAGTGTTATTTATTTGTAAAATAATTTAATATTAACTTAATATAGTTTTAATCTATTAAAAATTTTATTAATATTTTATTTAAATAATTATATGATATTATTTTAATATTTTTTATAATTAATTTTTCTCAATTATGTAATGGATTTCATATAAAAAATAATATAATAATAATTAATCATAAGATAATAAAAAATTATTAATTATTTATTAATAAAAATTTAAAAATAATATAAATTACATTTTTTTTATATAACAAGTTAAATATTACAATCCTATTAAACTTATATTTATTACAATTCTAATAAATTTTTTATTTGAATTATGATACTTTATTTCTTCAACAATTTTAATATTAATATTTTTATTTGCAAATAAATTAATTTGATGTAATTTTTTTTTTTGCATTCAACTAATAATTAAATTATAAATATTAATTAATTTAATTTTAACTCTTTTTTTTTGTTAAATTTTATAAAAATATCTACTTTTAAAACAAACTATATACTTTTTCCTATTTTCATAAAATTTATTAATTTTAATTTTAATTATTTACTATTAAATTTAATATAATAAGACTTATAAAATTATGTTGTCTAATTTGACTTATATTAAACAAAATATAATTAGACCTAATTAAAATAGAAAAATATATGTTTTTAACAAAATTATGATTAAAATTTTAATTAATTTAATTTTTTGAGATAAAATAGAAATTAATATAATTAAAATTGGAAACATACTTTCTATTAAATTAGAATTATATGTTAATTAATTTTATTTTTATTATAGATAAAATAGAAGTTAACGTAATTAGAAAAGGAAGTATACTTTTAATTAAATTAGAATTACATTTAATTTAAGTTAATTTAATTTTGTTAGAGATAAAATAGTAGTTAACCTAATTAAAATAAAAAAATATACTTTTATCAAATTAAAATTATATTTTAATTAATTTAATTTTACTTTTATTAGTAAATGACTAAATTATCCAATTTTTATATAATAATAAATGTAGATTTTTCTGTAATTTTGTCTGTCTCCCTCCCCCCTTCGTACATTTATATTGTTGTTGTTGTTATTATTATTATTATTATTATTATTATTATTATTATTATTATTATTATTTTGTTTGGCTCCCTCCTTAAATTTTTATTGTTGTTATTGTTGTTATTATTATTATTATTATTATTATTATTATTGTTATTATTATCCTAGGACTTTTATGCTACTTAGGAATGTGCATGGGTCCTAGAGAATCCAAACTAAAAATTTTCATTGACCATTTCACTTTATCCTAATAGAACCATCATGAAAATTTTTTTTGGTTTAGGTCCAAAGATTATGAATTCTCCGAACTGAGAACCAAACCATCTCGAACTGTACCGAAACTAGAATTGATAGGATGTATACATTATTATTATTATTATTAAATTGATAAGTAATGCATGATAAGATTATTATACTACATCATCCCTGACATTTTAAACAGTTAACATTTATTAGTCCTTATTTAAGGATGGAATAGTACACAATTTTGCAAATGTTAGGGATGAAGTAGTGTAATAGGCCAAAACACATGGGGCAAATAGCAATTATATATATATATATATATATATATATATATATATATATATATCTATTTTGATAATAAATTATATCTAAATAATATATTTTAGATAATCTATTATTAAATGTTAACTTATCATATAATATTTGACATTTTAAATAATAATTAATTGTTTGAAATAAAATAAACACACTCATCAATTGAATATTTGTTTATAGTTAATTTTCAATACTATGTTCAAACTATAAAATTATTAAGATATAAAACTTAAAAAGAAAATTTATAAAAAAGTACTATTGTTAAATATAATATATTTAATATAATATTAAATATATATTTCTTTATTATTATGAATTTTTAAATATTAATTTTAAATATATAAACTAAACATTAATATAAATCTCCAAATTTTGATTTTGTTACAAACCAATTTAAATTCTCCATTTGCTCTGAATTTTTAAAGCAATTTGGGATGGAGATTTAAAATTTTAGAGTCAGATTTAGAAATTATTTTTTGAAAATTTCAACTTCTAGGTTAGGTCCGGAGAATGCCGACCCGTGCACATCCCTTGCTACTAGGATCAAACCTAAAATCTTTAAGTCTCAATACCTCAACTTAACCATTTGGTCTAGGTCTTTTTTTTTTTTTGCCAATTACAATTAAAGAAGGGGAGGTGGGTTTTGAATTCGGTAACTTATGAACATAATTGAAATGATTTGTAATGGTATTGTGTATTTCTTATATATGAATAAATGAGTACAAGACATATTTATAATGATACAAAGAATACAAGAATTGGAACTAAAGAAGAGAACAAAATAACAAACTAATAACCAGCATGGATAAGATATATATAAGCCAACCATAGTCTAACATGTAAATTGCAGACATGACATTGCAATGATAAAGACATGACATAGTTATGTCGTGCTTGAAATGATGACTATAAAGATATGACATAGTTATGTCATGCTTTAAATGTTGACCGTATCATGCTTGACCAGCATTAGTTTTATCACCCCTGTAAACCCATACGCATCTCAAAAGAGAAGAAGTGGAAATAATGAATAAAATCGAGAAGATGTCAGGGGTTTGGTAAATAAATTAGCAAGTTGAGCATGATGGAGACAAAATGAAGGTGTAAGAATCTGTTGGCAACTTGTTCACGAATAAAGTGGTAGTCCAGTTGTATGTGTTTTGTACAAGCATGAAACATAAGATTAGTGCTCAAATAAAGGGCACCAATGTTGTCACGATGTACCGTAGCATGAGATGATGGACAACCAAGTTCCTTGAGCAATCCATGAAGCCAAATTAATTCATAAGTGGCATTGGCTATGGCCTTATATTCACTCTCTGTTGATGATCTTGCAATTATTAGTTATTTCTTAGCTAGCCATAATGTCCATAAAGAACAAAGATAAACAGCATAGCCCGATGTAAATCGATAATCGGGTCCCTACCCCAATCACTATCTACTTAACAAGAGAGCGTTATGGATGTTTGAGCAAAATAGAAGAGACCAATATGATGAGTACTTTGAATGTATTTGAGCAATCATTTGAGTGCTTTCGAATAGAGATTTGTAGGGTTATGCATAAATTAACATAACTTGTTAACATTGTAAGCTATGTCTAGATGAGTTATGGTGGCATACTGTAAAGCCCTAAGTATTTTTTGATAAATCTCTCTTTAAGGCAAAGGTGTACCTGCCAATTTAAACAAACGAGTTGAGGATTGCATCGGTGTGGAGCAAGGTTTACAATTAGCCATGTCATGTTTATATAGCAAATTAGTGAGGTATTGAGTTTAGCTTAGAAAAGTTCCGTCTGAGTAAGATTCCAATTGCAAAATGAGAAAGTAGTATAGCTTGCCAAAATCTTAAATTGGGAATTCCCTTTACAAGGAGTCAGTTGTATGGTATAGTAGTTTTGGATAAAAACTTGTAAGAAAAATATCATTTACATAAACCAAAAGAAATACATAGTTAGTTCCTTATTTATTTAAATAAGGAATTATTTACCTTGGATAAGACAAAGTGTAGTGTATGGAGATAGTTAGCAAGCCAATTAAACCATGCACGGGGCGCTTGTTTAAGACCATATATGGACCTATTCAAGTTGTAAAAATATTGGAGATGTGTAGAATGAACATAGCCAAGTGGTTAAGCCATGTATAGTGCTTCATGTAAATGTCTATGCAAGAACGCATTGGAAACATCCAATTGCATTGGCCATTTATTCATGGTTACAAGAGCAATGATAACCCGAATAGTTATGGCTTTGATGACTAGACTAAATGTCTTTGTGTAATCTATACTAGAGAGTTATGCAAATCCCTTAGCTATAAGTTGAGCTTTATAGCATTCAATACTACCATCTGAATTTCTTTTGATGTGAATATCCACTTATTTGCAATGAATATTTGCATTCGGTATTAGAGACATAAGAGTCCAAGTGTTGGTTGATTTTGATGCTGAATGGTCCATAGCTTTCCTCCATTTGTCATATTGGACTGTATTTTTAAAATATTGTGGTTCATATTCCAAATAATTCAAACATGATTTTTAGGATAACGTAATGTTTTCTTGATGTTTTGACATGGTGCAAGGTCTTAATTCCATGGGATGGGTTCGGGTTAGGTTATTGTTTGGAGATGGATATGAGGGAGGGTGGGTAGGATTAAGTTTAGGTTGGTTGTATTATGTGAGATCGATAATAAGATTGATGTTATCAAGTTCAGGGTTAGAGATTAGTGTAAGTGGTGAGGATGGAGTTAGTTATTGAGAAGAAGTAGAGGAGGTGGGTTGAGATAAAGTAAATAGAGTTTGGGTAGGATTGGGTTGGTTGGAGAAGAAAAATGAGAGGGAGGAGGCATACTTGAATTGGAGACCAAAGTTATTGGAGCAGTGTATATGAGCCACAACATTGGTGTCAGTGGTGGAGATTGGACAGTAGGAACATGAGATTTGAATGGACAAATTTGTTGATTAAAATTAGCATTATGAGTAATATATATCTTATCATTAGATATATAAAAACATTCATAACCAGAATGATTAAAAGCATGACTTAAGTAGATACATTCTCGACTTTTAAAAGAGAATTTAAAATGATTATATGGACATAAAAATAGAGAAATTGCACATCCAAATATTTTTGTATCCATATATTTTGGTGAATTAAGAAATAATTTTTTAAATGGAGACTTGTTGTCAAGAACCGAAGTTGGCATTGCATTTATTGAATTTATGACAGTTCGAAATGCATAGGACCAAAGTCAGTATGTGACTTGAGAATGTGGTGACAATGTTAAACCTATGTCAACTGTGTGTCAAATTTTTCTTTCTAAGAGACCATTTTGTTCATGCATATAAGGACAGGCAATATGATAAACGATGCCATTTTGATTAAAATATTTATGCAACTTTTGAAATTCATCACCCTAATCTAAATGAAATGCTTTTATTTTGGAATTAAATTAGTGATGAACAAGAGATTCAAAGGCAAGAAATGTTGAATAAACATCACTTTTATTTTTAAGAAAATAAATCTAGGTAAACTTGGTAAAGTCATTAATAAATAAAAAAAAATACCTAAAACCATGATAGGATGTAATTGGGGATGGTCCCCAGACATCAGAGTGAATAATTTGAAAAGGTGCATCTGTAGTGTGCTCAACTGAAGCAAAATGTAATTTGGCTAATTTTCTTAGATGGCAAGATGAATAATTAGATAAACCTGAGGAAGAAATAGGTAAGTGATGGTTTTTTATTATCTTAGACATAGCATAAGAATTTAGGTGACCAAAGTGAGCATGCTAATCATCAAGAGTTATAATTTTAGTAAGTAAAGTGGTTGGAGAAGGCTGGGATGAAGGTGGCATCATATATAGTTAATTACTACTCTTGCCTTATAGTATGGTTGCCTTGGTGGTCTGATCCTTAATGTAAAAGTGTTGTGGCCAAAATTCAAAAAAGCAAGAATTATCATTAGTAAATTTTTGCACTAAAGTAAAGATTTTTGAATTTTTAGAACATGAAGCACATTTTAAAGAATAAAATCTTTAATAGAATAAGAGGAAAGAGATGTATCAGTATTTGTAATTGGGATAGATTGGTCATTATCGACAACTATCTTATCAAACTTAGTATAAGGAATAGCATGGTGAAGCAATTATAAATTAGATGTTATATGGTGTGAAGCACCAATATCTGAGTACTAAACATAATGAGTCACATCAGCATGGAAGGGAGTGTTATTGTCGAATACAGGTAAAGCATGGACAATATTTATAAAATTGATTTATGGGTTGAAGGATGATTAGTGTTGCTTATATTATTGGTGACACTTATCTACAATGTGGTTATGCCAACCGCAGATTTGGCAAGGTCCTCATGGCTTACAGTAAGTGGTAAAAGGGCACTATTAAAAGTTGGTAAAAGATGGCGAAGAGGTCAAAGGTGGCACCATGGAAGATGTATGATGTCTAAGATTGCAATAAATAATCACATTGAATTTAGCATTGAGAGAGGTCTATCAATGATGGCTAATTCATCAGCCAGTGATTTTACTTTTTTGAAAATATTGAGATATAGTTATGTCATATTTCTTCAGTTCTTATAATTCAACATGAATCTATAACTTTTAATTTTATGATATAGGGCCAAATGTGCTTTCTAGTGCTTTCCATGCTACATAAGATGTAGTTATACCAATTACATAAGGAAAACCCTCTTTGGATAGTGAAGAAAAAATCCATGAAAGCAAGAGTTAATCCTTTTGGTACCATTCAACATATGTCGGATTAGGATGTTCAATGTTTGGATTCATTGTTGAAGGTATTGTGGTTGAAGGTGAAGGAGTCAATCCATCAATGAAACCACTTAGCTTGTAATTATGAAGAGGTTGAAATTGGCTTTTCCAGGTAAGGTAATTTTGAGGGGTTAAATTTAATTGGAAGGGTATGATTAGTAGTAGATACATAAGGAGTAGAAGAAGAAGAAATTAGAATGATTTGTCCTGCCATTATCAGGCTCTGATACCATGAAATGATTTGTAATGGTATTGTGTATTTCTTATACATGAATACATGAGTACAAGATGTATTTTTAGTGATACAAAGAATACAAAAATTGAAACTAAAGAAGAGAATAAAATAAAAAATTAATAACCAGCATAGATAAGATAATTATAAGTCAACCATAGTCTAACATGTAAATATTATAGACATGACATGTCAATGATAAAGACACGACATAGTCATGTTGTGCTTTAAATGATATTATGCTTTAAATGTTAACCATACCGTGCTTAACCAGCATTAATACTATCAACAACAACTTATTCTATTATTCTCTGCCATTTTCATATAATAGATGTCTATGGTCTAAAAAGTTATTATGTATAATATATTTTTCCTTGCATACTTCATTTCATATTTTGTGTATTTCATGCTGATTCAGACAGATATACAAGTGCTTGCACATGCTGTGGAGCTTACAAGACAAGGTGTAGTTGATAGCTTGAGATTTGTGAAGGGAGATTTTATAGGCATTCCAGGCATGATATTATTTTCTATGTGTAAATAGATGTTCATTTCATCCTTTGCCTAAGTTCCCTTTTTGTTCTATCTACATTTAAGCTTTTATGTCAATGCATAGTTTTGGAACTATTATGTTAGTGATTAGCCAATATATTGATCATATATAGATCTAATAAAATTTAGTTTTGCTTTACCTTTTAAACTCAACACTATTTTATTAGGAAAGTTTAGTTTTTCTTGACCTTTTAAACTAACACTAGTCTATTAGGAAAGATGATATTTAATATGCAACTGTTTGATATGGATCTAGTGCAGCTACTATCTAGAAATTTTATGGGTGCATAGAATTTTATTATGAAAAATTCTGATTTTGTTTTTTCTGATCAAACTTTCTGCATCTTATTTTGTTTCAAAGGAGGAGAAAATGTGAGATTTTTTTAATTTTTCTCAAACAAGGTTGCTTCATATCTTAATAAGGAATGCATGCTTCATGCTCAGAATTTTAGTTCACTAACATAATTTCTGCACTTTTGTGTAAAGCATTCATTAATGATGTTATTTTGCTATAAGGGGATTATACTCTCATTACATTTTAGTGGTTTGTTTATATAAGCTTATTGGTAGTTTTGCATGTTTCTATTTGTCATAGAACGAGTTATGTTGGATGATATTGGATGTCTCAATTCTTGATAAGCTTTTTCATGAATGCTGTGTTTATAAGGGCATTGTGGATTCTGGTCTTACTTCTTATTTTAGTGAGTCTTAAACTTCAAACTTATCTTTTTCATAATTCTCTCTCTTTATTAACTCTTTAGCTTTCCAATATGTTTTAGGAGTGCAAACCCATTATGAATCTTTGAAAGTCAATCAACTAGAGCCTAGCTATTATTCATCAGTAAACACTTTTTTTGAAGTGTTTACTGATGATGCTACTAGTAAACATTATGATGGTGAAACTTCCATGAGCAACACTTGTATGGACACTTTTGAAAATATTATGCATATGAATAGCATATAAGGAACTGAAGCCAAGTTAAGATATTCTTATGAGACAACTAGTAATTGTGAAGATTGTAGCACTAGTGGATCACATCGAACAAGAGTTTCTAAAATCTTACGGAGGAGCAGGAGCTATACGAGAAAAAGAAAAGGAGGGGTAGGTAGGATGATCAAGACTATGTCATTGTTATCTGCATAAATGTGTCAAAATAGCCACATGTATAGCATTTATAATTTAATATGTTTTCTTTTATGGACTTATTTAGTAATAGAATTTTTTTTGTAGGTGTTAAAAAAATTACATATTGGACCTAAACAACAGGAAGAGCAAATATGAGCTTGTGTTGGGGATGAAGGAGCTAGCAAGTAGAGGAATGGCTACGGAAGTTGTGGAGGAAGTTAATGCCTTTGATCTCAATTTTTTTTATCCAAAATTCTTTCTTGCTCAAGCAGTGAAAGAAATATAGCTTGTAGTCATTGATGATATTATTTATGGTAAGCTAAGGGTAACAATTTTAATTTTTTTATAATATTATTAATTCTAACTTATTTATTAGTTGCAGGTTGAATTTGTTATGAAAATTGAGGTAGACTATGTGCAGGATTAGATAGTGAATGGAATAAATCTATTGAAGGTAAAAGAATTAAAATAATAAAATAGGAGAGAATATGGAATATATAGATTTTAACATGGAAAGCCTCAAACAAATAAGGAAATAACCACGGGTAAGACTAGAAGAATTTAACTATAAAAAATTATAGGAGTTACAACCTTTGTCTCTATATTTTTTTGAAATAAATAGAATATGCATTAATATAAATCTACTTGTAGTACATTAACAGTAAGGGAAGGACAATCAACATGCCACTCCTTTTGATCAGACATGGAAGTAGCTGCTCTAGCTAGAGAGTGAGCAACAACATTTGCTAACCTGTTAACAAACATCAACTGACAATCATTTAGTTTTTTCAAAAGAAACCTATAATCCTGAATAAGAAGACCTACAGGAGAAGTAATATGATAACTGGAATTAACAGCAGTAACTAATAGCTAAAAGTATGATTCAATCAACACTTTGGACTTAGACTTACAAAGTAATTAAAGAAGAGCATCTTTTAAGGCTATTTCCATCATAAAAAAAAAGGATAAAAAGAACCTTGTTTAAGAGTTTATTAAGCCATTAGAAATGTAGTACAGGAGTTATGTAACACCCTACCAATACCTATCTGACTGGAAGAAGTCATTAAACTCACATCCATATTGCACTTTATAAAGCTCAAAGGAGGTTTTTGCCATTTAACCTAAGACATAGGTCTAGTTAGGAGATTAGCAAAAGATTTAAGAACATCAATTTCCTGCCAATGAGAAATATACTCTTTAGCCCTCTTTTCCTCCCTTTCCAAATATTATCATTGTGATTTTTCCATAAATGCCATAAGATAAAAGTAGCAATTTTCAAGTCAAAAGCCATGCATCTCGCCAATAACAGAGACCACCACTCCCTTTACTCATTAGCTTAGCTAGAAAGGTCTTTAAAGGACTACATTACCCACACATTACAAGCATGAGAACAACTAACCAAGCTATAGTATGTAGACTTGATTGATGAGTGACATATAGGACAAATCTCCTCCTCCATAACCCTAGTCGCTATGCTAATTGAATGAGCTAGAATCCCTAACTTGATTAGCTCTTTTGAGAATTCTATATATCCACTCTTCATTAAATACTCTCCATTTTTCTCTTCACTCAAATACCATATGTCATCATTATAAAAGTCACTAAGAGGCATTATTAGAATACTATTCTGCATGATTTATTCACATCATGACTGTTGAATAAATCATGCAGAATATTAGTGTCTCATTCACGTTCATTCACCTTAAATAATAAAGAGATTGTTGTATCCCATAACCCACTAGGAGTAGCAATTTCAATAGATGCATTATCAACATCTAACAACCATGGGGTTCCTCATATTTTGACATTATCTCCGAATCTAATCCATGCTCTAGATTTACTGTATAGCAGATCATATGCAACTAATAAACTGTGCCATATGAAATTGGGATTAGAGCCCAAAGTTCCCTCCATGGCTGATTTCCCTCCCATTTAATATTTATTTTTCCCTCTATTTGCTATTCATCCATACTGTATTTCCAGCTTATACATCCACTTGATATGTACATACAAAATACAAAATATATCAGCTTTAAAGTATTTAGAAAAGTCTCAAACACTCCTCTTTGAAACTTTTCTTAAGGACTCCAAGCTTGCTTATTAAAACACTAAACATTGTAGGCATGAAATACATCAAATTAACATTCTCATTCTTCTTAAACTCTTGAATTTTAGGAACATCTTTATTTATAATCCAAAAATCATCATTATACATGGACTCCACTATTATTTTGTCACTTCCATGGTAAATAATTTTGCTCCTCCTAAAATTATTTTCCATATTATGCCTCCATATAAGTCATTCACATACTTGATATTCCCTCTAAATTTTCAGAATTGTTGCATAGTGGATTGATTCTTCTAAATATAAGTTCCTTCTTTTATAAACATCAGCCATTAACTTGATTTTTAAACATAAACCATTAATCTCCACATGTGTTGCAATAATAATACCATCATCCATAACTTGAGTTAAGGAAAAAACATTTAATTCATTATCTTTAACATTTTGCTTATTCTTATTCAAATAAGCACACCCATATATGTGAACTTCTTTGATCACAATATCACAATCTTCATCCATATCATCACATTCAACCATTTTGAAAAAATCAACAACCATACCATAATCTTCTATACATGTAAGAGTTTTGGAATTTTCATTTCCAAACCTCTCACAACATACCATACTTCCATTAATTCTACCATCACATCCATGATTTTTCATGACATTAAGCTTTAGATAAAAACTATCCCTATCCATTTTAACTTTAATAATCTCATCACCACATGAATTAAAAATTAAATAATAATCATCTTTGAAACAAATAATCCTCCTTCAATAATTGAGCAACACTAATCACATTTTGAATTAACTTAGGAACTAACAACACATCATCAATTAATTTTAAACCCTTGTTAGTATGAACATAAATTGTACCTCTTCCTTTAGCTTGAACCACATCTCCATTTCCAAGTTTTACTTTGCTTTTAATAGCTTTATCAAGAGAATTGAAGAAGCTTTCATCCTTTGCCATGTGATTATATAGCCACTATCCATATACCACACATCCTTTGGAGTTGAATGACAAGTTTAGCCCGCCATGAATAACTTTTCTTCAGCCTCAAATTGTTCATCAATAAAGCTTGCATTTGAGTTTGATCTTGTTTGGCTATGTAAAATATCTCTTTATGCCCCTATTTCTTATAATGATAACATTGAATTTATGGCTTCCCTTTGTACTAATAATCTTTAGCCAAATGATTTATAAAGAGGAAACTTATCATTTGTAGCTGAACTTGTTGAGTTCTCACCCAGTTTGCCTTTTCTTTCTTATCATCGCAATTTCTTTCATGTTTTTGCCATTTTTTACCTTTTGTTAAAATTTGCACACATGTTTGTCTTGCTTGAAAGGTGCCTTCAGTTGCATCACTAGCTTTCATAGAATTTCTCTGCTCTTGAGCTTGTAATTTGTTGATCATTTCAGCAATAGTCAGCTACTTAAGGTCATAAAACTCCTCACTAGCTACAACTTTTGCTATAGATTTGTTGAGTAGGCTAACCAACATCTTTTTAACCACCTTGTGATCTTCCATAACCTCACCATAAAGCCTTATTTGGTTCACCAACTCTATTAGCTTTGAAAAATAATCTTGGATAGATTTATTCTCAACATTTCAAATTCCCTTATAAGAGTTAACAATTTCACAACCTTAATCCTTTCATTACCTTCAAATCCTTCTTTTAATTCATCCCATATGCTATTTTAAGATGTATAATGCTTGCAAATACACCATCTATCAAAGCTGAATGCAAGCATGTTATAGCTTTGTCCCTTTTTTGCTTCTCCTCTTTATGCTGCTTCATTTGAGGTATAGTGGGATTAGCTCTTAAAGGAGGAACTTGTTTATCTTTATATACAATCTCCTATAAACCTAAAGACTTCAAATAAGACTTCATTTTCACCACCCATATTTGATAAATTTCCTTAGAAAATTAAGGAACACTTAGAGTAACATTGCTACTTGAAGCCATTAATCTCTCAAAATCTCTTAATAAATTGATATTTAAACCTCATAGCCCTTAAGAATATAGTTCTGATACCACTGTTGGAGCACTTACCATCAAAACATGAACAACTATAAACAAGAATAAGAGAAAAATAAAACTTAAATTTTAACACTGAAATTTCTCTTAAACTATTCATATTTTTCATACATACATATCCTTACATTTATACAAGGTTAATATAAAATAAAATTATAGCCATGAATAGTAATCTGATTCAAGTTTAGCCACATGTTTTGGCTACTAAATAAAAAGTCTTAATATTAATCTTTACAATAATTTTACATTTGAAATTCAAGAACACATTCAGTTCCCTTCATGTCTGAATTAACCAAGCAGAATATGAAGCCTGCATCTTTGGCTTAGAAGCATTGCGTAGTGCAGGGGCCAAAAATGTCACTGTCTACGGAGATTCCATGCTAGTTATAAAATAAGCCATCAAAGAATGGGAGATAAAAGAAGACAGATTACGGCTATACTGGGAATACTTGACCACCATTCTGTGCTCCTTCACATAATGTAAATTCATCTATTTACCAAGGGAAGGAAACCAGGTAGCAAACGCGCTAGCCATACTGGCCTCCATATGGGAAAGTGGGAAGCAACCAGAGGCCAGACCCTTAATTCTCATAAAGTCTTAAGCCCCCTGTTATGAAGAGGTGAAAGTAACACCAGTTGATGTCATTGAGAAACCTTGGTTCTATGATTTACAAAGTTATCTGGAAACTTGGCAATTTCCGAATGACACTGATAAGAAAGAAAGGATATCCCTACAAATGTTGTCTCGGCAGTTCATAAGCCATGGGGGGATGTTATACAAAAGAATGCCAGTTAGGGTACACCTCAGATATGTCGATAAGGATGAAGGTCGGAAGCTTATGGAAGCAATTCATGAAGGGGTGTGCGGACCACACATGAATGGGACTGTCTTGGCGAAGAAAATAGCCCACCAAGGGTAATTTTGGCTCACTATGGAAGCAGATTGTGTTGGATTTATGAAGAAATGTCACAGTTGCCAAACATATGGTGATGTTAGCTACCTACCATCTATGGAACTTCAAGGAATGATGTCTCTTTGGCCGTTTGTTGTATGGGGGATTGGCATCATAGGGGAGATAAGGCCAAAAGCAACTAATGGTCATCGGTACATCATTGTGGCCATTGACTACTTCTCCAAGTGGGTTAAGGTTGAATCTTATGCTACTGTGGGGCGAGGCAGATGTCGAGGTTCATCGAAAAGAACATAATCTACAGATATGGTCTGCCACACCACATAGTTACAGCAATGGTGTTTAGTTTCGACCAGAGATGGCCACACTACTAAAGGACTATAAGATTGAGCACCACAGATCATCTCCATATAGGCCACAGGCAAACGGAGCGGTAAAAGCAGCAACTAAGAATGTAAAAAAGATCTCGGCTAAGACGCTGAAAAATTATCGAGATTGGGCTGAGTACTTAAAATTCGCATTATGGGGGTACCAAACTACTGCTAGAACCTCGACAGGGGTCACTCCATACTCCTTAGTTTATGGATGTGAGGCAGTTTTGCTCGTAGAGGTCGAGATAAGGTCATTGAGAGTCCTTCTAGAGTCTAAACTCCCCGAGTATCAGTGGGTCAAAAGTCGGTTGGCTCAGTTGACACTGCTAGACAAAAAAAGGATGAAGGCTATGTATCATTCTCAGCTGTATCAAAGAAGAATAGCCTGTGCCTATAATAAGAAGATCAAGCCAAGCAAGATTCAAGAAGGGGATCTGGTGTTGAAACTCACAAGATCAGTCACGACCGATCCTCGAGGAAAGTTTAAGCCTAACTGGGAGGGACCGTATATAGTAAAGAAGCTATTTTCAAAAGGCGTTGCCATTTTGTCTGACATGGAGGGAAACGAGTTCAAAGAACCCATCAACCTAGACAAACTCAAGAAATACTTTTTGTAAAAAGTCTCACTAGGGAGAAAACCTCGAAAAAAGGTTGTCTAGGCAAAAATTAGAGACTAAAAAGAAAAAGAAGAGAAAAAGAAAAAAGAGTCCTGCTGGATTGAAAACCTTGAAAGAGGCGGTCCAGGCAAAAGTTAAGGACATATAAAAGGGGAAGGAGAGGCACAAAATGGTTAGTTGGAAAACTTGCAAGGGCAAGCCAACTAATAACATGAGATGCACCAGAAGCAAAATGTATATACATTTTATGCTTAAGTAAAATGAAATGGATTGCTTCAATTGTCATTAAACATTGCATAATGTATCCATTATAAGTTGTTTAACTAGTACAAAAGGGAAATTACTTCTAACAAAAGGGAAAATGACGACTTCATTCCATTAGCTAGTTTTGTCTTCTCTTCTTTTTTTCCTACCCTATGAACTTAACATTTGTAATTCTCTTATCTTTTTATATTTAATAAACTCATCTCTTTCTATCTGTTGCAAGCAAACCCATGCTTTGTAATGATCATCGATGGTCTGATCACCATCGTAGCTTAAGTTTCTTTTGATGACTCTTTGAGGCCAAGTCGCCACTAGGTGGTCTAAGAAATTATGAGAAAGCGGCCCTGACTCGAACTCGTGAACAGGCTCCATAATCAGTTATTTATGACCATATTAGGGATAGAGGCGGGCTAGATTGTAGAAAGTGGCAAAATGGAGACCAACAATCGGGATGCAATATATATAAAATCGGAGGGTCACATGCTGCAAACCCCACCAGGGACACATCCAGCAAATTAGTGTATTAGGGAATATTGATAGCCAACCATGAATGTCTGCAGGGAAGGGATGTAGTTTCCTTGTTCGATAATGCTTAGCCTGATAAAGCTTAATGTCTTGAGGAGGTTCGATCAAGCCCAGCTTTTCATAAAACCACATTTATGGGATTACAAATGTTTAGGTATAGGCAATATTGGCAGTTGAAAGTAAAGGAGGGGCAACGGGAACTTACCTCCAGCAAAAAAGGGCTTCCAGAGAATCGTCGTGTCCTTATGAAGTCATCCAATCTAATGATGGTTTCTGCTAAGAAGAGAGGGAAGGGATTGAGCCCTGACTCCACTTGATCGAGGATGGAGAGGATCTTCATATCACAGCCCTCTGAGGGGGAAACCAATAGAAATTGAGCATACAAATAGAGGGCTAACATGCGGGGCCAGTAAGTTTCCCCTTTGTCCATAATCATGATGACTTCAAGGAGGGACTCCAATTTGATTTCTGAGTCGGAGATACAGTGGAAGGAAGACTGAGGTGGAAGATTGAACATACGCGCCATTTTTTATTGAATGGAATGAGAATCCGAGTTTTCAAGAGCAGGAATTGCAAGTTGGCAAGTGGAATTTGTACGATGACCAAGAATTACCTTGAATTCCTATTGTAGGGGGCATATTTCTATCGTGTTGAGCAAAAAACGTGTTTCTGGGGATCCTAAAATTGAACCATAGCATGGAGAAAAGGGTAATTAATTCTCTTACTATGGAGTGATTTGAAGACCGCGAGATGAAATGGCTCTAACTTGGCCCAAGATTTATTGTCCAAACCTTTCAAAATTGACTGTAGGGACCTCAGACTTTGTTCTGTCATGTTTACGGCTTTTCAGAGACACTTAAAGAGAGAAATAGAAAGGGGAGGATGAAGGGGATTCGAGAATTAGGTCAAATACAGGAATGAAGGTTTTATAGGGGCAGAACCGCTTGCTGCTGAGGTGGCCGCCTTATTGATGAGGCGATCGCCTCATTAATGAGGCACCGCCTTAGCAGTATGAGGCGATCGCCTCTTTACCAGGGTTCGATGAGGCAATCACCTTATCAACAGTACAGGCTGATTGTGTTTCTTCAAATCGCACAGTCTAACAGGTGGGACAGTTACGCATGCAAACAGTGAAATCAACTCACATATGAAGAAATGAGAAAAGCAAAATAAATGAATTTAATCAAGGGGAGTGTCAGGTTCTGCAAACATTCTGTTCATAAATTCTAAAACCAAAATTTTGCGTTCACTATTTAGAGACTACACAAATTTTAACACGGGAACGTCAAGCATCTGATCCCGTACCCTTAGGGTCATCTTCTCCCCCAACACCACCGCCACTCCCATCTTTATCCTCGTCATCCTCATCAATCTGGAATACATCAATCTGATGCTTGAGAGTAGCGATCCTCACCCTGATAGCCTCATCTTGATCCCATTCAGACAAATCACAGGTTAGTAAATAATGCAAGTATGCATACATGTAGAAAATAATGAAATTCTTACCCTCCACTACTGGGTGACCTCCAGCATGTAGTCTCTCTAGGCCTCTATTATGCGATACATATATAGGCCCTGCTCCAGCAGAATCTGCATTATCAAAATAAATGTTGGAACTAACAGTTGGTTTGAGAATTATAGTGAAAGCAGGTCAGGAAAAAGAACATACATGAGTAACACCGCCAGGGGTGCATGCAGGGGTCAGGTCCCCATCCAAAGTCAAGAACTGACACGACAACTCCCCAAGGGGAACCCAACATCGGGTAGGGGGTCAAGGACGTGGATGAAACTGCCTAGGACAAAGTCAGAACCAGGGGCAGCAGTCGGCCTGGCTTCCTCACCGGCAGCAGAAGTCTCCTCTCTGCCCGGATCCAGTCGACACCTCAAGGGCTCTCTCTCCCACACCCAGGACCTGAATGGGGCCACGGGCCTAGTAGGCACAGCTTAAAGATGAAAATAGGAGGAACATGTTAAGGATGCAGTGAATTTGTAAGAAAAAGAGAACCGGTGAGGATTTACCTGAGAGGTAGAAGCGGCCTGGAAGGGGATCGTCAACAAAAGGTGGGTACGGATGAACCCTGCGTACCGACCCTTCACACAAACTGTGTGATCCATAGTTGGTGAGCCCGCAATGGCCTGAACGAGATCATCACCCTCTAGCTCATGAGCCCAAAGCATACTTTCAGGAGGAGACTTGGGGACCCACCTAGCCCTAACACCTGCCCTCTAATTCAGGACTCGCTATCCCAAGTACCAAGCTCGATACCCAGGGCCACAAAGGAGTGCCCTCTTCTAGGCCAAAGGCCTGGAGCGAGTCATCTCAATGATCCAAATGTCCTCAGACCCCCACAAGTTGCTCCGGATCTGCAAAAAGAAAGAATAGATGTCAATATGTAAGTAAATCGAATGTGAATAATGTACTAATAAGAAGGTTTGTGCTTTGTAGGTACCGCATCTTATGTCAAAGAGTTCAAGTGCTGTCTGTGGATATAAACTCCCACAAGGTGCCTCTCCACGACGCGGCTAGCGCCCCACCTACTAAGGGCCGAGAAATGGTCTCCCACTCGGGTAACTCCTTCAAGCAACTCTAATACTAGAGCCTAGACCTAAAAAATGAACCAGGAGAAGTTGAGAAGGCTGATGTAAGTAATGGGGGTCAGAATAAGATGAGGAAAAAGGGGGTCGTGACGTACCAAAATAGCATGCTAAAAGCCACAAAACCTCCTGGCCCCTCGGACCACCTCATCCATGCTCTGGTATAGGTATGCTAAGGCGTAGCTACCCCAGTCGAATGTGGGAACCTGATCAAGATCCCGAAGGGCTGGTAGGAACATTAGATCGATGGAGCTAGCGGTGTCAGCAAAGAGGGTGGTACCGAGCAAGTAGAGCAAAAAGGCCCTCACCACCTGGTCAATCTCAAGGGGAGAGACCATCGCTGCAGCCCGATCCCGAGTATAGTAGCTCCTGATCAAATCCAATTTAAGGGTATGAGTCCCCTTCATGTCAGGAGTCATCCCCAGAAGTCGCTCGATATATACGGCCTTATCTGAAGACATCTGATGTAGACTCGCATCGAAAGGAATGGGATCCCCGGCACAGGCAATCCCCATGATGGTAGCAAATGACACCGGGTCTAGAGTAAGCTCACCGAATAGGAGGTGGAAGGTATGGGTTATGTCAAACCACCTCTCCATCAGGGCATGCAGTGGTTGGTAATCTATGCACCCCTGCTCGGACGAAAGTGAAAGTACAAAGTCCTCGAACCCCATCTCCTGAATCCAGTCCCTCTGCTCGTTAGTCAAGTTACTATAGAAGACTCGGGCTCCATGAAAATTCCTGGCACCCTTGAATGTCTGGGCATCATGCTGCAAATAATAAATAAATAGGGAAGTGAAATTTATGCATGTTATGGTTTCGGAAAAGGGAACTCAGAATGAATGCACTCTTGGATTGCATGACTTGCCCTGTTGATGAAGTGATCGCCTCACCATAGAGGCGGTCGCCTCATTGGAGAGGCGATCAACTCTGTGAAAGGGCTATAAGTTATCGCCTCTTCATGGAAGTTGATCATCTTATCAATGAGGCGATCGTCTCATCAATAAGATGATTGCCTCTACGATGAGGCGATGGCCTCTGTATGGCGGGACAGGTACAGTTCCCAATTTTTGGCGATCAAAACTTGGATTTCTCATCATCTTAGTGAATTAATGCCATAAGTTGGTAGTTATATTTGATTAATCACTGACCCAATATAATTTTGTAGGAAATTATAAAGTACTAACCTCTCCAGAAGCAGACGAACAAATATGGGACCCTAGGTCTGCCATAAGAGGAATCGAGTCTCCACGGGTCAATCCCAAGCTCCTAAAAGTGCTAACAAGAGGTGGGATGTGATCCCACTCAGGCACAAGGGGTGTTCTCTCATCCTCCATTGATTGTAAAAGGGGGAAAGTGCAAGGAATACAAGAAGTGTAAGGAGAAGAAGATAAAGGAAAAAAAGAAGTGATAAAAGGATGAAAAAGAAGAGTAAGGACAAAAGAGGTTTTTATAGCAAGCAAGAGCGTAAGGTTTTCCAAAAAAAAAAGAGATGATGATGATTCAAAATTAGTTTCACATACCAGGGAGATGGAATTCAAAGTATGAATCTTCGAGATAAGGTTGAGAAAAGAGGGCCAGGAAAACCCACATCGTAAAGACAAGGTTGTTCAGGTTTGAATCCCCGAAGCTCAATGAAAGGGTTGTTCGGGTTTGAATCCTCGAAGCTCAAAGACAGAGTTATTCGGGTTTGAATCCCTGAAGCTCAAAGATAGAGCTGTTTAGGTTTGAATCCCCGAAGCTCAGGGAAAGAGTTATTCGGGTTTGAATCCTTGAAGCTCAAAGATAGAGCTGTTCGGGTTTGAATCCCCAAAGCTCAAGGAAAACATTGTTCGGGTTTGAATCCCCAAAGCTCAAAGACAGGGCTATTTGGGTTTGAATCCCCAAAGCTCAGAGGATCAAGATGACTGTTCGGGTAGTATCCCCAAAGTCGGAAGTGAAGGACAATTAGGTCAGGAAAACACAGAAGTCTATGTCCTTGGAGGAATGAGGATCGGACTAGGAAAATTCAAAAACCACATCCTCAATTGTGATCGGGATAGGAAAACCCGAGAATCAAGTTACAGTATTGTGAGGATCGGGCCAGGAAAACCTGAGAATCATGTTTTAGGCGATTAATGGATGGGCTAGGAAAACCCATGAGTCTATGTCCCCAGTAAAATAGTAATCGAGCCAGGAAAACTTAAGGTTAATAGTTTTTTAATACTTTTATCAAATATTAATGAGCGGCTGATCGGGCTAGGAAAATTCAAGGATCACGGTCACGTTTCAGAATTGAAGAATTCATCTCTCGGGTGAGACCCGAGAGTCATGTATGTTTCTTATCTTATTTTTTATTTGTTGTTGTGCATGTGATTTTTTGAAAAATGGTCATTGCATGCATTCAATTTTTCCAAAAATCAGGGGGCAAACTGTAGACACCTGATTCGGTCGGCCCGTGTTAGGGGACAAATTAGGGTTGCTCGGTTTGACCGGCCCGTTGTCAAGCCCAATGATGAGAATGTGAACTTGGACATGAGAATGAAACCTGAATCTCTAAGTGGAAAGTGAACTTGAAAACCCAAAACCGTGCCCAACTATCCAAATTCGGCCCAAGCCCGCTCGGCCCAGCGCCAAAGGGGCATCGCCTCAATGTAATGAGGCAATCACCTCTTTGGTAGCTGCCAATGAGGTGATCGCCTCATCACAGAGGCGATCGCCTCACCGATGAGGCGTCGCCCCTATGGCAGCCCACTTGCAACTGCATTTAATGCAGCTATAATCATGACGGCCAAGTGGTGCGGGCCCCACTCTCCAGATCCCTTTCTTGCATAAGGGAAAGATTTTTGGGGAAAGAAAAAAAGGCTAGGAGAGCTCATGATGGGCTAAGAGGCTGAGGGGCATGGGAAAGCTAGGGGATAAAAATAAAAGAGAGAGAAAGGAAAGAAAAGGGGGGAGGTTGGTGAGAAAAAAAGGGGAGCTCGGGAAAAGAAAAAAAAGCTCTGAAAAAAGAGAGGGAGAAAAGAAAAGAAGAAAAGAAAACGTCCTGAAGAAGGGGAGGAAGGTTGAAGAGAGGAGGTCCACTTTCCCATAAGAGAAGAAGGAAGAAACTTGTGTCAAGGAGAGATACCACATCCTAGCAAGGATCTCAATCAAAGCAGCTCTGAGGGCCTCTCATTTTGGTATAAAATCTACACTTTAAACTTGACATGTTCATCATTTTGTATGTTCTTTCTTGTGTGTAACTGAGTCTTTAGCATATTTTAGGTTTATCTCCAATGGGTTTAGCTTGATATCTCACTTTATTGTTGGGTCTTTGAATACCTTTGCATGTAGTCGCAGTATGATGGGTGTAGAGTGTGTATATGTATGTTTTTATTACTTAGAGTAGAAGTCTGCATGTCTTGAGAGTCAAAGCCGGCCTGGTGGTCAGGCGACGCCTCTTTACAGAAGCGTTGCCTCATCATAATGGGACGATCGCCTTATCAATGAGGCGATCGCCCCATTGACAGGTTTTTAAGGAGCCTATCTCTTGTGTGCATGTTGCCAGTTTTTATCTCGAGATTGCAAGAGCCCTGTTGATGAGGCGTCACCTCATCAATGAGGCGATCACCTCATCTCAATGAGGTGATCGCCTCTTCAATGAAGCGATCGCCTCATTGACAGAGTTAACCTGCTTCCTGCTTCATTTTTTTATTAACGTTTGTTGTGATGTCCGCTTAGGTATGTCCTCTTTTGGCCTTAAATATGTCTGTATGATTGCATGATGGTGATTACCTTGATTGTTTGATACTTTCTTTAATTTATAATGTGACAACCTCTTTATATAACCTCTTTGTAAATATCGTTACATGTGATTTTATTTTTTGTGAAAGGAAGGGCTAACCATGTGTTATTTGCAGGAATTACTTGATGATTTCTGTCATCAAGTAGTCACTTTTGCTAGTTACCTCTTCCATATTACCGTTTTATGTTATTTTAATAGTTCATTTTCAGTATATGTTTGGTTTATTTTCTGTATATTATTAGTTTATTTAGCTAAAAAACGTTGTAATCCTTAATCCCTCTCTCTTTTAATTTTGAATGTATGGTTGTAAATTATTATTTATTTTATTTACTGCGTTTTTTGAATGTTGGGACCTAAAGGTATAAAATTGGACTAATGTGCAAACTCGGACTTAATTATAAAATCTGGCAATTATTCGAAGGCAATTTCATTACATGTGGTAAATGAGAAAATAATTAAATAATTAAACGATAATAAAATGCAAAACACAAACGGAAGCCAACCGTAAGGTTGGGTGAGCATTCAAATGCTCATACCCAGTTTCCGAACCCGATCTCTGATGACGGCTTATGAGAATCTCCGTGGGATTCAGTTGTTGTATAGTGTGTCCTGACTTTTATCCCGATGGCGACTCCATCTCCGAATAGGTTCAAGACCTATATCGTATTTCCTAGTGGGCCTTGAGTCCACATAGTGCCGTGATCGCCAAACACTTGGACCCGCGCTAAACCCCGCCGCCTGCAGGTATGAATATAATTATCTAATAAGATAACTTTTATATATTTCAACCTTATAAACTTGAAATTTTCTTTTTGGAGAGATTCTCACAGGGTTATTAGCAACCATGCCACCATCAATAGCGTTAAATTCTTCCACTTTCCCATCAGTACTGGAGCTGCAGATGTAGCAATGCATATGTCTGAGAGTAGAGCATCCAGAACTAGTTGGGCTCTCACCTATAGAAATTGAAACATTTTACCAATGAGTTTTGGTTTATAATAAGCAGTACTTGAGTCATCTCAAAGAACATCTGTTGATGGAAATGATAAAAAATTTGAATTTTCTTAATAAAAGTTTTGAATGCTAGTCTTATGCATAGAAAATAGGCACTGAAAGAAATTTTTCTGTTCACCCAATTCGATTTAAATTAATGGATCTTTTATAACTACAGGATATTAAATGTTATTATACCAAAAACGCCCAAAGTTACCAGTTCGAATCGATTCAGGAACAATTTAACTAAAGAAAAATAAATTGAATTTTTTTTTAAGTTCAAAAGTACACGGAAAAAAAAAAAGAAGGGGGAATATTAATGGTTAATGACAAGCTGCAATTTGTTGATGTCAAAAGCAGGGATAATCAAATTTGTTAAGGTTTGGTGCAACTTTGTGTCTTTTAATATACTTCTTATTAGCTTATGCAGATTCTCCCATTATACTTTGGTCCCGTTAATGCTTTCCATATATCTATGATGCAAGCAAAAATCCCCCTGCATATTAATAATTCAATAAGCAACAAGTTAAAAGAACATAAATCAATAAGTTGATTGAAAGAATTAAACATCTACACATATATATCAGTACTTTGATTGTGGGAAGATTTTAGGGCCATGTTCAATGTAAAAAGGGACATATATCTTTGGCAGCATATAGAGGACGTTCCTCTCCATTTGGAGCAGTTAACATGGTAGCTATTAGACCACCAGTACTTGTTCCTGAAATTACATCAAAATAATCTGCTAGCCTTGCATCCTCTCCATCAAGTTCCTGCAACACAATGTAGAAATTATAAATTTTGGCTGCGAAGCATCATGGTCACCTTTAGCCTTGTGAAATTACATGTTCAAACTCGAGACTGAGAGCCTTACTTAACCAAAATGGGGAAAAAAAAAGAACTATTTGACTATATAATAATGATTTATGAAAAAGGAAATGTTACTACCTGAAGCTTAGATTCAAGATAATCAAGAATGACTCCTGGAATGATTCCTCTTATCACTCCACCATCAATACTAAGAATAGTGATTAGTTTACCACATGCTGGGGGTGGAGTTTTGCACCTTGACTTCCTATACATTGTTGAGCTATTGAAGCTTTAGAAGAATTAGAAATGAATATAAATGAAGATGGAACGAAATCTTTGTTAGCTGGTTTCCGTGTCTCTAAACAAAAGCTTATTATATAAAAAAATTTGCAAAGCATCAAACTAGACTTGGTCAAATTCATGTTGGCCTTCCATTTTCTTTAATTTATAGATTGCTAAAAGAAAATGTAATTTTACCAATATCTGTCAGAATCAGCTTATAATAACTATGCTTATAATAACTATTTTTATTTAAGCAATATTGGAGGCATCATATAGAAAGTTATATTAAATAGTTGTTAAAAAACTTTTATTCTTTTTATAATTTTTTACATATCAAATCAGATTAATAAGAGTTTAATAAATTTTAAATAACAGTGGTTCACAAAAATAAAAACAAAAAATGTATTTATTTAACATATATTTAGCAAATTATATTATAGACTCAAGACAATCACATGTGTAAACTATAAATTCTGCCTCCTCAAATCTCTAAAGCTACTACATACTAAATTACATTAATGACAATATTTCCAAAAGTAACAGAGTTCCGTATACAATGATATCCCATAATTATATCTTTCAACTTGTACCAAGGCGTCCATATGTAGAGAATGTGCCTTGCATAGCACCAGAAATGAATAAGAGATAAATTTTAGTTTAATTCATACCATTTAATTAATTTTAATACTTTAAATTTGAATTTAATTCATACCATTTAATTAATTTTAGTACCATCTTCTCTAACCTTTTGTTGTTCATTAGATAAAAATTATTAATATTAATATATTAATATTAAATAGATTATTAATTAATATTATTAATTTAATATATAGATAATAAAAAATTAATATTAATATTAATATTAATATTATAAGATTAATATTAAATATAAATATAAATTTATTAAATAGAAATATAAATAAAAATTAGTATTAAATAATGGAGGTTTATTACTTAACTAATACAAGTTCATTAGAAAAAATATGTTGATTCATTACTTAAATAATATAAATTCACTATGAATGATACAAGTTCACTACCAATGAACTATAGGTTAATTAGTATTTACCTACAAATTCATAAATATTTGCCTAGAGATTAATCAAATTAATAATAAGTTAATTACTTAACAATATTATTAATTAATATTCTTAAGTTAATATATTAATATTAAATAAAATTAATATTAATATATTAATATTAAATAGATTATTAATTAATATTATTATTTTAACATATTAATATTAAATAAAATCAATATTAATATATTAATTTAACATATTAAAATTAAATAAATATTAATTTTAATATTATAAAATTTAGTATTAATATTAAATAGAAATAATTAATGTTAAATATAAGTATAAATTTATTAAATAAAAATAAATATTAATATTAAATAATACATATTTATTACTTAACTAGTATAAACTCTCATGTAGGTTTATTATTTAAATAATGCAAGTTCATTATAAATAAACTGTAAGTTGATTAATATTTGTTTACAAATTCATTAGTATTTGCATATAGATTTATTAGTATTTACCTATAAGTTAATCAATTTAATAATAAGGTTCATTACTTAATAATATTAAACAAAAATTAATAATGTAATAAAAATTAATATTAATATATTAATATTAAATAGATTAATATTAAATAGATTATTAATTAATATTTTCAATTTGATATATTAATATTAAATAAAAATTAATATTAATAAATTAATATTAAATTGATTATTAATTAATATTATTAATTTAATATATTAATATTAAATAAATATTATTATTATATTAAATATAAATATAAATTTATTAAATAAAAATAAAAATAAAAATTAATATTAAATAATACATATTTATTACTTAACTAGTATAAGTTAATTGGAGTGGTTGAAGTTAATTTTTTATTCATGAGTTTAGTCAAAGTAAAATTTTTATCATAAATAGGAAAAAAAATTTGTTCATTTCTATGGTAGCAAAAATCAGGAGCATCAAACTTCAGAAATAAGATGGATATGCAAAAATCAATATCCAAATGTGTAAACTAGGTATGGGTACACATAGAAACAGTTCCAGAAGTCACGCTGATTTCAGGAAACCAACTGTGACGCATGCTAGAATTATATTTGAACTATTTTAGTTAAGTAATCAACCTATATAATTTCTCTAATGAAATTATATTAGTAAAATAATGAACCTGTACTTTTTAATATCAAATTATATTTATATTTCTACTTAATGAATTCATATTTATTATTATTATTATTATTATTTTGATTGACAAACTCGGCAACAACCATAATTGGTATATTAGATTAGTATTAGAAGGAGAAATTTGAAAAGGATGAGAGTGAGATTCAAACCCTCACTCTCTAAAGGAGCAAGTAATGTTATAACTCATATTTTTAAATTATTTTATTTTGAAATGAGATATGCAGTATTATTAAAATTTGAAAATTTTATTAATTTATTTTTGTTATTTGTGATTAATTATTATTATTTTATGTTTAGATACATTTTCCTATATAAATATATTATTTTGGTCGTTTAATTTGCATGATTATTATAATATTATTATTTCTATTATTGTTTTATCAATTTTCACTATTTATTTTGTTATTAAATTATTTTATTATTGTATTGTTATTTTATGTATTATATATATATATATATATATATATTAGGGTTTGTGTTTATTATTATGTGTTATATATATATATATGTGTGTGTGTGTGTGTGTGAATGTATATATATAACTATGTGAGATATTTATATTATTGTGTGGTGTAGATTTAAGGTTATATTATATAATATTATAATATAAAGGTTTATTATTATATTATATTATTAAATTATAAAGTTAATATATAATATATAATATATACATACAAAAACGCATACAATCATTCAAACACATACACACAACAAACAAACACAACAAATATAAACATATTCACGCACACACACACTATTCACCATCTCCTAACTCCCGTAAGTCCCGATTCTTCATTAGCACTGTGCCTCTCTGGCATCCAGCTACACCACCACCTCCAGCCAGCTGCCGCCGTCCTTTCCACCTCCTTCTCCGGCGTCAGTAGCTCTCGAAAACCCAAAGTGGCCGAACCTTCCATTTCTGGCCAACCTCGCTTTTTTGGTCACCATTTCTTGAGCTTCCAGTGTCTATCAACTCCCCTAACTCCGATGAGCATGAATCTAAGCTTAATTTAAGCTTTAATCTTCATTTTCTTGAGTTTTGATGATTTGTAGTTTATGGAGCTTGTAATATCTCGTGTTTTTTTTTTTAAATATTTTTACACTGTACCGGGATATGCAGTGTTAATAATTTCTGTACATTATATGATATTTTTACGAGTTAATATGTATTTAAAATCTATTTTAATTACGGTGTATTATTTTCAGTGTTTTACGTAAAATTTTCCCGGGACTTGCATTTTTGGGGAAATTTTCACGTAAACAATGTATTATTAATTATTTTAAATATATTTTCGGACTTGCATGAACTCATGCATATTTTTAAATTATTAAATAAAGCCTGTGTGTGTATATTTATTTAATTAGGGTTTATTATTACCCTAACATTTTATTAATTATTTATTTGTTTTATTATTATTTAATTAATTTTATTTAGTATAAATTATTAAAATATTACATTTTATGTGTGTGGTGTATATTTGATGTGTGTAATTTAATATTATTTTAATATATAGTATAAAGTATATATATATATACATATATACATCAAAAATCAAAAGTTTGGAAAATTATACATTTGCCCCCGAGTCTTCTTCTTCCTCTCGCCCGTTCCCTTCGCCGTTCCGATCGCTGCTATTGCCGTTTCTTCACCGTGGGTGTGCCGTCCGGTGTGCCACCGCCTTCCCCAGCCTTCCTCGCCGCCTTTAGTAGCCATTTCCGGCGCCTGGAAGTCGATTTTGGCCGGAGAAGCCGAAAATCGATCCATTGTCGATCACGCCGATTCCGGCCACCGTTTTCGACACCGCCGGTCTCTTTCTTCTCCTTGAGCTCCGTTGAGTGTGATTCTAGCTTTGGTTTGAGCTAAAATGGTCTAGAATTGCTTAGGTTTCCAATTTTCAATTTCAGCCTATTAGGGTTTTTGATTTTTTTTGAGCTTCGAATTGGATGATTCATGAAAAATTCCTTCACAAATGTTGTTCCTAGTAGCTCAATCTACATGTATGAATTTTTTTAGAATTTTTGGAGATTGTTTGGATTTTTGGGTATTTTTGAATATTTTAATATTATTTTCTAATTTTCGGAAATTAATTATTTAAATTATGAAATTGGAGTTTATGGTTGAATTAGGTGTTGAAATGAATTATAGGAATTTATTTGGAATTTTTATGAATTTCTAAATATTTATTTTGAATTATTGAAGTTTATGTGATTTTGAGAAATTAGGGTTAATTGTGTTTTAAATTGAATTTAATTGGTTAATTGAGTTTAATTATTAATATTATTGATAAATATGTTGAGAAAATTAATTTTGGATAATTGTATAATTTTTGGTGAATTTTTGAAGTAATTTAAGTATATTTATATATATAGGGGTATTTTGGTAATTTTACCCTAAATTGTCTAAAAATATAATTTAATTGGTTTTAATAATTATTTAAGGTATAAAAATTATTTCTATAAATTATTTAGTATTTTTAACTAATTAAAACTATTTTTCGTGAATTATTTTCAATTATATATATAGTATACAGTTTTTCTAATAAAATGAGTTTTAATCGGTTTTTACAGTGTTTCAAGGTTAATTATGTAATTTCTACATATAAAATGTAGTTCTGTGATTTAAGGATATTTTTGGTATACCTGGAACATGTTCTGTGTTTGTGGACCCCGGTCGGTGGACTGTAGTTTGAAGTCCGATCGTGGGATTTTGATTGTGCCTTGTGTAATTTTTCGAAGTGTATTTCCTTGCAGGGTCAGCTCTACTCTTTTGAGTAGAGAGATGTCCGTTTTACAGGGGAGGTTCTGCCGGATTTTTGATAGAATTCTCGTAAAACGTGATGTCCAATCGAACCCTAAATTCTGTTTCCGTATTTTAATACTCTAGATTGAATTCTAGGATTTCTGTTAGGTTTATTCTGATGTCTATTATTCATTGTTTGTTTAGTTGCACTGAGACCGAGGGCTAATGGACCAGGCCCGTCTAACCTGTCTCGTGGAGCGCATTAGGTGAGTTACTATACTATATATATATATATATGCTTAGGATGCATGATTTAGAAATGCATGTTTTATGTTGATTAAATATGCATAAATAATTTGATTATTTCTTAAGTTTACATTAAGTATATCTTTGGTTTATTTTTGGTATATATTAAATTATATACATGTTTTGTTAATAAAATATATTTAAAATGTTTTTAAATATATTTTTAGTTTAATTTATGATTTGACTGGATTTATTTGACGTATATATACTCGAAATATACCTGGTTTACTTTTGGTATATTTCTGGTATATATATGGGTTATATTGTTATTTCATTTACATTCATGCATCATTTATTTTTGTGAATGAATGTTTTACATTATTAATGATGAAGGATATCAATAGAACATGCTACCTAGTGGGCAGCACTAGGACCGAGTACGTACCGGTACGCCTATAGTATTTAAGCTATAATACTAACTTATTTGTGGATATTGATTTGATTATGATTATCGATATGTGAGATGTGGTTTGGAGGTGTGATTGCTGGAGCTCGGTTGACCAAGTGTCTCGGGGCCAATCACACTGGCAGTCAGACTGCTGGAGCTCGGTTGACTTAGTGTCTCGGGGCCAGTCTACTGTCTAAATGGATTAAGTGAATATATTTGGATTAAGTGAGCCTATATGGCTAGAGTGTTGTTTAACACTATTTCTGAGGTTGCGATATTCTAGGGTTCTATGTGATCCTTCATAAACTGGGATTTTTCAATAAAATATATAAAAATGATTTTTCTGCATCTGTATGAATTTGCCTATATATATACATATTACATATATACCGTTGACTGTATGCATTATCATTTAGTGTGTATGTATATATATTATAGTAATTCACTCAGTGAGGTCTGACTCCCCTCCGTTGACTATTTTTCAGGAGAGTTAACTTCTTCAGACCTCGGTAGCAGGTCGATACGCCGGATTTCTTCCGCCCCGGCTTCTTTGTGTAAATTATCTACTTGAGTCTTATTTTATAATCTAGATACTGCAGTAGTTATGAATTAAAGTATTGGATTTCATGTATTTTATTTTAAAGAGATGTATTATATTGAAACTGGATTTGTATTAAAGATTATATATATGTGATGAGATGAGTTTTGAATTAAATCCAGTGATGAAAATGATATTGTGATATTTAAGATTTTTATTTCCGCTGCATATATATTATATGGTTATTGTTATTATTGCATGATTTATTTTATTTTTAGGCTTGCTACGGGTTCCAGATTCGAAAGAATTCCCGTTCCCTAACGCCGGTCATGGCCCCTGTTTTGGGTCGTGACAAAGTTGGTATCAGAGCGGAGTTCTGTGTCAGGGCTTAGTTATGTGAGTTGTGGCCCTAGTTTTAAAGTTGTGTTTTCTGTTGGACTACTGCAGTGTATTAGGTTCAAGTATGTCTTGATAAGTATTCCTTGCTGTAGTTTTCAGCGTTATTCCTCCGTTGTCTATTTTGTCTGAATCTTTCCGTTTGTCTTTTCAGAATGAGGAGGCGAGCGCGTGTCGCTCCACCGGTCGTTGAGGCCGAGGATGATGAGTCTTTTCAGGACGAGGTTTTACCTCCTGAGCAGCCAATTAGACGTAGAGGTCGTGGCAGAGGTAGACCTCGAGGAGCGGCAGGTCGCCGTAGGCAGAGAGAGTTACAGGACGAGGAGCCTGTTGAGCCTGAGTTTGATGTTCCTGTTCCTCCAGTTGTTCAGCCTATTCAGCCTGCCTATCAGCAGGGTATGTCTGACCCTGAGGCAGCTTTATTCTATGCCCGAGTTGGCAGGATTGCTTTTGATGGTACTTCTGATCCTTTAGACTTTCTGCATGCGATTGAGACTAGGACTCGGACTGCTCATACCGAGTACCAGCGGATCATGATCGTAGAGTTGTCTGTCGAGGGACCAGCCTTAGATTGGTTCATTTAGATGATCCAGCCTTATATGATGACGATGACATGGGCTCAGTTCCGAGAGCGATTCATGAGGAGATTCTATCCAGAGCCTCTTCGTTTGAGTTATCGTCTTCGTTTGACCAGTATTTCTCGTGGAGGTCGATCTGTAGAGGAGTATACCCGTGAGTTTCTTTGTCTAGGTAGATATGCTGAGGATCTGATGCGAGATCAGTATTTCGCAGTCACTACATATGTTACTGGTTTGGGTTCAGCTTTTGCTGGTATGCCTACAGCAGGCCTTACTCTCGAGTCTGTGATTGAGCTAGCTAAGGAGATCGAGCTGAGGTTAGTTAGGCAGGGAGCGATGCCTGATTATTACCAGCTAGGAGTTCAATCGAGTGGATTGCAGGCTACTCCATATTCGAGTTTTCATGTGGGTTCGAGTAGTCAGCAGCGAGGTTCGACTCAGCAGAGTCAGAGACAGCAGCAGTGAGTGCATCGGAGCAGTAGACATGGCCGTGGAGGTCAGCGTAGATCATTCAGATTTGGGTCAGGTGCTTCGAGCAGCAGTAGTGGTCGTAGTTCTGGATCAGCAGCCAGTGTTTGTCAGACTTGTGGTAGAGTCCATCAGGGACCGTGTTATCTAACACCACTGACATGTTTCAGATGCGGGCAGACAGGACATTTTGCCAGATCGTGTCCTTATTCTGGGTATCAACAACAGCAGATTCCGCGATTCCCACAGCAGTCGATTGCTAGTGCAGCACTCGTGCCATTTCAGTTACCACCAGCCCAGCATCAGAGTTCCACTCAGTTTGTTCCACAGCAGAGTCGTGGTAGAGGTACTAGAGGAGGTACCAGAGGTGTTGGCCAGGCTTCTACCAGTCAGCAGGGAGGTCGAGGTCAGGCCAGAGTTTTTCATCTTACTCAGCAGGATGCTCAGGCATCTAATGCAGTCGTGGCAGGTATTCTTTCTGTTTGTTACCTGGATGCATAGGTTTTATTTGATCTGGGTGCCACGCATTCGTTTGTTTCTCCTGTTTTTGCTTCTAAATCTTGTTGGCAAGCTTCGAGGATGGCTTTTCCTTTGTCTGTTGCCACTCCTCTGAGCGATTCTTTGGACGCCGATATTGTTCTTTCTGGTTGTCCAGTTCTCGTGGGAGACAGAGAATTACCCGCTGATTTGATATTGTTGGATGTGATGGAGTTTGATGTTATTTTGGGAATGGATTGGTTATCTCAGCACTTTGCCGTGGTAGATTGCAAGAATAAGGAGGTGACTTTCAGAATTCCTGGTGAAGTAGAATTTAAGTTTGTTGGTGATAGGAGTTCAGCACCTCAGAATCTTATTTCTGCTATTACGGCTAGGAAGTTGTTGAAGAAGGGATGTCAGGGGTTTTTGGTATTAGTCAGGGATACGTCAGTGGAGAAGTTATCACTCACAGATGTTCCTGTTGCTTGTGAGTTTCCTGATGTTTTTCCCGAGGAGTTGCCAGGTTTACCACCTCATAGAGAGATTGAATTCTGTATATATGTGGTTCCAGGTACTACTCCTATATCTATGCCACCTTATCGTATGGCTCCTGCAGAGTTGAGAGAGTTGAAGGAGCAGTTGCAAGAGTTGTTGGATAAGGATTTTATTAGACCTAGTGTTTCTCCTTGGGGTGCACCAATCTTGTTTGTGAAGAAGAAGGATGGTACCCTGAGACTGTGCATTGACTACAGAGAGTTGAATAAGGTGATGATGAAGAACAAGTATCCTCTCCCGAGGATAAATGACTTATTTGATCACCTACAGGGTGCACAGTTCTTTTCTAAGGTTGACTTGAGGTCAGGTTATCATCAGCTGCGTATCAGTGAATTCGATATTCCTAAGACAGCATTCCGCACTCGATATGGCCATTATGAGTTTCTGGTGATGTCTTTTGGTTTGACTAATGCACCAGCAGCTTTTATGGACCTGATGAACAGAGTATTCAGACCGTATGTGGATCAGTTTGTAGTAGTCTTCATTGATGATATACTAGTATATTCGAGGAGTATGGAAGAGCATGTATATCATTTAAGGATTGTATTACAGACACTGAGAGATCATCAACTTTATGCTAAATTCTCGAAGTGTGATTTCTGGATGGAGTGCGTTTCTTTTCTTGGACACGTAGTGTCTAAAGAAGGTATTCAGGTTGATCCACAGGAGGTTGAGGCAGTATCTGAATGGCCTAGACCTACTTCTGTTACTGAGATTCGGAGTTTTCTGGGTTTAGCCGGGTATTATAGGTGGTTTGTGCAGGATTTTTCCAGGATAGCAGCCCCTATGACTCGCTTGACTCAGAAGAATGTTAGATTCGAGTGGTCAGAAGCTTGTGAGAGCAGTTTTCAGTTATTGAAGGAGAAGTTGACCACAGCGCCAGTATTAGCTTTGCCTAATAGTGTGGATAAGTTCACAGTTTACTGTGATGCCTCTAGAATTGGTCTTGATTGTGTGTTGATGCAGAATGGAAGGGTGATAGCCTATGCTTTGAGGCAGTTGAAGAAGCATGAGCAGAACTATCCTACACATGATCTTGAGATGGCTGCAGTGATCTTTGCTTTGAAGATTTGGAGACATTATTTGTACAGGGTGACTTGTGAGATATTTACTGATCACAAGAGCCTTAAGTACATTTTCCAGCAGCGAGATCTAAATTTGAGGCAGAGAAGATGGTTGGAATTGTTGAAGGATTATGATTGCGAGATTCTTTACCATCCGGGTAAAGCTAATGTAGTAGCAGATGCCTTGAGTAGGAAGTCCTCAGGTAGTCTTGCTCACATCAATGTTGAGAGGAGACCATTGATCCAAGAATTGCATCTATTGGTGGATCAAGGTCTGATGATGAAGATTAGTAGATCAGGTGGACTGCTAGCTCAGTTTAAAGTATGATATGTACTAAGGGATAGGATTAAAGCAGCTCAGAGTCGAGATCCTATTCTGGAAGAGCTTGCAGAGAACGTCAGAGCAGGGAAGTTCACTGATTTCACACTCAATGATGATGGTGTGTTGTGGATCAGTGGTAGATTGTGTGTTCCTGATGTGGATGATTTGAGAGAGGAGATTTTAGAGGAAGCACATTCTACAGCTTACAGCGTTCATCCAGGTGTTACTAAGATGTACCACAGTATCCGAGATTTATACTGGTGGGATGGATTGAAGAAGGATGTCGCTGATTATGTTGCTAAGTGTTTGACGTGTCAGCAAGTGAAAGCCAAACATCAGAAGCCTTCTAGGAAGCTTCAGCCTCTTCCTATTCCCGAGTGGAAGTGGGAAAGGATAGCTATGGATTTTGTGGTCGGTTTACCTCGTTCGAAGGATGGATACGATTCCATCTGGGTGATCGTAGACAGGTTGACGAAGTCTGCACATTTCTTGCCTGTGAAAGCCACATATTCAGTTTGGCGAAGTTGTATGTGAAGCATATTGTATGCCTTCATGGAGTACCTGTGTCCATTGTGTCAGATAGAGGTTCAGTGTTTACTTCTCATTTTTGGCAAAAGTTGCAGGAAGCGATGGGCACTAGGTTGGATTTCAGTACTACTTTTCATCCTCAGACAGATGGTCAGTCTGAGAGGACGATCCAGACACTGGAAGATATGTTGAGGATGTATGTCTTGGATTTGGGAGGTAGCTGGGATGATCATTTGTCGCTTGTTGAGTTTGCATATAATAACAGCTACCATAGCAGTATTGGTATGGCACTGTATGAGGCGTTATATGGAAGGAAGTGTAGATCCCCTTTGAGTTGGGATGAGATTGGTGAGAGAGCTTTGACTGGACCAGAGATGGTTCAGGATGCTGCAGAGAAAGTCGCCGTGATTAAGCGAAGATTAGAGACCGCAGTTAGCAGACAGAAGAGTTATGCGGATCCTAGGCGCAGAGATGTGGAGTTTCAGGTTGGAGATTTTGTTTTTCTGAAAGTATCTCCAATGAAGGGTGTGATGAGATTTGGTAAGAAGGGTAAGTTAGCACCGAGATTTATTGGACCGTTTGAGATTCTGGAGAGAGTTGGCACTGTTGCATATCGCTTGGATTTGCCTCCGAGTATGTCACAAGTGCATCCAGTATTTCATATCTCGATGTTGAGGAAGTATATCTCAGACCCTTCTCACGTGTTGCAACCTGACAGTGTAGAAGTGAGTGAAGATTTGACGTTTGTGGAAGAACCTGTGGCGATCGTTGATTTTCAAGTTCGATAGTTGCGATCAAAGCAGATTCCGATGGTCAAGGTTCTGTGGCGTAGCGACAGAGTTGAAGAGCATACGTGGGAGACTGAAGCTTAGATGCGAGCTTCTTACCCGTATCTCTTTCCTTCGTGATCTTGTTTTCTGGAATTCGGAGACGAATTCCTGTAAGGGGGGAAGACTGTAATATCCCGTGTTTTTTTTTTAAATATTTTTACACTGTACCGGGATATGCAGTGTTAATAATTTCTGTACATTATATGATATTTTTACGAGTTAATATGTATTTAAAATCTATTTTAATTACGGTGTATTATTTTCAGTGTTTTACGTAAAATTTTCCCGGGACTTGCATTTTTGGGGAAATTTTCACGTAAACAATGTATTATTAATTATTTTAAATATATTTTCGGACTTGCATGAACTCATGCATATTTTTAAATTATTAAATAAAGCCTATGTGTGTATATTTATTTAATTAGGGTTTATTATTACCCTAATATTTTATTCATTATTTATTTGTTTTATTATTATTTAATTAATTTTATTTAGTATAAATTATTAAAATATTAAATTTTATGTGTGTGGTGTATATTTGATGTGTGTAATTTAATATTATTTTAATATATAGTATAAAGTGTATATATATATATACATATATACATCAAAAATCAAAAGTTTGAAAAATTATACATTTGCCCCCGAGTCTTCTTCTTCCTCTCGCCCGTTCCCTTCGTCGTTCCGATCACTGCTATTGCCATTTCTTCATCGTGGGTGTGCCGTCCGGTGTGCCACCGCCTTCCCCAGCCTTCCTCGCCGCCTGTGGTAGCCGTTTCCGGCGCCTGGAAGTCGATTTTGGCCGGAGAAGCCGAAAATCGATCCATCGTCGATCACGTCGATTCCGGCCACCGTTTTCGACACCCGCCGGTCTCTTTCTTATCCTTGAGCTCCGGTGAGTGTGATTCTAGCTTTGGTTTGAGCTAAAATGGTCTAGAATTGCTTAGGTTTCGAATTTTCAATTTCGGCCTATTAGGGTTTTTGATTTTTTTTGAGCTTCGAATTGGATGATTCATGAAAACTTCCTTCACAAATGTTGTTCCTAGTAGCTCAATCTACATGTATGAATTTTTTTAGAATTTTTGGAGATTTTTTGGATTTTTGGGTATTTTTGAATATTTTAATATTATTTTCTAATTTTCGGAAATTAATTATTTAAATTATGAAATTGGAGTTTATGGTTGAATTAGGTGTTGAAATGAATTATAGGAATTTATTTGGAATTTTTATGAATTTCTAAATATTTATTTTGAATTATTGAAGTTTATGTGATTTTGAGAAATTAGGGTTAATTGTGTTTTAAATTGAATTTAATTGGTTAATTGAGTTTAATTATTAATATTATTGATAAATATGTTGAGAAAATTAATTTTGGATAATTGTATAATTTTTGGTGAATTTTTGAAGTAATTTGAGTATATTTATATATATAGGGGTATTTTGGTAATTTTACCCTAAATTGTCTAAAAATATAATTTAATGGTTTTAATAATTATTTAAGGTATAAAAATGATTTCTATAAATTATTTAGTATTTTTAACTAATTAAAACTATTTTTTCGTGAATTATTTTCAATTATATATATAGTATACGGTTTTTCTAATAAAATGAGTTTTAATCGGTTTTTACAGTGTTTCAAGGTTAATTATGTAATTTCTACATATAAAATGTAGTTCTGTGATTTAAGAATATTTTTGGTATACCTGGAACATGTTCTGTGTTTGTGGACCCCCGGTCGATGGACTGTAGTTTGGAGTCCGACCGTGGGATTTTGATTGTGCCTTGTGTAATTTTTCAAAGTGTATTTCCTTACAGGGTCGGCTCTACTCTTTTGAGTAGAGAGATGTCCGTTTTACAGGGGAGGTTCTGCCGGATTTTCGATAGAATTCTCGTAAAATGTGATGTCCAGTCGAACCCTAAATTTTGTTTCCGTATTTTAATACTCTAGATTGAATTCTAGGATTTCTGTTAGGTTTATTCTGATGTCTATTATTCATTGTTTGTTTAGTTGTGCTGAGACCGAGGGCTAGTGGACCAGGCCCGTCTGACCTGTCTCGTGGAGCGCATTAGGTGAGTTACTATACTATATATATATGTGCTTAGGATGCATGATTTAGAAATGCATGTTTTATGTTGATTAAATATGCATAAATAATTTGATTATTTCTTAAGTTTACATTAAGTATATTTTTGGTTTATTTTTGGTATATATTAAATTATATACATGTTTTGTTAATAAAATATATTTAAAATGTTTTTAAATATATTTTTAGTTTAATTTATGATTTGACTGGATTTATTTGACGTATATATACTCGAAATATACCTGGTTTACTTTTGGTATATTTCTGGTATATATATGGGTTATATTGTTATTTCATTTACATTCATGCATCATTTATTTTTGTGAATGAATGTTTTACATTATTAATGATGAAGGATATCAATAGAACGTGCTACCTAGTGGGCAGCACTAGGACCGAGTACGTACCGGTACGCCTATAGTATTTAGGCTATAATACTAACTTATTTGTGGATATTGATTTGATTATGATTATCGATATGTGAGATGTGGTTTGGAGGTGTGATTGCTGGAGCTCGGTTGACCAAGTGTCTCGGGGCCAATCACACTGGCAGTCAGACTGCTGGAGCTAGGTTGACTTAGTGTCTCGGGGCCAGTCTACTGTCTAAATGGATTAAGTGAATATATTTGGATTAAGTGAGCCTATATGGCTAGAGTGTTGTTTAACACTATTTCTGAGGTTGCGATATTCTAGGGTTCTATGTGATCCTTCATAAACTGGGATTTTTCAATAAAATATATAAAAATGATTTTTCTGCATCTGTATGAATTTGCCTGTATATATACATATTACATATATACCGTTGACTGTATGCATTATCATTTAGTGTGTATGTATATATATTATAGTAATTCACTCAGTGAGGTCTGACTCCCCTCCGTTGACTATTTTTCAAGAGAGTCAACTTCTTCAAACCTCGGTAGCAGGCCGATACGCCGGATTTCTTCCGCCCCGGCTTCTTTGTGTAAATTATCTACTTGAGTCTTATTTTATAATCTAGATACTGCAGTAGTTGTGAATTAAAGTATTGGATTTCATGTATTTTATTTTAAAGAGATGTATTATATTGAAACTGGATTTGTATTAAAGATTATATATATGTGATGAGATGAGTTTTGAATTAAATCCAGTGATGAAAATGATATTGTGATATTTAAGATTTTTATTTTCGCTGCATATATATTATATGGTTATTGTTATTATTGCATGATTTATTTTATTTTTAGGCTTGCTACGGGTTCCGGATTCGAAAGAATTCCCGTTCCCTAGCGCCGGTCATGGCCCCTGTTTTGGGTCGTGACAGAGCTTTAGGGTTTTTGATTTTTTTTAAGTTTGATCTTGATGAATCTTGCAATCTTCCTTCACAAAAGTTGTTCCTAGAAGCTTAATCTACCTCTACATTTTTTTTTGAATTTTTGGAATTTATTTTAATTTTTGTGAATTTTTAAATATTTTATTATTATTTAATTAATTTTCGTAAATTAATTTATTTAATTATAAAATTTGTTGATTTAGTTTTTTTATGGGTTATTATTAATTTTAGTGTTGAGATTATAATTTTTTTGATTTTTATGTAATTTTTATAAATATTTTTATATTATGTCAATATTAGAAAATTAGGTTATAGTTGGGTTTTTGTTGAAATTATTGTTTAATAATGTGTTTTAGTTAATATTAGTAAAATATATGTTGAGAAAATAATTTTTATGCTTTTATATAATTTTTTATAGAATTTTTGAGTAATGTTAGTATATTATGTGTATTTTTGTATTATAGGGTTAAATACGTAATTTTATTAAGAATATAGTTAAATATTATGTTTTAGTTGGTTTTATAATTATTTAGGGTATTAGAATGATTTTTACAAATTATTTATTATTTTTAACTAATTAATACTAATTTTTGAAAATTGTTTTCAAATAATATATTATATATTATTGTGGTAATATAATGGGATTTTAGTAATTTTAATATGCAATTAGGCTATTTTAGTTATTTGAATATATAAAGTGAATTTTTATTAATTTATTTTGAATTATCGTGAAATTTGATTTTTAATAATATTATATTATTATTTCAGAATTTTTACGTAATTATTGAGAAAATAATTATTTTTGGTGTTTTAATGTTGAATGTGTTATATTTTGATATTTTGAGGATATTTATGGCATTTATTGATTTTTGATATTTATTATATTAATTGTATTTTTGGTGAATTGTGGACCTCAGTTGGAGAGATTGTGTAATTCGGGATTCTAACCGAGAGTTGTGTGAATTCTAGTATTCGAAGTGTATTTTTCTTGCAGGACCGGCTCTACTTTTTAGTAGAAAGATGTCTGTTTTACAGAGGAGGTTCTGTCGAATTTTCGATAAAATTCTCATAAAATGTGACATCGGGTCAATTCTATGTCTATTTGTGTTCTGAATCTTAGATCTAGTCTCTATAGAGCTTAAGTTATATTTATTCTGATTTCTATATTTATTTTATTTGTTTAGTTGCGCCGAGACCGAGGCCTAGTGGACCGGGCCCGTCAGACCAGTTTCAAGGAGTGCAAACCTGTGAGTTGTTATTTCATATATACATCGCACTTAGGTTGCATGTTTTAGAAAATATATGTTTTAATTGTAATTACTCATAAATTTTTTTATTAAAATGTTTAGTATACTTTAGGTATATTTTTGATATACTTCTAAATAAATGCATGTTTTATTATTGATTTAAACCTAGCATGTTTTTAGTATATTATGAGTTTATTTTTAGTATATTTCATGATTTATTTGAATTTAATTTATATATATACTTGAAATATACTTAATTTATTTTAGGTATATTTTCAGTATATATATGGTTTATTTGGTTATTATGAATGACATTATGCATTAATTATTTTTCTATATGAATGTTTTATTTTAAATAAAGGATATCAAAAGAACATGCTACTTAGTGGGCAGCATTATGATTGTGTACGTACCGGTATAATAGATTTAGGGTTGAGTAAGAATCATTTGTGGTATTATGAATTATTTGAGATTGATATGATTGAGATTGATGTAATTGATGTTGTGATTGCTGGAGCTCGATTGACCAAGTGTCTCGGGGTCAATCACACTGACAATCAAATTGTTGGAGCTCGGTTGACTTAGTGTCTTAGGGCCAATCTATTGTCTATATGGATTAAGTAAATTTATTTGGAATTAAGTGAGTCTGTATGACTAGAGTAATGTTATTGTTGATTGAGGTTGCAATTAAATAGGGTTCTATTTGATCCTTCATAAAACTATAATTTTTCAATATTATTATATAATTGATTTTCAGCATCTGTGTGAATTGTTTGTATATATATTCATTATATATGAATGTTTGATTGCATTTGTCATTAGGAAATGCATGTATATATATTATAAAAATTTACTCAGTGAGGTCTAACTGCCCTCAGTTGATATTTTTACAGGAGAATCTTCTTCTTTAGACCTCAGTAATAGACCCAGCCGTCGGATTTCTTCTACTCCGGCTCGTTATGTAAATTATCTACTTAATTTTTATATTATACTCTAGAAAACTGCAGTAGTCATATCTTACATCTGTAGTGAATTGTATTTTATATTTATAGTATGTGATTTTAATTCAGAGGCTTTTCTTTGAAATTTGTATTAAAATATTTTGTTATTATGATATGAAAGAGATTGTTTTTATTATATTGATTTGAGATTTTAATTATGGTGCATATTTATTTTATATTATTACATACTTTTCTTTTAAAACTTGTTATGGGTTCTGGATTTGAAAGAATTCTCGTTCCCTAATGCCGATTATGACACCCAATTTGGGTCGTGACAAGTAAGATCCTCACCACCACTCTTAAAGGATTGGGGCATTTTTATTTCATATTTATAATATTAATACCCATGAACTTTGAAAAAAAAAAACAAAAAAAACCAATGAACCTCTTAGGAATAAAGGAGCCTTAAAGTAAACTACAATTATTTCTCTATAAAACAGGAAAAAAAGAAATTTTAAATGAGTGATAAGCACACTGCATCATATTAAAGGAGCAATAAGTATTTTATATAATTATAAACATATGTTGTCCACGGTCCTTTTTTTTTTATGTTGGCCGTCATGAAACAAATATATATATATATATAAAATCACACGTATAATGCATCTTTATATTTAGATTGTATAAGACTTAAATTATATGTATATATATTATAATAATTCATTTAGTGAGATTTGACTCCCCTCAATATTTTTTTTAGGAGATTTCTCGTCGTTAAATCTCAGTAGTAGACTTCTATGCCAGATTTCTTCAGTCCCGACTAGATTATGTAATTTATTTATCTGAACTTTAATTATATTCTAGAAAACTGCAGTAATAGTGTATTATATCAGTAGAATGTTATTTTAGTAAGAGACCTATCTCTAAATATTGTATGAATATTTTTATTTTATAAAATGACATTTAAATATTTATTTTTATATTGATTTAAATTTTAATTTTGGCATATTGTTATCTATTTATTGTATGTGATTTTATTTTTAAGGCTTGCTACGGGTTTTAGATTTAAAAGAATTCTCGTTCCCTAGCACTGGTCATGACTCTTAGTTTTGGGTCATAACAAAGTTGGTATCAGAGCCCTAGATTATTAGTGTTATAGACCTAGGTTTTCAGAGTTTTGTTTTCTTTGAAACCACTATAGTGAATTAGGTTCAATCATGTCTTCGATAAGTTTTCCTTGATTTAGTATTCCGCGTAACCGTTAGATTGTCTGTCTGTTGTCTATTTTGCATGAATCTTATTGGTTTTTATCTTTTCAGAATGAGGAGGTGAGTGCATGTCACTCCACCAATCGTTAAGGCTGAGGATGATGAGTCCTTTCAGGATGAGGTTTTACCTCTTGAGCCGCCAATCCAGCGTAGAGGCTGAGGTAGAAGCAGAGGTATACCTCAAGGAGTGACAGATCAACATAGATAGAGAGAGCTACAAGATGAGGAATATGTAGAGCCATAGTATGAGGAAGTTGAGATACCTCTAGTTGAATCGACCTTGAGGCAGCGTTGTTTTATGCCAGAGTTGGTCGTATCACTTTTGATAGGACTTCAGATCCACTAGATTTTCTACATGCCATTGAGATAAGGACTCAAACTGCTCACATCAAGTTCCAGCAGATAATAATAGTTGAGCTGTCTATAGAGGGACCAACCCTGAATTGGTTTGTTCAAGTGATACAGCCAGACATGACAACTATGACCTGGGCTCAGTTTCGAGAGAGGTTTATGAGGAGATTCTATCCAGATCCACTGCTGATGAGCTACAGACTCAGATTGACAAGCACCACCAGAGGTGACAGATCTGTCGAGGACTATACCAGAGAGTTTCTCCAACTGAGTAGATATACAGAGGATTTGATGTGAGACCAATATTTTGCTATCATGACTTATGTCACTAGTCTGGGTTCTGCTTTTACTAGGATGCCTACTGTCGGCCTTACTCTGGAGTCAGTGATAGAGTTAGCCAAGGAGATAGAGCTAAGACTAGTCAAGCAAAGAGTTATGCCAGATTACCATCAGTTGGGTGTTTAGTCAAAAGGATTCCAGACTACTTTATATTCAACTTTTTAGATTGGTTTTAGTAGTCAATAGAGAGGCTCAGTATAGCAGAGTCAAAGGTAGCAGTAAAGAGTATATAAGAGTAGTAGACATGGCCGTGCTGGACCTCATAGACCTATCAAATTTAGGCCAAGTGCTTCTAGTAGTAGCAGTGGTCAAAGTTCTAGTTATAGCAGCACAGGATCAACATCCAGTGCTTGTTGGATGTGTGGGAGAGTCCATCAGGGACCGTGCTTCATGGCTCTTAGAGCATGCTTTTAATGTGGACAAACGGGACATTTTGCCAGAGCGTGTCCTTACTCTGGTTTTCAGCCGTAGCAGTTGATTGCCAGTGCAGCACCATCACCTTTTCAGTTACCTCCAACTCAGTATCTGAGTATGACTCAGATTGTTGCCTAGTAGGGGCATGGCAGAGGTACTAGAGGAGGTGTCAAAGATTTTGGCTAGGCTTCCACCAGTTAGCATGGAGGTCGAGGTCAGGCCAGGGTTTTTCACCTCACTCAGCAGGATGCTCAGACATCTAATGTTATCATTATAGGTATTATTCCAATCTGTTACTTGGATGTTAGGGTTTTGATTAATCCAGGTGTTGTACACTCTTTCGTGTCCCCTATTTTTACTGCGAAGTTATGTTAGCAAGCTTCGAGGATGGCTTTTCCTTTGTCTGTTGACACTCCTCTAAGCAATTTGTTGGACACCGATGTTGTTCTTTCTGGTTGTCTAGTGTTAATCGGGGGTAGAGAACTACCAGCAAAATTAGTGTTATTATATGTGATGGAATTTGATATGATTTCGGGTATGGATTGGTTGTCTTAGCACTATGCTATTATGGATTGTCAGAGTAAATATGTGATTTTCAGAATTCCTGATGAAGAAGAGTTTAAGTTTGTGGGTGATAAGAGTTTTGCACCTCAAAATCTCATCTCCGCTATTACGGCTAGGAAGATGCTAAGGAAGGGCCGTCAGGGATACTTGGCACTTGTTAAAGATACTTCTGTAGAGAAGTTGTCACTCATAGATGTTCCTGTTGCCTGTGAGTTTCCTAACATTTTTCCTAAGGAGTTATTAGGTTTACCACCACATAGAGAGATTGAGTTATGTATAGATGTGGTTTCAAGCACCACTCCTATTTCGATGCCACCTTCTAAAATAGCTCCTAAAGAGTTGAAGGAGCAGTTGTAGGAATTGCTAGATAAGGGTTTCATCAGACCCAGTGTTTTTCTTTGGGGTGCACTAGTCCTATTTATAAGGAAGAAGGATGGTACCCTGAGACTGTGCATTGATTACAAAGAGTTGAATAAGGTAATAGTGAAGAACAAGTACTCTTTCTTGAGAATAGATGATATATTGATCAACTTAAGGGTGCATAGTTCTTTTCTAAGATTGACTTGAGGTCAGGTTATCATCAGTTACAGATCAGTGAGCCGATGTTCTTAAAATGACATTCTGCACTCAATATGGCCACTATAAGTTTCTGGTGATGTCATTTGGGTTGACTAATGCACTAGCTTCATTAAGGCAGTTGAAGAAGCATGAACATAATTATCATACTCATGACCTAAAGATGGTTGCAGTGATCTGTGCTCTCAAGATTTGGAGACATTATCTGTACGGGGTAACTTATGAGATTTTCACTAATCACAATAGCCTGAAGTACATTTTCCAGTAGAGAGATATGAATCTGAGGCAAAGGAGATGGTTAGATGTCACAACCCAAAATAGGGGGCCATGACTAGTGCTAGGGAACGAGAATTCTTTCAAATTCGGAACCCATAGCAAACCTTAAAAAAAATAAAAGCATGCAATATAATAAAATAAATAAAATATTTGTGCAACAGAAATTAAATCTCGAATATAAAATAATAGTTTCATAGCTCACTTAATAACATAAAAATCCATCTCATATATAATAAAATCTTTCAGTACAATTTTTGGTTTAATATTATGAAATTTAAATCTTATATGTATATAATTATAAATACAACTCACAACAGATTAAAGTATAACAACTACTGCAATGTTTAGAATACAAAATAAACTAAAGTAAGCAATTTATATAATAAGGCCAGAGCGGAAGAAATCCAACGTATAGGCCTGCTGCTGAGGTTTGAGGATGAAGACTCTGTTGAAAAATATCAACGGAGGGGAGTCAGACCTCACTAAGTGAATTGTTATAATATATATACATGCATAACTAAATGTCAAATACAGGCGCTCAATAGAATATATATAATAAATATATGTATAGGCAAATACACACAGATGCTGAAATCACTTTATATATAATACTAAAAAATATCAGTTTATGAAGGATCAAATAGAACCCTAAATGATTGCAACCTCAAATAGTAATAGACAACACTCTAGCCATACAGACTCACTTATTCCAAATAAATTCATTTATTCCATTTGGACAGTAGATTGGCCCCGAGACACTAAGTCAACCGAGCTCCAGCAGTCTGATTGTCAGTGTGATTAGCCCCGAGACACTTGGTCAACCAAGCTCCAGCAATCACACTCTCAAATCACATCTCACATCAATCAGATCAAATCAATCAAGTCATAATTCACAAATAGGTTAGTAATTTAACCTAAAATCTACTGTCGTACAGGTATGTACTCGGTCCTAGTGCTGCCCATTAGGTAGCACGTTCTATTGATATCCTTCATTAAAATAAACTCATACATTCGTAAAATTAATGATGCATGATATTAATTTAAATGGCAATATAAACCATATATATACTAGAAATATACCAAAAATAAACTAAGTATATATCGAGTATACATATGTTAGATAAATTCAATTCAATTATAAAATAAACCATATATATACTTAAAAATAATTTAGGTATAAATCAAGAATAAAACATGCATTTATTTCAAGGTATATCAAAAATATACCTAAAATATACTAATAATTTACTAAAGTAGTTTATGCATAAATCATGCAATTAAAACATATATTTTTAAAACATGCAACCTAAATACACGTATATATAAAATAACAATTCACAATTGTGTGCTCCACGAGACAGGTCTGACGGGCCTGGTCCACTAAGCCTTGATCTCGGCACAACTAACAAATAATTAAATAACACAAAATTAGAATAAATCTAACTTAATTTCTAGAGAGTCGATTTAGAATTCTAAACACAGATAGAGAATAAGAATTTGACCGAATGTCACGTTTTACGAGAATTCTATCAAAAATTCGATAGAATCTCCTATGTAAAACAAATATCTCTCTACTTTAAAAGTAGAGCTGGTCTTACAAGAAAACACATTTCGAATAGATTTCATAAAGCATTCACACAACCCTCGGTTGGAATCCCAAACAGTAAATTCCACTGACCGAGATCCACAATTCACAAAAAAATACCATAAAGTACATTAAAATTCCATAAATACCAAAAATACCCTTTATATACCAAAATATAGAAATTTACATATTTAAACATTAAAAATAATTATATTACCGATAATTACTTAAAAATCCTAATATTAATATAATATTATTAAAAATCAATAATTTTCGATAAATTCACAAATATTAATGAAATTTCCTTTTATAAATCCAAATTACTTAATTAGCCCAAAGACATATTAAAAATTACTAAAAACCCATTTATTTACAAAAATAGTATATTATATATAATTTGAAAATAATTTTTGAAAAATAGTTTTAATTAGTTAAAAATAGTAAATAATTTGTAAAAATAATTTTTATACCTCAAATAATTATTAAAACCAATTAAAGTTAACATTTAGCTAAAATGACTACCAAAATACCCCTAATATATAAAAATTCACATAATATACTATAATTACTAAAAAATTCACTAAAAATTATATAAATACTCTAAAATTATTTTCTCAATATATAATTCAATAAAATCAATAATTATACTCAATTAACGAATTAATTTTAACAAAAAATATATATAACCTATATTTCTAAAATTCACATAAACTAAATACAATTATAATAATTACACAAAAATACAAAAATTATAAATTAAATTCTATAATTATTTTCAACCACCATAAACACTAAAAATCACAATTTCAAAATTTATTTAATTAATTTACCAAAATTAGAAAATAATAATAAAATAATAAAAAATTCACAAAAATCAAAATAAATTCCAAAAATTCCACAAAAATTCCAGAGTGTAGATTGATCTAGTAGAATCAACTTTTGTGAAGGAATCAAGCTTAAATATCAAAGATCGAAGTTCAAAAAAATCAAGAAACAAAAGAGGTTGAAATTGAAATCAAGCTCAAATCCTTACAAAATCAAGTTTTCAAGCTAAAGAAACCTTGGAATCAGCTTCTATGGAGTTCTAGGAGCTCAACGGCATCGGAACCATCGGATTTGGTGATCGAAAATGCCTTGAACGGAGGAAGGATGAGTTTCGACTATTCCGGCTTCCACAAGCCACAGACGGTGCCGGAGAAGGTGATAGGGACAATGGAGTTGCTAGAGAAGACAATGACACACTGAGAGGCACTCTGACAGCCTCTGATCGGCATTTCTGATGGTGGAAGGGGGTGAGGGGGGCGTCGGGCGATGGGGGTGGGGAAGAAGATGAGTGTTCCCCCTTTATAAGAATTCATCCCCGAATTCCAAAAGAAGAAATACAATTCAAGGAGGAAAGAGATACAAGTAAGAAGCTCGCATCTCGTCTTCAGTCTCCTAAGTATGCTCTTCTACCCTATTGCTGTGCCATAAAACCTTGACCATCGGAATCTACTTCGAATGCAACTGTCAAACTTGATAGTCAACGATCGCCATATGTTCTTCCACGAACATCAGGTCATCATTCACTTCCACGTTGTCGGGCTGCAACACATGTGAAGGGTCTGAGACATACCTCCTTAACATTCAGATTTGAAACATTGGATGCACTTGAGACATACTCGTAGGCAAAGCCAACAGATATGCAACAGTTCTAACTCTCTCTAGAATCTCGAATGGTCCTAAATATCTCGATGCTAGCTTACCCTTCCTGTCAAATCTCATAACACCCTTCATCAGAGACACCTTCAGAAAAATAAAGTCTCAAATTTAGAACTCCACATCTCTGCACCTAGGATCCACATAGCTCTTCTGTCTGCTAACTACGGTCTCTAATCTGCACTTGATCATAGCAACTTTCTCTACAACAGCTTGAACCATCTCAGGTCCAGTCAAAGCTCTCTCTCCAATCTCATCCAAACTCAAAGGGGATCTACACTTCCTTCCATACAAAGACTCGTATGGTGTCATTCCAATATTGCTATGGTAGTTGTTATTATATGCAAACTCTATGAGTGGCAAATGATCATCTTAGCTACCCTCCAAATCCAAAACACACATCCTCAATATATCTTTCAGTGTATAAATCATCCTTTTAGACTGACCATCTGTCTAAGGATGAAAAGCAGTACTGAAATCTAACCTAGTGCTCATCGCTACCTGTAACTTCTACAAAAAATGAGAAGTGAACACTGAATCTCTATCTGATATAATGGACATAGGTACTCCATAAAGGCACACAATATGCTTCATATACAGCTTCGCTAATCTAGCTATAGAATATGTGGCTTTCACATGCAAGAAATGTGTAGACTTGGTTAATCTGTCCACAATCACCCAAATCAAATCGTATCCATCCTTAGAATGAGGTAAACTAACCACAAAATCCATAGCTATCCTTTCCCACTTCCACTCAGGAATAGGAAGAGGCTGAAGCTTCCAGAAGGCTTCTGATGCTCAACTTTCACTTGCTAACACGTCAAGCACTTAGCGACATAATCAGCGACATCCTTCTTCAGTCCGTCCCACCAGTACAAGTCTCTGATATTGTGGTACATCTTATTAACACCCGAATGTAGGCTGTAAGCTGTAGAATGTGCTTCCTTAAGGATTTCTTCTCTTAAATTATCCACATCAGGAACACGCAATCTACCACTAACCCATAAAACATTGTCATCATCGAGTGTGAAATCAGTGAACTTCCTTGCTCAAACATTCCCTGCAAGCTCTTCTAGAATAGGATCTCGGTTCTGAGCTACCTTAATCCTATCTCTCAGTACATATTGCACCTTAAACTGAGCTAGCAGTCCACCTGATATACTAATCTTCATCATCAGACCTTGATCCACCAATATATGTAACTCCTAGATCAATGGTCTCCTCTCTACACTGATATGAGCAAGACTGCCTAAGGACTTCCTACTCAAGGCATCTGCTACCATATTAGCCTTACCTGAATGATATAAAATCTCACAGTTATAATCTTTCAATAGTTCCAACCATCTCCTCTGCCTCAGATTCAGATCTCTCTACTGGAAAATGTACTTAAAGCTCTTGTGATCAATAAAAATCTTATAAGTCACCCCGTACAAATAATGTCTCCAGATCTTGAGAGCAAAGATCACTGCAGCCATTTATAGGTCATGGGTAGGATAGTTCTGTTCATGTTTCTTCAACTGCCTCAAAGATAGGCTATCACCCTACCATTCTGTATCAACATACAACCTAGGCCAACTCTAGAGGCATCACAATAAACTGTGAACTTGTCCACACCATTAGGTAAAGTTAACACTGGGGCTATGGTCAACTTCTCTTTTGTCAATTGAAAACTGTTCTCACAAGCTTCAAACCACTCAAACCTTACATTCTTCTGAGTTAAGCGAGTCATAGGAGCTATAATTCTAGAAGAAATCTGCACAACCCTCCTATAGTACCTAGCTAAACCTAAAAAACTATGAATCTCCATAACTGAAGTCGGTTTAGGCCACTTAGACACTGCCTCAATCTTTTATAGATCAACCTGGATATCTTCTTTTGACACTACGTGTCCAAGAAAAACAACACTCTCCATCCAGAAATCACACTTTAAGAATTTAACATAAAGTTGATGTTCTCTCAGTGTCTGTAGTATGGTCCTCAAGTGATATACATGCTCCTCCATACTTCTTGAATACACCAGTATATCATCGATGAAGACTACCATAAACTGATCCACATATGGTCTGAATACCTTGTTCATCATATCCATAAAAGCTGCTGGTGCGTTAGTCAAGCCAAAAGACATCACCAGAAACTTATAATGGCCATATCGAGTGCAGAATGCCGTTTTAGGAACATCGGCTTCACTGATCCACAACTGATGATAACCCAACCTTAAATAAATCTTAAAAAAGAACTGTACACCCTGTAGCTGATCAAACAAGTCATCTATCCTTGGGAGAGGATACTTGTTCTTCACTGTCACCTTGTTTAGCTCTCTGTAGTCAATGCACAGCCTCAGGGTACCATCCTTTTTCTTCACAAATAGGGCTGGTGCACCCTAAAGAGAAACACTGGGTCTAATGAAACCCTTATCTAACAACTCTTGAAACTTCTCCTTTAACTCTTTCAACTCTGCAAGAGCCATTCTGTAGGGTGGCATAGATATAGGGGTAGTGCCTGGAACCACATCTATACAGAACTCAATCTCTCTGTGAGATGGTAAACCTGGCAACTCCTCAGGAAAAACATCAAGAAACTCATAGGCAATAGGAACATTTGTGAGTGATAACTTCTCCACTGAAGTATCCCTAACCAATGCCAAATATCCCTGATAACCCTTCCTCAGTAACTTCCTAGCCGTAATAGCAGAAATGAGATTCTGAGGTACTGAACTCTTATAACCCACAAACTTAAATTCTTCTTCACCAGGAATTCTAAAAGTCACCTCTTTACTTCGACAATCCACCATGGCATATTGCTGAGATAACCAATCCATACCTAGAATAATATCAAACTCCATCACATTCAACAGAATCAAATCAATAAATAATTCTCTAACTCCAACAAGAACTGGACAACTAGAAAGAACAATATTGGTGTCCAAAAAATCACTTAGAGGAGTGGTGACAAATAAAGGAAAAGCCATCCTTGAAGCTTGCCAACATGACTTGGAAGCAAAAATAGGAGAAACGAATGAATGCATGGCACCTGGATCAAACAGAACCTATGCATCTAGGTAATAGACAGAAACAATACCTGCCATAATCGTATTAGATGCTTGAGCATCCTGCTGAGTGAGATGAAAGACTTTGGCCTGTCCTCGACCTCCCTACTGCCTAGTAGAAGCCTGGCCAACACCTTTGGCACCTCCTCTAGTACCTCTACCACGACCCTACTGGGGAACAATCTAGGTAAAACTGTGATGTTGGGCTAGAGGCAACTAAAAAGGAACAGGTACAACACTGGCAATTGACTGCTGAGGAAATCATAGAATCTGCAACTGTTGATACCCAGAATAAGGACACGATCTAGCAAAATGTCCCGTCTGCCCGCATCTAAAACATGTCAACAGTGTCATGTAACACAGTCCCGATGGACTCTACCACATGTCTGACATACACTGGCAGCTGACCTAGAACTACGTCCACTATTGCTACTCAAAGCACTTTACCAAAGTCTGAATGGTCTATGCTGACTTCCACGACCATGTCCACTGCTCTGATGTACCCGCTGTTGCTGTCTGTAAGTCTACTGGGCTGGACCTCTCTACTAACTACTCGATCCAAACTGAAAACTCGAGTACAAAGTAGTTTGGAATCCACCCGATTGAACACCTAGCTGGTAATAATTAGGCATAGCTCCTTGCCTAACTAGCCTCAGCTCAATCTCCTTGGCCAACTCTATCACTGACTATAAAGTAAGGCCTGCTGTAGGCATACTAGCAAATGCAGAACCCAATCCGGTGACGTAAATGGTGATTATGAAGTACTGGTCTCGCATCAGATCCTTTGCATATCTGCCAAGCCGAAGGAACTCTTAAGTATAATCCTCAACAGATTTGTCACCCCTAGAAATACTGGTCAATCGGAGTTGATAACTCATGCGAAGTGGCTCTAGGCAGAATCTCCTCATGAATCACTTTCTGAACTGAGCCCAAGTCATCATCATCATATATGGCTGGATCATCTGAATAAACCAGTACAAGGCTGGTCCCTTAACAGAAAGCTCGACTATCATAATCCGTTGGTACTCGGTGTGAGCAGTTCGAATCCTCATCTCGATCTTATGTAGAAAATCCAATGGATCGGATGTTCCATTGAAGGCAATCTTGCCAACTCTAGCATAGAATAGAGCTGCCTCAGGGTCAGATATACCCTACTGATAGGCAGGCTGAACAGGCTAACCTACTGGAGGTATAGGAACATCCTCGTACTCAGGCTCTACAGGCTCCTCATCCTGCATCTCTCTCGGTCTACGGCGACCTGCCGCTCCTCGAGGTCTACCTATGCCATGACCTTTGCGTCTAACTGGTGGCTCAGGAGGTAAAACCTCATCCTGAAAGGACTCATAATCCTTGGCCTTAACGACCGGTGGAGCGACATGCGCTTGCCTCCTCATTCTGAAAAGACAAACAGAAGGATTCATATAAGACAGACAACAGAGGGTAACATAGAAAACTAAATCAAGGAATACTATCAAGACATACTCGAACCTAATTCACTGTAGTAGTTCAAAAGAAAGACACAACAATGAAAACTAGGGCCATAACTCACACAACTAAGGCCTTGACACAAAACTCCGCTCTGATACCAACTTTGTCATAACCCAAAACAGGGGGGCACGATCGGTGTTAGGGAACAAAAATTCTTTTGAATCCGGAACCCGTAGCAAGCCTTAAAAAAAATAAAAGCATGCAATATAATAAAATAAATAAAATATTTGTGCAGCAGAAATTAAATCTTAAATATAAAATAATAGTTTCACAGCTCACTTAATAACATAAAAATCCATCTCATATATAATAAAATCTTTCAGTACAGTTTTTTGGTTTAATATTCTGAAATTTAAATCTTATACGTATATAATTATAAATACAACTCACAACAAATTAAAGTATAACAACTACTGCAGTGTCTAGAGTACAAAATAAACTAAAGTAAGCAGTTTACATAACAAGGCTGGAGCGGAAGCAATCTGGCGTACAGGCCTGCTGCTGAGGTTTAAGGACGAAGACTCTCCTGAAAAATATCAACGGAGGGGAGTCAGACCTCACTGAGTAAATTGTTATAATATATATACATGCATAACTAAATGTCAAATGTAGACACTCAATAGAATATATATAATAAATATATATACAGGCAAATACACATAGATGCTTAAATCACTTTATATATAATACTGAAAAATATCAGTTTATGAAGGATCAAATAGAACCCTAAATGATCGCAACCTCAAATAGTAATAGACAACACTCTAGCCATACAGGCTCACTTATTCCAAATAAATTCACTTATTTCATTTGGACAGTAGACTGGCCCCGAGACACTAAGTCAACTGAGCTCCAGCAGTCTGACTATCAATGTGATTAGCCCTGAGACACTTGGTCAACCAAGCTCCAGTAATCACACTCTCAAATCACATCTCACATCAATCAGATCAAATCAATCAAGTCATAATTCACAAAGAGGTTAGTAATTTAACCTAAAATCTATTGTCGTATCGGTACATACTTGGTCCTAGTGCTGCTGCCCACTTGATAGCATGTTCTATTAATATCCTTCATTAAAATAAACTCATACATTCATAAAATAAATTATGCATGATATTAATTTAAATAGCAATATAAACTATATATATACTAGAAATATACCAAAAATAAACTAAGTATATTTTGAGTACACATATGTCAGATAAATTTAGTTCAATTATAAAATAAACCATATATATACTTAAAAACAATTTAGGTATAAATCAAGAATAAAACATGCATTTATTTCAAGGTATACCAAAAATATACTAAAAATATACCTAAAATATACTAATAATTTACTAAAGCAGTTTATGCATAAATCATGTAATTAAAACATATATTTCTAAAACATGCAACCTAAATACAAGTATATATAAAATAACAACTTACAGTTGTGCACTCCACGAGATGGGTCTGGTCCACTAGGCCTCGATTTCAGTACAACTAACAAATAATTAAATAACATGAAATTAGAATAAATCTAACTTAATTTCTAGAGACTCGATCTAAAATTCTAGACACAAACAGAGAATAAGAATTTGACCGAATGTCACATTTTTTGAGAATTCTACCAAAAATTTGGCAGAACCTCCTACGTATAACGGACATCTCTCTACTTAAAAAATAGAGTCGGTCCTGCAAGAAAATACACTTCGAATATATTTCACAAAGCATTCACATAACCCTCAGTCGGAATCCCAAATTACAAATTCCACCGACCGAGGTCCACAATTCACAAGAAAATATCATAAAGTACATTAAAATTCCATAAATACCAAAAATACCCTTTATATACCAAAATATAGAAATTTACGTATTTAAACATTAAAAATAATTATATTACCAATAATTACTTAAAAATCCTAATATTAATATGATATTATTAAAAATTGATAATTTTTTATAAATTCACAAATATTAATGAAAATTCATTTTATAAATCCAAATTACTTAATTAGCCTAAAAACATATTAAAAATTACTAAAAACCCATTTATTTACAAAAATAGTATATTATATATAATTTGAAAATACTTTTAATTAGTTAGAAATAGAAAATAATTTGTAAAAATAATTTTTATACCTCAAATAATTATTAAAACCAATTAAATTTAACATTTAGCTAAAATTACTACCAAATTACCAAAATACCCCTAATATATAAAAATTCACATAATACTATAATTACTCAAAAATTCATTAAAAATTATATAAATACTCTAAAATTATTTAATCAACATATAATTCAATAAAATCAATAATCATACTCAATTAACCAATTAATTTTAACAAAAAAATATATATAACCTATATTTCTAAAATTCACATAAACTAAATACAATTATAATAATTACACAAAAATCACAAAAATTATAAATTAAATTCTATAATTATTTTCAACCACCATAAACACTAAAAATCACAATTTCACAATTTATTTAATTAATTTAAGAAAATTAGAAAATAATAATAAAATAATAAAAAATTCACAAAAATCAAAATAAAGTCTAAAAATTCCACAAAAATTTCAGAGTGTAGATTGAGCTTGTAGAATCAACTTTTGTGAAGGAATCAACTTGAATATCAAAGATCGAAGTTCAAAAAAATCAAGAAAGAAAATAGGCCAAAATTGAAATCAAGCTCAAATCCTTACCAAATCAAGTTTTCAAGCTAAAGAAAGCTTGGAATCAGCTTCTATGGAGTTCTAGGAGCTCAATGGCACCGGAACCACCGGATTTGGTGACCGGAAACACCTTGAACGAAGGAAGGACGAGTTTCGGCTATTTCGGCTTCCATAGGCCACAAACGACGCCGAAGAAGGTGACAGGGATGCCAGAGCTACTGGACAAGATGGTGGCACGCCGGGAGGCACTCTGACGGCCTCTAATCGGCATTGCAGATGGTGGAAGGGGGTGAGGGGGGCGTCGGGGTGGGTAAAAAGATGAGTGTTATATATATATATATAACTTAATTCCCTTAAGAAATGTTGTTATATGCAACTTAATCTTCTTAAATATATATATTTTTTATTTTTTTGAATTAATATGAATTATGGGTATTTTTGAATATTTTAATATTAAAAAAATAAAATTTTGTTAATTATGTTAATTAATTATTTTGGATGGAAATTTGGTTAAATTAGTGTCATTAATTTAAGTTAGTAATTTTAGTATTGATAAAATAATTTTTAGTAATTTAATATAATTTTTGGGAATATTTTGAATATTATGTGAATATTGAATTTATAGGTTAAATGTGTATTTTTGTTGAAAGTATTGTTAAATAATATGTTTTAAATAATTTTGGAATAATAATTGGTATTAAAATAATTTTTACAAAATTATTTACTATTTTTAACTAATTAATACTAATTTTTGAAAATTATATTCAAAAAATAAATTATTTATTATTTTTCTGATTAAAAGGGTTTTTAACTATTTTTATTATATTTATAACCTATTTGAGGAATTAATTGTGAAATTTACTATTTTATGCTAAATCATTGAAATATTAGATTTTTATTAATATTATATAATTATTTGAGATTTTTATTTTATTATTGTGAAAATAATTATATTTACTTTTTTGATGTTTAAATATATTATGTTGTGATTATTTATGTATATTTATTGATTTTAATGATTTTTATTACATTTATTATTTTATATTGATTTGTGGTGAATTGTAAACCTCGGTTGGGAATTTGAGTAGTTTGGGGTCCCAACCTGTAATATCCCGAATTTTTAAATATTTTTATATTGCATCGGGATATGCAGTGTTAATAATTTTTGTATATATATTTATGATTTATTGTCATTATTTTCAGTTTAATTGAATTTTTCTACGTAAATATAGTAATTTGGAATTTATTATTTTGGACGTCTAAATTCCATTACATAAGATTATTATTTTCGAATACTATTATTTTAATAACGTTAACTTAGTGCATGGTTATTTTAATATTCTTTTTTTTTAAAGTAAGTACTAACCTTATTTTATTAATTTACGCGCTTCAAGTATTATTAATATTTTGAGAACATCATTATTATTTTATTTTTATTGATTTATATTAATGCATAATTAAACTATTTCATAAATATTATTTATTTAATAACAATCTTGTTGTGTTACCATTACGATGGGTATTTTATTATTATTATTATTATTATCATTTTAATAACACTACTTTATGTGCGTTATTATTTCTATGGTATTTCTATAATTTTATTACATATACGTTATTCATGTTATTAATTATTTAATAATTACTGTTTTTATTATTGTTATTTTATATATGATAATTCTATGTGTTTATTTTTATGTATGTGTAATTATGAGAGGGTGAGATTGTATGTGTGTATTATTTGTGGTGGGGATTAAACTAAATTAAAGTTTATTATATTATATTATATGGTTGTGGTTTAATATATATATATATATATATATATATATATATATATATATATATATATATATATATATATATATATATATATATACAAACAAATTCTAGAATTCTATTTTCTTTCCCTTCCTCCCGCATGTCCCGGCCTCCCCTGCTACTGTGCCTCTTCCATCTTCATGCCGGAGCTGTCTTGGCTTCGATCACCATCACCATCATCTGCTTATCTCTTCTTCTCATCGTCACCATCATGGACAAGCTGCAAAAATCGCTGAAGACAGCCAGAACAGCTGGAGCAGCAGCGTTGACAGCATGCTTCATTCTGTCACCGGTGATTTCCCGACGGTGAGGGATGGTGTTCCTTGACTTTTCCGACCTCTCAAGCTTCGGGGAAGATGATTTCAGCCATGATTTGAGCTCAAACTCAGTTCATGGTGAGGTTCTACATGTTTTTAGTTTATGTCAAAATAATTATTTTAATTTTTTTTAGCTTGAGTTTAATGGATGATTGATAATTTCTTTTAGAAATGATGATCTATGCATCTCAATCTACTTATAGATATTTTTAATTTATTTTTCTGATTTTGTTTGATTTTTGGTTGATTATTGAATATTTTAATGATAAAAAATGAATTTTCGTTAATTAATTGATTAGATTATGAAATTTGTTAAATTGTTGTTATTATATATTGTTATTGATCTTGATGTTGAGAAATTAATTTTTGGGAATTTTACATAATTTTAATGAATATTTGTAGTTTATGTAAATGTTGGATAATTGAATTAAATGAATATTTTGGTAAAAATTAGAGTTTAATTGTGTGTTGAATTGATATTATAATGCTATTTGTTGGTGAAATAATTTTTGTGAATTTATATAATTTTTATGGAATTTTATATAACTTATGTGTATTTGAATTATTAAGTATATTGGATATTTGATATTATAGGGGTAAATATGTAATTTTGTATTAATTATAGTTAAATATCATGTTTTTGTTGATTGTATAATTATTTAAGATATTAGAATGATGTTTTACAAATTAATTACTATTTTTAACTAATTAATACTATTTTTCAAAAATTGTTTTCAAATAATATATTAAATATTATTTTGGAAATAAAATGGGTTTTAAACTAATTTTATAATATAATTAAATTGTGATGATAAATTGTGATTTTTAAATGCCATTTAAAATTTATGTCAATTTAATTGTAAAATGGGAATTTTGTTCCATTTATGAAATTTTTACTATCAAATATTATTTAAATTAAACTTTTATGTTTTAATTAGGAAATGAAGGATTTTAAATATTTTTACGGGTTTTTTTTTTTTATGGTTTTCATTATGTTACTATTTAATATTTTTGATTGCGTATTGTGAACCTCGGTTGGGGATTTGTGAAGTTTGGGGGTCCCAACCTGAGGTATTGTGCCTTGAGATTTTAGAAGTGTATTTTCTGTGCAGGATTGGCCCTACTTTTGTAGGGAGATGTCCGTTTTACAGAGGGGACTCTGCCGAAATTTTGGTAGATTTCTCGTAAAATGTGACAACCGGTCCGAGTTTAATTTTGAATTCTTGATTGAGTCTGTGTTTAGTAATCCTAGAAGTATAGAGTTTGCAGTTATTCTGACAGTTATTTAATTTTATTTTATTTTTCTAGTTGCACCGAGACCGAGGCCTAACGGATCAGGCCCGTTAAGTCTGTCTCGAGGAACGCACACCAGTGAGTTATTATACTGTATATATATGCACTGCATATAGGGTGCATTATTTAGAATTTTTCATTTTCATTGTATGTTTTAAAATGTACATTTAGACATAATTATTTTATTAAATGATTAGTATACTTTAGGTATAGTTTCAGTAGATTTTAGGTTTATTCTTAAATAATTGCATGTTAAATTACAAACCTAAACTTAAATTATTTTTAAGTTTATTTTTGGTATATTTTTATTTATTTCCGAATAAATAAATGTTTTATTATTAAATTAAACCTAACACATTAGTGGTATATTTAGGGTATATTTTTGATATATGCAGGCTAGATAATTAGATTTATTTTTAGTATATTTGTGAATATATGTTAAACACAAACACGTATTTAAATGAATATTTATACATAAACGGTTTATTAAATGATTTGAGTACTTAGGGTATATCTTTTGTATATTTAAGTATAATTTTAAGATAATGCATGTTATATTATTGTTACTCATTTAAATTGTTTTTAACTATATTAATGATTTATCTTTAGTTTATTTCATATTTTATTTGACTATATATATATATATATACCTGAAATATACTGGGTATATTTTAGGTATATTTTTGGTATATATATATATATGGTTGGTTTTACTATTATGAATATTGTTCTACATTAAATATTTTTTTGAATGAATGATTTATTCGAAGTGAAGGATATCAATAGAACGTGCTTCCTAGTGGGCAGCACTAGGACCGTGTATGTACCGGTACGATAGATAAGGATTGAGTGAGAGTTAAAATTTGGGGATTATAATTGATTTAATTGATTTGACTAAGATTAATGGTATGTTAGATAGTGTGATTGCTGGAGCTCGGTTGACTAAGTGTCTCGGGGCCAATCACACTGACAGTCAGACTGCTGGAGCTCGGTTGACTTAGTGTCTCGGGGCCAGTCTACTGTCCATAAGTGAATTGAATGACCTATTGGGTTGATTGAGATGTGAGGTGATGGATAGTGTGATTGCTGGAGCTCGATTGACCAAGTGTCTCGGGGCCAATCACACTGACAGCCAGACTGCTGGAGCTCGGTCGACTTAGTGTCTCGGGGCCAGTCTGCTGTCCAGATTGGAATAAGTGTTCTATTTGGAATCAAGTGAGCCTGCATGGCTAGAGTGATGATGGGGTTGTTGAGATAGTTATTATTAGGGTTCTATGGATCCTTCATGAATTTAATTAAACGTTTTCCTACATTCTGTATATTTATAAAAGCAGAGTTTGGCATTCGTGTGAAATGGGTGTATATACATATATATATAAGAATGCCTGATTGTTATGGTTTAGTTTGCATGTATATATAGTATAATAATTCACTCAGTGAGGTCTGACCCCCCTCAATTATTTTTTTCAGGAGATTCCATATCGTCAGACCTTAGTTGTAGAGTTCCTCGCCGGTGTTCTTCAGTCCCGGCTATTTTATGCAAATGTATATTCTGAACTTTGAATTGTATTCTAGAAACTGCAGTAGTAGTGTCATTATATTGGAAGTGTATTATTTTTTTTAGATATTAAATACTCTGAAAATTTGTATTTGAACATTGTACGAATATGTATTCATTTATAAAAGGATTTGGAGTATTTATTTTATATATTGATTGTAATATCCCGTGTTTTTAAAAATATTTTTACACTGTACCGGGATATGCAGTGTCAATAATTTTGACTGTATATACGATATTTTTATGAGTTGATATGTATTTTAAACCTATTTTAATTACTGTCTATTATTTTCAGTATTTTACGTAAAATTTTCCCGGGACTTTCATTTTCGGGGAAATTTTCACGTAAACAATTTATTATTAATTATGTTAAATGTATTTACGGGTTTGCATGAACTCATACATATTTTTAAATTATTAAATAAAGCCTGTGTGTGTATATTTATTTAATTAGGGTTTATTATTACCCTAATATTTTATTATTTATTTATTATTATTTGATTATTTTATTTATTATTAAATTATTAAAATTTATTATTTTTTTCTTTTTTTTTCTTTTTCTTTTCCTTTTTCTTTCTTTTTCTTTTCCTTTCTCTTTCCTTTTTCTTTCTTTTCTTTTTCTTCTTCTTCTTCTTCTTCTTCTTCCCGTGGGTGCCCGACGCCACCATTTCTTCTCACCGTCGTTTCTCCCTCCTCCGGCCACCGTTTTCGACACCGCCGGTCTCTATCTTCTCCTTGAGCTCCGGTGAGTGTTATTCTAGCTTTGGTTTGAGCTAAAATGGTCTAGAATTGCTTAGGTTTTGAGTTGAATATTTCGGCCACTTTTGGTTTTCGATTTTTTTGAGCTTCAATTTGGATGATTCATGGAAACTTCCTTCACAAATGTTGTTCCTGGTAGTTTAATCTTCATGTATGAATTTTTGTAGAATTTTTGGAGATTGTTTGGATTTTTGGGTATTTTTGAATATTTTAATATTATTTTCGAATTTTCGGAAATTAATTATTTAAATTATGAAATTGGAGTTTATGGTTGAATTAGGTGTTGAAATGAATTATAGGAATTTATTTGGAATTTTTATGAATTTCTAAGTATTTATTTTTAATTATTGAAGTTTATGTGATTTTGTAAAATTAAGTTAATTATGTTTTAAATTGAATTTAATTGGTTAATTGAGTTTAATTATTGATATTATTGATAAATATGTTGAGAAAATTAATTTTGGATAATTGTATGATTTTTGGTGAATTTTTGAAGTAATTTAGGTATATATATATATATAGGGGTATTTTGGTAATTTTACCCTAAATTGTCTAAAAATGTAATTTAATTGGTTTTAATATTTATTTAAGGTATAAAAATGATTTCTACAAATTATTTAGTATTTTTAACTAATTAAAACTATTTTTCGGGAATTATTTTCAATTATATATATAATATACGGTTTTTCTAATAAAATGAATTTTAATCGATTTTTACAGTGTTTCAAGATTTATTATGTAATTTCTACGTATGAAATGTATTTTTATGATTTAAGGATATTTTTGGTATATTTGAATATATATTCTGTGTTTGTGGACCCCGGTCGACAGATTGTAGTCTGGAGTCCGACCGAGGGGTTGTGATTGATTGTGGTGTTTATTTTTGAAGTGTATTTTCTTTGCAGGGTCGGCTCTACTTTTTTGAGTAGAGAGATGTCCGTTTTACAGGGGAGGTTCTGCCGAATTTTCGGTAGAATTCTCGTAAAACGTGATATCCAGTCGAACCCTAATTTCCGATTCTATGTTGAATACTCTAGATTTAATTCTAGGATTTCTGTTAGGGTTATTCTGATGTCGATTAATTATTTCTTGTTTAGTTGCGCCGAGACCGAGGGTTAGTGGACCAGGCCCGTCGGACCTGTCTCGTGGAGCGCATTAGGTGAGTTACTATATTATATATATATGCTTAGGATGCATGATTTAGAAAATGCTTGTTTTATTTTGACTAAATATGCATAAATAACATGATTTATATTCAAGTATATTTTTGGTATATTTTTGGTATATAATAAATTATATACATGTTTTATTAATAAAATATATTTAAAATGTTTTTAAATATATTTTTAGTTTAATTCATGATTTGATTGAATTTATTTGACGTATATATACTCAAAATATACCTGGTTTATGTTTGGTATATTTTCGGTATATATATGGTTTATATTGTTGATTTATTTAAATTCATGCATCATGTATTTGTGAATGAATGTTTTATTATTTATCACTGAAGGATATCAATAGAACGTGCTACCTAGTGGGCAGCACTAGGACCGAGTACGTACCGGTACGCCTATAGTTTTAGGCTTTATTACTAACTTATTTGTGGATATCGATTTGATTATGATTATTGATATATGTGAGATGTGGTTTGGGTGTGATTGCTGGAGCTCGGTTGACCAAGTGTCTCGGGGCCAATCACACTGGCAGTCAGACTGCTGGAGCTCGGTTGACTTAGTGTCTCGGGGCCAGTCTACTGTCCATATGGATTAAGTGGATATATTTGGAATTAGTGAGCCTGTATGGCTAGAGTGTTTTTTAACACTATTTTTCTGAGGTTGCGATATTCTAGGGTTCTATGTGATCCTTCATAAAAGTTGATTTTCAGACAAAATATATAAAATGATTTTTCTGCATCTGTATGAAATTGCCTGTATATATACATATTACTCATATACTGTTGATTGTATGCATTATCACTTAGAATGTATGTATATATACTATAGTAATTCACTCAGTGAGGTCTGACTCCCCTCCGTTGACTATTTTTCAGGAGAGTCAACTTCCTCAGACCTCAGTAGCAGGTCGATACGCCGGATTTCTTCCGCCCCGGCTTCTTTATGTAAATTGTATACTTGAGTCTTATTTATTTTATCTAGACACTGCAGTAGTTGTGATTTTCAGTAGTTGTGAAATAAAGTATTTGTTTTAAAGAGATGTATTATAGTAAAACTGGATTTGTATAAAGATTATACATTTATGAGATTATATATGTGATGTGATGAGTTTTGAATTATATCCAGTTGTTATGGATGATATTGTAATATTTATGATTTTATTTTCCGCTGCATATTATATTTTTATGGTTATTATTGCATTTTTATTTTATTTTTAGGCTTGCTACGGGTTCCGGATTCGAAAGAATTCCCGTTCCCTAGCGCCGGTCATGGCCCCTGTTTTGGGTCGTGACATTGATTCAGAAAAATTTTAATTTGGTCGTACTTTTATATAATTATTGTATGATTTTATTTTCTAAGGCTTGCTACGGGTTCCGGATTCGAAAGAATTCCCGTTCCCTAGCGCCGGTCATGACTCCTAGTTTGGGTCGTGACACTACCCGAGGTATTGAGCATCTATGTTTTTGAAGTGCGTTTTCTTGTAGGATCAGCTCTACTTTTTAGTAGAGAGATGTCCATTTTACAGAGAAAACTGTACTGATTTTTCAGTAGAATTCTTATAAAATGTGACATCGGATCGATCCTAAGTCTTTATGTTTTGACTAAATTTTTGAATTTCTAGTTCGAGTATTTCTTTAGAATTCTTAGAAGTATAAGTTAGAATTTATTTTGATTTTATAATTATTTATTTTTCTAACTGTGCCGAGACTGAGGCCTATCGGACTAGGGTCATCGAGTCAGTCTCGAGGAGCGCAAACTTGGGAGTTATTATTCTATATATGCATTGCATATAGGATGTATAAATAAGGATTTTCACATTTTCATTATATGTTTAAATATGATTTATTTTATTAAATGATTTGGTATACCTTTAGTTTGTTTTTGGTATATTTGCTATATATGAGACATATATGCTAGGCATATTTTTGGTATATATTTTGCATATATGTGACATATATATGTTAGTATTTATTTAGTATAAATTCAGTATATTTGACATACGATTAGCATATTTATTTAGTATTTTTTGGTATATTATGGTATATGTTTAGTATATAAATGATATATTCTTTTCAAAAGAATGCCATTATGTTTTAAACGTTGCATTTTATTATTTCCCATATATATATATATATATATATATATATATATATATATATATATCTGTGTGTGTGTGTGTGTGTGATTTTATTTGAAGGATATCGATAAAACATGCTACCTAGTGGGTTACAATAGGACCGTGTACGTACTGGTGCAATAGATTTTAGGGTTGAGTTATTAAATCATTTAAGGTGACATTTGATTGATCGATTATTGAGAATTGATGTGATTGCGGGAGCTCGGTTGACCTAGTGCCCTGGGGCTAATCACACTGATAGTAAAACTGTAGGAGCTCAGTTGATTTAGTGTATCGGGGCTAGTCTACTATCCAAAATGGAATAAGAGAATTAATTTGGAATTAAGTTAGCTTGATGAATAGTGAGATATTTTGATCGAGGTTACGAATATCTAGGGTTCTATTTAATCCTTCTTTTAACTAAATGTTTTCTGCATTTATTATATATATAAAAGCATAGTTTAGCATCTGTGTGAAATGCATGTATATGTATATTATTATACTAATGTCTGATTGTATAAAATTTAGATTGCATGTATATATATTATAATAATTCACTCAATGAGTTTTGACTCCCCTCAATATTTTTTTCAAGAGATTCCTCATCGTCAGACTTTAGTAGTAGACCTCTACGCCAGACTTCTTCAGCCCTGCCTAGATTATGTAGTTTATTTATCTGAACTTTAATTATGTTTTAGAAAACTACAGTAGTAGTGTATTGTAACAGTATAATGTTATTTTAGTAAGAGACCTATCTTTGAATATTGTATGAATATTTTTATTTTATGAAATGACATTTAAGTATTTATTTTTATATTGATTTAAATTTTAATTATGGCATATTTTTATCTATTTATTTTATATGATTTTTATTTTCAAGGCTTGCTATAGGTTCCGAATTCGAAAGAATTCCCGTTCATTAGCGCCGGTCATGACTCTCGGTTTTGGGTCATGACAAATACATTAATATTTCAACCCTTTCATTTAGACAAAAAAAAACACAGTCTAAGTATTCATATATTATTTATTAAAGAAACATTATTTTCTTTTAAATTAAATAAAAAATAAGAAAATAACTAACATTGCATTTTTTTTTTTCATTTGATACTCTTAGTATCTCCTATTAAACTCTCATAATAAATATTTTTTTCATATATAAAATTTGAACTCAAAATTTAAATTTATTACCATTTATACCTCTCTATAAAACATTCTTTTACCAACAAACATGTTTGAATTTTCATCTTACATTAACTTAACTAATTCAGTTCAAGTTGAATAAAATTATAAAGGCGATAAAAGGTTTCATAACAACTCCTTTAATAGTTATTGGTTATACATTCACAGATTCACTTATTAACCAAAATATATTATAAGGAAAAAAAAGAAAAAGTAAGTGAGAAAATAATAATGGTAATAAAGAAAGGTTGTCGACAAGAACGTGTTATTAGAGTTTAGAAGAAGAGATCAAGAAAAGGATGCGGGACTTGTGTATAAAGTCATTGACAGGTCATGTGTAGTTTAGTCAAAGCCATCCTACCTTCTATATACTATATTCATATACATCTATGTGTGTGTGTGTGTGTGTGTGTGTAATCATTTCTAGTTGCTCTTGCTCTTACCTTAACACCGAAATCTCCATTATTATTTCTATTTCTTAAAAGTAAGAATTTTAGTTTTAACACCATGATGCCTGGCAAGGAAATTCTGCACAAGATGAAGGTTAGTAGCAGTTTACATGTGCTTGTTATGGTGTTGTTTATTTTTTATGTTTTGACTATTTTGTTATGTTTTGTGAGAAGTTATATTAGTTTTTAGGAAATGGGTGTTTTTGGGATTCTTATGTAGTGCTGTTATAAAAGTTTTATTATATGATTTTTGGGATTATTGTCTTTTTCTTGTTTTTATTCGTACAAATTTAGCTAAGGGGTCAATTTTCCTCATGTACTTGGACGCGTAACTTTCTAGCTTATTTAATTAGCAACTTGACATAAATGGATAAAAGACCTTAAAATTGGCCAATGTCTCCCCGCGTGACCTTCAGTCACAAATTCAGGGAAGTAAGTATATTTACAAGTATATTATAATACTAACAATTAAGGAAAAAAGTGAGAAATTATTAGACCCGTGTTGTACACAATAGTGGGAAAATCTATAGCCTAATAAAAATCATTATACATCAATTACTTACTTCTGGAAAACCTAATTTTACTCTGAAAAACCCTAAAAAACTCAAAAAACAAACGACTAAAAATAGAGGTAGATTATTTTATAATTTGCCTTGATTTAACTTAGACATTCATTTGCATCTGCTATCCGGTGTTAGAGCTTGTGGGTTAGGGCATAAAGGAAGTGTTTGCAATAAGAATTTTAAGGAATCAACATCAAGAAAATATCAAAGATGGATGGTGATATATCTATTAATGTTCGAATACATCATATGGGAACCTTTGTTAGGGACCTAGTGTTAAGGTACGTTAAAGGAGAAGTTGAAATTTTTCTAGTTTATGATATAGATAAATTGCACTATATGAGGATAGTTAAAATGGTGAAATTGATGGGATATGGCCAAAATGCAAGGCTTTTTTGGCTTAAACCTAGGGGTAATTTAACTACTAATTTAAGGTTTTTTTATAATGACAATGAGATAATTGATTTGCTAAATAAAATGAAAGATGAAGAGAATGTAGACATGTATTGTAAGCATGGGATTAATGTATCGGTTGAAGCAGATGTTATTCATTTGATTGATGTAGCGAGTAAGGTCTAGCAAGCAATAGTGGAGACCCTGTAGTGAAGGAACCTGCAATGCATGAATCTAAAGTGAATGATGATGATATTGAAGATTTTGTGATTGATGGAGAGAATAACTTAGGTACAGAAGAAGAAGATGATGAGTTAATGATTGCTAGAGTTAAGAAAGAAAAGTTATGCGATAAAGAAAAGTTATGTGGTAGAAAAAAGAGCTGAAGCAGAGAACAAAAACTGAGGAAGAAATTGATAATGATGTACCAGTTACTGAAGAAGTGCATGCCAATGTAGTTGTAGTCAATAGTGGAATTCCTGAAGAGACTGGAACTGATGAAGAGTACCATGATGACCATACACTTAATAGTTATGAAGAAGAAATAGATAAGGAAGGTAATAGTATAATTAGGAAGAAGAAGTCAAAGAAATTAATGTATAATCTGTTTGTTAAGGTGCCTAGCATTTTTGGTTGGTCTTGTATTCAAGGATACAGAGGAATTTAGGTTTGTGATGACCAAATATTCTATAGCTAGAAGGGTTGACATAGATTTTGTTAGGAACGAAAAGGACAGAGTTAGAGCAAAATGTTGTTTTCCTAATTGCCAATGGCTATGCTTTGCTAGCAAGGGAGGAAGTACTAGTGACTAGAAGGTGAAAAATACATCCTCAAGCATAGCTGCATAAAGTCAACTACAAGTAGAAGGACAACATGCAAATTTCTTACATATTACTTTAAAGATGATATTGCTAAAAACCCTGCTATCAAGATAACTGATTTGAAAAAAAGGCCAAAGCTGAATTAAAGTTTGAGATTGGGTATTCCATGTGCAAGAGAGCCAAACAAAAAGTGTTAATAAAGATAGAGGGGAACTATATTGAGCAGTATGCTCAGTTGTTTGATTATGCTGAGGAGTTGAGAACTTTAAATTTGGGCACCACTGTTGTAGTTCAACCTCTGATGGGGTAGTCAACAGTTTGGAAGATTATATATATGCTTTGAGTCTCTTAAAAAGGGATGGAAGGAGGGGTGTAGGCCTATCATTGACATGGATGGTTGCTTTTTACAAACACATTGTGTTGGACAGCTTCTTAATGCAATTGGTAAAGATGGAAATAATCAACAGTTTCCCATTGCATGGGCAGTTATTAGAATTGAAAATAAGGACAGTTGGACTTGGTTTTTGAAATTGTTGAAATTTGATTTGGGCATAACTGATGGAGTTAGCTTAGTTATAGTGACAGATATACAAAAGGTAACTATTCTTCTTATTGTTTATTTTGATATAATCCAAGGCTTGTATATTTTAATATTTGATATGTTTAATTAACTAATATTATGGTTTATATATGGTCTATTGCAAGCTGTGAAAGATGAATTGCCATTTGCAAAGCATAGGTGGTGTGCTATGCATATTTATGTAAGGTGGCAGAAAAGATGGACTGGTATTGAACTTAGGAAAGCATTTTGGAAGGTCGCAAAAAGTAATTTTTATGAACTTTTTTTGGATAACTTAAAGGAATTAGACAAAATGGCTACAGGATATGTTAATGATTTACTTGTCTACCCTTCACATACATGGTGCAGGGCATTTCAGAAATGTGATACGTTGTGTGATGTTATTGATAACAACATGTACGAATGCTTCAATTATGTTATATTAGATGCTAGGAAGAAGCACATTGTGCATATGCTTGAGTCAAATAGGAAAGCAATGATGAGTAGAATATATCAAAGGCAAAATTGGGTTATAAATTGGCAGTTAAATATCAGTCCAAGCTGTATTAGCAAGTTAGATAAGAACATGGAAAGAGTCTTCAATTGTGAGGTTCAATTGTGACTTTTATAACGACATTATATCATATCATAACAAACAAAAACACAAGAATCCCAAAAACACCCATTTCCCAAAACTAACATAACTTCTCACAAAATATAACAAAATAGTCAAAACATAAAAAAAATAAACAACACCATAACAAGCACATGTAAACTACTACTAACCTGCATCTTGTGTAGAATTTCCTTGCCAGTCGTCATGGTATTAAAACTAAAAATTCTTATTTTCAAGAATGTAATATCCCGAGTATTTAAATAATTTTAAACTACATCGGGATATGCAGTGTTAATAATTTTTATAGATATTTATGATATTTTTATGAGTTTGTTATTTATTAAAGCTAATTTTAATTATTTTATATTATTTTAAGAGATTTACGTAAAATTTTCCCAGGAATGATATTTTCGTGGAAATTAAAATGTAAATAATTTGATATTAATTATATTAAATAGTTTTACGAATTTGCATGAGTTCATGCATTATTTTAATTGTCGTATTAAAATATATACATATATTTAATAATTTTAGGGTTTATTAATTATTTTTAATTATGTATATATATATTATATAGATGTCATTTTAATTAACATGTGTATATGTATATATATTGTTTATTTTAAACATGTGGTGTACAATTATTTTGAATATAATAATATATATTATTATAATTAAAGTTAAAGTTATATATATATATATATATATATATATATATATATATATACAAAAATTAGAAGTTTGTCAAATTTACCATTTGTACCACCCCGAACCTCTCAAAACATCCGATGCCATCCTAGCCCATTTTTGGTCTCTACCAAGCCTTCTCCTTACCGTCGGTGTGCCTCCCAGCGTACCACCATCGTCCCCCAGCCAGTTCCGCCGCCAGCAGCGCCCGTTTTCGACGTCGGTGAAGCTTGAAATAGCTGGAAGATCGAAACTCGAAGCCATCGCCAATCAATGTGATTTCGGCCATCGTTTTCAACACCACCGGTCTCTATCTTTTCCTTGAGCTCTGGTGAGTGTGATTCCAAGCTTTGTTTCACTTAAAAATGGTCTAGATTTCCCTAGGTTTTGATTTTCCAATTTCGAGCCTATTAGGGTTCTTGATTTTTTGAGCTTCAATTTGATTAATTCAAACACACTCCCTTCACCAACTTTGATCCTAGTAGCTTATCTTGCTTTGTGAATTTTTGTGGAATTTTTGGAATTTATTTTGATTTTTGTGAAATTTTTATTATTTTATTAATATTTTCTAATTTTCAAAAATTAATTAATTAAATTATGAAATTGTGTTTTATGGTAATTATAGGTGTTGAAATGCATTTTAGAAATTTTATTTGTAATTTTTGTGAATTTTATGTATTTATTTTGAAATTTATTAAGTTTATGTAATTTTGAAAAATTAGGTTAATTATGTGTTTAATTGAAATTAATTGGTTAATTGGGGTATATTTATTGATATTATTGAATTATATATTGAAAAAATTAATTTTGAGTAATTATACTATTTTTGGTGAATTTTTTTATTAATTTTAGTGAATTTACGTAACTAGGGGGTATTTTGATAATTTGACACTAAATTGGTTAAAAATATAATTAAATTGGTTTTACTAGTTATTTAAGGTATAAAAATGATTTCTACAAATTATTTAGTATTTTTAACTAATTAAAATTATTTTTCATAAATTATTTTTAAATTATATGTACAATATACGATTTTTTCTAAATAAATGAGTTTTTATCGGTTTTTAACATGTTTTAGGGTTAAATATGTAGTTTAGATTGATAAAATATATTTTTATTATAAAAGGGCATTTTCAGTATTTTATAATTATTCTGTGAATTGTGGATCTTGGTTGGTGAATTGTAGTTAGAGTCTGATCGAGGGATTGTGGTTGTGTTCTGTGTTTATTTTAAAGTGTGTTTATTTAAAGTGTGTTTCTTTGCAGGATCGGCCCTACTCTTTGAGTTGAGAGATGCTTATTTTACAGGGGAGGTTTTGCTGGATTTTCAGTAGAATTCTCGTAAAACGTGATGTCCGATCGAACTCTGATTCTAATTCTGTGTCTAGCATTCTAGATCGAGTTTCTAGAAATTTTTGTTAGAATTATTCTGATTTCCTGTATCGTTTGTTTGTTTAGTTGCGTTGAGACCGAGGCCTAGTGGACCAGGCTCGTCGGACCCATCTTATGGAGTGCAATAACTGTGAGTTGTTATTTTATATATATAATATATATATATATTATATATATATATATATATATATACTATATATATATATATATACTATATATATATATATATATATATATATATATATATATATATATATATATATATATGTTTTAGGGTGCATGTTTTAGAAATGTATGGTTTATTTTGATAAAATATGCATAAATGATTTAATTAGTACTCAGGTTTTTTTTTTGGTATATTTTGATATATTTTAAATTATATAAATGTTTTATTAAACATTTATACTTAAAATGTTTTTAAATATATTTCTAGTTTATTTTGCAATTATATTGGATTTATTTGACGTATATATACTCGAAATATGCACTGGTTTACTTTTGGTATATTTCTAGTATATATATGGTTTATGTTGCTATTTTATTGAAATTCATGCATCATTTATTTATGAATGTATGTTTTATATATTAATGAAGGATATCAATAGAACGTGCTTTCTAGTGGGTAGCACTAGGACCAAGTACGTATCGATACGCCGATAGCATTTAGGCTATATTACTAACCTATTTATGGTTATTGAACAGATTGATTTGATTTGATGTCAGATGTGATTTGGGAGTGTGATTACTGGAGCTCGGTTGACCAAGTATCTCGGGGCCAATCACACTGACAGTCAGACTGCTGGAGCTTGGTTGACTTAGTGTCTCAGGGCCAGTCTACTGTCCAAATGGAATAAGTGAATATATTTGGAATAAGTGAGCCTGTATGGCTAGAGTGTTGTCTAACACTGTTTTGAGGTTGCGATTTTCTAGGGTTCTATTTGATCATTCATAAACAGTGATTTTCAGTAAATATATATATATAATGATTTTGATACATCTGTGTGTATTTGCTTGTATATATATTTATTATATACACTATTGAATGTGTGCATTTGTCATTTAATTATGCATGTATATTTATTATAACAATTCACTCAGTGAGGTCTGACTCCCCTCCGTTGACTATTTTTCAGGAGAGTCATCGTCTTCAGACCTCAGTAGCAAACCCATGCGTTGGATTTCTTCCGCCCCGGCTTTACTATGTAAACTGCTTATCTGAGTTTTATTTTATAATCTAGACACTACAGTAGTTGTAAATAGTTATGGGGTTTATGTATTTATTTGTGTGAGTTATGTATTTTAAGTATTTGAACTGGAACTGTATTATAAGTTTATTTATATATGAGATGAGTTGTTTGATTTAATTTCATTGGTGGATTATTATTTTAATATTTATGATTTTATTTCCGCTGTAAAATACTTTATTTATGTTTTTATTTTTATTGCATGTTTTATTTTATTTTAAGGCTTGCTACGGGTTTCGGATTCGAAAGAATTCCCATTCCCTAGCGCCGGTCATGATTCTTGTTTTGGGTCATGACAAAGAAATAAAAATAAAAATGAAGATTTTGGCATTAAGGTAAGAGGAGGAGCAGCTAGAAATGATCACACACACATACAGATGTATATGAATATAGTATATAGAAGGCAAGATGGCTTTGACTAAACTACACGTGACCTGCAGGTGACTTTATACACAACTCCCGCATCCTTTTCTTGATCTCTTCTTCTAAAATTTAATAACGCGTTCTTGTCAACGACCTTTCTTTATCTCCATTATTATTTTCTCACTTTCTTTTTCTTTTCTTTTTATTTTCCTTATAATCTGTTTTGGTTAATAAGTGAATTTGTGAATGTATAACCAACAATTATTAAAAGAGTTGTTAGGAAACCTTTGATCGCCTATATAATTTTATTCAACTTGAACCAAATTAATTAAGTTAATGTAAGATGAAAATTCAGACATGTTTGTTGGTAAAAGAATGTTTTATAGAGAGGTATAAATGGTAATAAATTTAAATTTTGAGTTCAAATTTTATATATGAAAAAAATATTTATTATGAGAGTTTGATAGGACATATTAAGAGTATCAAATGAAAAAAATTGCAATGTTAGTTATTTTCTTATTTTTTATTTATATAATTAATTTTTATTTAATTTAAAAGAAAATAATGTTTCTTTAATAAATAATATATGAATGCTTAGACTATGTTTTTTTTTGGATATAAACGAAAGGGTTGATATATTAATGTATTTATCATGACCTAAAACCAGGAGTCATGACCGGCGCTAGGGAATGAGAATTCTTTTGAATCCAAAACCCGTAGCAAGCCTTGAAAATAAAATCACATAAAATAAATAGATAAAAATATGTCAGAATTAAAATTTAAATCAATATAAAAATAAATACTTAAATGTTATTTCATAAAATAAAAATATTCATACAATATTCGGAGATAAGTCTCTTACTAAAATAACATTTTACTAATACAATACACTACTACTGCAGTTTTCTAGAATACAATTAAAGTTCATATAAATAAATTACATAATCTAGTCAAGGTAAAGAAGTCTGGCGTAGAGGTCTACTACTAAGGTCTGATGACGAGGAATCTTCTTAAAAAAATATTGAGGGGAGTCATACTTCATTGAGTGAATTATTATAATATATATACATGTAATCTAAATCATATATAGTTAGGCATCAATATAATAATAATATACATATACATGCATTTCACATAGATGTTAAACTCCACTTTTATATATATAATAAATGCAGAAAACATTTATTTAAAAGAAGGATCAAATAGAACCCTAGATATCCGCAACCTCAATCAAAATATCTCACTAGCCATTAGGCTAATTTAATTCCAAAATAATTCTTCTGTTCCATTTTGGACAGTAGACTGGCCCTGAGACACTAAGTCAACTGAGCTCTCGTAGTCTCACTGTCAGTGTGATTGGCCTTGAGACACTAGGTCAATCGAGCTCCTGGAATCACACTTCTTAATCACATCAATTCTCAATAATCGATCAATCAAATGTCACCTTAAATGATTTAATAACTCAACCTTAAAATCTATCGCACCGGTATGTACACGGTTCTAGTGCAGCCCATTAGATAACACATTCTATTGATATCCTTCATATAAAATCACATATATATATTGGAAATAATAAAATGCAATGTTTAAAACATAATGACATTCTTTTGAAAAAATATATCACTTATTTACTAAACATATACAATAAATATACCAAATAAATATGCTGAACATATGTCAAATATACTAAATTTACACTAAATAAATACTAACATATATATGTCATATATATACAAAAGATATACCACAAATATACTAGCATACATGTCTCATATATAGAGAATATACCAAAAATAAACTAAAAGTATACTAAATCATTTAATAAAATAAATCATATTTAAACATATAATGAAAATGTCAAAATCTTTATTCATGCATCCTATATGCAATGCATATATAAAATAATAACTCACAAGTTTGCACTCCTCGAGACTGACTCGATAGCCCTAATCTAATAGATCTCGGTCTTGGTCTAGCTAGAAAAATAAATAATCATAAAATTAGAATAAATTCTAACTTATACTTTTAAGAATTCTAAAGAAAGACTAGATCTAGGAATTCAAAAACTCAGTCAAACATAAAGAATCAGGATCGACCCGACATCACATTTTACGATAATTCTACTAAAAAATTGGTAGAGTTTTTCGTTATAAAACGGAAATCTCTCTACTAAAAAGTAGAGTCGATCCTGCAAGAAAATGCACTTCAAAAACACAGGTGCTCAACACTTCGGGTTAGGATCCCAAACTACTCAAATTCCCAATCAAGGTTCACAATTTACCACGAATCAATATAAAATAATAAATGTAATAAAAATCATTAAAATCTATAAATATCCATAAATAATCTTAATATAATATATTTAAACATAAAAACAGTAAATATAATCTTTTTCACAATAATAAAATAAAAATCTCAAATAATTATATAATATTAATAAAAATCCAAAATTTCAATTATTTAGCATAAAATAATAAAATTCACAATTAATTCCTCAAATAGGTTATATATATAATAAAAATAGTTTAAAAACCCTTCTAATAACAAAAATAGTAAACAATTTATTATTTGAATATAATTTTTGAAAATTAGTATCAATTAGTTACAAATAGTAAATAATTTTTAAAAATTATTTTAATACCAATTATTATTCCAAAATTATTTAAAACATATTATTTAACAATATTTTCAATAAAAATACACATTTAACCTATAAATCCAATATTCACATAATATTAAAAATATTCCCAAAAATTATATAAAATTACCAAAAATTATTTTATCAATACTAAAATTACTAACTTAAATTAATAACACTAATTTAACCAAATTTCCATCCAAAATGATTAATTAACATAATTAACAAAAATTCAATTTTTTAATATTAAAATATTAAAATTACCCATAATTCAAATTAATTTAAAAAATTAAAATTAAAATTATATTTAGGAAGATTAAGTTGCATATAACAATATTTCTTAAAGGAATTCTCAAGAATTAAACAAGAACAATCTTAAAAAAAAAAAAAACTAAAAATGGACATAAACTAAACTTAAAGAAAACTCACAATCAAAGAGGTTTAAGCTTGATCCAAGCTTGAAAATGGAGTCCTCGTAGCTCAAGGAGTCCAGAGAGTCCAAGAACGTGAGCTTTGGTGGCCGGAAAAGCTACCGACGTTCATGGAGTTTCCCTACTACTGTTGCTGATCTGGGCAATTTTTGGCGTGCTCCAGGCGCTTTGAAAGTGGCGGTCGATGGCAAAAAGAGGTTGGAGGTGATGGTGGTAGGTGGTGGTGCGGGTGGTGGATCCAGTGAGGGCTGAGTGGCATTGCAAGTGTGACGGGACGATAGAGGAAGAAGAAAGAAAATAGGGGCGGAGGGGTGGGAGAGAAAAGAAACCCAATTTTCTTTTAATATATATATATATATATATACACACACACACACACAACACATGCACATAATAATAATAACAAATAATAAGAATAATAATGATAGTAATACAAAAAAAAAACATAATAATAACTTTAATATATTTTTAAATAATAAAACTTCCAAATAAATGGTTTTACGTAAAAAAATATTTAACTTAAAATAATGAAAACTAGTCACAAATAATTATAATATAATAATATTATTAAACAAATAAATAATACTTAATAATAAACTAATTTTTAAATCTGAATAAAATAATTATAATAAATAGAAATTTAAAATATTATTAACACTGCATATCCCAAAATATATTTTAATAATTTAAAAATATTGGGTCATTACAATCTTCTCCCCTTATAAGAATTTGTCCTTAAATTCAATTAAAATAACAGAAATAACAATTTATCGATAAAAGAGGTAAGGATAGATAACTCGTATCTCAGTTTCTATCTCCCAAGTATGCTCCTCCATGTTGTTGCTTCGCCACAACATCTTGACCATCAAAATCAGCTTCGAACGCAATTAACGAACTTAATAGTCCACTATCGTGACTGGCTCCTGCTCATACGTTAGGTCTTCATTCACCTCCACACTATCAAGCCGCAACCCGTGTGAAGGGTCTGAAATATACTTCCTTAGCATTGAGATATGGAAAACTAAATGCACTTGAGACAGATTTAGAGGCAAAACCAACCGATATGCAACCATGCCCACTTTCTCCAAAATCTCAAACGGTCCAATATATCTTAGCACTAGTTTCCTTTTCTTATCAAATCTCATCAGACCCTTCATCGGAGACACTTTCAAAAACACATAGTCTCCAACCTGAAATTTCACATCTCTGCATCTCGGATCCATATAGCTCTTCTACGTGCTAACTGCAGTCTCTAATCTCCTTTTGATCACAGCAAGCAACCTTCTTTGTTGCATCCTGAACCATCTTAGATCCAGTTAATGCTCTCTCTCCAATCTCATCCCAACTCAGAGAGGGTCTACACTTCCTTCTGTAGAAAGCCTCATACAGTGTCATCCCAATACTGTTATGGTAGCTGTTATTGTACACAAGCTCCACAAACGACAAATTATCATCCCAGCTACCTCCAAGATCCAATACAAACATCCTCAACATATCCTCAAATGTTTGGATTGTCCTCTCAGACTGACCATCTATTTGAGGGTGAAAAGCAGTACTGAAATCAAGCCTGGTACCCATTGCTTCTTGTAGCTTTTGCCAAAACCGAGAGATAAACACTAAACCTCTATTAGATACAATGGACACATGTACTCCATGAAGGCACATAATATGCTTAACATACAACTTCACCAACTTAGCTATAGAATAAGTGGCTTTAACAGGTAGGAAAATGAGCAGACTTGGTTAACTTGTCCACAATCACCCAGATAGAATCATATCCATCCTTAGAATAAGGTAACCTAACCATAAAATCCATAACAACTCTCTCCCACTTCCACTCAAGAATAGGAAGAGGCTGAAGCTTCCTAGAAGGCTTCTGATATTTAGCTTTCACTTGCTGACACGTCAAGCACCTAGAAACAAAGTTAACTACATCCTTTTTCAGTCTGTCCCACCAATATAAGTATTTAATACTGTGGTACATCTTAGTGACACCTGGATGTATGTTGTAGGCTGTAGAATGTGCTTCCTCAAGGATCTCTTCTCTTAAATTATCCATATTAGGAATGCATAACCTACCACTGATCCACAAAACACCATCATCATTGAATGTGAAATCAATGAACTTCCTTATATGAACATTCTCTACAAGCTCTGCTAAAATAGGATATTAGCCTTGAGCTGCCTTAATCCTATCTCTCAACATAGATTGGACTTTGAACTGAGCTAACAGTCCTCCTGATATACTAATCTTCATCATCAGACCTTGATCTACCAACTGGTGCAACTCTTGGATTAATGGTCTTCTCTCCATACTAATGTGAGCAAGACTACCTAAGGACTTCCTACTTAAGGCATCTGCTACCATATTTTCCTTGCCTGGATGATAAAAAATCTCACAATTATAGTCCTTTAGGAGTTCTAACCATCCCCTCTGCCTCATATTTATATCTTTCTGCTGGAAAATGTACTTTAGGCTCTTGTGACTAGTGAAAATCTCATAAGTCACCCTGTATAAATAATGTCTCCAAATCTTGAGAGCAAAGATCACTGCAGCCATCTTTAGGTCGTGAGTAGGATAATTTTGTTCATGCTTCTTTAACTGCCTCAAAGCATATGTGTAAGCACCCAATTTCGGGATGCAATTATGCACAATTGTGACGTAAGTCCCTACGATGAAATTTTTTCAAAAATTGAACTTGGTTGTTGATTTTCTGGACTTTAGGGACTAAATTGTAATATTTTTTAGGATTTGATTGCAAATAAGTCATTTTTTCAGGGGTCTTTTGGTAATTAAAAGTTAAAAAAAATTTAGATCGACATTGGTGTAATGCCGACTGGCATTACATAATGCTGACAGGCATTGTTTAATGCTGATCGACATTACACAATGCTGGTCGGCATTAGACAATGCCGGTTGGCATTCCACAATGCCAATGCGCAATAATTCCATTTTTTTATTTTTTCGCATATTTTTATCAATTTTTTCAGTGTTTTAATTGGTTAAAAATTCAAAATTTATCCTTATGATTATTTGATAAAGTTTTTTTTAAATGCAGAAGGCTTTTTTTAAAATTAAAACAAACTCTATCTAATCATCAGTCCGTTCCTCCTTTGGAGGAAGTTCAGTACGTGTAGACTTTGCATTTAAAAGTAAAGTCTGCATGCGTGCGTGAGAGGTTTTGCTGGGGGGAAACTTTTTTTTCTTCTGGTTTTCGAAAGGATTTTTCTTTCTAGAGAGCTTTTACACAAAAAAAAAAAAGCAGAAACCCTAAAAAATCCCAATTTTGGATACTACCAGTATCCTTAAACGCAATCAAGTCTGAGTCCAGAATCAACAAATAATTTAATTTCAATGGTGAAAATCCTAATCTGAGGGGCTAAAAAAGGGCATTTGCACAACATCTAAATCTCCAGTGTTATTTTTCTATTTCTTTTATTACTCTTTTTTTATTTTATGTTTGTGATTTTTCTTTTATTTCTGTTATTATTTTGATTATTTGATTTCATTGCTAATTTGTTTTTTTTTTTTGTTTTGATGTCCATATGTGGATTGAGGAGGATAATACCACCTAAGTTGAATTGAACAGAAGGTCCATGGAATGCCGTGGATGAACCTGTATTATTTCTTCAATAGTTCTTAGGATTTATTTATTTATTATTTTTTTCCATTTTTAGTGTTCTGTGTAGTTATTTTAATTTTTGGGTGTATAATTTTAATTTTGTACGTAGTTTGTAATAGCCCCAGTAGTGGGAATAGTAAATTTTCATTTTCTGTATTTTAAAATTGATTAGTAATTAGGTTCAATTGGGTAAAAAATTAATTAAAATCAATGGTGGCAGTAGCTTAAATTAGGGTTTGCATGTAATTAATTTAGGGTTTTTTTAAGAAAAATCACTGTAATGTTTGTTTGATTTATTTTTATGTTTTATTTATTTTGGGCTTTTTTTTTTTTTTTATGTTTTTGGGCCCCAAGCCCATGTTTAGGTCTAACCCACTAAATAAATAGGTTTAAAAATGGTTTAGAACTTTAAATAATTAAAATCAACTTAGGTCCATTAAGTTAATTAGATTTTAGGCCCGCTTAGTTAATTAAAATTGTTTAGACTTAGCTCAGCCCATTTAATTACATTTCTTTTAAAATAAATAGATCTAGTCCCATATTTTATTTAAAATAAAACCATATTAGACTTAGGCCCACTAATTTGATTTTTCTTTAAAATTGAATAGACTTAAGCCCATATCTTAGAAAGACTAAAAAATAGATTTAAGCTCATTAATTAATGTAGGCCCACTTTTATTCTATTTCACATGTAAATAAAATGTAGATTTAGCTAACTTTTTAATAAAATTAACATAGTTTAGACTTAGGGACAACGCAATCTTGAGTGCATTTTTTACTTGTAATTTTATTGACTTATTACCTTTTTGGGTAGATGGATGTTAATTAGGGTTTAACAAAATTGCATGTAATTAGAGGATGAAATAATCATTTATAAAATTATTCTAAATGAACTCGAGACTAAGAAAAGTTAGTATTCTGTATCCAAAATCTCCTGGTTGTGGTGCTAATTTTCTTTTACAGAATCGAGTACCACCAATCAAATTGTCCCAATTATTACCCTGGGTGGCGACTCCTCATCTTCACGCCATGTCTTTGTGACAGTGGTTAGTGTGTTCTCTAAAACCCTGAGCTTAAACAGTGTCTCGATTGCCAAAATCTTGGACGCGTGCTAAACCCCGCCGTCTACAATATACTATCACCCTACCATTCTACATCAACACACAGCCTAGGTTGACTATAGAGGCATCATAATATACAGTGAATTTATTTACTCCATTAGGCAACACCAAAACTGGAGTTGTGGTTAACTTCTCCTTCAATAACTAAAGACTGTTCTCATAAGCATCTGACCACTTAAACTTCATATTCTTTTGAGTTAAGCGAGTCATAGGAGCTGCATTTCTTAAGAAATCATAAAAAAAAACTCTGAATCTCTATGATTGTCATTGGTCTGGGCCACTCAAACACTGCCTCTATCTTTTTATAGATCAATATGAATACCATCTTTATACACTATATGTCTAAGGAATGCAACACTCTCTAACTAGAAATCACACTTCAAGAATTTAGCATAAAATTGATGTTCTCTTAGTGTCTGCAGTACAGTCCTCAAGTTATATATGTGCTCCTATATACTCTTCGAATACACTAGTATATCATAAATGAAGATTACTACAAATTGATCCATAAAGAGTCTAAATACCCTATTCATTAGATCTATAAAAAGTAGCTGGTGCATTAGTTAACCCAAATGACATCATCAGAAACTCATAGTGGCTATATAGAGTGTGGAATGTCGTTTTAGGAACATTAGCCTCACTAATTATCATTGGTAGTTCTCTATGCCGATCAACATTGGACAACCATAAAGAACAATATTGGTGTCTAATGAATCACTTAAAAGAGTGGTGACAGATAAAGGAAAAGCTATCCTCAAAGCTTGCCAACACAACTTCGCAGCAAAAACAGGGGACATGAAAGAGTGTGTAGCACTCGGATCAATCAAAACCCTAGCATCCTACTGAGTGAGGTGGAAAACCTTGGCCTAACCTCGACCTCCCTGCTAATTAGTGGAAGCATGGCCAAAACCTTTGGCACCTCCTCTGGTACCTCTGCCACGCCCCTGCTGGGAAATAATTTGAGTCAAACTCAGATACTAAGCTTGAGGCAACTAAAAAGGTGATGGTGTTGTGCTAGCAATCGACTATTGTGGCTAAAAACTAGAGTAAGGACACACTCTGGCAAAATGTCCCATTTGTCCACATTGAAAGCATGCTGTAGGAGCCATGAAGCACAGTCCTTAATGGATTCTCCCACATATCTGACAAGCATTGGTTGCTGATCTTATGTTACCATAATAGAACTCCAACCACTGCTACTACTAGAAGCACCTGACCTAAATTTAATAGGTCTACGAGGTCCAGCTCGACTATGTCTACTACTCCTATGTACTCTCTGCTGCTACTTCTGACTCTAATGTATTGAGCCTCTATGCTGACTACTAGAACCAATCTAAAAATTTGAATATGGAGTAGTCTAGAATCCTCATGATTGAACACCCAATTAATAGTAATCAGGCATAACTCCTTGCTTGACTAGTCTCAGCTCTATCTTTTTGGCCAACTCTATCACCGACTCCAGAGTAAGGCCAACAATAGGCATCCCAGCAAAAGTAGAACCTAGACCAGTGACATAAGTCATGATAACAAAATACTAGCATTGCATCAAATCCTCTACATATCTACGCAGTCGGAGAAACTCTCTAGTGTAGTCCTCGACAGATCTGTCACTTATGGTGATGCTAGTTAATCTGAGTCTATAGCTCATCCGCATTGGCTTTAGACATAATCTCCTCATAAATCTCTCTCGAAATTGAGCTCAGGTCATAATCATCATGTATGGCTGTATGACCTAAACGAACCAATCTAGGGCTGATCCCTCTACAGACAACTCAACTATCATGATCCGCTGAAACTCAATGTGAGCATTCTGAGTCCTCGTCTTAATGGCATAAAGAAAATCTAGTGGATCTGAAGTCCTGTCAAAAGTGATACGACCAGCTCTAACATAAGAACAACGCTGCCTCAAGGTTGGACATACCCTGCTGATAAGCAAGCTGCATCTGTAGTGCAACCAGAGGTATCTCAGCTTCCTCGGACTCTGGCTCTACAGGTTCCTCATCTTATAGCTCTTTGTCTACGGTAACCTATCGCTCCTTAAGGTTTGCCTCTACCGCAACCTCTGCTCTTGATTGACAGCTCAGGAGGTAAAACCTCATCCTGAAAGGACTTATCATCCTCTGCCTCAACGACCGGTGGAGCGACACGCGCTCACCTCTTCATTCTGAAAATACAAAAACCAATAAGATTAAGGTAAAACAGATAATAGATAGACAATAAACAAACAATCTAATGGTTACACAGAATACTAAATCAAGAAAAACTTATTGAAGACATGATTGAACTTAATTCACTGTAGTAATTTCAAAGAAAACAAGACTTTGAAAACCTAGGTCCACAACACTAATAACCTAGGGCTCTGATACCAACTTTATCATTATCTAAAATCGAGAGTCATGATTGGTGCTAGAGAATGAGAATTCTTTTGAATCTGGAACCCGTAGTAAGTCTTGAAAATAAAATCACATACAATAAATAAATAAAAATATACCAAAATTAAAATTTAAATCAATTTAAAAATAAATACTTAAATGTCATTTTATAAAATAAAAATATTCATAAAATATTTAGAGATAGGTCTATTACTAAAATAACATTCTACTGATACAATATACTACTATTAAAGTTTTCTATAATACAATTGAAGTTCAGATAAATAAATTACATAATTTAGTCGGAATTGAAGAAATCTAGCATATAGGTCTACTACTGAAGTTTAATGATGAAAAATTTTCTGAAAAAAATATTGAGAGAAATTAAATCTCACTCAATAAATTATTATAATATATATACATACAATCTAAATCATATACAATCTAAATATAAAGCTCCATTATATGTGTGATTATATATATATTTGTTCCAAGACGCCCAACGTTAAAAAAAAAGGACCGTGGATAACATATGTTTATAATTATATAAAATACTTATTGCTCCTTTAATATGCTGCAGTGGGTGCTTATCACTCATTTAAATTTTCTTTTTTTTTTTTTCCTGTTTTATAGAGAAATAATTGTAGTTTACTTTGAGGCTCCTTTATTCCACAGAGGTTCAGTGGTTTTTTTTTTTTTTTTTTTTTTTTTTAAAGTTATTGGTATTAATATTATAAATATGGAATAAAAATGCCCCATTCCTTTAATAGTGGTGGTGAGAATATTATTTGCCCAATTAGAGAGTGAGGGTTTGAATCTCACTCCCATCCTTTTTCAATATCTCCCTCTAACACTAATTTAATATACCAATTCTGATTATTGCTGAACTTGTCTACTAAAAAAATAATAAAAAAAATAATATTAAATATAAATAAAAATTCAATAAATAGAAATATAAATAAAACTTGACATTAAATAGTATAGGTTCATTATTTTACAAATATAATTTCATTAGATAAATTATATAGGTTGATTACTTAACTAACATAGTTCAAATATAATTCTAGCATGCATCACAGTTTGTTTCCTGAAATCAGTGTGACTTCTAGAACTGTTTCTATGTGTACCCATACCTAGTTTACACATTTGGATATCGATTTTTGCATATCCATCTTATTATTAAAGTTTGATGCTGCTGATTTTTGCTACCAAAGAAATGAACAATTTTTTTTTTTCCTGTTTATGATAAAAATTTTAATTTGACTAAACTCATGAATAAAAAATTAACTTCAACCACTGCAATTAATCTATACTAGTTAAGTAATAAACATGTATGATTTAATTTTTATTTTTATTTAATAAATTTATATTTATATTTACTATAATAATAATTATTTAATATTAATATATTAAATTAAATAATCAATTTAATATTAATTTATTCATATAAATTTTTATTTAATATTAATATATCAAATTAATAATATTAATTAATAATCTATTTAATATTAATCTATTTAATATTTATATATTAATATTAATTTTTATTACATTATTAATTTTTATTTAATATTAATATACTAAGTTAATAATATTAACTAATAATATTATTAAGTAATGAAACTTATTATTAAATTGATTATCTTATAGGCAAATACTAATGAATCTGTACACAAATACTATTGAACTCGTAAGCAAATATTAATCAACTTATAGTTTATTCATAATAAACTTGCATTATTTAAGTAATGAATTTACATTATTTAAGTAATAAACCTATACTAGTTAAGTAATGAATATGTATTATTTAATATTAATTTTTATTTTTATTTAATAAATTTATACTTATATTTAATATTAATTATTTCTATTTAATATTAATACTAAATTTTATAATATTAAAATTAATATTTATTTAATTTTAATATGTTAAATTAATAATCTATTTAATATTAATCTGTTAATATTGATTTTTATTTAAGATTAATATGTTAAATTAATAATATTAATTAATAATCTATTTAATATTAATAAATTAATATTCATTTTATTTAATATTAATATATTAACTTAAAAATATTAATTAATAATATTGTTAAGTAATTAACCTTATTATTACTTTAATTAACCTCTAGGCAAATACTTATGAACTTGTAAATAAATACTAATTAACCTATAGTTCATTCAGAGTGGACCTGTATCATTCATAGGAATCTGCATTATTTAAATAATGAATCAACATATTTTCTCTAATGAGCTTATATTAGTTAAGTAATGAACCTCTATTATTTAATACTAATTTTTATTTTTATTTATATTTAATAAATTTATATTTATATTTAATATTAATTTTATAATATTAATATTAATTTTTTATTATCTATATATTAAATTAATAATATTAATTAATAATCTATTTAATATTAATATTAATATTAATATTAATAATTTTTATCTAATGAACAACAAAAGATTGGAGAAGATGGTACTAAAATTAATTAAAGGGTATGAACTAATTTAATAGATTAAATTAATAATATTAATGAAATGGTATGAATTTTTATTTATCTCTTATTCATTTCTGGTGTTATGCAAGGCACATTTTCTACATATGGACGCCTTGGTACTAATTGAAAAATATAATTATGGGATATCATTGTATCCGGAACTCTGTTGCTTTTGGAAATATTGTCATTAATGTCATTTAGTATGTAGCAGCTTCAGAGATTTGAGGAGGCAGAATTTATAGTTGACACATGTGATTGACATCTGATGTATATTGCAATACAGACAGAGTTTATAATATAATTTGTCAAATATATGTTAGATAAATATATTTTTTGTTTTTATTTTTTCTGAATCAATATTATTTAAAATTTATTAAACTTTTATTAATCCGATTCGATCTATAAAAAATTATAAAAAGAATAAAAGTTTTTTAACAACTATTTAATGTAATGGTATATACCATGCCTTTAATATTGCTTAAATAAATATAGTTATTATAAGCTGATTCTGATAGATATTACTACAAGTACATTCTCTTTTAGCAATCTATAAATTAAAGAAAATGGAAGGCCAACATGAATTTGACCAAGTCTAGTTTGATGCTTTGCAAAACTTTTTATATAATAAGCTTTTGTTTAGAGACACGGAAACCGGCTGTAAACTAATGAAGTTTTTCGTATATTTCCATGATTACAAAGATTACATATTTATAATTACAACAGAGTTTATGAAGGACTATATAACACATAAAGATAGCAAAGTGTACAACTATATAAAACTGAATTGTAACAATGAATACATATCAAATGTAATTGAATGCTGTTAGGAATAGGATTACAATATCCTTGACACCCTCCGTCAAGCTGATGGAGGTCTGATAGGCAGCCGAAGCTTGTCTCGATGTAGCAGAAATTTAGCAATTGGCAGTGGTTTGGTTAGTATGTTTGCGATTTGATCAGCTAAACTGAGAAAACGAACATGAAGCTTGTTGGACTACACTTGCTCTTGAACAAAAAAGTAGTCGAGCTCGATGTGCTTTGTCTGAGCATGAAGAACAGGGTTGGAGGAAAGGTAAATGGCGCTTATGTTATCACACCACATGATTGGTACCGAATACATGGGATGACCAAGTTCAGCGAGTAGTGATTGAATCCACATAAGTTCTACGGTTGCATTAGCAATGGCTTTGTACTCGCTTTCAGTGGATGAACGAGCAATAGTAGGTTGTTTCTTAGCCATCCAAGAGATGGGATTACGGCCATGGTATATAGCAAATCCATTTGTTGATCTTCGATCATCAAGACAACCACCCCAATCGCTGTCGGTGAAACATTGGAGGGTAGAAGTTGACTAAGGAGTGGAGAACAGAGAGTGACTTACAATATTTTTAAAATAGCGAAGGACTCGTTTCACTGCCTGCCAATGAAGATCCATTGGGCAGTGCATATACTAGCATAGTTTGTTGACTGCAAATGCAATATCTGGGTGGGTTAGAGTCACATACTGTAAGGCTCCTATGAATTGGCGATAAGTCTCTCCATTTGGTAATAAAGTGTCTGATGTTTTTGCTAGAGTTGGTGTGGTGGCCATCGGTGTGGACCACGGCTCACAATGTTGCATGTTTGTTTTCTCAAGGAAGTCAAGTATGTATTTTTATTGGGAGAGCAGTAATCCTTTAGGTGTCCGAATAACTTCAATGCCCAGAAAGTAGCTGAGAGGGCCAAGGTCATGCAGTGGAAATTCATGTTGTAAGGCTGTAATAACTGAATCAATTTCCTTGGAGCATGAACCTGTGACAAGAATATCATCAACATAGATTAAGATAAAAACTGTATTAGCACCATTGATGCGAAAAAACAAGGAATTGTCTGCTTTGGAGAAGGTGAAATGTTGTTGATGAAGAAATTTAGGTAGTCTTATGAACCAGGCTCGCGGGGCTTGTTTAAGCCCATAGAGAGATCTATGTAGTCGACAAACATAGGAAGAATGATCTCGATCAATGAAGCCCGACGGTTGAGTCATGTACACTTCCTTTTGTAAAGAGCCATGCAGAAAAGCATTGGACACATCAATTTGTTTGATTGGCCAATTATGTGAAACAACAATACTGAGAATTGTTTGAATGGTAGTGGCACAAATGACATGGCTATATGTTTCATTAAAATCAATTCCATATTGCTGATTGTATCCTTTGGCAACCAATCGAGCTTTATAATGATCAATAGACCCATCCGGCTTGCTTTTAATGTGGAACACCTATTTACACCTAATAGAATTATTATCATAAGGACAAGGAACCAAAGACCATGTTTTGTTGGTCATTAATTATTGGTAAGCTTGGGCTTGTTTATATGTGGTAAGTTCTGTGAAAAGGTAATTGGGTTTGGGAGTTTGGATGAGGTGTTTAGAGTTTAAGTTGGCTTGGCGTTTGTTTAATGTGGAGGGTCAAAGTTGCATGAGGTGGGTACAAGGTGGTGTGGTGGAGATGTGGGATGTTGGATTAGTGGTGGTATATCGGGTGAGGTCAACTTGTAAGTTGATTTCAGGTTGCGTAGTGGTGGTGGGTGATGAAGGAGAGGAAGTAGATATGGGATTGGGTTGGGAACAGGTTGGTGAGGACGTGGGACAGCTGGGTAGGGGAGAGGAGGAAGTCTTATGGGCAGAGTTTGAAGGGCTGTAAGATTGGATGGGCGGTGAAGTGATCGGATAAGGAGAAGAAACAGTGGAAGATAAGGTTGGAGAACTCATACCTTGTGGATGGCCAGAGTAGAGAGGACTTTGTGATACAATTGTTAGCCAAGGAGAAGTTGATTGCTGTTTAAAGTCTACCGAAGTAGGTGGCATGTAACAATAAGGAAAATGGGATTCATCAAATTGACAAATCGAGTATGATAAATTCAGCCTGATGATAAATCTAAGTAGTTGAATCCAAAGTGATTTTTAGCTAAGCCCAAATTAACACTCTTTTGATCGAAAAGAAAATTTGGAACGATTATATGACCGGAGAAGAGGGAAGATTGCACAACCAAAGGTTTTGAAATTGTTGTAGTTTGGTGTGAAACCGTGTAATTTTTGAAAGGGTGAGTTGCCATGTAAAACATCACTAGGCATGGAATTAATTAATGATACTGCATGTTCAACAGCAAAGGCCTAATATTTAAAGGGAACTTTAGAGTGAGCCATTAAAGAGAGTGAAGTGTCACTAATATGTCGAATTTTTCTTTTAGAAATTCCATTTTGTTTGTGCATGTATGGACATGCTATACGGTGTAAAATTCTTTTGGAAGTGAGAAAAGAATGTAGTTTGCGATATTCACCATCCCAGTCACTATGAAGAGCTTTAATGGATGTGTTGAATTGTCTTTCAACGTATGAGTTAAATTGCAAGAAAATATGATAAAGATCACTTCTTTGTTTCATGCAAAAAAGCCAACAATAGTGAGTGAATTCATCAACAAAAATAACATAATAACGAGAACCATTAGAAGAGACTACAGGAGCTGGGCCCCAAACATCGGAATATAAAATTTGGAAGAGAGTAGTGGACTTGTGCTCGACTTTGGGCAAAGGAAATTTAGAGAATTTGCCTAAACGACATGATGAACACTGAAAATTTAAAGTTGAGGGAGGACCAAGCAAGTGATAATCTTTTTATGACTTTATTGATGGTGGGATGTCCCAAACGTGCATGCCAATCTTGTACAGAAACTTTGTTTACAGCAAAGGCTTGAGGACATAAAGCAATTGTATAGAGTCCATCTCTACTCGGTCCTTGTAGAAGAGTTCTCCTGGTGACCTGATCTTTGACAAAAAAAAAAAAAAAATGAGTTGGGGTGAAATTCAAAGAAGCAGGAGTTATCATCAGTAAATTTTTGAACGGAAAGGAGAGATTTGGTTAGCTTAGGCACATGTAAAACATTACGTAAGATAAATGTTTTATGTGGAGTAGGGATAGTGGAAAAACCAGTGTTAGAAATCGGCAAGGCCTTGACCATTCGCCACATGAATTTGATCCTGTCCGCGATAGGAATTGTTGATAGAATGTGAAGAGATGTCTGGCGTCATATGGTGTGTTGCTCCAGTGTTTGGATGCCAACTTGATGTGCTTGGACCAGAAGCATAAGAAACTGTGTCAGAAAACAACGGAGAAGGTCGTTGAAGATCATATGAGACCTGATGGGCTTGGACATAGTAATTTGGATGATGAAAGCGACGACGACAGTCTCTGGCGGAATGGTTGCGGTAACCACATATTTGACACTTGGGGCGTCGTTGATTGAATGATGGTGGGCGAGGTGTGTATGCTGGCCTAGAGGAAAAGGAACCTGGACGAGGAGAAGAGACACTATAATGAGATTGAGTTTGGGACTGATCAGAAGATAATCCCTTAGAAACAAGATGAGCTAATGGGGGTTCTTGAGTGCTGCGTAACAAAATTTCATGTGCAACTAATTGTCCATGTAATTCATGGAAAGGAACCGGGTCTGGTCGGAGGTTGAGAGCCGTGATAATTGGATGAAATTCAGATCCAATATTGCGATATATAATCTCATTGAACTCAGCAGTTGAAAGGGTACGGCCTGCGGCACCGACTTCATCAGCAATTGCTTTTGCCTTATGTAAATATTGGGATACGGACAGGTCGTTCCTCTTCAGTTCTTGAAGATCAATGTTCAACTGTAATTGTCGGTTTTGAGATACCGAGACAAAGGCATGAGCCAAAGGATTCCAAACTTACAGGGAGGAATGTAATCCAATAACATAGGAGTATACTTCTTCAGTGAGAGAAGATAAGAGCCAAGTCATGAGCATTTGATCTTTAGCAAACCATTCAGAGTATGCAGGATTAGGAATGGGTGTGTTTGTGTTTGCGGGATCGGGGATCTGTTGAGGTGGGGCTGGAGATGTACCATCTACGAAGGCCATGAGTTTTTGATAATTCAACAAAGGGATGAATTGCGTTTTCCACGCAAGATAGTTATGGAAATTGAGTTTTATGGCAAAGGTGTGGTGAGGTTGACTCAATGCTGTTGGTTGTGCGGAAGTGGTAGAGGCAGGAACAGGAGAAGTATTGGTAGCAGACATGGTGAGGAATATATATATATATATATATATATGGTTAATGCGGAAAAGAGATGAGGACTCTGTTTGTCTCTGTTTCCTTGATACAAAACAGAGTATGTGCCTTTAGAAAAAAAAAAAAATAGCTTGGATGCCACAAGCTCTGATACCATGCAAACTGATGAAGTTTTTCGTATATTTCCATGATTAAAGAGATTACATATTTATAATTACAGTAGAGTTTATGAAGGACTATAACACATGAAGATAGCAAAGTGTACAGCTATACAAAACTGAATTGTAACAATGAATACATATCAAATGTAACTGAATGCTGTTAGGAATAGGATTAAAGTATCCTTGACACCATCTAATAAAGATTTCGTTCCATCATTTATATTCGTTTCTGATTCTTCTAAAGCTTCAATAGCTCAACAATGTATAGGAAGTCAAGGTGCAAAACTCCACTCCCAACATGTGGTAAACTAATCACTATTCTTAGTACTGATGGTGGAGGGATAAGAGGAATCATTCCAGGAGTCATTCTTGATTATCTTGAATCTAAGCTTCAGGTAGCAACGTTTGCTTTTTCATAAATCATCAATATATATTCAAATAGTTCTTCTTCTTCTTTTTTTTTTTTTTTTTTCCATTTTGGTTAAGTAAGGCTCTCAGTCTCGAGTTTGAACATGTAATTTCACAAGGCTAAAGGTGACCCAGATGCTTCACAGCCAAAATTTATAATTTCTACATTGTGTTGCAGGAGCTTGATGGAGAGGATGCAAGACTAGCAGATTATTTTGATGTAATTTCAGGAACAAGTACTGGTGGTCTAATAGCTACCATGTTAACTGCTCCAAATGGAGAGGGCCGTCCTCTATATGCTGCCAAAGATATAGCCCCTTTTTACATTGAACATGGCCCTAAAATCTTCCCACAATCAAAGTACTGATATATATGTGTAGATGTTTAACTCTTTCAAGCAACTTACTGATTGTTTCTATGCATAAGACTAGCATTCAAAACTTTTATTCAGAAAATTCAAATTTTTTATCATTTCCATCAACAGATGTTCTTTGAGATGACTCTAGTACTGATTATAAACCAAAACTCATTAGTAAAATGTTTCAATTTCTGTAGGTGAGAGCCCAACTAGTTCTGGATGTTCTACTCTCAGACATATGCATAGCTACATCTGCAGCTCCAGTATTCCTCCCTGCTTTTTCCTTCAACAATCAAGATACTGATGGGAAAGTGGAAGAATTTAACGCTATTGATGGTGGCATGGTTGCTAATAACCCTGTGAGAATCTCTCCAAAAAGAAAATTTCAAGTTTATCAGGTTGAAATATATAAAAGTTATCTTATTAGATAATTATATACATACCCATTTTATGCAGACTTTGGTAGCCATAAGTGAAGTGACGAAACAGACAATGAAGAAAACCCAGAATTTTTCTCCATCGAGCGCAGGGATTTTACCGTTTTCTTGTGATATCTTTGGGGACAGGTTCCAAGACTGATGGAGGAAAGTAAAACGCTAGACTAGCTTCAAAATGGGGAGTTTTCAGCTGGTTACGTCACAAGGGTGGCACTCCTTTAATTGATTGCTATAGTAAAGGTAGTGGTGATATGGATTATTATCACAATTCTGTAGTTTTTCAAGCCCTTGGCTCAGAGCAAAATTACCTCCGAATTGATGTAAGTTCCATCATTATTGCATAGCATAACTTTTGTTTTTTAGCATAACTTGATACGTATATAGTACACATATTTCGTTGAAAAGATTTTTCCTTACAATTACACTCATTGGTTGAATGAGGCACACATACTTCGACTCAATAAAAATGCAGTATATACCTATATATATGTATATATATATAGATATATGTTACAAATTCAACTATTAGTGTAATACGTCAGAAGGTAAGAACTTTCCGTCAATTCACAATGATTAGATATTTCTAGAATTAGTAGTCATCAAATTTGAAAGGACAATCATTTATAGAATGACTTGTATATATAAATTATTTAATTAAAAAAAAGAATATAACCTATGTTTAGATAAGTTAATTTAGGAATTAATTTTGAGACCCATGTATGTAAGGCGAGATATATATATATATATATATATATATATATATATATATATATATATATATATATTTATTTTTGCTTCTTGTATTCATTATGGAAAGAAGAGATCAAGGCTTTGCTCTGCTTCTTCTGTTTCTGAATGGATTATTTGCATGACCTTCACTTTGTAAAATTAGGACGATAAGCTGCAAGGAAACTTGACTTTTGGATGATCTCATGAAAGTTGGACAAAACTTGTTGAAGAGTCCAGTTTCTTGTGTAAGTTTGGAATGTGGATTATATGAACAAAATGATAACGGTGAAACTTATGAGGAAGCACTTCAGAGGTTATACATTTTTATTTCTTGTAGTTTTGTTAAACTGATAATGCTACAAAATACATCAGTTTCCGAATTACCAACATATTTCTAATCAATGCAGATTTGCAAAAAAACTTTCAAAAGAAAAGAGGACTCGAGAATCATTAAGATCCCCACAATCCAAAATTTCAAAAGAATAAAATAATATAAGTTTGTAATCTTTGTTGAAGGTTGATTCAAAGTTACCAAAGTATTTAGTGTTGCTGTCATTTTCAGATTGTTGTTCCTTATATCTCTGATGTGTTTGCTAGGTGATTTAGTGCCAATAAAGTCTCATGTTAGTTGAGTCTTTTTAGCTTATCAGTTTGGTTATAAGCCTATATAAAGACATTCTGTTTTATGGAATAACATGCATCAGATTACTTAGCTATTTTCTGTAATATATAGTTAATTTCTCTGCTGCAATATCATTTTGTTTGGCTCTGTTACTTCAAATTCCCAACATTTCTGGTATTAGAGCAAGGTTCGGATTTATCTGGACCTGGTGAGTAATTTAGAGTGAGAGAAAAAAAAACATGGCTGCTAATGGAGGTTCAATTAGTGTTTCACAACCTACCATTCCCATCTTCAAACGGGAATGTTATGAGTTGTGGAGCACTAAAATGAAGACCACATTTAAAGTCTCAATATCTTTGGGACTTGGTAGAGAATAGGTATGCTAATCCTAATGAAGAGAATCAGTTGAAGGAGAACACCAAGAAAGACTCGAAAGCTCTCTTCTTCATTTAGCAAGCAGTTCATGAATCAATTATCTCAAAAATTTCGGCAGCAACCACATCCCAAAGAAGCTTGAACAACATTGTAGATGGCATTTCAAGGTTCTTCAAAGGTGATCATAGTGAAATTGCAATCACTTCGTTATGACTTTGAGACCTTACAAATGAAAGGTGGAGAATCAGTGCAAGACTTTCTTACACAAGTAGCTGTAATTGTCAATCGAATGAGATCCTATGGAGAAGAAGTTTCAGACCAAACCATTGTTGCAAAATTATTAAGGAGTTTAACTTCTAAGTTTGATCACGTTGTGGCTTCAATCTAGGAATCTAAGGACCTTCAATTTTTTCATTTGATGAAATTATGGGTTCTTTGCAAGCTCATGAGGAAAGGCTGAACCGGTCAATTGAGACATATGAAGAAAAGGCATTTTAAGTGAGGGGGGAGAGCTTTAATAAAAAAGAGTGTGAAAGAACAATAGGAAATGAATATGGCAGAGGTTCATATAATGGTGGTAGAGATCGTGGTAGAAGCAGAGGCAGAGGCAATAGGATTGGCATCCAATACTATCGAAGCAATAAGTACGGGCATGTTCAAGTAGACTGCTGGTACAAGAATGATGAAGTCAATTATGTAGAATTAGAAGATAAGGAAAGTAAGTTATTTATGGCCTTTTTTAAGATAAGGAATGTGTGGTTTGTAGATATTGGCTCCTCCAATTATATGTTAGGCATAAGAGAAATGTTTAGAGAGCTTGATAAATCTCAGAAGACGCAGGTCACACTTGGTGATGATAAAGACATTCAAGTAGAAGGAAAAGGGACAGTAGCAATCTAAACTAGTCATGACAAAGTCAAACTCCTCTATGATGTTCAATTTGCTCCTAATTTGGCACATAACTTGTTAAGTGTAGGGCAATTGATGGCCAGTGGGTACTCTGTATTAATTGATGCTAGAACATGTGTTATTAAAGACAAACAATCAAGACAAACAATGGCTAATGTTCGCATGACAAAAAATAGTATGTTTCCACTTGAAGTCTCAAAAGTGGAACATTTTGCATTAGCTATTCGTGAAAAGAATGAGTCTAAGCTATGACGTTTGTGATATGGACACCTGAGTATCAAGGGTCTGAGGTTATTGAATACAAAAGGTGTGGTTATTGGATTACCAAAAATTGAGTCTTTTGATTTATGTGAGGGTTGTATATATGGAAAACAAACAAGAAAATCATTTCCAATTGAAAGTGCTTGGAGGGCTTCTAGTTGTCTTGAATTGGTTCATGCTGATTTGTGTGGACAAGTGAACACTGAATCATTTAGTGGAAGTTATTTTTTCTCTTAATTGACGACTTTAGTCATATGAGTTGGGTTTATTTTTTAAAAAATAAATCAAAGGTTTTGAGACTTTCAAGAAATTCAAAGCTCTTATTGGGAAGAAAAGTGAGTCTTACATAAAAGCTCTCTGCACAGATAGAGGTGGTGAATTCTTGTCCAATGAGTTTAATCTTTTTTGTGAAGAGAATGGCATTCGTAGGGAATTGACATCCCCTTACACACCAGAGCAGAATGGGGTATCGAAGCATAAGAATTGTACAGTTGTTGAGATGGCCAAAAGTTTACTTAAAGCCAAGGAGATTCCAAATTAGTTTTAGGCAGAAGCAATTGCAACCTCATTCTACTTTTTAAATATTTCACCAACTAAGGCTACGTTGAATCTAACACCATTTCAAGCTTGGAGAGGTACAAAGCCTTCCACTTACAAATTTTCAATTGTATTGTCTATACCTTAGTAAACTCACAAAAGCTACAAAAAATAAATGAGAACTCTGAAAAATGTATATTCATTGGTTATTATTCTTAATCCAAAGCATATCGGCTATATAACTCTTTTAGTGGTAAGGTGATTGTTAGTAAAAATGTAGTGTTAAATGAAAAGGCAAAGTGGAATTGGAGTAGCAATAGTAAAAAAATTCAACTTGAGGCTTTAACAAATAAAGTTCTCGATTATACACTAGCAAATTCAACATCAAATAATAACAGCTCCACAAGTTCCACTTTAAATGCTTGAAGTAGCAGTAACTCATCCTCCGCAAATGAGTCTTCTGATGCAATACCTACACGAAAATTTAGATTCTTGAGAGAGAGATTTATGAAACTTATGCATTTGCTTTATTTGTTACAGATCCCAAAACTTACAAAGAAGCAGCTGTAAAAGAAGAGTGGAGAAATGCAATTAAAGAACTTATGGCGAATCAAAGGAATGAAACTCGGTAGCTAGTTAAGTTACCCAATGATAATAGCAGGTGTTCAAAACAAAATACCATGCAGATAGGAAAATTCCAAGTGTTCATGTGATAATGAAATATTGAAATAATAATAGTCTTTTGGTTTAAAATGTTAATAATCAATAGTTTACATTGTTAAATGGCATGCCATAAATTGCATATCAATATCAAATACTCCTATTGGTATGCTAAAATTACACTGTACATGGTTAGAGTTGAGACTTTTCTAAATACTCTAAAGCTGATATATTTTGCATTTTGTATGTGTGTATCAAGTGGATTTATAAGCTGGAAATATAGTATGGATGAACAACAAATAGAGGGGAAAATGAAGATTAAATAAGAGGGAATTTAGACATGGAGGGAACTGAATGCGTTCTTGAATTTTGAATGTAAAGTTGTTGTAATGATTAATATTAAGACTTTTTATTTAGTAGCCAAAACATGTGGCTAAACTTGAATCATATTACTGTTCATGGCTGTAATTTTATTTTATATTAACCTTGTATAAATGTAAGGATATGTATGTATAAAGAAAATGAATGGTTTGAGAGATTTTTAAGTGTTAAAATTTAAGTTATGTTTTTCTTTTGTTCTTGTTTATAGTTGTTCATGTATAAAATGTTCATGTTTTGATGGTAAGTGCTCTAACACTGGTATCAAAGCTATATTCTTAAGGGTTTTGAGGTTTAAACATCAATTTATTGAGTGATTTTGAGAGATTAATGGCTTTAAGTAGCAATGTTACTCTTAGTGTTCCTCAATTTTCTAAGGACAATTATCAAATATAGGTGGTGAAAATGAAGTCTTATTTGAATTCTTTGGGTTTATAAGAGATTGTAGATAAAGATAAACAAGTTCCTCCATTAAGAGCTAATCCCACCATAACTCAAATGAAGTAGCATAAAGAGGAGAAGCAAAAAATGGACAAAGTTGTAACATGCTTGCATTCAGCTTTGACAGGTGGTGTATTTGCAAGCATTATGCATCTTAAAATAGCATATAGGATGAACTAAATGAAGGATTTGAAGGTAATTAAAGGATTAAGGTTATGAAATTGTTAACTCTCATAAGGGAATTTGAAATGTTGAGAATAAATCTATCAAAGATTATTTTTCAAAGCTAATGGAGTTGGTGAACTAAATAAGGCTTTATGGTGAGGTTATAGAAGATCACAAGGTGGTTAAGAAGATGTTGGTTAGCCTACTCAACAAATCTACAACAAAAGTTGTAGATATTGAGGAGTTTTATGACCTCAAGTAGCTGATTATTGCTGAAATGATCAACAAATTACAAACTCAAGAGTAGAGAAATTCCACAAAAGCTAGTGATGCAACTGAAGGTGCCTTTTAAGCAAGACAAACAAGTGGGCAAATTTTAACAAAAGATAAAAAGTGGCAAAAACATATAAGAAATTATGGTGATAAAAAAGAAAAAGGCGAAATGGGTGAGAACTCAACAGGCTCAGCTACAAATGATAAGTTTCCTCTTTATAAATCATTTGGCCAAAGATTAATAGTACAAAAGGAAGCCATAAATTCAATGTTATCATTATAAGAAATAAGGGCATAAAGAGATATTTTACAAAGCCAAACAAGATCAAACTCAAATGCAAGTTACATAATAAGTTAACTTCATTGATTAACAACTTGAAGCTAAAGAAAAGTTATTTATAGCTGCCCAAACATGTCATTCAGCTCCAAAGGATGTGTGGTATGTGGATAGTGGCTATACAATCACATGGCAAAGGATGAAAGCTTCTTTAGTTCTCTTGATAAAGTTATTAAAAGCAAAGTAAAACTTGGAAATGGAGATGTTAACTTAGAAATGAAGATGTGGTTCAAGCTAAAGGAAAAGGTACAATTTATGTTCATACTAATAAGGGTTTAAAATTAATTCATGATGTGTTATTGGTTCCTAAGTTAGTTCAAAATGTGATTAGTGTTGCTCAATTATTGAAGGATGATTATAGTGTTTGTTTCAAAGATGATTATTATTTAATTTTTAATTCATGTGGTGATGAGATTATTAAAGTTAAAATGGATGGGGATAGTTTTTATCTAAAGCTTAATGTCATGAAAAATCATGGATGTGATGGTAGAATTAATGGAAGTATGGTCTGTTGTGAGAGTTTTGGAAATGAAAATTCTAAAACTCTTACATGTATGGAGGATTATGGTATAGTTGTTGATTTTTTCAAAATGGTTGAATGTGATGATATGGATGAAGATTGTGATATGGTGAGCAAAGAAGTTCACCTATATGGGTGTGCTTATTTGAATAGGAATAAGCAAACTGTTAAAGATACTGAATTAAATGTTTTTTCCTTAACTCAAGTTATGGATGATGGTATTATTATTGCAGCACATATGGAGATTAATGGTTTGTGTTTGAAAAATCAAGTTAATGGTTGATGTCTATAAAAGAAGGAACTTATATTCAGAAGAATCAATTCACTATGCAACAATTCTAAACATTCAGGGGGAATATCAAGTATGTGGATGACTTATATGGAGGCATCCAAATATTGGTGTAGCAAAATTAATATGGCAAATAATTTTAGGAGGAGCAAAATTATTTACCATGGAAGTGATAAAATAATATTGGAGTCCATGTATGATGACAATTTTTGGATTATAAATAAAGATGTTCCTAAACTTCAAGAGTTTAATAAGAATGAGAATGTTAATTTAATGTATTTCATGTCTACAATGTTTAGTGTTTTGATAAGGAAGCTTGGAGTCTTTAAGAAAATTTTAAAGGAGAAGTGTTCTCAAGGAGGAGTGTTAGAGTTGAGACTTTTCTAAATACTTTAAAGCTGATATATTTTGTATTTTGTATGTAAATATCAAGTGGATGTATGAGCTAGAAATACAGTATGGATGAATAGCAAATAGAGGGAAAAAGAAAGATTAAATGAGAGGGAATTTAGCCATGGAGGGAACTTTGCCCTTCAATCCCAATTTCATATGGTATAGTTTATTAGTTGCACATGATTTGCTATGCAGCAAATCTAGAGTATGGATTGGATTAGGAGATAATGTCAAAATATGAGGAACCCCATGGTTGTTAGATGTTGATAATCCATCTATTGAAATTCTTACTCCTAGTGGGTTATGGGATACTACAGTCTCTTTATTGTTTAAAGTGAATGAACGTGAATGGAACACTAATATTTTGCATGATTTATTCAACAATCATGATGTGAATAGTATTCTAATAGTGCCTCTTAGTGACTTTCATAATGATGAAAGTATTATTTTTTGGAAAAATCCCATATCAAGATTTTGCAAGAATATGGAGGAGTCCTTTGGCTATAAAAGGACTCGTTCCCCCCTTTAGTTAGATTATTCTAAATTTTCTCTCCTATATATTTAGGAAATTGTATTCTTTATCTCTCTTTTGCAATATTTTCTCATTTAGTGAAATATTATTTGGTAGTGTCCAAGGACGTAGGCATAATTAATCGAACCTCATTAAATTTTAGTGTTCTCTTTTATATCTATTTAATAGTTATTGTTGGGTATAGTTGTTGCTAATTATTGTTCTATTAAAATTACTTATCTTGGTAAAAATTATGTCTAAGGAGAGTGGTTTTTAAGTAGGACCAATGTGACCCCTCCACTATTTCCTGAGAATATACATTGGAGTGATTTTTAGTACAATCATTTACACTCTAGTCACTTGTGCAATAGTTCTTAAGGTGATTTTTATTATTATTAGTGGAAATTAACTTGAATTCCACAACAGATAGATGATATTAGAGTCAAGAGAGAAATGGAGAGTATTCATTAAAGAGTGGATATATAGAATTCTCAAAAGAGCTAATCAGGTTAGAGATTCTAGTTCATTCAATTGGCATAGCTACTAGAGTCTAAAGGTTCACTCGTAAGTTAAAATTTTTTTATAGAGAGCTTTTTTAGGTTGCCTTCCTACACTACAAGCTTTGAAGATAGAGAGGGTTATTAAGGAGGAGATTTATCCTATATGCCACTCATCAATTGAGTCTACATACTATAGCTTATTTAGTTGTTCTCATGCTCATAATGTATGGGTAATGTCATCATTTGAAGACCTTTCTAGTTAAGCTAATGAGTAAAGGGAGTTGTGGTCTCTATTAGTGGCGAGATGCATGACTTTTGACTTGCAAATTGCTACTTCTATCTTATTGAATTTATGGAGAAATTATAATGATAACATTTAGAAAGGGAGGAAAAGAGGGCTAAAGAGTATATTGCTCATTGGCAGGAAATTGATGTTCTTAAATCTTCTGCTAATGTCCTGACTAGACTTATGTCTTAGGTTAAATGGCAAAAACCTCCTCTGAGCTTTATAAAGTGCAATATGGATGTGAGTTTAATGACTACTTTGAGTCAAATGGGTATTGGTAGTGTGTTGCATGACTCCTCTAGTGCATTTCTAATGGCTCAATAAACTCCTAAATAAGGCTTTTTTTTTTTATCTTTTTTTTGTAGATGCTCTTCTTTAGTTACTTCATAAGTCTGAGTCCAAAGTGTTGATTGAATGCTGTTAATTCCAGTTATTATATTGCTTCTCTTGTAGGTCTTCTTATTCAGGATTGTAGGTTTCTCTTGATAAAATTGAATGATTGTCCATTGATGTTTGTTAAAAGGTTAGCAAATGTTGAGCAGTTGCTTCCATGTTTGATCAAAGGGAGTGGTATGTTGATTGTCCTTCCCTTACTATTGATGTACTACAAGTAGATTTGAATTAGTGCATATTCTATTTATTTTAAAAAATTATAAAGACAAAGGTTGTAACTCCTATAATTTTTTCTATTCAAATTCTTCTAGTCTTGTCCATGGTTATTTCTTTATTTATTTGAGGTTTTCCATGTTAAAATCTATATGTTTCATATTTTCTCCTATTTTATTATTTCAATTCTTTTACCATCAATAGGTTTATTCCATTCACTACCTAATCCTGCACATAGTCTGCCTCAATTTTCATAACAAACACAACCTGCAACTAATAAATAAGTTAGAATTAATAATATTATACAAAAATTGAAAATGTTACCCTTAGCTTACCATAAATAATATCATCAATGACTACAAGCTATATTCTTCCACTGCTTGAGTAAGACAAAATTTTGGATAAAAAAATTGAGATAAAAGGCATTAACTTCCTCCATAACTTATGTAGCCATTCCTCTACTTGCTAGCTCCTTTATCCCCAGCACAAGCTCATATTTACTCTTCCTGTTGTTTAGGTCCAATATGTAAATTTTTTAACACCTACAGAAAAAAATCTATTACTAAATGAGTCCATAAAAAGAAAACACAGTAAATTATAAATTCTATACATGTGGCTATTTTGACATATTTATGCAGATAACAGTGACATAGTCTTGATCATCCTACCTACCCCTCCTTCTCTTTCGCTCATATAGCTCCTGCTCCTCCGTAAGATTTTAGAAACTCTTGTTCGATGTGATCCACTAGTGCTACAATCTTTATAATTCTTGGTTGTCTCATAAGAATATCTTAACTTGGCTTCAGTTCCTTATATGCTATTCATATGCACAATATTTTCAGAATTGTCCATAAAAGTGTTGCTTGTGTAAGTTTTACCATCAAAATGTTTATTGGTAGCATCAGTAAACACTTCAATAAAAGTGTTTACTGATGAATAATAGCTAGGCTTTGGTTGATTGACTTTCAAAGATTCAGAGCGGGTTTGCACTCCTAAAACATATTGGAAACCTAAAGAGTTAATAAAGAGAGAGAATCATGAAAAAGATAAGCTTGAAGTTTAAGACTCACTAAAATGAGAAGTAAGACCAGAATCCATGATGCCCTTATAAACACAGCATTCATGAAAAAGCTTATCAAGAATTGAGACATCCAATATCATCCAACATAACTCGTTCCATGACAAATAGAAACATGCAAAACTAGCAATAAGCTTATATAAATAAACCACTAAAATGTAATTAGAGAATAACATCATTAATGAATGCTTTACAAAAAAGTAAAGAAATTATGTTAGTGAACTGAAATTCTGAGCATGAAGTATGCATTCCTTATTAAGATACGAAGCAACCTTGTTTGAGAAAAATAAAAAAAATCTCACATTTTCTCCTTTTTTGAAACAAAATAAGATGTAGAAAGTTTGATTAGAAAAAACAAAATTAGAACTTTTTAGAATAAAATTCTATACACCCACAAAATTTGTAGATAGTAGGTGCACTAGATCCATATTAAATAGTTGCATACTAAATATCATCGTTCCTAATAGAATAGCGTTAGATTAAAAGGTCAAGCAAAACTAAATTTTATTAGATCTATATACGATCAATATTTTGGCTAATCACTAACATAATAGTTCTAAAACTATGCATTGACATAAAAGCTTAAATGCAGATAAAACAAAAAGGGAATTTAGGCAAAGGATGAAACAAACATCTATTTACATATACAAAATAATATCATGCCTGGAATGCCTAAAAAAATCTCCCTTCACAAATCTCAAGCTATCAACTACGCTTTGTCTTGTAAGCTCCACAATATGTGCAAGCACTTGTATATCTGCTTGAATCAACATGAAATACACAAAATATGAAATGAAGTATATAAGGGAAAATATAGTGTACATAATAACTTTTTAGACCATAGACATCTATTATATGAAAATGGTGGAAGATAGTAGAACAAGTTATTGTTTATATAACTAATGTTGGTTAAACACAACACAGTTAACATTTAAAGCACAGTATCCTTTAAAGCACAACATGACCATGCCATGTCTTTATCATTGACATGTTGTGTTTGTAATATTTACACGTTAGACTATGGTTGACTTATATTTATCTTATCTATGGTGGTTATTAATTTATTAATTTATTCTCTTCTTTAGTTCTAATTTTTGTATTCTTTGTATCACTATAAATACATCTTGTACTCATGCATTCATGTATATGAAATAGACAATACCATTACAAATCATTTCATGGTATTAGAGCCTATAATGGTAGGACTAATCATTCCAATTTCTTCCTCTTTTACTCCTTTTATATCTACTACTAATCATACCCTTCCAATTAAATTTAACCCCTCAAAATTACCTTACTTGGAAAAACCAATTTTAGCCTCTTCACAATTACAAGCTAGGTGGTTTCATTGATGGATTGACTCCTTCACCTTCAACCACAATACCCTGAACATCCTAATCCGACATATGTTGAATGGTACCAAAAAGATTAACTCTTGCTTTTATGGATTTTTTCTTCACTATCCAAAGATGGTTTTCCTTATGTAATTGGTATGACTACATTCTATGTAGCATGGAAAGAACTAGAAAGTGCATTTGGCTCTATATCACATAATTAAAAGTTATAGATTCACGTTGAATTATAAGAACTGAAGAAATATGACTTAACTATATCTCAGTATCTTTAACAAGTAAAATCACTAGATGATGAATTAGCCATCACTAATAGACCTCTCTCAAATGCTAAATTCAATGCAATTATTTATTGTGTTTATTTATTACAATCTCATACGTCCTCCATCTTCCATGGTGCCACCTTCAACCTCTTCCCCATCTTTCACCAACTTTCAATAGTGCCCTTTCACTACTTACTGTAAGCCACGAGGACCTTGCCATTTCTACGGTTGGCATAACCACACTGTAGATAAGTGCCACCAATAATATAAACAACACCAATCATCTAATAACACTCCCTTCCATGCTGTTGTGCCTCATTATGCTTGGTACTCAGATACTGGTGCTTCACACTATATGACATCTGATTAATAATTGCTTCACCATGCTATTCCTTATACAGGGTCTGATCAAATAGTTATTGGTAATGGCCAATCTGTCCCAATTGAAAATACTGATACATCTCTTTCCTCTTATTCTATAAAAAATTTTATTCTTAAAAATGTGCTTCATGTTCCAAAAATTCAAAAATCTTTACTTTAAGTGAAAAAATTTACTAATGATAATTCTTGCTTTTTTGAATTTTGGCCATAAAACTTTTACATCAAGGATCATACCACCAAGGCAACCCTACTACAAGGTCAGATTAGTAATGGAATATATGTGATGCCACCTCCATCCCAACCTTCTCCAACTGCTTTACTCACTGAAATTATAACTCTTGATGATTAGCATGCTCGCTTGGGTCACCTAAATTCTTATACTATGTCTAAGATAATAAAAAACCATCACTTACCTATTTCTTCCTTAGTTTTATCTAATTATTCATCTTATCATCTAGGAAAATTAGCCAAGTTACCTTTTGCTTCAGTTGAGCATACCATAGATATGCCTTTTCAAATTATTCACTCTGATGTCTAGGGACCGTCCCCAGTTACATCCTATCATGGTTTTAGGTATTTTGTTTTATTTATTGATGACTTTACCAAGTTTACCTAGATTTATTTTCTTAAAAATAAAAAGTGATGTTTATTCAACATTTCTTGCCTTTGAGTCTTTTGTTCATCACCAATTTAATTCCAAAATAAAAGAATTTCATTTAGATTAAGGCGATGAATTTCAAAAGTTGCACAAATATTTTAATCAAAATGGCATCGTTCATCGTATTGCCTGTCCTTATGCATGAACAAAATGGTCTCTTAGAAAGAAAATTTTGACACATTGTTGACACAGGTTTAACCTTGTTAGTACATTCTCAAGTCACATACCGACTTTGGTCCTATGCATTTCGAATTGTCATAAATTCAATAAATGCAATGCCAACTTCGGTTTTGGACAACAAGTCTCCATTTCAAAAATTATTTCTTAGATCACGAAAATATATGGATACAAAAATATTTGGATGTGTAATTTCTCTATATTTATGTCCATACAATCATTTTAAATTCTCTTTTAGAAGTCAATAATGTATTTACTTAGGTCATGCTTTTAATCATGTTGGTTATAAATTTTTTTATATATCTAATAATAAGATATATATTATTCATAATGCTAATTTTAATCAATAAATTTGTCCATTCAAATCTCATGTTCCTACTATCCAATCTCCACCACCGACAATAATGTCGTGGCTTACATACATTGCTCTAATATCTTTGGTCTCCAATTCAAATATTCCTCCTCCTTCTCTTTTTTTTCTCCAACCAAACCAATCCTACCCAAACTCTATTTACTTTATCTCAACCCACCTCCTCTACTTCTTCTTAATAACTAATTCCATCCTCACCACTTACACTAACCTCTAACCCCGAACTTGATAACATCAATCTTATTATTGATCTTACATAATACAACCAACCTGAACTTCATCCTACGCAGCCTCCCTCATATCCATCTCCAAACAATAACCTAAGCCAAACCCATCCCATGGAATTAAGACCTTGCACCATGTCTGTCACGACCCAAACTAGGAGTCATGATCGGCGCTAGGGAACGGGAATTCTTTCGAAATCGGAACCTGTAGCAAGCCTTAGAAAATAAAATCATACAATAATTATATAAAAGTACGACCAAATTAAAATTTTTCTGAATCAATATATAAAATAAATACTCCAAATCCTTTTATAAATGAATACATATTCGTACAATGTTCAAATACAAATTCTCAGAGTATTTAATATCCAAACAAAATAATACACTTCCAATATAATGACACTACTACTGCAGTTTCTAGAGTACAATTCAAAGTTCAGAATATACATTTGCATAAAACAGCCGGGACTGAAGAACACTGGCGAGGAACTCTACAACTAAGATCTGACGATATGGAATCTCCTGAAAAAAAATAATTGAGGGGGGGGGGGGTCAGACCTCACTGAGTGAATTATTATACTATATATACATGCAAACCAAACCATAACAATCAGGCATTCTTATATATATATATATATATATATATATATGTATATACACACATTTCACACGAATGCCAAACTTTGCTTTTATAAATATACTAAATGTTGAAAACGTTTGTTTTAATTCATGAAGGATCCATAGAACCCTAAATAATAACAACCTCAAACAATCCCATCATCACTCTAGCCATACAGGCTCACTTGATTCCAAATAGAACACTTATTCCAATTTGGACAGCAGACTGGCCCCGAGACACTAAGTCGACCGAGCTCCAGCAGTCTGGCTGTCAGTGTGATTGGCCCCGAGACACTTGATCAACCGAGCTCCAGCAATCACACTATCCATCACCTCATATCTCAATCAACCCAATAGATCATTCAATTCACTTATGGACAGTAGACTGGCCCCGAGACACTAAGTCAATCGAGCTCCAACAGTCTGACTGTCAGTGTGATTGGCCCCGAGACACTTAGTCAACCGAGCTCCAGCAATCACACTATCTAACATACCACTAATCTTAGTCAAATCAATTAAATCAATTATAATCATCCAATTTTAACTCTCACTCAATCCTTATCTATCGTACCGGTACGTACACGGTCCTAGTGCTGCCTACTAGGAAGCACGTTCTATTGATATCCTTCACTTCGAATAAATCATTCATTCGAAAAATAATTAATGTAGAACAATATTCATAATAGTAAAACCAACCATATATATATATACCAAAAATATACCCAGTATATTTCAGGTATATATATATATATATATATAGTCAAATAAAATATGAAATAAACTAAAGATAAATCATTAATATAGTTAAAAACAATTTAAATGAGTAACAATAATATAACATGCATTATCTTAAAAATATACTTAAATATGCAAAATATATACCCTAAGTATTCAAATCATTTAATAAACCATTTATGTATAAATATTTATTTAAATACGTGTTTGTGTTTAACATATATTCACAAATATACTAAAAATAAACCTAATTATCTAGCATGCATATATCAAAAATAAACCCTAAATATTTCACTAATGTGTTAGGTTTAATTTAATAATAAAACATTTATTTATTCGGAAATAAATAAAAAATATACCAAAAATAAACTTAAAAATAATTTAAGTATAGGTTTATAATTTAACATGCAATTATTTAAGAATAAACCTAAAATCTACTGAAACTATACCTAAAGTATACTAATCATTTAATAAAATAATTATGTCTAAGTGTACATTTTAAAACATGTGTATATTACTCAAATGTATTAAACCTAAACCTAATTGTTTAATGTGCATATATCAAACTAATATGCATAATTATTTAATATGCATATATATAAGAATGCAACCCTAGATATACTAAAAATATTATAATTTAAATCATTTTTTTAAAAACATACAATGAAAATGAAAAATTCTAAATAATGCACCCTATATGCAGTGCATATATATACAGTATAATAACTCACATGTTAGCGTTCCACGAGACAAACTCGACGGGCCTGATCCGTTAGACCTCGGTCTCGGCGCAGCTAGACAAACAAATGACAACATGAAATCAGAATAAATTTAACAAAAATTCTAAAGACTCGATCTAGAATTTTAGACATAGCTTTAGAATAGGAATTTGACCGGACATCACGTTTTACGAGAATTCTATCGAAAATCCGACAGAACCTCCCCTGTAAAACGGACATCTCTCTACTCAAAGAGTAGAGCCGGTCCTGCAAAAAAATACACTTCGGAATAAACACAGGATTACAATCAAAATCCTTCGGTCGGACTCCAAACTACAATTCACCGATCAAGGTTCACAATTCACAGAATATTTATAAAATACCGAAAATGCCCTTATATAATAAAAATACATTTTATAAATCCAAATTACGTAATTAACCCTAAAACATACTAAAAATCAATAAAAATCCATTTATTTAGAAAAATAGTATATTATATATAATTTGAAAATAATTTACGAAAAATAGTTTTAATTAGTTAAAAATACTAAAAATTTGCAGAAATCATTTTTATACCCTAAATAACTATTAAAACCAATTTAATTACATTTTTAACCAATTTAGTATAAAATTACCAAAATACCCCTATATATATATATTCACTATAAATGTTCAAAAATTCACCAAAAATTATATAATTACTCAAAAATTAATTTCTCAACATATAATTCAATAATATCAATAAATATACTCAATTTACCAATTTATTTCAATTAAACACATAATTAACCCTATTTTTCAAAATTACCTAAACTTAATAAATTCCAAATAAATACATAAAAATTCACAAAAATTACAAATAAATTTCTATAATTCATTTCAACTCCTATAATCACCATAAAACACAATTTCATAATTTAATTAATTAATTTTCGAAAATTAGAAAATAATAATAAAATAATCAAAAATTCACAAAAATTAAAATAAATTCCAAAAATTCTAAAAAAATTACAGCATGTATATTAAGCTTTCAGGAACAAAGTTTGTGAAGGAATTTTTCATGAATCAATCAAATTGAAGCTAAAAAAAATTCGAAACCCAAAATGGCTGATTTGAATAAATTGAAACCTAAGCAATTCTAGACCAAATCAAGTGAAACAAAGCTTGGAATCACACTCACCAGAGCTCAAGGAGAAGATAGAGACCGACGACATCAAATTTTGTGGCCGGAAAGTGCTTGGTCGGAGTTAAGTTGATTTTTGGCTCTTTGAAGAAAATCCGGCCAAAACTCACCGGAAAAGAGTGTTTTAGGTGGTGGAAATGGCTGGAGGTGGAAGAGGAAGGCTGAGAGGCATAGTAACAGGAAGAAAACCAGCTTGAAAGTGGCTGGAAATGGAAGAAAACGTTTTGGGAGGAAGAATATGAAGGAGGGGCAAAACTGTAAATAAATGGAAGTTTTGGTTTTTTGATAAAAAAATTATGTATATATGTATATATATATATATTTACACTATATATTATAATAATATAAAATTTCACACACATTAAATATACACCACACACATATTTTAATATGTTTAATAATTTATAAACTTAAAATTAATTAATACAAAAATTAAATAATAAAATTAAGGAAATTAATTAAGCTCTAATTAATTTAAATAAATACACATATATACATTTTATTTTAGCACTTTAAAATTATATATGAGTTCATGCAAATTCATAAAACTAGTCAAAATAAATAGTATTAATTTATTTACGTGTCAATTTCCCCGAAAATATAATTTCCCGGAAAATTTTACGTAAAGTACTTAAAATAATATAAAATAATTAAAATTAGCTTTAAACAAACAATAAACTCATAAAATATCATAAATATATATACAAAAATTATTAACACTGCATATCCCGATGCAGTATAAAAATATTTTAAAATTCGGGATATTACAATGTCAAAATGTCAAGAAAACATTACGTTATCCCAAAAATCACGTTTAAATTATTTGAAATATGAACCACAGTATTTTAAAGACACAGTCCAATATGACAAATGGAGGAAGGCTATGGACCATTCAGTATCGAAATTAACCAACACTTGGACTCTTATGTCTCCAATACTGAATGCAAATATTCATTGCAAATAAGTGGATATTTCACATTAAAAGAAAGTCAGATGGTAGTATTGAATGCTACAAAGCTCAACTTATAGTTAAGGGATTTACACAACTCTCTAGTATATATTGCACAAAGACATTTAGTCTAGTCATCAAAGCCATAACTATTCGAGTCATCATTACCCTTGTAACCATGAACAAATGGCCAATGATGCAATTAGATGTTTCTAATGCATTCTTATATGGACATTTACATGAGGCATTATACATGGCTCAACCACTTGGTTATGTTGATTATTCACATCTCCAGTATGTTTATAACTTAAATAGGTCCATATATGGTCTTAAACAGGCACCCCGTAAATGGTTTGATTGGCTTGCTAACTATCTCCAAACACTACACTTTGTTTTATCCAAGGTAGACAATTCCTTATTTATTCTTAAATAAGGAACTAACTATGTATTTCTTTTGGTTTATGTAGATGATATTATTCTTACAAGTTCTTATCTAAAACTACTATGCCATACAATTGACTCCTTATAAAAAAATTCCCAATTTAAGTTTGGCAAGCTACACTACTTTCTCAGTTTGCAATTGGAATCCTACTCGGATGGAACTTTTCTAAGCTAAATTAAATACCTCACTGATTTTCTACATAAACATGACATGGCTAATTTCAAACCTTGCTCCATACTAATGCAATCCTCCACTCATTTGTTTAAATTGGTAGGTACACCTTTGCCTCAAGGAGAGATTTATAAAAAATAATTAAGGCCTTACAGTATGCCACCATAACTCATCTAGACATAGCTTACAGTGTTAACAAGTTATTTTAATTTATGTACAACCCTACAGATCTCCATTCGAAAGCACTTAAATAATTGCTCAGATGCATTCAAAGTACTCGTCATATCGGTCTCTTATATTCTGCTCAAATATCCATAACATTTTCTTGTCATGTAGATAGTGATTGGGGTGAGGACCCAATTGTCGATCTACATCAGACTATGTTATTTATCTTAGTTCTTCTTTGACATTATGACTAACTAAGAAATGATTGACATTTGCAAGATCATCAATAGAGAGTGAATATAAGGCCATAGTCAATGCCACTTATGAATTAATTTGGCTTCATGGATTACTCAAGGAACTTGGTTATCCATCATCTCTTGCTGCGGTACATCATGAAAACATTTGTGCCCTTTATTTGAGCAATAATCTTATGTTTCATGCTTGTATAAAACACATCAAATTGGACTACCACTTTGTTCGTGAACAAGTTGCTAATAGATTCTTACACCTTAATTTCATCTCCACCATGCTCAACTTGCCAATTTATTTACCAAAACCTTAGCATTTTCTCGATTTCATTCATTACTTCCACTTCTTCACTTTTGAGATGCTAATGGGTGTGTAGGGGTGATAGAACTAATGTTGGTCAAACATGACGCAGTCAACATTTAAAGCACGACATAACCATGTCGTGTCTTTATCATTGATATGTCGTGTCTATAATTTACATGTTAGACTATGGTTGGCTTATATATATCTTATCTATGTTGGTTATTAGTTTGTTATTTTGTTCTCTTCTTTAGTTCGAATTCTTGTATTCTTTGTGTCACTATAAATATGTCTTGTACTCATTTATTCATATATAAGAAATACACAATACCATTACAAATCATTTCAATTATGTTAATAAGTTACTAGGTTCAAAGCCTACCTCCCCCTTCTCCTATTGTAATTGGAAAAAAAAAGACCTAGATAAAATGGTTAAGTTGAGGTCTTGAGACTCAAAGATTTCAGGTTTGATCCTAGTAGTAAGGGCTATGCATGGGTCAGCATTCTTCAGACCTAACCTGGAAGTTGAAAAATTCAAAAAATAATTTTTTGAATTTGGCTCTAAAATTTTAAATCTCCATCCTAAATTGCTTCAAAAATTTGGAGCAAAGATTTAGAGCAAATGGAGAATTTAAATTGGTTTGTAACAAAATCAAAATTTGGAGATTTATATTAATTTTTAGTTTATATATTTAAAATTAATATTTAAAAAGTCATTATAATAAAGAAATATATATTTAATACTATATTAAATATATTATATTTAACAATAGTACTTTTTAATAAATTTTCTTTTTAAGTTTTATATTTTAATAATTTTATAGTTTGAACATATAAAATAAAATGACTATAAATTTTAGAACAAAAATTTTATTTGTAAATTTAAATTTTATTTTATGATTAAACATGTATTGAAAATTAACTATAAACAAATATTCAATTGATGAATGTGTTTATTTTATTTCAAACAATTAATTATTATTTAAAATGTCAAATATTATATGATATGTTAACATTTAATAATAGATTATCTAAAATATATTATTTAGATATAATTTATTATTAAAATGGTATTAGTATATATATATATATAATTGCTATTTGCTCTATGTGTTTTGGCCTATTACACTACTTTATCCCTGACATTTGCAAAATTATATACTATTTCATCCTTAAATAAGGACTGATGAATGTTGACTGTTTCAAATGCCAGGGATGGAGTAGAATAATAATCTTATCATGCATTACTTATTAATTTAATAATAATAATATATACATACTATTTATTTTGGTTTTGGTATAGTTTGAGATGGTTTGGTTCTCAGTTCGGAGAATTCATAATCTTTGGACCTACACTAAAAAAAAAATTTCAGGATGGTTCAATTAGGATAAAGTGAAATGATTAATGAAAATTTTTAGTTTGGATTCTCTGGAACCTATGCACATCCCTAAGTAGCATAAAAGTATTAGGTTAATGTTACTGATAATATATATAAATAGTTTACAATCAAGTCATTCTTGAGCCCATTAAATTCAGATAAAAATAAATATTATATAATTTAAATATAAATATCAAACTGTATAAAGTTAGCGCTAGCATAAAGGTAGCAAGTCACATCTAAATCTAAGATGACAATCATTTGCTAAGATTTCACTACAAAATGAGCCATGTTGAATTAAGCCACTACATTAGAAAAACTTAGGACTTTTAGTGAAGTTGTTGTAATGGAAAGTTGACATAGTAGCAATGTCAGCATATAGTACTTCTTTTGTTAAGGATGATGTATCATGGTTGTGTAATGAAATATGGACTTTTGAAATTGAAATGCCTTTTACAGTACTTGTAATATTTGCAATCTGATATAAAATAACTGGTAAATCTATTAATATATAATGCAACATAATGAGGACAAAATATATAGAAATTGATATAAAATGCATTTCATTGATTTTAATTTAGTATATGCTATAACATATTACAAATCAACCAATCTGCATATATTGACAATAATAATGCCTTATACATGTTTAGGCATATATACCACCTAAAAAGCTACTAAATCCCCTGGTGCATATTTACACTTCTATACTACCCAAAAAGCTACTAAATCCCATGGTGCATGTTTACACTTCTATACTACCCAAAAAGCTACTCATTCCCTTGTGCATTTTTACACTTCTATACCACTTAAAAAGCTACCAATTCTCATGTGCATGTTTACACTTCTACACCACTCAAAAAGCTACCAAATCTAAAGGTATATGCACTTCCACATATATTCAATATGCACATTAATATGCCAATATCTATCATCAATGAAATGGCATATGACCAAATAGTTTATCATATATATATATATATATATATATATATATATATATATATATATATATATATATATATATATATATATATATATATATATATATATATATATATAGTTGTCTCCAAGGCTAATGTGACATGTCAGTTGGTGCACTACTACTTTTAGACCCCAGCGTAACACTTTATGTATTTCCAACACTCATGCTTCCTTTATTTTTCATATGCCCTATTTTATTTTGAATATTAGCTTCCAACTGGTTGCTTATTATAGTTAGATGTCCGTCCCATCTGAGGCTAAGTGCCCTAAATCTCCCATAAGCAGGATTTCCTTTATAAGTCATTGGAGGTTGAATTGCACCAACCTTCACTAGGGTCTCTCTAGAAAATCTTGGCATTTGTTTACTTAATTTATCCACAAACATTAAGTCCTAGCAAGCAAAATTCAGCAAAATCAAAACCTAGTATCCAATTTAAATATTTGTAAAAAATAAAAATAATTCCAGTCATACAATAAAGCTTACATTTAGAGTTGCTTGTCCTTCATTAAATACAATACCATATGTTGGTTTATCAAGTTTTTATTTTTTCATAGGTGCTTTTTCTTTGGATTTCAAATTTGTAGCTCTTGCTCTTTTTCTTAAATCAGTGTTAGCATATATGGACTTGGCAAAGGTACCTTTAATGTATAAGGTAAACAAATCATTAACACGAACAAGTTTTTAATAACCTTATTACAATCTAAAATCAAAGACATACCTAAGATTGTGAGTTCATGAAACTTGAATTGGCACCTTCAAAATGTGCACATGAACTTGCCTACTGTGATGTTTCAGAATGAGCCCTAACCCTGCTATACTCTTACAACCGTCTTTATTGTGACCGCATTGAAGATATTTACTACATTTAATATGAGTCCCTTTTGTTAATAATTTTCCACTTTTTTAGGCTCATCAGGTTTCTCCTACACCTTTGAGTCCTACCACTTTTTTTCTTGAAGTCAAGTGGCTTAAGGTGAGGCAATTGATCTTTCACAACTGGCAGTAGTCCCTATATAAACCATAATATTAGTTAATTAAATATATCAAATATTAAAATATACAAGCCTTGGATTATATCAAAATAAACAATAATAAGAATAGTTACCTTTTGCATATCTGTCACTATAACTAAGCCAACTCCATTGGTTATGCCCAAATTAGATTTCAATAATTTCAAAAACCAAGTCCAACTATTCTTATTTTCAATTCTAACAACTGCCCATGTAATGGGAAACTATTGATTATTTCCATCTCTACCAATTACAATGAGAAGTTATCCACCACAATGTGTCTATAAAAAGCAACCATCCATGCCAATGATAGGCCTACACCCCTCTTTCCATTCCTTTTAAGAGACTTAAAGCATATATATAATCTTCCAAACTGTTGACTACCCATCAGAGGTTAAACTACAACAATGGTGCCTGAATTTGAAGTTCTCAACTCCTCAGCATAATCAAACAACTGAGCATAATGCTTATTATAGTTCCCCTCTATCTTTGTTAACACTTTCTTTTAGGCTCTCTTGCACATGGAATACCTAATCTCAAACTTTAATTCAGCTTTGGCCTTTTTCTTTAAATCATTTATCTTGATAGCAGGGTTTTCAGCAATATCATCTTTGAAGAAGTATGTTAGAAATTGCATATTACCTTTTTACTTGTAGTTAACTTTATGCAGCTATGCTTGGGGATGTATTTTTTCACCTTTAAGTCAGCACTACTTGTTTCCTTGCTAGCAAAACATAGCCATTGGCAATTAGGGAAACAAAATTTTGCTCTAACTCTGTCCTTTTTATTCCTAACAAAATCTATGTCAACCCCTCTAGCTATAGAATATTTGGTCATCACAAACTTAAATTCCTTTGCATCCTTGAATACAAGACCAACAAAAAATGTTGGCACCTTAACAGATAGATTATACATTAATTTCTTTGATTTCTTCCTCCTAATTGTACTATTACCTTCCCCATCTGTTTCTTCTTCATAACTATCAAATGTATAGTCATCATGGTACTCTTCATCAGTTCCAATCTCTTTAGGAATTCCACTACTATTTATAGCTACATTGGCATGCACTTCTTCAGTAATTGGTACATCATAATCAATTTCTTCCTTAGTTTTATTTTCTATTTTAGCTATTTTTTCTTCCACATAACTTTTCTTTTTAGCTCTAGTAATCATTAAATCATCATCATTTTCTTCTGTACTTGAGTTATTCTCTCCATTAATCATAAAATCTTCAATATCATTATCATTCATTTCAGATTCATGCATTGCAGGTTCCTCCATTACAAGGTTCTCCACTATTGCTTGCTGGACCTCACCCATTACATCAATCAAATGAATAACATCTGCTTCAACCGGTACATCAATCCCATGCTCACAATACATTTCTACATTCTCTCTATCTTTCATTGTATTTAGCAAATCAATCATCCCATTTTCATCACCAAAAAACCTCAAATCAATAGCTAAATTACCTCCAAGTTTAAGCCAAAAAAGCCTAGGATTTTGGCAATATCTTAACAATTTCACCATTTTAACTATCCTTATATAGTGCAATTTATCTATATCATAAACTAGAAAAATTTTAACTTCCCCATTAACGTACCATAACACTGCGTCCCTAAAAAAGGTTCCCGTATCAACTCGCTGGCCAAAAAATCCAGAAATGAACTTTCTGGCTTATTTAATTAGCAACTTGAGATAAATGAATAAAAGACCCCAAAATTGACCAATTATTTTGTTGTATGATTTTTGGGATTATTGTCTTTTTCTTGTTTTTATTTTTATTGTCTTTTATAATAACACTACATCATATCATAATAAACAAAACACAAGAATCCCAAAAACACCCATTTCCCAAAACCAACATAACTTCTCACAAAACATAAAAAAATAGTCAAAATATAAAAAATAAACAACACCATAACAAGCATATGTAAACTGCTACTAATCTTCATCTTGTGCAGAATTTCCTTGCTAGTCGTCATGGAGTTAAAACTAAAAATTCTTACTTTTAAGAAACAAAAATAAAAATAAAGATTTTGGCATTAAGGTAAGAGTAGGAGCAGCTAGAAATGATCACACACACACATACATAGATGTATATGAATATGGTATATAAAAGGCATGATGGCTTTGACTAAACTACAAGTGACATGCCTGTGACTTTATACATAACTCCTGCATCCTTTTCTTCATCTCTTCTTCTAAATCTAATAACATGTTCTTGCTAATGACCTTTATTTATCACCATTATTATTTTCTCACTTGCTTTTTTTTTTCCTTATAATCTGTTTTGGTTAATAAGTGAATCTGTGAATGTATAACCAACAACTATTAAATGAGTTATTAGGAAACCTTTTATCATCTTTATAATTATATTCAACTTGAACCGAATTAGTTAAGTTAATGTAAGATGAAAATTCATACATGTTTGTTGGTAAAACAATGTTTTATAGAGAGGTATAAATGGTAATAAATTTAAATTTTGAGTTCAAATTTTTTATATGAAAAAATATCTATTATGAGAGTTTGATAGGAGATACTAAGAGTATCAAATGAAAAAAAAAATGCAATGTTAGTTATTTTCTTATTTTTTATTGATATAATTAATTTTTATTCAATTTAAAAGAAAATAACATTTCTTTAATAAATAATATATGAATACTTAGATTGTGTTTTTTTTTGTCTAAACGAAAGGGTTGATATATTAATGTATTTGTCACGACTCAAAACCAAGAGTCATAACTGGTGCTAGGGAACGAGAATACTTTCGAATTCGGAACCCATATTAAGCCTTGAAAATAAAATCACATACAATAAACAAATAAAAATATCATAGAATTAAAATTTAAATCAATATAAAATTAAATACTTAAATGTCATTTCATAAAATAAAAATATTCATACAGTATTCAGATATAGGTTTCTTACTAAAATAACATTCTACTGATACAATACACTAATACTGTAGTTTTTAAATACAAATAAAGTTCAGATAAATAAATTACATAATCTAGCTAAGGCTAAGGAAGTTCGGCGTAGAGGTCTACTACTGAGGTCTAATGACGAGGAATCTCCTGAAAAAAATATTGAGGGGCGTCAGACCTCACTGAGTGAATTATTATAATATATATACATGCAATCTAAATCATATACAATTAGGCATCAATATAATAATATACATATACACGCATTTTCCATAGATGCTAAACTCCGCTTTTATATATGTAATAAATGCAGAAAATATTTATTTAAAAGAATGATCAAATAGCACTCTAGATATCCACAACCTCAATCAAAATATCTCATTAGCCATCAGGCTAACTTAATTCAAAAATAATTCTCTTATTCCATTTTGGATAGTAGACTAGCCTTGAGAGACTAAGTCAATCGAGCTCCTGCAGTCTCATTGTTAGTGTGATTGGCCTTGAGACACTAGGTCAACCAAGCTCCCATAATCACACTACTAAATCACATCAATTCTTAATAATCGATCAATCAAATGTCACCTTAAATGATTTAATAACTCAACCCTAAAATCTATCGCACTGGTACGTACATGATCATAGTGCAGCTCACTAGGTAGCATGTTCTATCGATATCCTTCATATAAAGTCACATATATATATATTGGAAATAATAAAATGTAACATTTAAAACATAATGGCATTCTTTTGAAAAGAATATATCACTTATATACTAAACATATACCATAAATATACCAAATAAATATTCTAAACTTATGTTAAATATACTGAATTTATACGAAACAAATACTAACATGTATATGTTGCATATATACAAAAGATATACAAAAAATATACCTAGCATACATGTTTCATATATAGCAAGTATAACAAAAATAAACCAAAAGTATACCAAATCATTTAATAAAATAAATCATATTTAAACATATAATGAAAATGTGAAAATCCTTATTCATGCATCCTATATGCAATGCATAGATAGAATAATAACTCACAAGTTTGCACTCCTCGAGACTGACTCGACGGTTCTGGTCCAATAGACTTTAGTCTCGGTGCAGATAGAAAAATAAATAATAATAAAATCAAAATAAATTATAACTTATACTTCTACAAATTCTAAAGAAAGACTTGATCTAAGAATTCAAAAACTCAATCAAAACACAAAGACTCAGGATAGACCTGACATCACATTTTACGAGAATTCTATAAAAAAAATAATAGAGTTTCCTTTGTAAAACGAACATCTCTCTACTAAAAAATAGAGCCGACCTTGCAAGAAAATGTACTTTTTACGAGAATTCTTTAAACATTAAAACTTTAAAATCTATATAAAATAATAAATGTAATAAAAATCATTAAAATATATAAATATCCATAAATAGTCACAATATAATATATTTAAACATTAAAATAGTAAATATAATTATTTTCACAATAATAAAATAAAAATCTCAAATAATTATATAATATGAATAAAAATCCAATTGTTCAATTATTTAGCATAAAATAGTAAAATTCACAATTAATTCCTCAAATAGGTTATATATATAATAAAAATAGTTAAAACCCCTTTTAATCACAAAAATAGTAAATAATTTATTATTTGATTATAATTTTTGAAAATTAGTATTAATTAGTTAAAAATAGTAAATAATTTGTAAAAATTATTTTAATACCAATTATTATCCAAAATTATTTAAAACATATTATTTAACAATATTTTCAACAAAAATACACATTTAACCTATAAATCCAATATTCACATAATATTAAAAATAATCCCAAAAATTATATAAAATTACTAAAAGTTATTTTATCAAAACTAAAATTACTAACTAAAATTAATAACACTACTTTAACCAAATTTCCATCCAAAATAATAAATTAACATAATTAACAAAAATTCAATTTTTTTAATATTAAAATATTCAAAAATACCCATAAATCAAATTAATTCAAAAAAATAAAAAAAAATTATATTTAGGAAGATTAAGTTGCATATAACAACATTTCTTAAGGAAATTCTCAAGAATCAAACAAGAACAACCTTAAAAAAATAAAACCTAAAAATAAACATACACTAAACTTAAAGAAAACTCACAATCAAAGAGGTTTAAGCTTAAACCAAGCTTGGAAATGGAATCCTCGTAGCTCAAGGAGTCTAGAGAGTCCAAGAGCGTGAGCTTTGGTGGCCGAAAAAGCTACCGGTGTTCATGGAGGTTCCTTGTTGCCACTGTTGATCTAGGTGGTTTTTGCTGTGCTCCAGGCACCTTGAAAGTGGCTGTCGATGGTTAAAAGAGGCTAGAGGTGATGGTGGTAGGTGGTGGTGCAGGTGGTGGCTCTGATGAGGGCTGGGTGGTGCTGCAAGTGTGATGGGAAGACAAAGGAAGAAGAAAGAAAATAAGGGGGGAGAAAAAAAAGAAACCCAATTTTCTTTATATATATATACACACACACACACACACACACACAACACATGCAATAATAAGAATAATAACGATAATAATAATAATAATAATAATAACAACAACAACAACAACAACTTTAATATATTTTTAAATAATAAAACTTCCAAATAAATGGTTCTACATAAGAAAATATTTAACTTAAAATAACGAATACTAGTCACAAATAATTATAACATAATAATATTATTAAACAAATAAATAATACTTAACAATAAACTAACTTTTAAATCTGAATAAAATAATCATAATAAATATAAATTTTAAATATTATTAACACTGCATATCCCAAAATATATTTTAATAATTTAAAAATATTGGTTCATTACAATCTTCCCCCTTATAAGAATTCATCCTCGAATTCAATTAAAAGAACATAAAAAAGAATTTATCGAGGAAAGAGGTAAAGATAGGCAACTCGCATCTTAGCTTCTATCTCACAAGTATGCTCCTCCACGTTATTGCTTCGCCACAACACCTTGACCATCGAAATCTACTTTGAACGCAACTAACGAACTTGATAATCCACTATCGTGATTGGCTCCTCCTTGTACGTCAGGTCTTCGTTCAGCTCCACACTATCAGGCTACAACACATGTGAAGGGTCTAAAATATACTTCCTTAGCATTGAGATATGGAACACTGGATGCACTTGAGATAGATTCAGAGGCAAAGCCAACCGATATGCAACCATGCCCACTCTCTATAAAATCTCGAACTATCCAATATATCTCGGTGTCATGACCCAAACTGGGAGTCATGACCGGTGCTAAGGAATAATAATTCTTTCGAATATGGAACCCGTAGCAAGCCTTAAAAATAAAAAAAAACATATAATAAATGAATAAAAATTCCTAGAATTAAAATTTAAATCAATATAAAAATAAATATTTAACTGTCATATCATAAAGTAAAAATATTTCCATACAATATTTAAAGAAAGGTCTCTTACTAAAATAACATTCTACATATACAAAGCACTATTACTACAGTTTTCTAGAATACAATAAAAGTTTAGATAAATTATTTACATAATCTAGGCGAGGCTAAAGAAGTCTGGCGTAGAGGTCTACTACTAAGGTCTGACAACAAGGAATCTCCTTAAAAAATATTAAGGGGAGTCAGACCTCACTGAGTGAATTATTATAATATATATACATGCAATCTAAAACATATCTAATTAGACATCATTATATATATATATATATATATATATATATATATATATATATATATATATATATATATATATATATATACATACATGCATTTCACATATATGCTAAAATCCACTTTTATATTTATAAATACAGAAAACACTTATTTAGGTGAAGGATCAAATAGAACCCTAAACCAATCGTAACATCAAACAAATACCTCATTAGCCATGGAGGCTTACTTAATTCTAAATAAATTCTCTTATTCCATTTTGGAAAGTAGACTGGCCCCGAGACACTAAGTCAACCGAGCTCTAGCAGTCTCACTGTCAATGTGATTAGCCCCAAGACACTAGGTCAACCAAGCTCTAGCAACCATACTATTCACTCATATCAAATCTCAATAATCAATCAATCAAATTTGCCTCAAATAATTCTCACAATACAGACTCTAAATTTTAATGAACCGATATGTACACAGTCCTAGTGCAGCCCACTAGGTAGCACGTTCTATTAATATCCTCCGAATAAAATCGTATATTTATGAAAAATAAATAAATGCATAATTAAACATAAATGACATTCATATGAAAGAAATATAACATATATATACCAAAAAATATACTGAATATATTTCAAGTATATATATGCTACATATAACCAAAATCAACTATAAATATACCAAAATATGCTAAAAGTATACCGAAATATACTAAACCATTTAATGAAATAATTCATATCAAAACATAATTAATTATAGTCATGCACTATATGCAATGTATATATAAAATAATAACTCACAAGTTTGTGCTCCTCGAGATTGGCTCAACGGGCCTGGTTTGATAGGCCTCGGTCTTAGCACAGCTAGAAAATAAATAATAATAATAATCAGAATAAATTTCTAAATTATACTTCTAAGAATTCTAAAGGAGACTCAATCTAAGAATCCCAAAACTCAGACAAACACAAATATTCAGGATCGACCCGACATCATGTTTTATAAGAATTCTACCAAAATTTTTGTAGAAACTCCTCTATAAAATTGGGTAATTTCCAGATGACGCTGATAGGAAAGAGAGAATATCCCTACAAATGTTATCTCCATAATTCATAAGTCAGTCATAATGGGATGCTATACAAAAGAATATCGACTGGGGTACACCTCAGATGTGTTAATAAGGATGAATCCTGAAAGCTTATAGAGGCGAATCACGAAGGAGTATGCAGGCCACACATGAATGGGACAATCTTAGCAAAGAGAATAGCTCATCAAGGTTACTTTTGGCTCACCATGGAAGCAAATTGCATTAGATTTATGAAGAAATGTCACAACTGCCAAATTTATAGTGACGTCAGCCACTTACCATCTATGGAACTTCAGGGATTGACTTCTCCTTGGCCATTTACTATATGGGGGATTGACATCATAGTAGAGGTAAGGCCAAAAGCATTTAATGGTCATCAGTATATTATTGTGGCTATCGATTACTTCTCCAAATGGGTTGAGGCTGAATCTTATGCTACTGTGGGTTCGAAACAAATGTCGAGGTTCATCGAGAAGAACATAATCTACAAATATGGTTTGCTGCACCATATTATTAGAGATAATGGGGTTCAATTTTGAGCAAAAATGGCTACGTTGTTGAAAGACTACAACATCGAGCACCACCAATCATCTCCGTATAGGCCATAAGCAAATGGGGTGGTGGAAGCAACTAATAAGAATATGAAAAAGATCATGGCCAAGATGTTAGAGAATTATCAAAATTGGGTAGAATACTTACAATTAGCATTGTGGGGGTACCGAACCATTGCCAGAACCTCAACAGGGGTCACTCCGCACTCAATTCATAGATGTGAGGCCGTTTTACCCCGTGGAGGTTGAGATAAGGTCATTGCGAGTCCTGCTAGATTCTAAGCTCCCCGAGTATCAGTTGGTGGAGAGTCGATTAGCTTAGTTGACATTGCTGGATGAAAAGAGGATGAAAGCTAGGTATCATTCTCAATTGTATAAAAAAAGAATAGCTCAAGCCTACAATAAAAAGATCAAGCCAGGAAAGATCCAAGAAGGGGATTTGGTGTTGAAGCTTATAAAGTCAATTATAACCCATCCTCAAGGGAAATTAAAGCCAAATTAGGAAGGACCATATCTGGTAAAGAAGTTTTTTTTGAAAGGTGCTGCCATTTTGTTTAATATGGAGGGAAATAAGTTTAAAGAGTCCGTCAACCTAGACAAACTTAAGAAAAACTTCTTGTAAAAAGTCTCGCTAGGGAGAACCTCGAAAATAGGCTATTTAGGAAAAAAATTAGAGACTAAAGAAAAAGAGACCTACTGCATTAAAAACCTCAAAGAGGCAGTCCAGGCAAAAGTTAAGGACATGTAAAAGGAAAGAGAGAGATGCAAAATGGTTAGTTGGAAAACTTGCAAGGGCAAGACAACTAAGAAAATGAGATATATCATAAGCGAAATGTATATATGTATTATGCTTAAATTGAATGAAATAGATTGCTTTAATTACTGTTAAGCATTGCATAAAGTGTCTGTTACAAGCTGTTTAACTAATAAAAGGGAAACTAAATCTAACAAAAAAGGGAAAATAATGACTTAATTCCATGAGCTAATTTTATTTGCTTTTCTTTTGTTGGTCACCCCAAAAGCTCAATACTTGTAACTCTCTTGTTCTCTTCTTTCTAATAAATTCATCTATTTTCGTCTGTTGCAAATAGACCCATATTTTTTTAATAATCATTAGTAGTTTAATCTCCATTATAGTCACAGTTTCTCTTAATGGTTCTTTGAGGCCCAATTGCCACCAAGTGGTCTAGGAATTTTTGAGAAAGGGGTCCTAGTTTGAACTCATGAACTAATTCTACAATTAGTTATTTATGACTGTATTGACGACAAAGGCGGGCTGGATTATGAAAGGTGGCAAAATGAAGACTGGCAATCGGAATGCAATATGTATAGGACCAGATAGTCATATGCTACAATCTCCACCAAGGGCACATCCAGCGGATTAAAGTGTCAAGAAATGTTGATAGCCAGCTATAAACATCTGCCAAAATGGGGTGTAGCTTCCTTGTTCGGTAATGTTTGGCCTTATAATGCCTAATGTCTTGAGGGGGTTCAAGCAGATTCAATTTTTCATAAAGCCACATCTGTAAATTGACAAATGATTAGGTGCAAATAATAGGACAATTGAAAGTCAAGAATTGACACAAGAGAGCTTACCTCGAATAAAAAGGGACTTCCGGAGAATCATCGTGTTTCTGTGAATTTGTCCAGTCCAATAATAGTTTTTGCTAGAATGAGAGAGAAGGGATTAAACCTTGATTCCACCTAATAAAGAATGGAAAGGACCTTCAAATCACAGTGTCCAGAGGAAGAAACCAGTAGAAACTGGGCATCCAAACAGAGAGCTATCATATAGGGCCAATGAGTTTCTTCTTTATCCATACCCATGGTGATCTTGAGGAAGGGTTCTAATATGATTTCTAAGCTGAGAATGCAGTGAGAAGAGGGCCATGGTGGAAGGTAGAACATATGCACTAATTGGTATTGAATGGAGTGAGGGTTTGGGTTCTCAAGGTTAGGAATTACAAGTCGGCAAGTGGAATCTATGTGATGATCGAGAATTGCTTTGAATTCCTCTGATAGGGGACATATTTCCACTGTGTTGAACCAAAAAACATGGTTCTAGGGGTCCCAAAACTGAGCCATGGCATGAAGGAAAGGAAAATTGATCCTCCTAGCATGTACTGATTTGAAGACTGAAAAGTGGAACGGTTCTAACCTAGCCCAAGACCTGTTATCCAAAATTTTTAAGATCAGTTGTAGCAGTTTAAGACTCCGTTCAGTCATGGTTCAAGCTTTTAAGGGTGCCTAGAGAGAGAAATTAGAGGTTAGGGACAAAGGTGTCTTAAGAATAAGGCTGGGCTATTGTTTTGAGTTTTTAAAAGGGTAGCACCACCTAATGATGAGGCAATAATCTCATTAAAGAGGTGTTGCCTCAACACCAAGAGGCGATCACCTTTTCATTAGGAAGCTATGAGGCAATTGCCTCTTTAGCAATATCAGTTGTTAAGCTTCATCGAACTATATGATCTTAGTAAGTGTAAATCAGAGTGTAGTGGGTCAGATCCACACACATGTAATCATTGAAATCAATTCGCATGTAAAAGAATAAATTTAATTGAGATAAAAGTCAAATTATGTAAACAATTCATCTAAAAAAAGAGAATAGAAAAGTGTATGTGTTCACTGTCCAAGCTAGATAAATCAGCTAAAAAGGGGAAATGACAATTTGTAGGCCCTGGTACATCAAGTGTCCGATCCAGCACCCTTAGGGTCATCCCCTCCCCTAGCGCCACTGCCACTCCCATCCTCATCGATCTGGAACACATCAATTTGGCACTCAAGAGTGGCGATCCTTGCCCTGCTAGCCTCATCACAGTCCTGCTCAAATAAATTACAGATTAGTGAATCATGCGAGCATGCATAAATGTAAGGAATAGAAAGATTCTTACACTCTATTGTTGGGTGACCTCTAGTATATAGTCTCTCTTAGCTTCTATCATGTGATACATGTATAGGTCTTGCTCCAGAGAAATATGCATTATTAAATGAATGTTAGAACTAGTAGATGGGCTAAGAATAATAATGAAAGCAGGTCAAGAGTGAACTTGCATGAGTGGCATCACCAAGGGTGCATGCAAGTATTAGATCCTCATCCAGAGTTAAAAAATGATGAGACAACTCTCCAAGAGGGACCCAACATTGAGCTGAGGGGTCAGGGACATGAATGAAGCTGCCGAGAATGAACTGAGAACTAGGGGTGGTAGGTGGCCTGGCCTACTCTGCATTCACCGAAGTCTCCTCCTTACTATGGTCCAAGCGATGCCTAAGGGTTTCTCTCTCTCTCACTCGAGATCTAGCTTGAGGCATAAGACTAGAGGGTGCAACCTAAAGGTAATAAAAGGAAAGCATATAAGAACACAACTAGTTCTTAAAGTAGGAAAAAGGTGATAGGGATATACCTGGAAGGTAGAAGCGACATGGAAGGGGACAGTCAGCAGAAGGTGAGCCCGAACAAACTACACATATCAGCTCTTCACACAGACTGTGTAATCCAGAGTCGCTGAGCCTGTGATAGCTTGAGAGAGGTCCTCACCCTCCAACTCATGCTCCCAAAGCATGCTATCATGGGGAGACCTGGGAACCCATCTCGCTCTAGCGCCTCCCCTTCAGTTCATGACCCACTCACCAAGATACTAGGCCTAATACCCAAGACCACCAAGGAGTACCCTCTTCTGGGCTAGGGGCCTGGAATGAGTCATCTCAATATTCCAGCTATCCTCAGGCCCCCATAAGTCATTTTGAATTTGTAAAAGGTGGAAACATTAGCAAGTAAGTAGGTTAAATTTGTATAAATTGCTAATGGAAGAGTTTGTGTTTTGTAGGTACCGCATCCTGTGTTAGGGAGTTCAGGTGCTGCTTGTGAATATGCACCCAGGCGAGATGCCTCTTCAGGACACAACTAGCACCCCATCTGATGATAGCTGGGAGGTGATCCCCCACTCGCTGCACACCTATAAGTAGCTCCAACTCCAAAGCCCAGACATATCAAGAAAGTCAATTAGTCATTGTAAATAAGTGGAGACAAGAACAAGTCAAGAGAGGGGAGAGTCATAACTTATTAGGACGGTGTGCCAAAAGCCATAAAATCTCTTGGCCCCTCAGACCACCTTGTCCATGCTCTAATACAGATACGCAATAGCACAACTACCCTAGTCAAATATGGATAAGTGATCAAGATCTCGGAGAGCTGGTAGGAACATTAGATTAATCGAGCTAGTGGTGTTGGCAAAGAAGGTGGTGCCGAGTAAGTAGAGCAGGAAAGCCCTCACCACCTGATCAACCTCACAAGGAGTGACCATAGTTGTAGCCTACTCATAAGTATAAAAGCTCTTAATCGAGTTGACCTTGAGGGTATGAGTCCCCTTTATATCTGGAATCATGCCTAAAAGTCACTCGATGTATACACCCTTCTTTAGATACAGTTGGTGTAAGCTCGTATCAAAGAGGATGGGGTCTCTAGCACAGGTGATCCCTGTAATAGCAGTAAATGACACCAGATCCAAAGTGAGCTCACCAAATGGGAGGTGGAAGGTATGGGTCGTGTCGAACCACCTCTCTATTAGTGCATGTGGTGGTTGGTAGTCTATACGCCCCTACTCAGAAGGAAGTGAGAGTACAAAGTCCTCAAATCCAGTCTCCTAAATCTGATCCATCTAATTATTAGTCAGCTTGCTATAAAGAACTCAGGCCCAATGGAAATTCCCAACACCTTTAAATGTCTGTGCATCATGCTAGAAGAGAAATAGGGAAGTTAAATTTATGCATTTCATTATCATAGAAGAATTTCAGAATGAATGAGCATATAACTAACATGGATCGCCCTACTGATGAAGCATGTCGCCTCATTATTGAAGCGATCATCTCTTCAAAAAGGTGACAACCTTTAATCTGCAGCAGAGGCCATCATCTCTTTAGGAGAGGCGTATCGCCTCATTGATAAGGTGATCACCTCATTAATGAGATGATCGCTTCATCAAAGAGGCGATTGCTTCTGCGAAACACAAACAACAACGATTTTTATTTTTATTTACATTAAAATGGAAAAATTCATATTTGTTTAATCTAATCATGCTTTAGAATGATAAATTCACAAGAATAATCACTAACCTGATGTAATTTGTAGGAAAAATAAAAAAAATAGGTATTGACCTCTCCAGATGCAGATGAATAGATATGGGACCCTTGGTCCGCTAAGAGAGGAATCAAGCCTCCCCGCATCAATCCAAGGCTCCGAGAAGCGCTAGTGGAGGGTGGGATGTGATCCCACTCAGGTACAGGAGGTATCCTCTCATTTTCCATTATTTAGAAAAGGGAGAGAAGTATAGAAAGTATAAAGGAGAAAGAGAGAAGAGAAGAGACAAGAAAAGAAAAAAAATGGGAAAATGACAAAAAGTATGAAAGAGAAGAAGGGAAGAAAATTTATCTTTTACAGTAGGTGGAAGTTTAGGGTTTTGGAAAAAAAAGGGTCACTATTTATGTGTGTTGGGAAATTGAAGTTCAAGAATAAAAGTTGTCTAAGCGAAGTTTTAGCAAGATTTGGGCCAAGAAAACCCGAGATTCGCACTTTTTAGTTCAACAAAGATTAGGCCAGGGAAACCCGAGCTTCATGTTTTCAGTTGAATGATGTGTGGACCAGAAAAACCCAAGTGTTATGCTATAGCAAGACAAAGGGTTATTCGGGTTTGAATCCCCAAAGCTCAAAGACAAGGCTATTCAGGTTTGAATCCCTGAAGCTCAAAGACAGGGCTATTCAAGTTTGAATCCCCGAAGCTCAAATACTGAGATGACTATTCGGGTAATATCCCTAAATTCTGAAGCAAACAATAACCGGACTAGGAAAACTCAGAAGTTTGTATCCCTGGAGAAGTAATGATCAGACCAGAAAAATCTGAGAATCACATCCCCAATGATAATCAAGCCAGAAAAACCTAAGAACCGAAGTCAGTGCAGTGACGATCGAACTAAGAAAACCCAAAAATCATATCCCTAATAGTAATCGAGCCAGGAAAACTCGAGAACCGAAGTCGGTATAATGATGATCATACCAAGAAAACCCAAGAATCAAGTTTTAATGTAGTGATGATTGAGCTAGGAAAACTAAAAAATCATGCCCCTAGTGGGTTGGCCAGGTGACAATTGGATCAGGAAAATCCAAAGGTCAAGTCCCCAGTGGAATTGTAATTGGGTCAAGAAAACCCAAGGTTAATCATCTTCAAATAACTTATCAAATATTAATGAGTGGCTTATTGGGTCAGGAAAACTCAAGGATCATGGTCACATTTGAAAATTAAAGAATCCATTTCTCGAGTGAAACTCGAGAGCCAAGTATGTTACTGATATTATTTATTTGTGTGTTGTTGTGCATGTGATTTTTTGAAAAAGGTCATTGCATGCATTTGATTTTTTAAAAAATTAGGGGGCAAACTATAGACACTCGATTCGATCAGCCCATGTTAGGGGACAAATTAAGGATGCTCAGTTTGATCGACCCGTTGTTAAGCCCAATGATGAGAATGTGAAACTTGGACACAAGAACAAAACCTGAATCCCTAATTAGAAATGGACTTAAAAGCCTAAAATCCTCAAAAGCCAAAGACTTAGCTCAATTTTCCAAAAATAACTTGGGCCTGTTGGGCCTAACATAGGCCTAGGCCAAAGGGTCGTCACCTCAGTGCAATGAGGCGATCGCCTCTTTGGCTACTGCTGTAGAGATGATTACCTCATTGTAGAGGCACCGCCTCTATGACAAACCACTTGTAACTGCATTAAATGCAACTGTAGCCATGGTGTCCAAGTGGTATGGGCCCCATACCCTCAAACTTGATTTTACGTAAAGAAGAGATTTGGGGGGGGGGGAGAGAAAGGCAATGAGGGTTCATGATGGGCTAGAGAGCCTAGGGGCATGGGAAAGGTAGGGGATAAAAAGAAAAATGGAAGAAAAAAAGGGGGAGATCCATTTGAAAAATAAGAAAAAAAAGAGAAGGGAAAAGCTCTGAAAAAATATAGAAATAGATGTCCTTGAGAGAAGAGGTAGAATCCAACAAAAGCAAGTTCACAATCCTTCAGAGAGAAAGGGGAAAAACTTGTGTTAAAGTGAAATTCATACCCAAGTAGAGATCACACTCAAAAGCACATCTCTGAGGGTCCATTATTTTGGTAAAACTTTGCATCCAAATATACTTTTTTATAACTTCATCATTTGTGTGTTTAGTTTGTATGTGACTAAGTTGTTAGTATACTTTAGGTATATTTCAGGTTTATTTCATTTATTACACTACCTCATTGATCTTATGTAGTTATAATTTAGCACCTGTTGGATGCATGTGTGTATGTATTGCTGGCTTAGGGTAGAAGTTTGATTGTTTTGAGAGTCGAGCTAGCCTATTGATTAGGCGACACCTCAATCACCTCTTCACAAAGGTGATCGCCACATTGATAGGTTGACCAGCTATTTGGCTCTTCTCCCTTTATGAAATTCCATATAATGTTCACTTCACATGCTCTTTCCACCTTTGTACATAATTATTTCATTATATAATGATAATTATTTTGATTATTTAAGGGTTTTTTTTAGTTAGTAACATGAAAACCCTTTTTAAAACATTATTTGTAAATATTTTTATGTATAATATTGTGTTTTGTAAGAGGAAACTAATTTTATGTTATTATAGGAATTACTTGATGATCCATATCATTGAGTAGTCACTTTCATTAGCTAATTCCTTAGACCATTGTGCTTGTGTAAATAGTTTGTTACTAGTTTACTTTTGTTATACGTATGGTTTATTTTTTATATGTTATTCTTTTATTTTGTCTAAAAGCATTGTAATCCCTAATCCCTTTCCCTATTTGATTCAAATGTATGATTGTAAATTATTACTTATTTTATTTTTGTTGAATGTTGGGACTTAAAAGCATGAAATTGAATTAATATGAAAACTTGGACTTAACTATAAAATTTGGAAATTATTCGAAGGCAATTATAATACATGTGGTAATAAGGAAATAATTAAATAATTAAAAGTAATAAAACACAGAACACAAATGGAGGCCAACCACAAGGTTGGGTGAGCATTCAAATGCTCATACCTAGTTTCTGAGCCGGTTATTTGACAATGGCTTCTGGTAACCTTCATAGAATCCAGTTGTTGTATAGTGTGTCCTAGTTTTTATCCGAGTGGTGACTCCATCTCCGAATAGACCTAAGACCTATATCATATTTCTAAGTGGGCCTCGAGCCCATATAGTGTTGTGGTCGCCAAACACTTAGGCACGCACTACCCTGCCGCTTACACTAATATATCTCAGTGCTAGCTTCCACTTCTTGCCAAATCTCATCACACCCTTCATCGGAGACACCTTCAGAAACATATAGTCTCCAACCTGGAATTCCACATCTCTACGTCTCAAATCTGTATAGCTATTCTGTCTGCTAACTGTGGCCTTTAATCCCCTTTTAATCATAGCAACCTTCTTAGCAACATCCTGAACCATCTCAAGTCCACTCAACACTCTCTCTCCAATCTCATCCTAAATCAAAGGATATTTACACTTTCTTCCGCACAAAGCCTCATACGGTGCCATCCCAATACTTCTATGGTAGCTATTATTATATGCAAACTCTACAAGCGGCAAATGATCATCCCAACTACCTCTCAGATCCAATACACACATCCTCAACATATCTTCAAGTGTTTAAATCGTCCTCTCAGACTGACCATCTGTCTGAGGGTGAAAAGTAGTACTGAAATCAAGCCTGGTACCTATTGCTTCTTGTAACTTCTGCTAAAAATGAGAGGTAAACACTGAACCTCTATCAAATACAATGGACACAGGTACTCCATAAAGGCACACAATATGCTTAACATATAGCTTCACCAATTTAGCTACATAATAGGTGGCTTTAACAGGCAAGAAATGAGCAAACTTAGTGAACCTATCCACAATCACCCAGATGGAATCGTATCCATCCTTCGAATGAGGTAACCCAACCACAAAATCCTAAGAAATTCTCTCCTATTTCCACTCAGGAATAGGCTTCTGATGTTCAGCTTTCACTTATTGACAAGTCAAGCACTTAGAAACAAAATCAGCTACATCATTTTTAAGTTCATCCCACCAATACAAGTCTTTGATACTATAATACATCTTAGTGACACCCTGATGTATATTGTAGGCTATAGAATGTGCTTCCTTAAGGATCTCTTCTCGTAAATTATCCACATAAAGAACGCACAACCTACCACTGATCCACAAAACACCTTCCTTATTAAGTGTGAAATCAGTGAACTTCCCTACACGAATATTCTCTGCAAGCTCTGCTAGAATAGGATCTCGGCCCTGAGCTGCCTTAATCCTATCTCTCAGCACTGATCAAACTTTAAATTGAGCTAACAATCCACCAAATATGCTAATCTTCATCATCAGACCTTGATCCACTAACTGGTGTAACTCTTGGATCAATGGTCTCCTCTCCACACTGATGTGAGCAAGACTACCTAAGGACTTCGTACTCAAGGCATCTGCTACCACATTAGCCTTGCTTGAATGATAAAGAATCTCGTAACCATAGTCCTTAAGGAGTTCTAACCATCTCCTTAGCCTTTAATTCAGATCTCTTTGTTAAAAAATGTACTTAAGGCTCTTGTGATTTGTGAAAATCTCATAAGTCACCTCGTACAGATAATATCTCCAAATCTTCTGAGCAAAGATCATTGCAACCATCTTTAGGTCGTGGGTAAGATAATTCTATTCATGCTTCTTCAACTTCCTTGAAGCATGAGTTATCACCCACCCTACCATTCTGCATTAACACACAACCTAGGCTGCCTCTAGAGGTATCATAATACACTATGAATTTATCTACTCCATTAGGCAAAGCTAAAACTGAAGCTGTGGTCAACTTCTCCTTCAGCAATTGGAAACTATTCTCATAAGCATTTGACCACTCAAAGTTCACATTCTTCTAAGTCAAGCGAGTCATAGGAGCCGTAATTCTGGAAAAATCCTACACAAATCTCCTATAATACCCAGCTAAACCCAGAAAACTATGAATCTCTATGATTGTAATTGGTCTGGGCCACTCAGATATTGTCTCGATCTTCTATGGATCAACCTAGATACCATCTTTAGACACTACATGTCCAAGGAATGCAACACTCTCCAACCAGAAATCACACTTTGAGAATTTAGCATAAAACTGATGTTCTCTTAGTGTCTGCAGTATAGTCCTTAAGTGATATACAAGCTCCTCCATACTCTTCGAATACACCAGTATATCATCAATGAAGACTACTACAAACTAATCCATGAATGGTCTAAATACCTTATTGATCAGATCCATAAAAGTAGCCGGTGCATTGGTTAACCCAAATGACATCACCAGAAACTCATAGTGACCATATCGAGTACGACATTCCATTTTAGGAACATCGACTTCACTAATCCATAATTAATGATAACTTGACCTCAAGTCAATCTTAGAAAAGAATTATGCACCTTAAAGCTAATCAAACTAATTATCTATCCTTATGAGAGGATACTTGTTCTTCACTGTCACCTTGTTCAACTCTTTGTAATCAGTGCACAGTCTCAGGGTACCATCCTTCTTCCTCACAAATAGGACTGGTGCACCCTAAGGAGAAACACTAGGTTTGATAAAACCTTTATCTAGTAATTCCTACAACTACTCCTTCAACTCTTTCAACTCTGCAGGAGCCATTTTGTAGGGCGGCGTTGAAATATGAGTAGTGCTTAGAACCACATCTATACATAACTCAATCTCTCTGTGAGGTGGTAAATCTAGCAACTCCTCAGGAAACTCATAGGCAATAGAAACATCTATGGGTGACAACTTCTCCTTAGAAGTATTATTGACTAATGCTAAATATCCCTGACAACCCTTCCTTAGCATCTTCCTAGCCGTGATAACGGAGATGAGATTCTGAGGTGCAAAACTCGTATCACCCTTAAACTTAAACTTTTATTTATCTAGAATTTTGAAAATCACCTCTTTACTGCGATAATCCACAATGATATAGTGTTGAGACAACTAATCCATACCTAGAATCCATCGAACTCCATCACATCCAACAACACTAATTCTGCTAACAGTTCTCTTCCTCTGATAAACACTGGACAACCAGAAAGAACAACGTCAGTGTGCAAAAAATTGCTTAGAGAAGTGGCAACAAACAAAGGAAAAGCCATCCTTGAAGTTTGTTAACACAACTTTGAAGCAAAAACAAGGGATATGAAGGAGTGTGTGGCACCCGGATCAAACAAAACCCAAGCATCCAAGTAACATACAGGAATAATACCTACAATAACAACATTAGATGTCTGAGCATTCTACTGAGTAAGGTCGAAAACCCTAGCCTGACCTCTATCTCCCTGTTGACTGGTAAAAGCCTAGCCAAAACCTTTGGCACCTCCTCTGGTACCTCTACCATGCCCCTGCTAGGCAATAATCTATGTCAAACTCGGATGTTGAGCTGGAGGCAATTGAAAAGGAGCTGGCGTTGCACTGACAATCGACTATTGTGGAAACTGCAGAAATTACTGTGGTTGAAAACCCGAATACAGGCATGATCTGGCATAATGTCCTGTCTATCCACATCTAAAGCATGTCAGTAGTGCTATATAACAGGTTCCTTGATGGACTCTACCACAAGTCTGACAAGCGCTAGTTGTTGATCCTATGCTGCCGTTTTCCCAACTCCAACCACTATTGATGCTAAAAGCACCTAACCCAAATCTAATAGTTCTATGAGATCCAACACGACCATGTCTGCTACTCCTATGTACTCTTTACTACTGCCTCTGGCTCTGTTGTACTGAGCCTCTTTGTTGACTACTAGAACCAATCAGGAAAGTTGAATATGGAGTAGTCTAGAATCCTTCTAACTGAATACCTAACTGATAGTAATTGGGTATAGCTCCTTGCCTGACTAGCCTCAACTCTATCTCCTTGGCCAACTCTATCACCGACTCCAGAGTATGGCCCGCAGTAGGCATCCCAGCAAATGCAAAATCCAAACTAGTGATGTACATCATGATAGCAAAATATTTGTATCACATCAAATCTTCTGCATATCTACCAAGTTAGAGAAACTCTCTAGTGTAATCCTCGACAGATTTATCACCTTTGGTGATACTTGTCAAAAGAAGTCTATAAATCATCTAGAGTGGCTCTGGGCAGAATCTCCTCATAAATCTCTCTCTGAACTAAGCCCAAGTCATCATAGTCATGTACGGCTAAATCACCTGGACAAACCAATCCAAGGCTGGTCCCTCAATAGACAACTCAACTATCATGATCCGCTGGTACTCAGTGTGAGTAGTCCAAGTCCTTGGCTCAATAATATGCAAAAAATCTAACAGATATGATGTCTCATCAAAAGCTATCCTGCTGACTCTAATATAAAATAGTGCTACCCCAGGGTCAGACATACCCTACTGATAGGCAAGTTATAATGGCAGTGCAACTGGAGGTATCACAGCTTCCTCATATTCTGGCTTTACAGGTTCCTCATCTTGTAGTTCTCACTATCTACAGTGACCTCCCACTCCTCGAGGTCTACCTCTACCTCAACCTTTGCACCTCACTAGCGGCTCAAGAGGTAAAACCTCATCCTAAAAGGACTCATTATCCTCAGCCTCAATGACTGGTGGAATGACATGCGCTTGGCTTCTCATTTTGAAAAGATAAAACCAAAAAGATTCAGACAAAATAGACAATCTAACAGCAAAATACTAAATCAAGGAAAACTTATCAAAGACATACTCAAACCTAATAAACTACAGTAGTTTCAAAGAAAACAAGACTTTGAAAACTTAAGTCTGTAACACTAATAACCTAAGGCTCTAATACCAACTTTGTCATTATGCAAATCGAGAGTCATGACTGGCACTAAGGAATGGGAATTCTTTCGAATTCGGAACTCACAGCAAGCCTTGAAAATAAAAATACATGCAATAAATGAATAAAAATAACCAGAATTAAAATTTAAATTGATATAAAAATAAATATTTAACTATCATATCATAAAATAAAAATATTTCCATACAATATTTAGAGAAAGGTCTTTTACTAAAACACCATTCTACAGATACAAAGCACTATTAATGCAGTTTTCTATAATACAATAAAAGTTCAGATAAATGATTTACATAATCTAGCCAAGGCTGAAGAAGTCCAACGTAGAGGTCTACTACTAAGGTCTAACAATGAGGAATCCCCTAAAAAAAATATTGAGGGGAGTCAGACCTCACCGAGTGAATTATCATAATATATATACATGAAATCTAAAACATATCAAGTCAGGCATCAGTATATATGTATATATATATATATATATATATATATATATATATATATATATATATATATATATATATATATATATATATATATATATATATATATATATAGACACACACACACACACGCGTGCGTGCATTTCACATAGATGCTAAAATCCACTTTTATATTTATAAATGCAGAAAACACTTATTTAGATGAATGAACAAATAGAACCCTAAACCAATCGTAACCTCAAACAAATACCTCACTAGCCATGCAGGCTTACTTAATTCCAAATAAATTCTCTTATTCCATTTTGGACAGTAGACTAGCCCCGAGACACTAAGTCAACCGAGCTCCAGCAGTCTCACTATCATTGTGATTAGCCCCGAGACACTAGGTTAACCGAGCTCCGGTAACCATACTATTCACTCACATCAAATCTCAATAATCAATCAATCAAATTCTCCTCAAATAATTCTCATAATACAGACTCTAAAGTGTAACGAACCAGTACGTACACAGTCCTAGTGCAGCCCACTAAGTAGCATGTTCTATTGATATCCTTTGAATAAAATCGTATATTTATGGAAAATAAATAAATGCATAGTTAAATATAAATGATATTCATAACTAAGAAATATAACATATATATACCAAAGATATACTGAAAAATATACTGAATATATTTCAAGTATATATATGCTACATATAACCAAACTAAACTATAAATATACTAAAATATACTAAAAGTATACCAAAATATACTAAATCATTTAATGAAATAATTCACATCAAAATATAATTAATTATAGTCATGCACTATATGCAATGTATATATAAAATAATAATTCACAAGTTTGCGCTCCTCGAGACTGGCTTAATGGGCCTAGTCCGATAGGCCTCAGTCTCAGCATAGTTAGAAAATAAATAATAATAATAATAATCAGAATAAATTTCTAACTTATAATTCTAAGAATTCTAAAGGAGATTCTATCTAAGAATCCCAAAACTCAGACAAACATAGAAATTCAAGATCGACTCGACGTCACATTTTATGAGAATTTTATCAAAAATTTGGCAAAACCTCCTTTGTATAACGGACATCTCTCTACTAAAATGTAGAGCTGATCCTACAAAGAAAATACACTTCTAAATCCACAAAGCTTAACACCTCGAGTTGCGATCCCGAATTGCACAAATTCCCAACAAAGGTTCACAATTCACCAAAAATCAATATAATATATAATAAATAAATTAAAAATCATTAAATTCCATAAATATCCACAAATACCAAAATATAATATATGTAAACATTAAATCACTAAATATAATTATTTTCAAAATAATTAAATAATAATCTTAAATAATAATTCCATATAAAATAGTAAAAATTCACTTCTATACACTCAAATAGCTTAAATATACATTAAAAGTAATTAAAAATCCATTTAATCACCAAAATAGTAAATAATATATTATTTGAATATAATTTTTAAAAATTAGTATTAATTAGTTAAAAATAGTAAATAATTTATAAAAATCATTTTAATACTCTATATAATACTAAAATCATCTAAAACACATTATTTAACTATAATTTCCACAAAATTACACAATTAACCTATATATACAAAATTCACATAATATAAAAATATTCTAAAAAATTATATAAATTCACTAAAAATTATTTTTAAAATTCTAAAATTATTAACTCAAATTAATACCACTAATTTAACTAAATTTTCATTAAAACTAATTAATTAACATAATTATCAAAAATTCAATATTTAATATTAAAATAATAAAAAAATTACCCATAATTCAAATTAATTCAAAAAAATAAACAAAAATTATTTTAGGAAGATTAAGTTGCCATAAACAACATTTGTAAAGTAAGAATCCATTAATCAATTAATATCAAGTTCAAAAAAATAAAAACCCTAAAATACATAAACTAAAAATTGAGGATAACTCAAAATCAAAGGAGATTGAGCTTCAACGGAGCTCAGAATCAAACTCACCGAAGCTTGGAGGATCGAACAAGACCGGTGTGACGAGCTAGGATGGCTAGAATCAAAGTCGTCGGCATAAAGCTCCACTTGTTGTATGCTACTGTTTCAAGCGATTCTGGCGGCCTTCTAAAGTGCTACAAGCGGCGGACGACAGATGGGAAGGAAGAGAAGTCAATGGTGGTGAGTGGTTAAGGGTGGTTGACGTTCGGCAGCACAGTAATAGCTACGAGAAGGAGAAGAAGAAGAATAAAAAAAATAAGAAAAGGAAGAGGGAGAGAGAAATAGCTTGACCTGATTTTGACCCATTTTTTATTTGTTAGGAAAAGACTAAAATGACCCTCTATCCAAATTAACAATAATAATAATAATAATAATAATAATAATAACAACAACAATAATAATAATAATAATAATAATAATAATAATAATAATAATAATAATAATAACAACAACAACAACAATAATAATAATAATAATAATAATACAATTTAAATAATAAAAATGATAATAACTTCAATGCATTTAAATAATAAAACCCTTAAATAAATTATTTTACATAAAAAAAATTCTTAGAATAAAATAAATAAATAATATTCACAAATAATAATAGCAATATATAAATAAAATTTAAAATTTTATTAACACTGCATATATCAAAATAGTTTGATATTATTTAAAATACAAGGTCATTACACTTGGTGCCATTTTTCCCTTCTTACCAAATCTCATCACACCCTTCATCGGACACACTTTCAAAAACACATAGTCTCCAACTTGAAATTCCACATCTCAACATCTTGGATCCGCATAGCTCTTTTGCCTGCTAACTGCGATCTTTAGTCTCCTTTTGATCATACCAACCTTCTCTGCTGCATCTTGAACCATCTCAGGTTCAGTCAATGCTCTCTCTCTAATTGCATCCCAACACATAGAGGATCTACACTTCCTTCTATACAAAGCCTCATACAGTGCCATCCTAATACTGATATGGTAGCTGTTATTATATGCAAACTCCATAAGCGGAAAATGATCATCCCAACTACCTCCAAAATCTAATACACACGTCCTTAACAGATCCTCAAGTGTCTAGATCGTCCTTTTAGACTGACCATCTATTTAAGGGTGAAAAATAATACTGAAATCAAGTCTGGTGCCCATTGCTTCCTGTAGCTTCTGTTAAAATTGAGAGGTAAACATTGAACCTCTATCGGATATAACAGACATAAGTACTCCATGAAGGCACACAATATTTTTAATATACAGCTTCTCCAACTTAGCTACATAGTAAGTGGCTTTAACAGGTAGGAAATGAGCAAACTTGGTTAACCTGTCCATAATTACCTAGATGGAATCGTATCCATCCTTAGAATGAGGTAACCTAACCATAAAACCATAACAACTCTCTCCTATTTCCATTCAGGAATAGGAAGAGGTTGAAACTTCCCAAAAGGCTTTTGATGTTTAGTTTTCACTTGTTGACATGTCAAGCACCTAAAGATAAAATCAGCTACATCTTTATTCAGTCTGTCCCACCAATACAAGTCTCTGATACTGTGGTACATCTTAGTGACATATGGATGTACACTATAGACTATAGAATGTGCTTCCTCAAGGATCTCTTCTCTCAAATTATCCACATCAGGAACACACAACCTACCATTAATCCATAACACACTATCATCATCAAGTGTGAAATCAATGAACTTCCCTGCACACATTCTCTACAAGCTCTGCTAGAATAAGATCTCAGCCCTAAGTTGCCTTAATCTTATCTCTCAACATAGATCGGACTTTGAATTGAGCTAACAGTCCTTGTGATATGCTAATTTTCATTATCATACCTTGATCCACCAACTGGTGTAACTCTTGGATCAATAGTCTCCTCTCCACATTAATATGAGAAAGACTACCTAAGGACTTCCTACTCAAGGCATCTGCTACCACATTAGCCTTGCCTAGATGATAAAGAATCTCATAATCATTGTCCTTCAAGAGTTCTAACCATCTACTTTATCTCAAATTCATATCTCTCTGCTAGAAAATGTACTTCAGGATCTTGTGATCAATGAAAATCTTATAAGTCACCAAGTACAGATAATGTCTCTAAATCTTAAGAGCAAAGATCACTACAACCATCTCTAGGTCATGAGTAGGATAATTTTGTTCATGCTTCTTCAAATACCTCAAAGCATATGTTGTCACCCTACCATTCTGTATCAATACATAACCTAGGCTGATTTTGGAGGCATCACAATATACAGTGAATTTATCTACTCCATTAAGTAACACCAAAAATGGAGCTATGGTAAACTTCTCCTTCATCAACTAAAAACTATTCTCATAGTCATCTAGGCACTCAAACTTCATATTCTTATAAGTTAAGTGAGTCATGGGAACTGTAATTCTTGAGAAATCCTGCACAAATCTCCTATAATACCCAACCAAACCTAGAAAACTCTGAATCTCTGTGACTATCATCAATCTTGGCCACTCAGACACTACCTCTATCTTTTATATATCGACTTGAATATAATCTTTAGACACTACATGTCCAAGGAATGCAACACTCTCTAACTAAAAATCACACTTTGAGAATTCAGTATAAAGTTAATGTTCTCTCAATGTTTGTAATATAGTCCTCAAGTGATATATGTGCTCCTCTATACTCTTTGAATACACCAGTATATCATTAATAAAGACTACTATAAACATATCCATAAACAGTTAAAATACCCTATTCATCATATCCATAAAAGCAGTTGGTGCATTAGTTAATCCAAATGACATCACTAAAAACTCATAGTGGCCATATAGGATGCAGAATGCCATTTTAGGAACATCGGCCTCACTAATCCGTTATTGATGATAACCTAACCTTAAGTCAATCTTAGAAAAGAATTGTGCATGTTAAAGCTAATTAAATAGATCATCTATTCTCGGGAGAGGATACTTGTTCTTCATTGTTACCTTATTAAGCTTTTTGTAATCAATGCACAGTCTCAAGGTACTATCCTTTTTCCTTATAAACAGGACTGGTGCACCCCAAAGAGAAACATTGGGTCTGATGAAACCCTTATCTAGCAATTATGCAACTGCTCCTTTAACTCTGTTAACTCTATAGGAGCCATTCTATAAGGCGGCATTGAAATAGGAGTGGTGCCTAGAACCACATCTATACAAAACTTAATCTCTTTGTAAGGTGGTAAACTTGGCAACTCCTCAGGAAAAAAATTAGGAAACTCATAGGCAATAAGAGCATCTGTGAGTGATAACTTCTCCATAGAAGTATCTCTGACAAGTGCCAAATATCCCTGGTAGCCGTTCCTTAGCATCTGCTAAGCAATACTAGTAGAGATGCCATTCTAAGGTACAGAACTCTTATCACCCACAAACTTAAACTCTTTTTCATCAGGAATTCTGAAAATCACCTCTTTACTTTGATAATCCACAATGGCATAGTGCTGAGATAACCAATCCATACCTAAAATCACATCGAATTCCATCACATCTAACAACACCAATTTCCTGCCCCTGATTAACACTGGACAACCAGAAAGAACAACATTGGTGTCCAATGAATCACTTAGAGAAGTGGCGATAGGTAATGGAAAAGCCATCCTCCAAGCTTACTAACACAACTTTACAGTAAAAATAAGGGACACGAAACAACATGTGGCACTCGAATCAATCAAAACCCTAGCATTCAAGTAACAAAATGGAATAATACCTACAATGATGGCATTAAATGCTTGAGCATCCTGCAGAGCAATGTGAAAAACTCTAGCCAGACCTCGACCTCCCTGATGACTGGTGGAAGCCTAGCTAAAACCATTGGTACATCCTCTGGTACCTTTATCATGCCTCTACTGGGCAACAATCTGAGTCATACTCAAATACTGAGCTAGTGGCAACTGAAAAGGCACTGGTGTTTCACTTGCAATTGATTGTTGTGAAAACTACTACGGCTAAAAATTAAAGTAAGGGCATGCTCTGGTAAAATGTCCTATATGTCCGCATAAAAAGCATGCTCTAGGAGCCATAAAGCACAGTCCCCAATGGACTCTCCTAAACATTCGACAACCACTAGTTGTTGATCCTGCACTATTGTAACTATAATTTTGACCACTGCTATTGCTAGAAGCACCTGACCTAAATCTGATAGGTCTATGAGGTCCAGCATGGCCATGTCTGCTACTCATATATACTCTCTACTGCTGCCTCTAACTTTGATATACTGAGCCTCTTTACTGACTACTAGAACCAATGTGAAAAGTCGAATATGGAGTAGTATGGAATCCTCTTCACTGAACACCCAATTGATAGTAATCAGGCATAGTTCCTTGCCTGACTAGTCTCAGCTCTATCTCCTTGGCCAACTCTATTATCGACTCCAAAGTAATGTTGGCAGTAGGCATCCTAATAAAAGTAAAACCCAAACCAGTGACATAAGTCATGACAGTAAAATACTAGTCTCGCATCAAATCCTCTGCATATCTACCCAATTAGAGAAACTCTCCAATGTAGTCCTCGACAGATCTATCACCTTTAGTGATGCTGGTCAATCTAAGTCTGTAGCTCATCTGTAGTGGCTCTGGATAGAATCTCCTCATAAACCTCTTTCAGAACTAAACCCAGATCATAGTCATCATGTATAGTTATATCACTTGAACAAACCAATCCAAGGCTTGTCCCTCTACATACAGCTCAACTATAATGATCTTTTGGTATTCAGTATGAATAGTTTGAGTCCTCATCTCAATGGCATGCAAAAAATCTAGTGGATCTGAAGTCCCATCAAAAGTGATAGACCAACTTTGGCATAGAATAATGTTGCATTAAGGTCGGACATACCCTGCTAATAGGCAGGCTGCATCTGCGATGCAACTAGAGGTATCTCAGCTTTCTCATACTCTAGCTCTACAGGTTCCTCATTCTATAGCTATCTTTGTCTACGATGACCTATCGCTCCTCGAGGTCTACCTCTACCTCGACCTCTGCACATGACTAGCAGCTCATGAGGTAAAACCTCATCCTAACAGGACTCATCATCCTCTGCCTCAATGATCGGTGGAGCGACACGTGCTCACCTCCTCATTTTGAAAAGACAAAAACCAACAAGATTTAGAAAAAACAGACAACAGACAAATAACAAACAAATAATCTAACTAATATGCGGAATACTAAATCAATGAAAACTTATTAAAGACATAATTAAACCTAATTCACTGTAATAGTTTCAAAGAAAACAAAACTCTAAAAACCTAGGTCCACAACACTAATAACCTAGGGCTTTGATAACAACTTTGTCATGACCCAAAATTGAAAGTCATGACTGGTGCTAGGGAACGGGAATTCTTTCAAATTCAGAACCTGTAACAAGCCTTGAAAATAAAATCACATATAATAAATAGATAAAAATATGCTAGAATTAAAATTTAAATTAATATAAAAATAAATACTTAAATTTCATTTCATAAAATAAAAATATTCATACAATATTCAGGGATAGGTCTCTTACTAAAATAACACTCTACTGATACAATACACTACTACTATAGGTTTCTAGAATACAATTAAAGTTTAGATAAATAAATTACATAATTTAGCCGGGGCTGAAGAAGTCCAATATAGAGGTCTACTACTGAGATATGATGATAAAGAATCTCTTGAAAAAAATATTAAGGGGAGTCAAACCTCATTGAGTGAATTATTATAATATATATACATGCAATCTAAATCATATACAGTTAGGCATTAGTATAATAATATACATATACACACATTTCACACAGATGCTAAACTTCATTTTTATATATATAATAAATGCAAAAAATATTTATTTAAAAGAAGGATTAAATAGAACCCTAGATATCCGCAACCTCAATCAAAATATCTCACTAGCCATTAGGCTAACTTAATTCCAAAATAATTCTCTTATTCCATTTTGGACAATAGACTGGCCCCGAGACACTAAGTCAACCGAGCACCCACAGTCTCATTGTCAGTGTGATTGGCCTTGAGACACTAGGTCAATTGTGCTCCTGCAATCACACTACTCAATCATATCAATTCTCAATAATCGATCAATCAAATGTCACCTCAAATGATTTAATAACTCAACCTTAAAATCTTTTGCATCGGTACATACACGGTCCTAGTGCAGCACACTAGGTAGCACGTTCTATCGATATCCTTTATATAAAATCACACAAACATATATATATATATATATATATATATATATATATATATATATATATATATATATGTGTGTGTGTGTGTGTGTGTGTGTGTGTGTGTGTGTGTGTGAGAGAGAGAGAGAGAGAGAGAGAGAGTCTTAAAACTATCGAGCCCAATGATGGTCTTAACAAGGACAACTGGCATAGGATTAGCTCCAAGCTCTACTAGTTCCAAAATACTGACAATGCATGTATCAGTACCACCATGGTGAGAAACTAGCAAAAATTGAGCATATAAACAGAAAGCAACTGTTCTAGTCCAAGAAGTAGTGTTTTTGTCTCGAGTCCCACAAACGGTGATCAGAGAAGAAAGATTGATGGTCCCAGGGTTATGTGTATACATGTAAATATCAGTTGGGGGCAAATCAAAGAACGTAACCAATCTGCCAGGAAATTGCATCTCCAAATTAGGAAGGCCTATCACAGTAGTCAAGTCTAATGTGCATCCTAGAATAGCAGCAACATCTTCAATCATTGGACAAAGCTCTTACCCATTAAACTTGAATACATGGTCCTTGACATCCCAGAAGGTAGAAGCAGTATGTAGGAGATTGTTATGGATAGTCAGGTGCTGAAGAGATTTCAAGGATTTGATGTGGAAAGGTTGAAGCTTATTCCAGTCATCACCATTGAGACTTTCAAGAAATTTCTTCATTGTTTGAAGAGATGCTTGAGTCATAATGAGGGTATAGAGAATGAAGGAGAATACCCTTTATATGGTCTTATATAGGGAAAGAAGATGAGTTTATGTGGGAAAAGGATTCTGCTAGCAAAGAAAGATGTGGATGAGGTGATAGAATCTGAGAAGGATTAGGATAAATAGATAACTGGGAAGATAATCCATTCTTTTAATTATTTATCTATCCAATATTATCCATCTTGGAAAAGGATTAAGATAAATGGATAATTAATTAAAAAATATAATGTTCATTAACTATCTTTTTTAATTATTTATTTATAAAAAAAAGCCCATTAAGTTAAAAACCTGAAAGGGCAGCTTAGACAAAAGTTAGGGCAAGCTCGCTAAGTTAAAAACCCAAAAGGGTGGCTTAGGCAAAAAAAAAATCCATTAAGGTGCAAACACTATTTTAGTTCTATCTAACAGTGTTCAAGACAGTACAAGAATAAAAATAGCAGTACAATAGAGAGCAGTCAGATACATACACGCATAAAGTCAGGAATACAAAAGCTCTAAATCACTCATCTTGAGCTCTAGTATCAGGACATGGGCTCCATCCTCTGGTAGTGTCATCATGATGATAAGTGTCTGGAGATCTGGCAAATGAAGTCCCAACACTATACGGATCAAAGCCCAATTCCGCAAGCTGCCGAGGAAGCATCTTATTCTCCATTTTAAACCGTTGGAATAGCTTTGCATAAATAAAAACACCATATCATATGCATTACATGCATACATTTGCATTATCTCAGTGAGGGCGCTTACCTGCCAATTGTCTGTAACCTGCATTGTAAATAATCTATGAGATGAGGCAAGTTCATATAGATACTCTGCTTGTGTCTGGGGAATCTGTTTTATAAAATTTTATTAATATCAATGTCAAGTGTATATATCCATACAAGAAATGAAGCAAACAGACTCACATGAGAAGCATTTGGTGGATAAAAGCTAGGAACCTGAGCATCACCAGACTGCATCTGCTGCTCAATTGGAGCCTGAACAATGGGAGCCCAGTAGAACATAGACTTGTCTAGAAGAGAGACATCACCAAGCGTAGCACCAATAAAGGCCCCATTGCGACTAGACCCAACGTGCCAAGCATGATGACTAGGACTAGGTCTGGGCTTAGGGCTCTTAATATCAGGAACAACCTCAGTCTATGGAGCAATCTTTGTCTCCTCATCTACATAAACAGGAGAGCGAACCTCCTCAAACTAAAAAAAGAAGGAGTGATTCATAGGTTCTAGAAACATAAGCTGAAAATAATGAGAAATTACCTCATCATCATCAATGGGAACATGCTCCAAGAGGCTCTCATAGATAAACTGATGATAATGTCGAGAACGCTTAAGAAAATCTGAGGCAGCATATCCCTGTAATGCATCCCTCAACTCTAAACCTATAAGATGCGAGCTGTGGAGCATAGAGGAAAGGACATCATATGGAATGCGACGCTGAGAAGGGCCAAAAGACCAGCAATACACTCGCTCCCCTAAATACCATATTAGACAACCATAACCAAAGAGCAGGATCTTTATAGGCTCTAAGCGAGCTGCAGCCGCCATGAAATCATATCACTGGATGTCCTTAACACCCTCCAACCAATCAGAGTTTATCTGCAATTTATGTAAATTAAGTCTAATCTCTATTAAACTGTAACATACTAATGATTTTAATTTCTTTTTCCTTACCAGATGCCATTCAACAGTGTTCAACTGATCACGGTACGTTTGTAAAGTATTCCTATTGCTAGCAAGGCGAGAAGAACCCCATCTCATTATTAGAGGAAATGTCCTATCAGAACTTATAGCATTAAAGCCTCAAATCAACCCGATCTCTATGCTCCAGATCTAAAAAAAGAGAACATATTATAAAAAGGCAAAGAGGAGCAACACTATAAAAATCAAATGAAGGAGAACATACATGCAAGATGTGCCAAAAGCCACACATCGTGATAGCACCTCTACAAACAGTGTCCAATTTGTAATAAATATAAGTGAGCTAAGTAGATCCCCAATCTAATGTGGCAACTCGATCCAAGTCATGAAGATGACCCAACAAAGTGATACTGACCTCATGACTGATCTCATAAAAGAGGGTCATGCCTAATAATATGAAAAGGAAACACCTCGCCTTATGAATAATCTGACAAGGAGTAGAAGTAGGAAGGTGTTTGAATCCCTTAACTAATGATGAAAGAAGAACGTTCTTCCAATTCTTCTATGCTAGGGCGAACCTGATCAAATATTGCATGTACTGACTCTGTGCATGCTCTAGAAGACTACAATAGCTTATGTCAAATGGAACTAGGGATCCTCTAAAAGCAATCCTGGTGATAGTAGAGAAACTTATAGGAGAAACGGTCAGCTCACCCACACAAGTATGAAAAGTGCGGGTAGTATCCATCCATTGCTCGATCAAAGCAAATAAAAAATAACAGTCAGACTATCCTCGAACAATCAAAAGTGTAGCAGTGAAATGCCTAAATCCGAAAGCCCAAATCAAACATGTCACCTGCATCGGTAGTCCATGAAATAATTCCCGAGCTAGATTGAAACAGCCCGTGAACTTCATCAGACGCTATTTCAAATTCAAAAAGAAAATAATAATTAATTAATTGAAAGATTAATTAATTAATCAAAGAATTTAAATTGAAGGATTTGATTAGTTAATTAATTAATTAATTAATTGCCTTTTAAAAAAAAAATTTGATTGGCAATGATCGACAATCTAGAATGCCGATCAGCATTCCAAATTGCCGATTGGCAATCTACTATGTTGATCGGCATTAACTCAACTAATCAAAAATCTAGAATTCTGACCAGAATTCTAGACATTCGATCCTCTATTCTGACAACCCGGGAGTCAAATTTCATATTTTCAAAGTTAATTTCAATTTATCATGCATTTTTCTGACCAATATACATGTCAATGTCAATTTTTACTCTAAAACTAACTCTAATTACTGATTATACAAGTATTATTTTTGCAAAAATAAACAGAAGCAAGAAAATTTACCTCATTACCCACATCTCTACACCTGTGGGTATGTAAATGAGTCAAGGGAAAGATAGTTGAGTCTACACCAGATTATTCTAAGGAAAACAAAGAGGAAGAATCCTCTGACATTCTGAAGTCTCAACTCCTTCATGTTGTCCATGTGACGAGGAGGCCATAGGATCAGATAGATTGTAAATTGGACAATAAAGGGTGAAGAAATCAAGAAAAGAAAAATCAAGATCAATTGAAAAAAAAAAAGAAGAAGAAGAAAAGAATATGAAGAGAAGTGAAGTGATCGACAAAAGGGAAAGAATATATAAAATGGAGAATATCCATTTTAATCCTTCCAATTTTCTTACTTTTTATCCATCTTTTCTTTCTTGCAATTTGGTCCATTATTGCCCTCGGATTAGGAATACATTCCTAATTAAATCATGACATTCATCAAATTAATAATTCATTGAATTATTAAGACTGCATAATCAATCTGTGATTCTGAATTTTTTGTCAAGTACAAAATATAAAACAAGATTACAGAACTCATTTTTTGCATTTTACATGCATGATTTCGATCAAAGGATTCATATGCTACATAGTGGCTATGATATAAATTTCAAATGATTTTGTTATGTGATGTACAATAGTCATAACCTTCATTATATTATGTACTGCATAGCAATTATGACATAAACTTTAAAATTCATCATTGCTTGACATTCCATAGGAACTATAGCAAGTTTTTAATTCAACTACACTAGACGTCCCACAAGGAATATAGTGTGCATCATTAGATGTCCCAAGGGGAATATAATGAAATTCAATTCAACTACACTAGATGTCCCAAAGGGAATATAATGTGCATCGTTAGACATCCTACAGGGAATATAACAAAATTCAATTCAACTGCACTAGACGTCCTATAGGGAATATAGTGCACATTGTTAGACGTCCCACAGGGAATATAATGAAATTCATCATTGCTAGACGTTCCACAGGAACTATAGAAAATTTTAATTCATCTACACTAGACGTTCCACAGGAACTATAGAAAATTTCAATTCATCTACACTAGACATCCCACAAGGAATATAGTGTGCATCGTTAGACATCCCACAAGGAATATAACGAAATTCATCATTGCTAGATGTTCAATAGGAACTATAGCAAATTTCAATTCATCTACACTAGATGTCCCACAAGGAATATAGTGTGCATAGTTAGACGTCCCATGGGGAATATAACGAAATTCATCATTGCTAGATGTTCCATAGGAACTATAATAAATTTTAATCCATCTACACTAGACATCCCAAAGGGAATATAGTGTGCATCGTTAGACGTCCCACAGGGAATATAATGAAATTCACTATTGCTAGACGTTCCACAAGAACTATGGCAAGTTTTCAACTTATCATTGCTAAATGTCCCACAAGGAATATAGCGAAACTCATTTGCACAAAGTCCACTAGATGTTCCACAGGAAATATAGTGTGACTTATCAAACACTACACCTTGCTCAATAATTTAAGCATCAATCTATCACCTAGGATACAATCAAGTGTCCTAATTTATTTCTTTCGCAACTGTGTGCTTCTATTATTTTGCCATAATTTGTCAAGAAAATAATAATAAAGGGGGGCAACTGTAAGCACCCAATTTCGGGATGCAATTGTGCATAATTATGATGTAAGCCCCTATGATGAAATTCATTCAAAAATTGAATTTGGTTATCGATTAACTAAATTGCAACATTTTTTTTAGGGTTTGATTGCAAATAAGTCATTTTTTCAGGGGTTTTCTGGTAATTAAAAGTTAAAAAAATTTTAAGATTGACGATCAGCATTACACAATGTCAGTCAACATTACATAATGTTGATAGGCATTACACAATGTCGATCGGCATTATACAATACCGATCGGCATTATACAATACCGATCGGCATTGCACAATGCCAACACGTTAAAATCTAGTTTTTTCAATTTTTTTCACATATTTTTATCGATTTTTTAGTGTTTTGATTGGTTGAAAATTTAATTTAATTATTATTATTATCTAATGAAAATTTTGACACATTCAAAAGCACATAAATAAGTTTCAAAAATCAAATCTTATCAGGACGCTAACTAATCAGATAGGTCTGTTCCTCCTTTGGAGGAAGTTCAGTACGTGCAGACTCTGCATTTAAAAGCAAAGTCTGCATGCGTGCATAGGAGCATTTTTTTTTTGGGTTTTTTTCTTCTTTGACGCAGAAACACTGGACTGCGCAAAAACCCTAGAAACTGAGACATCACTGAGAATGCTAGGGGCAGAAGAAAACTTTAATTTTTTCAAAGATTTTTTTCTATACAATTCTTTTAACCAAAATGATCTAGCACTATTTTTTAAGCTTGAGTCCAAAATCGGCAACAGTTTCAACGGTGAAAATCCTAGTCTAAGGGGCTAAAGCATATGCATAATATTTTTTCTTTCTTCTCTTATCTTCTTGTAAAATTTTTTATTTTTTATTTCGTTATTGTTTTCTTATTTCATTACTAATCTAATTTTTTGTGTGTTTTTGTTTGATGCTTGATTGTGGATTGAGGAGGAAATAGTCTAAAATCTAAGAATTGAATAGAAGGTCTATGGAATGCCATGGATGAACCTATATTATTTTTTCAATAGTTCTTAGGATTTTTTTTATTTTTTTATTTTTAGTGTTCTGAGTAGTTATTTTAATTTCTGGGTGTATAATCAGTTAAATTTAATTTTTATAAGTAGTTTGTAATAGCCCCAGTAGTGGGAATAGTGAAAATTTTAATTTTCTGTATTTTAAAATTGATTAGTAATTAAGTTCAATTAGGTAAAAAAATAATTAAAATCAATGGTGGCAGTAGCTTAAATTAGGGTTTGCATGTAATTAATTTAGGGTTTTTTTAAAAAAATCACTATAATGTTTGTTTGATTTATTTTTTTTATGTTTGATTTATTTTGGGCTTGTTTTTTTATGTTTTTATGTTTTTGGGCCCCAAGCCCACGTTTAGATCTAACCCACTTAATAAATAGGTTAAAAAAGGTTTAGGACTTTAAATAATTAAAATCAATTTAGGCCCATTAAGTTAATTAGATTTTAGGCCCACTTAGTTAATTAAAACTTGTTTAGACTTAGCTCAACACACTTAATTTCATTCCTTTTAAAATAAATAGATCTAGGCCCACATTTCACTTAAAATAAAACCAAGTTAGACTTAGGCCTATTAACTTTCCTTTAAAATTCAATAAACTTAAGCGCATTCCTTAGACAAATTAAAATAAACAGATCTAGGCTCACTAAATTAATAAAATGTAGGCCCACCTATAGTCCATTTCTCACTTGTAAATAATATGTAGACTTAGCTAACTTATAAAATAAAATTAATATAGTTTAGACATAGGGACATTGCCTTTTTATGCATTTTTACTTGTGATTTTATTAACTTGTTGCCTTTTGGGTTAGATGGATGTTAATTAGGGTTTAATAAAATTTCATGTAATTAGAGGATGAAATAATCATTTATAAAATCATTTTAAATGAACACGAGACTAAGAGAAGTTAGTATTTCGTATCCAGAATCTCTTAGTTATGGTGCTACCTTTCTTTTAAAGAATCAAATACCACCTTTTCAATTTGTCCCAATTATTACCCTAGGTGGTGACTCATCATCTCCACATCATGTCTTTGTGATAGTGGTTAGTGTGTTCTCTAAGGCTCTGAGCCTAAATAGTGTCGTGGTTGCTAAAATCTTGGACACATGCTAAGCCCCACTGTCTATAGTATACCAAATCATTTAATAAAATAAATCATATTTAAACATATAATGAAAATGTGAAAATCCTTATTCATACATCCTATATACAATGCATATATAGAATAATAACTTATAAGTTTGCGCTCCTCAAAACTGGCTTGACGAACCTGGTTCAATAGGCTTCGGTTTCGGCACAACTAGAAAAATAAATAATCATAAAATCAGAATAAATTCTAACTTATACTTCTAAGAATTTTAAAGAAAGACTCGATATAGGAATTCAAAAACTCAATCAAAACAGAAAGACTCAGGATCAACCAGACTTCACATTTTACAAGAATTCTATCAAAATATCGATAGAGTTTCTTCTGTAAAACAAACATCTCTCTACTAAAAAGTAGAGTCGATCCTGTAAGAAAATGTACTTAAAAAACACAGGTACTCAACACCAAAGGTTGGGATCCCAAACTACTCAAATTCTCAACCGAGGTTCACAATTCACCACAAATCAATATAAAATAATAAATGTAATAAAAATCATTAAAATCTATATATATCCATAAATAATCACAATATAATATATTTAAACATCAAAATAGTAAATATGATTATTTTCATAATAATAAAATAAAAATCTCAAATAATTTTATAATATTAATAAAAAACCAAAATTTCAATTATTTAGCATAAAATAGTAAAATTCACAATTAATTCCTCAAATAGATTATATATATAATAAAAATAGTTAAAAACTCATTTAATCACAAAATAGTAAATAATTTATTATTTGAATATATTTTTCAAAAGTTAGTATTAATTAGTTAAAAATAGCAAATAATTTGTAAAAATTATTTTAATACCAATTATTATTCCAAAATTATTTAAAACATATTATTTAACAATATTTTCAACAAAAATACACATTTAACCTATAAATCCAATATTCACATAATATTAAAAATATTCCCAAAAATTATATAAAATTACTAAAAAATATTTTATCAATACTAAAATTACTAACTTAAATTAATAACACTAATTTAACAAAAATTCCATCCCAAAATAATTAATTAACATAATTAACAAAAAATCAATTTTTTTAATATTAAAATATTCAAAAATTCCCATAATTTTAATTAATTAAAAAAATAAAAAAGTATGTATTTAGAAAGATTAAGTTGCATATAATAACATTTCTTAAGGGAATTCTCAAGAATCAAAGAAGAACAAGTTTTAAAAAAATAAAACCTAAAAATAGACTGTAATATCCCGAGTTTTTAAATATTTTTACACTGCATCAGAATATGCAGTATTAATAATTTTTGTATATATTTATGATATGTTATGAGTTTGTTGTTTGTTTAAAGCTAAATTTAATTATTTTATATTATGTTAAATACTTTACGTAAAATTTTTTCGGGAATTGTATTTTTGGGAAAATTGACACGTAAATAATTTAATATTAATTATTTTGACTAGTTTTATGAATTTGTATGAACTCATACATAATTTTTAGGTGCTAAAATAAAATGTATATATGTGTATTTATTTAAATTAATTTGGATTTAATTAATTACCTTAATTTTTATTATTTAGTTTTAATATTAATTAATTAATTTTAAGTGTATAAATTATTAAATATAATAAAATATTTATGTGGTGAGAATTATTTGTGTGTGGGAATATATATAATATTATAATATAAGTGTGGATATATATATATATATATATATATATATATATATATATATATATACATATATACATAATTTATTATCAAAATTATAAAGTTTGCATTATTTACCAAAATGTCATTGTCTCCTTCATTTTTTCCTCCCAACCGGTTTCCACCATTTCTGGCCATTTCCAGCTGATTTATTTGATGTCACTATGCCTCTTATCCTTCCTCCTCCACCTCCAGCCATTTTCACCACCTGAAGCTCCTTTTTTCCGATGTGTTTTGGCCGGATTTTTCAAGGAGGCCAAAAATTGAAGTCAGCTCCGATCAAGCCATTTCCGACCACCAAATTTGATCCCACTGGTCTCTATCTTCTCCTTGAGCTCTAGTGAGTGTGATTCCAAGCTTTGTTTCACTTGTTTTTGTAATAACCCTGGTTTTAAATTATTTTATTAAATATTGAGATATGCAGTGTTAATAAAGTTTAAAAAATTATATTTTATTACTTCACTAATTTATGATTTATTATCATTATTTTAAGTTTAAGTGAATTTTCTACGTAAATATATTAATTTGGATTTATTATTTTGGACGTTTAAAATTCTATTATGTATGGTTATTATTTTTGAATTCTATCATTTTAATAATGTTAATTTAGTGCATGGTTATTTTAATATTATCATTTTTAAACACTAATATTATTTTCTTAGTTGACATGATTTTGAGCATTTTTAATATTGTGAGTACCTCATTATTATTTTATTCTATTAATTTACTTTGTTAATATTTATTAATTTTGATAGTGATATTTTATTAATGTTATTTTGAGTGTTATTTTATATTATATTCTATTGTGTGTATTATTATTAATATTTTGTGAGATTATGTATGTGTGTGTGTATATATATATATATATATAAATGGGAAATTTTTTATTTTTAGTGGTAGAGATTTGTTTAAACTAAATTTATATTATATTATGTCATAAAATTATAATATATATATATATATATATATATATATATATATATTCCCTCACACAAGAAATAAACCAGACCAAACCCATCTTCCCACCCCATCTCTGCCTGTCACTGTGCGTGACCTCCCTGCACCATCACACTTCCACCACCGGTCGATCATCAGCCTTCCCACCTCCCTCTGGATGCCGACAACTGCTGGAGAGGTTGTTAAAGTCGAGGGACAGCAGCATCATCTGCAACAGCTCCTCCTCGCACGATGGTCGCCTGCAGCAGCAGCCCTCTGTCGCAACCCCAGCTCCACCACCACCTCCACCTGCTGTCACCGGACATGGCAACAGCTCCAGCATTCTTCAGTTGTTGATCTTCTTGCTTGGTAAGTGTGGGTTGATGTTTGGAAAGGGTAGTTGTTAGGTGGTTTTTTTTGGTAGTTTTTAGGTTGATTTTGAGTTTAGTTAATTTATATACTATGTATTTAATTATTCAGTATTTAGTTTAATTATTTGGTTAATTTTAAGTTGATCCAAATTGTTTTGATTAATTTTTTTTGATTATTTTATATTTAATTATTAATTATTAAAACTTTTGTTAATTAAGTATTTTAATTATAAATTTGGCTAAATTATTGATGCTATATATTGTTGGTAATTATAATGTTGAGAAATTAATTTTTTTGAGAATTATTATATAATTTTCAGAAATATTTATAGTTTATGTAAATTTTGAAATATTGAATTAAATGAGTATTTTGGATGAATTTAAAGGTTAATTGTGTGTTTGAGTTGATACTAAAATGTTATTTATTTATAAAATAATTTTTATGAATTTATATAATTTTATAGAATTTTATATAGGTTATGTGTATTTTGGGATTAATAGATTAAACATGTATTTTTATAGAAATTATTGGTTAATTAGGTGTATTTGTTGATTTTAGTGAATAATATGTTGAAGAAATAAATTTTGAGAAATTACATAATTTTTATTGAATTTTTGAATATTATTATTACTTTATGAGTATTTTGTATATTAGGGGCATTTTGGTAATTTGGTAGTGATTTTAGCTAAATATTAAATTTAATTGGTTTTAATGAATATTTGAAGTATAAAAATGATTTTTATAAATTAATTACTATTTTTAACTAATTAATACTATTTTTTAAAAAAATTATTTTCAAATTATATATGATATATTATTTTTGTAAATAAATGGGTTTTTAGTAACTTTTAGTATGTTTATGGATTAATTAAGTAATTTGGATTTAGAAAATGGATTTTATTAATATTGGTGTATTTTTCAAGAAATATCGATTTTTACTTATATTATATTATCATTAGGATTTTTAAGTAATTACAGGTAAAATAATTATTTTTAATGTTTTTAATGCTTAAATTGCCAAATTTTGATATTTAAAGGGTATTTTTGGTATTTGTTGAATTTATATATTTTATTGTATCTTGTGGTGAATTGTGGACCTCGGTCGGGAAAAATTATAGTTTGGGATCTCGACCGAAGAATTAGGAGAATATTATATTCAAAGTGTATTTTCTTTGCAAGACCAGCTCTACTCTTTGAGTAGAGAGATGTCCGTTTTACAGGGGAGGTTCTGCCAGATTTTTGATAGAATTCTCGTAAAACGTGATATCCGTTCAAATTTCTATTCTAATTCTGTGTCTAAAATTCTAGATCGAGTCTTTAGAATTTTCGTTAAATTTATTCTAATTTCATGTTGTCATTTGTTTGTCTAGTTGCATCGAGATCGAGGCCTAACAGATCAGGCCCACCGAGTTTGTCGCGTGGAGTGCTAACATGTGAGTTATTACATTGTATATATATGTACATTAAACAATTAGGTTTAGGTTTAATACATTTGAGTAATATACACATGTTTTAAAATGTACACTTAGACATAATTATTTTATTAAATGATTAGTATACCTTAGGTATAGTTTTAGTAGATTTTAGGTTTATTCTTAAATAATTGCATGTTAAATTATAAACCTACACTTAAATTATTTTTTAAGTTTATTTTTGGTATATTTTTATTTATTTCCAAATAAATAAATGTTTTATTTATTAAATTAAACCTAGCACATTAGTGGTATACTTAGGGTTTTTTTTTTTTTGATATATGCATGCTAGATAATTAGGTTTATTTCTAGTATATTTGTGAATATATGTTAAACACAAACACATATTTAAATGAATATTTATACATAAATATTTTATTAAATGATTTGTGTACTTAGGGTATATCTTTTGTATATTTAAGTATATCTTTTAAGATAATGCATGTTATATTATTGTTACTCATTTAAATTGTTTTTAACTATATTAATGATTTATTTTTAGTTTATTTCATATTTTATTTGACATATATATATATTTACTATTATGAATGATTTATTCAAAGTGAAGGATATCAATAGAACGTGCTTCCTAGTGGGCAGCACTAGGACCGTGTACGTACCGGTACGATAGATAAGGATTGAGTGAGAGTTAAAATTGGGTGATTATAATTGATTTAATTGATTTGACTAAGATTAATGGTATGTTAGATAGTGTGATTGCGGGGCCAATCACACTAACAGTCGGACTGCTGGAGCTCGGTTGACTTAGTATCTCAGGGCCAGTCTACTGTCCATAAGTGAATTGAATGATCTATTGGGTTAATTGAGATGTGAGGTGATAGATAGTGTGATTGTTGGAGCTCGGTTGACCAAGTGTCTCAGGGCCAATCACACTGACAGCCAGACTGCTGGAGCTCGATCGACTTAGTGTCTCGGGGCCAGTCTGTTGTCCAGATTGGAATAAGTGTTCTATTTGGAATCAAGTGAGCCTGTATGGCTAGAGTGATAATGGGATTATTTGAGGTTATTATTATTTAGGGTTCTATGGATCCTTCATAAATTAAAACAAACATTTTCTACATTTAGTATATTTATAAAAGCAGAGTTTGACATTCTTGTGAATTGTGTGTATATACATACATATATAATAATGCCTGATTGTTATGGTTTAGTTTGCATATATATATAGTATAATAATTCACTCAGTGAGGTCTGACCCCCCTCAATTATTTTTTTCAGGAGATTCCATATCGTCAGACCTTAGTTGTAGAGTTCCTCGCCGGTGTTCTTCAGCCTCGGCTATTTTATGCAAATGTATATTCTGAACTTTGAATTGTATTTTAGAAACTGCAGTAGTAGTGTTATTATATTAGAAGTGTATTATTTTGTTTGGATAGTATATACTCTGAGAATTTGTATTTGAACATTGTATGAATATGTATTCATTTATAAAAGGATTTGGAGTATTTATTTTATATATTGATTCAGAAAAATTTTAATTTGGTCGTACTTTTATATAATTATTGCATGATTTTATTTTCTAAGGCATGCTACGTGTTCTGGATTCGAAATAATTCCCGTTCCCTAGCGCCGGTTATGACTCCTAGTTTGGATCGTGACAGTTTTGATCTAGAATTGCTTAGGTTTCAATTTCTTCATTTCAGCCATTTAGGGTTTTGAATTTTTTTTAGCTTCAATTTGATTGATTCATGAAAAATTTCTTCACAAACTTTGTTCCTAGAAGCTTAATCTACATGCTGTAATTTTTGTAGAATTTTTGAAATTTATTTTAATTTTTGTGAATTTTTTATTATTTTATTAATATTTTTTAATTTTCAAAAATTAATTAATTAAATTATGAAATTGTGTTTTATGGTGATTATAGGTGTTGAAATTAATTATAGAAATTTATTTGTAATTTTTGTGAATTTTTATATATTTATTTGGAATTTATTAAGTATATGTAATTTTGAAAAATAGGGTTAATTATGTGTTTAATTGAAATAAATTGGTTAATTGAGTGTATTTATTGATATTATTGAAATATATATTAAGAAAATTAATTTTGAGTAATTATATTATTTTTGGTGAATTTTTGGATTTATTTTAGTAAATTTATATATAGATAGGGGTATTTTGGTAATTTTACACTAAATTGGCTAAAAATGTAATTAAATTGGTTTTAATAGTTAATTGGGGTATAAAAATTTATTCTGATTTCATGTTGTCATTTGTTTATTTAGTTGCGCCGAGACCGAGGTCTAACGAATCAGGCCCGCCGAATTTGTCTTATGGAATGCTAACATGTGAGTTATTATACTGTATATATATGCATTGCATATAGGATACATGACTTAAGATTTTTCATTTTCATTATATGTTTAAACATTAATTTAATTATAATATGATTTGGTATATTTGTGGTTTATTTTTAGTATATCTTAATATATAAATGTTTGTATATTTTCTATATATATTTAATATATCACTGGTTTATTTAGAGTTTATTTTTGATATATGTATGTTAGATATTTAGGTTTATGTTTATTATAATTTAATATCTATACATGATTTAAATGTACATCGAACCATAATTATTTTATTAAATGATTAGTATAATTTAGGTTTATTCTTAAATAATTGCATGCTATATTATAAACCTACACTTAAATTATCTTTAAGTTTATTTTTTTGTATATTTTTGATATATTTCCAAATAAATACATGTTTTATTATTAAATTAAACCTAACACATTAGTGGTATATTTAGGGTTTTTTTTTTATATATGCATGCTAGATAATTAGATTTATTTTTAGTATATTTGTGAATATATGTTAAACCTAAACACATATTTAAATGAACATTTATACATAAATGTTTTATTAAATGATTTGTGTACTTAGGGCATATCTTTTGTATATTTAAGTATATTTCTAAGAAAATGCATGTTATATCATTGTTACTCATTTAAATTATTTTTAACCATATTAATGATTTATCTTTAGTTTATTTCATATTTTATTTGACATATATATACCCGAAATATATTGGCTATATTTTAGACATATTTTTGGTATATATATATGCTTGATTTTATTATTATGAATATCGTTCCACATTAATTATTTTCAGAATAAATGATTTATTCTAAGTGAAGGATTTCAATAGAACGTGCTTCCTAGTGGGCAACACTAGGGTCGTGTACGTACCGGTGTGAAAGAATAGGGTTGAGTGAGAGTTAATTTTGGGTGATTATAATTGATTTAATTGATTTGACTAAGATTAATGGTATGTTAGATAGTGTGATTGCGAGGCCAATCACACTGACAGTCAGACTGCTGGAGCTCAGTTGACTTAGTGTCTCGGGGCCAGTATATTGTCCATAAGTGGATTGAATGATCTATTGGGTTGATTGAGATGTGAGGTGATAGATAGTGTGATTGCTGGAGCTCGATTGACCAAGTGTCTCCGGGCCAATCACACTGACAGGCAGATTGCTGGAGCTTGGTCGACTTAGTGTCTCGGGGCCAATCTAATGTCCAGTTTAGAATAAGTGTTCTATTTGGAATCAAGTAAGCCTGTATGGCTAGAGTGATGATGGGGTTGATTGGGGATTGCTATTATTAGATTTCTATGGATCCTTCATGAATTAAAATAAATGATTTCTATATTTAGTATATTTATAAAGGTAGAGTTTGGCATTCGTGTGAAATGTATGTATATACATATATATATAATAATGCTTGATTGTTATGGTTTAGTTTGCATGTATATATAGTATAATAATTCACTCAATGAGGTATGACCCCCCTCAATTATTTTTTTTTCCAAGAGATCCCATATCGTCAGACCTTAGTTGTAGAGTTCCTCGTTTGTGTTCTTCAGTCCCGGCCATTTTATGCAAACGTATATTTTGAATTCTGATTTGTATTCTAAAAACTGCAGTAGTAGTGTTATTATATCAGAAGAGTATTATATTGTTTTGATATTGTATACTTTGAAAAATGGTATTTGAAACTGTACGACTATGTATTCATCGATGAAAGGATTTGGAGTATTTATTTTATATATTGATTTGAAAATTTTTAATTCTATCGTACTTTTTAATTATTTATTTCATGATTTTATTTTTTGAAGGCTTGCTACGGGTTCCGGATTCGAAAGAATTCCCGTTCCCTAGCGCCGGTCATGACTCCTAGTTTGGGTCGTGACATGGACATAAACTAAACTTAAAGAAAACTCATAATCTAAGAGGTTTACGGTTAAACCAAGCTTAAAAATGGAGTCCTCATAGCTCAAGGAGTCCAAAAAGTCCAAGAACATGAGTTTTGGTGGTTGGAAAAGCTACTGGCATTCATAGAGGTTCCTTGATGCTGCTACTGATTTAGGCAGTTTTCGGCATGCTCTAGGCACTCTGAAAGTGGCAGTCGATGGCAGAAAGAGGCTGGAGGTGATGGTGGTAGGTGGTGGATCCAGTGAGGGCTGGGTGGCACTGCAAGTGTGATAGGAAGAGAGAGGAAGAAGAAAGAAAATGGAGTATATATATAGACACACACACACATAACACATGCACATAATAATAATAACAAATAATAAGAATAATAATGATAATAATAATAATAATAATAATAATAATAATAATAATAATAATTTTAATAATTTTAATATATTTTTAAATAATAAAACTTTCAAATAAATGGTTTTGCGTAAGAAAATATTTAACTTAAAATAACGAATACTTGTCACAAATAATTATAATATAATAATATTATTAAACAAATAAATAACACTTAAAAATAAACTAATATTTAAATATGAATAAAATAATCATAATAAATATAAATATAAAATATTATTAATACTGCATATCCAAAAATATATTTTAATAACTTAAAAATATTGGGTCATTACAATATTGTTATTTCAAAAGAAGAAGGGTACATCGTGTTTATATTTCCCTATTATTAATAAAGAACTAGTAGTGAATTAGTGCATTACACAAACTTTAAATAATATACTTGTTTTAATATAATTATTAAATAATTTTAATAAATTTAAAATTATAAATTAATTTAATATAAAAATGGTTACTATTATAATTTTATTTAATAATTTTTTTATTAAAAGTATAATAATAATAATAATAATAATAATAATAATAATAATAACAATAATTGAAGAAATAACATAGAAAATAGAAAATAATTGATAAGTTACACATTTTTACTTATGTTAAATAAAAAGAAAAATGTGTTTTTAATTGAATAAAAAGATGGATGTTTTAACTAGAATAAAAGACATAATTTCTAATGAAAAAGAAAAGTAGTATTTTAGATGTAGTATAATTAAAGTATTTTATGTAAAATAAAACATATATATTTTAAAATAAGAGTTTTTATAAAGAGAAAAAGGTAACTAAATAAATTAAATTAAAATATACTATATTAATTTTATTTTCTTTAATTTTTATTACCATTATTTTTAAATATAATAGAATTTTTTTGTGACTATTAAATTACTATTGGAATATGTATAATAGTGTTTTAATTAAAAAAATTATTGAAAATAGAATTTCTAATGGTTTAGAAAAAATAATTTAGTGATTTGAGATAAAAAAAAATACGTATTATATAAAACATTTTAGAATTTTAGTATTATTAGAATAAATATAACAGTCTTTTAGTTTAAAAAAATAATACTAAAAAAGTATAATAAATATTTTATTTTTAAAAATTTGACTATTTAGATTTTAGAGTGAGTACTCAAATATAAAGATAGATATTTGTCAAAGTTTTAGTTTAATAATTTTATAGCTCAACATTTAATAAATATATAAATTACAAATATGTATGAATTTATAATTTATAATATATTAAATTATATTTTTCTTTGAAAAATATTTTCTCTAGAATATATATATATATATATATATATATATATATATATATATATATATATATATATATATATATATATTCGCAAATAAACGGAGCCTAAAATACTCAAATTTGAACATCAATTATTTGTTTGATGGGATAAATAAGAAAAACTATTTAGTTTGAAATTAGTGGTAATACATTAAAATTTTGAGTGTAAATATTTTTTTTTTGAACAACTAACTTAAATAATTAAGTCTCATAAATGATAAAGTAAAGGGGTTAGGATCAAACTTTACTCTCAATCAAATATTTTGATTCCATAATATGATGTTTTACATCCCTCTCAGATTGGTTTTTTTTTTTTTAAAGGTCGATCACTTTATGAATAATAATACACATAAATGTCATAGCCTATAATGTCTTGCATAATGAAACTGCACTATCTAAGGATATAAACCTTGACCCTACCATACCACTACAACATTTAAAGCACTCCATTTTTAAGGGTAATGTTACCCTCTTATTTTCTTTTCTTTTTTTAAAAAAAAATATAATTTCATTATATGTAATTGTATATTTATATCAATAAGATTTACCTTTTGCTATTATCATTGAAGGACCTTTATAATGTTACCAACTGTCAATTGGACATCTACCTCAATTCATATTGAAGTGACCCAAAAGCCAAAAAAAAAAAAGCCAACTTTGTAGGGTATTGATATATGGATTAGGAAGCTATGTAAAAATAAAAGATTTACAACCATATAAAATCAGGTTATACAGATTGTGAACGCAACCCAACATGAATCATAGGGTAACTGGAAACGATCCACTCATAAATGGCCACATTGCAAAATAAAATTGAAATGTAGATTTTCCTTTACTTTGATTTAAAAGGCAAAGGAAAAAAAAAACACAATGTTGAGTTGTCATGATTCATGATTTGTAGAATGATATGGCTGGCTAATAAATTTGTGGCATACCCTTTTAGATCGATAAGTTGAAAAAAAAATACAATTTTTTCATTACAATCTGGTTAGGGAATATTCTTCAAACTTTAACTTCTTAAATTACCAGTAACAAATGAAATAAAAAAGTTTAAAGTTGATATTAGATAAATAAAATATCTGTTGTATAAGAGTATTGTTGTCTTTTGTCTTTTTATAGTACTTGGGATAGATTTTACAAAGTTAAAACTCTTTTATTTCATTGGTTACTAATAGTTTAAGAAGTTGAGGTAGGATAAATTTATGGGTTAAATATATGGGTGGGTACCCAACTTTGGACTTTTTGCATTTTAGGTATTAAATTTTAATTGATTTTTTTCAAGTAACAAGAATTTTTACATTATATATTATGAGATTCCATTTTTTAAAAAATTTTAATTAATTATCTAATTATTTTGATGTTTCTGAACTAATATATAATTTATTCTATATAATATAAAAAATAAAAATAAAAAATAATTTGTAGGAAAAAAGCTTTTTATGTTTTAGTTTCTATAAAAACACTATACACATTGCAAATTATCTTGTTTGATTAATGATAAAGCCAATTGATATCATTTTAAAAGAAGAGAGAGATTATCATAATAGAGCAATACAACAACTTTTCTTGTATTAAAGTTTGTTAAAGCAACTTGTGATTGTGCAATATAATGTTTTTAGGCACTATTATAAAAGAAGATGGAAGAATTCGATACTGAATGAAATCATTTTTTTTTACCATTAAATCAATAACATAAGATGTTTATAAATTATAATTTATCTAAATATCTAGCTAACCATAGCACCCCAAAATCATGTATTTTTTTTTTCAATGCTAATATATAAGTCTAAAACTTAAGCTCACATGGCATGGCATGGCATGACATTTTGATGGAAGAGCATTAACTTGACTTAAGAATTAACATATGGTATGTTCATTGAATAAGCCATATCTTCCAGGAATTGAAATATTTTATTTGGACCTTTAAACCTTTCCTTTCTCTTTTGGCTTTTTCATTGAGTTTTCTTATACGACCTTGACAACATTCCAATGTGTTTTTTTTAATTGTGACAACATTCAAACATTAGAGAGATTCATCATGATTGTTTTTACTTACATAACGTACACATGGAAAGAAGTACCTAACCATAATCACCATTTAGCACTTCTTCTTATTTTTGTTAGCTGTTGTTGATCCACATAGCAAGATAATAAGAAGAATGATAAAATGAGCTGAACCATTTTTTGTTTTTGATCTTTCAGATTTTGGGTTTGTTCTGTTTTGTAAATAAAAGTTAGTAGTTCAATTGAAGCCTGTTATCCAGAATAAAGGTTATGTTCTTCTCCATGAAATTATGTTGTATTTCATTAATTAGGTTTGTTTTACATGTAAATGTTATGCTCCTTGAACTCCTAATAGAAGAGGTGAAATGTGGAAATTTGTGTTATAGGAGTTCTACTATTATGAAATTCGAGTTGGATGGTTTCACAAGGAAGGCAAATTTCTTCCGTTACCTATTTCTCCATACATGTAGCTGATCAAACTAATTTATTATCTAGAATAATTATTGAAAAAGTATGCATAGTTGAGTGATTTTAAATTGAGCAATTATCATTAACAAAAATGAATAATCTGATATGTGTCTAACACTTGTCTGGAAGAGCAGGAATGTTTTTGAGAATGAAAGAAGGATTTATGTTTGCTGGCCTGAATATTCGGAAATGAAGAGGGTAATAATCATAAATGCTACCAGTCGAGTCATTTATGTTTTTATTAGTTATACAACATCTTTTCAACACTCTTGTTAGGAGTGTAATGCAATTTGCAGGCTAATATAATGCACCTGAAATGAGTGTTTGGAAGGAGTTCTTCTGCTTTATACCACAAGAAGCTTCCCTGTGTGCGTTGGGACTTTAAGGTTTTCATAAGTGTTGAGTGTTTTACATTCATCAGAACTTATATTCTTCCTTGCTGCACAGCCTGTCAGGAGCCTCCATTTGAGAGATGCGTCCGACACATGACTAGAAGAGCATTTACTGTCTGGAATAATAAAAGGAAGATCATTTGTTGGTGCACTTATTGCTTTTCTATGGTTCAATATGATCCTATTGTGCTATATTATTCTCTGTTACTGCTCTTTTTGTTCATTTCATTTTCTTGTTTTGGTCATCAGTAGTGATATTTTAGGCAGATTCATTGGATTCATATGCTAAAAATTAGAGTTTAGAAAATAATTAATCCTTTTGATTGAATCAGATTACGATAATTAGAAAATACTTTATTGATTTTACTAGTTGGGTCATTGAATAGTTAGAGACAAAATTTAGGAAAAGATGAGAAATTACTATTAATGCCTTTCTTTTTTTGCTTTTCAGTTGTTGAATTACCCAATTAGTAAGTCAACAAATTTTTTGTTCGCTTAGAGCTTGTGCCAATACATATTTTGTTTTGGTTAAAGAGGAAATTTAGGATACTACTATAATTTGGGAGCTCTTATATTATAAAATCAAAAACTTGCGACTGACCTTGTGCAATCCATCGGTGACATCTCAGAAAAAGGAAGGCCTATTCACCAATTCCAAGAAGCACCAATCTACTAAGCACATAGCCAGTCTAGTTAATTTAAGAACCCATCAGTAATGAAGCCAAAGACTCAGTCACAGTCCTCTCAAGTTAAAGGCTCCAAACCAAAAACTACAAAAAAGGTTTTTAGATAAACTTTTTGTCAAGCTTCTAAAATGCTTTTGTTTGGTACCATATTGTATAGAAACAAATGACAAAAATGTACTTGGGGATTCCACTTTTTCCTAAGAGAACCAAGCCATTGAATAGTAGAAGTTGGAAGGAGGAATATCCCAACAGGTGATTGAATGCTAGTACTATATTCTATTTGGACTTTTTTTTATGGTGGTTTCTCTTGCTTACAGTCTGATTATTATTGACATTCCATATCCAGAACATTAAACCCCAACAACCATTGCTCCACAAATCCAAACTTGGTATTAGCAGTGGTAATTCCAACTCATCTGATACTAACAAGATACAAAATGAAGAGAGAAAGGTTTGTCCTTATGTAATTTATTAATATAATTGTTTCATGTAATTAGGTAGGAACTAACTCAGCATACACTTCATGTTTCCTTCTTTACTTAAAGGTCTATGTTTGGGAATCAGCAGCACCAACACCATCTATTTCAATGGTAGAGATGATGAAAGAGTTTTAATCAAGTACCAGGGACTTGTCACTGCCATATAATAAAAAAAGTTCTCTCTCACATGTCATGACTTCATGAAATTTACTTCTCTCTCCCTTTTCCTTCGTCTTTCTTTCCCAAACATTTTTCATTTAATTCAGGATGCTAATGCTTCCATTATCCAGGGGAAGCATGAACTCATGTTGACAAGGCCTAAGGAGCTTGAATTTGAAATAGCTCAGCGGGTTCGCTCAGTCAAATTTACTGATCTTGAAGAAGAGATGATGACCAAGACTCCAAAGTTTAAAGCTAGACCAGTAAATGAGAAGGCAATATATATATATATATATATATATATATATATATATATATATATATATATATATATATATATATATATGCTTTCCATCTACCTTCTGAGGTTCACGTGCTTACTAGTAATTTATGCTATTCTTCTTCCCTGTCCAACTAAAAATTTTCCATTTGTTATAGATCTTTGAAGCACCCACGTTACCTGCATTACCAAGAAGTACTCCACAACTACTAACATTTAAGGTAAACCCTGTGGAATAATGACGAAAATAAAGTCAACAAAATTTCTTTTTTTATATTTAACCATCATGACACTTTCAATTTTCTTCAGTAAATTCATTTTGAGACAACGGTAAGGGCCAATCAGAATGCAGAAACTGCTTCAATGGCCTCAACTAAAGTGTCTCATCAGGTTTAGAGAAAACTAATTTGTACATCTTATTCTCTTAGTCCTATTAAATTTTTATTCAGACTTCCTCATTTTTTCTTTTAAGTTTCATGATAGAGTCAATGGAAGCCTCATCATCGAACTGAACCTAAAACTAAAAGCCCTCTTCTTGGTACCACTTTAAGGGCTCATCCACCAAAGGTGAAAAGTTCTTTAGAGCTTCAGGAGGAAAATGAAAAGATCCCTAAATTTAAGGCAAGGCCATTGAATAAGAAGATATTTCTGTCTCTTCTCACTTAACTGAATGCTAAGTTGGTACCTACTAGAATCATTAGTTTCTTTAAAAAATTTGAAGTCTTCTGTTGTATAGATTTTTGAAAGTAAAGGAGAATGAGGTAGTTTTTGCATTGTAAAGGAACAAGTCACCATACCTTAGGAATTTACCATAAATTATAGGAATCATAGGATTACACCAGCGGTTGTTACTACTGATTTGTTTGATGAAGTAGATAACAACATAGTTCCTTTATTACACACACAATAAACAATAGAATTATGACAGATTCTCATTGTCTCTCTTTTCTTCTTTTTTAGTTTTCACTAAATTCCAAACCTCGCAATCCACTTCTAAGAAATACAGTGTCAAATCCCTTCCATCTCCATACAGAGGTACTATTTTATTCCCCTCTCGAGCATAGGACAAAATAATGCTGATTCCAAAGGGCATCTATATCCTTATGCCACTGACTATTGTGTGGTACACTTTTATTAATATGTATCTCAGTTAGTTAACATATTAATAAGCATCCATGTAATGAGATAGACACGACATGGTCATGTCGTGCTTTAAATGATACTTTCTTTAAATGTTGACCATACCTTACTTAACTAGCATTAGTTCTATCAACAATAACTTATTTTATTATCCTCTGCCATTTTCATAAAATAGATGTCTATGGTCTAAAAAGTTATTATGTACAATATATTTTCCCTTGTATACTTCATTTCTTATTTTGTGTATTTCATGCTGATTCAAGCAATTATACAAGTGCTTGCACATGTTGTGGAGCTTATAAGATCAAGCATAGTTTATAGCTTGAGATTTGCGAAAGGAGATTTTTTTGGGCATTCTAGGCTTGATATTATTTTCTATGTGTAAATAGATGCTCGTTTCATCCTTTGCCTAAGTTCCCTTTTTATTCTATCTGCATTTAAAGCTTTTATGTCAATGCATAGTTTTAGAACTATTATGTTAGTAATTAGCCAATTTATTGATCGTATATAGCTCTAATAAAATTTAGTTTTGCTTGACCTTTTAAACTCAACACTATTTTATTAGGAAAGTTTAGTTTTGCTTGACCTTTTAAACTAACACTATTCTATTAGGAAAGATGATATTTAATATGCAACTGTTTGATATGGATCTAGTGCACCAACTATCTAGAAATTTTGTGGGTGCATAGAATTTTATTTTGAAAAATTCTGATTTTTTTTTTATCTAACTTTTTGCATCTTATTTTGTTTCAAATAAGGAGAAAATGTGACATTTTTTTTTCTTTTTCTCAAACAAAGTTGCTTCGATTCTTAATAAGGAACACATACTTCATGCTCAGAATTTCAGTTCACTAACATAATTTCTGCACTTTTGTGTAAAGCATTCATTAATGATGTTATTTTGCTGTAAGGGGATTATACTCTCATTACATTTTAGCGGTCTATTTATATAAGCCTATTACTAGTTTTGCATGTTTCTATTTGTCATAGAACGAGTTATGTTGGATGATATTGGATGTCTCAATTCTTGATAAGCTTTTTCATGAATGCTGTGTTTATAAAGGCATTGTGGATTATGGTCTTACTTCTCGTTTTAGTGAGTTTTAAACTTCAAGCTTATCTTTTTCATGATTCTCTCTGTTTATTAACTCTTTAGGTTTCTAATATGTTTTAGGAGTGCAAACCTGCTCTAAATCTTTGAAAGTCAATCAACCAGAGCCTAGCTATTATTCATTAGTAAATACTTTTGTTAAAGTGTTTACTGATGCTACTAGTAAACATTCTGATGGTGAAACTTCCACAAGCAACACTTATATGGACACTTCTGAAAATATTGTGCATATGAATAACATATAACGAACTGAAGCCAAGTTGAGATATTCTTGTGAGATAGCTAACAATTGTGAAGATTGTAGCACTAGTGGATCACATCGAACAAGAGTTTCTAAAATCTTACAGAGGAGCAAGAGCTATACGAGAGCAAGAGGAGGGGTAGGTAGGATGATCAAGACTATGTCATTATTTTCTGCATAAATGTGTCAAAATAGCCACCTATATAGCATTTTATAATTTATTGTGTTTTCTTTTTATGGACTTATTTAGTAATAGAATTTTTTCTATATGTGTTCAAAAAAAATTACATATTGGACCTAAACAACTAGGAGAGTAAATATGAGCTTGTGCTAGGGATGAAGGAGCTAGTAAGTAGAGGAATGGCTATAAAAGTTGTGGAGGAAGTTAATGCCTTTGATCTCAATTTTTTTTATCCAAAATTTTATCTTGCTCAAGCAATGGAAGAAATATAGCTTGTAGTCATTGATGATATTATTTATGGTAAGCTAAAGGTAACATTTTCAATTTTTGTATAATATTATTAATTCTAACTTATTTATTAGTTGCAGGTTGAGTTTATTATGAAAACTAAGGCGGACTATGTGTAGGATTAGGCATTGAATGGAATAGATCTATTGAAGGTAAAAGAATTGAAATAATAAAATATAAGAAAATATGGAATATATAGATTTTAACATGGAAAACCTTAAAAAAATAAGGAAATAACCACGAGTAAGACTAGAAGAATTTGATTATAAAAAATTATAGGAGTTGCAACCTTTGTCTCTATATTTTTTTGAAATAAATAGAATATGCATTAATTCAAATCTACTTGCAGTACATAAACAGTGAGGGAAGGACAATCAACATGCCACTCCCTTTTATCAAACATGGAAGCAGTTGCTCTAGCTAGAGAGTGAAATACAACATTTGCTAACCTTTTAAAAAATATTAATTGATAATCATTCATTTTTTCTAAGAGAAACCTACAATCCTAAATAAGAAGACCTACAGGAGAAGTAATATGATAACTAGAATTAACAGCAGTAAATAATAGCTAAGAGTATGATTCAATCAACACTTTGGACTCAAACTTATGAAGTAACTAAAGAAAAGCATCTTTTAAGGCTATTGCCTCTACAAAAAAAAAGGATCAAAAGAACCTTATTTAGGAGTTTATTGAGCCATTAAAAATGCACTATAGAAGTCATGCAACACACTACCAATACCCATCTGACTCGAAGTAGTCATTAAACTCACATTCATATTGCACTTTATAAAGCTCAGAGGAGGTTTTTACCATTTAACCTAAGACATAAGTCTAGTCAGGACATTAGCAAAAGATTTAAGAACATCAATTTCTTGCCAACGAGCAATATACTCTCTTTTCCTCCCTTTCCAAATGTTATCATTATGATTTCTCTATAAATGCGATAAGATAGAAGTAGCAATTTGCAAGTCAAAAGTCGTGCATCTCACCACTAATAGAGACTACCACTCCCTCTACTCATTAGCTTAACTATAAAGGACAACATCAACCACACATTACGAGCATAAGAACAACTAACCAAGCTATAGTATGTAGACTCAATTGATGAGTGGCATATAGGACAAATCTCCTCCTCCATAACCCTTTTTATCTTCAAAGCTTATAGTGTAGGAAGACAACCTAAAAAACCTCTCTATAAAAAATTTTTAACTTACGAGTGAACCTTTAGACTCTAGCAGCTATGCCAATTGAATGAACTAGAATCCCTAACCTGATTAGCTCTTTTGAGAATTCTATATATCCACTCTTTATTAAATACTCTCCATTTCTCTCTTCACTCCAATATCATTTTGTCATCATTATGCAAGTCACTATTAGAATACTATTCATATAATGACTATTGAATAAATCATGTAGAATATTAGTGTCCCATTCACGTTCATTCACCCTAAATAACAAAGAGACTGTAGTATCCCGTAACCCACTAGGAGTAGGAATTTCAATAGCTGGATTATCAACATCTAACAACCATGGGGTTCCTTATATTTTAACATTATTTCCCAATCCAATCCATACTATGGATTTGCTATGCAGCAAATCATGTGCAGCTAATAAACTGTGCCATATGAAATTGGGATTAGAGCCTAAAGTTCCCTCCATGGCTGAATTCCCTCCCATTTAATCTTTATTTTTCCCTCTATTTGCTATTCATCCATACTGTATTTCCAGCTCATACATCCACTTGATATGTACATACAAAGTACAAAATATATCAGTTTTTAAGTATTTAGAAAAGTCTTAACTCTAACACTCGTCCTTGAGAACACTCCTCTTTGAAACTTTTCTTAAAGACTCCAAGCTTGCTTATCAAAACACTAAACAATGTAGACATGAAATACATCAAATTAACATTCTCAGTCTTTTTAAACTCTTGAATTTTAGGAACATCTTTATTTATAATTTAAAAATCATCATCATACATGGACTCCATTATTATTTTGTCACTTCCATACTAAATAATTTTGCTCCTTCTAAAATTATTTGCCATATTAATTCTGATACACCAATATTTTGATGCCTCCATATAAGTCATTCGCATACTTGATATTCCCTCTGAATTTTCCGAATTGTTGCATAGTGGATTGATTCTTCTAAATAAGTTCCTTCTTTTATAGACATCATCCATTAACTTAATTTTCAAACATAAACCATTAATCTCCATATGTGCTGTAATAATAATACCATCATCCATAACTTGAGTTAAGGAAAAAACATTTAATTCATTATCTTTAACATTTTGCTTATTCTTATTCAAATAAGCACACCCATATAGGTGAACTTCTTTTCTCAACATATCACAATCTTCATCCATATCATTAAATTTAACCATTTTGAAAAAATCTGCAACCATACCATAATCTTCCATACATGTAAGAGTTTTGGAATTTTCATTTCCAAACCTCTCATAACAGACCATACTTCCATTAATTCTACCATCATATCCATGATTTTTCATGACATTAAGCTTTAAATAAAAACTATCCCTATCCATTTTAACTTTAATAATCTCATTACCACATTAATTAAAAATTAAATAATAATCATCTTTGAAACAAACACTATAATCATATTTTAACAATTGAGCAACACTAATCATATTTTAAACTAACTTAAGAACCAACAACACATCATGAATTAATTTTAAACCCTTGTTAGTATGAACATAAATTGTACCTCTTCCTTTAGCTTGAACCACATCTCCATTTCTAAGTTAACAACATCTCCATTTCCAAGTTTTACTTTATTTCTAATAACTCTATCAAGAGAAGTGAAGAAGCTTTCATCCTTTGCCATGTGATTGTAGAGCCAATATCCACATACCACACATCCTTTGGAGCTGAATGACAAGTTTAGGCAGCCATGAATAACTTTTCTTCAACCTCAAGTTATTCATCAATGAAGTTAACTTATTATGTAACTTGCATTTGAGTTTGATCTTGTTTGGCTTTGTAAAACATCTCTTTATGCCCCTATTTCTTATAATGATAACATTGAATTTGTGGCTTCCTTTTGTACTAATAATCTTTGGCCAAATGATTTATAAAGAGGAAACTTATCATTTGTAGCTGAACCTGTTGAGTTCTCACCCATTTTGCCTTTTTCTTTTTTATCACCACAATTTCTTTCATGTTTTTGCCATTTTTTATCTTTTGTTAAAATTTGCACACCTGTTTGTCTTGCTTGAAAGGCACCTTTAGTTGCATCACTACCTTTCATGGAATTTCTCTGCTCTTGAGCTTGAAATTTGCTGATCATTTCAGCAATAATCAGTTACTTAATGTCATAAAACTCCTCAATAGCTACAACTTTTGCTGTAGATTTGTTGAGTAGGCTAACCAACATGTTCTTAGCCACCTTGTGATCTTCTATAACCTCACTATAAAGCCTTATCTACTTTACCAACTCCATTAGCTTTGAAAAGTAACCTTTGACAGATTTATTCTCAACATTTCAAATCCCTTATGAGAGTTAACAATTTCACAACCTTAATCCTTTCTTTACCTTCAAATCCTTCCTTTAATTCATCCCATATGTTGTTTTAAGATGCATAATGCTTGCAAATACACCATCTGTTAAAGTTGAATGCAAGCATGTTACAGCTTTGTCCTTTTTTTGCTTCTCCTCTTTATGCTGCTTCATTTGAGTTATAGTGGGATTAGCTTTTAATGGAGGAACTTGTTTATCTTTATCTACAATCTCCTATAAACCCAAAGACTTCAAATAAGACTTCATTTTCACCACCCATATTTGATAATTTTCCTTAGAAAATTGAGGAACACTAAGAGTAACATTGCTACTTGAAGCTATTAATCTCTCAATAAATTGATGTTTAAACCTCATAGGCCTTAAGAATATAGCTCTGATACCACTTTTGGAGCACTTACCATCAAAACATGAATATTTTATACATGAACAACTATAAACAAGAACAAGAGAAAAACAGAACTTAAATTTTAACACTAAAATTTCTCTCAAACCATTCATTTTTTTCATACGTACATAACCTTACATTTATACGAGGTTAATATAAAATAAAATTATAGCCATGAACAATAATCTAATTCAAGTTTAGCCACATGTTTTGGCTACTAAATAAAAAGTCTTAATATTAATCATTACAACAACTTTACATTCAAAATTCAAGAACACATTCAGTTCCAGCCATGTCTAAATTCCCTTCTATTTAATCTTCATTTTCCCTCTATTTATTATTCATCCATATTGTATTTCCAGCTTATAAATCCACTTCATACATACATACAAAATGCAAAATATATCAACTTTAGAGTATTTAGAAAAGTCTCAACTCTAACCATATACAGTGTAATTTTGACATACCAATATGAGTATTTGATATTGCTATGCAATTTATGATATGCTAATTGACATTGTAAACTATTGATTATTAACATTTTAAACTAAAAGATTATTATTATTTCAATATTTCATTATCACATGAACACTTGGAATTTTCCTATCTATATGGTATTTTGTTTTGAACACCTGTTTTTATCATTGGGCAACTTAACTAGCTCTCGAGTTTCATTCCTTTAATTCGACATAAGTTCTTAAATTGCATTTCTCCACTCTTCTTTTATAGCTGCTTCTTTGTAAGTTGTGGGATTTATAACAAATAAAGCAAATGCATAAGTTTCATAAATCTCTCTCTTAAGAATCTAAATTTTCTTTGAGGTATTGTATCAGAAGACTCATTTACAGAGGATGAGCTATTGTTACTTCGAGCATTTAAAGTGGAACTTGTGGAGCTGTTATTATTTGATGTTGAATTTGCTAGTGTAGAATTGAGAACTTTATTTTTTAAAGCCTCAAGTTGAATTTCTTTACTGTTGGTACTTCAATTCCACTTTGCCTTTTCATTTAACACTACATTCTTTCTAATAATCACCTTGCCACTAAGAGAGTTATATAGTCATTATGCTTTGGATTAAGAATAATAACCAATGAATATACATTTTTTAGATTTCTCATTTATTTTTTGTAGCTTTTGTGAGTTTACCAAGGTATAAGCAATACAATTGAAAATTTATAAATGGAAGGCTTTGTACCTCTCCAAGCTTCAAATGGTGTTAGATTCAACATAGCCTTAGTTGGTGAAATATTCAAAAAGTAGACTGAGGTTACAATTGCTTCTGTTTAAAACTGATTTGGAATCTCCTTGGCTTTAAGTAAACTTTTGGCCATCTCAACAACTGTATGATTTTTATGCTTCGATACCCCATTCTGCTCTAGTGTGTAAGGGGATGTCAATTCCCTATGAATGCCATTCTCTTCATAAAAAATATTAAACTCATTAGACAAGAATTCACCACCTCTATCTGTGTGAAGAGCTTTTATATAAGACTCACTTTACTTCTCAATAAGAGCTTTGAATTTCTTGAAAGTCTCAAAAGCTTTTGATTTGTTTTTTAAAAAATAAACCTAACTCATATGACTAAAGTCATCAATTAAGAGAAAAATAACTTCCTCTAAATGATTCAATGTTCATTTATCCACACAAATAAGCATGAACCAATTCCAGATAACAACTTTCAATTGGAAATGATTTTCTTATTTGTTTTCCATAAATACAACCCTCACATAAATCAAAAGACTCAATTTTTGGAAATCCAAGAACCATACCTTTTGTATTCAATAACCTCAGACCCTTGATACGCAGGTGTCCGTATCACAAATGTCATAGCTTAGATTCATTCTTTTCACGAACAGCTAATGCAAAGTGTTCCATTTTTAAGACTTCAAGTGAAAACATACTATTTTTTGTCATGCGAACATTACCCATTGTTTCTCTTAATTGTTTATCTTTAATAACACATGCTCCAACATGAAATAATATAGATTACCCACTGGCCATCAATTACACTACACTTAACAAGTTATCACAAAAAAAAATCAGAACTAAGGTAGAGAAAGAAGTGAAGATAAAAGAATCAATTTTATTTACTGTTGAACTGCTATTGATTATAAGTGACCCCTCAATATATATAGTGATTATGCACTAACAACTTTCTTGAATTTATTCTAACCACTTGCCTATTATTTCTAACAAACTGAAACAAAACTAATTCCTAAAATATTGCATAATATCACCAGAAAATGCAAATAAAATAGAACAAAAATTGACTAAGTAAACATGAACTAAAACTCCAAGTAACATGCACTAATTTTTCACACTCCCCCTTAGTGTATGTTCTCAATCAATAACACCAAGATTAGCTTTGAAAGTTTCAAACTTGGATTTTTCCAAGGCTTTTGTGAAAATATCAACAACTTGCTAGTTTGTGCCAATGGTCTTCAATTCTATTTCTTGGCTCAACATTTGTTCTCTGACAAATTGATGATGAACTTCAATATGCTTTGTCCTCACATGAAATATAGGATTTGAAGCAAGCTTGATTGCACTTTCATTGTCACATTGAATCTATATTGCATAATCAATCTTGCCAAAAATTTTATTCATCAAATGCTTCAGTTAAATGCACTCTTTAGTTGCCATAGATGCTACTACATACTCTGCTTCAGTGCTTGATAAAGCAATAGTTGATTGCTTCATGTTGCACCATGAAATTGCCATTGAACCAGTGCTAATACAGTAACCAAAAGTTTAATGATGATTATTAACATCCCTAGCCCAATCTGCATCAGTGTACCCACTTAAGAAGAAGTTTTCAGTTCTCTTATACATAAGCCTATGTTCAAGAGATCCCTGACATAACATAGAATTCTTTTGGCAACATCCAATGAGAACTTTAGGATCTTGCATAAACTGAAATATTATACTTACAGAATATACAATATCAAGCCTTGTGATAGTTAAATAAATTAAGCTTCCAAGAAGTTGTCGAAAGTTCCTTGCATCTTTGAGTAATTTTCCTTCTTCTTTCTTTAATTTCAAATATGGCTCCTTAGGTGTAGACATTGGTTTTGACTCCACCATACCAAAACGCTATAAGAGACTTCTAGCATAATTTCTTTAAGACACAAAATATCCTTGATCTGATTTATCAACTTCAAGACCAATAAAGCATCCAACCTCACCCAAATTTTTCATTTTAAATCGAATTGAAAGATCATTTTGAAGGCGAGAAATTTTAGATTCATTATATCCACTTATTATCATGTCATCAACATACAATAGAACCAATGTGCACATAGATATTTCTAATTTTACAAATAAACTAGAATCTGAATCTGAAGCTTTAAAGCCACAAAAAGTAAGATATTGAGCAATCTTACCATACTAAGCACGTGGTGCTTGCTTCAAGCCATATAATGCCTTTCTCAATTGACAAACATGATTAGGAAATTGCTTCAAAATGAACCCTTCAGGCTGCTCCATGAAGACATCATGATATAGTTCCCCATAAAGAAATGCATTCTTTACATCAAGCTGCCACAACTTCTAAGATTTAAATGCAACAAGTAAAAAAATTGTTCTCACTATTACCATTTTTGCTAATGGATTAAAAGTTTCTTTATAGTCTAGCCCATAACTTTGAGAGAATCCATTAGCAATAAGTTGAGCCTTGTATCTATCAGGCATCCCATTTGGTTTCCTTTTTAGTCCATAAACCCATTTGCAAGTGACTGGTTCATGATTTTCTAGTTTGGGTACAAGCTCCTAAGTCTCATTCTTCTTTAAGGACTCAATCTCTTCCTACATTGCTTTCTCCCGTTCTGGATACTCTGTAGCTTCATCATAGTAGGTTGGTTCTTCATTTTTCATTCCTAAAAAGAAATATGAAGTGACAGTTCATTGGTTGAGTTGTACTTTATAGTCCTTTAAGTGATTTAGCTGCCTTCGTTCCTTTGTTAATTTTCTTAAAATTTATGTGTCATCAGCTTGGTTTGTAGGCGATGAAGAGTCACTACCTTCTTCATGGCTGAAATCATTATTGCTTAATTCTTGCACATCTGATTGAGACAACACCTCCAATTTTTCTTGATTATCATTAAAGACAACATCATGAACAGAGGGCTTTATATTTAGATAAGAGGATGACACTTCATCAAACATAACATCCCTTAAAGTATTGAACTTCTTAGTCTCTGGATCCATACATCTCCATCCTTTCCTACTTGCTCTTAGATCTAGTTTAGTTCAATTTTGTTTAGGAATATAAACATAACAAATAGATCCAAAAACACGAAAATAACTGACATTTGGCATCAACTTGTACAAAAGCTCAAAAGGAGACCCTTATTTACCTGGTCATAGAGGTAATCAATTTATCATATGGCATGCACACCTAATAGCTTTAGCCCAAAGTTCTCGAGGAAGATTCTTATCATATAGCCAGGTCAAGCTCATAGCATATAGATGTCCCAACTTTCGTTCAGCAACTCCATTTTGTTGTAGAGTTTATGGACAAGTCATTTGACGTTGAATATTATTATCATCACAATATTTGAAAAAATTAACTGATATGTATTCACCACCATTATCACTTCTCAAGCATTTAATCTTCAGGTTGAACTCCTTTTCTACATTATTATTGAACTCAACAAACTTTGACAGTGCTTCAGTTTCTCTTTCAAAAAATACACCCAAATGTACCTTGAATGGTCATCTACAAACACCATAGTATAGTGATAACCACTATAACTAGATTTCCTTATTGGTCCCATCAAATCTATATAAATCAATTCAAAATAATTTATTTTTCTATTTGATGAGTTTTTGAAAGGAAGACGATGTGCTTTACCATATTGACATCCTTGGCAAATCACATCTTCTTATACATGCTTAAGGGCTGGTAGTCCTTCTAACAGCTTCTTTGAACAGACTATCTTCAACATTTGATAGCCTAAATGGCCTAACTGAGCATGCCAAATTCTTGCATTATCATTTTGGCTTGTTTTCTTTATATAAGCTTCACCTACTGCCATCACAAACAAAGACTCTTTCTTATGACCAGCAAAAATAACTTCTACTTCTATTTTTTTCACTTTATCAAGTACTTTGACATCTTTAGGTCCAAACAAAATATACTTTCCAGAGTTAGTAATTTGAGAAATTTAAACTAAGTTTTTCTTTAAACCTGGAACATGGTAGACATCATTTAGAAGATTGCTACTTATTGTAGCCTCATTACCAACCTTCACAACACCTTCCTTTTCCACAGGATGAGTTGTGTCATTTGTTGTAATATTGACTCTTTCCTTATCATGCTTTCTTAATTTTGAAAATAATGAATCATTACCGGTCATATGGTATGAACAACCTGAATCCATGATCCATTCCTTTTTATAGTCAATGAAGTTGACAAATTCTCCATTTAGTGATGTTCTTATATTCACCTCAACTCGGCTTTTACCCATTATAGTACTGAAACATTGCTCCCAATTTGGCTGGTTATCTCCCCCATATTGACATGCAACATTTGCCTTGGACAGCTTCACATGACAATTCTTCTTGATATCTCCAATCTTTCCACACATGTAGCATTTGATAGGGTTATTGCCATATTCTTTCTTCACATTTGAGTCCTTTCGAGCATTCTCATTTTCAGTTGTAGTTTTCTTCCTATTTAACTTGCCTTTTGAGAATAAGACAACTTCATTTTCCACACCTCTGTTGTTCATTTGCTTAGCCAATGACTCTTGATTAGAGAGCAAGTTCTCTAATTCTTCAATAGATGGCTAATTTGCCCATCCTTGAATAAAGGTAATGAAAGGCATATACTCCTTTAAGCCCCGAATGAGATAATGCCGCAATCGATCTTCACTAACCTTTTTTTCTCATCTAGCTCTGAAATTTCAAAAAAAAATGTTTTTAATTCACAAGAAGTATTTAGAAATTGACATACCTCCTTGAGTTATAATAGCTAACTCATTCTCTAAGAATTGCAATCTTGTATTATTTTTCTTGGTAAACACTCTCTCAAGTGTCTGCTACACCTACCTTGGAGAGTTAATATCACGTACATGATCAATGTAATCTTTGCTAATAGATGTTCTTAATATAAAAAGAGTTTTTCCACACTTGATTCTCCATTTCCTTCGAAGTTCAGCATTTTTTAGAGTATTTTATGGAATTACTGTATCAGCACCATCAATAATCTCCCATAAATCTTGGCTATGGAGGTAGGACTCCATACACCTCCTCCAATACTTGTAGTTTATGCCTACAAGTTTCTCAACACCATACTTTGTGTGAGTATTTCCATTGACAACTTCCATCTTCACCAAAACAAACCTCTCCTACCAGCTTTTTAACCTTCTCTAATATACTTCTTATTAGGTTATGTAGATACTTCCCATTATACTTTGGTTTAGTTAATGCTTTCCATAGATCTACTATGCAAGCAAAAATCCCCCTGCATTTCAATAATTAAGTAAGCAATAAGTTAAAAGAACATTAATCAATAAGTTGCTTGAAAGAATTAACATCTACACAAATATATCAGTACTTTTTTTTTGGGAAGATTTTAGGGCCATGTTCAATGTAAAAAGGGACTATATCTTTGGCAGCATATAGAGGACGTTCCTCTGCATTTAAAGCAACTAACATGGTAGCTATTAGACCACCAGTACTTGTTCCTAAAATTACATCAAAATAATATGCTAGCCTTGCATCCTCTTCATCAAGCTCCTGCAACACAATGTAGAAATTATAAATTTTGGCTGCGAAGCATCAAGGTCACCTTTAGCCTTATGAAATTGCATGTTCAAACTCGAGACTAAGAGCCTTAATTAACCAAAATGGGAAAAGAAAAAGAACTATTTAACTATATAATAATGATTTATGAAAAAGGAAATGTTACTACCTGAAGCTTAGATTTAAGATAATCAAGATGACTCCTAGAATGACTCCTCTTATCCCTCCACCATCAATTCTAAGAATAATGATTAGTTTACCACATGTTGGGGGTGGAGTTTTGCACCTTGACTTCTTATACATTATTGAGCTATTGAAGCTTTAAAAGAATAAAAAATGAATAGAAATGAAGATAGAATGAAATCTTTGTTAGCTGGTTTCTGTGTCTCTAAACAAAAGCTTATTATATAAAAAAATTTGCAAAGCATCAAACTAGACTTAGTCAAATTCATGTTGGCCTTCCATTTTCTTTAATTTTTAGATTGCTAAAAGAGAATGTACTTGTACCAATATCTATCAGAATCAGCTTATAATAAATATTTTTATTTAAGCAATATTGGAGGCATGGAGATGCAGGCATCATAGAGGAATAAGCCCTCCAATTTATGCATAAATTTGACATATTAAGATAGTGGCAGTTTCGTAATTTTGAGCAAATTTTAAGTATCGGATTTGGACGATTTAAAAGCCTAATTCAAGTGGAAATGGGCCAACAGTTTGAAATCACAAGCTATGCTTGTGAGATCTATTGCTTTTCGGCCAAATTCTATTAGTTAGGCCCTTAAACGAGTAATTTTGTGATTTCCTATTTTTAGGATTTTATTTTCCTATTTTTTTTAGGGTTGTTGGAGGATTTACTATTTAAAGCTTTTCTTGTTATTATTGGACTGCAGTTTTTATGATAATTTGAATTCTCTTTTGTTCTTCCAAAATTTCTTAAAATTTTGATGTCTATAGTCTAAATTGCTATAGAAGATCGTTTATTGGCAGTCGTACGCGATTCAACAATATTCGACTGTTATTATCTGCCCTTATGCTACGTCACATGATATAGATAATTACATTAAAATAGTTGTTAGAAAATTTTTATTTTTATTTTTTTGTGATTTTTTATAGATCAAATTGGAGTAATAAGAGTTTAATAAATTTTAAATAATAGCGTTTTAGAAAAAAAATGAAAAATGTATTTATCTAACATATATTTGACAAATTATATTATAGATCTTGTCTGTATTGCAATATAAATTAGAGTTCAATCACATGTGTGAACTATAAATTCTGCCTCCTCAAATCTCTAAAGCTACTACATACTAAATGACATTAATGACAATATTTCCAAAAGCAACAGAGTTCCGTATACAATGATATCCCATAATTATATCTTTCCATTAGTACCAAGGCGTCCATATGTAGAGAATGTGCCTGAGATAAATTTTAGTTTAATTCATACCATTTAATTAATATTATTAATTTAATATATAGATAATAAAAAATTAATATTAAATAAAATAATTGATATTAAATATAAATATAAAGTTATTAAATAGAAATATAAATAAAAATTAGTATTAAATAATGGAGGTTCATTACTTAACTAATACAAGTTTATTAGAAAAAATATGTTGATTTGTTACTTAAATAATACAGATTCACCATGAATGATGCAGATTCACTATGAATGAACTATAGATTAATTAGTATTTACCTATAAGTTCATAAATATTTGCCTAGAGGTTAATCAAATTAATAATAAGGTTAATTACTTAACAATATTATTAATTACTATTCTTAAGTTAATAAATTAATATTAAATAAATATTAATATTAATATATTAATATTAAATAGATTATTAATTAATATTATTCATTTAACATATTAATATTAAATAAATATTAATATTAAATAATACATATTCATTACTTAACTAGTATAGGTTCATTACTTAAATCATGTAGGTTCATTATTTAAATAATACAAGTTCATTATGAATAAACTGTAAGTTGATTAATATTTGCTTATAAGTTCATTAGTATTTGCAAACAGATTCATTAATATTTGCCTATAAGTTAATCAATTTAATAATAAGGTTCATTATTTAATAATATTATTAGTTAATATTATTAATTTAATATATTAATATTAAATAGATTATTAATTAATATTTTTAATTTGGTATATAAATTAATATTAAATTGATTATTAATTAATATTATTAATTGAATATATTAATATTAAATAAATATTATTATTATATTAAATATAAATATAAATTTATTAAATAGAAATAAAAATAAAAATAAATATTAAATAATGCATGTTCATTACTTAATTAGTATAGGTTAATTGCAGTGATTGAAGTTAATTTTTATTGATGAGTTTAGTCAAAGTAAAATTTTTATCATAAATAGGAAAACAAAATTGTTCATTTCTATGGTAGCAAAAATCAGCAGCATCAAACTTCAGTAATAAGATGGATACGCAAAAATCAATATCCAAATGTGCAAACTAGGTATGGGTACACATAGAAACAGTTCTAGAAGTCACACTGATTTCAGGAAACAAACTGTGATGCATGGTAGAATTGTATTTGAACTATGTTAGTTAAGTAATCAACCTATATAATTTATCTAATGAAATTATATTAGTAAAATAATAAATCTGTACTATTTAATATCAATTTTTATTTATAATTCCACTTAATGAATTTATATTTATATTTACTATTATTTTTTTAGTAGACAAGCTCAACAACAATTGGAATGGGTATATTAAATTAGTGTTAGAGGGAGATATTGGGAAAGGGTGGGAGTGAGATTCAAACCCTCACTCTCTAAAGGGGCAAGTAAGACCCTTACCACCATTCTTAAAGGAATGGGGCATTTTTATTTCATATTTATAATATTAATACCAATGAACTTTGACAAAAATAAAAAATACCAATGAATATATAAGGGTGAGCATAAGGGTGAGCTGAGCTGGCCAGCCTCAGTCACTAGACTTGAGTTACAAGAAAAGATAAAGTTTAGTACCAAGTTTTGAAATCATCGTATAAAAACATATTAGAAGTGCCAACTAGACTTGGACGTATAAAACCTGTAATAAAAAAGGATATGTAATGGATTAACCCGTCAGTGTAGAGACAACATAACATAACTTGTTGTCACTGGAGTTTTGATGCTCGGTGCATTAAAAGCACGGCCCGAGTGTCATATGATATTGCTCTAAAAGTGACCTGAGGGTGCCAACTTCAGTCATTGGACCTAGATGCTCAAGGCTTAGATGCTCAGTGTAAGGACGCAAGACTTACATGCTCAAAACCTCAATACTATAAAAGTAACCTAAGGGTGACAACTTTAGTCACTAGACTTAATCTTGGTGCATAGCGTAGCCCAAGTGCCATATAGTCTCAGTGCATTAGAAGCTCGGCTTGAGTGTCGTATGATGTTGCTCGGTTTATGAACTTCAATGACTCTATTAATGGCAGCTGCCTTGTCAGAATATTTATTGATGTTGAGTTTGAACATTATTGTTGTAGATGTTTAATTTTTCGAGCATTTATTTTTAGTAGTATTTTTATAAAATAAAGGATGTTTGTGATCCTAATAATGAGTTTGAGCCCTTTCAATCTAAGCTCCATAATATGGGGATAGTAATTTAGTGAGAGTTTTTGAAATGATGGAAGGTGGGTTTTAAAGGACCAAAATTTTAGGCTTACTTAATTTAAGTCATGGGATGAGCATTGTCGTTTAGGTGAAAGGCTAAGATTGTCCCTCTTCTTAAATAGAAGATTTTATGTGATTCTAGCTAGGATGTCTGGAAATTGTGGTTTGGTTTATCTAACTATATAGGGAGTATCCTTGTCTCCATTCTTGAAGTTGTTTTGCTAAAACATTCTCTAAAATTTTTGTGAACAAAGATCTATTGTAGAGTAGGATTTGCATAAGTATTGTTGGATCCGGCTTTGAGCTAGAGCCACCGTTTGTTGTCTAAACATGAGTAAGTGCTTGTTTATATTAATGTTGCTTGAAAATACGTCCAATGTCTTTTGATAATTTCTGTATGTTAATACTGAGTGAGATGATCATAGTGTCTGTAATATCCTGAGTTTTTAAATAGTTTTATACTGCATCGGGATATGCAATGTTAATAATTTTTGTACATATTTATGATATTTTTCAAGTTGATATTTATTTAAAGCTTATTTTAATTGTTTTATATTATTTTTAAGTACTTTACATAAAATTTTTTTGAGATTTCTATTTTCGGGGAAATTAACACATAAATAATTTAATATTAATTATTTTAAGTAATTTCACGAATTTGCATGAAATCATATATATTTTTAAAAGTGCTAAAATAAAGTGTATATATGTGTAGATATTTAAATTAAACTAGGGTTTAATTAATTTCTCGAATTTTTATTATTTATTATTTAGTTTTTAATATTATTTAATTATTTTTTTTAGTATATAAATTATTTAATATATTAAATTATGTGTGTGAAAGTTTATATTATTTTAATATATAGTGTGAATATATATATATATATATATATACACATTAAATATTGTCAAAAAAACCAAAGTTTGCCAAATTACCGTTTTGCCCCCGACTCCCTCTCCTTCTTCCCAATCATCCTCCTCACCGTTTCACTGTCTGTCACGCCGTTCTCTTGCCATCGGTGTGCCTCCCGGCATGCCACCTTCTTCCTCAGCCTTCCCCGCCACCTGCAGCAGCCATTTCCGTCGTCGGAGGAGCTCGTTTTGGCAAGAAAGCCAAAACTCATCCTCACCGTCGATCGACATGATTCCAGCCACTATTTTTGACACCGCCGGTCTCTATATTCTCCTTGAGCTCCGATGAGTGTGATTCCAAGCTTTGTTTCACTTAAAATGGTCCAGATTTGCCTAGGTTTCGATTTTAAAATTTCAACCTATTAGGGTTCTTAAATTTTTTGAGCTTCAATTTGATTGATTAATGAAAAATTCCTTCACAAATGTTTCTTCCCTTAGCTTAATCTTCATGTGTGAATTTTTGTAGAATTTTTAGAAATTATTTTGATATTTGGGTATTTTTTATTATTTTATTATTATTTTCTAATTTTCGAAAATTAATTAATTAAATTATGAAATTATGTTTTATGGTAAATATAGGTTTTGAAATGAATTATATAAATTTATTTGGAATTTTTGTGAATTTTTATGTATTTATTTTGAATTTATATAGTTTATGTAATTTTGAGAAAATAGAGTTAATTATGTTTTTAATTGAAATTTATTGGTTAATTGAGTTTATTTATTGAAATTATTGAAATATATGTTGAGAAAATTAATTTTGTGCAATTATATTATTTTTGGTGAATTTTTGGATTAATTTTATTATATTTATATATATATGGGTATTTTGGTAATTTTACCCTAAATTGGCTAAAAATGTAATTAAATTGGTTTTGATAGTTATTTAGGGCATAAAAATGATTTCTACAAATTATTTAGTATTTTTAACTAATTAAAACTATTTTTCGTAAATTATTTTCAAATTATATATGTATTATACGATTTTTCTAATAAAATGAGTTTTTATCGGTTTTTACTATGTTTTAGGGTTAATTACGTAATTTCTACTTATAAAATGTATTTTTATTATATAAAGGTATTTTCGGTATTTTGTAAATATTTTGTGAAGTGTGGACCTCGGTCGATGATTTGTAATTTGGAGTCCAACCGAGGGATTGTGATTGAGAATTTTGTGTTATTTTTGAAGTGTGTTTCTTTGTAAGGCCGGCTCTACTCTTTGAGTAGAGCAATGTCAATTTTACAGGGGAGGTTCTATCGAATTTTCGATAGAATTCTCGTAAAACGTGATGTCCGGTCGAATTTTGATTTAATTCTGTCTCTAGTAATCTAGATTGAGTCTTTAGAACTTCTGTGGGATTTATTCTAATTCCTGTCATTATCTGTTTGTTTAGTTGCACCGAGACCGAGGTCTAGTGGACCAGGCCCATCAGACCCATCTCGAGGAGCGCAATAATTGTGAGTTACTATTATATATATATATGCTTTAGGGTGCATGATTTTAGAAATCTATATTTTATTTTGACTAAAAATGCATAATGGTATTAATTAGTACTTGAGTTTATTTTAGTTTACTTTTGGTTTATTTTTGGTATATTTTTTAAACTATATGCATGTTTTATTAATGAATTATGTTTAAAATGTTTTTAAGTATATTTCTAGTTTATTTTGTAATTTAATTGGATTAATTTGACGTATATATACTCGAAATATACTTGGTTTACTTTTGGTATATTTCTAGTATATATATGGTTTATTGTTGCTATTATATTTAAATTCATGCATCATTTATTTTTATGAATGTATGTTTTATATTTCAATGAAGGATATCAATAGAACGTGCTACCTAGTGGGCAGCACTAGGACTAAGTACGTACCGGTACGCTGATAGCATTTAGGTTATATTACTAACCATTTGTGGATATTGATTGGATTTGATTATTTGATATGTGAGATATGATTTGGGAGTGTGATTGCTGGAGCTCGGTTGACCAAGTGTCTCGTGGCCAATCACACTGACAGTCAGACTGCTTGTAATATCCCGTGTTTTTAAAATATTTTTACACTGTACCGGGATATGCAGTGTTAATAATTTCTGTACATTATATGATATTTTTACGAGTTAATATGTATTTTAAACCTATTTTAATTACGGTGTATTATTTTCAGTGTTTTACGTAAAATTTTCCCGAGACTTGCATTTCGGGGAAAATTTTCACGTAAACAATGTATCATTAATTATTTTAAATGTATTTACGGACTTGCATGAACTCATACATATTTTTAAATTATTAAATAAAGTCTGTGTGTGTATAATTATTTAATTAGGATTTATTATTACCCTAATATTTTATTAAGTATTTATTTGTTTTATTGTTATTTAATTAATTTTATTAGTATAAATTATTAAAATATTAATATTTTATGTGTGTGGTGTATATTTGATGTGTGTAATTTAATATTATTTTAATATATAGTATAAAGTATATATATATGCATATATTTGTCAAAAATCAAAAGAATTTGCAAAATTACCATTTTGCCCCCGACTTCTTCTTCTTCCTCCCGATTCTCCCTTCTCCATTTCCGGTCGCTGCCGTGCCGTTCCTTCACCGTGGGTGTGCCATCCGGTGTGCCACCATCTTCCCCGACCAATTTCGCCGCCTGAGGAGGCCGTTTCCGGCGTCGGGAGATCGATTTTGGCCGGAGAAGCTGAAAATCGAGTCCACCGTCGATCACGTCGATTCCGGCCACCGTTTTTGACACCGCCGGTCTCTTTCCTCTCCTTGAGCTCCAGTGAGTGTGATTCTAGCTTTGGTTTGAGCTAAAATGGTCTAGAATTGCTTAGTTTTCGATTTGTCAATTTCGGCCTATTAGGGGTTTTGATTTTTTTGAGCTTCGAATTGGATGATTCATGAAAACTTCCTTCACAAATGTTGTTCCTAGTAGCTTAATCTACATGTATGAATTTTTGTAGAATTTTTGGAGATTTTTTGGATTTTTGGGTATTTTTGAATATTTTAATATTATTTTCTAATTTTCGGAAATTAACTATTTAAATTATGAAATTTGAGTTTATGTGATTTTGAGAAATTAGGTTAAATGTGTTTTTATTTGAATTTAATTGGTTAATTGGGTTTAATTATTGATATTATTGATAAATATGTTGAGAAAATTAATTTTGGATAATTGTATGATTTTTGGTGAATTTTTGAAGTAATTTAAGTATATTTATATATATAGGGGTATTTTGGTAATTTTACCCTAAATTGTCTAAAAATGTAATTTAATTGGTTTTAATATTTATTTAAGGTATAAAAATGATTTCTATAAATTATTTAGTATTTTTAACTAATTAAAACTATTTTTCGTGAATTATTTTCAATTATATATATAATATACGATTTTTCTAATAAAATGAGTTTAATCGGTTTTTATAGTGTTTCAAGGTCAATTATGTAATTTTTACCTATAAAATGTATTTCTGTGATTTAAGGATATTTTTGGTATATCTGGAATCATTCTGTGTTTGTGGACCCCGGTCGGTGGACTGTAGTTTGGAGTCCGACCGTGGGATTTTGATTGTGTTGAGCTCGTTTTTCGAAGTGTATTTTCTTTGCAGGGTCGGCTCTACTCTTTTGAGTATAGAGATGTCCGTTTTACAGGGGAGGTTCTGTCGGATTTTCGGTAGAATTCTCATAAAACGTGATATCCAGTCGAACCCTAATTTTTGATTCTGTGTTTAATACTCTAGATTGAATTCTAGGATTTCTATTAGGGTTACTCTGATGTCGATTATTTATTGCTTGTTTAGTTGCGCCGAGACCGAGGGCTAGTGGACCAGGCCTGTCGGACCTGTCTCGTGGAGCGCATTAGGTGAGTTACTATTTTATATATATATGCTTAGGATGCATGATTTAGAAATGCATGTTTTATGTTGATTAAATATGCATAAATAATTTGATTATTTCTTAAGTTTATATTAAGTATATTTTCGATTTATTTTTGGTATATATTAAATTATATGCATGTTTTGTAAATAAAATATATTTAAAATGTTTTTAAATATATTTCCAGCTTAATTTATAATTTGATTGAATGTATTTGATATATATATACTCGAAATATACCTGGTTTACTTTTGGTATATTTCCGGTATATATATGGATTATATTGTTATTTCATTTACATTCATGCATCATTTATTTTTATGAATGAATGTTTTACATTATTAATGATGAAGGATATCAATAGAACGTGCTACCTAGTGGCCAGCACTAGGACCGAGTACATACCGGTACGCCTATAGTATTTAGGCTATAATACTAACTTATTTGTGGATATTGATTTGATTATGATTATCGATGCGTGAGATGTGGTTTGGGTGTGATTGCTGGAGCTCGGTTGACCAAGTGTCTCGGGGCCAATCACACTGGCAGTTAGACTGCTGGAGCTCGGTTGACTTAGTGTCTCGGGGCCAGTCTACTGTCTAAATGGATTAAGTGGATATATTGGAATAAGTGAGCCTGTATGGCCAGAGTGTTGTTTAACACTATTTCTGAGGTTGCGATATTCTAGGGTTCTATGTGATCCTTCATAAAAGATGATTTTCAGATAAAATATATAAAATGATTTTTATTGCATCTGTGTGCAATTGCCTGTATATATACATATTATATATATACTGTTGATTGTATGCATTATCACTTAGTGTGTATGTATATATATTATAGTAATTCACTCAGTGAGGTCTGACTCCCCTCCGTTGACTATTTTTTTCAGGAGAGTCAACTTCCTCAGACCTCAGTAGCAGGTCGATATGCCGGATTTCTTCCGCCCCGGCTTCTTTATGTAAATTGTCTACTTAAGTCTTATTTATTTTATCTAGACACTGCAGTAGTTGTGAATCAAAGTGTTGGATTTCATGTATTTTATTTTAAGGAGATATATTATGTTGAAACTGGATTTGTATTAAAGATTATATATATGTGATGAGATGAGTTTTGAATTTAATCCAGTTGATATGGATGATATTATGATATTATGATTTTTATTTCCGCTGCATATTATATTGTTACTGTTATTATGGCATGATTTATTTTATTTTTAGGCTTGCTACGGGTTCCGGATTCGAAAGAATTCCCGTTCCCTAGCGCCGGTCATGGCCCCTGTTTTGGGTCGTGACACTGCTGGAGCTCAGTTGACTTAGTGTCTCGGGGCCAGTCTACTGTCCAAATGGATCAAGTGATTATATTTGGAATAAGTGAGCCTGTGTGGCTAGAGTGTTGTCTAACACTATTTTGAGGCTGCGATATTCTAGGGTTCTATTTGATCCTTCATAAACAGTGATTTTCAATAAATATATAAAATGATTTTATTACATTTGTGTGTATTTTTTTGTATACATACATATTATATATACTTTTGACTGTGTGCATTGGCATTTAGTATGCATGCATATATATTATAGTAATTCACTCAGTGAGGTCTGACTCTCCTCTGTTGATTATTTTTTAGGAGAGTCATCTTCATCAGACCTCAGTAGCAGGCCTGTACTGTAATGACCCAATACTTTAAATTATTATAATAATATTATTTTGGGATATACAGTGTTAATAAAATTTAAATTTTAACTATATATTATCATTAATTGTTTACATTATTCGTTTATTTTATTCTAAATATTTTATTTACTTGAAATAATTAATTTGTGAGTTTTATTATTTAAAATACTCAAACTCATTTTCATTACTATTATTTTTAATAATATTATTATTTTATTTCTATTAATTTTTAATAGTATTAGTTTTATTATTTTATTAGTATTATTTTTGTTGTTGTTATTATTATTATTGTTATTATTATTATCATTTTATTACTATTATGCATGTTATATTATTATTATTATTATTATTATTATTATTATATTGTATTAATAACATGTGTATGTGTGTATTTGGTCCATGTGTTGTATATATATATGTGTGTGTGTGTTTGATTGTGACAAGTGGTTATTATTATTATTATTATTATTATTATTATTATATATATATATATATATATATATATATATATATATATATATATATATATAAAGAGTCAAATTGTCACGACCCAAACTAGGAGTCATGACCGGCGCTAGGGAACGGGAATTCTCTCGAATCCGGAACCCGTAGCAAGCCTAAGAAAATAAAATCATACAATAAATAAATAAAAGTACGATCGAATTAAAATTTTTCTGAATCAATAAATAAAATAGATACTCCAAATCCTTTTATAAATGAATACATATTCGTATAATGTGCAAATACAAATTCTCAGAGTATTTAATATCCAAACAAAATAATACACTTCCAAAAATTATAACAATACTACTGCAGTTTCTAGAATACAATTCAAAGTTCAGAATATACATTTGCATAAAATAGCCGGGACTGAAGAACACCGGCGAGGAACTCTACAACTAAGGTCTGACAATATGGGATCTCCTGAAAAAATAATTGAGGGGGGTCAGACCTCACTGAGTGAATTATTATACTATATATACATGCAAACTAAACCATACAATCAGACATTCTTATATATATATGTATATGCACACATTTCACACGAATGTCAAACTCTGCTTTTATAAATATACTAAATGTAGAAAAACATTTGATTAAATTCATAAAGGATCCATAGAACCCTAATAATAACAACCTCAACAACCCCATCATCACTATAGCCATGCAGGCTCACTTGATTCCAAATAGAACACTTATTCCAATTTGGACAGCAGACTGGCCCCGAGACACTAAGTCAACCGAGCTCCAACAGTCTGACTGTCATTGTGATTGGCCCCGAGACACTTGGTCAACCGAGCTCCAGTAATCACACTATCTATCACCTCACATCTCAATCAACCCAATAGATCATTCAATTCACTTATGGACAGTAGACTGGCCCCGAGACACTAAGTCAACTGAGCTCCAGCAGTCTGACTATCAGTGTGATTGGCTCCGCAATCACACTATCTAACATACCATTAATCTTAGTCAAATCAATTATAATCACCCAATTTTAACTCTCACTCAATCCTTATCTATCGTACTGGTACGTACACGGTTCTAGTGCTGCCCTCTAGGAAGCACATTCTATTGATATCCTTCACTTAAAATAAATCATTCATTCTGAAAATAATTAAAATAAAATGATTTTCATAATAATAAAATCAAATATATATATATATATATATATATATATATATATATATATATATATATATATATAAAGTCAAATAAAGTATGAATTATACTAAAGGTAAACCATTAATATAGTTAAAAACAATTAAGTGTGTACCAATAGTATAACATGCACTTACTTAAAAATATACTTAAACATACAAAAGATATACCCTAATCACACAAATCATCTAATAAAATAATTATGCACAGATATTCATATAAAACATACATATGTACTAAAACATGCATTTTAGGTTTACATATATTGGCAAATAAACCTTAAGTATACCACTAATGTGTTAAGTTTGGATTAAATGATAAAACATGCATTTATTTGGAAATATATCAAAATATACCAAAAATAAACTTAAAAAAACAATTAAGTATAAATCAATAATATGACATACAATTATTTAAGAATATACCTAAAATATACTAAAAATATACCTAAAGTATTATAATCATTTATTAAAATAATCATGAATAAATATACATTTAAAACGTGTATTTAATTTTGACATATATCCAAATATACTAAAAATAAACCGAAATATATCAAATCATATTATAAATTAAATTACTATTTAAAACATATAATAAAAATGAAAAATCCTAAATCATGTATCCTATATGCAATGCATATATATAGAGTATAATAACTCACTAGTGTGTGCTCCTCGAGACAGACTCAACGGGCCTGGTCTATTAGGCCTCGGTCCCAGCGCAGCTAGAAAGATAAAGTAAAAATAACCGTCAGAATAAACTTCTAACTCTATACTTCTAGGATTACTATAGACAGATTCAATCAAGAATTCAGAATTAGACTCGGACCGGTTGTCACGTTTTATGAGAAATCTATCGAAATTTTAGCAGAGTCTCCTCTGTAAAACAGACATCTCCCTACAAAAGTAGGGCCGATCCTGCATAGAAAACACACTTCAACAATATACGATCTCATAACCCCTCGGTCGGACTCCCAAACTACAATTCTACCGACCGAGGTTCACAATTCACGAGATAATTACAGAATACATGAAAATTCCAGAAATACCAAAAATACCTTTGAATAACCAAAATATAGCAATTGAATATTTAAAACGCTGAAAATAATTATTTACCCAATAATTTCAATAAAATCCTAATTGTGATAAAATATCATTAAAAATTAACAATTCTCGATAATTTCATTAATATTGACCAAAATACATTTTAAAGCTCCAAATTACACATTTAACCCTAAAACATATTAAAAACCGATAAAAACTTATTTATTTAAAAAAAATAGTAGGTTATATAAAATTTGAAAATGATTTTTTTGAAAAAATATAGTATTAATTAGTTGAAAATAGTAAATAATTTATAAAAGTCATTTTTATACTTCAAATAATTATTAAACCAATTAAATTTAATATTTAGCTAAAATCACTACCAAATTAACAAAATGCCCCTAATATACATAAATACTCATAAAGTAATAATAATATTCAAAAATTCAATAAAAATTATGTAATTACTCAAAATTTATTTCTTCAACATATTATTCACTAAAATCAACAAATACACCTAATTAACCAATAATTTCTATAAAAGTACATGTTTAATCTATTAATCCCAAAATACACATACCCTATATAAAATTTCATAAAATTATATAAATTCATAAAAATTATTTTATAAATAAATAACATTTTAATATCAACTCAAACACACAATTAACCTTTAAATTCATCCAAAATACTCATTTAATTCAATACTTCAAAATTTACATAAACTATAAATATTTCTAAAAATTATATAATAATTCTCAAAAATTAATTTCTCTACATTATAATTACTAACAATTTGTAACAACAATAATTTAACCAAATTCGTAATTAAAATAATTAATTAACAAAAATTTTAATAATTAATAATTAAGTATAAAATAAAAAAAATACCCATAAATAAAATAAATTTAAAAAAAATAACCAAAAAAATAATTAAAAAGCTTAAATCTCACACATCATTGTTTCAAAAAGAAATCCACACAAATTATACTCATTCAAGCTAAAAAAAATTAAAAACGAAAATAAGTTACAAACAAAACATTAAACAAAACTCACCCTCTAATGGATTTGAGCTCAAATCATGCTTGGAATCATCATCTATGGAGCTTAAGGAATCGAACAAGCTAAGGAACACAGCTCTCGCCATCTGGAAGTCACCGACGATGTCTGTTCCCTGAGGTTGTCACTGCTGCTTCTGCGTGCTGTCCATTTACAGCTTCTGCAGCTCTTCAATGGCAATGGCGACGAGAAGGAGAAGATGATGGTGCTGGTAATGATTGAGCAATCGTGAGGAAGAAGAAGAAGAAGAAGCATAGTGATGAAGGAGGGCCGGAAAAATTCGGGAAGAAAAGGGAAGAAATAACTCTGCTTTCTGTTTTTTTTTTATACATATATATATATATATATATATATATATTAAACTATAATCTTATAATATAATATATAATAACTTTAGTTTAATTGAATCCCTACCACAATAATAGTCATATATATATATATATATATACACACATACATAATATCTCACACACATATAAAAATAAACACGTAAAATTTATTTAAAAATAACAATAATAATAACCATAGCTATTAAATGATTAATAATACAAATAATAATATATATTTAATAAAATAAAAAATAAATAATAATAATAAAATGGTAATAATAACTTACATAAATAACAATGAAAATAATAACATTAATAATAATAGTGGAATACTTCCAAAATATTAATAATACATAAATCATCAAGTAATAGAATAATATTAATGCTTAAAAAAAATTATATTAAAAATAGTATTAAAATATTCATGCACTAAATTAGCATTATTAAAACCATAGTATTCAAAAATAATAACTTTACACAATGGAATTTAAACGTTCAAAATAATTTATTTACGTAGAAAATTCAATTAACATACAATAATGATAATAAGTCAAAAAATAGTAAAATAATTAAATATAACTTTTAAACTTTATTAATACTGCATATCTCATTATTTAATAAAATAAATTGAAAACAAGGGTTATTACACAAATACAGGTCAACAATTTTCTTTTCCTTTCCCACCTTATTTTTTCTTTCTTTTTTTCTCTTATTTTTTTTTTCTTTTCTTCTTCTTCTTCTTCTTCTTCTTCTCTTGCCTACCACCATTGCTGACTCCCAAAGCTTCACCAGCCTACCGTCAACCACCATGAACCACCACCAAGCTCCCCACTTTCCTCCTCTTCCTTCTCATCGCCTCCAGGGAGCTCCAGTCGTCGAATTTTTGCAAGTAACCGTGAGTAGTTACTATAGCACCAGAAATTTTTTGGTGATTTTAGGTCGAGTTCTTGGGCTCTTTAGACTCCTCATGGCATGTACGTCTCGATTCTCAAGTCGGTTTAAGCTCACGATATCCGGATTGTGAGTTTTCTTCAATTATAGTTTATGTCTATTTTGGTTTTTATTTTTTTTAAGGTTGAGTTTGATTGTTTATTGATTATTTCTTTTGGAAATGTTGAAGTATGCATCTCAATCTACTCATATATATTTTTTGTTTATTTTTCTAAATTATTTTGAATAAATGGGTATTTTTGAATATTTTATTATTATTTAGTGAATTTTCAAAAATAAATTATATAAATTATGAATTTGGTTAAATTACTGTTATTATATATTTTTATTAATTTTTGTGTTGAGAAATTAATTTTTGGGATTATTATATAATTTTTACGAATATTTTTAGTTTATGTAAATATTGGATAATTGAGTTAAATGAGTATTTTGGTTGAATTTAAAGTTTAATTGTGTGCTTGAGTTGATATTAAAATGTTATTTATTGATAAAATAATTTTTTATGAATTTATATAATTTTTGTGGAATTTTATACAATTTATGTGTATTTTGGAATTTTTAGATTAAATATGTATTTTTATAGAAATTATTGGCTAAACAAGTGTTTTGGTTGATATTAGTATATTATATGATGATTAAATGATTTTAATGATTTTATATGATTTTTGAGGAAATTATTTAGTATATTGAATATTTTATATTATAGGGATAAATGTGTAATTTTATGTTAATTATAGTTAATGTAATATCCCGTGTTTTTAAAAATATTTTTTTTACACTGTACCGGGATATGCAGTGTCAATAATTTTGAATATATATGTGATATTTTTATGAGTTAATATGTATTTAAAACTTATTTTAATTACGGTATATTATTTACAATGTTTTACGTAAAATTTTCTCGGGACTTGCATTTTCGGGGAAATTTTCACGTAAACAATTTATTATTAATTATTTTAAATATATTTACGGACTTGCATGAACTCATACATATTTTTAAATTATTAAATAAAGCCTGTGTGAGTATATTTAATTAATTAGGGTTTATTATACCCTAATATTTTATTAAGTATTTATTTGTTTAATTGTTATTTAATTAATTTTATTTAGTATAAATTATTAAAATATTAATATTTTATGTGTGTGGTGTATATTTGATGTGTGTAATTTAATATTATTTTAATATATAGTATAAAGTATATATATATATACATATATTTGTCAAAAATCAAAAGAATTTGCAAAATTACCATTTTGCCCCCGACTTCATCTTCTTCCTCCCGATTCTCTCTTCCCCATTTCCGGTCGCTGCCGTGCCGTTCCTTCACCGTGGGTGTGCCGTCCGGTGTGCCACCATCTTCCCCGACCAGTTTCGCCACCTGAGGAGGCCGTTTCCGGCGTCGGGAGAACGATTTTGGCCGGAGAAGCCGAAAATCAACCCACCGTCGATCACGTCGATTCCGGCCACCGTTTTCGACACCGCCGGTCTCTTTCTTCTCCTTGAGTTCCGGTGAGTGTGATTCTAGCTTTGTTTTGAGCTAAAATGGTCTAGAATTGCTTAGGTTTCGATTTGTAAATTTCGGCCTATTAGGGTTTTCGATTTTTTTGAGCTTCGAATTGGATGATTCATGGAAACTTCCTTCACAAATGTTGTTCCTAGTAGCTTAATCTACATGTATGAATTTTTGTAGAATTTTTGGAGATTTTTTGGATTTTTGGGTATTTTTGAATATTTTAATATTATTTTCTAATTTTCGGAAATTAATTATTTAAATTATGAATTTGAGGTTTATGGTTGAATTAGGTGTTGAAATGAATTATAGGAATTTACTTGGAATTTTTATGAATTTCTAAGTATTTATTTTTAATTATTGAAGTTTAGGTGATTTTGGAAAATTAGGTTAAATGTGTTTTTATTTGAATTTAATTGGTTAATTGAGTTTAATTATTAATATTATTGATAAATATGTTGAGAAAATTAATTTTGGATAATTGTATGATTTTTGGTGAATTTTTGAAGTAATTTAAGTATATTTATATATATAGGGGTATTTTGGTAATTTTACCCTAAATTGTCTAAAAATGTAATTTAATTGGTTTTAATATTTATTTAAGGTATAAAAATGATTTCTACAAAATATTTGGTATTTTTTTTAACTAATTAAAACTATTTTTCGGGAATTATTTTCAATTATATATATAATATACGGTTTTTCTAATAAAATGAGTTTTAATCGGTTTTTATAGTGTTTCAAGGTCAATTATGTAATTTCTACGTATGAAATGTATTTCTGTGATTTAAGGATATTTTCGGTATATCTGGAATATTATTCTGTGTTTGTGGACCCCGGTCGGTGGACTATAGTTTGGAGTCCGACCGTGGGATTTTGATTGTGTTGAGCTCGTTTTTCGAAGTGTATTTTCTTTGCAGGGTCGGCTCTACTCTTTTGAGTAGAGAGATGTCCGTTTTACAGGGGAGGTTCTGCCGGATTTTCGGTAGAATTCTCGTAAAACGTGATGTCCAGTCGAACCCTAATTCTGTTTTCGTATTTTAATACTCTAGATTGAATTCTAGGATTTCTGTTAGGGTTATTCTGATATCGGTTATTTATTTCTTGTTTAGTTGCGCCGAGACCGAGGGCTAGTGGACCAGGCCCGTCGGACCTGTCTCGTGGAGCGCATTAGGTGAGTTACTATATTATATATATATGCTTAGGATGCATGATTTAGAAAATGCATGTTTTATTTTGACTGAATATGCATAAATAATGTGATTTATATTCAAGTATATTTTTGGTATATAATAAATTATATACATGTTTTGTTAATAAAATATATTTAAAATGTTTTTAAATATATTTTTAGTTTAATTCATGATTTGATTGGATTTATTTGACATATATATACTCAAAATATATCTGGTTTATGTTTGGTATATTTCTAGTATATATATGGTTTATATTGTTGATTTATTTAAATTCATGCATCGTGTATTTGTGAATGAATATTTTATTATTTATTAATGAAGGATATCAATAGAACGTGCTACCTAGTGGGCAGCACTAGGACCGAGTACGTACCGGTACGCCTATAGCTTTAGGCTATATTACTAACTATTTGTGGATATTGATTTGATTATGATTATTAATGTGTGAGATGTGGTTTGGGTGTGATTGCTGGAGCTCGGTTGACCAAGTGTCTCGGGGCCAGTCTACTGTCCATATGGATTAAGTGGATATATTTGGTATAAGTGAGCTTGTATGGCCAGAGTGTTGTTTAACACTATTTTCTGAGGTTGCGATATTCTAGGGTTCTATGTGATCCTTCATAAATTGGGATTTTTCAGTAAAATATATAAAAATGATTTTTCTGCATTTGTGTGTATTTGCCTGTATATATATTAGATATATATATATACTGTTGACTGTATGCATTATCACTTAGTGTGTATGTATATATATTATAGTAATTCACTCAGTGAGGTCTGACTCCCCTCCGTTGACTATTTTTCAGGAGAGTCAACTTCCTCAGACCTCAGTAGCAGGTTGATACGCCGGATTTCTTCCACCCCGGCTTCTTTATGTAAATTGTCTACTTGAGTCTTATTTATTTTATCTAGACACTGCAGTAGTTGTGAATTAAAGTATGGGATTTTATGTACTTTGTTTTAAAGAGATGTATTATATTGAAACTGGATTGTATTAAAGAGATTTTATGAATGGGATGAGATTTTTATTTATATCCAGTTGATATGGATAATATAATGATATTATGATTTTTATTTCCGCTGCATATTATATGGTTATTGTTATTATTGCATGATTTATTTTATTTTTAGGCTTGCTACGGGTTCCGGATTCGAAAGAATTCCCGTTCCCTAGCGCCGGTCATGGCCCCTGTTTTGGGTCGTGACAGTTAAATATTATGTTTAGTTGATTTTATAATTATTTAAGGTATTAAAATGATTTTTACAAATTTATTACTATTTTTAACTAATTAAAACTATTTTTCAAAAGTTATTTTCAAATAATATATTATATATTATTTTGGAAATAAAATGGGTTTTAAACTAATTTTATTATATAATTAAACTATTTAAGCAATTAAACGTGAACTTTGTTATGTTATGTTGAATAATTGTAAAATTAAATTTTTATTAATATATAATATTTCAGATCTTATTAGTTAAGTTGTGATAATTTTGGGAATATTATATAAATAATAAGTGTATTTGTTATTTTGAGATTAAAAGTGTGTTTTATTATTATTATTATTTTTTTTTTTTGTGATGATAAATTGTGATTTTAAATGTTAGTTGCAATTTATGTTAATTTAATTATAAAATAGGAGTTTTATTCCATTTATGAATTTTTATTATAAAATATTATTTAAATTTAACTTTTATGTTTTAATTGGAAAATAAAGGTTTTTAAATATTTTTATGGGTTCTTGATAATTTTTATTATTTTACTGTTTAATATTGTTTGTTTGTGCATTGCGAACCTCGATTGGGGATTTGTGGAGTTTTGGGGTCTCAACCCGAGGTGTTTTGTGATTTTAGAAGTGTGTTTTTTTGTGCAGGATCGGCCCTACTTTTGTAGGGAGATGTCCGTTTTACAGAGGAGACTTTGCCGAAATTTTGGTAGATTTCTCGTAAAACGTGACAATCGGTCCGAATCTAGTTTTGAATTTTTGATTGAGTCTTTCTATAGTAATCCTAGAAGCGTAGAATTAGAAGTTTATTCTAATTGTTTATGTTATTTTATTTTTCTAGTTTCACTGAGACCGAGGCCTAATGGACCAGGCCCGCCGAGTCTATCTTGTGGAGCGTGAATCTGTGAGTTATTATACTGTATATATATGCATTGCATATAGAATGCATGATTTAGGATTTTTTTTCATTTTCATCATATGCTTTTAATAGTTATTTAAATTATAATATGATTTGGTATAATTAGGTTTATTTTTAGTATATTTTAGTACATATACATGTTTTAAATGTAGGTTTATTTACAATTGTTTATTTAAATGATTAGTATACTATAGGTATATTTTTAGTATATTTTAGATATATTCTTAAATAAATGCATGTTTAATTGTTGATTTAAACTTAGCATGTTTATAATATACTATTGGTTTATTTTTTTTTTTGTATATTTCATGTTTTATTTAGATTTATTTTACATATATATACTAAAATATACTTAGTTTATTTTAGGTATATTTCTAGTATATATATGGTTTATTTTATCAATATGATTATTATTCTGCATTATTTATTTATCCATATGAATGATTTATTTTAAATGAAGGATATCAATAGAACGTACTTCCTAGTGGGCAGCACTAGGACCGTGTACGTACCGGTGCGATAGATTTAGGCATGAGTGAGAAATTAATTATGGTGATTATGATTTGATTGAGATATGATGTGATTGAGAGTGTGATTGCTAGAGCTCGGTTGATTAAGTGTCTCGGGGCCAATCACACTGACAGTCAGACTGTTGGAGCTCGGTTGACTTAGTGTCTCGGGGCCAGTCTACTGTCCAGAATGGAATAAGTGATCTATTTGGATTTAAGTAAACTTATATGGCTAGAGTGATGATATGATTGATTGAGGTTGCGATTAATAGGGTTCTATTTGATCTTTCATGTTTTAAAATAAATGTTTTATGCATCTATTATATTTATAAAAATAGAACTTGATATTTGTGTGAAATGCGTGTATATACATATATATATAAGAATGCCTGATTGTTATGGTTTAGTTTGCATGTATATATAGTATAATAATTCACTCAGTGAGGTCTGACCCCCCTCAATTATTTTTTTCAGGAGATCCCATATCGTCAAACCTTAGTTGTAGAGTTCCTCGTCAGTGTTCTTCAGTCCCGACTATTTTATGCAAATGTATATTCTGAATTTTGAATTGTATTCTAGAAACTGCAGTAGTAGTGTTATTATATTAAAAGTGTATCATTTTGTTTGGATATTAAATACTCTGAGAATTTGTATTTGAACATTGTACGAATATGTATTCATTTATAAAAGGATTTGGAGTATTTATTTTATATATTGATTCAGAAAAATTTTAATTCGATTGTACTTTTATCTAATTATTGCATTTATTTTATTTTCTAGGGCTTGCTACGGGTTCCGGATTCGAAAGAATTCCCGTTCCCTAACGCCGATCATGACTCCTAGTCTGGATCGTGACATGTACGCCAGATTTCTTCCGCCCTGACTTTATTATGTAAACTGCTCACTTTAGTTTTATTTATTAATCTAGACACTACAGTAGTTATGGTCGATTGTGAGATTGTTTTATTATATTTGTATGAGATACGTACTTTAAATATTTGAACTGGATTTGTATTAAAAGTTTATTTATATATGAGATGAGGATTTGATTTAATCTCATTTAGTGGAAATATTATTTTGATATTTATGATTTTATTCCACTGCATAATATTTTACTTAAATGTGTTGTTATTATTTCTATTACATGTTTTATTTTATTTTAGGCTTGCTACAGGTTCTGAATTCAAAAGAATTCCCATTCCCTAGCGCCGGTCATGGCCTTTGTTTTGGGTTGTGACAGTGTCCAATTTTTTGGACTGATGGGTGCTTAAAGTAGTGTTTTCAGTAAATATATTTTCCTTATCTGTAGTGATAGATAAAAGAACAATGGTTTTAGGATCGTTTAATTGATCTCCATTTAATGGTCAGTTATCATATACTAAATATATCAAATGTAATTGATGTATATTTTGTACGAATAATAATCATGTATATATGAATGAGCATCTATGTGTAGATGTGTAAGCATGCTTGTATGACAAGCTATAAATATTTATATAAGAATAAATAGGATGCGGAAATAAATAAATTAAATAATATCAAAAGGAACTAGAGAAACTTATCTCCTTATGTACTCTTGTCCCACCTTCGAATTCACAAATATTTATATTCATTATTTGCTTCAATTATTTCTTGAATGATCTTATCTTTGAAGATGTTGCCATGACTTTTGCATTATGTAATGTTGAATGTCCGAGTTTTAATTGGCTTTAATTTGGTGCCATGTACTGTCCAAGTTTGTGTATGTCCAATTTATTAGCATTTTATGTATTATGAAAGCATATTGTCTGAACATACTGCTCCGAGATTATCAGCTGGATCAAATTCCCAAAGGCTATGATGATTTTTTTTATTGATACTCATGAGTATCGAAGTTGAGGTGCTCATGGTAACATTTACACTTATATTGTTTTACTATAACAATAAATAATAAAAGAATGAGAATCTTAGGATCTCTTTGATCCATCTCAATTAATGATAAATCCAAGTGATAATAATTTAAGAAAAAATGGATATGAAAATAAATAATTAAGAAAGAAACTTATCTTGGTTGTAGTGCTCTTGTTCTGCCTCTTAAAGTAATAAATATTTATGTTCATAGTGGATATGAATAATTATTGCTGATTAATTTGAAAAACCCATTAATTCCTCATAGAGCTCATGGTTCATTCATTTGTTTTTACTTTGCTATCTGAGCACCTGTAAAAGAAATTAACTTATTAATATATACTTGTGAAGTTATTGTTGTGGTTACCTTAGATATTCCTGTAATGCTAGAACTCAAGAGATGCTTAGAGATTGAGAGATGCCCATGAAGTGAATGTCCAACTCTTTCATACTTGCTCGTTACTCAGAGTCTAAGTGTCCATGAAATCAATGCTCGGTAGTAGATGCTCAGATTTCCAAGGCCTTAGTGGATGGTACTTGTGTTGTTTGGATGCTCGGAGTCTGAGTGCTTATTAAGGGTGCTTATTGTTTGCCCAATGTCCTAAGCTCGATGTTCAATTGATGCTTAGATATTAAAGACTTTGATATTCAACAAAAACTTATTTACATTCTTTGATGCTCAGACTCAGATTCTTTAATGCTCAAACTCGGATGCTAAATGGTCTCATGTTTTGAAACTTTGTCACTCAGAGCTTGATGGATGCTCACAAAGCAGATGTTTGGTATCTGACGCTCATTTAAAGTTTTGATGTATGGAATTTCAAGGCTTAGTAATAAAGAAAATGATTTTAAACCTACATTTTTTTATTATTCCTCAGCTTCGATGGTGCTTTGGTGCTCAGTCAGCTCAAATATCCTAGTGTCAGTGCTTGGAAGATTGGTGCGCAAAAGCTTGGTGCTCTGAAGCTCAGTGCTCTGAAGCTCTATGCTCAACACTTAAAATATCAATGTTCGGTATTTAATGTTTGATGTTCACTTGATACTCAATTTCAATTTTAAGAACCATTCGCCGAATACTCACATTCTTGAACCTCAGTATGAGGTCATATGGTCCATCTTTATAAATTTAAAGGAAAACATGTAGATGTCCAACTTCTTTCTATCACTACGTCTGATATGGGTGTCAAACTACTTCTGAGCCTTAATGCTTGAATGCTCGGTGATTCATTTTGGTTGCCTAGTTATCTTAGTATTTACTCTAAATTCTAACCTTAGAAACTACTGCATTTACAATAGAACTTTCTTTAAACTCATATGCATCCCCTTTCTTTTTTTTTTCTTTTTATCCCCTATTGTGATGAAGTTGTGGTGATATGAAATGGTCATTTGAGTTTGACGATTGCCAAAACTTCCATCTTCAAGGTTCTTGATTTGAATTATATCCTATTTTTAGTATTTGTAAATCTAAATGGAGTGGGACATCTGGACTAGTAGCAAACTTGCTTCTTCCAATGGTCAATCTTTTTGCATTTTGAGTAGAGGTCAATCTTGGATCCTTTTCTATGTTAACTCATTATTATAAAAGGTTAATCTTTTGCGTTTTGCACCTGATTGAAGATACAATAAAGTTGTTGCTTATAGTTCAAAGCACATTCTACCAATAATTTTTTAGCAATTTTTTATATACCAATCTAATGCTCAGGTAATTAAAAGCTTGAAGCTATAAAACTCCATAAACCACTTAGGTACTTTAAGTTTATGCTTCAACTATCTCAAATCATGTATGCCTTCTTCAATCGATGATAAGCTACTAACCCCCAGAGGTAAAGTCTAAAGCCAATATTGTATTATAAAAGCATGATTAACTTCCGAGGAATAAGCATTGTAAGAATGGATCAATCTCTCGTGCAAAGTAAATAAGAAAGTATTGCCCTGACGATCTTTGCACTATTTCAATAAGAATTTGTCACTGACGACTTCTTTATGATTATGCTTAGAGAAATTGTTATTTGGTTGCGTCTTTGAGAGGTTAAGCTAAATTCCTAGCAAGCAAAGATAATTCAGAATTAAATTTGATATTCCCATAAACGGTGCCACTTGATAACTCCGAATTGAATCTCTTGCTTATGGAACCTGAATGGATGAGAAGAACGGGTAAAGGGGCAGGGTTTCCCCCATAAACACTCTAAAGCTTAAGTCAGTAATGGTATGAGGAAAAATATAATAAAGCAAACAGACATAATAGAGTAGAGAATAAAGAGTAATTGCTTAGATGATGTGGTGATGGAATAATGGAATGATGTCTTGGTGATGTTGTTTGATGAGAATAAATGACATGAGATGTATTTATTGGAGAAGGTATTGCTTAAACCTCTTATGAATATGATTCTTTAGTCTTATAGAATTGCTTCGTTTAGGAGAGAAGTAGATTTTCTTTATAGTTAATCTTCCTAATTGACATAGGTTTCTTTATTAAGTTTTCTTCTTATTCAAGAAATCCTCCTCTTTAGAGGAATGTAACCCTTATTAGAATAGGATACTGATAGGGATATCAATTTTGAAGGTCAATATTTAATACATGTATGTGTAGTGTACTATACTCTAGGTGTACAATCCTTATCATTTTTTTAATTAGATTTTCTTTAGGAGTTTGCTTGAATTAATGAAATGAGTGTATGTATATATAATTTTTTGTTTAGAGGTGTGTTAGAAATCCCATATCGAAAATATACTGAAGGCATATAAAGTATAAAGGCCAACTACTCAAGTGACTAGTTCTAATCATTTTAGCTATGGTTGGACCTAAGTCTACTAAAGTTTAAAATTTTAATATGGTATCAGAGTAAGTATGGTTTGATTTCTTAATTTTTTGACTGTTCATTTAGATGTCCAGTTTGAGTAGCCAAGTCACTCTAACCCAATTCAAAATTCTAATGTAGTAACCATCTAGATGTCTAGTCTCAGCGGTCCAGTCCTGTCACTTTAACCCAATTCAAAATTCTAATATGGTAATCATCTAGATGTTCAGTCCCAATGGCCTGACCACTCTAACTTAATTCAAAATTTTAATATGGTATCATAGCAAGTCTAGCCCATTTTCTTAATTTTTTGGTTGTCCATCTACATGTCCAGTCCTAGTAGTCTGGTCTGGTGTTGCCGCTACCTTTCAATTCTTTCAGGGGAGTGTTTCAGTTTCAACCCAGTCACTCTAACCCAATTCAAAATTCTAATATGGTATCAAAGCAAGTTTGGCCCGATTTTTTAATTTTCTGGTCATCCATTTGGATGTCCAATCCCAGCGGCCCAGTCTGGTGTCACCGCTGCCTTTCAATTCTTTTAGGGAGAGTGTTTCAGTTTCAAGTGACAACTGGACATCAACATCAAATCTCAATTACACTTGAGAGGAAGTGTTAGAAATTGCATATAAAAAATGTACTAAACAATCAAAGGGCATATAAAAAATAAGAGTCAACCACTCAAGTAACTAGTTCTAGTTATTTTGGTTATGATTAAACTCAAACCTACTAAAGTTTAAACTCTTTTCATTCATGAGCTCTATACTCTAGCCCATTTATTTCAACTTTTACCATTTCAATTCAATAAGGTGGTAGTAGATTCTCAATTCTCATCCACCACTCCTTTTTCATCATGTTACTTTTACTCACATTGGTAATAAGATAACGTATTGACATGTATAATTTCACAAATCTTGCAATCAATCTTAGTCTACTACGTGATCTTTTTATGTTAATTAGCAAGAAATTACCATGAGCTAGCTACTAGGAAGTAGCAAGCAATCCTATACATTGTTGAGCTATTGAAACTACGTACAGAACAATCAGAAGTGAACAAAATTGAAGATATATTGTTTATGATGTTGTAGATGTAATAAGATTAGAGTGTTTTAGATGAAATAGAAAATGAGTATTTTAAAATAAGGAATTTTTATAATTTTTTTGAAAAATAGAAAATTTAATTGTCTTATATATAAAATTTTAAAAATGAATGTCAAAATATAAAAAAGGGTACTTACTAAATTTTAAGTTTAATAATTTTAAAACTTTGCATTTGATATACTATAGGTAGTGTTGTAGGTGTACAATCCTTATCATGTTATTAATTAAGATTTTCTTTAGGAGTTTGGTTGAATTGATGAAATGAGTGTATGTGTATAATATTTTTGGTCGGAGGTGGTACTAGTTTCTTCTAAATTCTCACCCACCACTCCTTTTTCATCATGTCACGTTTACTCATTGGTAATAAGAGATAACGTGTTGACATGTATAATTTCACAAATGTTGCAATCAATCTTAGATTACTAATTGATCTTTTTATATATGTTAATTAGCAAGAAATTACCATGAGCTAGCTACTAGCAATCCCCCACTAGTTCAAAGGTTGAGCCACCATCTACACGCTTTTAGAGCTAAACTTTATAGCGGATGAAAAACCCCGTTAATGATGCCAAAATATTAGACTTCAATTTTCAGCTTTAACTTAATTACTCACCTAAATATAATAGCCTGAATTAATATTCTACAAATATTATCCAGTTTGGGGCTGTGGTCAATTGAGTGTTTGTAAAAATTTTAGGTTCAAACTCAAATGTCATATATATACATGGATGATGGTGCACGTTATGGGCTGTTTTACGATTATTTTCATATTTTTTGGTGTACCGTTCAGTAGGAAGGGTAAAAAACAATTTTACGGGCTCACCTGACATGAAATACCAAATTTTGTCCAATATATTTATCTTTTGTCCTCCGAAGATAATATTATATATATAATATGGTATTCGATATAATACACATATAATATGACTAATTTTTTTTCTTCCTCCACCTTTTTTTAGGTTTATTTGTTATACTTCCAATACAAGTGCTTAAATTTAATTAAAAAATTAATAGTCTAATTGGTTATCACTTCTATAAGTTATTTCTTTAAACATAATTAAATTTCAAATTTCCATGTGTTTGACTTTGCTTTGAGTCAACAAGAGGTTTAAACTAGCCAACAAGTTTTTTTGTCCTATCATTATAAATAATATTAATTACACTTCATACTTAAGAACATATTTAGAGAAGAAAATTTTTGCCCATTTGAGTTGATAATCTCATAATGATATCCCACCAAATCTATTTATTTGGATTATTATATTTTCTACTCAATCATCATTTTCATTCCTCAATATATAGTTGAGACTTAACAAGATTACATTCTAAAATACTTTTTAATTAAGAAAAAATAAAATAATCTAATTGGTAATCGCATGCAATATAAGATAGTTTTTTTAAGAAAATAAATGTCTTTTGAAATAATATGAAAACTAAATTTTGCAAATTAACGAAAGATGAAATTACACTTCATAATATTATTACAAAAATAATCACTAAATCATTTTTTTTCACTAACAATAATTAAAGTACTTTTAATCTATCATAATCATTCTAATTTGCTTTTATGTATGTACCCCAAATTTTGTCATAGCAAAGAAATCGTGGAGCATTTGTCAATTTATGAACTCATGTAAAGTTGTAAACATATTCTTGTTCCATTTTTTTACTAAATATATATTTTATATTCCTATTTTTCTTTCAAATCATTCCAATTGTTGCTTTGTGTGTTCAGATTTGCTACATGGCAAGCTAACATATAAGCCTGATTCAGAAAAATTACTTTGAAAATAGATTGTTGGTCTAAGTAAGTTGAATGCTACGGATTTGTAATACAGATTTTTTTTTTTTTAACGATTAGATGAAGTACAAGTAATTAAATCTCAACAACATAAGAGATAAAATAGGGGTGAACTAAAAATTTAATTTATAATCTTCTCAACAGAATATTCACACCTTTTGTCAATTGTATTACTTATGAGGAACAATTTATAATATAGATTTATGACAATATATTTTAAATATCTTATATTTCATCAATAAAAAATAAAATATACATTTTATATTATAAATTTAACTTTTTTTAATTTAAATTATCGATATTTAAAGTTTATTAAATTTTAATTAATCTAATTTAAATTATACAAAACTATAAAAATATTAAAAAAATTTCAACAACTAAACTAATTTAACGTAAATGCGAGTATTACAACTTAAATATTACTTATATAAAAACAGTTTCTATCAGCTGATTTCAACTACCATTTACTTATAATCCACTTAAAGTAAGAATTGTTTTTTTTTCTTTTGGGTCAATAGAGGTAAGAATTTCATTAAGCACTTCCTTATTATGAATTAGTAAATCCGTTTGAATCTAGGAGACAAACTTTGCAGCAGATTGATTAGTTTAATGTAAAAAATTATGGCATTTATTTTATTTAATTGAATGGTTAATTTCAACTTTTTTTTTTCGATACTTTCAATTTAAATTATAGGTACCGTTGTATTAGTAATGTTAAAAAATTTTTTAAAAAAAATCTACTATTTCAATAGAATTTACCCATTCATGGTTCATGCCATAATTCTAAAACATCATGTGCTATTTTTTTTTTCCACCAAATGAATCCAATCTTGAGATAAACTATGTAGTGAAACCTTAGCAAATAGCTTAAAAAAAAAAAAAAAAAACCCCTTAGCAAATGATTGTCATCTTAGATTTAGACTTGACTTGTTATCTTTATGCTAACACTAACTCAACTACTCTTATTTCTCTATCTGCATTGTTCATCGCCTTCTTCTTTAGTTTTTTTACTGGTTTGGGTGGTTTTTGGGGGGTGATTTTAATCAATGTTTTGGCCAAAAACCACCAAAAGACTAATTTTTATTGCCTTTTTCTTTACCTCTTAGTCTGAGTCTAGTTCTCATCCTAGTATGAGTTCTATCCCATTTCATAGTTGTTTGATAGAGTAAAATAAATTAAAATATCAATAGAGCTAGAGAATAGAAGAAGACGATAAGAATGATGATCAGAGTGCTCGAAGCTGCGCAAGATCTCACACATTGCAAAGGGAGAAGCATATTGTGCAGAGATCATAGTACTATTGTAGATCTGAGCTATATACATGTGATGGTTCGAAAAGTCATAGGACCATCAACTTTGTGTCTAAATAGATTAGGCTATCTGTCTAGGCTAATGAACTCTATTTTGAACTCTGTTTGGTTTCTTTCTTATCTGTATCAGCTTATGAACTCTATTTGTATGAATTTTCTGTTTTGCTTCCTCATTCTCTTACCATTCAATATTATGCAAGAGATGGGATTTACAAGGCATTTGGGGTTTCCTTTTTTGTTGACTTATCGGTGTTTAATGATATTATATGTTTCAAAAAAAAAAAAAAAAAACTCTATACAGTTTGATATTTATATTTAAAATTATATAATACATATTTTTATTTGAACTTAATCACTTCAAGATCCACACACAGATAGATATATATATATATATATATATATATATATATATATATATATATATATATATATATATATATATCACATTATCACTATTATTATTTTTTATTATTATTAACCTAAGACTTTTATGCTACTAGAATCGAACTAGAAATCTTTGAATTCTAACACCTCAACTTAGGCTATTTGGTTCAGTTTTCATTGAATATAATAAACTATATAATACATGTATATGTGTTACTAATCCAATAATTTGGTACGACATTCCAGTATAGTAGCAAAAATGAATGTGTGAAACAATGTAAACCCAACAGGATGTCGTTTAATGTTTTTTTTTTTGGTCAATTGTCGTTTACTGTTTCTGCTCCAAGCATTCAAAGCCTTTGCTGATAAACGGCATAACGTGACCTTGCATTGAAGCACTGTATTAATAACAATAAACCCACCCTGAACTTCGCTTATGGGCCAAAGGAACAATCTTTTCATCTACGTGCATGCAAATCACAGACCTTTTTCTCCTATAAATCTACTTCAGCTATGCAGCAACTCCAGATCACTAAACCCAGGTCAGCAAATTCACCAACAAATTACAGTATCTGGGTCACATAAGGACCCCTTTACTCTCACAAAACTTATCCAAATGTATGCGGATTGTGATGATTTGACCTCTGCTCATAAACTGTTTGATAAAATGTCGCGACCTAATGTTTACGCTTGGACCGCAGTTTTTGGGTTTTACTTGAGGCATGGAATGTATGAAAACTGTGTGAAGAATTATGGGTTCATGAAATTTAGTGGAGTGTTGCCTGATAACTATGTGTTTCCAAAACTATTAAGGGCTTGTGCTCAGTTGTTGTGGTTGGAAGGTGGGATTTGGATCCATAAAGATGCTATTGTTTGTGGGTTTGAAAGTAATTTGCAAGTTTGCAATTCATTGATTGATATGTATGTAAAATGTGGGAATGTCAGGAGTGCTAGGTTGGTCTTCGAGCAAATGGGGGAGAGGGATCTATTGTCTTGGAACTCAATGATTTCAGGGTATGTATCTAATGAGTTGGTACATGTTGCCATGGAGCTTTTAAGTTGTTTGAAATTTGATGGTTTGGAACCTGATGCTGTGACTTGGAATACCTTGTTGGATGCCTATTGTCGAATGGGTCGTTTTGATGAAGCTTGGGAAGTTTTTAAACAGATTGATCAGCCTAATATCATCTCTTGGACCACTTTGATCTCTGGTTATTCTAAGATTGGAAAGCACAAAATGTCATTGGGGGTATTCAAAAATATGGTTGCTGGAGGAGCTGTTTACCCTGATGTAGATTGTCTGTGTAGTGCCCTTATCTCGTGCCGGCACCTTGGTTCTTTGAGAAACGCAAAAGAAATCCATGGTTATGGGATAAAAATGGATACTAACCCTAGATTTTATAGTTCAACTGGTGCTGCTTTGATCACATTGTATGCCAAATGTGGTAGAATTCAGGATGCTAGAAATGTGTTTGAACAGATGGACAAATCTGATGTTGTTACTTGGAATGCTATGATTCTTGGTTTTGTTGAACTAGAGTTGGGGAAACTAGCAATTGAATGTTTTAGTGAAATGCAAACAATGGACATTAAGAATAATCAAACAACAATATCCACCATTTTACCAGTCTGTGGTTTGCAATATGGGAACCAAATTCATGCCCATGTCAGAAAAAGCAGCAGTCTCAGTTCAGCTGTTGCAGTTTGGAATGCAGTGATACACATGTATTGCAAGTGCGGATGCATTAGATCTGCCTATTCTTTATTTTGTAGCATGGTCGTTAAAGATATAGTTTCATGGAACACAATGATTGGAGGATTTGGCATGCATGGGCATGGCCAGGCTGCAGTTGAACTTCTGAAAGAGATGATTCAATCAGGCCTTTTCCCCAATTCTATGACATTCACTTCTGTGTTATCAGCTTGTGGTCATTCAGGTCTTGTGGCTGAGGGGCTTAAACTATTCCACAGCATGAAAGAAGACTATGCTATAACACCTAGAATGGAACATTATTCTTGTATTGTTGACATGCTAGCACGTGCTGGTCAGTTTGCGGATGCTGTTAGTTTTATTCACAAAATGCCTATAAAACCTGATAAGTCCATTTGGGGAGCTCTACTAGCTGCATGCCAAGCGTATCAAAATGTTGACTTTGGAAAGCTTGCTGCTGAGCAGCTAATCCGCTTGGAACCTGAATGTGCCGGCCATTATGTGACATTGTCAAATATATATGCTAGAGCTGGAAGATGGGAGGATGCAGTCAGGGTGAGAAAACAAATAGAAGGCAAAAGGCTGGTCAAGCCTTCAGGACAAAGTTTAATTGAAAGTGGAAATTGAGATAATTCTTGGCTCATGAAGTGAGGTATAGTTCCAAATTGGTCGAGAACTTAGGAAACCGTTGGCTATTTTTTTTTCAGATCTGAGAAATACATAAATTTCAGAAAATCTGAAATATTGGACTCTATTACCAATAACTTCGCAAAATCAGAACTCAATCAAGGACTCTCATTTTCCTTTATAGCTAAATTCTACTTCTCCTTCATCTTCAGTCTCCTAGTTCGCTTGTCCATTCACCATCAGGTTGTCGTGGGAGGCCAGTGATATTAACTAAACTGTTGGTCTTCTTTGCGGCACTGTGTCTTTTATTATGGTGACCCCAGGTTCACAGGATTCTATTTCATTGCAAAGGCAGGTCCATTTCTATTTTCTGATGCTGTATTTATGCTTATTCTTTATTTGATTATTGAGAAAATGCAGGAAATTTATCAATGCTTGTTGAATTAGACCTGCGTTTGCTACAAGAATTGAGACTAAATACAAGAGCATTATATTGTTCCTCTCACCCTCTTCTGAGTTTTATGTAAAAACCAAACATGGGTATTTGTTTGTTATTGCTGTTTGATTATACTTTCTAACTGAGACTTTTTGTGTTCTTTTTATGAAGAAACGTGTCAAGCTAATCGAAAGAAGTGCAAAAACTGTGGAGATTCTGCAATTGAAGCAGACACAAGGACGGGTCTTGCATCTTGCGTCCTTAATGACTAATCAGGTGTTAACTCCATTTCCTTATATTCTATCAAAACAACGAATTGGATATTTTTTCTAGTTTGTAGAGATTTTGGATATTTTAGACTCTCTCTTGCTCATTGAGTTTCTGATTTCATCAGTGCTCAGAACGCAAATGGCCTCTGAATCATTAAGATTCAATTATCTAAAGCCCTCAATTTCTTCAAGCAAATCTACACTTTAAGCAGATCATGCTACCTGCTTAGTTTTATTGAAAATAATGCATATTGATGTTTATGGGATGATTGAAGCACTGGCAGATCGCGCTAGCCTAGAAATTCAGTTGTCGAAGGAAGCAGAACTATGCAACTAGAGGAAGAGCTAATGGAAGCAATGGAAGGCCTAGCAAGATGATCAAGATTAGAGCTGTGGAGTTTCTCCTTCAAAGTGTGCAGCAAGCAAAGAGTTTAATGCTGCTTCTACCAACAAATATGTGAAAGGGAACAACGGGTAATGCTGATACATAACAAGCTAAAGCTGATACATGGAGCTGCTTATAACAGTTTATGAGCTTCATCTGCAACAAATCAAACTGAATACTCGCAGTTTCCTCTGAATTTAAGTTCTGAATGTCTCGGCATATATAAGTTATATTATCCTACTGCAATAGAAAACAATGGAAATCCATGCACAAGTTTTTGCATATTCCAAAAATCATATGAACTCTAGTGTGATATCAAGGACCCTAGTACTCTTTTGGACTTTTGTAAAGGTTCATGGATTCATGGATATGCTTTAGCTTGAAGAAGGTTTCATTGCTGATCTTTCTGTATTTAATTGAAGCCCATATAGTGGAACAACATCATGAAGTTAGATATAATTAGGTGGACTAAGTCATTAAGGAGCTACTATAAACATAACAGTTGAAGATTTTCCACTTTTACTCGTCCATCGTTTTAATGTTAATAGAGAAATGTATTTAAATTTCTATTTATGAGTGTAGAATATTATAAGTGTGTGTCTAGGGGTGGACAAATAAAACTAAAACACCGATTTACTGATTAAAAACCAAAAAATCAATTCAAAAGATGTGTTAAGGGAACCGGCGAATTTATTTTTGGTTTATTTTTTAAATTATTTTGTTGATAATGGTTTAATTTAGGTTTTTAATTTTGTAAAATCATGATTTAAAAATATATAATATAAAATATTTAAAAATATGAGTTAAAAGTTGTTTATGTGTTTATATTCCGTAATGACATAATATAAAAATTTTATCACTTTTTAAAATTCATATATATAATTTATGATAATTAATGAAAAATAAATATGAAATGATTTGATTTTTATTAATATAATTTTTTGTTTCTTATTATAAAATAAGAGGTTTATAACCAAAATTTTTAATAATTTTTAAACAACGAGTGTAATTTTTATGGTGGATTTGATAGTACAATCAATAAGAATTGTTATAAATAAAAAATTCAAAAATGATATTATCAAATCAATTTAATTAGTTAACTAACTAATTGGATAATCTATATAATTGATTTTATTATTATTATAAATATTAAAAAAATAATATAATTTGATTAACAGAAACATGTTAACTCCTATATATTTCACTGGTAAAATTAGTTAAGAAATTAATCGTTAGCGTCCCAACAGATGGAATCTGAAATCTGAAGTTCTTACCTCAACTTAAATCAATTTTATTTAAACATCTTAAATAAAAATTTATACTATATTTCTCCAAATTTTTTTTACCCATAAATGATTAAAGCAATTTTTAGTGAAAAAAAAAAAAGACTTATTTATGCTCCATAAATCTCCCTTTTCTTATGTACCCAAATTCACTTTTTTATTTTATTTATAAATGTGATAGCTTAGATAACCAAATTTTTGTTCCAAGCAATCCATGACACATGCAAATCAATTACCAGGAAAAAAGAATCCCCAACTGCACTCTACAATGATCCTCCCACTTCAATTCTTTAATAACAAAAGGAATATATATATATATATATATATATATATATGATGGCTGCCACCGGACGCTGTTGGGCCGTGGGTTCACGTTGATATCATTTCTTTATTTTTTTTATGTTTATTTATTTATTTTTCTTGAATCAACGTTCAACTTCAAGCTACAAAAGGATGAGAGTGAGATATTCCAAATTGTCAAACAAAAAAATTTAATTAACAATATCTTAGTTTCATTATTAAAATCAATTGATTAATGCATATAAGATATTAGTTTAATCTCATGATTTTCAATAATTTTAGTGTTTTTACAACAGAAATGACGGACTATTATACATAAAACTCAATTGATGTATATCACATAATAAATATTTATTACTTTTTTAATAATTTTTATTTCATTCATCAATTAAGTTCTCAAATAAAAATTTTTATATATATTTTACACGAAATATCTTTTATTATTAGTCGTAGTATGTTGTTTCCATACGTTAGCAATTCATTTTTCAGCAAATTCTTCATGATTGAAAGAATTCAAAATAGCCGGTACACCTAATTTAGTGGCCAAATAACTCTCATATACCACCTAAAAATCCAAATTTGAGTTTCATTCTCTCTTCCTTCCATTGTACATTGAAAAGAAAAAAAAAAGAAGGAATTCAAAATAATAATTATAAGTTTACTTGTTTTTTTTTTTAAATGAAACTGCATTTAAATTCAAATAATAAAATTGTCCATAGCTTTTTCTAGAAATATCGATTCAAAAGTATAACAAACCAATGTTTTATAGGGGATGCATGATAGGAGAGATGTTCAAATTCACCTCTCCTTCCGAGTGTCATATATATATATAAACTTAATATTTTTATTACTTTATTCAATTTAGAATCATTTATTTCATAAAAAATAAAGGTGGGAATTGAAGCGAGTGATTCTAATTTTTAGAATTTGATTCATTAAAATTTTGTATAATAATGAGAATAGATTCTTTCGAAAATCACTCATTTCTCTTATAAAGTTAAGAAATAAATTTTCATTTCTATAAAATAAAATATATAAATTGATAATAACTTTTTTTTAAATAATTGGAAGGTCAAGGGGAGAATGAGGGATCAAACTCATGATTTTATTTTATAATATTTATCACTTGAACCACTATAAATATTATTGATCCGATTTCAATTCTCTTATAAGTCTAATACTTTGTTAAAATTTTCATTTCATTTCTAATTCTCTTAGATTTCAATTCCGATTTTAATTTTAATTCTGAAACATGAACCAATCAACTCCTTGGTGTATTGGTACAAATCTTCAATGTGCTAATTGAGATGTGAGGATCAGCCTTTACACTCACTCATTTCCCCTAATTACTAACTTCGATAAAAAAAAAAAATTAATATTTTTGTTAGTTTAGTTTTTTAATTTTTGAGTAACATTTCAATTTATTACATTCAATAATATTTCTCAATATTATTTCAAAGTATTTAAATAATTTTTTAATTAAATAAAACTATTTAAATAGTTAAATTAGTTAAAAAAATAGTTATTATTTTTATTTTTAATAAATTCATGTATTAAAATAATAAAATTATAAAATTAAATAGATAAATTAGTATAAAATATGCTATACTTAAAGGACTATATATATATATATATATAAACTATAAGTAATAATACTGAAAACGTTTGTTTATAAACCTTTCAAATTTTCAATTGCTGAGCATTAAATATTAATTGCTTTCTGAAAACCTAATTAAATGAAAGAGCTTGGAAAAGTCTTAAAAATTTTCCTGAAGATTCCATCACTTTCAAAGGATTGAAAACAAGGCACAAGCTAAGAAACTGGATAAAATAAGAAAATGAAAAATGAGTACATAAGCCATAGAAGGACCAAAACTCTCTGCAAGTCCTTTCTAGAAAATGCTGGCAGTATTCGTTGTAATTGATGGTTGATGTTCATGCCATACCTGACAACCTTGTCAACTGCATCCCTCTTCCTCTTCCTCTTCCTCTTCCTTTTACCAACAAAAATGAAAATTACAAAAACCAAGTATGATGTTAAACATATTTTTAAAAATTATATAAATAGTTTAAATTTTATTGAGTAAGATATTAAATTTAAATTATATATATAGAGAGAAAGTTAGATATTAAATAATTTTTTCCCTGTAAAATTTCATTTAATTTAATTTTTAAAATAGTTAAAAATTTTGTAATTATCAAAAATAAGGATATTAAATAAAAAAATTACAACGATAAATTTCAGATTCAAAATTTAATTAAAAGTAATTAATAAAAAACTTGTGTACATTATTTTCTCTGCATTTCATAATGTAAGTATATAATTATATAATTTTTAAGATAAAAAATATACGTCGGTTCTTACCAAACTAAATGAGTCATATAGTCCAACCAAAATAGGAGGTCCGAGTGGAACCCATAAAATATTTTCTGAGTATCCCTTCCAGTGAAGGGTCATTGGATGACCCTTCATGCAACTTAGCGTATGGCACCTACCCACCGGTTTTGGCTTTTGCCTAGTTGCTTCTGCGGCTCCACTGCCAAAATTCTCAAGAAACGCTCCACCCCAAAAAAAAAAAGAAATAAAAAAGGTTATGCACTTCTAATGGGTCCCTAAAAATTTCATCAACCGACCAAATCTAATGTAAGGGTACATAGTTCTCCGATTTCAATATCTTATGTTTTAAACAAAAAATCATATAAATGTGATTTTAATTAATTTATATTTTAAAATAAATTAAAATTAAAATACATCAATGTTTATCTCTTTATACAATTATACTCAATTAATTGTATATATATTTCCTACGAGTAGTCTGAATGGTAAAAGATATGAACATCTAGTTTAAGAAGAGTAGGGTTCGAAACCCCTATCCTTCTCTCTCCCAAAGCTAATCCCAGAGAGCAGGGAAACTTCATAGGGTCTTTCTATCCAAGCGCAGGTAGTCTACATCTTTACAGGCATGTCTATTTCACCGAGACTCTCTCCAAAACAGTGCCCAAATTGTTACATCTTTCGTGAGGGTCAGAACTTATCCAACAAAGAGTTTTGCTACCTTAGGACCGTTATAGCTAGGGCCGCTGTTCACCGGGGCTTCAATCGTCGGCTCCCCTATCATTAAGTCACCAGCTTCCTTGACCTTCCGGTATTGGACAGGTGTTGGCCCCCATACATAGTCTTATGACTTTATGGAGACCTATATTTTTTATAAACAGTCGTCCGGACCTGGTCATTGAAATCCCATTGTGATAAAAAAATTTAAAAGCTAAGTAAATTTGTAATAGTGTGGTATGAAATATAAAAATTAAATAAAATGCATATATGTGAACAAATAATAATAAGAAAGAAGTATATTTATTAAAAATATAAAGATTTTTATTTAACAAATCTATGAAAATCTTTGATATGAGAATCCTTGTTTTTCATGTCAGAAAAAATTTAATATATCAACCCCATTTTAATTTTTGTTTTTCCAGATTTATTCTCCTTATTTAAATAATAAATTTAAGAATAGTGTTCTAAAAATTCTAAATATGTATATTTGTCACTAAATAAAATTTTTATATATCAAAATACTACACTATCCTTAAAAATAGAAATAAAATCTCCAATATATTCTTTTGTGCCGACACAAATTATGCCGTTTAACATTATTCATAAATTTAAGGGTAATTTCATCAACTGACCAAATCTAATGTAAGGGTCCACACTTCTATGATTTCAATACCTTATGTTTTAAACAAAAAAATCATAGAAGTGTGAATTCAATTAATTTATATTTTAAAATAAATTAAAATTAATATACATCAATGCTTATCACTTTATACAATTATACTCAACTAATTATATATGTGTCTCTCATGAGTAGTCCAAATGATAAAAAGTATGGACATTCAATTTAAAAATAACAGAATTCGAACCCCCAATCCCCCTCTCCCCTTTATGATGTTAAAGATTTACTATTTATACTAACTAAAAAAAATTACGTAAGTAATTTGGCCCAGTAATATGGAAAATTTGAAAGTAAACACACTAAATTTAATTTTATAAATAAATTGTATAATATTTTTATTGTTTATATCAAATACATTCTTTAAGTAATTTTAAAATTTGTTTCAGTTTTTCAGTTTATGATTTAGCTTTATTATTATTATTTTTTTTTTGTGAAAACGTAAAAAGGGGTTAAGTGGGTAACTAAACTTTAAAAGGATCTTATCGTAACTTTTAAAATTACATTTAGGTCATTATACAAAATTTGAAATAATTGAAATAAATTAAAAAATTGATATAATTTTGAAGTATAGGATTCACCTGAAATTTATAAAATAGTTGATAATGAATGAGACTATTGTTCCTATTTAAATATCTCTAACAATGTGTTGATCCCGTGACAAGATGATAAATCATCAGTCTTAAGCAGATTAAGTTAATGAACATTGGTATTCTAAGTTAATTAATTGAGAAATTGACCAAAAATGCCCTATTTTAGACTTTTTAACTAGAATGTACCTTTTTTTTTTTTTTTGGTAAAATGGACTTTCCCTTTTCCTCCATGCCTTTTTTTTTTCATCTTTTTTTATCCCCTCTTTGTTTTATCATTTTCCCTTCATTATGTTTTTCTTCCCTTCTTTTTTCATTTCTTTCTTTTTTATTTTTAGTTTTGGTTCTGGGTATATATATATATATATATATATATATATATATATATATATATATATATATATATATATATATATATATATATATATATATATGGACAATGTGCTCTATTTTAGAGATTATAATCAAAATATTTAAATTATAAAAACTCATATTAGTTGATGTGGACTAGATTGCATTGGCATTCATGGATGGGCTTGACAAAAGGATAATGCACACTTGAACTTTTAATAGCTCTAACTTCTGGGTTTAGAGGAACTGCGAGACTCATAATATATCAAAACGAAGCTGATTTAGAACTCTACAACAAATATTTAAGCCCAAATTCCATCGTTTAGGACTTCATATTTTAGTTTGAACTTTTATGTTATTTTTGGGGTTTTTTTGTCTTTTGCATTATTTCAGCTAGGTTTTTTTTTCCTAAAAAACACTATTTATTCATCTATTTGAGTTGTTTTGAGATAGTTTTTATTGAATTAATTAATAAGAATTATTATTTTCCCAAATTTGGTATTCTTTGTGAATCAATGAATTATTGAATACCTATTTCTTGATATTTATGCGCAAATCAACATGTTATAGATGGTTGCTAAACAACCAATTGTGCGCAATTCAACGACTTGCAACATTTATCTCTTTATTCTAAACTTCCACTACGTCATTAGTTTAATAAATAATCAAATTTTTAGATATGTAAATTTTTTTTGTTTTATGATCCTAGAAAAATATTTAGAAATATAAATTTGTATATTTATATATCTATATTTGTCTGATATTATGTTATTTGTTTCATACACAACACATAAACTAAAATATAAAAATAATAAAACATAAATAAATGAAAAATATTTCAAGTTTCATATATTTGAAATTTATATTCAAGTCATCATGAACAAAACCTCTAACATAGTAGTCATGAGACAATTTATAATATATTTAATAATAATAATAATAATAATAATAATAATAATAATAATAATAATAATAATAATAATAATAATAATAATATATTTAATAATATATTTAATAATAATAATAATAAATATAATGAGATTATTTAGTATTGTTTATGAAGATGAATAAAAGTGCAAGAAATGGTTTCATATATGGATAATATACAAATCATATACTGATATATACTGATCATATGCATAAAATATTCTATTCTGCATTGTAATAAATGAAAATTAGTAATTGCTCTATACCTACAAATATAAGTTGTATTAGAAGTCAGTTTTTAATTATGAGTGTAATTAAGATATTGTATCAAAAAACGTAAAATATACATAATATATTTTCAATTGACAAAAACATATACAAAATTTTTTTATTATTCATATTTTTAAATTGACAAAAAAAAAAGACATTTAGTACATGTCTTATAGTTATATTTCATTATTTTTATTCATAAATAAATAATATTTGACATATAAATAGTTGAAAAAATATAATGAGATTATTTAGTATTCCTTATGAAACTTAATAAAAGTTTGAGAAATCAATATACTGATCATTTACAGATAATATATTGATCATATACGAATAATATACATTTATTACTTTTGAAAGTATGATTTTAATTACTAAATGTAATATCCCGTGTTTTTAAATATTTTTATACTGCATCGGGATATGCAGTGTTAATAATTTTTATATATAATATTGATATTTTATGAGTTTGTTATTTAATTAAAGCTAATTTTAATTGTTTATTATTATTTTAAGTACTTTACGTAAAATTTTCCCGGGACTTGCATTATCGAGGAAATTGATACGTAAATTATTTAATATTAATTATTTTAAATGGATTTCCTCAATTGCATGAACTCATATATATTTTAAAGTGCTCAAATAGTGTGTATCTATGTGTATATATTTACATTAAAAATTAGGGTTTAATTTATTACCCTAATATTTTATTATTTATTAATTAGTTTTAATATTATTTAATTATTATTATTTTTTAGTGTATAAATTATTAAAAATATTAAATTATATGTGTGTGGTGTATATTTAATGTGTGTGATTGTATATCATTTTAATATATAGTGTAAAGTATATATATATATATATATATATATATATACAAATTCATTTAATATTAAACAAAAATTAAAGTTTGAGTTATTTACGGTTGTGTCATCCATCCTCCTCCCGATCGCTCCTATCACCATTCCGGTCGTTGCCATCCTATTTTCTCACCATCAGTGTGCCTCCCGGTGTGCCACCTCCTTCCCCAACCTTCCCTGCCGCCAGCAGCGCCCTATTCCGTCGAGGTTTGGCCGGAATAAGCTCGGGAAGCCGAATTCATTCTCACCGTTGTTCATGGCGTTTTCGGCCACCATTTTCGACACCACTGGTCTCTTTCTTCTCCTTGAGCTCTGATGAGTGTGATTCCAAGCTTTATTTCACCTAAAATGGTCTTGATTTGCTTAGGTTTCGATTTTGGTAATTCGGCCATTTTAGGGTTCTTGATTTTTTTGGACTTCAATTTGATTGATTCATTAAAAATTTCTTCACAAATGTTGTTCCCCTTAGCTTAATATACATGTTTGAATTTTTTTGGAATTTTTTGAAATTATTTTGATTTTTGGGTATTTTTGAATATTTTATTATTATTTTCTAATTTTCGAAAATTAATTAATTAAATTATGAAATTGTGTTTTATGATAAATGTAGGTGTTAAAATGAATTATAGAAATTTATTTGGAATTTTTATGAATTTCTATGTATTTATTTTGAATTTATTTAGGTTTATGTAATTTTGGAAAATTAGGTTAATTGTGTTTTTAATTGAAATTAATTAGTTAATTGAGTTTAATTATTGATATTATTGATACAAATATTGAGAAAATTAATTTTGGATAATTATACTATTTTTGGTGAATTTTTGGAGTAATTTTAGTAATTTTAGGCATTTTGGTAATTTTACCCTAAGTTGGCTAAAAATATAATTAAATTGGTTTTAATAGTTATTTAAGGTATAAAAATAATTTCTACAACTTATTTAGTATTTTTAATTAATTAAAACTATTTTTTGTGAATTATTTTCAATTATATATATAATATATGATTTTTCTAATAAAATGAGTTTTTATCGGTTTTTACTGTGTTTTAAGGTTAATTATGTAATTTCTACTTAAAAAAATGTATTTCTGTGGTATAAGGGCATTTTTGGTATTTTTATAATTGTTCTGTGAATTGTGAACCCCGGTCGGTAGATTGTAGTTTGAAGTCCGACAAAGGGGTTGCAGATGTGTTTCTGTGTTTGTTTTTCGAAGTGTGTTTCTTTGCAGGGCCGGCTCTACTCTTTAAGTAGAGAGATGTCCGTTTTACAAGGGAGGTTCTGTCGAATTTTTGATAGAATTCTCGTAAAACGTGATGTTCGGTCGAACCCTAATTCTGATTCTATGTCTAATATTCTAGATCTAGTTTCTAAGATTTTCTGTTAGGTTTATTCTGATGTCTGTTATTATTGTAGTTGCACCGAGATTGAGGCCTAGTGGACCAGGCCCGTTGGACCCATCTCAAGGAGCGCACTAAGTGTGAGTTACTATTATATATATATACGCTTTAGGGTGCATGATTTAGAAGTATATGTTTTATTTTGATTAATTATGCATAAATAATTCAATTATTACTTAAGTTTATTTTTAGTTTATTTTTGTTTATCTTTAGTATATTTTTGGTACATTTTCAATTATATTTATGTTTTGCTAATAAATTAAGTTTAAAATATTTTTGAATATATGTCTAGTTTATTTCGTAATCTATCTGGATTTATTTGACGTATATATACTCGAAATATACCTGGTTTATTTTTGGCATATTTCTAGTATATATATGGTTTATGTTGCTATTTATTTCAAATTCATGCATCATTTATTTTTGTGAATGTATGATTTATATTTAAAATGAAGGATATCAATAGAACGTGCTACCTAGTGGGCAGCACTAGGACTGAGTACGTACCGGTACACTTATAGCATTTAGGCTATATCACTAACCAGTTTGAGGATATTGATTGGATTTGATTTGTCCGATGTGTGATATGATTTAGAGGTGTGATTACTGGAGCTCGGTTGACCTAGTGTCTCGGGGCCAATCACAGTGACAGTCAGACTACTGGAGCTCGGTTGACTTAGTGTCTCGGGGCCAGTCTACTGTCCCAATGGATCAAATGAACATATTTGGATATAAGTGAGCCTATATGGCTAGAGTGTTGTCTAACACTGTTTTGAGGTTGCGATTTTCTAGGGTTCTATTTAATCCTTCATAAACTGTGAATTTCTGTAAAAATTTATAAAATGATTTTATTGCATCTGTGTGTATTTGCTTGTATATATATACTTATTATATATATATATATATATATATATATATATATATTATTGACTGTGTGCATTGCCATTTAGTATGTATGTATATATATTATAGTAATTCACTCAGTGAGGTCTGACTCCCCTCTGTTGACTAATTTTCAGGAGAGTCATCGTCTTCAGACCTCAGTAGCAGGCCTGTACGCTGGATTTCTTCCGCCTCGGCTTCTTTATGTAAACTGCTTATCTGATTATTGAGTTTTATTTTATGATCTAGACATTGCAGTAGTTATGGTCAATTATGAGATATGTACTTTGAATATTTGAATTAAAACTTGTATTAAAAATTTATTTATATATATGAGATATGAATTTGATTTAAATCTCGTGGTGGATTATTATTTTGATATTTATGATTTTATCTCTGCTGCATTAAATACTGTTATTATTACTATTGTATGTTTTATTTTATTTTTAGGCTTGCTACGAGTTTTGGATTCGAAAGAATTCCCGTTCCCTAGCGCCAGTCATGACCCCTGTTATAGGTCGTGACACTAAATTCATATGTGCCTAATTAACTAAAAATCATTTGGTTTAATACATTTGAATTTGATGTGTACATATACGTATACGTTCCTTATTGCAATATATTCATATTAATTTTTTTCTTTAAAAAAAAAAGAAATATACATGCATACATGTAAATGGTCCATCCTCATTTACAAATTATTACAAGTGTTAACCAAATTCATATGCCATAATATATATATAGTTTTATTTTTAAAACTATTTACTTTCTATTGGTTGGTTGATTAATTAAGTAAAATTAAAAAATGAAATGATAAAATAAAAAGAAAAATTATATATATATATTGAAAGTGCCTTAGAGGGGGAGGGGTGAATAAGGCTAATGAATAATAAATGAAAATTAAACGAATTATTTGCAAGAATGAATAAGATTTGGAAGAGAATAGTGTAGGAAGAATAATAAACACAAGAATTTAAGAAGTTTGAATTCTGAATAATGTTATGTCTTTACCCAATTTATCGCTAAGTTAGGATTTTCAATAACCGCACAATCTTATTCACAAGATTGAGATTATATAAGAGTTCAAGGTTCACTATTTCAACCTTACAACTTTGAGTTTTACAAGGCTCATTAAAAAAACCAAATCTCAAGTGTTTCAATGGATAAATATTTCACTAAAATAGAATCTCACTTCTCGTTTTCTTAATCCCAGAAAATAGAAAAATAAGAATATCTATTCTAACACTCACCAACTCTCACAAGAGTTATATAAATACAAAAATAATTTAAGAGAATTTTTAGAGCTTAATTGAATGCTTGGGAGTATAGAAATGATAAACAAGTTTCTTAACCTCAAAATAATCTTTATAGGTTATATATATACTTGAACAATTCAATTATAGTTGTTAGAAGTAATAATTTTATTCCCAACAAATTCAAGCACCATATGAATGTTATTTGGACTTTTGAGCTTCAAATGTCCTGCTCTCGGTCGAGATATCATCAGTCCTAGTCAAGATGCCTTAAAAGTAGCCGTTTTAAGTTTGAATTTCTCTAGTCTTGGGCACAGACCCAGTCGTGACCATTTGTCCCGGTCAGGACTGCTTGGTCCCAATTAATGTCTTGGTCAGGGCATGGATCGAGATCTTCACTACCTCAAAATGCAATTGTGAAGGAAAATCAGCTCTTCTATCAGAAGCTTGGTCTCAGTCTGGACTGAGCTCAGGATGGGTTGCAAACTAATCAAAAGTGTACAATTTGGTACTTATTTTGAGTTCGATCGAGATAGTGCTTGTAATGTCTTTTTGAAGTGTTTTTTCTTTGATAATTCATCATTATTTTGACTTCTAAATGATTCCTGACTTATACACATATGAAACAAACATATTAGTAGCTCAAAATTAAGTTTGTTAAGATAAAAATCAAGATTGATAACTTACTAAGATTAACCATCTCCCTTTTTTTATTTTGATAAACTTATTTTGAGTTTGATAATATAAAGTGAAGTGTGCGATAAATAATATTTATGACAATAATGATGATACCAAATGAAATATGATATATTTTTTTATTTCTCCTCCTATGAATATGGACGTGATAAAAAATAAAATTTTATAAATTATTCACCTTTACAAAAATAGAACCAATATAAAATATAGCATCATGGCCTAACATAACAAATGAGTTAAAAACATAAAAAATATGATAGCATGATTATTTAATATAAATGTTAGGCAATATAAAGAAAATAATTTCAAACATATATGTATATAGTGCTACTAAAATGCATCATAAAAAATAGTACATATAGAACTAATGTTAAAGCTTAACAAACTTAACTATCACATGATTATATAAGTTTTAGCTAGCTAATATACATGATCATGTAGCGTTTAGCATATCACAAACACAATTATTTATAGTATTCTCCCTCTTTGTTAATACAAAAAGAAAAGAGAGAAATATAAAGGAAAATGAACCTAAAGGAACAAAAAATCCTAGAGGAATTAAAAGACCAAGAACTAGGCAATGAAAACAAAGATACACCAAATCTTTACAAAATCTAAGTCCATCTTGCCAAGTATTACACACATATAAATAAAGTAAGCAAAATAAGATCTTTTATCACATATGATATATGACAAAACCAGTCATACTTACAATGTTACTATGCATGTATAAACAAAATTATATAAAATAAATACAACTAATTTTTGCCCCCTATATTAAATAATAAAATAGAATAAGATTTGAAAAAAAATTGATATTAAGAACATACTATCAGATAGTCAGATTACTAACATAAACACATCTTTTAAAAAAAGATTGAATTTTTTTAAAAAAATTTCTTCCTTAAAAGATATTAACTAAATACTCATGTAAACTTAAATTATTTCTCCCCTTTTGTCAAAAATAAAAAAGAATGAATAATAGAGAAATTAATATTTTGAAAAATTGCATTAATAAAGAAAAGTTATACAACACAAAGATAAAATACTAAAAATAAACACGAATGAAACTAAAGATAAATAAACAGAAAATGAGCCTAAAAACATACTAACAGCTAGAGGCTTATATACGAAAAATAAACTAAATAGATACTAAAATATATAAAAAAAGTACAAATAACATCTATTCTATAAGAGGAGATTAAGGAGGAGGAGGCACGAAGGATGGATTGGTGCAATTATAGTCTTGTTGCTCATAAATATAATAGACATCATGTTGAAGATGAGCAATGTTGGCATCAATTTGATTGAATGCACATTGAAATTAGATTCAACTATATCAAAGCGAGAATTGAAATTGGATTCGTTAAAGTCATGCATCAAAAAATTTGTCTTACCCAAAGAGGTTCACCACCTTGTGCTTAAGCACCTTGAGCTGATATACCTTCACTTCTTGTCCTTTTCCTTGAAGAAGCATCATGAGTTTGAAGTTCTTCTTCTTCTTCCCCAATGTCTTGGCCTTCTTGCGCTTATAATTCTTTAAACGTAGCCTCAATATTTTCACTTACTCCAAGGTCATGTTTCCAAACCCAAACACCATTAATAATAGTGAATTTCTTGGAGTTTTTTTTATAAAGGTTTCATCAAGGAGCATAGGTTTGGTAGAGGGTAGAGTATTAAGATTAATGTTGTAGAATTTAGTTAACTTTGTGACAAGTCCACCAATACAAATTGCATCAGTGTTACTATCACTAATTAGCCAAATTCTCCATTGTAAAAATCTCCCCAAATCAATCTTTTAATCATGATAAAGGCAATAGAGGATGAAAAGATCATCAAGAGAAAGAGTTTCATTGAAAAGAGCTCTGCCATTAATAGAATAGGTAATGAAGCAGTGCACATACCAAAGTGCTTTGAAATTGATGTGCGAGAATTTAATATGTCTAACAATGAATTGGGGAGCATTAGGAGCCTTGATCTCATCCCAAAAAGAAGAAGCAAGCCAATGAGGTTTAACTTAAATGTGGCCCTTTTGGGAAAAGCCAAAAAGAGTATCAAAATCTTTATGTGTTGTGAAGCAATCTCTTCCTCCTAACTTGAATCTCATGGAGAAGTAGGGGTTTGCATCATCATAATTAATGGAACAAAGAGTGTATGATGAAAGAAATTCAATAATGAGGGAAGGATAAGAGGGAAAAGGTGTGAAAGCAAAATATTATATCCTACCTTTTAAAAGAAGATCCTTGCCTTCATCATAGCAACCAATTACTTTGAGAGTTGGTTCATCCATGAATCTTGGAGAATAAAAGCTCTCTTTTGGAATTGTGACACTCTCTTCTTAAAATCTTAAGAAGAATATGAGAATAGAGAGTGTGTTCTTTTGGATTTATCCTTTTTTAAAGGAGGATCTTGAGAAGAGGGAGGAACCTTGCTTGGTTTCTTAGGAGTCACAGTGAGAGAAGAGAGAATATGAGAAGAAATTTTTAAAAAATATATTGTTTAAGTGAAAAAAAAAAGTAGAAATAGGATGATATTTATAGGCAAGAGATTAGAGTTCAAATTTTGAATTTAAATTGAATAGGAACCTTGAAAATTGTTTGTTGACCATGTACATAATCAAACTCCTAATTTTAGACTTTGACAAACAATTTTTATACTAATAATTTCAATTAAGTGTGTAGATAATTATATACCAAACATATACCAAGCATATACACTTTTGGATGAATAGTGACTTTTTGGGCTGATTGGACCTCTGAAATTGAAGAAGACCTTTAACATATTTAAAGCTTTTAAATGAGAAAATGAGCTTCTTAACTTTTGAAGTATACATCTTAAGCTTTCTAAATTGTTCTTTCTTATCAAAATCCAAGTTTATTTGGGTATGTAAATCTTCAATCGAAGTCAGTATATGCAGCTTGCATTTCAATTTGCACAGCTCTTGGTATTTTAGCAATATCTTGAGATACATATGTCTAATTGAGGTGATTCAAAGTTTTATTGCAAGATAAGATAATTATCTATAACTTTTATGAATAAAATTTTAGCTTAATCGATCTTCTTCAATCCAGTTCATGAGAATCTTTTGAAGTGGTCACGAGTTGTCCGTCAATGGAGCACTTGGAGCATGTTTTTGCCAAGATATGGTAGAACCTCTCACAATCACTCGTCACAAGCTGATTTCTCATGAAATTCTCATGAGCAGACTCTTAAAAGCATTCAATGGAATTTTTGAATGCAATGGATATATTTTCACCCCTCACGAGCACTGTTCACTCGTGAGCCGCGTGAGCATCCTTTGAGTTGCCAAAAGTCCAAGAATTGATTCAAAATCAATTCTAAATGTTGGAGAAATGATTGATACATCCAAAAACTACATTTTTAAGTGTTTGTATGTATAAACACAACTTAGAATTCAATTGAAAGGTTAAGAAAACTTGTTTATCATTCATCATTTTTCTTAAACATTCAATTGAGCTCTTAAACTTTTCTTTAAACAATTCTTTATGTATAAATATTGTGAGAGTTGGTGAGTGATTAGAATAGACATTCTTATTTCATCTATTTTCTAGGTTTAGAAAATGGGAAGTGAGATTCTATTCAAAAGGAGTTGGTTTAAGTGTTTAGCCATTAAAACACTTGGGAAATTGGTTTTTGAGTGAGCCTTTGAAAACTCAAGTTGTAAGGTTGTAAGAGTGAGCCATAAAACTCTTGTGTATTCTCAATCTTGTTAATAAGATTATGGGTGATTAAAAAATCCTAAATTGGGGATAAGTTAGGTGGAGACGTAGGATTATTGTTGAATCCGAACTCCTTAAATATTTCTGTTCTTCATTCTTCCTTATTAACTCTTACTTAATTCTTGCAAAGAATTCCTTAATTTCCTAATTTTGATTGATAGTCCTATTCACCCCCCCTCTAGGACTCTTTCATCGTTCTTGATTATGATTAGAGAGTCAAAGAGGTGAACAAAAATTTTAAAATCCTAATCCTATTAGGATTGATGTCCCGGTCAAGACATGCTTTAATCCTAGCCAGGATATTATTTGGGATCGGTTTTTTATAAAAAGTGAAAAATAGAAAAATTATGTCCCGATCAGGACAAGTATGGTCCTGGGAGGGACTAAGTCCCTAACAACTAAAGATTGCAAAATCTTTGTAATTAAGTCCAAAAATGTCTACAATTAAGTCCTTACGAAATATTTGTGTATAATTTTTGAACTAATTGAAAATTTTGAGAAATATTAAATGAGTATTTGAAATAGGCTCATTTAAAGAAGGATATATTTTGCTAAAATTAAAATAATTAATTAAACGAAATAAAAAATTTCAACAATAATTATTAATTTTGCAAAATAGGAAGACTTAAAACAAAATAGAAAGATTAAAAGAAATTAATCCTATATATATTTTGAAAATAAAGAAGATCAAAATAAATAATCAAGACAATTAACGTAATTTAGATAAACACCACATGATTTCATATAAAAAAAATGAAAGTCATAGAAAAATATACCAAAAATAAATTTGTGAACTAGTATAATATACTATAAATAAATAGAAATAAAAATTAAAAAAAATTCATGAATCCAATCTACAATATAACAATGTAAGTACAAATTTAAGACAGACTATAATCATCAATCATGTCAAGTTCATGTTTAAGGAAGTTCAATCTCTCTTTATTGAGAGGTTTGGTGAAGATATATGTAAGTTGATTATGCATATTAGTAAATTCAAGAGAGATATCACCATTTTGAACATGATCACGCATGAAATGATGTCTAATGTCTATATGTTTAGTTCTAGAATGTTGAATAGGATTCTTACTAAGGTTAATGACACTTATTTTGTCACATTTGATTGGAATATGATCAAGTTTTATACCATAGTCCAACAATTGTTGTTTTTTACTATAAAAGTTGTGAACAATAAAGACTTGTTGCAATATATTTAGCTTCAGTAATGGACAAGGCAACTAAAACTTATTTCTTACTAAATTAAGAAACTAAACATTGTCCTAAAAATTGACAAGTTTTGGAAGTGCTCTTTCTATCTAGTAAACTACCAGCAAAGTCCACATCTGAATAACTAATCAAGTCAAAGGATGAACTCCTAGGATACCAAAGTCCTAAATGCAAAATTCCATTTAAATGTTTAAAAATTCTATTAATATCATTCAAATGAGACTTTTTAGGACTATATTGAAACCTAGCACACAAGCAAGTAGCAAACATAATATTGGGTTTACTAGCAGTTAAATAAAGAAAGGATCTGATCATACCTCTAAAATGCTTTTTATTAACTAGCTTTCCATTTTCATCCTTTTTGAGTTTGGTAGTGGTACTCATAGGAGTTTTGCTTGTTTTAACTCCATCCATGCCACACTTCTTATGAATGTCTTTTTAATATTTGGTTTGATTAATAAAAATCCCATCTTTACATTGCTTGATTTAAAGTCTAAGAAAACACTTGAGTTCTCCCATCATACTTATTTCAAATTCTCCTTGCATTACCTTAAAGAATTCCTCACATATGCAATGGTTAGTAGCACCAAAAATAATATCATCAACATATATATGAATGATTAATAAATTATGCTTGGATTTCTTTATAAAAAGAGTTGTGTCAACTTTTCCTTTAGAGAAACCTTTCTCTAATAGAAAGTTACTATATCTTTCATACTAAGCTCTTAGAGCTTATTTCAATTTATATAGTGCTTTTGAAAATTTGAACATATAATTTGGTGAATCAAAATTTTCAAAACCTGGAGGGGTTTAACATACACCTCTTCTTTAATGGAACCATTCAAGAATGCACTTTTAACATCCATTTGATAAATTTTAAAATTCATGAATGATGCAAATGAAATTAGTATTTTAATAGCTTCTAACCTTGCAACGGAGGTAAAGGTTTCATCAAAATCAATGCCTTCTTTTTTATTATAACCTTTAGCTATTAGTCTAGCTTTATTCCTAGTTATGATATCTTATTCATTCATTTTATTTCTAACACACATTTGGTGCCTATTATATAAAGATATTTTAGTCTAGGAACCAAGGTCCTCATTTCTCTCAAATTGATTTAACTCTTCTTGTATCGTAAGGACCCAAAATTCATTAATTAACGCATCATCAACATTTTTAGGTTCAATTTGATAAATAAAGGCTAAGTTAACAATAAAATTAAGTTTAAATCTAATAGGTACCCCTTTTTTATTTTCAACTATAATGAAGTGTTGAGGATGAGCTTTCTTGAATTTCCAATCCTTTGGAAGTTCATCCTTCGGGGTAGGTTCAGATATCTCCTTATTGTCTTCCTCGCTTGGACCTTTAAGTTCTAAAGGTTTACTAACATTTTCTTCTTGAGTATCCATATTCTCATTTCACCTAAAAGATCATCAACACTATAAATATCCTTTCTATGATCAAGTGAGTTTGATTCATTAAAGACAACATGCATATACTCTTCAACTACTAGAGTTTTCTTATTAAACACTATATATGCTTTATTAGAAATGGAATAACCTAGAAAAATTCCTTCATTGGCTTTAGAATCAAAATTTCAAGATCATCCTTGGTGTTTAATATAAATCATTTGCATCCAAATACTCTTAGATATAAGATTTTAGATTTTTTATTGTTCTATAACTCATAAGAGGTTTTATTTAAAATCGGTCTTTTAAAAACTCTATTTGAAATATAACAAGACATGTTAATGACTTCTGACTAAAAGTATAGAGGTAAATTATACTCATGAAGTATTGTTCTAGCCATCTCCATAAGAGTTCTATTTTTCTTTCAGCTATGCTATTTTGTTGAGGAGTTATAGGAGAAGAGAAAGTATGTGAAATACCATTTTTATTGTAAAAGGTTTTAAAGAATTCATTTTCAAATTTGGTTCTATGATCACTTCTTATAGAAGAAATATGAAAACCTTTTTCTTTTTGAATTATTTTTAAAAAAAAATTCAAAAGCTTTGTAAGCATCATTCTTATGAGAAAAAAAAAACACGCTTGAGTGTACTATAGTACATACCACCGAGACTAACAACTATAGTCAGTTTAAATAAATCCATATGTATAAGTTCAAGAGGTCTAGAAGTTGACACTGTATTTTTGAGCTTAAATGAGGACTTGAATTGTTTTTCCTTTTGGCAAGCATTATAAGGTTTATCTTTAGTGAATTCAAGCTTAGGTAAACCAATCACAAGTTCATGTTTATAAAGATCATTTAATAGCTCAAAGTTTGCATGTCCTAATCTTCTATGCCATGTCCATGAGTAATGGGAAATAGACATTAAGCACTTAATGTCCTTGTTATCAACCTTGTTCAAGTCAATAACATAGAAGTTATCTACCCTTTCATCATTAAAAATTACTTTACCTTCATCAAGACTACTAACAAAGCAATTTCTAAGATAGAAAGTTACCTCCCATGTTACACAATTGACTTATACTAAGAAATTTATATTTAAGACCATCAATAAACAATACATAATGTATAGATAAGGATTGAGGATTACCGATTTCTCCAATGCCTACTATTTTTCCTTTGGCATTGTCCCTGAATGTGACATATCCTCCATCCTTTGCATCAAGCTTATTGAATTGCTCTTTATCTTCTATCATGTGTCTTGAGCATCGCCTATCAAGATACCATTTGCTTTTTGTTCTTGTGGATTTCAAGCACACCTACACAAAATAAATTAAGTGTTCTTTTGAACCTAAACCTTTTTTGGTCTAGCTTGGTTAGTTTCAAGATAATCTGAAGGAAGCAAATTCATGTATAGTCTTATATAGAAGCACACATTATTGGTATATCCTTTGATCATTTAATATAAACATACAAAAATTTTAAATGTGTTTCTCCTAGGATAATATGCATTTTTAGTGTGTGAAATATGTTTATTGTGTTGTGGTGGTGTGTTGTGCAACATGCTTGCTAGTGTTGCGTCTAGTGTATATGTAAGCATGTTTGGGTTGTATTTTTTTAGCATGAGACTTACCTCTTTATATTATATAGGATTGAGTCTTATAAGAACTTTTTTTAATATTTGACATATGAGACTTATTAACTTTAAAGGCTTGAGTTTTAATTGGTTTAAAGGTAGAAGGAGTAGAATTATGTGATGCTTTAATAAAATTTATATATGATGATAAGGAAGAAGAAGGTATTTCATTTACATATCTAATTCCATGCATGTTACCATGGAGTTTTTAAGAGTCAAAAAGATTATCTAAACTCCTTTTTTTTCTTTTTGGAATTTAATTTTAAAATGGAATTCTTCAATTATAATATTTCATTCAAAGTTTATGATTTTCACTACTAGCTTTCTTAAGTTGCTATTCTAAGGAATTATAAGATTTAAAATCACTAACAAATTTATCATTTGATTTAACAAGATTAGAAAATTAATTTTTAAAATTTTTAAACTCCTTGGTTAAGCTAGTTAACTCATGCTTATAATGCTTCTTTCTAGAAAGTAAGCTTTTGCACTTAAACAAGAGTTTGCTCATAATAAGAGCTCTTAACATCATTATCATTATGTTCATCATAAGCACAATATTTAACATAAGAAGAGTTAGAAGTAAATGATACCTCTTTTTCATCTTCAAGAGCTATAAAGCAAAGAATGGCCACCTCTTGTTGTTCCTTTTCATTTTCGGATTCGGAGGAGTTATCATCCCAATTAGTTTTAAAGGCCTTCTTTTTATCCTTTCCTCATTTGTTCTTAAATTTGAGTTTTGAGCACTCACTTCTAATATGTCCCAGTTTCTTACATTTATGGCAAGTAATTTCTTTGGTTTTCTTGTTGCTTTCTCCTTCATGCTTCTTGTTAGAGTCTTTAGTTTTTGAGAAATTTTTCTTTCTCAAGAATTTTTTGAAACTTCAAGTAAGCATGACAACATCACTATCTTCATTACTAGAGTCTTCAAGGCTTTTATCTTCACTATTATCTTATGAAGCTTTTAGTGCTATGCTTTTCTTTTTCTCCTTTTCTTCTTGTTCTTCTTCTATTTGCTTAATTGTAAGCTTATGTGTTAGGAGCTTTCCAATAACCACATTGGTTGAGAGAGTTGAAAGGTCTTGACCTTCCTAAATTAAAGTAACTCGAGATTTCCAATCCTTCTTAGGTATGATTCTTAAAATCTTATTATCTACTTCTTCCTTGGTGAAATGTTTACCAAGCTTCTTACTAGTACTAAGAAGAGGATTTAGTTAGTTTGTCATTTCCGTAATTATTTTTTGTAGTTTCATCTTGAAAAGTTCATACTCATACATGTGGATTTGAACCTTGTTGCTTCTCACTTGAATGCTTCTTCATAATGATTTTAAGTGTTTCCCATACTTCTTTTGCAAATTGGTAATATTGAACCCTGCCACAGTCTTCTTTAGACATAGAAGAGAGTAGTGTTATCATAACTCTTTTATTTTTGTGATTCTCATCTCTTTTAGTTTGATTCCATTAGCTTCTTTTGAGAACCAATTCCATATCATTAATTTTCACTTTAGGAGGTTCCCAACCATCTAGAATGACATCCCATAATTTAATAAAATAACTACCAAAATAGAGTTCCATTTTGAATTTCTAATGTGGATATTCACTTCCATTAAAAAAAATGGTCGTAGAGAAGAAATGTTTTGAATTTCACTCCCCATGATCTTGTATTCTAGCAATTAAGTTCCTAGAATTCAAGCTCTGATACCAAATGAAAGTGCCTTAGAGGGGGAGTGAATAAGGCTAATGAACAATACATAGAAATTAAATAATTTTTTTGCATGAATGAATAAGATTTGAAAGAGAATAAAGTAGGAAGAATAATGAACACAAGAATTTAATGAGTTTGGATTCTCAATAATCATATGTCTCCACTCAACTTATCCCCAAGTTAGGATTTTCAATACCCACATATCTTATTCATAATATTAAGATTACATAAAATTTTAAGGCTCACTCTTTTAACCTTACAACTTTGAGTTTTACAAGGCTCATTAAAAAAACCAAATCTTAGGTGTTTCAATGGATAAACACTTAAACCAATTTCACTAAAATAGAATCTATAATAAAGAAAATAACAAAATCTAAAATAAAGAAAATAAGAAAAGAGAGGTAGAGGTGTATTGGTATTATCAAGACAAAAGGAGAAGGTTGTTGCTTTGGTTGCTATCATTAAGTACAGTAACACTATTAGTATTAGCGATAACAATAATACAATTGCAATTGCAATTGCAATTATAATTAGCCAGAGCAGAGCAAAGCTTTTTTATTTTATTTTATTTCCCTCTTTCCTTTTCTCTTTTCTTTATTTGCTTAAATTCAATTCACAACACAGCTGCTCTCTTCTCTCCTCTCTCTTCTTTATACACATTCATTCGTTAATTAATTAAAGTTTCCTATGCCTCTGTGTTTTTATCTTTCTTTCTTCCAAATGTAAACATACACATACATATAAAGCAAAAACCAAAATGTTTGGTTTTGGTCCAGTTCCACCTTTCCATTCCTCTTTCTGTTCATGGCTATGGCTATGACTATGACTTTGGCTACTACTTTTTTATTTTCTTCTTTTGTCTACACCTCTCTTTTCAATTGTTTATTTGTACTTTGTACTCCAATAATGGATTTTCTCTAAGATTTATGGGTGATTCTTATCCTTGTTACCCTATGCTTTCAAGCTCTTCTCCTACCTTCTTGCTCTCAACATCACTTGTTTTTTTGCATTGTCTACGTTAAGGGAGATTAGAGGTAAATATTTTTAGGTTTTAGGGGCATTTTGGCAAAAATGAACAAGGGAGGCATTTTAGAAAGAGAGTGTAACACCAATGCCCTTCATTGTATGTCAAGTGTTGGTATAGTTGAGCTAAAGTACTGGAGCTTGTACTTGATCAAGGAGCGAGAATTCTTAAATTTTGATAACACTTAAAATGAGTGAAATTATAAGAAAAAAAGGGGATTAGAAGTAAAAATGAAGTCAAGAGTGAGGATTAAAAGTTAAGGAAGATTTGGACTTAATTAAAACAAATAATTGTCTTAGAATGAACAGTTTAAAGGTCAAAGGTTAACAGGTAATATGAATGTGTCATTAAGGGCCAAAAGGGGTATTTTACCTTTTAACCTATCCTAATTGTAGTTTAGAAACTTCCTTTCTTTGTCCTTAGGGAAACAAGTTGTGGTTGATTAAGAGACTTAAGTTAAACACTTAAAGAGAGGAAGAAGAACACTTAAGGAAAGGAAAAGAGAGTTCATGATTTCTTTAAGTGGAGGTGATTTGCAAGGTGAATTTGAGATCTAAAATCATTTTAGGCCATTAATCTTCATTCCAAAAGCATGTGGTGATTGATTTGGGACAATATAAAGCCCTGCAAGGAGACAAAAAATTGTGGTTGATAAAAGTAAGGAAAATGTTAGAGAAATTGGAGAGTGAACTTGCTACCTTCATTGCTCTTCTTAACGATTTTTTTTTTATTGTGAATGGGTTTGCCTTTGAATTTTCTTTGCTTGGCTGACTCCTATCATGAATTTTTAATCTTGGAATTTCATTGAACCTATTATTGTTGAAACCTAATTTATGATTGAATCTTTAATGAATTTTGGGCTTAATTGTTGAATTAACATCCTTGATGAATTAAATGAGTAAAGTGGTAAAAAAAGGGGCATTTATTAATTTAATGAAAATTATCAATATATTTTATATAGAAATATTTATTTCTTAAGGTGTTTATTATTTTATTTATTTATATATATTTTAATGCAAAGAGTATTTGTATTATATAAGAGAAGTGGATGGTACATCTAAACAAAAAGTAAAATGTATATAGTAAATTTAATGTATACCCTTACCCAAAAGATATACCTAATGCATTAATCAAGTATTCTAAGTGTATACTTGCACTCCAAAGGTATATGCATTTAGATATGAAAAAGTGTTTGAAACATTTTATTTAAAGAAAGTTCTGGAGAGTATACTTTATGAAAATATATTCGATATATAAAAGGTTGATTTTAAGTATATCTTTGGTGTATATGAGATGTATATTTTAATATATAATAAGTGTATATAGTATTTATCAAGAAGCATTTGACGAATACATTTAAGCAATAAGAGCAATGAGTAAACACCATATGCTGGTGACAATAAGACAATGTTTGGGACATGGTGGGGTTGGTAAGTGTGTATAGTCGATGTTTGGGACCATGCCTAAAATATATATATATATATATATAGTCATTGCCTGGGGCTAGATACATATTTTGTCTAAGGTTTAACATTCGAGAGAAACTGACAGAAATGAGATATATATATTTATTAGCTTAAGTGCTAATCACACTTAAGTCATCGTATGCATACTGGCGTTATTATATTGCTTTCGGTGTAGTGATGATCCACACTATATCCAATGTCATTATTATATATGTACAATTTACTATAATAATGCTCTTATGATGAATTCTTTCGTGAAACTATGACATTATATTGTGGTAAGTTATTTTATTATGATCAATATTACTGTGATCACTTGAGATTTTTAGATTATAATATTGTGGACTATTTTATATAAATGACTTATTTTAAGAAATTAGAATTTATTAAAAATTGCATATACATTGGCATAGTTATTTGAAATAAATTAACGACCGACAACAATGCCAACCACTAGTGAACTATGAGCACATATAAGTATCCATACCTATTTCATTCTCATTTTCCTATACATTTTCTATTTTCCTTTATGTAGTTTGCTCACTGAGTATTTCCTCAGAAGTACTCACCACTCTCTTAACATAATTTTTACAAAGTAGTTGCTAATGACCTGAGCATAGAGATAAAATCAAGACTTCAAAATGAGTGCTGAAAATTTGGTGGAAGTGCATGTTAGGAATTAGTGTCCGACCTTTGGAAGTACATGAATAGGTTGATTTAATACCAAGTGTTATGGGTAATAGGTTGATTTAATAGCAAGTACATGAATAGGTAAGAGGGAGAGAGTTATGTATTTTTGGTATTTTGGTGATATGGACAATATTATGACATATATTTAAAGTTAATATCTCTCTTGCCATCTTATGTTGCATATTGTTGGATGCTTATTTTTAAGTGATATTGAATTGATCATACACTTAGAGGTTAGTTTTAGGTGACATTCCTCCCTATTGGTGCCTTTGATATGCTATTATACTGAGACAATATGCAGAGAGGGTGTCAGTAGGAAGGGGTGCTACAAAGGGAGCTGTTTTCAGGACATTTGTGTAAAGATCCCTAATAAATTAACATTCAGGCAGATTGCAAAAACCCCATTAACATATAGCGATAATAACATTTATGTCCTTATTTAATCCAAATACATTGAGCACACCCAAATGATAGAACGAATTATGTTATATATAAACATATATAGATTTTTGGAGAAGCGCTTCTCTTAAATCCACCCACAAAATATCACAAACTTATATTAGTTTATTCTTTTGAAATTTTGGATTGTGGAGATCTTAATTCTCGAGTCCTCTTTTCTTCTGAAAGTATTTTTGCAAATCTGCATTGATTAGAAATATGTTGGTAATTAGTAAATTGATGTATTTTGTAGCACTATATAGTTTAACAAAACTACATGAAATGAAAATGTGTAACCTTTGAAGTGCTTCCTCATAAGTACCACCATTTTCAATTGGTTCATATAATCCACTTTCCAAATTTACACAAGAAACTGGACTCTTCAACAAGTTTTGTCCAACTTTCACAAGATCATCCGAGTTCTGTTTTGTAGTCAAGTCGATAGAACTCACGTTTCCTTGCAGCTTGTCGTCCTAATTTTGCAATCAAGATTAAATTTCTTCAGTTTGAAACGTACAAAGCAAAGGCCATGGAAATAATCCATTCAGAGACGGAATAAGCAAAGAAAACCCTTGATCTCTCACTTTTTTTTTTTTTTTAACAACTAGCCTAGACTAAACCTCATGGCTGGGAATAAGAGAGTAGGCAATTGGGGGATTGAAGACGACTCATAAGGTTTCGACCCATCTCTTGTTTCATAATCTAGAATTTACCCTAAAATGTGTTATGATAGAATATTTTACCATCCATCCTAAACGGGCTAAGCAATCTCTTCTTTCCATATTGAATAGAATAAGTAAATATATATTTAACTCATGATCTTACATACAAGGGTCTCAAAATTAATTCCTAAATTAACTTATCTAACACGTTATATCATTTTTTTAATTAAATAATTTTTTTTATGCAAGTCATTCTATAACTGATTCTTCCTTCAAATTTGACGACTACTAATACTAGAAATATCTAATTATTGTTGAATTGACGAAAAATTCTTACCTTCAGACATATTACACTTAATAGTTGAATTTGTAACACACATATATATACTGTATTTTTATTGATCTAAGCGTAAAATATTCAGCGACTCATTCCACCAATGAGTGTAATTGTAAGCAAAAATCTTTCCAACGAAATAAGTGTTGCTTTCTATGGTTGCTTCTAATGTTCTTTAAATCCAGCTATATACGTATCAAGTTATGCTATGCAATAGTGACGGAACTTACATCAATTCGGAGGTAGTTTTGCTCTGAATGAAGGGCTTGAAAAACTACAGAATTGTGATAATCAACCATATCACCACTAGCTTTACTGTAGCAATCGATTAAAGGAGTACTTCCCTGGTAATATAACCAGCTTATAACTCCCCATTTTGAAGCTAGTTTAGCATTGTACTTTCCTCCATCAGTCTCGGAACCTGTCCCCAAAGATATCACAAGAAAACGATTGTAATCCATGGGCTTGATAGGGAAGAAATCTGGGTTTTCCTTCATTGTCTGCTTCGTCACTTCACTTATGGCTACCAAAGTCTGCATGAAATGGGTATGTATATAATTATCTAATAAGTCAACCTGATAAACTTGAAATTTTCTTTTTGGAAAGGTTCTTACAGGGTTATTAGCAGCCATGCCACCATCAATAGCGTGAAATTCTTCCACTTTCCCATCAGAATCTTGATTCTTGAAGGAATAAGCAGGGAGAATGGTTGGAGCTGCAGATGTAGATATGCATATGTCTGAGAGTAGAGCATCCAGAACTGGGTGGGCTTTCACCTAAAGAAATTGAAATGTTTTACCAATGAGTTTTGGCTTATATTAAGCAGTACTAGAGTCACCTCAGAGAACATCTGTTGATGTAAATGATAAAAAATTTAAATTTTCTTAATAAAAGTTTTGAATTCTAGTCGTATATGTAGAGAATAGGCATTGAAAGAATTTTTTTTTTTTTTTTTTTTAATAACGAGATTCACCCAATTCGATCCGAAGTAATAGGAGCTTTTATACTTATTGAATGGAACCATTTAACTAAAGAAAAATAAATTAATTTTTTTATGTTAAAAAAAAAAAGATATTAATGGTTAATGACCTTGTATGAAGAGAAGATAACAGGCTGCAATTTCTTGATGTCAAAAGCAGGGATAACCAAATTTGTTAAGGTTTGGTGCAACTTTGTGTCTTTTAATATACTTCTTATTAGCTTATGTAGATACTCCCCATTATGCTTTGGTCCAGTTAATGATTTCCACAGATCTATTATGCAAGCAAAAACCCCCCTGCATTTTAATAAGTCAATAAGCAACAAATTAAAACAACATTAATCAATAATGTCCCTGACAGAATTAACATCTACACATATTTATCAGTACTTTGTTTGTGGGAAGATTTTAGGGCCATGTTCAATGTAAAAAGGGACTATATCTTTGGCAGCATATAGAGGACGTTCCTCTCCATTTGGAGCAGTTAACATGGTAGCTATTAGACCACCAGTACTTGTTCCTGAAATTACGTCAAAATAATCTGCTAGTCTTGCTTCCTCTCCATCAAGCTCCTGCAACACAATGTAGAAACTATAAATTTTGGCTGAAAGGTTGAAAATAATCTTCAGCGCTGTGAAATTATAAGTTCAAACTCAAACCCGAGAGCCATCCTTAACCAAATTATGAAAAAAAAAAAAAACTATTAACTATATATTGATGATTTAAGAAAAAGGAAATGTTATTACCTGAAGCTTGGATTCAAGATAATCAAGAATGACTCCTGGAATGATTCCTCTTATACCTCCACCATCAATACTAAGAATAGTGATTAGGTTACCATATGTTGGGGGTGGAATTTTGAAACTTGGCTTCTTATACATTGTTGAGCTATTGAAGCTACGTACAGAACAATCAGAAGTGAACAAAAATGAGGATGGATCAAAATCTTTGTTAGCTGGTTTTGGTTTTCTCTAAACAAAAGCTTATTATATAAAGAATTTTTGCAAAGCATCAAACCAGACTTGGTCAAATTCGTGTTGGACTCCCATTTTCTTTAATTAATAGTTGCTAGAAGAAAATGTATTTGTCTAACCTATATATGTTCCAATTGCAAGATGTGATTTCACGAAGGTTGCATATATAGAAATAATTAATATATATTTATTGGGACCAAGTTTTATAATGAACCAGTACACAATCCAAAAGAGTAAAGCTTTTCAATCACCTTTTTACATAATCTTGGAGAGCAGTTTAATATTTATAGATATTTCCTTGATGGACTAGTAAAATAACCAGAATTTTCTCCTACTCGGATAGCAGATTTTTTTTTCTCATTTTAATTAGTTGACACCTGTACAGACTATTAATGTAAAGTAAAAAATACATTGTAAGATTTTTTAATTTTGTTTAGTAATAAAGTATTAATATTATATACAAATTATATAATTATAACGAGCAATGGGAAAAAATATATATATCCTAAGTGGGTTTAGATTAACTAATCTAAATTTTAAATTTAGATTTAGAATAACTATAAATAATATATGTTTTAAAATTATTTTAAAATAATGAATTAAATGATTTTAATAAATTATAAGTTATAAATTATAAATTATAAATTAATTAAATAATTTATCAAAATGAGAATTTAAAAATTTATCGTAATAATTTTATTTGATTTTTTTTAATTAAGGGTATATTATAATAATAATAATAATAATAATAATAATAATAATAATAATAAAAGAAAAAGAAAAATGGTTAGAGTTACAGATTTTTTATTTGTTATGTTAAATGCAAGAGGAAATGAAGTTTTTAGTTGAATAAAATATATAAAGATGTTTTAGGTGGAATAGAAAATATATTCTTTAATGCAATAGAAAATTAATGTTTTATATATAATAAAATTAGAATGTTTTAGATAAAGTCGAAAATGAGTATTTTAAAATTAGAAATTTTTATAATTTTTTTGAAAAATAGAAAATTTAATGGTCTTATATGTTAAGTTTTAGAAGTGAACAACCAAATATAAGAAAGGGCACTTGTTAAATTTTGAGTTTAATAATTTTAAAACTCAATATTTAATATACGTATGTGTACAGTGGCAAATCCACATAAGGGTAAGTGGGGATAAGTGCCCCCATTTGTCTTTTTATAATTGGTTTGTATGAGTTTTTATTTTATTATTGTTTCAACTTATTGCCTCTACTTAAAATATATATTTTTAAGACCTACATCTCTTTTACTTGAAATAAAAATAAAACCTAATTTCTCACTTTTACAACTTTATAAGAAGTTCAACACTACTCTTACATTCAAAAACACAATAGCAGATTCATAAAAAAAAAAAAAAAAAAAAAAAACAAAGCATTACATGCTTACAACGCCACTTTTCAATTCTTTTTTTTTTTCCTATTAAATTCCTTTCAACTTTTAAGTTATTATTCTTTATCTATTTAATCATGTTAGTTATGTGAAATTTTCTTGTATCAATTCTTTATATACTATTATCAAATTGTTGTATTTATATATCTCTTCTGGGTGATTGTAAATTATGTGTAATTAAAAAAATTCAGATTGAAATATTTATAGTTTAATGATAATTATACTAATTTTGTTTTCATTATAGGATGGATAAATTTCTTCAGAGAAAATTACCACCTAATCAATCTTATTCCTCTCAAATATCTAATGATGGTGAAAAAAAAAAGCACATCTAATGAATGAATTTTTAGAAGTTAATTTAAAAAATCTCCAAGTAGATCCTAGTCGAGGACAATTGTAGTATTTAAAAAATTCCATAAATATTTAATGTTAGACTTTATATATATGTATGTTTTTGTGGGTTTGGATGTGTAATTTCTTTTCACATAAAAATTGCCCCCACTAGCTAATTTTTCTAGATTCACCACTTTGTGTGTGTCTATATATATATATATATATATATATATAGGTAAGTGTTGCAGGCGTACAATCCTTATCATGTTCTTAATTAAGATTTTCTTGAGGAGTTTGCTTGAATTGATGAAATGAGTGTATGTATATATAATTTTTGGTCGGAGGTGGTTGTAGTTTCTTCTAAATTCTCATCGACCACACCTTTTTCATCAATTCACTTTTACTCATTGGTAATAAGAGATAACGTGTTGACATATATAATTTCACAAATCTTGCAATCAATCTTAGTTTACTAATTGATCTTTTTATATATGTTAATTAGCAAGAAATTACCATGAGCTAGCTACTAGCAACCCCCCACTAGTTCAAAGGTTGAGCCACCATCTAATACTAAACTTTATAGTGGATGAAAAACCCCATTATTGATACCAAAATATTAGACTTCAACTTTCAGCTTTAACTTAATTACTCACCTAAATATAATAGACTGAATTAAGATTGTGCAAATATTATCCAGTTTGGGGCTATGGTCAACTGAGTGTTTGTAAAAATTTTAGGTTCAAATTCAAATGTCATATATATATGAATGATGATATATACCTGTTATGGGCTGTTGTACTATTATTCTCAGATTTTTTGATGTACCATTCAATAGGAAGCGTAAAAAATAATTTTACCGCCTCACAAATGTCGTGTCTTGGAACACCAAATTTTGTCAAGTATATTTATACCTCGTCCTCCCAAGATGATACTATATACATAATATGGTATTTGATATAATACACATATAATATGGACTATTTTTTTTCTCCCTCGACCTTTTTTTTTTGGGTTTATTTGTTATACTTCCAATACAAGTGCTTAAATTTAATTAAAAAATTACAAGTCTAATTAATTTGTTACCCCTACTATAAGTTATTTCTTTAAATATAATTAAATTTCAAATCTCCATGTATTTGGCTTTTGCTTTGAGTCAACAAGAGGCTTAAACTGACCAACAAGTTTTTTTGTCGTCTCTTTATAAATAATATTAATTAGACACTTCATCCCAGTTGTTCAAAAAAAAATATTAGACACTTCATACTTAACAACATATTTATTGAAAAAAAATTTTGCCCATTTGAGTTGACAATCTCATGACATCCCACCAAATCTATTTATTTGGATTATTATATTTTCTACGCGACCATCATTTTCATTCCTTAATATATATATATAGTTGAGACTTAATAAGATGAAGTTCTAAAACATTTCTTAATTAAGAAAAAATAAAATAATTTAATTAGTAATCGCATGCAACATGAGAAAATTCATAATATTATTAAAAAAATCACTAAATCATTTTTTTCACTAACAATAATTAAAAAACTTTTAAATTATCATAATCATTCTAATTGCTTTTATGTATATACTCCAAATTTTGTCGTAGCAAAGAAACGTGGAGCATTTGTCAATTTATGAACTCATGTAAACATAATCTTGTTATAGTTTTTTACTATATATTTTATATTCCTATTTTTCTTTCAATTCATTCCAATTGATGCTTTGTGTGTTCAAATTTGCTACTTATCAAGCTATCATATAAGCCTGATTCAGAAAAATTACTTAGAAAATAGATTGTTAGTCTAACTAAGTGGAATGCTACGGATTTGTAATACACATTTTTTTTTTAACAATTATATCAAGTGATTAAATCTCAACATTAAAAGGGGAGGAGATATGGGATGAGGGGTCTAATTATTGGTCTCCTCAATAGAATATTCACACCATTTGCCACTTAAGCTAATTGTGGAAAATGATTTATAATATAGATTTATGACACCATATTTTAAATATTTTATATTTTGTCAATAAAAAATATATTTTTATATTATAAATTTAACTTTTTTAATTTAAATTATCAGTATTTAAAATTTATTAGATTTTAATTAATCTAATTTAAATTAGATAGGGCCATAGAAACATTAAAAAAATTTCAATAACTAATTTAATGCAACTGCAAATATTACAACTTAAATGTCATTGTACAAAAATACTCTCTATCTGTTGATTCCCACCATTGTTAACATATAGTCCACTTAGAGGTAAGAATTTTTTTTTTTTCTTTTAGATCAATGGAGATAAGAATTTACGCTAATGTATTGGTGGCTATTGACCGGCATTAAGCATTCCTTATTTTGAATTAGTAAATCCGTTTGAATTAGAGGTTTTTTGCAATAATGGTACCTTAACTTTGCCATTTATTTTTGATACTAGATTTTTAATTTTTTTTTCAATTACTGAAGTTTTATTTTTATTTCAGGTTAAAGTAATTCGAATATATCCGATTAAATTTAGTATATGTGGAAGCTGGAATAAACATATTTTTAATATATTCATCATGTAAGTATCTCAGTAAGCAACTTAATCTTTTTGTGGGTCCTAAAAAATAAAATTGCTAAAAGAAAAAAATTGAAAATGTGAAAACTCTAATTAAAAAGGAAAAAAATCCCTAAAATGACTAAGTTTTTCTAGGGTCCATAAGATTATTAGGCTGTTGAATGTGATATTTTACGTGCTGAATATAATAAGAATATGTTTATTTCGGCTAGCACGTATGCTAAAATTGATTAGATATGTTCGAATTACTTTAATTTGAAATAAAAATAGAATTTTAGTAATTGAAAAGAAAAAAATTAAAAATCTTGTACTAAAATAAAACATGTGGTAAAATTAAGGTACCATTGGTGCAATAACTCCAAATATAGGAGCAAACTTTGCAGCAGATTGATTAGTTTAATGCAAAAAATTGTGGCATGCATTTTATTTAATTGAATGGTTATACTTTTTATATAGTTAATTTCAACTTTTTTTTTAACTATATTTTGAATTTAAATTATAGTTAGTGTTGCATTTTAACTCTTGTATTAGTAATGTTAAAAAAAATCTCTACTATTTCAATAGAATTTACTTATTCATGGTTCATGCCATGATTCTAAAACATCATATGCTATTTGTTTGATTGTTTCCACCAGAGGAATCCAATCTTGAGTTACCTTTATGCTACCACTAACTCTATACAGCTTGATATTTATATTTAAATTATACAATATATGTATTTTTATTTGATTTGGTGTCCTCGAAAACGACATGGTTGTAAACTATTTATATATGTTATCAATAATATTATCATTGTTATTATTAGAGATAATTGTTATTTCTTCATATATTTTGATCCATTACATTATTTCATTTCTAACATTTGAAAAAATATTTATTTATCCCTAACATTTATAAATTCGTATAATATTTCATCCTACAGAAGATCTAATAAGTATTAACTATTGCAAATATCAGAAATAAATAAATATATTTTTTTAAATGTCAGAGATAAAGTAGTGTAATAAGTCAAAACACAAAAAGAAATAGTAATTATCCCTTATTATGAGCCTAAGACTTTATGCTAGTTAGGGTTGTTCAAGAGCTCGAACTGAAAATCTTCATAACTAAAAATTTTCATTGACTGTTTGACTTTATCTTAATTGAACTATATCAAAAAAAAATTTAGAGCGAGTCTGGAGATCATGAATTCTTTGAACAGAGACTTGAACCGTCCCGAATTGTACTGGAATGGGAACCGATAGTGTGTATATATATATACACTTCTTCTCCTCCTCCTCCTCCTCATCCTCATCATCATTATTAAAATTGATAAGTAATGCATCATAAGATTAGAAATCTAGAATTATTTACAAATAAAATTTAGTGCCATTTAAATAATAAATTATATCTAAATAATATATTTTAGATAATATATTATTAAATGTTAATATATAATATTTGAAATTTGAAATATTAATTAATTGTTTGACATAAAATAAATACACTCATCAATTGAATATTTTTAATAGTTAATTTTCAATACATGTTTAATCATAAAAAAACTTATATTTACAAATAAAATTTGTATAGTAAAATTTATATTCATTTTATTTTATATGTTTAAATTATAAAATTATTAAAATATAAATATTAATATAAAACTTAAAAAGAAAATTTATAAAAAGTAATATTATTAAATATAATATTAAATATTTATTTTTTTATATTATGAATTTGTTAAATATTAATTTTAAATATATAAATTAAAAATTAATATAAATCTCTGAATTTTGGTTTGGTTTTGCTACGAACCAATTTAAATTCTCCATTTACTCTGAATCTCCGCTCTGAATTTTTGAAGCAATTTGGGATGGAGATTTAAAATTTTGGAGTCAGATCTGAAGAATTATTTTTTAAATTCTCTGACTTTTAAATCTAAACCGGAGAATTTGCACTTTTCAAATTGCTCTGACATGTGCACAACCCTTGCTATAAGCATGAAACCTAAAACCTTTAAGGCTAAGGACCTCAACTCAACCATTTGGTCTAGGCCTTGTTTTATTATTATTATTATTATTTTTTTTTTTTTGCCAATTACAATGGGAATGGGAGAGGGACAAGGTGGGTCTCGAACCCAATAACTTTTTCTATTATCCTCCGCTATTTTCATGTATTAGATGTCTATGGTCCAGCAAGTTATTGCATACAATCTATTTTCTCCTTTATGCTTCATTTCATATTTTGTGTATTTCAAGCTTATTCAGGCAGATATGCAAGCGCTTGCACATGCTGTGGAGCTTACAAGACAAGGAGCAGTTACTAGCTTGAGATTTGCCGAGGGAGATTTGTTTCAGGCATTCTAGGCATGATATTATTTTCTATGTGTAAATAAATGTTCATTTCATCCTTTGCCCAAGTTCCCTTTTTGTTTTGTCTGCATTTAAGCTTTATGTCAGTGCATAGTTTTGGGGCTATTATTTTAGTGATTAGCCAATATATTGATTGTATATAGATTAATAAAATTTAGTTTTGCTTGACCTTTTAAACTCAAAACTATTTTATTAGGAAAGGTGATAATTAATATGCAACTGTTTGAAATGGATATAGTGCACCTGCTATCTAAAAATTTTGCAGGTGCACAGAATAAAAAATTTACCATACATTCTAATTCTGAAAAATTATGATTTTTTTTTTCTGATCAAACTTTTTGCTTCTTGTTTTGTTTCAAAGGAGGAGAAAATGTGAGATTTTTTTCTTTTTCTCAAACAAGGTTGCTTTATGTCTTAATAAGGAATGCATACTTCATGCTCAGAATTTCAGTTCACTAACACAATTTCTGCACTTTTGTGTAAAGCATTCATTAACGCTGTTATTTTGGTGTAAGGGATCGTACTCTCATTATATTTTAGTGGCTTGTCTATATAAGCTTATTGCTAGTTCTGCATATTTCTCTGTCACAGAACGAGTTATGTCGGATGACATTGGATGTCTCAATTCTTGATGAACTTTTTTTGAATACTGTGTTTATAGGGGCATCGTGGATTCTGGTCTTACTTCTTCTGGTGATTCTCAAACTTCAATCTTAGCTTTTTCATGATTCTCTCTATCTTTATTATTACTCTAGGGTTTCCAATCTGTTTTAGGAGAGCAAACCCACTCTGACCCTTTGAAAGTTAATCAGCCAGAGCCTGTCCATTGTTCATCAGTAAACACTTCTGTTGAAGTGGATCTTGCTACCAGTAAGCATTCTGACGGTGAAACTTCCACGAGCAACACTTGTATGGACACTTCTGAAAATATTGTGCATATGAATAGCACACAAGGAACTGAAGCCGAGTTAAGATATTCTTGCGAGACAGCCAGCAATTGTGAAGATTGTAGCACTAGAGGATCTCGTCAAACAGTAGTTTCTAAAATCTTACAGAGGAGCAGGAGCTATGTGAAAGAGCAAAGAAGCAAACGCAAGAGATGGAGGGCTAGGCATGATGATCAAGACTATGTCACTGCTATCTGCACAAATTTATCAAAAGAGCCACAGGTATGCATTTGTAATTTATTTGTGTTTTCTTTTTATGGGCTCATTTGGTAATAGAATTTTTTCTGCAGGCGTTTGAAAAAAAATTACATATTGGACCTAAACAAGAGGGAGAGTAAATATGAGCTTGTGCTGGGCATGAAGGAGCTGGCAAGTAGAGGAATGGTTGTAGAAGTTGTGGAGGAAGTTAATGTCTTTGATCCCAATTTTTTTGTCCAAAATCTCGTCTTGCTCTTCCAGCTGAAGCACGTGAAAATGTAGCTTGTAGTCATTGAAGATATTATCTATAGTATGCTAAGCTCAATGGTTTCAAGTTTTGTATAAGGTTGTTAATTCCAATGTATTTACTGGTTGCAAGCAAGGGTGGAGCCAGAAAAAAATTTCAAAGGGGGTAAACTTTACTTTATTTTAATATATTAAAAATATTCCATTGAAAATAAACTAACAAAATAATATCTCATATACACTAATAACAGTTTAAACTAAAAAAAAAAAAACGTAATATACCCAAAAAAATAACACTAAAGATAATCAAAATTATGAGCAAAAAATAACATCAAAATTAGTTTTCTTCAACGAAAACTTTTCTTTTGAGAAATTTATCCATAATTATGTCTATAATCAAAATCACATAAAAGATAATTAATTATCATAATACCAAAAAATAAATTTTAAATTTAGTTTTTCGCATAATAACTAATGAACAAACTAAAGGAAAAAAAATATACATTAAGATTGGGCAAACTAAGTATGTATAATAGAACAAAAAATTTAATTGACAACATATATAATTGATGAATGACTAAATGTTATACTAAATTACTAACTTCGTCAATTTGCTTAGTAGGTAATAACAATTGAGCAAATTAAAGAAAAAATGTACAAAGAGAAAGAGGTGAGGTATGAGTGACTAAGTTGGGAGAAAGAAAAGAAAATGAAAGATGAGGTGTGAGAGAAATCAAGTCAAAAACTGAAATTTAAAAATAGTGAAAAAGAAAAAATAAGAAAAAGTTTTATTACTTGGATCATTAAGAGTCTACAAAAAATCTTACATATTAAATTGTTTTGAGAATATATATATATATATAATTGAAAAAATTTAGTGAGGGCAAAATCAAATAAAAAACTTATACTACATTAAAAGATTTTTATGGCTAAATCTGCCTATGGTTGCAAGTTGAATTTCTGAAGCTGGTTAGTTCAGGTGATCATTCAAGTGCTCTAAGGGTTGCATGTTCACATTCAGGGCTCTTAGCTGCTAGTGATCCTGCTTTGCTAAAGCCCTTGAAGGAGACTTTATTGGCATTGCTTCGACCTAATGAAGATGCAGTAGGAAAAAGCTTGCCTTTACATGCCCTTGCAACTTCGCTCCAGGTATTTTATGACTTGATGGAATGATTAGATAAGCCCCTATTAGTGTTATGTTTTTCACAGTTTTACTATTTTTTTTCATCAATTTCTATCTGAAGCTTTAATGATGCGACCTGCGTGCTTGTTTATTAAAAAGGGAGAAGGTGTAAATAAGCCCCTAATGTTTGTCCTTGGAGCAAATAAGCCCCTTACATTTTTTAGACCATTTAAACACAAAATTATGTTGTCTCTGTGTTTTAAGCCCCTTGACTGATGGAGGCATTTTAACCTAATAACCAACATTTGTAATCCACCCAAGTTTGCTGACTAGGATAACCCAAGTCAAAGATATTATTGCAAAAGCTGCTATTCTATATCCTCTCCATCTAAAGCTTCAAAATGCAACTATTTCTCCTCCTAAATTCGAAAACCCTAGAAAAATCATTCAAGTAAATTGACAAAAATTAAAACATAATCAAAATACGGGGTCGTCATCTTGAAGTGCAATGGCATCATCATCTTCATCAAATGCAAGCTACTTGAGGAAATCAAACATAGAAATCAATTACGAAGGAGCACTAAAATTCTGTAGATGTCGAAGGAATGAGGTAAGATTCTTAGCTCCAAGGTGAACATCTTGGACTGATGACAATCCTGGACCTAGGTTCTATGGATGTTCGAATTATGATGTAAGTTGAGATATTGATAATTTTATTTATTTTTTATAATTTTGAGTGATTAAAATGGTTGATGGTGGTTTTTTATTTTGTTTAAAAATGGTAGGTTAATGGGTGTTGGTATTTCCAGTGTAATGATCAACTAGTGAGCGATCGAGTGAAGAATTTATTAAATGAACTGAAGTATGATAAAAGGATGTTGTTAGCATAAAATAAGCAATTGAAAGCCTCCTACACAAGAAATGGTGCTCAGCTTGTAGAGGTTGAGATTAATGAATTATAGTAAGAGTGAAAACAGTTGAAGAAGGACATAATGAGAAAGATGGCAAGCACAAGGAAGAAGATGAAAGCATCATACATCGTTCTTTGTATGTCATGGATTTTTTTCCCGTTATTTTGTTCCTGTAAATTGTCATTTATGGTATGTAATGGATATAAGGACCAATGGATGTAGTAACTTTTTGTTGTATATGCAATGGATTATGAAATGTGAATGGAAATTTGTTCTTCAACTATCTTGTCCATAACTATTTCCATCTTCTATACTATCCTACCATCTAAACAAAAGATACAAAAACCAAAAGTAAAACACACAAAAATTACTTAAATGACAATTATTAATCGGGAAAAGCAACTTCATAAGCATTATTTGTTCAATTATACTTCCTAAGACAAATTAAGAGAACTCAGTTTTTGTCCAAAATAGTTAGTTTGCCAAGATATAGCACATCATCTATCAGTGCTCTTTAAAATAGTAATATAAACACACTTAAAATACCAAACTAGATAACTAATTGAAATTGACCTAACTCATTACATAAACACACTAAACTACATCATTATTGACTGCATTTTTAGAAACTAAACTAGCATAACTCATTATTGCTTTTACTTTCTTCTGAAGTCTGCCAACAGTTTGTTCTTACAATTGTCTGGTTGTGACACAGGGTCTACCTTGCTAATGAAAACCTAGAGTAATAAATGGAAGATCTCTTGCAAGTCTAACTTCTACCCCATCCCCATTAAATATGATGTTTCTGGCATTGCTTATAGGTGCAGAATGTGCAGCTTTACTCCTCCTAATCAAATGCTCATTTGGGATTGCAAATCTTGTTTGCAGATCAGAATTATGATCATTCATCTCAGTTTGCACTCCTGAAATAATAACCATCTAAGTTGGCCTTTGAGGTTGACAACACAAACATAAAAAATATTTCCTTAATTCAGGGTTTTAAACAAACAATAAGAATTTGAAGCTATAGACAACACACATGCATCAGCCATCAACCAAACACAATAATACACAAGTCTTTATTCCAACAAGCATCATAAATAGTAATTTCAATAAGCATTTTTATAAAATTAAATTAACTCACATCCAGTGTCATTTTTCCTATGTTTAAATCAACATAGCAGCCATATCCGTTATTTTATGATTTACTCTGCCTCTCATAATTACCTTTGAAAGTCCTTGCCATTTCTTCATTATGTTGGATTCCCTTCCCTTTTGTAGTTTTTGGTGCAATATTAACAGTCCTATGGGTTCTCCTAGTTTGGGAACTAGTATTTTCAATCACTCTAGATAGCATCAAACCTATACCAGACTATGTTTACTTAGTTTGTACACAGGGTTGAGCTAGTGTATCAAGTGCATTTTGGGTCAATTCAAACCTGTCTTGGGTAGCTATTAGAGGTGCCTGATAGTGAGAAAAATAAAAAAATTAAAACTATTTATAATAAAAACAAAAAAATTTAACCTATTAACAACAATAATTATACATATACTTGGTTGCCTTTATTTGGACATAGCCTTCTGTTATGGCCTGTCTGATGGCATAAGCTGCACTTCTACTTCAACCCTTATTTTTATCAATTTTCCTTCATTGTTGCTACTATTTATCATTTGAGGCTTTTACCCTCTTTGTCTTTGGTCTACCACTAAGTTTGACCTGAGGTGGGGGTTCTATATCCTCATATTCTTGACACCTCATAAATCTCTTTCGAAGTATAAGTTGAAGTAGATGTTCATAAGTAGCAACATAAATGGACTAATGGTACCATTTCAAAATGTGATTCATAGGGTTGATTTTTGAATGATACATTGCACATATAACATGTGAGCATGGGATTCTTATTAAATCCCATGCTCTACAAGTGCAAAGTTGTTTGTCAAGGAAAATTGTGTGTTTGTCAGCTCCTTCCCTAATCTCATAACCTACATCCCCATTAAACATCACCTTGCATCCAACTGAATTCTCTTTATTATCTTGAAATATTCTCATGCATGTTGGACTCCATTCATTATACCACTTCTCAATAACTATTTTATTATCTTTTATCCTATTCATTGCTTGGAGTCTTATATCTTCGAGCATGCTAACTATAGGCTTATGTCTTGCAGTGAGAATCCATGCATTAAAACACTTTGCAATGTTATTGTCCACCATGAAGCTTTTGGATCTACTGCTGAAATATGCTTTGCACTATATGTGTGGAGGATGTTTGAGAAGATCTTCAAGTCTCTTCTTGGTAAGCTCACCCAATTTCAATAAATTATCTTTAAATTCTTCTTCAAATGTACTTCAAGCATAAACCCAAAAGGTCTTTTTTAACTCTCCTCCTCCATATTTTTTTTACCAATTGGCAAACATGTGTCTTGCATACTAACAATGCTTAATTTGTGGGAGAACTTGCATAATCGCATTCATAAGTCCCTACAATGACACCATTAACATTGAAACTCATTACCAAGCTATAACAATTACTATTTTCTTAAGTTTCACCCATATCATTGTCTTGTTAAGGATTGTTAGACAAAGAATGTTCTACTCCAAGGAACGAGTGATTTGGGGCTCTATAAATTAAACTATGCACCTTCCAAGCCTTCTTCTTCTCCCATTACTGCTTATTTCACCAACATAGACAGATGGCATTAATAACTTTGACTTCCTAACTCTACCATACTTCATCGTGTCATTAATCAATCACCTTGCAAAAATAAATCTTCAATTTTAAATAATTGTCATGCTTGTTGTTTAGGCAAAATGCATCATTCTAGTTTACCTCTTATACATCATGGGAGTTCTAAGCCATTACAGTTACTTCAAGTTAATGTATGGGGACCTACCCTTCTTCAATCTTTAAATGGTCATAGATATTTTTTAATTATCATTGATGATTTCTCTCTTTACACATCGTTCTATCCTCTAAAAAAATAAAAGTGATGTTTATTAAGTTTTCTTACAATTTCAGACCTTTATTGTAATACAATTCAACTACAAAATTAATCATTTAACTCTAATTGGGGAGGTGAATTTTGATCGCTTTTAAACATTTTCAACTAATAGGAATTCACCATTAAATCACATATCCTCACACACATGAGCAAAATGGCACAGCAGAAAGAAAATTCACTATATAGTGGACAATGGATTAACATTATTAGGTCATTCTAGTGTGCCATTTAAATATTGGCATTTTGCCTTTGATATAGCTTTTTTTTATCAATCACATGCTTACTCAATCTTTGTCTCATAAAATTCTCTTTCAAATGTGATATAACAAAGCTCCTGACTACTCTTTTTTACTTGTCTTTAGTTGTCTTGCTTATCCTTTTACATCCATTCAATAAAAATAAGTTTTATTTTTGCATAAAAGCTTATGTATTTCTAGGTTACTCTTCACATTATCTAGGTTACAAATGCCTTGATAAAGAAACTGGTCGAATTTATATGTCTAGGCATATTAAATTTAATGAATTCATGTTTCCTTTTGCTTCCGCTTCCATTTCTTTTTCTAACCAATTTCTATAGATTCCACCTTCAAATCAATCTTTCTTGTAAGTTCAATTGTCACTGCCTTAAGTCATAAGTTCTTAGGAATCCCTAATAGGTACAAACTCTTTCTCTTCCTTATCCTTATCTCCTACATCTCACTCTCACTCAACTGCCTCTCACCCATCCATATCTTCCTCTCAAACCACACCTATCTACTTTAATAACTCAACCCGATCTCTATCACATCACTTATCTAAATTACCCATACCACATTAGTCTCTAACCTCTAAAATAAATTCAAATCACAATGGTTTAAAGTTGTTTATTGATTCAACCTCATCTTCTCCTTCACCCAATCATCCAACCACATCCACACCAACATCAGACCATACACCACCCCGCCATCACCCTATGACCTTACAACTTGCTACTATAGCTTGTACCAAACATTATGCCTTAATCGCTAACTCCTCTCTTGAAACTAAATCGACTAACTTTTCTAAAGCAATCCACATTCTATAATGGCAGTAAGCAATGGATAATGAGATTAAGGCTTTACAAAGAACGAAGACTTTGACTCTTATCCTATCACCCCCTAATGTCAATGTGGTTGGCAATCAGTGGGTGTATAAAATTAAGCATCATGCCAATAGAGCCATTAAGCATTTTAAAGCTTGTCTTCTTGCCAAGGGATACACTCAAGAACACAGAGTTAATTACATTGGTACCTTTAGCCTAGTCATTAAGCCAATAACCATTCGATGTGCTTTTTCTGTTGCATTTACACGACAATGGAAAGTTCATTAACTTGATGTTAGCAATGCATTTCTTCATGGTGAGTTAAATAAAAATGTGTGTATGGCACAACCTCAAGGGTATATTGATAAGGTACATCCACACTATATTTGTAAACTTTAAAAATCCTTATATGGTTTAAAGCAAGCAGCTCACGCTTGGTTCCAAAAGCTAAGTTTTTTTTCTATAAACAGTTGGATTCTATGGTTCTCACACTAATTTTTCTTTATTCATTTATAATTTTGTTGGTGTGCTATGCTTTATATATGTTTATGTGGATGACATCCTTCTAACCGGCAACACCAATGATTTTCTACAGTCCATTATTCATATATTGTCCATAGCCTTTTCTTTAAGAGATTTAGGATCATTATATTACTTCCATAGCATCGAGACAACTATACAGCCTGCAAGTTTGGTTTTATCTTAGCAAAAGTACATTTCGAGTATATTGAATTTAATGGGCATGTCTACATGTAAACTGATCTCTACTCCTATAGTGCAAGGTACGATTTTGTTTAAAGATTCTTCTCCCCCTCTCTCACTTAAAAAGGCTTTCCAGTTTTGTAAGTGTTGTGGCTCTTTTCAATACATTACTCTAACATAACCAGACTTGATGTTTGATGTAAATAAACTCACTCAGTCTATACATTGCCCAACACATTGTCATATATAAGTAATGAAATGGGTACTCTGTTATTTACAAGGCTCCAAGCAACATAATTTGCTTATTTCTCATGCTAATGATTTTAATCTTATAGCCTTTGTCGATGCTGATTGAGCCTATAGCTTGGACGATCGTAAATCAATAGGGGATTATCTCATCTACATGGGCAATAATTTGGTTGGATGGCAATCCAAAAAATAGTTTATGGTTGCTAGAAGCTCAATTGAATCAAAGTTTAAGGCAATTACAAATGTGATAATTGAACTTCAATGACTGTCTAAACTTCTTCAAGAACTTCAGGTCCATGTCACTCGAGTTCTTTAAGTTTGGTGTGACAACTTAGGCACTGTCTTTATTTCATCCAATCCCACTTTCACTGCTCACACTCGACATGTTGAGGTTGAATTTCACTTCGTCCAAGAGCAAGTTACATCCACACAACTCCATGTCAGTTCTATTTTCGCCAAAGATCAGCTTACGAATATTATGACAATGCCACTTGCAAAGCCAACATTTCATTTTATTATTTCTAAGCTCAAACTCATATCATGTATGCCTTAGCTTATAAGGGGGTATAGTGATAAGTTTTTTTAGTTGTATATTTGTTAAAGCTATTATGTTTGTTATAGTAGTGTTTCATTATTGTACAACTCTTCTTATATTTATATTGATTATACATGAATAAAAAAATATACAATTCTCCTATACAATCTCTAATATTAACTTATACAAATAAAAATAGTTTAAAAATAATAAGAAACAAAATAAATGTATTGATTGATAAATAAAATCTATAAAGTGAATCAGAAACAAAACACCACCTCTTGCATATCAGAAACTAGTGCGAGTGTTGAACCATCAACAAGCTCTAATTCTTATGCCAACTAATAAAGAAACCATTTCCAGTTATTGGTATTTTCTGTATCTACTACAGCCTAAGAAATTGGTACTATTTGATCATCATCATCAATGCTAACTACAAACAGAATCTAACCCTTGCACACTCCTTTTAAAAAATAGCTATCAAGACCAATAATTGGTCTGCATCCTACCTTCCACCCTCTTTTACATGCATCAAAGCAAACAAACATTCTTCTAAATTGTCTTCACCCTTATTTTAATGCTTCCTTCTCAATATTCCTTTTAATTATTGTTCAAATTTTTTTTTGATTTTCTAAAATTGTTTGATAGTCCTATTCACCGCCCTTTAAGACTTTTTCAATTAGTACCAGAGCTTGAATTCTAGAATCTTCATTGCTATAATACAAGATCATGGGGAGTGAATCATAAAATATTTCTTCACTTAAATGATTCTTGATAGTATTGTGTTGACCTTAGTAATAATCAATCTTAATTTTGATCTTAACAAACTTAATTTTGAGTATTTAATTTGTTTATTTAAGTGTGTATAAGTTAGAACTCTATTGGAAGTTAAAATGAAGTATAATTGTCTTGGGCTAATTGGATCTTTAAGATTCAATGATGCTTTTGACATCCTTAGAGCTTTATAATGAGAAAGTTATCTTCTTCACATTTGAAGTAGACATCTTGAGCTTTCTGAATTAGGCTTATTTGTCAAAATCCAAGTTCATTTGGTTATGTAAATTTTAAGTCAAAATCCACGTATACATCTGCCATCTCAAACTACAAATCAAGCAATCCAAAAATGGGATTTTCATCAATTAAACCAAGTATGCAAGAGACGTTCTTAAGAAGTTTGACATGGATGGAGCTAACATAAGTAAAACTCCAATGAGCACCACAACCAAACTTAACAAAGATGAGAATGGCAAACTAGTTTATGAAAAGCAATTTAGAGGTATGATCAAATCTCTTCTTTATTTAACTACTAGTAGACCTATTATTATGTTTGCTACTTGCTTGTGTGCTAGATTTCAATCAAGTCCTAGAGAGTCTCATTTGCATGCTATCAAAAGAATTTTCAAATATCTTTATGGTACAATGCATTTAGGACTTTGGTATCCTAAAAGTTCATCCTTTGAATTGATTACTTATTATAATGTAGACTTTTCTAGTAGTTTACTAGATAGAAAAAGTACTTTCGGAACTTGTCAAGCTTTAGGACAATGTTTAGTTTATTGGTTTAGCAAGAAACAAGTTTCGGTTGCCTTGTCCACTGCTGAAGCTGAATATATTGCAACAAGTCTTTGTTGTTCATAAGTTTTATGGCAAAAACAACAGTTGTTAGACTATGGTGTAAAACTTAATCACATTCCAATCAAATGTGATAATACAAGTGCTATCCACCTTAGCAAAAATCCCATTCAACATTCTAGAACTAAGAATATAGACATTAGACATCATTTCTTATGTGATCATGTCCAAATTGGTGATATCTCACTTGAATTTGTTGATACAAATAATCAACTTATAGATATCTTCACCAAACCTCTAAATGAAGAGAGATGAAATTTCATTAGACATGAACTTGGCATGATTAATGGTTCTAGTTTATCTTGATTTTATGTTTAATTGATGGTTGAACTGTTTTCATGTGAAATCATGTTATGCTTATTGATTACTTTGATTGATAAATATTTTGATTTTGATTTTAAATTTTTTTTTGTCGTCAGCTTATATTTGGTTTATCTTTTTAAATTTCCTTTTGCATTTTGTTAAAGGAGGAGAAATCATTTGAGTTTGCATGTATACCTAATTAATTTTCTTTTTAACATGTGTGCTTTATTTGTTTTTAATTTTAAAAATCCCTTAATAATTATGCTTATGTTAGTGACATATTATATTTTTATTTGATATAGGGGGAGAATTTTTTTTTTAAATTTTTGCATGCATATTAACATTATGATTAATTTTGTCGTACATCATATGTTACAAAAGGTCTTATTTTGCTTACTTTATGTATGACATAGATTTCATAAAGATTTTGAGTATCTTTGTTTTTCATTTTCCCTTTATATCTCTCTCTTTTCTTTTTGCTTTTGATAAAGGGGGAGAAATATATTTGAGTTTGTTATTCATTACTATATATGTGTATAATATTTTATTATTCTGTTTATACATGCATAATTCATGTATAATTTCCTCGTAGGAATGGTTTTTATCTTTAATAAGGCATGAATGTCTTCTTAGGATGGTTTTTATCTTTAATAAGGCATGAATATCTTCTTAGGAATTGTTTTGATCTTTGATAAAGAATGAATATTTTTACAAAGATTTGGTGTATCTTTGCTTTGATCCTATTGGAAGTGATGATTTCCTATAGGATCCTTAGCAGGACTCTATGCATATATGTTTGAAATTATTTCCTCACATTGCCTAACATTTATTTAAATGATCATGATATCATATTTTATATTTTTAATTCATTTGTCATAAGAATGCCATATTGTTATCCCTCCTGCTATATTTTATGTTGTTTATATTTTTTTTGTCAAAGGGAATAATCTATAAATTTATATTTCTTATCATGTCCATATTCGTAGGGGGAGAAATAAAGAAATATATTTTGTTACATTTGGTATCATTATTATCACACAGTTTACTTTGTATTATTTTTTAATCAAATTGAAAATAAGTTTGTTTAAATCAAAAAGGGGGAGATTGTTGACCTTAGTAATAATTAATCTTAATTTTAATTTTAACAAACTTAATTTTGAGCATTTAATTTATTTATTTAAGTGTGTATAAGTTAGGATTCTATTGGAAGTTAAAATGAAGTATAATTATCTTGGGCTGGTTGGACCTTTGAGATTCAAGGAGGCTTTTAACATCCTTAGAGCTTTATAATGAGAAAGTTATCTTCTTCACATTTAAAGTAGACGTCTTTAGCTTTATGAAATGGGCTTAATTTTCAAAATCCAAGTTCATTTGGTTATGGAAATTTTGAGTCGAAATTCACATATACGTCTACCATCTCAGACTGCACACCTATTAGTATTTTAGACATATCTTGAGTTATAGAAGTTAAATTAAGGTGATTCAAATTGATATGGAAAGATAAGTCAAATATATACAAATTTTATGAAGAAAGTATAGACAAATTAAAATTTCTTCAGGAGAAAATCACGGCTTCAACTTATGGATAGCTGTGTGACAGTATTCTACATTTTAGATTGCACAGCTCTTAGTATTTTGGACTTATCCTAAGCTAAAGAAGTAAAATTTAGGTGATTAAAAATGATATATAAAGATAAGTAAAATATCTACAAATTTTATGAATAATTACAGGCAAATTCAAATTTATTTAGGAGGAAATCAGGGCTTCAACTTGGGTATAGTTGTCTGATAGTATTTTGCATTTTAAATTGCATAATTCTTAGTATTTTAGACATATCCTGAGCTATAGATGTTCAATTTAGGTGATTTAAAATTATATGGAAATTTAATTCAAATATATAAAACTTCTATGAAGAAAATGTGGGCAAATTCAAACGTCTTGAGTAGCTAATCATGGTTTCAATCCATGAATAGCTGTCTGATAGCATCACTTTCAATTATTCAAAATATAGACATTGGACACATCATTTACATCTCCAAAAGCTATATTTTAAAGTATAAATACCTTTAGAGCTTAATGGAAGTTAAAGAAACTTTTTTATCATTCATTCTTTCTTAAGCATTCATTGAGTTCTCAAATTCTCTTAAACAATTCTTTGTTTGTATAACTCTTGTGAGAGTTGGGTGTGTGTTAGAAATAGAATCTCTTCTCATCTTAAATCTTGGGTTAGATTAGAAGGGAAGTGAGATTTATTTCTAAATGAATTGGTTTAAGTGTTGTCCATTGAAACACTTGGGTTTTGGTTTTTTATGTGTGCCTTGAAAACTCTTATTGTAAGGTTATAAGAGTGAGCTATAAAACTCTTGTGTAATCTCAATCTTATGAATAAGATTATAGGTGATTGAAAATCCTAACTTGGGGATAAGTTAAGTGGAGACATAGGATTGTTATTGAATCCAAACTCCTTAAATCTTTGTGTTCTTCATTCTTCCTTCTCAACTTCCATTCAATTCTTACAAAGAATTCTTTTAATTTCTCATTTTTATTTGATAGTCCTATTTAACCCCCCCTTTAGGATTCTTTTCAATTAGTATCAGAGCTTGAATTCTAGGTACTTTATTGCTAGAATACAATATCATGGAGAGTGAATCATAAAACATCTCTTTTCTTAGACCATTCTTTGATGGTAGTGACTATCCATATTGGAAATTCAAAATGGAATTATATCTTGATTGTGATTCCATCAAACATTGGGACATTGTCCTAGAAGGTTGGGAACCACCTACAACTATCATTAATAGTGTGGTAACTACTCTTGTAAGAAGCCAATGGAGTATTAATCAAAAGGAAGAAAATCACAGAAATAAAAAAGCTATGATTACTCTAGTCTTTTCAATGATAAGAGAAGAAGAAGGCAAGCTTCAACATTATATGTCGACCAAAGAAATATGGGAGACCTTAGAAAACCACTATGAGGGCAACATTCAAGTAAGAAGCAAGAAGGTTCAACTTCATATGTATAAATATGAACTCTTAAAAATGAAGGCTCATGAATCAATCACGGAGATAACAAATTGTCTTAATGCTCTCCTTACAACCCTTATGAAACTTGGAAAAAATTTCTCCAAGGAAGAAGTAAACAACAAGATTCTAAGAATCCTACCTAAGAAGGATTGAGAATCTCGTGTTACTTCAATTGAGGAAGCTCAAGACCTCTCCACCTTATCAACCGATGTGCTAATTGGTAAACTCTTAACATATGAGTTCACTATCAAGCAAAGAGGTGAAGAACAAGAAGAGAAAGAAGAAAAGAAAAAGAGCATTTCTCTAAAAGCTCTTTAAGAAGATAGTGAAAAGGAAAGCATTAAAGATTCTAGTGATGAAGTTGGTGACATTGCCATGCTCACTAGGAACTTTAAGAATTTTTTGAGAAAGAAAAACTTCTCAAGAACAAGGGACTTCAATAAGAAGTTTGAAGGAGATAGGAAGAAGAAAATTAAGGAGGTTACTTGCTATGAATGTAAGAAACTGGGACATATTAGAAGTGAGTGTCCTAAAATTGAATTCAAGAACAAGGGAGCAAAAGATAAGAAGAAGACATTCAAAGCTACTTGTGATGATTCCTCTGAATCCAATGAGGAAGAGGAACAATAAGAAGTGGTCAATCTTTGCTTTATGGCCCTTGAAAATGAAAATAAGGTACCAACTACTTCTTATTCTTCCTTTGATGATTGTGATAATTATTATGATAATGATGATGATGATGATGATAAGAGCTCTATTGTGAGCAAATTAACAAATGCAAAAGTTTATTATTTAAAAAGAAAGATTATAAGCATGAGTTAGGTAGCTTAAATAGAGAATTAGAAATTTTAAAAATTAATTTTTCTAAACTTGTTGAATCAAATGAAAAACTTGTTAGTGATGCAAAATCTTCTAATTCTTTGAAAGATCAAATTAAGAAAGAAAATGATAAAAATCATAAGCTTTATAAGGAGGTCTTAGAATTAAAAAATTCCATTGCTAAATTTAAGAAAGGAAAAGAAAATTTAGATAGTCTTCTTGACTCTTAAAAATTTCATGGAGATACCCATGGAATTGAATATAAAAATAGAATGTCTTCATCATCTTCATCACATATTAATTTTGTAAAAGCTTCACATGATTCCACTCCTTCAACCTCCAAATCAAATGAGACTCAAGCTTTCAAAGCTAAAAGATCTAATATGTTAAATAGCAAGGGAAAGTCTCATGAGATTCATCCTTCATTAATATAAAGAGGTAAGGCTCAAACTAGAGCACCTAAACTTAAGCATGCTTACATGTACATTAGACACAATTATAATATGCATGCTACACAATACAATGCACATAAACATGTTACACAAAATCATTGGCAATGCATGTCTCACTTAATGACACAAAACAATAGGAGATACACACAATACCAAAGGCATGTTGCACACATTAGGAAAACATTTCATTCTAGGAGCAATAAATTCAAAAATATTGTATGTTCTTATTGCATGATCAAAGGACATGCTAATAATATGTGCTTCTATAGAAGACTACATATGAGTTTACTTTCTACAGATTATCTTAAAACTAACCAACCTAGACCAAGAAAGGTTTGGGTCTAAAAGAACACTTAAATTGTATTGGGTAGATATGCTTCAAATCCATAAGAACAAAAGAAAGTGGTATCTCGATAGTGAATGTTTAAAGTACATGACAGGAGATAAAGAGCAATTCAATAAACTTGATGTTAAGGATAGAGGACATGTTACTTTTAGAGATAATGCAAAAGGAAAAATTATTAGCATTGGAGAAATAGGTAATCCTCAATCCTTATATATACATCATGTGTTGTTTGTTGATGGTCTTAAACATAATCTACTTAGTATAAGTCAATTATGTGACATGGGAAATAAAGTAACCTTTTATCCTAAAAATTACTTTGTTAGTAGTCTTGATGAAAACAAAGTTATTTTTAGTGGTGAAAAAGTAGACAATGTTTATGTCATTGATTTGAATAAAATTGATAATAAAGACATAAAATGCTTATTTTTTATCTCTCATGACACATGGACATGACATAGAAGATTAGGACAAATAAATTTTGAGCTTTTGAATGATCTTTGTAAACATGAACTTGTAATTGGTTTACCTAAGCTTGAATTCACTAAGGATAAACCTTGTGATGATTGTCAAAAGGGAAAACAATCCAAATTCTCATTTAAGCTAAAAAATGTAGTGTCCACCTCTAGGCCACTTAAACTTATACATATGGATTTATTTAGACCAACTAGAGTTGCTAGTCTTAGTGGAATGCACTATGCATATGTATTGGTTGATGATTACTCTATATTTACATGGGTATACAAGTAATATGGAAGATCTTAGAGAACCATTATGAAGAAAATATACAAGTAAGAAGTAAAAAGGTTAAACTTCATATGTATAAATATGAACTCTTTAAAATGAAGCCTTAAAATCAGTCACATAGATGACAAACCATCTTAATGCTCTCCTTACAACCCTCAAGAAACTTTAAAAACATTTCTCTAAGGAAAAGGTGAATAATAAGATTCTAAGAATCCTACCTAAGAAGGAATGGGAATCTTGGGTCACTTTAATTGAGGAAGCTCAAGACCTCTCTACTCTCTCAACCAATGTGTTTATTAGAAAGCTCCTAACCCATGAGTTTAAAATCAATAAAGAGGTAAAGAGTAAGAAGAGAAGGAAAAGAAGAAAAAGAGAATAACACTAAAAGCTCTTTAAAAAGATAGTGAAGAAGAAAGCATCAAAAATTCTAGTGACAAAGATGGTGATATTGCCATGCTCACTAGGAACTTCAAGAAGTTTTTGAGAAAGAAAAATTTGTCAAGAGAAAGGGACACTAACAAGAGGTTTGAAGGAAATGGTAAAAAGAGAACAAAAGAAGTTACTTGCTATGAAAGCAAGAAACCAAGACATATTTAAAGTGAGTTCCCCAAACTCAAATTTAAGAACAAGGGAGGAAAAGATAAGAAGAAGGCATTCAAAGATACTTGGGATGACTCATTCGAATCCGAAGACAAAGAGGAACAACAAGAAGTGGCTAATCTTTTCTTTATGGCTCTTAAAGATGAAAAAGAGGTACCATATACTTCTAACTCCTCTTATGATGATTATTATGATTATGATGAATATGATGATGATGATGATATTAAAACTCTATTGTGAGCAAACGCTTGTTTAAATGAAAAAGCTTATTATCTAAAAAGAAGCATTATAAGCATGAGTTAAATAGCTTAAACAAAGAATTTATGAAGTTGAGATGTGAATTCTCTAGTCTTGTTAAATCAAATGATAAACTTACTAGTGATTTAAAATCTTTTAATTCCTTAGAAGAGCAACTCGAGCAAACTAGTGATGAAAATCATAAACTTTATAATGATGTAGTTAAGCTAAAAAAAATTCCATATCAAAATTTCAAAAGGAAAAGAGAGTTTAGATAATTTACTTGACTCTCAAATTTCATGGAAATACTCATGCAATTGGATATACTAATGGAATGGCCTCATCTTCTTCATCATCACATATTAAATTTATTAAAGCATTGTGCAATTCCATTCCCTCTACTTCTAAACTGATTAAGACTCAAGCTTTCAAACTAATAAGTCTCATGTGTTAAATATTAAAGGGAAGTCTCATAAGACTCAATCTTATATAACATAAAGAGGTAAAGCTTAAAATAGAGCATCTCAACCCTGGAATGCTTATATGTACACTAGACACAATCACATTAGGCATGCTACACAACATAATGCATATAAACATGTTGCATAAACCTATCAAAATACACATTGTCATTATCAATATATGTCTCACACTATGACTCAAAAGAGTTATAGGAAGCACACACCAACACAACATGAAAGACATGTTTCACACATTAAGAAAGCATATCATTATAGTAAAAATAAATTTGAAAATGGCATATGTTAATATTGCATGAACAAAGGACATTCCAATAATGTGTTCTTCTATAAAAGACTACACATGAATTTGCTTCCTATGGATTACCTTGAGACTAACCAACCTAAACCAAGAAAGGTTTGGGTTTAAAAGAATACTTAAATTATTTTATGTAGGTGTGCTTGAAATCCATATGAACAAAAAGCAAGTGTTTCTTGATAATGGATGTTTAAGACACATGACATGAGACAAAAAGCAATTCAATAAGCTTAATGCTAAGGATGGAGGACATGTCACATTCGGGGACAATGCAAAAGGAAAGATTATTGGAATAGGAGAAATAGGTAATCCTCAATCCTTATCCATACATTATGTACTATTTATTGATAATCTTAAACATAATTTACTTAGTATAGGTCAATTATATGATATGGGAAATAGAGTGACTTTCTATCCTAGAAATTTCTTTGTTAGTAGGCTTGATGAAAATAAAGTAATTTTTAGTGGTGAAATAGTAGATAATGTTTATCTTATTGATTTAAACAAAATTGATAACAAAGACATCAAATGCTTAATGTCTATTTCCCATAACGAATGGACATGGCATAGAAGGTTAGGACATGCAAATTTTGAGCTTTTGAATGATCTTTGTAAACATGAACTTATGATTAGTTTACTTAAGCTTGAATTCACTATGGATAAACCTTATGATGCTTGTCAAAAGGAAAAATAATCTAAGTCCTCATTTAAGCTAAAAAATATAGTGTCTACTTTTAAACCACTTGAACTTATATATATGGATTTGTTTGGACCAACTAGTGTTGCTAGTCTCGATGGAATGCATTATGCATATGTATTGGTTGATGACTACTCTAAATGTACTTGGATATGTTTTCTTGCTCATAAGAATGATGCATTTAAAGCTTTTGAAAATTTTATAAAAAGAGTTCAAAAAGAAAAAGGTTTTTCATTTCTTTTATTAGAAGTGATCATGGAACTAAATTTGAAAATGAATTTTTCAAAAACTATTGTAATGAAAATGGTATTTCATATAGGTTTTCTTCTCCTAGAACTCCTTAATAAAATGGGGAAGTCAAAAGAAAAAATAAACTCTTATGGAAATGGCTAAAATAATTGTAGACACCCAATTTTGGGATGTTGTGTTAAGGATGTGACAAAAGACTCGAATGATGAAAATATCATGAATAGGTCTCTGATACTTAAGCTTTAAAATTCTAAGGGTTTAAATGTATCTTTTAAAGGAAGGATTTAGTGTTTTCAAGGACTAAATTGTAATGTTTTTTAGGACCTAATTGCAAAACTTAAATTCTTTAAGGGGTCTTTTTATAATTAAATATTAAAAAAAAACCTATCGAAATTACACCAATTCCAATAAAACTTGTGTAATTTGAATCGAAATTACACAATCCCGGTCAGAATTGAATTCTTCCGTCTCTATTTTTTGTTTTTTTAACTCAATCCTAATTGGTCTAAAATTCCTAATTGGCTATTAACTTAATCTTAATTGGTCTAAAATTCCTAAAAATAATTTTAAGTATTAATCTTATATTTTTAGGAATTAGAATCATGTTAGGATTGAGCTAGGTTTTTTAGTTCTTTTTCCACTATATAAAGAGGGTGGAAGCCAAGAAAAAAAAGAGGAGAGGAAAAGAAGAAAAAAGGGAGGCAAAAACGTATTTTGAAGCTTTTGGTTTTTTGTGTTTAAGAAAATAATTTTTATCCATTGTCGACTCTCAAAAAGCTTTCTTAATTCTTTTCTTTTAGTGAGTTATTTTTCTACAAAAATTCCTTTTGGTTTATCAATTAATTCAAGATCCTTGGAGAATTTTTGAAGAAGAAGATTCGAAGACTTATCAAGAACGGTGAATTACAAATCTGAGGAGTACCCCAAATCACTCATAAGCATTGTCATCTTCTTCTTATTCTATTTTTTTATTTATTTCTTTTTTATATTATTGATTATTTTTATTCTTTCGAGTTATTATTATAATTTATTCATTAATCATAATTTTATTTTATTTTTTCGTGGTGATTATGGAGGAAAATGCATGGTGCTCATGTTGGAGGGATGAATTCATATGAATTCATAAGAAGTCCATGGAAAACTATGGATAAAGCCTCGTAGAGACTTAGTTTCTAGGGTTTTCATTTTATTTTATTTATTGCTTTATTTTTATTTTATTAACTATTTTATGAATTAATGTAATAGCCCCAATAGTGGGAGTTGTGAAATTATGTTTGTGGTTGCATGTTTATTTTGATTAAGTTGGTTAGTAAAACTAGGTTTCAATTAGGTAATTATTTAAAATCAATGGAGGAAGTAGATTAATTTAGGTTGCTTGATAATAAAATTAGGGGTTTAAAAAGGATTAATTTAATTATTTGTTTGATCTTATTTAATCGTTTTTGTGTTTTTATTTGTATTTGGGTTTATTTATTATTTTTATGTGTTTTGGGACCTTAAGCCCATTTTAGGCTTTGATTTATTTATTTAAGTTTAGATAATTCTTTTAGCCCATCTCACTTAATAATTAATTAGGTTTAATTAATTAAAATATATTTTAGGTCCATAATTAATTAAATTTTAGGTTAGAAATATCCTTAGGCCCATTTAGTTAATTAGACATAGGCTCACCTAATTTAATTTAATGAATTTAGACTTAGCCCACTTAATTTAAGCCTTCTTTCATAATTTGTAGATTTAAGATCACTATTTAATTAAAACATGTAGAATTAGGCTCATTAATTTAAATATTCCATAATTTGTAGATTTAAACTCATATTTAGAATTAAAATTAGTAGACTTAGTTTCATTTAATTAAAATCACAAGGAATTAGGTATTTAGGTTCACTTATAATTTAAAATATGCAGACTTTAGCTCATTTATTTAAAATCCATATACATTAGACTAACTTAGGGATTATGTGATTTATTGAATGTATTATTTACTTGTATATTTCATGACTAGTTTGCCTTGAAGTTGATTGTTTTTAGGGTTGTTATGAAATTGAATGCAAATAGAGAATAAGATAATAATTCATAAAGTAATTCTAAATGAACACAAGACTGATAGAAGTTGGTATTCCGTATCCAGAATCTCCTGGTTGTGGTGCTAGCTTTCTTTTAGGGAATCAAGTACCACCTTTTCGATTTGTTCCAATTATTACCCTGGGTGATGACTCCTCATCTCCACGCCATGTCTCTGTGACAGTGGTTAGTGTGTTCTCTAGCCCTGAGCTTAAACAGTGTCATGGTTGCTAAAATCTTGGACGTGTGGCAAACCCCGCCGTCTACAACAATGCTTTATGAATATAACTTGCCTCTATACTTTTGGGCAGAAGCTATTAACACATCTTATTACATTTCAAACTAAGTTTTCAAAAGACCAATTTTGAAAATAAATATCTTATGAGGTATGGAACAATAGAAAACCCAAAATCTCACATCTAAAAGTATTTGGATGCAAGTGCTTTATATTAAACACCAAGGATGATCTTGAGAAATTTGATTCTAAAGTCGATAAAGGAATTTTCTTAAGCTATTCTATTTATCGTAAAGCATATAGAGTTTTTTTATAAGAGAACTCTAATAGTTGAAGAATCAATGGATGTTATTTTTAATGAATTAAACTCACTTGATCCTAGAAAGGATGTTTATAGTATTGATGATCTTATAGGTGAAAATGAAATTATGAGTACTCAAGAAGAAAACGTTAGTAAGCCTTTAGAACTTAATGGTCGAAGTAAGGAAGACAATGAGGATATATCTCAACCTACCTTAAAGGATGAACTTCTAATGGATTGGCAATTCAAGAAAGCTCATCCATAAAACCTCATCATAGGTGACACTACAAAAGGGTAACTACTAGATCTAAACTTAAGTCTATTGCTAATCTAGCCTTCATTTCTCAAATTGAACCCAAAAATGTTGATGATGCTTTATATGATGAATTTTGAGTCCTTACTATGCAAGAAAAGTTAAATAAATTTAAGAGAAATAAGGTTTAGACCTTAGTTCCTAGACCAAAACATTATCCTATTAAGGTGTTATAACTATGAACAAAACTCGATTAGTAGCTAAAGGTTACAATCAAGAAGAAGGCATTAATTATGATGAAACATTTACCCCGGTTTCAAGGTTAAAAGTTATTAGAATGCTACTTACATTTACATCATTCATGGATTTTAAACTTTATCAAATGTATGTTAAAAATGTGTTTCTAAATGGTTTCATTGAAGAGGAGGTATATGTTGAGCAACCTCTGGGTTTTGAAAATTTTGATTCTTTAAATTATGTTTCTAAATTGTCAAAAGCATTACATAGATTGAAACAAGCTCCAAGAGCTTAGTAAGAAAAATTAAGCAACTTTTTACTAGAGAAAAGGTTCTCTAAATGAAAAGTTGACACAACTCTTTTCATAAAAAAATCCAAGTATGATTTATTAATTATTCATATATATGTTAATGATATTATTTTCGATGCTACTAATCATTACTTGTGTGAGGAATTTTCTAAGCTAATGCAAGGAGAATTTGAGATTAGTATGATAGGAGAATTAAAATTCTTTCTCAAATTACAAATCAAGCAATGCAATGATGGGATTTTCATCAATCAAACCAAATATGCAATAGACGTTCTCAGGAAGTTTGGCATGGATGGAGCTAAGACAAACAAAACTCCAATGAGCACCACAACTAAACTCAACAAGGATGAGAATGGCAAACCAGTTGATGAAAAGCAATTTAGAGGTATGATCAGATCCTTTCTTTATTTAACTATTAGTATACCCAATATTATGTTTATTACTTGCTTATGTGCTAGATTTCAATCAAATCCTAGAGAGTCTCATTTGAATGCTATCAAAAGAATTTTCAAATATCTTTATGGTGTAATGCATTTAGGACTTTGGTATCCTAGGAATTCTTCCTTTGACTTGATTAGTTACTATGATGTGAACTTTGTTGGTAGTTTACTAGATAGAAAGAGCACTTTCGGAACTTGTCAAATTTTAGAACAATGTTTAGTTTCTTAGTTTAGCAAGAAATAAGTTTCGGTTGCCTTGTCCACTGCTGAAACTGAATATATTGCAGTAAGTATTTGTTGTTTATAAGTCTTATGGCAAAAACAACAATTGTTGGACTATGGTATAAAACTTTATCACATTCCAATCAAATATGACAATACAAGTGCTATTAACCTTCAAAAGAATCATATTCAACATTCTAGAACTAAGCATATAGACATTCAACATCATTTTTTGCATGATCATGTTCAAACTGGTAATATCTCACTTGATTTTGTAGATATAAATAATTAACTTGCTGATATCTTCACCAAACCTCTCAATGAAGAAAGATTGAATTTCATTAAACATGAACTTATTATGATTGATAGTTCTAGTCTGTCTTGATTTTGATGATCTTTTGAGTTCTCCTTATATTTATTTTTGGTATATGATATATGTTTATTGGATATTTTTTTAATTCTTAAAATTTTAATTTCATTGTAAAAACATGTAGTGTTTTTTTAAATAACTTTGATCTTCTTAAAATTTTAATTTATTAAATAAAAAAATTTCTTCTTATTTTGCATAATTAATAATTAATTAATGAATATATTCATTAAATTAATTATTTTAATTTTAGCAAAATATACACTTCCTTAAATGAGTTCATTTCAAAAATGAGTTCATTTCAAATACTCATTTATTTCTTCCAAAAATCCTCAATTAATTCAAATAAATGCAAATTAAATTCATAAGGACTTAATTGTAAGATATTTTAGACTTAATTGCAAATTTTTTTAAAACTTTTGTTGCTAAGAATTTTGTCCCGCCCGAGACCAGATCATGTCCCGATTAGGACATGATTTGACAATTTTGTGTTTTTAACACAAAACTAATTCGGAACGGATATCCCAATCAGGATATCATTGGAGACATCATGTCCTTATTGGGATGGGAGCATGTCTCAACTAGGATATAGCTCTTGATAACATTAGGATTTCAAAATCTTTTCAACCTTTTAACTCTCTAATCAAAATTAGGAACAATTTTTTAGGTTTCTATTCAATTCAAATTCAAATTTTACACTATTTCTTATACCACTTATATATATTCCTATTTAATTAAAGGGTTTTTATTTTCTAAATAGGGTTACTCGGACAGGGAAGGTAGCAGAATCCATTCATGAAAAGAACTCTACCCTGAAAAGAATTCCTAAGCAAAGAGGGAATACTCTCCTACTAGGATTAGGATTCTTATCCCATAAGGAATCTTACTCCTTTCAGGTTTAAGCATCACTATAAATAGGACCCCATACATTCTCCTATATTCTAATTGTTCCTTGCTCTCCATATAAACTCTCTTTCTGTTCTCTAACTTAGGCATTGGAGTATTTATAGGGACTCTCCTTACCTCTCACCTTGCCCTTTATTCATTGATTATAGGGTCTCAAGCTCAAGAGTTCCAGAAACAAGTTATCAAGTGGCACCGTCTGTGGGAACTCTTGGGAAAAGCCATTTGTGTACTTGCTAAGCTAAAGACATCCACACCATGACTTCCAACCTACCACCAATTTTGACTCCTGAAACTAACATCGATCCTTTTGCACCCATTCCTTTGACTGATCTCTCAACCCCTCTCCCAATAATAGTGCTTCCAACCACTTTTTAGTATGCTGAAACTTTGTCCAGACATACACATTCACTTCCTAATAACACCCAGAGATGCTCGGCTTTGGGCATAGACTTTCCACATTACATTCCTTTATAACACCACCATCATTCAATACCCTCCATACCTTTTCCGAGTTTAACTGACACACCAACAATTACCACACCAAACTTGAACACTATAAACCAAACAATCAATCTTAACTAAACCAAGAAGGAAGTTATGATACAAAATATCCAAGCACAGATAGCCTTAATGCAACAACAACTAAATGCTTTAATACAAAGTGGGAATTCTGAACCAGCTCAAATTGATAATAACATGACACTCCGACAGGCACCAGAGACAAGTAGGGGAAAGGGTAAAGTGCTGGAAGGGGAATGTAGTTCAATAATTCTAGCTCTTGATGACTCAAAGTTAGCTCAAAAAGTTGAAGAGGTTATACACAAAGCCCGTACAAAACCAAGAAAGGAGGATGAATGTGTTATGGACAGCAAAACTCCATTCATTAGAAGGATAATTCAAACGGAGATCCCTGCTAAATTTAGAATCCCACCGCTTGATCAGTATGATGGGATGGGAGATCCCATTAGCCACATATCGGCATTTAGAACAAGGATGTTGCTCCAGAATGTGAATGATGGAATCATGTATAGAGTCTTTCCAAGCACACTCATAAAGAATGCCCAAAAGTGGTTTCATCGACTCCCGGAGAATTTCATCACTTCTTTTGAGGATATGGTAAAGCAATTTCATACCAGGTTCATCACCAATATTCTCCTAGCCAAAAACATCAATGATCTTTAGATGTGCTAGCAAGAAGTCGATGAGTCTCTGCGAAGTTATCTTGATCAGTTCAACAAAATAGCTATGCAGATCGAAAGCCTTGTTAATGAAGTTGCCATAGCAGCTTTGAAAAAACAGCACTAGACTCAAAAAGCTTAAAGACAAGATAATGACCAAGGAACCAAGCACCTTTGCAGTAGTAATGGCAATGGTAGTCATAATGATAAACATGGATGAAGATAGAAGGATGCGAAGGGAGGAGGAAAAACCATCGGCCAAAGATGAAAGACTAGACGAGCAAGATTCCCAAAAATAAATTTCAGAAACTTGGTAAAGAGATTTGATAGGGAAGCGGATAGATACACACCCTTGAACACCTCTCAATCCAGGATTCTCATGTGGATCAAGCAGAATGGCATTGAAATCACCCCCAGCTAAGAGAATAGACCCCAACCAAAGATCCACACTAGATAGGGGAGAATACTACTAGTAACATTGAGAATACGGGCATGACACTAAGGCTTATGGAGAGTTGAAGTGTGCCATAGAAAGATTGGTACAGAATGGTAAACTCAATAATTTCACGAACACATCGAGAAGGAGCAAAAACCTAGAAACTCAAGTGCATGACAGGTCTGAAGCAAAGAAAGCTCAAAAGGACCCAATTGGCATTATTAACATGATCATCAGTGGAGAAAATATTAAGAAGAAATTGAAACAAAGTAGCGGAGAAAAGTCAATCCTCAAGAAAAGAGATATCATATTCAATTTGGAAGATGGATCGCATGTTGGCCATCCCCACTGTGACACCCTGATGATAAATGCATACATAGATAATTTTTTGGTAAAGAGGTTATTGGTGGACAATGGAAGTGCTATCAATGCATTATCCTGGAATGCATACAAAGTGATAGGAGGCTCTGTCACTAATTTGAAGACCATCCAAAACCCCATCACAAGCTTCTATGGAGGAACTATATAGCCAATGGGAGTCGTGGAGTTAAACCTAGAATTTAGGAATCAAGACAACGAAGAAACGAAAGTTATCCGAACAATATTCAACGTGGTGGATCTCCCACTAGCATACAATAGAATCATAGGATGGCTGACGCTTTATGAAGCAAATGCAGTCACCAGTATCCAACACTTAACTATGAAAATTCCAGTTGAGAGCAGAACTCTTACCATCTGAGGAGATCAGCATATGGCTAGATAGTGTTACCAAATGGCCATGAAGCCTCAGGCGGAAGCCTTTCCCCTAGAAACATGGGAAATAGAGAAGCAGGGTGCTGGTCCATAACCAGTTGAAGACATGAAAGCCCTACAAATTATGGATGGCAAAGTAGTGAAGATCAGTAATGAACTCGATTGTAACATCAAGGAAGGAATAAAGGAAGTCCTCACTAGACACTCAGAAGACTTCACTTCACGGGCATCTTAAATTATTGGTGTGGATCCATAAGTTGCTTGTCATAGTTTAAACATCAGACCGGGAGCAAAGCTAGTGGCCCAAAAAAAAAGAACCTTTGCCTATGAGAGACAAAGGATAATTGCTTAGGAAACAAAGAAGTTGTTGGAAGCCAGATTCATCAAGGAAGTTACTCATCTAGAATGGGTAGCCAACGTGGTACTTGTCAAAAAAGTGAATGGAAATTATAGGATGTGTGTGGACTATACTAACTTTAATTGGGCATGCCCTAAAGACAGCTACCCATTGCCCACAATCGACTAGCTCATAGACTCCACTGCTGGCCATAGATTATATAGTTTATTGATGCGGCACAAGGATATCACTAGATACTGATAAAGGAAGAAGATCATGAGAAAACATCCTTCATCACCCATGAAGGCCTATATTGCTACAAGGTGATACCCTTCAAACTGAAGAACGCTGGAGCAATATATTAAAGAATGATGAACCTGGTGCTCTAGGACCAAATTGGCACAAGCATGGAAGTATATGTAGATGACATCATCATCAAGATCAAGCATGCAGAATATCACCCAGCTGATCTGGATCAAGTTCTCTGATTATTGAGCAAGTCTAGGATCAAGCTAAATCCAGAAAAATGTGTCTTCAAAGTCAAAGCGGGCAAATTCCTAGGATTCATGATATCCCACAAGGGTATTGAGTCCAACTCGGAGAAATTAGAAGCCATACTCAACATGAAAGCCCCAAAAAATATCCATAAAGTATAAAAGCTAAATAGTAAAATCACAGCATTGGAGCATTTCATTTCATGCTCAACCAGATGGTGTCTACCATTTTTCCAAGCTCTAAAAAATTCCAAAAAGTTTGTTTAGTCTGCAGATTTCCAAGTAGCCTTCGAAGACATCAAGAAATTCTTATCTTCACCACCCCTACTCAGTAGGCCCATCCCAGATGAACTATTTTATTTGTATCTCTTTGTAGGTCAAGAATGCATCGCTTCAGTACTGGTAAGAGAAGAAGGAAGCCAATAAAACCCGATATATTACATCAGCAAAATGCTCCGAGGATCTAAAGTCCAGTATCCCATGTTGGATAAGCTGGCTATGGCTGTGGTTCATGAGTCCTGAAAGCTCCGACATTACTTCCAAGCCCATCCTATCATTGTCCGATCCTATTTCCCTCTGTGGAAAATCTTACAAAGATCAGAGACCTCGGGCATACTAGTTCAATGGTCAGTGTTACTTGGCAAATTCATATTGATTATGAGCCCCGCCAATAAGTGAAAGCCCAAGCATTAGTAGATTTCGTACAAGAAATGGCTATAGAATACCTCACTATGACCAAAGCACTAGAATGGAAACTCTATATTGATGGAGCTTCCTCTGCTCAAGGATCCGGCACCAGAGTGATTCTCAAAGGACCGCATAAAGTTCATATCCAGTATGCAGTTCGAATAAAGTACAATGCAACAAAAAATGCCACAGACTATGAGGCACTCATCACAGGCTTGTAATTAGCTGCCAAATTCAGAGCTGAGCACCTCATAATACACTCGAACTCCTAGCTCGTAGTAAACCAGGTTAACAACACGTTCCAGGTCAAGGACACTAGCATTTCCAAGTACGTGGATAAAGTCAGGCAACTCTTGAAACAGATTGAACAAGAAAGGGGTCGATGGGAGATCGTCCAAAGACCCAGACAAGAGAACTCTGAGGCCGACCTCCTGGCCAAATCGGCAATTGAAGATAGTCAATCATTTAAGGATATGGAATTCATCAAGGCCTTGAAAAAACCCAGCATGAAAGATCCTAAAGTTTCAGAGATATGGGAAGTCTCAAAATGGATGCATCTGATAGTCCAATATCTAGAACACAGAACTCTCCCAGAAGAAAAATTAAAAGCTATAAAGCTAAAAATGAGAGCAGCCCACTATTCTATCCACCAAGGGGAGCTTTATAGAAAATCCCTTTCACATCCATTGTCTAAGTGCGTCTCTCCAGAGGAAAGGGAATTACATACTCAGGGAAATCCATAAAGGAATTTATGGAGCACATGAATCCCACTATGAACTAACCCAAAAAACACTACTCTAAGGATACTACTGGCCTACCATGTTTAATGATGCCCATAAGCTAAATCAAGTATGCCATAAATGCCAACAATTTGCTTAACTCAATCACAGGCCTTCCCACCCCCTACATCCAATCGGCAGCCCATGGCCCTTCGCCATGTGGGGGATGGGCATCCTGGGTCCCTTCCTAACTTCCACTTCATAAAAAAATTCCTGATTGTGGCTATAAACCCTTTCACTAAATGGGTAGAAATGGAGGCAATTCTAACCATCATAAAAGCTTGGATACAACATTTCTTCTAAAAAGAGATCATCTACAGATTCAGCATCCCTCACACTTTGATTAGGGAAAATGGCAAACAGTTTGATAATGAAAAGTTTAGAGGTTTCTATTCAGACCTCAAAATAAAGCTTCGTTTTACCTCAGTATCCCACCTGCAAATAAATAGGTAAACGAAAGTCACTAATAGAATTATCATGCAAGGATTAAAGAAGAGACTTGATGAGAAAAAGGGAAATTGGGTCGAAGAGCTTAACAACATAATCTGGGCCTATAGAACCACTCCTAGATTATCCACTGAGGAGACACCATTCAGATTGACCTATGGCATGGACGCGGTAATACCGATGGAGATTGGTTCACCAAGTTATAGGGTCAATCGTAGTCTTGATCACAACATCAACAACATTGACGCCTGGATATGCCTAGACCTATTAGAAGAAAGGCAGGAGAGGACAGCAGCTACAACTGAAGCACATCTGCAGAAGGTAGCACGGTATCATCTCTAGCGTAGTCACCCAAGATAGTTCAAAATAGGAGAGTGGGTACTCAGAAGGGCAGATATTGGCAAAGGTAACTCAGGAACTGGCAAGCTCGGTCTAAATTGGGAAGACCCATATCAAATCTTAGAGCGCACAACCAAAGGAGCATATAAACTAAGAAACAGAGATGGCAAAGAGTTGCCACGATTTTGAACTCAATTGCCTCAGAAAATACTATCAATAAAACTTAGATTGTACTCATAATGGTATTCAATAAAATATCTTTCCATTGATACCAATAAATCTCTTACAAAAAAGATTGATTATAAAAAAAGAAACAAAAAATGAGAAGGGTTTCTATTCTACTACTTGTATATCCAGACCATCGGGCCCAAAGATGGAGGGGAAACAACATCAATGGCATTTGAAGGCATAGTAGGCTTAGCAGTAGTAGCAGACTCAACATTATTTCCTCATATGAGAGGTAGTTGCCTTTAGATGAGCATCCTCCTCAGTTGCAATCTTTGCAAGGTTTGCCGGTGTTATTCGATCCAACACTTCCAAGTCTAACTCAAGATTATGGGAAAGCAGGATCCTCCTACATTCAGACCTATAGGCCTTGAGAAATCCCGCTACCATGTTTTGGTAGGATCTTTTGTCATTTTCTCAAGACTTCTCAACCTCAGATAGCCTCTTCTCCAGATTTGCAATTTGAAGATCTTGCTCTTCAATCCTCCTCATCAATTGACCTTGACTGTGCTCCAAATTAGCGATTTTCTTTTGGCCTGCCTCAGCTTCAGATTTTTCCTCTGCATATTTTTTCTGGCAGAGCTATAGTGCTACCTTGGCACCATCCAGCTTCTTCTCAAAGTCAATAGCTATTGTCCTAATCTCCATCTCCTTCAGACTGTACTAGCTTTTCAAATAAAAATATTGGTCCTTTACCAGTAACAAGTCCCGGGTCATCTGTGACAAGAGAAGTTTGTGTTAACACAAGTAAAAGTGCAAGTAACAGAGATAACATTCACTTACTTCTAACAAATGGTTAATCATCAAATCAAGCAGCCCCTCTGGACCCTCCTCAGACCAGCGCTGCATATCTACTGGCAGCCTTAATGACTCGACATACTGATATCTCACTTGGTTGTTCGAGATGCTCAGAGGCTTCATTTTATTCAGCATCCACCCCCTCATATCTGGACACCTAGACAACCTTGGGCATTTGATGTATATCTATTTGTCGAGCCCCTCAGCATCAGAGTCTTGCTTGATCAACTACCTTTTTTGCTGACCTCCCTTCCTAGTATAGGATGATTTGACTACAGCTTTGCCTTTAAGAATGATAGCTATCTCCTCAGGGGCCGCAAAGGCTTCAAGTTCCAGAGAAGGGGATGCCTGTACTTCCTCTAAAGTTGTCGCTCGTTAGCTAGAAGGGAAATCCCACCTGCAAAATTAAAAAATTCAGCCATCTAAAATAAAAAAGATAAAGCAAGTCAAAAGGATACCTCTAAATAACCCAAACTTACTAGTAGAATGAACACGGTCCAGAAAAACTCTCCATTGGTATCTCCTAGATACGTCCTTAGCCAATTGAGCTTCAATAAGACCATTGAGATGCAGCCATAAAACCATTTCTGCGTTATGATTAGGAAGTCTCAGAGGCCTTTTCACTTTATGGAACTCATCAGACCACATTCGCTGGACATTCATGAAGTCCGACAAGTGCTCGATGATAAAAAAATTATGCCTCCACTTCTTATGGAGGTCTGGAAGTTTTACAAAAAAGGTATGGTTAGGAACAATTGACAGGGAAAACATCAGTTCTCCCTTCTTCCTAGCTAGACTATATAAGTACTATATGATGTCCAAATCGGGTTCCCTACCCTCTTCATACATCAGCTAGATGAACCTAGTTAGAAACCTATAGCTATTCGGATGGAGCTGACCAGGTTTTATGTTATACCTATTCATGAATCTTTTGACGAAGGGATCCAATGAAAACTTTAAACCCCCCTCTAGCTAGTCAAAATATACCACTAATCTACTAAACCCTAACATAGGAGTATGAGCCTTAAACTTCCTATCTACTATTTGGAGGGTGTAATTGGCGAGAATACAGAATTGCCTCCAATACCACCCCAACAGTTCATCATCTATTTTCGACACAAACAAGTCAGAACTAAAATGTTCCCTTGGTGCCATAATGTTTTCTATGAAGAAGAAAAAATGCACGAAAGACAAAGAAAACAAAAAAAAGTTGGAGAAAGACAAAGATCACCTGGTTACAAAGTGCAAAGATTATGGCAGACAAAAATGAAACGGCAGTAGCAATGCAAATGTGACAATAGCGAAACAAAAGGGCAAAATGCATTAGTTGACAAGTACAAAGATATTTATAGAGTTACAAAAGGATCTGGAAACACGCCATTAATTTCCCTCATCATTTCTTCACTTCTCCCCATATCATTAAAGGTAATTTAGGAAAAGTAAAACCCACTAATAAAGTGGTCATTATGACGGTAGCAAAAATGTCTCATCTTCTGACACATAAAAAGACATGTTGCTCAAGTGATTCAAATTTCAAATCCCTATGAATTAAAGAGGCATATCCATGCCTTAGCCCATACGCATCTTTGCCAGCTCTCTTTCTAATTACTCAAAACTAGCATCCGAGCTACGCTTTCAGCACATTCCAACTATCTGGCACTCAAGCCAAGCTTCTAGTGCACCGAGCATCTAAGTCCAGTGACTAAAGCTGGCATCCTCAAGTCGCTTCTATAGTACTGAGGTTCCAAGCATGAAAGGCTCACATCCTTGCACCGAGCATCTAAGTCCAGTGACTGAAGCTGGCACTCTCAAGTCACTTCTATAGTACTGAGGTTCTGAGCATGTAAGCCTCGCATCCTTGCACCGAGCATCTAAGTCCAGTGACTGAAGCTGGTGCCCTCAGGTTGCTTCTATAGTACTGAGCTTCTGAGCATGTAAGCCTCGCGTCCTTACACTATGCATCTAAGTCCAGTGACTAACGCTGGCACCTTCATGTTGCTTCTATAGTACTGAGGTTGTGAGCATGTAAGCCTCGTATCCTTGCACCGAGCATCTAAGTCTAATGACTAAAGCTGGCACCCTCAGGTCGCTTCTTCCAAGCATGTAAGCCCCACATCCTTGCACTAAGCATCTAAGCCTTAAGCATCTAAGTCTAGTGACTAAAGTTGGCACCCTCAGGTTGCTTCTATAGCACTGAGGTTCTGAGCACGTAAGCCTCACATCCTTACACCGAGCATTAAAAATCCAGTGACGATTGGTTCTGTCATGTCATTTTTACATGGATGGGTTAATCTATTGCATTCGATCTCGTAGATTTAGCATGCTCTAAATGATGCCTCAGTAACACGATGGTTTCAAGACTCAGTACCGAGCTTTACTTTCTTCTTATGACTGAGGCTGGCCACCTCAGCTCACCTTTCTATGTCACTGTGTAGTACCTAACTACTTTTTAAATGGAAGCATAGGTGCTCTATTCTATTCAGATAAAATGGACATAAATATCCGAATATACCCAGGGGGGGGGACTCTTGGTACCGCTTATAAATATTCATGTTTAATTAAAGCATTTTTATTTTCTAAATAGGGTTACCCAGACAAGGAAGGTAGTAGAATCCGTTCATAAAAAGGACTCTACCCTGAAGAGGATTCCTAAACAAAGAGGGAATACTCTCCTAGTAGGATTAGGATTCCTATCCCATAAGGAATCTTACTCCTTTTAGGTTTAAGCATCACTACAAATAGGACCTCATACCTCTCATTCTACATCATCTCATTCTCTTTTATTCTAATTGTTCCTTGCTCTCTATATAAACTCTCTTTCTATTCTCTGACTTAGGTATCGGAGTGTTTATGGGGACTCTCCCCACCTCTCACCTTTCCCTCTATTCATTGATTGCAGGGTCTCAAGCTTAAGAGTTCCTGAAACAAGTTATCAATTTTCAACCCTAATTTCTTGCTTATAAATACCACTCTATTCCTTCTAGATTTTTAATCTCAATCAAGTTTTTCTTTTCTCTATAAATTCTTTAAATATTCTTTTTTTCTCTCCTAATGGCTCCTAAGAAACTAAGTAAGGTTCTTTCATCTTCTCAAGCTCCTCCTTCTAAAAAGGATAAACCAAAGAGAACGCACTCTCCTTTTTCCTACTCTTCTTAAGAAATCAAGAAAAGAATGTCTCAATTTCAAAATAGATCTTTCATTCACTCAAGATTCATAGATGAACCTACTCTTAAGGCAATTGGTTGTTATGAAGAAGTACAAGATCTTTTTCTTAAATGTGAGATTTATGATTTTTCTTTCTCACCTTTTTCATCCTATGCTTCTCTCATTATTGAGTTTCTTTATTCATATACTCTTTGTTTCATCAAATTTGATAATGATAATCCCTACTTCTCCATAAGATTCAAATTGGGAGGGAGAAATCATTTCATGACTTATCAAGAATTTGATACTCTTTTTGGACTTTCTCAAGAAGGACACATTTAAATTAACCCTTATTGGCTTGCCTCTTTATTTTGGGATGAAATTGAAGCTCCTAATGCTACTTAATTTTCAGTCTGACATACTAAAGCATCACACATCAAATTCAAAGCACTTTGGTATGTTCATCGTTTCATTACCTACTCCATTAATAGTAGAGCCCTTTCTAATGAATCTATCTCTCTTGATGATCTTTTCATTCCTTATTATCTTCATTATAATGAAAAGATAACTTTAGAAAGATTTTTACAATGAAGAATTTAGCTAATTAGTGATAGTAACACCAGTGCAACTTATATTGGTGGGATTGTCATAAAGCTAGCTAAATTCTACAATGTTAATCTTGACTCTCCACCCTCTACTAAACCCATGCTTCTTAATGAGTCCTTCATTAAAAACTCCAAACAATTCACCTTTATTATTAGAGTTTGGATTTAGAAACATGATCTTAGAGCTAATGAAAATATTAAAGCTATGTTTCAAGAATTGGAATAGCAAGAAGGTTAAGATTGTGGGGAAGAAGAATAAGAACCTCAATCTCATGTTTCCCCTCTAAGGAAAAGAACAAGAAGTGAAGGTACATCGACTCAAGTTACTCAAGCTCAAGATGATGAACCTCCTTAGGTAGGACAAATCTTTGAACGTATGTCCTTGATGGAATCCAACTTCAATTCTCGCTTTGATGAAGTTGAATATAATTTTAATATGCATTTCACTCAAATTAATAGCAACATTGCTCATCTTTAACATGATCTCCAACATATTTATGAGCAATAAGGCTACACTTTCACCTATCCTTCTCCTCCTTCATCCCCTTCTCTAGAATAGATATTATATGTACTTTCTGGTTAGTTTATTTTTAGTATATGAGCCTTTAGTTGTTAGTTTGTTTAAAGGCTCATTTTATACTTATTTATGTTTAGTTTACTTTCAATTTTTCTCAATATTTTATCTTTGTACTAGATGCATTTTTCTGTATTAATGAAAATTTCCTTTTTTTTAAATATTAATTTTTCTAGTATTCATTCTTTTTTATTTTTAACAAAGGGGGAGAAATATTTGAGTTTGCATTACATTAAAATTTAAAGGATTTTTTATATAGTGTGTCCTTAATATCAATTTTTTTCTTATGATAAGGGGAGAGAAAATTGTTTGAATATCTTATATATATATATATACTTACACACCATATTATTTTATAAAGATTTGGTGTATGTTTGTTTTTCATTGTTTTGGGTCATAGTCTTTTGTTTCCTTTATTTTTTTAGCCTCTAACATAAGGGGAGAAAAAGCAATGTAATATTTGTGCTCAGTATCTATGTTTGTAATATGCTAAGTGTCATATGATCAATTTGCTAGCCAAGCTCTAAATGATCATGTGAGGTCTTCCTATATGTACTATTTTTGTAATGCATTATATGCATATAAGTTTGAAATTATTTCCTTCATATTGTCAAACATTCTTTTTATGTTTTTAACACATTTGTTATGGAAGGCCATAATTTTTCTCGTGATATATTTTTTTCATTAAGAATAATTTAAAATTTATATTTCTTATCATGTCCATATTCATAGGGGGAGAAATAAAGAAATATATTTGATTTTATTTAATATCATTATTATTATCACAATTGTTATCTATCACACACTTTACCTTGTATTATTTTTATTAAACTCAAAATAAGTTTTTCAAAATCAAAAAAGGAGAGATTGTTGACCTTAGTAAGTTATCAATCTTGATTTTGATCTTAACAAACTTAATTTTGAGCAACTAATGTGTTTGCTTCAAGTGTGTATAAGTTAAGAGTAATTTGGAAATCAAAATAATGATGAACTATCAAAGAAAAATCATTTTGGAAAGTCATCATAAGTACTATCTCAGTCGGACTCATTACCGGAACTAAATTGCACAACTAAGTGTAGTTTTTGTCATAGTCCCAGCCGAGACCAAAGAAGATCAATTTATGCCCAAAAACTCAAATTTTAGCATAACCGATCCTAACCCATTATATTGATTGGGACATGATAGTCCTGACCGAGACATTGATATCCTGACTAATACTATAGCAGAAATTCAAATACAATAGCTTGTAATAGCTATTCAGTGCTCATCCCGACTGGGACTGATGATATCTCGACTGGGACTGACAAAATTCATTGTATTGTTGTATACTCTTGTGAGAGTTTGTGAGTATTAGAATAGAAATTCTTATTCTTCTATTATCTAAGGTTAAGAAAATAGGAAGTGAGATTCTATTCTAAAGGAATTGGTTTAAGTGTTTAACCATTAAAACACTCGGGAATTCGATTTTAGTGTGAACCTTAAAAAAACTTATGAATTGGTTTTTGAATGAGCCTTGAAAATTCAAGTTGTAAGGTTTGAGTTAAACCTAAAAATCAAGTTGTAAAAATCAATCTAGGAAAATAGATTATGGTGTTTCAAAATCCTAACTTGAGGATAAGTTAGGTCGAGATATAGGATTATTGAGAATCTAAACTCCTTAAATTCTTGTGTTCATCATTCTTCCTTCTTAACATTCCTTTTAATGCTTGTTCAAATTTCTTTAATTTTCTAAAATTTTTTGATAGTCCTATTCACCCCCTCCCTCTAAGACTCTTTCAAACTTAGACCACTAGACTGTGAGAGTAGGCAAGCTCTTCGGGGGACCATAAAATAGGCAGGGTCTACAATGGTAAATTAGTTATTAAAGAACTTAATGAGTTTTAATTAACTTGTTAACCACGAGAGTAGGTTAAACTTTAATCTTAACGTGCTTAATTGTACTTGAGAGAGTCTTTAGGTAGTTTAGAATAATTACCCTTAATTGAAATCAAAGTGTTTAATAATTAAGTGCTCATGATCTTATTGGAATAGTGAAACTAAACCTAGGCTCTATATTTTTATCATTTGATTTTCTTTTAATTTTAGTTATTTCAATTTATATTTTAATCTTCTTAATTACTTTATTGATTTTCTAGTTAGGAACATAAGTAGAAATATTAGTATTCAATATTCAATTTTTGTGGGAACGATATCTTTTGTACTACAATTCATGATTCGTGCACTTACGGGTTTAAAAGGCAACTTATCATCATGCACTAAAAACAATCCCTCCTTAAGTTTCTTTCCTGGCTTAAGAATAAATATTTTCTTAATAGTTGGGAACCCTAATGTTTTCTAGTATCTATAGAAGAGGTCTCCGTAATTCAAGAAATTAGGGTCAAAGTCATACAACATATCAACACTCCCATTAACATTTTCTCACACCTGCCAATTACCACTAAAGATAAGATAAAAATTAAATCAATAATTTCCTCCATGCTATCATAATACCAAACATAAAATGACAAAAATGAGACCCATTTAGTCTCTCAAAAATAAATAATGCATGTGAATATCATATGGCTAGAAAGCATAAATCGATTTAACAATGCAAAAAAGATAATATAAAAAAACTTACTACAATCACTGCATAGCAAAAACACATCACTTTGCCATGAAAAAAAAAGCTACTTTTGGACCATTTACCATCTCTTTCTTATTCATCACAAAGAGAAAAAGGAAATGAATATTATCTATTTTGCAGAGCTCGAAGGACACATCTAAACAACAAACAAAGCTTTAATCAATAAAAAAAGACTATTAACTACTACAACCATAATTTTTTCTCAAAAAATTTTGGACCTCAACTTATTTATAAAGGTTTGATTTTTTTTTCTTCGTTCTGTACCATTTCCTTAAAGAACTCTTGTGCTAAAACCAACTTTTGTAGAGCTAAAGCTGATGTGTCATTGCTTTATTCGATGTGGAGCCCAAGTAAATTCACATGCAAGCCACATTAAATGGATTACAAACTGTGGTTATTCGATTAAAAAGCCTTCGTTAGTCAAGGGGCGTAAAACGTATAGACAACATAATTTTGTGTTTAAATGGTCCAAAAAAATGTAAGGGGCTTATTTTCTCCATGGACAAAACATTAGGGGCTTATTTGCACCTTCTCCCTATTAAAAATGATTATGATTGTGGTTAATTATTACTACGTTGGAGGCTATATGATCATATTATTTTTCATTAGACAAATAATTATGTACATATTATTATTTTGACATACCAATTGTTGGGGTTAATTAGATTTTCCTATTAGATAATAAACAGGATTTACAAAAATAAATAAGAGCGATGAAGTGTGCACGGTAATATACAAATAATTTAGCCTGCCAAATTAAAGTAATAAAATTAATAAGGCAGTTAAATAAGCCAACGGGTGAATAAAATAGGCAGTAAAAACTTGTCATATAAATGAAGGAAAAATAAATAGGACACTAATAATTTTTTACGTGGAAACCTTATAAAGGAAAAACCATAGGACCTAGTCCAGATAAATCCTCCACTATAAAAGTAACGAGATTGCAAATTACAACCCTCAATTTATGGCTCACACCCTCATAAAACACCCTTATAAATTAGTCCACAAATAATATTTATTTTTCCACTCCCTTTCTCTATTACACATAATATAGAAGATCACATTCACCCAAGCTTATAACCAAAGCTCTCAATATTACTTATACTCTCACACATATATGCTTGCACGCACACACCATTACTTGCACACCCATAGCCCACCTCACTTTTGCTCTACAACCCTCACTCACTTTTGCACACACTACTCTCTTTATTCTACAAAGTGAATGGCTTTCTTTACACAGCAGACATGCCAATGTTTACAAACGATAGCTATATATAGCCATAAGAAGTGGCCAAAATATTCAACCTTACTGCACTAAATTTTGATATAGTAAAGTTTTTTTAACTTCAAGTTTTGTGGGCTTATGGGTCCCTACTTGCTAGTGGGACCTACCCAACAAATCTCCTCCTCATGCCTCAAGTGGGGTTCATCACCATTCTGGCTACCAATCGATAGAATTTGAACTTTTCCCTTGGTAGAGTTTTTGTTAACATGTCTGATCCATTTTCATCTATATGGATCTTCTCAAGCTACACTGCTTTTTCTCTAACACATCCCGTATCCAATTATATCTCACATCAATATGCTTTGACTTTGAATGAAATGAGGAATTCTTACCAAGGTGGATAACACTCTAACTATCACAAAATAGCTCATATATGTCCTGATGAAGGCCAAGTTCATTTAAGAACTTCTTCATCCATAGAAACTCTTTACAAGCTTCAGTTTTTATAATAAACTCTATTTTAGTAGTAGACAAAGCAACACATTTTTGTAATTTTGATCGCCATGACACAGCTTCCCCTACAAATGTAATCAGGTAACCAAAGGTTGACTTTCTCGAGTCAACATCACCCACTATGTTTGTATCTATGTATCCAACTAAAATAAGTTTGGCATCTCCAAAACAAAAGCATAATTTAGACTTTCCATGAAGGTACTTGAAAATCCATTTTATTGTAGCCCAATGTTTCTTTCCAAGATTTGAAAGGACAACTCCAACTGAGTGTACAATATCTAGTTATGTACACACCATGACATCAAACTACCAACTGCTGAGGCATATAGAACTCTATCCATCTCTTCTTGTTCCTTATCAATATTAGGGCTTTGCTAAGAAGTTAGTTTAAAGTGATTAGCTAGAGGATAGCTAACCGCTTTAGCATTGTACATATTGAACCTTTGAAGTACCTTCTCAATGTACTTCTCTTATGACAACTATAGTTTCTTGATGCCTCTATCTCTGATATTCTTTATGCTAAGAATCTATTTTGTTGGTCCTAAGTCTTTCATGGCAAAGGACTTACTCAATTGCTTCTTCAGGCTATTAATTTTGGAAACATTCTGACTAATAATCAACATGTCATCCACATAGAGCAATAGTATAATAAAGTCATTAACAAATACACAATAGTCTGAAGTGGTCTTCTTATAGCCTTATTCCCTCATAATAGAATCAAACTTCTTATACCATTGTCTCGATGCTTGTTTCAAACTGTAAAAGCTTTTCTTCAATCTACAAACATAGTCCTTTTTCTTTTTACTTTAAATATGGCTGCTCCATGAATATTTCTTCTTTCAAATCACCATGAAGGAAGGTAGTTTCAACATTCATTTGCTCGATCTCCAGGTCAAGACTTGCTGCTAAACCCAGCACAATATGGATGGATGTCATCCTCATGACTGAAGAAAAAATCTCATTAAAGTCGATACCCTTTCTTTGGTTGAATCCCTTTACAACCAGTTTAGCTTTGAATTGTGGCTAGAGACTATGTTCTTCATGCTTGATCCTAAACACCCACTTATTCTTTAAAATTCTCTTGCCTTTGGCCAACTTTACTAGTTAAAATGTCTTATTCTCATGTAGAGACTTCATCTCATCTTGCATGGCTTCAAACCACTTTTCATTGTGTTATCCAAAAATAACTTGTTTATAGCATTATGGTTTTGCTCCTTCAGTAAGTGTCACATACTCATCTAAAGGGTATCTACAACTTTTTATTCATCCTCTTGTTAATCTTCTCAAATTAAACTATACAACAGGAGGTTCATCAGCATCATCCTTGCTAGCTCTCCTTTCATTGCCTTTTAGTAAGGCTCCTTTTTCATTATAACTAGCAAGTATAGGAACTAGCTCTAGATTTACTGGATATTCTTTTATTTACTTAGTCTCCTTATTTTTCTTAATATCTTTAATGGTTTAATCTTCAAAGAATATGACATCTGTGTAGACGGTTAGGTTTAGCGCACATCCAAGATTTTAGCAACCGCATCACTGTTTGAGCTCAGGGCTTTAGAGAACACACTAACCACTATCACAAAGACATGGCGTGGATATGAGGAGTCACCACCCAAGGTAATAACTAGGACAAATCGAAAAAGTGGTACTCGATTCCCTAAAGAAATCTAGCACCACAACTAGGAGATTCTGAATACGGAATACCAACTTCTTTCAGTCTTATGTTCATTTAGAATTACTTTATGAATTACTATTTTATCCTCTATTTACATGCAATTTTATATAAACCCAAAACAATAAACTCCAAGGCAAACTAGTTATGAAATATACAAGTAAATAATTTATTCAATCACATAACCCCTAAGTTAGTCTAATCTACATGGATTTTAATTAAATGAGTTAAATCTACATGTTTTAATATATAAGTGAACCTAAAGACCTAATTCCTTTCGATTTTAATTAAACGAACCTAAGTCTACTAATTTTAGTTTTAAATATAGGCCTAAATCTACAAATTATGAAGGTATTTAAATTAATGGGCTTAATTCTACATGTTTTAATTAAATAATGATATTAAATCTACAAATTATGAAAAAAGGATTAAATTAAGTGAGCTAAGTCTAAATTAATTAAATTAAATTAAGTGAGCTAAGTCTAAATTAATTAAATTAAATTAAGTGGGCCTATGTCTAATTAACTAAATGGGCCTCAAGATATTTCTAACCTAAAATCTAATTAATTATGGACATAAAATATATTTTAATTAATTAAACCTAATTAATTATTAAATGATATGGGCTAAAAGAATTACCTAAACTTAAATAAATAAATCAAGATCTAAAGTGGGCTTAAGGCCCAAAACACATAAAAATAATAAATAAAACCCAAAAATAAATAAAAACATAAAAGAAATAATTAAATAAGATCAAACAAATAATTAAATTAATTCTTACTAAAACCCTAATTTTTATTAACATGCAACCTAAATTAATCTACTTCCTCCATTGACTTTAAATAATTACCAAATTGAAACCTAACTTTACTAACTAATTTAATCAAAATAAACATGCAACCACACACATAATTTTATTACTATTCCCACTATTGGGGCCATTACATTAGTTCCTAAAAATAATTAATAAAAAATAAAAATAAAGAACAAAATAAAAATAAAGACAATAAAAATAAAACCCTAAAAAACTAAGTCTTTATGAGGCTTTATCCATAGTCTTCTATGGATTTTCAATGAAATTCATCTCCCTCATATGATCACCATTCGTTTTCCTCCATAATCACCATAAAAAATAAAATAATATAATAATTAATGAATAAATTATGATAAAATAAATAGAATAATAAATAAATAAATAAATAAAAGAAGAATAGAAGAATATGATATGCTTATAGATGATTTAAGGTGCTCCTCAGATTTGTGGTTCACCGTTCTTGTTAAATCTTCGAATCTTTTCTTCAAAAATTCTTCACAAGTCTTGAATTAATTGATGAATCAAAAGAATTTTTATAAAAATAAATATAAGAAGAATAGAATTACAATTTTCTCTCTTTTCCTCTCCTTCTTTCCTACACTTTTGTTTTCTCTTTTCTCCTCCTCCTTTTTTTTTCTCCTCCCCTAGCTCCCCTTTTATAATGGAACTAGGAAGCCTAACCCTAATCCTAATGTGATTCTCATTCCTAAAGTGTATTTAGGAATTTTGAACCAAATAGGATTGAATAAATTAGGATGTTTAAACCAATTTAGGATCAAATTAATTACGAAATTTAAACCACCTAAAACACTAAATTGAAATAATTAGAAATAGGAAAACGGGAAGAGTTCAATTCTGATCGGGATTGTTGTATAATCCCGATAGGAATTGTATAATCCCGATCGGAATTATTGTAATTTCGATCGGAATTACATAATTCCAATCGAAATTGCATAATTCCGGTCGGAATTATGTAATTCTGATGCACACTTTTTTTTTACATTTAATTATAAAAAGGCCCCCGAAAAAATTTAAATTTTATAATTAGGTCCTAAAAAGAACTTTGCGATTTAGTCCCTGAAAACATTAAATTCTTCCTTTAAAAGCCCTTAGAATTTTTTAAAGATTAAGCATCGAAGACATTTTCATCATTGGAGTCATTTGTTGCATCCATACATGTCATCCCAAAATTGAGTGTCTACAATCTGTACTTCTGATAATCTTCTTAACAACAAGATCCTAGAGTTTGTAGCTAAATTCTTCATAAGCATAACCCAAGAATGTACATTCTTTGGATTTTCCATTAAGCTTGGTTCTTTCATCTCATGGAATATGAACAAAGACTTTGTAATTGAATTATCATGACCTAAAATCAGGGGTCATGACCAGCGTTAGGGAATGAGATTTCTTTCGAATCTAGAACCCGTAGCAAGCCTTAAAAATAAAATCACAAGCAATAAATAAATAAAAATACACCATAATTAAAATTTTAAGTTGATATAAAAATAAAATTCAAATGTCATTTCATAAAATAAAAATATATTCATACAATATTCAAAGATAGGTCTCTTACTAACATAGCATTCTACTTATACAATACACTACTACTGCAGTTTTCTAGAATACAATAAAAGTTCAGATAAATAAATTACATAATCTAGTTGGGACTGAAGAAGACCGGCAAAGAGATCTACTACTGAGGTTTGAAGAGGAAGAATCTCCTGAAAAAAATATTGAGGGGAATCAGACCTCATTAAGTGAATTATTATAATATATATACATGCAATCTAAGTCATATACAGTCAAGCATCAATATATATATAAATATATACAGGCATTTCACACATATGCTAAAATTCATTTATATATATATAATAAATGCATAAAACATTTATTTAAATAAATGATCAAATAGAACCCTAATATTCGCAACCCCATTTTAGATAGTAGACTAGCCCCGAGACACTAGGTCAACCAAGCTCCTACAATCACACTATTCAATCACATCAATTCTTAATAATCAATCAATCATATGTCACCTCAAGTGATTTTTATAACTCAACTCTAAAATCTATCGCACCGGTACATACACGGTCCTAGTGCAACCCACTAGGTAGCATGTTCTATCGATATCCTTTATATAAAATCACGTATAAATATTGGAAATAATAAAATGCATCATTAAAACATAATATACCACTTATATACCAAAAATATACCAAATAATTATGTTGAACATATGTCAAATATATTGAATTTATACTAAATAAATACTAATATATATATGTCACATATATATAAATATACAAAATCATTTAATTAAATAAATCATATTTAAACATATAATGAAAATGTGAAAATCTTTATTCATGCATCCTATACGCAATGCATATATAGACTAACAACTCACAAGTTTGCGTTCCTTGAGACTGACTCGACGAGCCTAATCCGATAGGCCTCAGTGTCGGCGCAGCTAGAAAAATAAATAATAATGAAATCAGAATAAATTATAACTTATACTTCTAAGAATTCTAAAGGAAGACTAGATCAATGAATTCAAAAACTCAGTCAAAACACAAAAACTCAGGATCGACCCGATGTCACATTTTATGAGAATTCTACCGAAAAATCGACAGAACCTCCTCTGTATAATAGACATCTCTCTACTAAAAAGTAGAGCCAATCCTATAAGAAAAATACACTTCTAATACCAAAAAGCTCAACACCTCAGGTTAGGATCCCGAACTACATAAATTCTCAATCGAGGTTCACAGTCAACTAATATTCAATATAAAATAATAAATATATTAAAAATCATTAAATTCCATAAATATCCATAAAAGACCAAAATATTATATATTTAAACATTAAAAACACTAAATAAAATCCCAAATAATTTATATAATATTAATAAAAATCCAAATTTTCAATTATTTAGCATTAAAATAGTAAAATTCACTTTTAATTCCTCAAATAGGTTTTATATATAATAAAAATAGTTGAAAACCCCTTTAATCACAAAAATAGTAAATAATTTATTGTTTGAATATAATTTTTGAAAAATTAGTATTAATTAGTTAAAAATAGTAAATAATTTACAAAAATTATTTTAACACCATTTATTATTCCAAAATTATTTAAAACATATTATTTAACAATATTTTCAACAAAAATACACATTTAACCTATAAATCCAATATTCACATAATACAAAAATTATAAAAAATCAACAAAAATTAATAACACTAATTTATCCAAATTTCCATCCAAAATAATTAATTAACATAATTAACGAAAATTCAAATTTTTAATATTAAAATATTCAAAAGTACCTATAATTCAAAAAAATTCAAAAACATAAACAAAAATTATATTTAGGAAGATTAAGTTGCCATAAACAACATTATCCAAGCAAAAATCCATGAATCAAACTCAATAATTCAAAAAAAATTCAAAACCCTAAAACACATAAACTAAAAACTTGTTAGAACTCAAAATCAAGGAAGATTGAGCTCAAATGGAGCTTGGAATTGAACTCATCAAAGCTTGGAGGTTTGAACAAGACCGAAATGTTAAGCTAAGGTGGCCAGAATCTTCACCGGCTTCAATAGAGGTCCGGTTGCTGCAAGTCTCAGTTTCCTGCGTTTTGGCAGCAACAGAGGCACACTTGTAGTGGTGGAAGGGAGGAGAGGAAGAGGGGAGGCGATGGTGGTGAGTTGTGGTGGTTATGGCAGCTCTAGCGGCAATGAAGGGGCTCTAGTAGTGGGTTAAGGAGGAAGAAGAAAAATGCAGGGGAGAAAGAAATGGCTTGGACACGTAAAATCTAAGCTTTTAATAATTTTTTTATTTTATATATATATATATACACACACACACAACACATTGACACACACATGCACATTACACAATTAAATATAATAACAACAACAACAACAATAATAATAATAATAACAACAACTATAATGTTTTAAATAATAAAACTTCCAAAATAAATTATTTTACATAAATAAAACTTATAGAATAAAATAAATAAATAACATTCACAAATAATGAATATATATATAAATAAAATTTAAAATTTTATTAACACTATATATCTCAAAATAATTTTATATTATTTAAAATATCGGGTTATTACATGGATACTTTTAAATGCTGGTAAGAAATATCCTTTCCAATCCATACTCTCTATGGTATGTTGCCATTTAGTGGAACTAAAAGTGATAGGTTAATTAGATCATTCTCTTTCCACCTTTATATGAAGTTCCTTGAAAACTTCTAGCACTTGGTCTTTAGTTTTCAAACCAAATGCCCATAATTTTTTAGAGCAATCATAATTTTCTAAACCAAAGGCACCGTGAAGACTTCTTATTTGCATCATGCATACATCGGTATGTACCAAATCAAGAATATTTGGTTTTTTGAATGTTATGGAACTCCGAAATGCAACTCTATGTTGTTTCCTATGAATATAATCAACATTGTTTTGTAGATGTATAACTTTAATCCCTGGTAAAAGATCTTTCCTTGCTAGCCTATAGAGCCCTTTCTCACTCATATGATCAAGTTATTTATGCCATAACTCGATTGGAACTTCTTTCTCCATTATATTTGTCCAGTTTTTTTGCAACTTTACTTCTGTTGTGTAGAGGGAGTTGAATTTCTCCCCTCTAGCGATCATTACAGAGCCTTTAGTGAGCTTCCACTTATGTCTACCAAAATAGCTTTCGTAGCCATCATCATCAAACTTTCCTATGTAAATTATATTCAAACTGATGTCTGAAACGTGCCATACATTTTTTAGGAGCAATTCACATCTAGTGTTGGTTTTTAAATAAACATCTATCATGCCAATAATTTTGGATGCTCCATCATTTCCCATCCGTACCAAGCCAAAGTCTCTAGCAACGTAGGATGAGAAGATATCCTTACTATAAGTGACATGGAAGGACGCACCTATGTCAACCACCCAGTTTTGATCTTGATATGTGTGATTGATAATATTTTCATTTACGACAATTTTAACCTCATCTCCAGCTATTGCAGTATTTGTTTAAGGAGCTTCTACTGGTTAATTCATTAATTGCTCAACTTTCTATATTCTACACTCCCTTTTAAAATGTCCAAGCTTGCCACAGTAATGGAAAGTGAAGTCTTTCTTTGACCAAGATTTTGATAGGCCCCTTTGTTAATTCTAATAAAATATGCTTTTACGTCTTCCATGTCGTTCTTATTTTTCTAACACAAGAGTTTTAAACCTTTTATCTGGATTTTTAATTGAACAATCTGTCCTTCACCATCTCCAAAATCACCTTCCTATTTTTATCTAGTTAGAAAAAAATTTAAACCAACTAAGCTCTAATACCACTTTGTTGTGGTTAATTAGATTTTTCTAATATACAATAAATAGGATTTACAAAAATAAATAAGAGTGATGAAGTGTGCATAGTAATATTAAGACGGCTTAGCCTACAAATTAAAATAATAAAATTAATAAGGTGATCAAACCAACCAAAGGGTGAATAAAATAGGCAGTAAAATTTTCCCATACAAATGAAGGAAAAATAAACATGACACCAATAATTTTTTACGTGGAAACCTTGTAAAGGAAAAACCACATGACCTATTCTAGATAAATCTGCCACTATAAAAATAATGGGATTACAAATTACAACCCTCAATTTATTGCTCACACCCTCACAAATAATATTTATTTTTCCACTCCCTTTCTCTTTTACACACAATAGAGAATATCACACTCACCCAAGCTTATAACCAAATATCTTAATATTACTTATACTCTCATATATATATGCTTGCACGCACACACCATTACTTGCACACCCATGGTACTTTTTCTCTACAATCCTCACTCACTTTTGCACACACTACTCTCTCTATTTTGCAAAGTGAATGGCTTTCTCAATATAGCAAACATGAAAATTATTACAAATGATGGCTATATATAGCCATAAAAGGTGACCAAAATATTTAACCTTTACTACACTGAAATTGGATATAGTAAAGTTATTTTTTTTTACTTTAAGTTTTATGGGCTTGTGGATCCCCACTTGCAAGCAAGACCACCCAACATCAATAAAAGTATTTGACATGATATGCAATCTAAGACATGCCAATTAACAATGTAAACTATTGAGTATGGTTGATTTAGGGTGGGTAATGGGTAGGGTTGTAATTGAGCCGAGCCGAGCAGAATAATTGAAAGATTGGGCTCAGCTCGACCTAATGGAAGCGAGCTTAAGCCAAGCTTGAGCTCAATTGCTTTGAAAATTTTGTGTTTGAGCTTGAGCTCAGCTTAGGATTGTCAAACTCAAGCTCGACTCAGATTCGGCTTGTTTAAGCTTGTTTATGTTAAGCTTGAGCTCGTTCGTTTAAAAGCTCGAGCTCATTTAAAAGCTTGTTTGTTTAAAGATTGATTGTGTGCTCATTTAAATCTCATTTAAGGCTCAATTTTAAGCTTGTTGAGCTTGTAACAAGCTCAAAAATTGTAGAAAATAATCAAAATTTAATATTAATAAAAGCAACATCTTAAAAAGCCTTATAAAGAACCCATTTAAACAAACTAAAAATTACAAACAAAATAATATAAAAATACAAAATTACAATCGTACAATCCAGAATAAGAAATTTAATGTCTACATTTAAATGGATAAAACAAATAAATAGCCATTTCACCATCTTGTAACAAACTTATTAATCCTACAAAAATAACAATAATTAAAATTCTTCAATATTAAGAAATGCATACAACAATAAATTAATACAACTACTTGCACACTAAACCTAAAGAAAAAGCCATTTGCACATCAAACCTCAATAAAATGCAATCTTCACAAGGTATGCATTTTAATCTCTTTAATATCCTCTTGATCCTATTAAAAAACCAATAACATAGCAATATAAAACTGACAATATAACAATAAACATTATTGAAAAAATAAAAAAAATATATATATAACAAAAATTACTTAAATTAGAATAAAAATTAGCCAAAAATAAATAAATATAAAAATGAAAATAAGATATTAAGTTTGAGATTGTACTTTTCTTTTTTGCTTTATCCCACATAAGGCACGCAACCAGTCTTCACCGCATAATAAAACTTGAATTGTGTTTGCTTCTAAAGATGCATGGTATAAATCAATAACTTTTCCTCTGGCACTAAATGCGGACTCCAAAGCTATAGTTGTGATTGGACTTGACAAAATATCGCATGCCATTTTTTATAAGACCTTAAACTTTTGAGTGTTCATCTTCCACCACTCTAACACGTCAAACACTGAATCATCTTCATAAATATGCACACCTTCCTCTAAATACAAATCTAGTTCAAATTTCACTTGTTCAATAGATGATTCCACATTTCTTATATAGCTATAAAATTTAGCCCTCCCCTTAGGTTTTCCTTTCACGCCACAACTAGAAGATTTAGCCCTATTTTCATTTTAACCTTCTTTTTCACCATCACTTGCTTTATAAGCATTAAGATACTCTTTATAAAGCATCTTTAACATCTCACGAATAGTAGTAATTTGCTAAATATAATCACCTCTTGAATATATTAAAGGGAAACACCAATTAATTAATTGCATTTTATTCCTAAGATCTAAAATAGCAGCTATAGATAGCAATAAACTGCAATCACCCCAGTATTTATCAAATTTGTTCTTCATCTTTGTTACCATTGCATGCATAACTCCATTTTCAACATCATATTTTTCATCCAATAACTTTTTAACATGATAAAGCTCATTAAGAAATAAATTGGATGTTGGATATTCATAACCTACAATATATATATATATATATATATATATATATATATATATATATATATATATATATATATATATATATATATATATATATACAACATTGTCAAGATGAAATTAAACAATTTTAAAAGCAACTACATCATAAAATTTGGAAAGATTAATTATATAAGATGAATAATACCTGAAATGATATTGGTAATTTCATTAAACACTTCTAGGAAAGAGCAAACTTCAGTAACTTTCCTCTAATCCTCCTCACTAGGCAAGAATAAGTAACTTGATTCTCTTTATGCATACTTAGGAAAAACATCCTTCAACTCCAAGGCAGCTAACAACATGAAATATGTTGCATTCCACCTTGTGCAACAATCAAGAACAAGTTGTTTTGAAGGCAACTTCAATTGCTTTATAATTTCCCCCAAAGATATTCAATCGACTCTCAGACTGTGTGACATGTTTAACGCTGTCTCTCACATTCTTAATTATATCTCCAATCTCAGAGAATCCATCTTAAACTAGAAGATGTAGAATGTGAGCACAACACCTCACATGAAATAACTTTCCACCAATAGCAAGTTGATTTTCATAAGACAAATTGTCTTTTAACATCCGAATAGCAACATCATCATATGATGCATTATCAATCATCATAGTCCAAACCTTATCTTTAATTTTCCATTCAACTAAGTACTTGTTTAATGCATCACAAATGGCAATTCTGAAATGAGGTAGGGTACATCATAAAAATTAATAATACGCTTTTGAAGTTTTCAATTAAAATATACAAAATGACATATGATGACCATATATGAAACCATTTGGTTTTTTGACTTCCATATATTGGTCATCACACTCACTTTATTTGCAGATTTTGAAAGTGTGGACACTTTTTTCTTCTCCACTTCATAACTTGAAAAGCAATCTTTTCTTACAGTTGCTCGACTAATCTTTTGATAATGTGGAGTAGCCATCCTCATCAACAACTTAAACACCTCATACTCTACCAATGAAAATAGTAGCTCATGGACCATGATCATATAAGATAAAATGTCTCTAATCTTACCTTGCTTATACTTGAAATTTTGCATTGCAATTACTATTTCAGACTCCAATATAGAGGTCTTTAATGTAAGTTCTTTTTGTCCTAACAACTTTGCTTGCCTCCTCCTATAACATTTGAGGTGCCTATGATAATGAGTTGTAGTACCCCCTTTAACAAATGTAAGTCATGATTTGCAATGGATGCATTTTGCCTTTTGTAATTTATTAGGGAGTGTAACTACTTTAAATTTAGCCCACACATTAGAGGTGCGCTTTCTTTTCTTTGTAGAAAAGGGGTTATCTTCATTATCTTCTACAGTTTCAACCTGATTTATACGTTTAGTTGTAGAAGAAACATTATCTTTATTCAAAATCTTATCAGCCCCTACAGTTGCGGTATCATTTTCTACAGTATTTTCCATTATTGGACTTGTATGTGAGTCTTCTTGGGACAACAAATTCATAGAAGGAAGTTCTAACATTCTATTTAATGAAAAAAAATATTTAAAAAAATCAAATAATCTATTTAAGAATCTTAATTTAGTTTGTTTAAGGCTAACAAAAAATAACCTCAACACAACACAGACAGAAAATAGTTAAGGGAAAAGCAACGATCACAAAATAATTGCAAAAAAAGTTATGCATAATCAATTTAACATCATAGGACAAGGAAAACTCAACATTTTTAATAGTAGATCGAAATCAAGATCCTTGGCTAGAATTTGATTGACACAAACAACCAAAGACAAATCACAACATACGAACCATTGAAAAAAGAAACTAAATTTTATCATATCAAAAAAAAAATTAATTACAAGTTTCTCTTTTAGTCCTTCATCTCCTAGGTTATTGAAACATCTAACTCAATGCTTGTCAATGAGATCTAATCAACAATTCCAAACTTTGTAGAACAAAAATATCATAGCAAAAAAAAACAAAACATCATATTATTATTCACTATACTCATCTCTATGCTAAAAAAGAAAAAATTTTAAACTCCTAGCAAAATCAAAATAAAAAAAGAAACGATTAATCAAAATCAAAATTTTGAACTCCTATTAACCATCCAAAATTAATAAAATTCAATGCTAAAAAATAAAAAATGCTACTGCATGCATAGAGGAGATTGCGAGCAAAGTGGCAATGCCTGATCTGAGCAAAATAGTGAGCTTAGAGCTTGAGATAAGAGATACGACATGCAATTAAACCAATTATTATAAATAGTAACTAAATCATAAGTATGACCAAGGCATAAAATTCAGAGAAAATTTTCAAATTTGAACTTTATTATAGCAACAACTAGTTGGTAATAAATGGCAAGTAAACATGCCTATGTACATGATAATGAAATAGAAAGAGTTTAAAGAATATGAAAAAGAGAATTGCATTTATTTTCAAAAACAGAACTATAAGTAATATTCCAGAAAAGAATGTAACTCATATGATAAAAGAAAAAGGAATTCATACCAACAATATAGCATTGGATCAATGATAATAAAATAGAGATCCAAGCATGACAATCACTTCAAAAAAAAAAAGCAAACCTTTTCTTCAAGCGTAGCATACCTCAAGTGCTTATGTTATGAGAAAGCAAACCTCTTCTTCAAGCATGGCAGACCTCAGGTGCTTATGTTATGTGAAAGACTATCCAATCTTTTTGTCAACTAGAATGAAGATTCAGGTGCTTATGTTATGTGAAAGTATGTGGTTCAGAATGCATTAATAATGAACTTGAATACAAAAAATAAGATGAAAGGCAAAATTTTATGGGTAGGCAAGAGTTTATATGATAAAAGAGTTCTCAATTACAGTATATTAAATCAACAAGTTTAAAGAACTTTAAACGAAGAATATCCATTAGATGACTGCAAACCTCAATTTCAATTAAACCTCCACTAAGATGTGACAATATAATCTAGATCATGTAAAAAATAGATAAAGAATAATAAAGCACATTTAGTACTATTAAAAACAGATATAGGTACCTGTGTGACTCTACTAACCCATAGGAGATTACAAGCTTGGATCTAACAAATGGTTTGGTATTGATTTAGCTCATGCAATGTGTGATGAATAAATGGGTAGTGAAAGCTAGGAGTGGCAACTAGGGTGAGATTTATGAGATGAAAACTACTTAGGGCAGGAAGCGGCGGCAGCAGAGAAAAAGGGGTGGATGTGCGAACTGTGAAATGAAACAATTAGGTAAAAGATTGTATGACATTAAGTAAGAAGTTTTTTTGTGTTTTTGACATCAAAACTATGTAGTTTTGAGTTTTGTGGTTATATAGTTGTATTATTATAGATTATAATTTTTTTTGAACAAATACATCAGTTATAATTAATATTATATTTATGTAATTAATCAAATATGATATTTATTCAATTAATTATTAATTTTAATTTAATTATTTGATTTTAATATTGATATTAATTTAAAATATAAATATTTGTGGTTTTAGGTTTTGATAATCAAAACTACGTAGTTTTGAGGTTATATAGTTATATTTCCAAAAGCGACATGCGTACTTGAGCTTTAAGTGGGTGTAAATTGCAGCTCCGATTAAACCACAGGACCCATATTATATCAAATTAAAGCTGATTTAGAGCACCATAATAAGTGTTACAAGTCCCTTTGTAACAATCTAACTTTAGGCCCAAATTCCATTATTTAAGACCTTAAAATTCAGTTTAAAGTTTATTCCTAAACACTATTTATTTGTCTCTTTCAATTATTTTGGGATAGCTTTTATTGAATTAATTATTCAAAATTATTATTTTTTCCTCAAATTTGGTATTCTTGCGACGTTTATCCCTTTTACTAGGCTTCACTTCCGCTACGTCAATTTAATTATTTAATTTTAATATTGATGTTAATTTAAAATACAAATATTTACAAATATAATTATATAACTTATATTGTGATTAGATATTTGGAAACTATGTGATTGTGTAGTTAGATATTTAATTATTTCAATATATGTAGTTTACATTGTGAATATATAAATATAATATACATTTTAATAATTTGAAGGTTATTTGTGTCTTTAGGTTTTGACAATCAAAACTACATAGTTTTGATATGAAACTACGTAATTTTGAGGTTATATAGTCATATTTCTTTAGATTATATATTATTTAATATCAATTATAATTAATATTGTATTTACTTAATTATTCAATTATGATATGTATCTACTTAATTGTTAATTTAAATTTAATTATTTAATATTTCCACAATATTAATGTCAATACTAATACTAACTTATAATTACATAATTTTTATTTCACTTAATTATTTTTTACTACATAGTTAATTAGTATTGTATTGTATAATTTTTATTTATAATATTAATTGTAATCTACATTAAAAAAAATGATGTGATTTTATCATAAATGCATAATCTTGTCATATATAATATTTTTATATTAGTTAATACTAAGTTAACTAGTATTATCTTTGCTTAATATTAAATTAACATTATAGAATATTTAGTTATTAAATTACATTATCTTTATTTAATATAAATATTTAAATTAAATTATGCCTATTTAGTGCTACCACATAATGTTAATTTTTAAATTAACAAGCTAATAAACAAACTTTATATATATATATATATATAGCATGTCTGCGAACGCGTTCACGAGCCTTGTTCATGAGCCCGTTCACGAATCCGTTTGCAAACCTCTTAACGAGATTATTCGCAAGCTTAAATGAGTCGAGCACTAAGATGTTTGAGCTTGACTCATTTATCTTACGAGCTTCAAAATTTTGTTTGAGCTCGACTCATTTAACTTAATGAATGAGCTTTTACCAAGTCGAGCTCCAAGTAGTTCGCAAACGGCTCTATTTGTTTATAGCCCTAGCAATGGGGGCACTTGCCCACACTAGCGCATTTAAAAATTCTGATGTAGTATAATTTTTAATTTACTTTGCCCCCACTAAATTTTTGCAATAATATACATCTATAATATATATACTCTAAAAAAAATAATATGTAATGAGTCCATAACAATAGCCTAATAACCCATTATTACAATTATTTTAGAAAGCCCAAATATTAAAATTTATTTTTTCTTTTCACTGATTTTAAATTTTATTTTTTTGGCTTAACTTCTCTAATGCTCCATATCTCACCTTTTAGAAAATAGTTCTCCTTTCCATTTTTTTTAATACCTTAAATAATCAACTTATCATTTCACAAATATTCCTCTCTTCTTCAACCATTGGGACCTCTTTATTGCTTATATTTATTGGTAAGACCTCTTCTTAAATAATTATTTAATTTTTATTTATCATTGAAATTGTATTATAGGTTCGTTTTGGTGTGTTGGTTGGAATTATATTTCTTCATTTGACATGTTCTTGGACACTAGCGGAATTCATTATGGGGAATTGCAGGAAAACTTGATTTATTTATAATATAATGAGTCAATCATATTTTTTTTAATTGCATGAATGAATTGCTGACAATCATCAGATAATGCAAGTGAACTTGAGTAATATTAGCTATTTGGCCACTTATTAGTTCAATGATCGAGCCCATATACATGAATGAAAGTGTGGCTGAGACTATTTTGGCTAAAACTTGTTATTTTGATGTAATTAACTTTAGTCGGGTTAGCAGGAGTCAAATGTCACTGCTGTTTGGCTTTCTAAATCTGTACTAACGCCTTCTTTGCCTCATAGCTGGTTATGTAATATCCTGTAACCTCCTATTGTAGCGTTTTCTTTCTTATATATATATATATATATATATATATATATATATATATTTTTTTTTTTTTTTTTTTTTTTTTTTTTTGAGCCAAAAAATAAATGTGTCATGACCCAAATCAGGATCATGACCGGCGCTAAAAAACAGAAATTTTTTCGAATCCGAAATCCGTAGCAAGTTTTAAAATAAAAACATGCAATAATAAAATAAACAATTATACATCATAATTAAAATCTCAAATCAAAGTAATAAAAATAATCTCTTCCATATCATAACATAACATATATTAATACAATATTCAGAAAAATGTCTCTGAATTAAAATCACATATAGTAAATATCAATACAATTCACTATTGATACAAAATATGACTACTGCAGTTTTCTAGAGTATAATATAAAATTAAGTAGATAATTTACATAAACGAGCCGATGCGGAAAAAATATGACGGATGGATCTACTGCTGAGGTCTGAAGAAAAAGACTCTCCTATAAAAATGTCAACTGAGGGGAATCAGACCTCACTGAATAAATTGTTATAATATATATACATGCATTTCCTAATGACAAATGCAATCAAACATTCATATATAATAAATATATACAAACAATTCACATAAATGCTGAAAATCAATTATATAATAATACTGAAAAATCATAGATTTATGAAGGATCAAATATAACCCTATTTAATTGCAACCTCAATCAACCATAACATCACTATAGCCATACAGGCTCACTTAATTCCAAATAAAATTCACTTATTCCATATGGACAGTAGACTGATCCCGAAACACTAAGTCAATTGAGTTTCAGCAGTCTGACTATCAGTGTGATGGGCCCTGAGACACTTGGTCAATTGAGCTCTAGCAATCACACTATCAATCACATCATATTTCAAATCAATCAATCATAAATCAAATCATATTCACCATAAGTGATTCTCACTCAACCCTACATCTATCGCACTGGTACGTACACGGTCATAGTGCCGCCTACTAAATAGCACGTTCTATCGATATCCTTCATTTAAAATTAAAACATACATAGGGGAAAATAAATAATGCATAATGACATTCATAATAGCAAAATAAACCATATATATATACCAGAAATATACCTAAAATAAACTAAGTATATTTCAAGTATATATATGTCAAATAAATTCAAATCAAACATGAAATACACCAAAAATAAACCAATAATATACTTAAAAACAATTTAAGTATAAATCGATAATATAACATGCATTCATTTCAAAATATACTAGAAATATATTTAAAATATACTAATCATTTAATAAAACAATTATGAATAAATACTATTAAAACATGAATATTTGTTAAAACATGCATCCTAAATGCAATGTACATATAAAATAACAACTCACAGGTTTGCGTTCCTCGAGATTAGTCTGACGGGCCTGGTCTACTAGGCATCGATCTCAATGCAACTAAATAAATAAAATAATAATAAAATCAGGATAAATCTAACTTAATCTCTATAGAGATTCGATCTAAGATTATAGGAAAACAAACTTTCAAAGTTGACCCGATGTTATGTTTTATAAGAATTCTACCGAAAATTTGGCAAAACCTCCTCTGTAAAATAAATATCTCTCTATTAAAAAGTAGACTCGGTCCTACAAGAAAAACGTACTTCAAATCACAGAATTCACAACCCTTGGTTGGGATCCCAAACTGCACAATCTCCCCAACTAAGGTCCACAATTCACCAAAAATACAGATAATAAAATAATATACCAAAAATCAATAAATGCCATAAATATCCTCAAAATATAGCATATTTAACATTAAAACACCAAATATACTTAATTTCACAATAATTACGTAAAAATCCTGAAATAATAATATAATATTATTAAAATCAAATTTCTCGATAATTCAATATTAATTAGTAAAAATTCATTTTATATATTCAAATAACTAAAATAGTCTAAATACATATTAAAAATAACTAAAAACCCATTTAAATTACCAAAATAATATATAATATATTATTTGAAAACAATTTTCAAAAATTAGTATTAATTAGTTAAAAATAGTAAATAATTTGTAAAAATCATTTTAATACCTTAAATAATTATAAAACCAACTAAAACCTAATATTTAATTATAATCTTAACAAATTACATATTTAATCCTATAATACAAAAATACACATAATATACTAATATTACTCAAAATTTCTATAAAAATTATATAAATACATAAAAATTATTTTCTCAACATATATATTACTAATATCAACTAAAATACATTATTAAACAATAATTTCAACAAAAACTCAACTTTAACCTAATTTTCTAATATTGACATAATATAAAAATATTTATAAAAATTACATAAAAATCACAAAAATTATTATCTCAACACTAAAATTAATAATAACCCATAAAAACACCAAATCAACAAATTTTATAATTAAATAATAATAAAATATTCAAAAATTCACAAAAATTAAAATAAATTCCAAAAATTCAAAAAAAAATAGACATGTAGATTAAGCTACCAGGATCAACTTTTGTGAAGGGGGTTTGTGTGAATCATCAAGATCAAGCTTAAAAAAAATCGAAAACCCTAAAGCTCAAAAATAAAAAATTCAACAAAACTCAAGAAATAGGTGCTTAAAGCTCAAACCAAGCTTGAATTCAGGCTCACCGGAGTTAGAGGAGTCAAACGGCACCAGAAATGCAAAGAATGGTGGCCAAAAAAGATGTAAGTTTCAGGGACTTTCGAGTTACATGAGCTACCAGCGCCGGGGAAGGAGAAGAGGGACAGCGAAGTAGCTGGCTGGACGTCGGGGAGGCACACCGACGAGAAGAAAACCGGACGATGGCACAGGAGGAAGAAGAGACAATGTTTATGTGTTCTGCGTTTTTATGTTTCAATGTTTGTTGGTTTGTATGTTTATGTATATATGTATATTTTAATAATAAAACTATATAATAAAATTTAATAAAATTTTATATTATATAATATAGCATTAAATCTACACCACACAAAATTAAAATATCTTATATATATATATATATATAGACACACACACACACACACACACACACACACACACATATATATATATATAACACAAATAATCACACACATACATTATAATATACACACACATGAAATAATAAATACAAACCTTAATTATAATATATAAATATAATACATAAAATAACAATACAATTAATAAAATAATTTAATAACAAAAAAAAATAGTGAAATTTGATAAAACAATAATAGAAATAATAATATTAAAATAACCATGCAAATTAAATGATCAAAATAATATGTTTACATAGAAAATCCAATTAAATATAAAATAATAGTAATTAATCACAAAATAGTAAAATAATTAAATTTGACTTTTAAAATTTATTAACACTGCATATCTTTTAATAAATAAAATAATTTAAAAATATGGGTCATAACAAAATGAAAGTGTGCCAACAACTAAGCCTGGCCACGATTCATGAACCGTCGGTTCATGGTTCTAGAATCAGTGGAACCAAACCGGAACAGAGAATAGGATCGGTTCAAAACCAATTCAAGGATCAGTTGGTTTCGATTTTGATTTCGGTTCAAATCGGCCGGTTCTGATTTTGAATCGGTTCGATTTGATATAATTTTTTTTATGGCATAAAGCTGAAATAAAATTTTATTATGATATTTTAAAAAGTTATTTTTTAATTAAAAATAAAATATAAAAAATAAAAAAATTATATTTTACTTTGTTTGATTTTTAAAAAAATATAAATAATATAAAAAATTATATTTTTAATTAAAAATTAATTTTAGATAAAAATTTCAAAAAGATAGAAATAAAATTATATATATATATATATATATATATATATATATATATATATAAAATAAAAATATAAAAAATTAAAATATATATACATAGCTTGAAAATATTTATATTATATATATTTTAAAAAAAATTAAAGGGTTTGAATTAAAAATTAAATTATAAAAATTATAACTAACTGTGACTTGAAATTAAAAATTTCAAAGAAAATGAAATGAGTATATATATATAAAATTACTGATTCGAAATTGAAACCACCGGTTCATAGTTCCATCTAGGGAGGAACCGACCCTGAACCGGTCCTTCCACAGTTTCAGGCTGGTTCAGCCCCGATTCTGGGTTTGACCGATTTTAGTCTGATTTTGACTGGGCATGTTTTGATTCTGGTTCAGGGTCTGAACCGGCCCGTGGCCAGGCCTACTGACAACTTTAAACACAACCTTTGCAACTATGATAATTGCAAGTAGATAACTTTAATATATATAAGGCACTATGAATGGTGTTTTTGAAACTAACTGTCAATTATTATTTTTTTGTCATCATATTTTTCCTTTAATTTACTCATTATTATTATGCTAAAAACTAAATTTATAATATTTTTTTGTGCTATGATAGTTGATGATTTTTTATGTGATTTTGATTATAGACACAATTATAGATTAATTTCTCAAAAGAAAAGTTCCTGTTGAAGAAACTATTGCAAACAAGGAAACCACTATGAAATATGATAGTTCTTATTGATAAGGCAATAACCAGTTCACGTATTCTACTTTGTAACAAACTGTTGTATGTTAGTTTTACTGTGTTGTTTGTTAGTTTTACTGTGTTTATCTATAACAGTTTTGACTTAGCTTTGCATTAGTTTTGATAATTACTTTGTGTAACCACTTCATGTACATAACATACATCAGTATCAATACAACACAAGTTTGGCTTTCTCAAATCCTTCACATTGTATCAGAGTCATGAAGAGGTTAAACAACCCATTTTTTTTCTCTTCCTTCTTCTACAATGACAACCAAGAGCGCTACATGCCAGACTGAATTTTTCGCCTCCACCACTATAACTTCTTCTACCTTTCATGTCCCTTAACTACTAAACATAGCGACTCACTTACCTGTCAATCTTAATGCAACTAATTATTTGTTATGGAAATCACAGATCCTTCCTCTTCTTCGAAGCTCCGATATGGCCAAGCATATTGAAGGCCATTTGACTCTTCTTCCTCCACTCATAAATAACAATCAAGGAAATCATGACCCCTAGTATCGCCAAGATCAGCTCGCCCTGATTTGGATTATTAGCTTAATAATGAAAAGCTTCATTCCCCAAGTTGTTGGAGCCTTAACAACAAAAGAAGCATGGGAACGTTTAGAAAAAACTTACGTGTCAAGGTCCAAAGCTTATATTCATATAATCAAAACTACCTTCTAAAAACTTCAACATGATGCAAGTGACTCAATTGCCAATTATATTCAACAAGCTAAAGGAATGACCGATAAGTTGGCAATGCTTCAAAACCCAATCAGTAAGGATGATCTAGTACATGTCACCACAAATATATAAGGACCTAAATATAAACTATTTATCCATTCATTAGAGAATCATCTAGACACAATAAGCTTTAATGATATTTTTTACCTTTTTTTAAATGAAGAAGCCAGTCTTACTCAAGAAGCAAAATGGAAGGAACCCATTCTACCCATGCCACTACCATTTGCCTTCATTAGTCCACGAACCCAACAACATAAGGGACGTGGTGGTCAATCTCTTAGAGGTCACAATGGTCAGCCTAACTACCCTTCTCGGCAACACTCTCTCTACCCCTTTTCTACCTACCAACTGTCCTATTTCAATCAACCATCATCACAGAACCATGATCAACCAATTTTCCATAATTGCAATGGTATCGATCACTTAGCCAAGACATGCTCCTCACCCAAGCTTACCCGCACCAATCGTCTTTTTAGTCTTAAACCTTTCGCAAATTTAGCATTCAATTCTCCACCTTCAACTCAGCACTAGATTAAGGACAATGGGGCTACACATTACTTTACTCTTGATATTGAAAATTTGAGTTATTATAAAGAATACCATGGACCTGATGACATCATTATTGGCAATGGTAAAACCATTTTAATCTCTCATATTGGTGATTGTACTTGTTCTTCTAAAAATAAATTATTTCATTTAAATAATATCTTTCATGTTCCCGATGCTTGTCATAATCTATTTTCAGTTTCTTCTTTCATTAACACTAATAGCATTTCTATTGAATTTTTTCCATCTTATTTTGAAGTAAAGGATATCCCCACAAGGACTTTACTTCTTACAGGCTAGAATAATGAAGGACCTTTTTCTTTGCACATGTCTCCATTAACCACCTGACCAATGCCTCATGCTCTCCTTAGTTCGCTTTCTACCTGGCATGCTCATCTTGCATATGCCTCTAATCGCACAGTCTATTTAGCTTTGTCTGAGTCTAATATTAAGTCCTGAAATAATAAATTTTTAGTTTGTCATGCTTGTTCCATTAGTAAAAGTCATAGACTTCCTTTTTCTCATTCTTCTTTTAAGGCATCTCAACCTTTAGAATTAATTTGCTCAAATCTTTAAGGTCCCTCTCTTGTACCTTCAAATGATGGCAACCACTATTATATTATATTTTATAATCATTTTATCAAATATTACTGGATTTATTTTCTCAAATATAAATCTAAGTTTCCCAATACCTTTATTAAATTCCAAAATATTATTGAAAATTTTTTTGGCAAACCAATTAAAGTGTTTCAAGCAGATTGGGGAGGTGAATTTCAAAGCTTAAGTTCCTATCTCTCTGATAACGGCATAACTTAAAGGAGCTCTTGTCCCTACACACTTGAACAAAATGGTTATGCTGAAAGAAAACACAAACACATAGTCAAAACTGGCCTATCCTTTCGGTACCTTAACATTTTTTTCCATATGCATTAGAGACAGCCTTGTATGTCATCAATCGCCTTACTACTCCTACCTTACATAACCAATCTCCCTTCACCAAATTGTCCAAGACCACACCTAACCTATATGATCTCAACATTTTTGGATGTCTTTGTTATCCATGGCTACGGGCAAAATCAAAACACAAATTTAAGCCTTATTCTTCCAAATGCATTTGTCTTAGTTATCATAAATTACATAAGGGATACTATTGCCTTGATTTTGTTACACAAAAATTATAGTCTCACGCCATGTTATTTTTAATGAATAGGTTTTTCCTTATCAGGAAGGCAATGTCCATGCCTCAAGTCCAAGTGATCCTGTTATTGTTGTTCTACCCTCCAAAATCGCACCATTTTATCCTCTTTTACGCCCCAAACTTCACTGATTACCTCTCTTACCTTACCTCCATCACTACCTATAAATCTTTCTTTAATACAAACACCAACACCTATTATCCACTCATCCTTATCTTAACATAATAATCATATTCTCTCTCCTACCTTAACAAACCCAAAATCAACCAGCTCCACCTCCTCTTTCAATTTGTTCAAACACAAACACTAGCACCATTCCTACAAACATGGAGCAGACAATAACTAACCCTCCCAATCCAAACTGAACCCATACCATGATAGCCTAATCCCTCACTAAAAACCTTAAGCTGAAATCATTCCACATAACCACCTCTCCATAAACCAAATCTCACACATACAAAGAGGCTGCCAAACATCCACAATGGTAACAGGCCTTACATGATGAATATTCTGCTCTTCTTAAGAATCATACATGGGAACTAGTACCTCCTACATTAGCTTAGAATCTCATTGGATGCAAATGGGTATACCAAATCAAGTACACTCCATATGGAAAAATTTATCACTATAAAATTTGATTTATTGATAAGGGCTTTCACTAATGCCCTGGTATCGATTACTACCACACATATAGCCTTTTCATCAAACCATGCACCATTTGGCTTATTCTTTATCTTTATGTCACAAAAAGTTGGCCTATTCAATAGTTAGATGTCTTTAATGCTTTCCTCCATGGTCAGCTAGAAGAGGAGGTATACATGCAACAACCTCCAAGCTTCATTGACAAGAAATATCCAAGTCATGTGTGTAAGCTTTGTCACTCACTTTATGGCTTAAAATAAGCCCCTATCCAATGGTATAAATGTCTCATAAATTCCTTACAAGCACTTAGGTTTAAGGGATCACAAACGGATAGCTCTTTTTTCTACTATTCTAACAGTGCTATATCTACCTTCTATTTGATATATGTTGATGATTTACTTTACACTAGTTCTTCCACCTCTTTCCAGACATGTGTGGTATGTTCTCTAACTGGTAAATTTACTTTGAAAGATTTTAGGGCTATCCTATTTTCTCAGGATTGAGGCTACTTTTTTAGAATCGGGTCTTCTTCTTACTCAAAGGAAATACATTCAGGACCTCTTGTAAAAGGCCAACATGCACAATGCAAAAGGAATCTCCACTCCTTCATGTGTTACACACAAACTCTCACTCTACCATGGCAATTCTCTCCAACCCTGAAATTCTATTACAATATAGTTGGAGGATCACAATACCTATCTCTCACTCAACCGGATATCTCTCATGCAGTAAATAAAGCCTCACAATTTCTCCATTCATCGACTAATGCACATTGGTATGCAGTAAAATGCATACTTTGCTATCTACAAAACACTGTTACATATGGACTTTTAATTCACAAGTCTCCAACACTTGTTATGCATGCCTATAGTGATGCTAACTAAGGACATTCCGTTAATGACAGAAAATCAACAACCATGTATGCTATTTATTTTGGTAATAATCTAATTCTTGGAGCCCTCATAAACAGAGATATATAGCCCACTCTTCCACTGAGTTCGAATATAATTCACTTGTAACTGTTGTCCAAGAAATACATTGGTTACAATCTCTACTCCATGAAATCAGCCATTTCAAGCTACCCACTCCCACACTACAGTGTGATAACTTAAGTGTAACCTATGTCACCAATATGCCTATGTTTCACTCAAGGTCCAAGCATTTAGAAATTGATTATCACTTCATTAGAGACAAAGTTCGCACTAAGTCACTACATGTCAACTATATTACTTATGGTGATCAAATAGCATATTTTCTCATAAAATCACTGCCAAAGGGATATTTCTTTTTCTTCAAGACAAGTTGCATGTGGTGCCACCTCTCGTTCAACTTGTGGGAGGGTGATAAGGCAACAACCAGCTTATATATTTTACTTTGTAACAAAATCTTGTATGTTAGTTTTACTATATTTATTTATAACAGTTCTGACTTACCTTTGCATTAGTTCTTATAATTACTTTGTGTAACCACTTTATGTATATAACATACATCAGTATCAATACAACACAAGTTTGGATTTCTCAAATCCTTCACACTTATAATTTGAAGAAGCCTTATTTGGAAATAAACTTAAATGATCTTCCTTCAAATCCTAGCTTACAGAGAAAACTTTTAGATTATCATCCTAATGATTATGACAAGATAAGAATGGCTTATTTATGAAAAGGACCTTATCAACCTTTTGACCATGATTTTCCATAAAAAAAATTAGAAACATTTATCACTAATTTTTTTCATCTTGGTTTAAGGAATATGGAAATTGGTTAGAGTACAGTGTTACAAAAGATGTTGCATTTTGTCGATGTTGCATTTTGTCTATATTGCTATCTTTATAGGTCAGATATTGGAGATCAAGCAAGTGGTAATACTTTTATTACTGATGCGTTTAGTAATTAGAAAAAGAAGGAAAAGTTTCATAATCATATAAGGGGTATAAATAGTTCTCATAATATAACTTTAAAGAAATGTCAAGATTTGATGAATAAAAAGCAACATATTCAAGTTGCTTATACTAGACAATCCAATCAAGCTCAATGGGACTATAGAATTCAATTAGCTATAACAATTAATTGTATTCAATTACTTTTGCACCAAGGATTAGCTTTTTATAGTCATGATGAATCAGAAGATTCTAACAATGATGGAAATTTTTGTCATCTTTTACAATTCTTAGCTAATCATAATCAAGATATCAATAATATTATTTTTAAAAATGCACGTGGTAATTTGAAGGTTATTTCTCCAAAGATTCAAAAGGATATTACACACGTTGTTGTAGTTGAAACCACTAATATTATTATTAATGATCTTTGAGGTGGGCTATTTTATGTTCTTGTTGATAAGTCTCGTGATATCTTTGTTAAAGAGCAAATGGCAGTTCTTTTATGGTATGTGAATGCAAAAGGATGTGTGCTTGAACGCTTTCTTAGTATTGTACATCTACGTGATACAACCTCTTTATCATTAAAGCTTGTAATGGAGACATTATTTTCAAAGTATAGATTGAGCCTATCATTTTTACATGGACAAGGTTATAATAGAGCTAGTAATGTACAAAGTGCAATTAATGGTTTAAAAACTTTAATCATGAAAGAAAATAGTTTTGTATATTATATTCATTGTTTTGCTCACCAATTGTAATTCGCACTTATAGCAATGGCAAAGAATCATTTGCAAATTGCCTTGCTGTTTAATATTGTCTCAAGCTTGTTAAAGGTGGTTAGGGCTTCTTACAAAGAAATGATATTATTCATGAAAGAAACTTAAAAAGATTGTTGAAGCAAGTAAAAATGGTGAAATATCAAATGGTCAAGGTTTACATGAAGAAACTTCTCTTTAAAGACTTGGTGATACACGTTAGGGCTCACATTATAGTTCATTAACAAATATAGTTGTGATGTTTGACTCTGTAATAGATATTCTTGAGATAATTTTGGAAGAAGGTATAATTTTAAAGAAAAAAAGGTGAAGCATATGCTCTTCTTGAATTTATTCAATCATTTGAATTTATATTCAACTTGCATATAATGACAAATATATTGAGGGTCACTAATGAATTATGACAAGCATTATTAAGAAAAGATGAAGACATCATCAATGCCATCGCTTTAGTTAATGTGTCTAAACAATGACTCCAACATGTTCCACATATAGATGATATTTTTGTCATTCAAGGATGGTCAAGTTAAAATGCTCAATATATGACAAATTTACATGATTATCAGGTTGAATTATTCTATTATTCAATTGATATGAAATTATAAGAACTTGATAGTCGTTTCACTGAGGTCAACATGGAGTTGCTTCTTTGTGTATCATGTTTGAACCCAAATGATTCATTTTGTGCTTTTGACAAGCAAAAATTAGTTCATATTGCTGAATTTTATCCTTCTGATTTCTCAAAGGTGGATCTTATTATTCTTGGCAACCAACTTGATAATTATATTATTGACATGAGATACAATGATACATTCTCAAAGTTAAAAGGTATTAGTGATCTTGCTAAAAGATTGGTTGAATCAAAAAAGGATGTTGTATATCTTTTAATGTATTTACTTGCAAGATTAGCTTTGCTTTTGCCAATTTCCACTACAACTGTGGAAAGAGTATTTTCTGCAATGAAACTAGTGAAGAATTGATTGTGCAATAGAATGTGTAATTCATGGATGAATAATTATTTGATCACATATGTGGAGAGAGATATCTTTAACAATATTGATAATTAGAAAATTCTTCAATTTTATCAAAATATGAGGTCTCCTAGAGAACAATTATAATTTTATTTTTTAGCATTTGATGTTATTTTTTAAGTACATTATATTTTTTAGTTTAGATTATTATTTTTTAGTTTAGATTATTAATAGTTTATTTGAGATATTATTTTGTTAGTTTATTTTGAATGAAAAATTTTTAATATACTAAGATGAAGTAAGGTTTGCCCCCCTGAAATAAATTTCTGGCTCCTCCCCTGCTCCTAGAAGTGAACTATTTCTTACTTGCATATCTGAATAGCAGTGATTATGGTTTCAAAAGCATCATGAGTAACAACTCATTTTACCCTTCTTACTTTGAGGATATGATTCTGGATTAGGCTTTCAGTATTGTAATGTAGTCATTCTTTTCGAGTGATACCGCACGTATATATTCCTATTTAATTAAAGAGCTTTCTTTCCTGAACAAAGTTACTCAGAAAGGAAAGGCAGCCGAATCCATTTAAGAAAAGGACCCTGCCTCAAGAAGATTCCTAGACGAAGAAGGAATACTCTCCTATTCGGTTTAGGATTCCTACCTCAAGAGGAATCTTACTCTTCTCAAGTCTAAGTATCACTATAAATAAGACCTCATATCCCTCATTCTAAATCATCATATTCTCTCATATTCTAATTGTCCCTTGCTTTCTATCTCTAGATTCTCTCTCTATTTTTTGACTTAAGTATCAGAGTATTTATGGGGATCCTCCCTACCTCTCACCTTGCCCTTTTTTGGTTATTTACAGGATCCTAAGCTCAAGAGTTCCAAAAATAAGTTATCAAGTGGCACCGTCTGTGGGAACTCTTGGAAAAAAGCCATTTGTATATCTGCAAAGTTAAGACATCAACACCATAACTTCCAACCCACTACCAATCTCGACTCTTGAAACTCATATTAACCTCTTGGCACCTATTCCTCTAATTAATTTATCAATACCTCTCCTAATAGCAGTACTTCCAGCAACCTTCCAGTCTACCAGACCTTCATATGGAAATACATCCTTACCTCTTGGAAATACCCAGGGCTAGCCAGCTTCAAGCGTCGACTTCCCATATTATGCTCCATTGTAACACCATCACCGTCCAATACCTTTTATACCTTTTCAAAGCCAAACAGATACACCAGTAGTAACAATGCCAAACCTAAATATTGTAACCCAAACACTCAACCTCACCTAAACCAGTAAGGAAGCAATGATACAAAATATACAAGCCAGATAGCCCTAATGCAACAACAACTGAACACATTAATTCACAGTAGCAACCCTGGGATGACTCATATAAACAATAACATGACACCTCCAAAGATACCCGACATGAACAAAGGGAAGAATAAAGTACCGGAAGGGGAATGTAGTTTAATAATTCTGGCTCTTGATGACTCGAAGTTAACTCAGAAGGTAGAAGAAGTTATACACAAAGCCCATATGAAACTAAGGAAGGAAGATCAATGTATTATAGAAGGCAGAATGTCATTCATAAGAAGGATAATCCAAACAAAAATCCCTACCAAGTTTAGAATCCCACCACTATATCAGTATGATGGGACCGAAGATCCTGTCAACCATATATTCATGTTTAGAATAAGAATGTTGCTCCAGAACATAAACGATGGAATCATATGTAAAATCTTCCCAAGCACACTCACAAAGAATGCCCAAAAGTGGTTTCATCGACTCTCAGAGAACTCCATCACCTCTTTTGAAGATCTGGTAGAAAATTTTCATAGCAGGTTCATCACCAACATTCCCCCTACCAAAAACATCAATGATCTTCGAATGTGCCAGCAAGAGATCGACGAGTCCTTATGAAGCTATCTTGATTGGTTCAATAAGGTAGCCATGTAGATCAAAAACCTTATGGACAAAGTTGCTATAGAAGCTTTAAAAAATGGCACTAGACTCAGAAAACTTAAAGATAAGATAATGACAAAGGAACCTGGCACTTTTGCGGAGGTGATGGCTATGGCAATCAAAATGATAAAGATGGATGAAGATAAAAGGATACGAAGGGAAGAGAAAAAACCACCAGCCAAAGATGAAAGATCAAGATCCAGATCCATATAAGTAAGCTTCCTAAAAATAAATTTCAAAAACCCAGTAGAAAGATTTAACAAGGAAGCAGACATATACACGCCTCTAAATACCTCTCGATTTAGAATTCTCATGTGGGTCAAACAAAATGGTGTAGGAATTACCCCGGCTAAAGGAATAAGCCCAAGCCAGAGATCCACGCAAAATAGGGGACATTATTACCAGTATCATCAAGAATATAAGCACGACACTAAGGCTTACAGAGAACTGAAGAATGCAATAGAAAGACTGGTGCAGAATGGTAAACTCAGCAATTTCACAGACACATACAAAGGGAGTAGGAACCCAGAAGCTCATGTGCGAGACAAGCCAGAAGCAAAGAAAGCTCAGAATGAGCTGGCTGGTGTTATTAACATGATTAGTGGTGGAGAAAATGCTGAGAAGAAACCTAAACGGAGCCGTGGAGAAGGACCAGCCTTCAAGAAAAGAGAGATCGTATTTAATTCAGAAGATGGTTTGCATGTTCATCATCCCCACTGTGATGCCCTGGTGATAAATGCATACATAAACAATTATTTGGTAAAGAGGTTATTGGTTGACTACAGAAGCGCCATCAATGCATTGTCTTGGAATGCTTACAAAGAAAAGGGAGGCTCCATCACCAACCTGAAAGCCATCCAGAATCTCATTACAAGCTTATTGGAGGAACTATACAGCCAATAGGAGTTATAGAGTTAAATCTAGAATTTGGAAATCAAGACAACGAAAGTTATTAAAACCCTGTTCCATATGGTGAATCTCCCATTGGCATACAATGGAATCATAGGATGACTGATGCTCTATGAAGCAAATGCAGTCACTAGTATCTGACACCTAACTATGAAAATTCCAGTCAAGGGTAAAACTCTCACTATCCATGGAGATCAGTACATGGCCAGACAATGTTACCAGATGGCCATAAAGCCTCAGACGGAGGCCTTCCCCCTAGCAGTATGGGAAATAGAGAAATAAGGCGCTAGACCACAACCGGTCGATGACATTGAAATATTGCAAATTGCTGATGAAAAAGCAATAAAAATCGATAATGAGCTTGACCATGACACTAAGCAAGGAATAAGGGAAATCCTCACTAGACACTCAGAAGACTTTGCTTCTCAGGCTTCTGAAATAATTAGGGTAGATCCCTAGGTTGCTTGCCATAGTTTAAACATCAGACCAGGGGTGAAGCCAGTAATCTAAAAGAAAAGAACCTTTGTATACGAGAGATAGAAGATAATCACTGAGGAAATGAAGAAATTGTTAAAAGCCGAGTTTATCAAGGAAGTTACTCATCTAAAATGGGTGGCCAATGTGGTACTCGTCAAGAAATTGAACAAAATGTATAGGATGTGTGTGGACTATACTGACCTTAATTAGGCATGCCCCAAAGACAGCTACCCACTACCTACAATTGACCAGCTCATAGTATCCACTGCCGGCCACAGACTGTATAGTTTTGTTAACGTGATGCAAGGATATCACCAGATACTAATGAAGAAGGAAGATCAAGAGAAAACATCCTTCATCACCTATAAAGGTCTTTTCTACTATAAAGTGATGCCCTTGAGACTAAAGAATGCCAGAGCAATATATCAGTGAATGATGAACCATTTAATTTAGGACCAGATTGGGATAAAGGTGGAAGTATATGTGGATGACATCATTATTAAGAGCAAGCATACAGAACAACACCCAGCGGATCTGGATCAAGTCCTCTAATTGCTAAGCGAGTCTGAGATCAACCTAAATCCAGAAAAATGCATCTTCAGAGTCAAAGCTGGCAAATTCTCAGGATTTATGATATCGCACAGAGGTATTGAAGCCAACCTAAAAAAATGGAAGCCATTCTCAACATGAAAGCCCTAAAGACTATCCACGATTTACAAAAGCTAAATGGCAGAATCACAGCTTTGGGACGTTTCATTTCATGCTCAGCCATACAGTGTCTACCACTATTTTGAGCTTTAAAAAATTTCAAGAAATTTTTTTGGACTGCAAACTACAAGGTGACCTTTGAAGACGTCAAAAAATTTATGTCCTCACCACCTCTACCCAGTAGGTTGGTCCCAGACAAAACACTGTACTTATATCTCTCAGTAGGTCAAGAATGCATCACTTCAATACTAGTAAAAGAAGAAGAGAGCTAGCAAAACTCGGTATATTACATTAGAAAAATACATCGAGGATCTGAGGTTCAGTACCCAACATTGGATAAGCTAGCCATGGTTGTTGTCCACACATCCATACTCCGAGGATCCAAGGCTCAGTACCTAAAATTGGATAAGCTAGTGATGGTTGTTGTCCATGCATCCCAAAAGCCCTGACACTACTTCCAAGCTCATTCCATTATTATCAGATCCCACTTCCCTTTGCAAAAAATCTTACAAAGGCCTGAGACTTTGGGTAGATTAGTTCAATGGTTAGTATTACTTGGAGAATTTGGCATTGATTATGAGTCTTGTCAGCAAGTGAAAGCCCAAGCGTTAGCAGATTTCATTTAAAAAATGACACCTAAAGACCTCACCATAACCAAGGCACAAAAATGGAAACTTTATATTGACAGAGCATTCTCCACTCAAGGATATGGTGCTGAATTTTTCCTTAATGGACCACATAAAATCCACATCCGGTATGTATTTTGAATAGAGTACAGTGCAACCAACAATGCCATGGAATATAAGGCACTCATCACATGATTAAAGTTGGCTGCCGAAGTCAGAGCCAAACGCCTCATAATACACTCGGACTCTCAGCTAGTAATAAATTAGGTTAACGAGACATTCCAGATCAAGAATCCAAGCATTGCTAGATATGCAAGCAAAGTTATGCAACTCTTAAAGAAGATCAAATAAGAAGGGGGATAGTGGGAGATCGTCTAGATACCCAGACACGAAAACTCTGAGGCCAAGCTCCTAGCCAAATTGGTAGCTAAAGACAAGCAAGTTTTTAAGGGTATGGAATTCACCAAAGCACTGACAAAACCCAATGCTGAGGACCTTGATATTATAAAAGTACGGGAAGTCTCAAAATGGATGCAACCGATAGTCCAATACCTGGAACATGAAATGCTTCTAGAAGATAAACTGAAGGCTCAAAAACTGAAGATAAAGGCAGCTCACTACTCTATCCACCACGGGGAGCTCTACAGGAAATCCCTTTCACACCCATGGTCTAAATGTGTATCCCTAGAGGAAGGAAATTATGTACTGAGGGAAATCCATGAAGGAATTTATGGAGCATTTGAGTCCCACTACACACTAATTAGGAAAGTGCTTCTTCAAGGATACTATTGGCCTGCCATGTCTAATGATGCTAGGAAGTTAACTCAAGAATGTCATAAGTGCCAGCAATTCGCTCATCTCAATCATAAGCCTTCCTACCCCCTGCATCCGATCGGTAGCCCATGACCCTTCGCCATGTAGGGAATGGACATCTTGGGTCCCTTCCCGACCTCCACTTCATAAAAAAAGTTCTTAATTATGGCTATAGACCATTTCAATAAGTGGATAGAAGTGGAAGTAGTTCCAACCATCATAGAAGCTCGGATTCAACATTTCTTTCAAAGAGAAATAATCTGTAGATTTGGCCTACCTCACACCCTGATCATGGAAAATGGCAAGCATTTTGATAATAAAAAGTTTAGAAGGTTCTGGTCAGACCTTGGAATAAAGCTTTGTTTCACCTCGGTAGCTCACCTGTAAATAAATAGGAAAATAGAGGTCATTAATAGAACTATCATGCAGGGATTAAAGAAGAGACTTGACGATAAAAAAGGGAAACTAGGTCGAAGAGTTTAACAATGTAATTTGGGCTTACAGGATCACCCCTAGATCATCCACAAAGGAAACACCATTCATAGTAACTTATGGCATGGACACGGTAATACTAGTAGAGATTGGTTCACTAAGTTATGGGATCAGCCGCGACTCTGATCAAAACATCAACAACATTGATGCCCGGATATGTCTAGACCTACTAAAAGAAAGATGAGAGCGGACGTTAGCCACTGTCGAAGCATATAAGTAGAGGGTATCATAGTATCATCTCTAGTGTAGTCACCCAAGACAGTTCAAAGTAGGTGATTGGGTACTCAGAAGCGCAGATATTGGCAGAGGCAACTCCAACACTGGCAAACTGGGTCCAAATTGGGAAGGCCCTTATCAGGTCACAGAGCACACATCTAAAGGGGCATACAAATTAAAAAATAGAGAAGGCAAAGAACTGCCATGATTTTAGAACTTAGATTGCCTCCAAAAATACTATCAATAAATGTACTTGAAATGATATTAAATAAAGTATCTCTATTCATTGAAGAAACAATCATCTTATAAAGGTCAATTACAAAAAAAAATTTCTATTCTACTAATTGTACATCTGAACCATCGAGCTCGAAGATGAGAGGGGGAATAACATTAGCAGCACTAATAGGCGTAGTAAGCTCTGTAGAGGACCCTTCAGCATATCTAAAAACATCCCTTGCACGAAAGGAAGTTGCCTTTTGTCGAGCATCCTCTTCAGTAGCAATCTTCGCTAGGTCAGTCGGCGTTATCTGATCTAACTCCGCCAAGTCTAGCTCCGAATTATAAGAGAGCAAGATCCTCTTACATTCAGACCTGTAGGCTTTGAGAAATCTTCCCACCATGCTCTAGTAGGATCTTTTGTCATTCTCCTGAGACTTCTCAATCTCAGATAGTTTCTTTTCCAGATATGTGATTTGAGAATCCTCCTCTTCAATCCTCTTAGTCAATTGACCCTGACTATGCTCCAGATCAGCAATCTTTTTCTGGCTCGCTTCAACCTTAGATTTTACCTCTATGTATTTTGCCTAGCATACCTCTAGTGCCGCCTTTGCACTATACAGCCTCTTCTCAAAGTCAATTGCTATTGTTTTGACCTCCATCTCCTTTAGGTTGTACTAGCTCTTAAGGAAGAAATATTGGTCCTTTGCCAGCAACAAAGCTTGGGTCATCTATGCAAAGCAAAAATTCATGCCATTCCCTCTATACAAGAACACGTTAAAGTTACAAGTAAACGACATTCACTTGCTTCTAAGGAATGCCCGATCATTGAACTGAATAGCTCCTCTAAACCTTCCTCGGACCAGCGTTACATATCGACTGGCAACCTCAGTGACTCAGTGCATTGATCTCGAACCTGGGCATTCGAGACACTTGGCGGCTTCACTTTATTCAAGATCCATGCCCTTATATTCGAACACTCAGACAGCCTCAGACACTGGATGTATATCTCCTCATACAGCTCCTCAGCATCCAAGCCTTGGTAATTCAGCTATCTTTTATACTGACCTTCCCTACCATAATGGGAAGACCCGACTATAGTTTTTCCATTTGGATTGGTGGCCGCTTCCTCGAGGACTATAGGAACTTCAAGCTCTAGAGAGGGGGAGACCCGTCCTTTTTCTTGCCATGCTGATTCATCAGCTAGAAGTGGAATTTTATCCATAAAAGCAACAAAGTCAGCCATCTACAATTAAAAAAATAAAAACCAAGTCAGAAAGATAACTCTCGATAATTCAAACATACAAGTAGATTGAACACAGTCCGGACAGACTCTCCACAGGTATCTTCTAGATACATCCTCAGCTGATCGAGCCTCGGCCAGGCCATCAAGATGCAGCCTTAAAACTATCTCCGTATCGTGGTTTGATAATTTCAAAGGCCATCTTACCCTATGGCACTCATCAGACCACATTCGTCGGACATCCAGGAAGTCCGTAGGGTGCTTGATAATGAAAAATTTATGCCTCCACTTCTTATGGAGATCCGAAAGCTTCATAAATAGACTATGGTTGGGAATAACTGACCCTAGTCAAACTATACAGATACCATAGGACATCTAAGTCTAGTTCCCTACCCTCTTCATGCATCAACTGGATAAACCCGATCAGAATTCGATAACTATTAGGGTAAAGTTGACCAGGCGTTATGTTATACCTATTGATAAATCGTTTTACAAAGGGATCTAATGGAAACTTTAAACCCCCTTCTAGTTGGTCAAAATATACTACTAGCCTACTGGAGATCTAGCATGGGGGTATAGGCCCTAAACTTCCTATCTACAGTATGACGGGCATAATCGGCAGGAATGTTGAACTGCCTCCGATACCACCCCAATAATTCCTCATCTATTCTAAACATAAATAGATCAGAGCTAACTTGTTCCCTCAGTGCCATAAGACTATCTATGAAATGAAATAGAGCAAAAATGAAAAAATAGGAAGGAAAAGATCACCTGGTTGCAAAATGGGGGAGTTGTAGTAGAAACAGTGTGGTAGTAGTGGCAAAGCAAACGAGACACCAAAAAAATACATCAACTTGAAGGAAAAGGGGATATTTATAGAGCAATAGAAGGCTCTAGAGCAAACCATTAATTTCCCTCATAATTACTTTGCTTCTCTCCATACCATTAAGGGCATTCTGGGAAATGAAAGACCTATTAATTGAGTGGTCATCATTATGGCAACAGAAATGTCTCATCTTCTAACACACAAAAAGACACATTGATTATGCAATTCAAATTTTGAAAATCTAAGCGTCAAGGTGACATAGATGTTACCCAACCTGGGCACACCATTGCTAGCTATTTTTCCAACTTGGTACAATGAGATCCAGCATCGCCCACCAGCAATTGAAGCTGGCACCCTTAGGTCGCTACTATAGTACTGAGGTTCCAAGCACCCATGCCTCATGCATTAAGACCTGTAACTGAAGCTAGCACCCTCAAGTCACTTCTATAGTCTTGAGGTTCGACACTTGGGTTGTGCTTCTAATTCACTAAAATCATTTGGCACTTGGGCCACACTTCTAATGCACCAAGATTAAGTCTAGTCACTGAAGCTAGCACCCACCCTTAGGTCACTTCTATAGTACTGAGGTTTCGAGCGTGTAAGCCTCGCATCCTTGTACTGAACATCTAAGCCTCACACCTTAGTCCAGTGACTGAAGTTGGCACCCTCAGGTCACTTCTATAGTACTGAGGTTTGGCACTCGAGTCGCACTTCTAATGCATCGAGATCATTCGACACTTGAGACACGCTTCTAATGCACCAAGATAAAGTCTAGTGATTGAAGTTGGCACCTTCAGGTCACTTCTATAGCACTGAGGTTCGGCACTCGGGCCACGCTTTTAATGCACCTAGCATCAAAACTCTAGTGACGACTACTTTCATCATGTCGCTTTTGCATTGATGGGTTAATCCATTACATATTCATTTTTGAAGATTTTGTGCAATCCAAGGTCCAGATGACACTTTAGCAATGCGATGGTTTCAAGACTCGGAATCGAGCTTTATCTTTTCCTATGACTGAGGCTGGCCACCTCAGTTTGCCCTTCCATATCAATACGAAGTGACTTTAAGCACCTTCCCTCCATACAGAAGCATGAATGTTCTATTATTTACAAACTTGGATATGTTGGACATAAATATCCAAACAGACCCACAGGAGGGACTCTTGATACCGCACATATATAGTCCTATTTAATTAAAGAGCTTTATTTCCTGAACAGGGTTACTCAAAAAGGGAAGGCAGTTGAATCCATTTAAGAAAAGGACCCTACCTCAAGAAGATTTCTAGACCAAGAAGGAATACTCTCTTAATTCAGTTTAGGATTCCTATCTCAAAAGGAATCCTACTCTTTTCAGGTCTAAGTATCATTATAAATAGGACCCCATATCCCTCATTCTGAATCATCATATTCTCTCATATTCTAATTGTCCCTTGCTTTCTCTCTCTAGATTCTCTCTCTATTTTCTGACTTAGGCATCAGAGTATTTATGGGGATCCTCCACACCTTTCACCTTGCCCTTTGTTAGTTATTTGCTGGATCCTAAGCTCAAGAGTTTCGAAAATAAGTTATCATCATCGAGTGTCCTCTATTATCAAAAAATTCAACATCTTTTTATGCTAGTGTGCAAATATAATAATTAGTTTATTCTGTGTGACTTCTGTTATATTTTATTGGGGAGAAAATGCATATGCCTTAAAAGTATTATAAATGCTTCATATCTTGGATAGGTTGCAATTGGTAGGAGACTTGGTATTGAAGAACCATAGCTTATGAAGATTATGAGGGCAATGCTTCACACGCACAATGACTGGTTTAAACTTCAAATGAGTAAATATCGCTTTGAAAATCTTCTGAGGATTGATCCCTTGAAAGAAGTTAATACTGATGTGCTTTCGGCTTGTGCGATGTCAAAGTCAAAAACAGTGAGTTACTGACCCATGACAAATTTTCATTTTACCCCTTATAGTTTTTTTTAATTTTTTTAAAATTCAATTTTAAAATTTAATTTTTTTAATCTAAAATCTAAGTTACATACAGGTGAACCTGTCATGCAAATATTTCAACTCCCATAGTCTGTAAATATTTTTTTGAAAATCTAAAACTTAAGTCGCACATGGATAAACTGTCGTATAAGGATTTAAACACTCATAGCCTAAAAAAAAGAAATTTTTTTAATCTAAAACTTAATTGCACATGGATGAACATGTTGTGCAAAAATTTAAATACTCGTAGTGTGTAAATTTTTTTTTTAATAATCAAAATGAAATTCAAAAAAATTAAACCTAACAACTAAAATAATAATTATTGCAGTCCAGCAACATGACACATGTAACATTTTCCTTTTAAGATATTGATCCTATTCAATGAAAATGATAAAAAAAAAAATTAGAATGTATCACCAACTTTATTATGATGATAACTGCCGCTCTAAATTGCTTATCAAATTGTAGTTGCTTCTCATTACTGTGTAACTACTACTTATTTGTGGGTTTTTCTATTTTGGGTTACTGCAGGAGTTCCTTGCATTGCCAAGGGCTGAAGCTCTTCATCTTCTTACACAGTACAATGGAAATGCTAAAACTTCCATCCAACAATTATTCCCGTAGTTTTTTGAATCTAAAAACCACACTAAAAATTGGTGATTCATTTATTTATTAGGGAGGATATTATTTTATTCAATTTGTAACATAGCTATTGTAGACACCCAATTCGGTCGGCCGGTGTTAGGGGACAAATTAGGGATGCTCAGTTTGACTGGCCCGTTGTCAAGCCCAATGATGAGAATGTGAAACTTGGACATAAGAATGAAACCTGAATCTCTAATGGAAAGTGGACTTAAAAACCTAAAGCCTGAAAAGCCCAAAAATTAACCCAATTGTTTAGAATCGACCCAAGCCCGCCTGGCCCAATATAAGCCCGGGCCAAAGGGGCGTTGCCTCAGTGCAATGAGGCGATCGCCTCTTTGGCAGCTACCAATAAGGCGATTGCCTCATCGAAGAGGTGCCACCTCAATGGAAGACCACTTATAGTTGCATTTAATACAGCTATAACCATGGTGGCCAAGTGGTGTGGGCCTCACACCCCATACCTGATTTTGCATGAGGAAGAGATTTTTGGGGAAGAGAAAAAGGCTATGGAAGCTCATGATGAGCTAGAGGGCTTATGGGAATAAGGAAGCTAGGGAATAAAAGAAAAATAGAGGAAAAAAAGAAGGGGGGAGCTCTGAAAAAAAAAAAAGGAAGCAAAGAAAAACATCTTTAAGAAAAAGGGTAGATTCAAGCTAAAGGAAGTCCACATTTCCTAGGGGAAGAAGGAGGAAGCTTGTGTCAAGGTAGAAATCACATCTTAGTGAGGATTACAATCAAGGATACATCTCTGAGGGCCTCTCATTTTTGGTAAAAACTTGCACTTAAACTCAACATATTTATTATTTTGTGTGTTTTTTGCTTATGAGTAACTAAGTTATTAGTATACTTTAGATATTTTTTTAGTTTATTTTGTTTAATGTCTCATTTCATTTATGTGATCCTTTAGAATATTGCATGTAGTTGTGATTTGGTACCTGTTGAACATATATATGCATGTGTCGTTTACTTAAAGTAGAAGTCTAATCGTTTTGAGAGTCAAATTAGCCTAGCAATTAGGCATCGCCTTTTGTCAATGAGGTGATCATCTCTTCACAGAGGTGATCACCATATTGACAAGCTTCCAAGGAGTTTGTCTCCTTCATTTATACGCTTTGTATGATTTTTTTCCTTAAATACATCAAGGGCTTCCGTTGATGAGGCGGTGCCTCATCACAGAGGCATCACCTCATGTCAATGAGGCAATCACCACATTAACAGGATGGCCCGACTCTAGCTTTACTTTTTCTATTGATGCTTTTCGTGATGTCCACTTGATATGTGCCTCTTGACTTTAGGCATAGTTATTTCATTGCATGATGACATTCACTTTGATTCTTTGATGATTTCTTTAGTTCGTAATATGAAAACCCTCTTTTTTAAAATATTCCTTTATAAGTATTGTTATATACAATTTTATGCTTTGAAAAAAGGAACTAACTGTGTGTTTATTATAGGAATTACTTAATGATTTTCATCATTGAGTAGTCACCTTTGTTAGCTATCCATTTTATATCATTATATTTATGTTATTTGTCGACTTACTTTTGGTATATGTTTAGTTTATTTTTTGTATATTATTCTTTTATTTTGCCTAAAAGCGTTGTAATCCTTAATCCCTTCCCCCATTTAATTTCAACTATATAGTTGTAAATTATTATTTATTTTATTTATGTCGATCGTTGGGACTCAAAAGCATGAAATTGGATCAATGTGCAAACTTGGTCTTAACTATAAAACTTGGAAAGTAAATGAAGGCAACTGCAACTTTGAATGTAAATGAGGAAATAATTAAATAGTAATAAAATGCAAAACACAACCAGAGGCCAACTGCAAGATTGGGTGAGCATTTAAATGCTCATACCCAATTTTTGAACCCGATCTCTAATGACGGCTTCTAGGAACCTCTGTGGGATCCAATTGTTGTATGGTGTGTCCCGGCTTTTATCTGGGTAGAGACTCCATCTTTGAATAGGCCCAAGACCTATATCGTATTTCTTATTAGGCCTTGAGCCCACACAGTGCCATGGTCGCCAAACACTTGGGCGCACGCTTAATCCTGCCACCTAAAGTGGTGACTCCACTGGGGATAGAGAAACTGATTCTAGTGTTTTGTATTTTACCATCTTTAATTATTTTCTTATTTCTTCCTGCATTTATGCATTCACTACACATTTTGCACACAATGAGCACTTCAATCCCGAATTAACTCGACAATAGTCAGTACTTCGCTACCTATGTTTCACTCAAACTTGGTGGTGGAATATTTGATTATTATCACTTACAACACGTACTAATCTATGTTGTTTGACCCTTAAGTGGGGATATGTATATGGATGTATATCGTTATGGGAGTCAAAGCTTTTTCACCCAAGACTCAAGCCCATGTAATGACCTAGCAACTATCCTTAGGAATCTTCCCGCATGCATGTGTATTATGCCATATAATGGACCCTTAAAATAAATCTTAAGCCCATAAATAAGCAATCCAAAGTAAAATGGGCCCTCATGTCCAACCAAAGCCCATTATAAATAAACTAGTCAATAGGGGCCTCTCATGCCTATTCGTGACCCATTTCAAGTGGGCCTTAACAAGTGAGTTTATGGTGCTAAGGATTTTTGCTTATAGGAAATGGACTCGAGCTTTATTTAAAGGACCCATTACTTGTCTAAAGCATTTTAAGGGTTATCTTGCATACGTTGGTCTTATTATCCCCAGCTAATAATTAAAACCTAGGCAAAAAATCTTAGGATAAGATACTCGCCATTGAATACGCATGTAGGAGAAATAAAGGCGGAAGTTTGCACATCTAAGCTTCATGTTTTGGTCTTGTGTATCTTTTTATATGATTATTTGTTCCTTAAAATAAAATGGACTTGCATGTCATGCATACACATCATGCATCATTCTAACAAACAATTTTGTAGCACTATAGATCCTTTAAGCTCAGTAAGGTGGATTTGAACTAGTTCAGGTCATCTGGTCAAAAATTTAGAAATAAAAATGGTAGGAGGGTTCAATCCAGAAGCATTTAGGGCACAGTTAAAAGATGAAGTAATGGCAGAAACCCGGTCTATGATGAGAGAAATGATGGGAGAAATTACTAAGATCATTAGGGAGAACCAGCTAGCACGGCCATCTAATACACCACCAATCCATCTGGTGGATCTCGATGAGGAAATCCCAATTAGATACAGGGAAGAAGATGATGTGATAGTGTTGGCCAATCCATAAAATCAAAGAAATGTGATCCCAACCGAAGATGTGGGTCAAACTGAGTGGGCTAAGAACATGACCAAGGCGATGAACCAGATGCAGATCATGATGAAGTAGAAAGGTATTGTCGCTCCCCTAGATTATGATTTGAATCTGGAAAAGGAACATGAATCTTTGCCTCATAAGTTTAAATTCCCTGATATGAAGAAATACATTGGCACTGAGGATCCCCATTTGTATTTGAAGTAGTATGTGACTTACATGACGGCTACTAAGCTAACTGAGAGCCAAATCATCAAGCAATTCCCTATTTCATTGGAAGGAGCATCAATCCCTTAGTACTACACCTTGGAATCACATGTTCAATCATATTAAAAGGAATTGGGTGGCGCTTGAGAGATCCACAGAATACCAAGCAGAACTTTAACGAGTCTTTTGCTGATTACCTAACTCATTGGAGAGGAAAGTTGTCTTTAATAAGGAATAGGCCCACTGAGTCAGATCAGTTAGTCCTGATAATAGAAGGGTGCATCCCAGTACTGTTTAGGAAGTTAAAGGATCTGGGAATCAGAAGCTTTGAAGAATTATATAGATTTGGGGTCCAAAAAGAGTCAGATTTGGCTCAAGAGAAGAAATTCTTCGAAAGAGGATCTAGGGCAAAGAAGGAGCCAATTCAAGCAATAATGTTCAGATTCATGCCATTCAACCACCAAGCAACAATGTGCAGGTCCATGTAGTTAGACAGCCTCGAAGATTTTCAAATCTGGGATGTCCCATGTCTGAGGTCCTTGACAAGCTCATTAAAAAGAACTTGCTATGGCCCTTACCTTCACAACAACCCTTACCTGGTGCCAACCTAAAGCTTTTATGTAAATTTCATCAAACTATCAGACATGATACAGACAGTTATGCCTAATTAAAGCATGAAATCCAAGACCTAATAAACTCAAGCAAAATCACCGACCTAGAAACTAGAAAGCCAAACACACAAACCAACCCCTTACCCAATTATCGAAATGTACCACCACCAAATGCACCCATTTTGATGGTCAACTCTGGTCTAATGAAAGAGAAATTCCTAAACTCCTTCATTGATGTCTCCCACAATACCCTAAAAATCAAACCTGAGAACTTGAAACCAAGCAAACAACCCATGGAATTGCAGGTGCACGTCTTGGACATATAGAGTTCCAATGATGAAGGCGGAGATCAAGTTGACCTGTGGAACAACGAGGGGAGTGAACCAAGTCAGTTTGTGGGAGAGGTTGAAGAAAAGAAAGAGGAACCCAAAGCTTTCAAGTCTGAGCTCTAAAAGGCGGGAAGTTTAGAAAAAGGGAAGGAAATAAAGCAAAGGAAGGAGACTATTGCCAATGTCTGGGAATTACTTATGCATTCTAGGGATTATAGGGAGGCCCTGGTTCTGGCGCTAGATTAGAAAAAGATTTTCGCTAATTCTACTTCGGAGAAAATGGTCCAGTCACTAATGGAAACCCCTCAAGGGATGATAACATTTTCTAATGATGATCTGCCTCTAGAGGGGAGGGATCACCACAAAGCTCTATTCATCAAGGCTGAGGTAAAAGGAAAAATAACCTGCTGCACAATGATCAACAATGGTTCTGCCATTAATGTGTGTCCATTGAAGATTCTACCAAAGTTTAGGTTGACGATGGCCGACTTAAAGCCTTTTGAGGTAGTTATCAAAGCTTATGATGAAACCAAAAGGCATGTGGAAGGAACATTCATAGTACTAGTTAAAACAGGACCTATAAAAGTCTGGGTTGACTTGCACGTAATTGATATCCCTGTGACATTTACCATTTTATTGGGAAGGCCATGGTTCTACCCTCTAGGTGGCGTCCTATCCACTGTCCATCAAAAAATTAAATTCCCTTATAAAGGAAGGGTTGTCACTATATTAGCTGAAACTGAAGTCGTTGTAGCTGCACTGAAGTTGATCCCCAAGGAGATCTCCCTTAGTCCCAGTTTTGGGTCTGTGTAATTTACGAGGATAAGATGGATGAAAAGGTTTTGAGAATGATGCGCAGTATGAAATTTCTGCCCAGCATGGGGTTGGGGAAAAATCAGAGCAGACCTTTAGAGTTCGTGGAAAATAAGGTGCCTATTTTAAAGCACGGGCTAGGGTTCAAAGAGGCTGATGGAGCTGAGGAAGAGATAGATGTTTAGGGCCAGTCTGAAGAAAAGGAAAAGGAAGCCATGGCTGAAAAGAAAACTCTGTGGGAGATCTTTATAAAGGAAGGCACTGGACACCCATACAGTGGGACTCCAAAACCTCTCCTGATGGCTAGGGAAGTTATCCCAAGGTTTGAAATCTTTGCTAAATTTGCAAATAAAGCCAAGGGTGTTGCTATTGAGGAAGCCCCTATTAAGGAGCTGGTACTAGTTAAAAAGGAGTTTAAAGAGGATGAAGCTACCTTAGAGTAGAAAGGCATTGATGATCAAAGCAAAGAACTTGATTTTGAAACCTACGTTCTCAACTCTATCATAGATACCTTTTATAATGACTATGATGTTTCTTTTGCTTCTCTATTTGAGATTGATGATCTTTTCTTTTCAAAAGTGAATGCAATAAAGTCTGAATTTGCTTATTTGTGTAATGTGTTTCCTAATGGTTATTCTATTTATGATGATCATTGCATTCATATGTTTGACATTAATTCTATGCAAACTGAGTCATTTAATTTAGGCACAGACGATAATCCTAAAAATATATTGCTTGCTTCTGGTTTAACTAATGATGAGAGAGAGAGAAATGAAAGAAATCTTAATATATTGCTTACTTCTGGTTTAACTCATGATGAGAGAGAAAAATGAAAGAAATATTAAAAAAGAGATAGAAAGTATTTGCTTGGAGTTATGAAGACATGCCAGGAATCGACAGGGAGATCTCAGAACATATGATCCCCATATACCCTCATATAGCACCAATAAAGCAGAAGCAAAGGAGGTTGAGGCCAGAATGGGCTCTCTTAGTTAAGGAAGAGGTTGAAAAATAGTCGAAGGCAAAGTTTCTAGAAGTGGTAGAGGACACCTAGTGGTTGGCAAACATAGTTCCTATTCCTAAGAAGGATGGAAGGGTCAGAGTGTGTATGGACTATCGAGATTTGAATAAAGCTTGCCCCAAGGATGACTTTTCGCTATGACATATCAATATATTAATCGATAGTGCGGCTTCCAATGCAATGTACTCTTTCATGGATGGATTTTCAAGGTACAACTAGATCATAATGGCAGTAATAGATAAGTTAAAGAAATCCTTCATCACCAAATAGGGCATATACTGTTACTAAGTGATGCCTTTTAGGTTGAAGAATGCAAGAGCCACTTATCATAGGATGGCGACCGCCTTGCTGCATGACATGATCCATAAGGAGGTAGAAATACATGTGGATGATATGATGGTGAAGTCTGCAACCAAAGAAGGGCATTTTCAGGCGCTAGACAAGTTTCTAGTAAGAGTAGAAAAGTATAATCTCATACTAAACCCAAAAAAGTGTATTTTTAGGGTTACACCTGGGAAATTGTTGGGACACATTGTCAGCCAGAAAGGAATAAAGGTAGATCCAGATAAGATCAGAGCAATCAGGGATATGCCTACACCAAAGAATGAAAAAGACGTCTGAGGGTTCCCTGGGCGTTTACATTATATCAGCAGATTTATAGCCAAATTGACAGCCATATGCAATCCCATCTTTAGACTTTTAAAGAAAGATCAGCCTATTGTAAGGGATGAAAGGTGTCAATAAGCCTTTGAAACTATCAAGGATTATCTGACGAATCCTCATGTTTTACAACCGCTAAGACCTGGTAAAGCCTTGATCCTGTATCTGGCAATTGAGAAAGTCATAATAGGGGCAATGTTGGCATAAGAAGGTGATAATAAAGTAGAGCATGGTGTGTATTACTTGAGTAAAAAGCTTTTGCCTTATGAAACTACTTATATCCTAGTAGAGAAAACATGCCAGCAATGATTTGGGCAATGAAAAAACTCCGACACTATTTTTAGTCTTACAAAGTGCAGGCAGTTTCTAAACATGATCCCCCCAGGTATCTCAAACATGCCACGTCTCTTATAGAAAAAATAGCTAGGTGGCTCGATCTACTCACAAAGTTTGACATAGAGTATATAGCCAAAAGGACAGTGAAGGGAAGAGTGGTAGCAGACTTCTTGGCATAGAGCCCAATGGATGAAGACCAAGAATGGAAGTTGGAGTTTCCTGACGAACATCTAGGGGTGATAGAGATACAAGGTTAGGAAATGTACTTTAATGGAGCTATTAACAATAAAGGGGCAGGAATATGTGTGATTTTGGTTATGCCAAAGGAAGAAATGATCCCGATGGCAAAAAGACTTGAGTTTGAAGCAACTAATAACCAAGCAGAATACAAGGCCTGCATTTTTGGTCTAGAGGCATTGTGCAATATGGGGGCAGAGGATGTTACTATCTATGAGGATTCCATGTTAGTCATAAATCAAGTCACCAAAGAATAGGAGATAAAGGAAGACAGATTGTGTCTGTATTATGAACACTTTGCCACTATCTTGTGCTCATTTACTCAATGTAAGTTTGTCCACTTACTGAGGGAAGGAAACCAGGTAGCTGATGCCTTAGCCACACTGGCCTGCATGTGGGAAAGTGGGAAACAACCAGAAGTCAGGCCCTTAATTCTTACAAAATCTCAAGTCCCCTATTACAAGGAGGTGAGGGTGATGCCAGTTGATGCTATTGAGAAACCTTGGTTCTATGATTTATAAAGGTATCTAGAAATTGGACAGTTTTTGAATGATGCTGATAGGAAAGAAAGGATATCCCTGCATATGTTGTCTCGACAGTTCATAAGTCACAATAAGATCCTATACAAAAGAATGCCAACCTGGGTACACCCCAGATGTGTTGATAAGGACGAATCCTGAAGGCTTATGGAAGAAATTCATGAAGGGATATACGGGCCACACATGAATGGGATAGTCTTGGTAAAGAAAATAGCCTGTTAGGGATACTTTTGGCTCACCATGGAGGTAGATTGTGTTAGATTTATGAAGAAATGTCATAATTGCCAAACTTATAGTGATGTTAGCCACTACCATCTATGGAGCTTCAGGGAATGACTTCTCCTTGGCCATTTGCTATATGGGGGATTGACATCATAGGAGAGGTTAGGCCAAGAGTGACTAATGGTCATCGATTTATTATTATGGCTATCGACTATTTCTCTAAGTGGGTTGAGGCTGAATCTTATACTACTATCGAATCAAAACAAATGACGAGGTTCATCGAGAAAAACATAATCCATATATATGGTTTGCTGCACCACATAGTTATAGACAATGGCGTTCAATTTCAAGCAGAAATAGCTATGCTACTGAAAGACTATAAGATTGAGCACCACAGGTCATCTCCATATAGGCCACAGGCAAATGGGGCAGTAAAAGCAGCCAATAAGAATATGAAAAAGATCTTGGCCAAGATGTTGGAAAATTACCGAGATTGGGCAAAATACTTACAATTCGCATTGTGGGGGTACCGAACCACTACTAAAACTTCAACAAGGGTCACTCCATACTCTTTAGTTTATGGGTGTGAAGCCATTTTGTAAGTAAAGGTTGAGATAAGGTCATTGAGAGTCCTTTTAGAATCTAAACTCCTTGAGTATCAATGGGTCACAAGTCAATTGGCTCAGTTGACATTGTTGGATGAAAAGAGGATGAAAGCTATGTATCATTCTCAACTGTATTAGAAAATAATAGCTCGTGCCTATAATAAGAAGATTAAGCCAAGAAAGATTCGAGAAGGGGATTTGGTGTTGAAACTTATAAAATCAGTCATGACCAACCCTCGGGGGAAATTTAAGCCCAACTAGGAGGGACCGTATTTGGTAAAGAAGTTATTTTAGAAAGGCACCGCCATTTTGTCTGACATGGAGGGAAATGAGTTCAAGGAGCCTATCAACGTAGATAAACTAAAAAAAAAACTTTCTGTGAAAAGTCTCACTAGGGAGAAAACCTCGTAAAGAGGCTGTCTAGGCAAAAGGTAGAGACTAAAAAAAAGAAAGAAAAAAGGTCCTGTTGGATTGAAAACCTCACAAAGAGGCAGTCCGAGAAAAAATTTAGGACATGTAAAAGAAGAGAGAGAGATACAAAATGGTTAATTGAAAAACTTGCAAGGGCAAGCCAACTAATAACATGAGATGTATCAAAAGCAAAATGTATATACGTTTTATGCTTAAATTAAATGGAATGAATTGCTTCAATTATTGTTAAATATTGCATGATATGTCTATTGCAAGTCGTTTAACTAATAAAGAGGAAAATTACATCTAACAAAAAGGGAAATGATGACTTAATTTCATGAGCTAATTTTGTTTTCTTCTCTTTTATTGTTTACCCTGAAAGCTCAACATTTATAACTCTCTTATACCTTTGTATTTAATAAATTCATCTCTTTCTATCTGTTGCAAACAAACCCATGCTTTGTAATTATCATTGGTAGTCTGATCTTCATCGTAGCTTAAATTTCTTTCAATGACTCTTCAAGGCCAAGTTATCACCAAGTGGTCTAGGAAGTTTTGAGAAAGGGGCCCTAGTTCAAACTCATGAACTAGCTCCACAATCAGTTGTTTGTGACCATATTGGCGATAAAAATAGACTGGATTGTAAAATGTGGCAAAACGAAGACCAATAATCAAGATGCAATATGTGTAGGACCAAATGTTTACATGCTACAATCCCCACCAGGGGCACATCCAGTGGATTAGAGTATCAGGGAATGTTGATAGCTAACTGTGGATATCTGCGAGAATGGGATGTAGCTTCCTTATTCGGTAATGTTTGGCTTTGTAACATCTAATGTCTTGAGGAGGTTAAAGCAAACCCAAATTTTCATAAAACCACATCTGCAGGTTTGAAAATGGTCAGATGTAAATAATAGGGCAGTTGGAAGTTAGGGATGGACAACGGGGAACTTACCTCAAATAAGAATGGGCTTCCTAAGAATCGTCGTGTTTTTATGAAGTTATCCAATCCAATGATAGTTTTTGTTAAGATGAGGGGGAAGGGATTGAACCTTGTTTCCACCTAATCGAGAATGGAAAGGACCTTTGAATCACGGTGTCCGAAGGGAGAAACCAGCAGAAATTAAGCATACAAGTAGAGAGCCATCATGCAGGGCCAATAAGTTTCTTCTTTGTCTACACCCATGGTGACCTCGAGGAAGGACTCTAGTATGATTTTTGAATCGAGGATGCAGTGAAAAGAGAACCAGGGTGGAAGGTTGAGCATACACACCATTTGGTGCTGAATGGAGTGAGGATTCAGGTTTTCAAGGTTAGGAACCACAAGTCAGCAAGTAGAATCCGTGTGGTGACCGAGAATTGCTTCGAATTCCTCTGGCAGAGGACATATTTCTACTGTATTGAACCAAAAAACATGTTTGTGGGGATCCCAAAATTGAACCATGGCATGGAGGAAAGGGAAATTGATCCTCCTACCATAGAGTGATTTGAAGACCAAAAGGTGAAAAGGCTCTAACCTAGTCCAAGATTTATTGTCCAAACCTTTCAAGATCGATTATAGTAGCCTCAGACTCCATTCTATCATGATTATGGCTTTTCAAAGGTGCCTAGAGAGAGAAACAGGAGGTTAGGGACGAAGGGAACTCGGGAAGTAGGCTGAACAAAAGGATGTGAATTTTTAAAGGGGCAGGATCGCCTACTGCTGAGGTGATCACCTCATCGATGAGGCGCCGCCTCAACAGCATGGGGCAATCGCATCTTCATCAGAAGTCAATGAGGTGATCGCCTTATCATCAATGTTGGTTGTTATGTTTCTTCGAATTATGCAATCTCGACATGTGCAAATCAGAATGTAATGGGGCAGACACATATGTAATCATTGAAACTAGTTCGTATGTAAAAAATAAAAATAATTTAATTTAATTAAGGAGATGATGAGTTCTATAAAAAATCTGTCAATAAATTATATATATGTGTGTGTGTGTGTGTGTGTGTGTGTTCATTTTTCAAAGACTGCATGAGTGTTGACCCTGGAACATCAAGCGTCTAATCTGGTACCCTTAGGGTCATCCCCTCCTCCAACAGCATTGCCACTCCTATCTTCATCCTCATTGTCCTCATTGATCTAAAAGACATCAATCTGACGCTTGAGAGTGGTGATCCTTACCCTGCTAGCCTCATCCCAATCTTGTCTAGATAAATCACAGGTTAGTAAACCATGCGAGCATGCATACATGTAGGAATTAAAGAGATTCTTACCCCCTACTACTAGGTGATCTCTAACATGTAGTCTCTCTGAGCCTCTATCATACGGTACATATATAGGCCTTGCTCCAGAGGAATCTACATTATTAAAATGAATGTTAAAACTAACGGTTGGTTTGAGAATCATAATGAAAGCAGGTTAGGAAAAAAATGCTTACATGAGTAGCACCACCAGGGGTGCATATAGGAGTCCGGTCCTCGGCTAAGGTTAAGAACTGATGGGACAACTCTCCAGGAGGAACCCAACATCGGGCTAAAAGGTCAGGGACATGAATAAAGCTGCCTAGGATAAACTCAAAACTAGGGGCAGTGGTCGGCCTGACCTGCTCACCAGTCACAGAAGTCTCCTCCCTACCTGGATCTAGTCATCGCCTTAGGGGCTCTCTTTCTCACACTCAGGATGTAACTGGGGCCACAGGCCTAATGGGTGCAGCCTAAAGGCAAGACAAGAGAAACATATGAGAACGCAATCAATTCTCAAGGTGAGGAAAGCTTATAGGGATATAACTGAGAGGTAGAAGCGACATGGAAAGGAACTATCAACAGAAGGTGGGTTCGAACGAACTTCGCATATTGGCTCTTCACATGAACCATATGATCTACAACTGGTGAGCCTGTAATAGCCTGGGCAAGGTTTTCATCCTCTAGCTAGTGAGCCCAAAGCATGCTGTCAGGAGGAGACCTAGGAACCCGCCTCGCTCTAACGCCTACCCTCCAGTTCAAGACCTGCTCGCCCAGATACCAAGATCGATATATAGGACTGCAGAGAAGTACTCTCTTTTGGGCTAGGGGCCTAGAGTGAGTCATCTCAATAGTCTAGCTATCCTCAGGCCCCCATAAGTCATTTTGAATCTGCAAAAGTGGAGATGTTAATAGGTAAGTAAATTGAATATGCATAATTTACTAATAAGAAAGGTTGTGTTTTATAGGTACCGCGTCCTGTGTTAGAGAGTTCAAGTGCTGTCTGTGGATATGAACTCGTGCGAGATGCCTCTTTACAATGCGACTGGCACCCCATTTGCCAAGGGCTGGGAAGTGATCCCCCACTAATGTCATGCCCATAAGCAGCTCTAGTTCCAAAGCCTAGACCTAAGGAAAAGAAGATGAGAGAAACTGAGAAACTAATATAAACAAGCGAAGGTTAGAACAAGATAAGGAAACGAAGGATCGCGACTTACCAAAACAGCATGCCAGAAGTTGCAAAATCTCCTGGCCCCTCAAACCACCTCGTCCATACTTCAGTATAAATACGCCAAAGCGTAGCTACCCCAGTTGAATGTAGGTACCTAATCGAGGTCTCAAAGAGCTGGCAAGAACATCAGGTCGATAGAAATGGCGGTCTCAGCAAAGAAGGTGGTGCCGAGCAAGTAGAGAAAGAAGGCCCTCATCACCTGATCAACCTCACAAGGAGTGATCATTGCCACAGCTCACTCTCGGGTGTAAAAGCTCTTGATCGAGTCCAGCTTGAGTGTATGTGTCCCCTTCATGTCGGGAGTCACACCCAAAAGTCATTCGATATACGCAGCCTTATCTGGAGACAGCTAGTGTAGGCTCGCGTCGAAAGGGATGGGGTCTCCAGCACAAGCAATCCCTATGATGGCAGCGAATGACACTAGGTCCAAAGTAAGCTCACCGAATGGGAGATGGAAAGTGTGAGTCATGTCAAACCACCTCTCCATCAAAGCATGCAGTGGCTAATAATTTGTGCGTCCCTGCTCAGAAGGAAGCAAGAGTACGAAGTCCTCGAATTTAGTCTCCTGAATCTGATCCCTCTGGTCACCAGTCAACTTGTCGTAGAAAACTCGAGCTCCATAGAAATTCATGACGCCCTTAAATGTCTGAGCATCATACTGCAAGCAAAGAAATAGGGAAGTGAAATTTATATGTTTTATGGTCTCATAAAAGTTTAGAATAAATAAGCACGTAAATAACGCAGGTCACCCTGTTGATAAAGCGATCGCCTCATTAATGAGACGATCGCCTCTGCGAAACACAGACAGTGATGGTTCTTAATTTTTGGTAATTAAAATGGCAAATTTCATGTTTTTTTAATCAAATAATGCTCTAGAATGATAAATACGCAAGAATAATCACTGACCTAATATGATTTTGCAGGAAAATTTAGAGCACTAACCTCTCTAGATGCAGACGAACAGATATGGGACCCTAGATCTACCAGGAGGGGAATTGAGCCTCCTCGTGTCAAGCCTAGACTCCTAGAAGCACTAACAAAAGGTGGAATGTGATCCCACTCAGGCACAGGAGGTGTTCTCTCGTTCTCCATTATCTATGAAAAGAAAAGAGGTACAAAAAGTGCAGAAAGTGCAAGGGAAAAAGAGAGAAGAAAAGAGAAAAGTGACAAAGGTGAAAGGGGAGGAGGATAAGAAAGAGGTTACTTTTTATAGTGGATAGAAGTTTAGGGTTTTTCAAAAAAAAAAAAAGGAGGAGGGTTATTATCATATGCTAAGAAGATAAAATTCAGGGATAGAGGTTGTCTAAATAAAGTTTCAAAAAGAGTAGGCCAGGAAAACCCACATCGCAGTAGGAAAGGGCTATTCGGGTTTGAATCCCTGAAGCTCAAAGACAAGGTTGTTCGGGTTTGAATCCCCAAAGCTCAAGGACAGGGTTATTCGGGTTTAAATCCCTAAGGCTCAAAGATAGGACTGTTCGGGTTTAAATCCCCAAAGCTCAAAGAAAGGGTTATTCGAGTTTAAATCCCTGAAGCTCAAGGATAGAGCTGTTCAAGTTTGAATCCTCGAAGCTCAAAGATCGAGACAACTATTCGAGTAGTATCCCTAAAGTTAAGAGTAAACGATAAATGAGCCAGGAAAACTTATAAGTCTACATCCCTGGAGAAGTGATAATTGGACTAGGAAAATCCAAAAACCACATCTCCAATGTTGATCAAGCCAGAAAAACTCGAGAATCAAGTTTCATTATAGTGATGATCGGGCCAGGAAAACCCGTGAATCATGTTTTAGGTGTAGTGATGATTGGGCCAGGAAAACCCGAGAATCATGTTTCAAGTGACTAATGGTTAGGCCAGGAAAACCCATAAGTCTATGTCTCTAACAAGATAGTTATCAGGCTAGGAAAACCCGAGGTTAACAATCTTTGATTACCTTTATCAAATATTAATGAGTGACTGATTGGGCCAGGAAAACCCGAGGATCATGATCACGTTTCAGAATGAAGGATTCATCTCTCAAGTGAGACCCAAGAGTCAGGTATGTTATTCATTTTATTGTTTTTCTTTTCATATTGAAAAAGTAATAAGAATGAGGGGTGTTGAAATGTTAAAATAAAAAAATTAACATTATACATTATAATGATTTATACCATATCAATACTCTAATAAATTAATATTCTAATAAAATAGAATATAATGATATTAATATTATTATATAAATAATAATATAAATAATATAATTATAATAAATAATATAATTATAATAATATAAATAATATAATGAAATATTAATAAATATTAATTAATTAATTAATATTAATAATATTAAATAATATAATTAAATTTTTTTGTTATTGTGAATGTGATTTTTTGAAAAATGGTCATGGCATGCATTTGATTTTTCAAAAAATCAGGGGGCAAACTATAGACACCCGATTCGGTCGGCCTGTGTTAGGGAATGAATTAGAGATGCTTGGTTTGACCGACCCGTTATCAAGCCCAATGATAAGAATGTGAAACTTAGACATAAGAATGAAACCTGAATCTCTAATGGAAAGTGGACTTAAAAACTTAAAGCTTAAAAAGCCCAAAAATTAACCTAATTGTTTAGAATCAGCCCAAGCCCGCCTGGCCCAATGCAAGCCAGGGCCAAAGGGGCGTCACCTTAATGCAATGAGGTGATCGCCTCTTTGGCAGCTACCAATGAGGCGATCACCTCATCAAAGAGGCACTGCCTCTATAGCAGACCACTTGCAGCTGCACTTAATGCATATACAACCATGGTGGCCAAGTGGTGTGGGCCCCATACCCCAGACCTAATTTTGCATGAGGAAGAGATTTTTTAGGAAGAGAAAAAGGTTATGGAGGCTCATAATGAGCTAGAGGGCTTAGGGGCATGGGGAAGCTAGGGAATAAAAGAAAATGAAAGGAAAAAAATAAGGGGGGGAGCTCTGAAAAAAAAAAGAGAAGGAAGCAAAGAAAAATGTCCTTAAGAAAAAGGGTAGATTCAAGCTAAAGGAAGTCCACATTTCCTAGGGGAAGAAGGAGGAAGCTTGTGTCAAGGTAGAAATCACATCTTAGTGAGGATTACAATCAAGGATACATCTCTGAGGGCCTCTCATTTTTGGTAAAAACTTGCACTTAAACTCAACATATTCATCATTTTATGTGTTTTTTGCTTGTGTGTAACTAAGTTGTTAGTATGCTTTAGATATTTTTTTAATTATTTTGCTTAATATCTCATTTAATTGATGTGATCCTTTAGAATATTGCATGTAGTTATGATTTGGTACCTGTTGAACGTATATATGCATGTATCGTTTGCTTAAAGTAGAAGTCTAATCATTTTGAGAGTCAAATCAACCTGCCAATGAGGCGATGTCTTATTTTACATAGTGTGCCATCATCCCTAACCTCAAGCTCCCGACATCCCTCTTCCCCAATCCATTGTGCAACGTCGGCCACCTACTATCACTGCGCTTCCCGGCGTGCCACCTCCTTCCTCCAGTAGCTCCGCCGCTTGCTGACGTCCCCTCTGGCGCCGATGAAGTGGAAGTTGGTGTTTTAGCCGAAAGTTGGCCTCTTCTTCCTCTCTCATGATTCCGGCCACCATTTTGAGCCCCACCGGTCTCTATCTCTTCCTTGAGCTCCGGTGAGTGCATTTCCAAGTTTTGTTTCACTTGAAATGGTCTAGATTTCCCTAGGTTTCGATTTTACATTTTTGGCCATTTAGGGTTTTCAATTTTTTTGAGCTTCAATTTGAACGATTCATTAATCTTCCTTCACAAACATTGACCCTAGTAGCTTAATCTAGCTCTGTGAATTTTTTTGGAATTTTTGGAAATTATTTTGATTTTTTTGAATTTTTTATTATTTTATTAATATTTTCTAATTTTGGAAAATTAAGTAATTAAATAAATTATGAAATTGTGTTTTATGGTGTTTATAGGTGTTGAAATGCATTTTAGAAATTTATTTTTAATTTTTGAGAATTTTATATATTTATTTTGAATTTATTTAGTTTATGTAATTTTTGGAAAATTAGGTTAATTATGTGTTTTATTGAAATTAATTTGTTAATTGAGTATATTTATTGATATTATTAAATTATATGTTGAGAAATTAATTTTTGAGTAATTATACTATTTTTGGTGAATTTTTGAACATTTATAGTGAATTTATATAACTAGGGGTATTTTGGTAATTTGACACTAAATTGGCTAAAAATATAATTAAATTAGTTTTACTAGTTATTTAAGGTATAATAATGATTTCTACAAATTATTTAGTATTTTTTAACTAATTAAAACTATTTTTCGTAAATTATTTTCAAATTATATATAATATACGATTTTTCTAAATAAATGAGTTTTATTGATTTTTAATAGGTTTTAGGGTTAATTATGTAATTTGGATTTATAAAATGTAATTTGGTCAATTTTTATGAATTTATTGAGAATTACCAATTTTTTTAATAATATTTTATTAAAATTAGGGTTTTTATGCATTTATCGGTAAAATAAATATTTTTAGCATTTGAATAACTAAATTGCTATATTTTGAGTATTGAAGGGCATTTTTGGTATTTTTCATGTGATCAGTATTATTTCGTGAATTGTGAACCTCGATCAGTGAAATTGTAGTTTGGAGTCCGACCGAGGGGTTGTAAATTGTGTTTATTCTTGAAGTGTGTTTCTTTGCAGGACCGGCTCTACTCTTTAAGTAGAGAGATGTCTGTTTTACAGGGGAGGTTCTACCAAATTTTCTGTAGAATTCTCATAAAACGTGATGTCCGATCGAATTTATTCTAATTCTGTGTCTAAGATTCAAGAGCCGATAAAACCATTTTTGAGCATTCTTTACGAGTGTACTTGGGAAGACTCTGCACATGATTCCATCATTTACATTCTAGAGCAGCATCTTTGTCCGGAACACTGATATATGACTAATGGGGTCTCCCGTCCCATTGTACTGATCAAGTTGCGAGATTCTGAACTTACTAGGAATCTCTGTTTGAATTATTCTGCTGACAAACGGAGTTATGCTATCCATAACTCATTCCTCTTCCTTTTTAGGTTTGGTCCAGGCTTTGCACATTGCTTCCTCAACCTTCTGCGCTAATTTTGAATCATCAAGGGCCAAAATAGTTGAACTGCACTCCCCTTCTTATGCTTTACCCTTCCTATGCTCGTCCCTGGGGCTTGTTGGGGTGTTGCGTTATCATCATTTTGAGGTGGCTCAGCCTGCCCGCCCTGTATTATAGCATTCAGCTATTGTTGCATCAAAGCTATCTGCACCTGAATATTTTTTATCATGGCTTCCCTGCTAGTTTAATCAAGGCTGAGTGTTTGGGCCACAGTGTTTAGGTTTGGAGTGGTTATCGCTGGCATTTCTGGTAGACTCGGAAAAGGTATTGAAGGTATTGATCGATGGTGTTGTAATGAAGCATAATACAGGAAGTCTGTGCCCAAGGACGAGTATCTTGGGGTGTTCTCCGGAAGTGAACGTACATGTTCGGATGAGGCTCCAACATGCTGCAAGGTGGGTGGTAGTATCATTGCTGGGAGGGGGTCTAAAAGGTTAGTTGAAAGGATAGGTGCAGAAGGGTTGGTGCCGGCTTCAGGAATTTGGGCTGGTGGTCGGCTAGAAGTCATAGTGAAGGTGTCTTTAGCTTAGCAAGTAAATGAATGGCTTTTCCCAAGGAGTTCCCATAGATGGCGCCACTTGATAACTGGTATCCGGAACTCTTGGGCTAGGCATCCTGCAAAGCACGAACATACGGCAAGGTGAGAGGTGGGGAGGATCCCCACAAACACTCCGATACCTAAGTTAGAGAATAGAAGCAAGGGGAATGTAAGATAACTTGACTGTGTAAAAATGAGATGTCCCCTTGTAAGGGATGTAGGGCTATATATATAGTGATACTCAAACCTAGATAGAGTCGGATTCCGTGTGGGATAGTGAATCATAATCTTAGTAGGAGAGTATTTCTTCTTTGGTTAGAATTTCTCTTTGAGGTAGTTTCTATTCTGGACAGATCTATCTTCTCCCTGATCCAAGTGTTCCTATTTAGGGGATAAATGATCCATAATTAGGCGGGAACATTTTAAATAGTATCAATAGTTAAATTTGTAATACATACAGCCATTTTATTGATCCAAGTGTAAAATATTCAGCGACTCATTCCACCAAATGAGTGCAACTGTAAGCAAAAATCTTTCCAATGAAATATGTGATGCTTTCTATAGTAACTTCTAATTTTCTTTAAATCCAGCTATATATGCATCAAGTTATGATATGCAGTAGTGATGGAACTTACATCAATTCGGAGGTAATTTTGTTCTGAATGAAGGGCTTGAAAAACTACAGAATTGTGATAATCAACCATATCACCACTAGCTTTAAAGGAGTGCCTCCCTGGTAATAAAACCAGCTTATAACTCCCCATTTTGAAGCTAGTTTAGCATTGTACTTTCCTCCATCAGTCTTGGAACCTGTCCCCAAAGATATCACAAGAAAACGGTCGTAATCCATAGGGAAGAAATCTGGGTTTTTCTTCATAGTCTGCTTCGTCACTTCACTTATGGCTACCAAAGTCTGCATCAAATGGGCACGTATATGATTATCTAATAAGTTAACTTTTTATATATTTCAACCTTATAAACTTGAAATTTTCTTTTTGGAGAGGTTCTTACAGGGTTATTAGCGGCCATTCCACCATCAATAGCGTTAAATTCTTCCAATTTCCCATCAGAATCTTGATTCTTGAAGGAATAAGCAGGGAAGAAGGTTGGAGCTGCAGATGTAGCTATGCATATGTATGAGAGTAGAGCATCCAGAACTGGGTGGGCTCTCACCTAAAGAAATTGAAACATTTTACCAAGAAGCTTTGGCTTATAATAAGTAGTACTAGAGTCATCTCAGAGAACATCTGTTGAAGTAAATGATAAAACATTTAAATGTTCATAATAAAAGTTTTGAATTCTAGTCTTATGTATGGAAAATAGGCATTGAAAGAATTTTTCTTTATAACAAGATTCAGCCAACTCGATCCTAATTTATTGGAACTTTTACAACTATTGAATGCAAGCATTTAACTAAAGAAACATAAATTGAATTTTTTTTTTTTTTTTTTAAGTTCAGAAGTACACAAAAAAAAAAAAAAAAAAAAAAAAAAAAAAAAAAGGAGATATTAATGGTTAATGACCTGGTATGAAGAGAAGATAACTGGCTGCAATTTCTTGATGTCAAAAGCAGGGATAATATACTTCTTATTAGCTTATACTCCCCATTATACTTTGGTCCAGTTAATGCTCTCCATAGATCTATTATGCAAGCAAAAATCCCCCTGCATATTAATAACTCAATAAGCAACAAGTTAAAACAACATTAATCAATAAGTTCCTTGAAATAATTAACATATACACATATTTATCAGTACTTTGTTTGTGGAAAGATTTTAGGGCCATGTTCAATGTAAAAAGAACTGTATCTTTGGCAGCATATAGAGGACGGTCCTCTCCATTTGGAGCAGTTAGCATGGTGGCTATTAGACCACCAGTACTTGTTCCGGAAATTACATCAAAATAATCTGCTAGCGTTGCTTCCTCTCCATCAAGCTCCTGCAACACAATGTAGAAACTATAAATTTTGGCTAAAAAGTATCGCTGTGAAATTATATGTTCAAACTCGAACCGGAGAGCCTTATTTAACTAAAAATGAAAAAAAAAAAAAAAAGACTATCAACTCTATAATGATGATTTATGAAAAAGGAAATGGTATTACCTGAAGCTTCGATTCAAGATAATCAAGAATAACTCCTGGAATGATACCTCTTATCCCTCCACCATCAATACTAAGAATAGTGATTAGGTTACCATATGTTGGGGGTTGAATTTTGCAACTTGGCTTCCTATACATTGTTGAGCTATTGAAGCTACGGACAGAACAATCAGAAGTGAACAAAAATGAAGATTGATCGAAATCTTTGTTAGCTGGTTTTGGTTTTCACTAAACAAAAGCTTATTATATAAAGAATTTTGCAAAGCATCAAACCAGACTTGGTCATTCATTTCTTTAATTAATAGATTGCTAGAAGAAAATGTATTTGTCTAACCTATATATGTTCCAATTGCAAGATGTGATTTCACATAGGTTGCATATATAGAAATAATTAATATATATTTATTGGGACCAAGTGTTATAATGAACCAGTACACAATCCAAGAGAGTAAAGCTTTTCTATCACCTTTTTTCATAATCTTGGAGAACAATTTAATATTTATAGATATTTCCTTGAAGGACAAGTAAAATAACCAAAATTTTCCCCTACTCGTATAGCAGGTTTTTTTTTCATTATAATTAGGGAAAATGGTCCTATTTATCTTTAACTATAGGAAAGGTCGGCTTAAAATTGCTTGAAGCTTTAGGTAATTATTTTTTAAAAAAAATATCAAATTATTAATTTAATAATTTTTAAATATTAATTGTTTTTAAAATAAAACAGTGTTAAAATTCAACAAATTAAAAAATAATTTAGTATTAATATATATTAAATTTTTGTGAAACTTTTTGATTGAAAATCAAAAGATAGGAAAATTGAAAATTAAAAAAATTATTTAATAAATTATTTGTCCAAAAAAATTGAAAGATAAGGTGGTATAACTAAGAAAAATAAGAGATAAAAAATTTAAATATATAATATTTGTATTTTTACAAAATCATTTAAGAATATTTTATTTAAATTAATGAATATAATTAATAAAATTATGATAAAAAAAATTCTATTAAAATTGTCACTTTATTGCTTCACTTATACTTTTCTTTTCTCACTGTTATATAAAATTTATTTCAAATATTAAATAATATTTATTTGTAAAATAAAATGATTGATTTTTTACAAAATATAATAAATTAAAATTTATTTTAACATATTTAGATAAAATTTATAAAATAATAATTTAAAATTATATATATAAGGCCCCATTCATGGGGCTCTATTTTTTTAGAAAGTAGAATAAAATTGAAAAGTTAACTGTCTATAGTTAGGATAAATGTAATATAAAGTAAAAAAGTAGATTATAAGATTTGTTTAATTTAATTTAGTAATGAAGCATTAATATTATCTACAAATTAAATCATTATAACGAGCAATAGAAAAAAAAAACTATCCTAAGTGGATTTAGATTAACTTATTGTTAATCTTTGTTTTACTCAAACTATAAATAATATATATATATTAAAATTATTTTAAAATGATGAATTAAATAATTTTAATAAAGTATAAATTAATCAAATAATTTATAAAGGTGAGAATTTAAAAATTTATCGTAATAATTTTATTTGGTTATTTTTTTATTAAGAGTATAGATTTTAATAATAAGAATAAGAATAATAATAAATGAATAAATAAAACAAAAGAAAAATAAAAACAAAAATGGTTAGGGTTACAGATTTTTTATTTGTTATGTTTTTTTTTTTAAAGAATTGTTTGTTATGTTAAATAGAAGAGGAAATGAAGTTTTTAGTTAAATAAAATATATAAAGATGTTTTTTTTTTTTTGAACGATATATAAAGATGTTTTAGGTTAAATAGAAGATACATTCTTTGATGCAATAGAAAATTGATGTTTTACGTTGAATAGAAGATATATTCTTTCATGCAATAGAAAATTGATGTTTTAGATGTAACAAGATTAGAGTCTTTTAGATGAAACAGAAAATGAATATTTTAAAATAAGAAATTTTTATTAAATTTTGAGTCTAATAATTTTGGAGTTCAACATTTAATATATGTACGTGTGTATGTGTGTGTATATATATATAGGTAACTAGTGTTCTTGGTGTACAATCCTTGTCAAGTTCTTAATTAAGATTTTCTTTAGGAGTTTGCTTGAATTGATGAAATGAGTGTCTGTAATATACTACTTGGTCAGAGGTGGTAGTAGTTTCTTCTAAATTCTCATCCACCACTCCTTTTTCATCCTGTCACTTTACTCATTGATAATAAGAGATAAAGTATTGACATGTATAATTTCACAAATCTTGCAATCAATCTTAGTTTATTAATTGATCTTTTTATGTTAATTAGCAAGAAATTACCATGAGCTACTACTAGCAATCCCCCACTAGTTCAATGGCTGAGCCACCATCTACATGATATTAGAGCTAAACTTGTATAGTGGATGAAAAACTCCATTAATGATACCAAAATATTAGTCTTCAACTTTCAGCTTTAACTTAATTACTCACCTAAGTATAATAGCCTGAATTAATATTGTGTTATATTATCCAGTCTGGAGCTCGGTCAATTGAGTATTTGTGCAAGTTTTACGTTCAAATGCAATATATATATATATATATATGTCATGAGCTGTTGTACGACAAAAACAAAATTATTTTTATTCTCAGATTTTTTGGTGTATTGTACAGTAAAAAGGGCAAAAAAATAATAATTTTACGACTCGCAAAGCACTATTTATATCATGAACCCCGCAACACCAAATGGTATCTGATGTAATACACATATAATATGGACTAATTTTTTTCTTCCAATACAATGCTTAAATTTAATTAAAAAAAATTATAAGTCTAATTTTTTACCTCTACTATAAGTTATTTCTTTAAATATAATTAAATTTCAAATCCCCATGTATTTGGCTTTGCTTTGATTCAACAAGAGGCTTAATTAAACTGGCCAACACTCTTCCGCTGTAACAAAAAAACTGGCCAACGAGTTTTTTTTTTTTTTTGTCTTCCCATTATAAATAATATTAATTAGACACCTCATCCTTCACAACATATCTATAGAAGAAAATTTTTGCCCATTTGAGTTGATAATCTCATCATGACATCCCACCAAATCTATTATTTGGATTATTATGTTTTCTATGGAATCATCATTTTCATTCCTCAATATATAGTTGAGACTTAACAAGTTTGAATTCTCAAACATTTTTTAATTGAGAAAAAATAAAATAATTTAATTACTAATCACGTGTGACGTGAAATAATTTAAAAAAATAAATAAATGCCTTTTGAAATAATATAAAAATCAAATTTTATAAGCCAATAACAGATTTACACTTCGTAAAATTATAAAAAAAAAATAATCATTAAATCATTTTATCACAAACAATAATCAAAATACTTTTAATTTATAATATTAATCTTTCTTATTTGCTTTTACGTATATACTCAAAATTTTGTCATAGCAATGAAAAGTGGAGCATTCGTCAATTTTATGAACTCATGTAAACATATTCTTATTCTATTTTTTACTTTATATATATATATATATATATATATATATATTTCATATTCCTATTTTTCTTTCAAATCATTCCAATTGATGCTTTGTGTTTTCAAGTTTTGCTAAATGTCAAGTTTTAATATAAGCCTGATTCAGAAAAATTACTTACCTCGTATTTGGTTCATGAAATAAAATATCTGTGAAATAGAATTGTAATTCTTAAGGAATATAATAGGTATTTCTAAAATAATTATTCCTAAATAATTATTATTCCATGATTTGGTTCATGACTTAGTGATAAGTAGATTTAAGCATAATGACATTAATATCTTTATTAATGAATTTTATTATTAGTATCAAAATTAAATAATCATACAATTTTAACATGTTTTACATAAAAAAAATAAATATATAATATATAAAAAAATTAGCTCGTATATTTTATTTCTCTAAAATAATATAAATACATAATAAATAAATAAATAATATTTTAAAATTTTTTATCATAAAAATACAAACATATAAAATAAATAAATTTTATATAATTTATGGTAATCAAACTTGAGTTAAATTAAATTTAAAGAAAAATATTGAAAAATCTGAATTAAATTATTCTAAAAAAAAAGAGAAAGCAAGAATATGAACATTATAAGAGTTTAAACATAAAAAAAAATGGGATAAAAGTGAAAATGGTCTAATTTAAGAGTAAAGAATACCTATTCTTTAGTTTTTGGAAGAATGATTATTCCTTAAAAATTGTACAATTGTTATTATATGAAATTGGTATTTCATAACAAAATTTGAACCAAAATAAAAAAAATAACTATTATTCTATTTCTTGTGGAATAGTTATTCTATTCTTGATTTATTTCGCAAACTAAATATAATGATTCAACTAAGTATCTCGGAATAGAAATAGTTGGTCTAATTAAGTTAAATGCTACGGATTTGTTATGCCACTGTATTTCAAATATTTTATATTTTGTCAGGAAAAAAATGAAATATACATTTTGTATGATAAATTTATTTTTTTAATTTAAATTATTGGTATTTAAAATTCATTAGATTAAAATAATTTAGTTTAAACTGGATACAATTATATAGATAGTAAAAAAAAATTAATAACTAATTTAATGGGACTGTATATATTATAACTTGGATATCACTTATGTAAAAATAGAATTTACCAACTGATTTCAATGATTGTTAACATGTAGTCCACTTAGAGGTGAGAATTTTTTTTTTTTTCTTTTTTTTTGGGTCAATAGAGATAGTAATTTAAGCTAATGTATTGATGATCATTGACCGGCATTAAGCAATTTCTTATTTTGAATTAGTAAATCCGTTTGAATTTAGGAGGCAAACTTTGCAGCAGATTGATTTTTTTTTTAGGCCAAATAAAACATAATATTAATATTAGTAAAATAAGCAAAGAGATACAAGGCCCCTAGAAACATTAGAGAACCATTAAGAAGGTAGCCTATTACACAAGCAAGTTTTTGCAACCCAGTCTGCTACCTTATTACTAGTTCTATTTATCCACTTAAAAAGAAACATTTACAAAACTTTGCATGCTATTTATTTCCACCCAATGAATCCAATCTTGAGATAACTTATGTAGTGAAACCTTAGCAAAGTAACCTACGAGTAACCCAAATGGTAAAAGGTGTGAATATCCAATTAACGAAATCAGGAATAAAAAAAAAACTCTATATATATATTTTTATTTAAAATTGATCACCTCAATAACGATTTAATTGTAAATAATTTGTATATATATATTATTATTATTATTATTATTACTCAAAAGACTTTTATATTACTAGAATCGAACTTGAAACCTTTATATTTTAAGATCTTAATTTAGGTTATTTGATTTACATCTCATTAACTATAATATATGTATTTATACATGAATTATGTGTTACTAATCCAATAATTTGGTACGACATTCTAGTATTGTAGGCAAAAATGAAAGTGTGACACAATTCAAAGCCTTTGCTGATAAACGACATAACGTGACCTTGCATTGGAGTACTGTATTAATAACAATAAACCCACCCTGAACTTTGCTTATGGGCCAAAGAAACAATCTTTTCCTCTACGCATGCAAATCTCAGACCTTTTTCTCTTATAAATTTACTTCAGCTATGCAGTAACTCCATATCACTAACCCCAGGTCAGCAAATTTACCAACAAATCACAGTATCTGGGTCACATAAAGACCCCTTTACTCTCACCAAGCTTATCCAAATGATTGCGATGATTTGACCTCTGCTCAAAAACTGTTTGATAAAATGTCCCAACCTAATGTTTACGCTTCGACCGCGGTTTTTGGGTTTTACTTGAGGCATGGAATGTATGAAAACTGTGTGAAGAATTATGGGTTCATAAAATTTAGTGGAGTGTTGCCTGGTAACCATGTGTTTCCAAAAGTATTAAGAGCTTGTTGTCACGAATCGTTTGTCGTGACACGCAAAATTATACGAGATGTTTACTGATTATGCTTAATGTGAGATATGGGATAACGAAAAGGGTGTGAGTACATGTCGAATAGCCGTTCATTCCTTGAATGGACGTGCTGATTAGGCACCATACTGGTCAGAAGCTGTTCTCGCTCCCCTGATGAGTCCATGGGAAGACGAAATCAATGAGCATCAGAGATGAAAAAAGCTTAACCTCGGGTATATGGGAAGTCCGGAGTGCCGCACGGGAGAATGTCCCTACGCTAAAACTCTGAACCCGTAACATTGTGCTCAGTTGTTGTGGTTGGAAGGTGGGATTTGGATCCATAGAGATGCTATTGTTTGTGGGTTTGAAAGTAATTTGCAAGTTTGCAATTCATTGATTGATATGTATGTTAAATGTGGGAATGTTAGGAGTGCTAGGTTGGTCCTTGAGGAAATGGGTGAGAGGGATCTGCTGTCTTGGAACTCAATGATTTCAGGGTATGTATCTAATGAGTTGGTAGATTTTGCTGTGGAACTTTTAAGTTGTTTGAAATTTGATGGTTTGGAACCTGATGTTGTGACTTGGAATACCTTGCTGGATGCCTATTGTCGAATGGGTCGTTTTGATGAAGCTTGGAAAGTTTTTACACAGATTGATCAGCCTAATATCATCTCTTGGACCACTTTGATATCTGGTTATTCTAAGATTGAAGAGCACAAAATGCCATTGTGGGTATTCAAAAATATGGTTGCTGGAGGAGCTGTTTACCCTGATGTAGATTGTCTGTGTAGTGTCCTTATCTCATGCCGGCACCTTGGTTCTTTGAGAAACGGGAAAGAAATCCATGGTTATGGGATAAAAATGGATACTAACCCTACATTTTATAGTTCAATTAGTGCTGCTTTGATCACATTGTATGCCAAATGTGGTAGAATTCAGGATGCCAGAAAAGTGTTTGAACTGATGGACAAATCTGATGTTGTTACTTGGAATGCTATGATTCTTGGTTTTGTTGAACTAGAGTTGGGGAAACTGGCAATTGAATGTTTTAGTGAAATGCAAAGAATGGACATTAAGAATAATCAAACAACAATATCCACCATTTTACCAGTTTGCGGTTTACAATATGGGAACCAAATCCATGCCTATGTGAGAAAAAGCAGCAGTCTTAGTTCAGCTGTTGCAGTTTGGAATGCAGTGATACAAATGTATTGCTAGTGCGGATGCATTAGATCTGCATATTCTGTATTTTCTAGCATGGTCGTCAAAGATATAGTTTCATGGAACACAATGATTGGAGGATTTAGCATGCATGGGCATGGCCAGGCTGCAGTTGAACTTCTGAAAGAGATGATTCAATCAGGCCTTTGCCCCAATTCTATGACATTCACTTCTGTGTTATCAGCTTGTGGTCATTCAGGTCTTGTGACTGAGGGGCTTACACTATTCCACAGCATGAAAGAAGACTATGCTGTAGCACCTAGAATGGAACATTATTCTTGTATTGTTGACATGCTAGCACGTGCTGGTCAGTTTGCGGATGCTGTTAGTTTTATTCACAAAATGCCTATAGAACCCGATAAGTCCATTTGGGGAGCTCCACTAGCTGCATGCCGAGCGTATCAAAATGTTGACTTTGGAAAGCTTGCTGCTGAACAGCTAATCCGCTTGGAACCTGAATGTGCAGGCCATTATGTGACATTGTCAAATATATATGCCAGAGCTGGAAGATGGGAGGATGCAGTCAGGGTGAGAAAACAAATAGAAGGCAAAAAACTGGTCAAGCCTTTAGGGCAAAGTTTGATTGAAACTGGAAATTGAGATAATTCTCCAAGGCATTCGGTATGGCTCATGAAGTGAGGTATAGTACCAAATTGGTCGACAACGCAGGAAACCATTGGCTAGTTTTTTCAGATTTGAGAGATACATACATTTCAGAAAATCTGAAATGTTGAATCTACTACCAATAACTTTGCAAAATCAGTACTCAATCATGGACTCCCCATTTCCTTTACGGCTAAATTCTACTTATCCTTCCTCTTCAGTCTCCTAGTTTGCTTGTCCATTCATCATCAGGCTGTGGCGAGAGGCTAGTGATATTAACTATACTGTTGGTCTTCTTTGTCACTCTGTCTTTTATTATGGATGACCCCAGGTTCACAGGATTTTATTTCATTGCAAAGGCAGGTCCATTTCTATTTTCTGATGCTGTATTTATGCTTATTCTTTGTTTGATTATTGGGAAAATGCCGGAAAATTTATCAATGCTTGTTGCATTAGACCTGCATTTGCTATAAGAATTGAGACTAAATACAAGAGCATTATATTGTTCCTCTCCCCCTCTTCTGAGTTTTATGTAAAAACCAAACATGGGTATTTGTTTGTTATTGCAGTTCGATTTTGTTTTGTGTATACGTTCTAATTGAGACTTTTTTTATTCTTTTTATGCAGAAACGTATCCAGCTAATCGAGAGAAGTGCAAAAACTGCTGGAGATTCTGCAATTGAAACAGACACATGGACGAGACTTACATCTTGCGTCCTTAATGACTATCAGGTGTCAACTCCATTTCCTTGTATTCCATCAAAACAATGAATTAGATATTTTTCTAGTTTGTAGAGATTTTAGATGTTTTAGACTCTCTTGCTCATTGAGTTTCTGATTTCATCAATGTTCACAACGCAAACGACCTCTGAATTATTAAGATTCAATCATCTAAAGGCCTTAATTTCTTCAAGCAACTCTACTCTTTAAGCAGATCATGCTACCTGTTTAGTTTTCTTGAAAATAATGCATATTGATGCTTATGGGATGATTGTAGCACTGGCAGATCGCACTAGCCTAGAATTTCAGTTGTCGAAGGCAACAGAAACTATGCAACTAGAGGAAGAGCTAACGGAAGTAATGGAAGGCTTAGTAAGATGATCAAGATTAGAGTTATGGAGTTTCTTCTTCAAAGTATGCAGTAAGCAAAGAGTTCAATGCTGCTTCTACCAGCACAAATATGTGAAAGGGAACAATGGGTAATGCTGATACATAACAAGCTAAAGCTGATACATGGAGCTGCTCATAACAGTTTGTGAATTCTGCAACAAATCAAACTGAATACTCGCAGTTTCCTGTGGATTTAAGTTCTGAATGTCTCGGCATATATAAATTATATCATCCGACTGAAATAGAAATCAATGGAAATCCATGCACAAGTTTTTGCATATTCCAAAAATCATATGAACTCTAGTGTGATATCAAGGACCCTAGCACTTTTGGACTTCTGTAAAGGTTCATGGATTCATTGCTGCTTTTTCTGTAGTGGAACAACGCCATGAAGTTAGATATAGTTAGTGGATTAAGTCATTAAGAAGCTACCATAAACATAACAGTTTGAAGATTTTTGTAATAACCCGAATTTTTAATTATTAAATTAAATATGAATTTTAAAGTGTTAAATATTATTTTTATAGAATTATTGTTAAATAAGTATTTTAGTAAATTTATTAATTATTAAGAGTATATATATATGTATTAGAGGAGTTTTATTATTATTTTACATAAAAAATAAATATTCTTTTTCTTCTTCGTCTTCTTCTTCTTCCAATTCACCTGCCACTGCCAGCACTAGCCACCACCGCTAGACCGCCACCAGCTGAGCAGTCTTCCTTCCTCCGGTCAACCACTTTCCTTCCCTTTACCTTTATTTTTCCAGCAAACCAAACACATTCGAGGTCGCCGTCACTAGTTCCTATGTTGTTGGGCCTTATCGGTGGGTTCGTTAGACTCGCCTCCCTCTGGGCAACATTTCCTCTCAATCAATTTGCCCAATTAGCTTCGGCAACCACCTTAATTTGAAATAAAATGATTTCGGCCATTTTTGTTAATTCCTTCAAATTGAGTTAAGATTAGGCTTTGTTGCAGTAAAATTGGAGTTGAGATCTTTCATTTGGTATACTTTTCATAATTTTTTGGAAATTTCGGATTTTCGAATAACTCTTCTAGTGTCCAGGTTACTATTCCGAGCACATTTTATATTTTTATTAAATGTTATAAATTGTGTAGATTAAGCTTTGTAAGATAAGTTTTGTGAAATTCATTATAGAATTTAAGATATGAATTTTTGAAAATTTATGTTTAAAAATGTATTTTTAGAAAAATTATTAGAAATTAGTAGTTATTCAATTTTAATTACATTTATTGTTATTTATTCTATTTAAGACTAATTTTAAATAATAAAAGTATGAAAATAATTTTTATAATTAAGTTTCAATTTTTAAATAATTAGTAGTAATTTTGGAAAAATAAACGAATAATAAATTTATTTATTATTTTCAAACCTAAATGAGTCATTTATTTTTTTTTATGATATATTTGAGTGATTTAAATAGTTATTTATAATTAATGCTAATTTAATTGTAAAAATGGAAATTTGATTCTATTAACGAAATTTTATTTATGAACTAGAATTTTATTATTTATTTAGAAATAAATTTCCTTTATATTTTTATTTTATATAAATAAATTAAATTATATTAGTTAACTAAATTTTTATATATATTAATGATTTGAGAAAAATTATATTGTTTTTATTTGTGTTGTGGTGTTGGTTCTCGGTTGGGCATAAAGTGTAGTTTTGAGGCTCAACTCGAGATGTTGAGTTGTGGATAATTTTAAAGTATGATTTTGTGCACAAATTGTTATACTTTTAGTAGAAAAATATATGTTTTATAGATGAGACTTTACTAAATGTTTAGTAGATTTCTTGCAAAATTTGCCATCGGTATATATTAGTTATTGAGTTGAAATTAGAATCGTATTTTAGTTTGAGTCTTTTCTTATAAATCTAGAGTATATAAGGTTAGGATTTTAACCTTAGTTATCTTTTATATTCTTTTCCTATAACTACACCAGGAGTAAGGCCTTCTGGATAAGGCCAATCAAGTCAATACCGAGGAGCGCATTCCATCTGTGAGTTATTATTATGTGTATGCATATAAAAATCCTTACCTTACATCCATATTTTGATGTTTTTATGGAATGAATATGCTATGATGCATTAACCTTTCATTATTATTGATTATTGTAGTATTATTATTTTTTATATATAAATGTGAATATTATATTTCGACTTGGATGTTGTTTATATATATGTTGATATTTTTAGAGGATAGCAGTAGAACGTGCTACATAGTGGGCTACACTATGACTGTGTGCACACTAATACGCTAGATGCTAGGTTATGAAATTTTGATTGATATGAGATTAAATGATTTATTGAGATTCGTGGACAGAGATGGGTGTGGCTACAGTAGCTCAGTTGACCTTTCAAGGTCTCGGGGTCAATCATGCCGACAATGAGACTGCAGTAGCTCGATTGACCTTCTAGGATCTCAAGGCCAGTCTAATGCTAAACTAAATAAGAGAAATATTATTTGGATTCAAGATAGCCTAATGGGTAGTGAGGTATAATGATTGAGGTTACGAATATCTTAAGATTCTGCTCCGATCCTCCACTTGTTTACATCCATTGCATTAATATGAAAAATGTTTTTGAGCATTTGCATGAAATGCGTGTATAAACTAAATAAATATACATGTAAAATAAATATTATTATGATATTTGGTTACTTGTACCCTTAGGTCGCATGTATATATATAATAATTATTCATTGAGTAAGGTCTAATTCCCCTCAATTATTTTTTTCATGATTCTTCTCTTCAGACCTCCCCCAGTTATCCTCTCTGCCAGACCCTTTCTTTACCGACTGATTTATGTAAATTTTAAACTATCATTTCTTATATTCATTAGACGTTGTAGTAGTAGTATGTATTTGTTACAGTATGTTATGTTGTTATTAACTGTGATCGTATACTTGACTATTTGTAAAAATATTTTATTGCATTATTATTTATGGAAAATCCTTTGTTTTACAAAGTTTTAATTCTGAGGTAAATTTATGTTTAAGTTTGTATGAAAGTTATGCTTTAGGTTTGCTACAGGTTCCATTTTCATGTGAATTCTCGTTCCCTAACATTAGTCATGACTCTCAGATTGGGCCAGGACAAAGTTGGTATAAAAGCCTAGGTGGTAGAGTTTGAGCTTTCTTTAAAACTACTACAACAATTAAGTTTAAATATGTCTTTGAAAAGTTTTCCTTGTTTTAGTTTTCCGCATAACCATTAAGATGTCTGTTATTATTTGAATTGTGTGTTTTATTTTTATTATTTCAGACTAAGGAGAGTGTGAACCGCTCCACTGGCCGATGACAGAGAGTCTTATCAAGATGAAGTTCCACCCCCTGTACAACCAGCTAGGTGTAGGGGTAGGGTATAGGTCGACCTAGAGGGGCAATAGGTTACTGTAGACAGTAAGAACAGCAGGATGAGGAGCCTGTGAGTCAGGATTATAATGATGTTGCCTATGCACCAAGAGTTCAGTAAGGTGAAGCAGCTATGCCTTAGGTTGTACCATCTATACAGCCTCTATTTCAACAAGGAGTTCAGGGTATGTCAGACCCAGAGGCAGCATTATTTTATACCAGAGTCAGCAGGATTTCTTTTAATGGGACTTCAGACCTGTTAGATTTTCTTCATACGATTAAGCCAAGGACTCAGACTGCGCACACCGATTATCAGAGGATACTTATTGTCGAGTTGTCAGTTGAAGGGCCAGTATTGGATTGGTTTGCTTAAGTGATTGAACCCCATATGACTACACTTACTTGGACTCAATTCAGAAAGCGATTTATGAGATTATTTTGCCCAAACCACTGAGGATGAGTTACAAACTCCAATTGACTAATATTTCCAAAGATGATAAGTCTATGGAGGAGTATACCAAGGAGTTTCTTAGAGTATTCCGATATGCCAAGGATATGATGAGGGATTAAATACTTCGCCATCACCACTTATGTCACCAGTTTGGGTTCTGCATTTGCTGGGATGTCTACTACAGCCTTAACTCTTGAGGCAGTGACTAAGTTAGCTAAGGAGATTGAACTTAGGCTTTTTAAGTAGGGAGTTATGCCTAATTTTTATCATATTAAAGGTACCAGAGTAGGAGGATATCAGAGTACTTCATATACAATATTTCATATAGAGATAGGCTCCAATAGTTAGCCTAGAGGATCTTTTCAATAGGGCCAGAGACCTCAGTATAGGGTCCACAAGAGCGATAGACATGGCCACAATAGAGCCTACAGACTTGTCAGAATTGATTCAGATGCTATCAGTAGCAGTAGCAATCAGAGTTCAAGGTATAATAGTACGGGATCTACAACTAGTGCGTGTCAGACTTGTGGCAAAGTCCATTAAGGATGGTTCTATATGGCTCTAAGAGTGTGCTTTAAATGTGGACAAACTAGCATTATGCTAGATCATGACCTCATTTAGGTTTTGAGCAACAGTTCCCTCAGTCTTCTATAGCCAATGTAGCTCCAACATAATTTTAGCCACCACCATTCTAGTATCAGGGTAGCTATCAGTTTGTAGCCCACCAGGGGCAAGGTATAGGAGATAAATGTAGTGCTAGAAGATTTGGGCAGGCTTCTATTAGTCAGTAGGGAAGCAAAGGACAAGCCAAAGTTTTCACTCTCATGCAGTTAAATGCTCAAGCATCCAATGCAGTTGCAGTAGGAACACTTTCGGTATGTTATCTTGAGGCTAGATTTTACTTGATTCGGGTGCTACCCATTCCTTTACTCCTATTTTTGCCTCGAAATTGAGTTGGTAAGCTATGAGGATGGTAATTCCTTTATCAATTACCATACTTTTAAGTGATTCGTTAGACACCAATGTTATTCTTCTTAAGTGTCGTGTGTTAGTAGAAGGTAGAGAGTTGTCAGTAGACTTAGTGTTGTTGGATGTGATGGACTTTAATGTAATCCTGGGAATGGATTAGTTTTCTCATCATTATGCCACTGTGGATTGTCGTAGCAAAGAGGTGATTTTCAAAATTCTAAGTGAAGAGAAATTCAAGTTCATGGGTGATAAGAGTTCTGCACCTCAAAGTCTCATCTCCGCCATTACGGTAAGAAGGATGTTAATAAAGGGGTGTCAAGGGTATTTGGCTTTGGCCAGGGACATAGTAGTAGAATAAAAATCTATTTCAGATGTTCCTGTAGCTTGTGAATTTCTTGATTTCTTTCCTGATGAATTTTTAAGTTTACCACCTCATAAAGAGATAGAATTTTGCATTAATATGGTCCTATCTCTATTCCACCTTATTGGATGGCTCTTGTAGAGTTAAAAGAGTTAAAGGAGTAGTTGTAAGAGTTGTTGGATAAGGGTTTCATTAGACTCAGCACTTCTCCTTAGGGTGCACCAATGTTGTTTATCAAGAAGAAGGATGGTACACTCAGATTATGTATCGACTGCAAAGAATTGAACGAGATGACTGTTAAGAATAAGTATCCTCTTTCGAGGATATATGATTTATTTTATCAGCTTTAGGGTGCACAATTCTTCTCTAAAATCAATTTGAGATCAAGTTATCATCAGTTACAAATCAGAGAAGCCAACATTCCTAAAACAACATTTCATACTAGATATGGCCATCATGAGTTCATTGTGATGTCCTTCAGATAAACCAATGCACCAGCAGCTTTTATGGATCTGATGAATTTATATATTTATTATTTATGTGTCTTAGAGTTAAATTTTAATAAGTTTTAAATAAAGAATAAATTAATTTAAGTAATTTTTGGGTTTAATTAGGAGATTTTTATAAGTTGGTATTTAATTAGGATTCTTATTTTGTATTGTATATTTGGGAAGTTTTATTTGAGTTTTAATTAGTTTTTGTGTTTTATATCTAGTGTAGGCCCTACGAATATAAAAGGAGTTTATATGTTTTTATATAGCATGGCATGCATATACCATGTGATGAAGAAACAAATGAGGAAAGCTAAGTCCAAGCCATGCGTGAGCCATAAAGAAGCCAACTACACTTGAATATCAACCTAGCAATGTCATGGCATGCACATACCATGTGAGTGAAGAATTCTGACCCAAAATGATATAACACTAATGAGCTTGCCCGTGTTGGAAGTTATGCTTTGTGCTGAGTAAATTCACAGATGTATTTGAACAAAGCATGGTCGTGCTTCAAAACTGTGTCATGAAGGTAGAAATTTCATGTTTTGAAAATAATAAGGAATTAGAAATCAAAGAGGATTATTTTCATACCCTAGCACTATATAAGACATAAACACCTTTTTGAGAGGGCACACAAAGAGGAGTCACAGAGATAAGGAGTGGCTAAACAGAAATCAATAAAAACTAAAAGGTTATTTTCTTTTCTTTTCTATTTTCATCTTCTTATTTTCTTGATTTTGATTATAGATTTCAATGTAGCCATATGTGGCTAAGTTTTATTTCAAAGTCTTAGTTAGGAGTAGATATTCCATGATATGATTTGAACACAAGTTTTTATATTCGATTTGAATTTCAGTTAATTCTTTGTGTTGTAATATTTATCTTGTTATTATTTCAGGCATGTTTGATTACATGTTTATGGATGAATTCGCCAACTAAAGTTAGGGAAATTCATTAGCTTAAGACACTTAGAACTTAGATCACTTGACCACGAGAGTAGGTGAGCTATTCAAGGAGTCACGACAGTAGATTATGGTGATAAATTAATTGCTAAAAATCTTAATGAGCTTGAATTAAATTATCAAACATGAGAGTATGTTAGATTTTAATCCTTGCATGCTTAATTGAACTTAAGAGAGTCTTTAAGTATTTTAGAGTAATTACCCTTAATTGAATTTAACATTTTTATTTAATATTGTGTTCATGATTGGATTGGAATAGTGAAACTAAACCTAGACTCTGTTTTTACAAATATTTGATTTTACTTTTAATTAAGTTTCTGCTATTTAAATTTTAAATCTTGCTAAATTATTTGATTTACTAGCGAAGATCATAAGTAAAAATTGTTAGTAATCAATATATAATCCTTAAGGGAATGATATCTTTCTATTGTAACCACAACCGTGCTCTTGCAGGTTTATAAACAAGTTTTTAGCGTCATTGTCGGGGACTGAATCCTTGCATGCTTAATTGAACTTGAGAGAGTCTCTAAGTATTTTAGAGTAATTAACCTTAACTGAATTTAAAATTTCTATTTAATAATGTATTCATGATTAGATTGGAATAGCGAAACTAAACCTAGGCTCTATGTTTATAAATATTTAATTTTACTTTTAATTAAGTTTCTGCTATTTAAATTTTAAATCTTGCTAAATTATTTGATTTACTAGTTAAGATCATCGGTAAAAATTATTAGTAATCAATAGATAGTCCTTGAGGGAATGATATCTTTCTATTGCAACCATAACTGTGCGCTTGCGGGTTTAAAACACAATAAATTTTTAGCACCGTTGCTGAGGATTGGCAATATTGATATTAATTTAATTTTTACTTTTCTTTGACTAGTATTCTTTCTTTAATTTCAATTTAATCTGCTAATTGATTTTTCATGTAAATTTTGCTAGTTTATGAACACTCGATCCAAGCAGATGAACTTAAAAAAGATCAACCCTGAAATTGAGAAATCATGTAAGAAAAACTGAAAGGAAAAGCATGAAAAAGACAAGCAAAAGATGGTTGAAGATCAAGCACCACTACCACTGGGTAGGAATCGCACTTTTCAAGAGTACACAATGTCTAATCCAGGAGATACCCATAATAGTATTGTCAAGCCAACTATCGATGCCAACACATTTTAGATTAAACCAGCGATAATTCAAATAGTCTTATAATTTCAATTTAGAGGTCTCCCAAGCGAGGATCCAAATGCCCATCTAGCTCAATTTTTGGAGATTTATAATACATTCAAGATGAATGGGGTTAGTCCAAAAGCAATAAAGCTTATATTATTCCCTTACTCTTTTAGGGATTAGGCTAAACTATGGTTGCACTCTTTAGCACCACAGTCGATCACTTTGTGGGATACGCTGTCAAAGACATTCTTGGGCAAGTATTTCCCACCGAGCAAAATAATAAAGTTTAAACAGGAGATCACAAGCTTCACTCAACATGGTGGAAAATCTCTTTATGAGGCTTGGGAACTTTATAAGGATTTATAGAGACAGTGTCCTTACCATCAAGTTCCACAATGGTTGCTCATTCAAAATTTCTACTAAGGCTTAGCAGAGCCAATAAGGATCACTATTGATGCAACTGCCCAAGGCTCATTCATGAGTAAGACATCTAATGATGCTTACAATCTTCTTAAGACTATGGTATCCAACAACTACCAATGGCATAGCGAGAGAAGCACACCAAAGGAAGTGGCAGGAATGCATGAAGTAGATAGTTGGAATCTCTTTAATGCAAAGATTGATTTGCTTACCAAAAAATTGGAGGCGTCCACTAAAGTCTCTAATCTCATGGCTATCTATTCCTATGAGAATTATAAATGAGGACATTCAACCTTAAAGTGCCAGGGAGGTTTTTCTCAGGATTCCTCTATTGAGCAGTTAAATGCACTTAATAATTTCCAAAGGAATCAAGGGAATCCCTAATCAAACACCTATAACCTAGGTTGGCAAAACCATCCAAACTTTTCATGGTCTAACCAAAGAGGGGTACAAAATACCTATCAAGGGTTCAAACAACCGCCTCCTAGATTTCAGCAAAAGAATACCTTCCCTTAACAAAGCAAACCAAAGTTTAACCTTAAAGTAATGATGGAGAAATTCCTAAAAGATTAAGAGAGGTACCAAAAAGACCAAAAGGAGCAGAAGGAAGCAATAAAGAATTTGACATCTCAAGTGGGACAACTTTTTACCCACAATAAGATGTTAGAAAACCAAATTGCATTATAAACTTCAAGTTCAAGGTAGAGTGGAATGTTTCCCAGTCAATCTTAAAATCCTAGAGAATAAGATAAGGTAGTCACACTTAGAATTATTTTAATACCGTTTATTATTCCAAAATCATTTAAAACACACTAATTAACCATAATTTCAATTAAAACACAGAGCTTACCAATTAATTCAAAAATTACATAATACTAAATATTATTCAAAAATTAACCAAAATTAGTAAAAATTATTTTCTCATTTCTAAAGCTAATAATTTAAATTAACTATACTAATTTAACATAATTTCTATACAAAACATATAAAATACATAATTAAAAAAAATTCATGTTAATTATCAAAAATACAACAATTATACATAATTCAAATATATTCAGAAAAATAAACTAAAAATATATTTAAGAAGCTAAAGATTCATACATTAACATTTCCAAAAGAAGTTAACAAGGATCATTCAAACTCAAGCTAAAAAAATCAAAAACTCTAAATAGACATAAACTAAACTTAAAGGTATATAACTAACCAAACGTTCTAGACTTAAAATGACTTGAAAATCGAGTGGCCCGTGTCGAGAGGAGTCAAACGAGCCCGGAAACGTGAGCTAAAACTGTCGGATTCTTGCCGGAGCTACTATAGGACACTCTTGGTTTTCGATAATGACAGGCATCCAGGTGGCGGCGGAAGGAAAGGAGAAGGAAGGGGAGGTGGTGGCGAGCTTGTGGTGGTCTAGTGGTGTCTTAGGTGGTGCTGGTGGAGCTCAGGTGGTTACTGGCAACATCGGTAATTGAGGGAAGAAGAAAAAAATGAGGGAGAGAGAAGATGGTTGACCCCAAAAAAATTGCTTTTGACCTTTATATATATATATATAACTAATAACTTAACACATATAAATATACATATATATACACAACACATGCACAATACACACACATGCATAAAATAATAACACTAAAGGTAATAAAAATAATAATAATAATAATACTAACAATACTAACTTGCAAAATAATATCCTTATGTAATAAAATATTTAACGTTAAATAAATGAATAATATTCACACAAAATGATAATATATAAATAAAAATTCAAAATATTATTAACACTGCATATCTCAAAATAATTTTTAATAATTTAAAATAAAGAGTCATTACAATCTTCTCCCCATATAAAAATTCGTCCTCGAATTTTTGATAAAAAAATACAAAATCTTAATGGAAAAGATAGGGATAAGCCACCCACATCACTACTTCCGTCTCCCATATGCAATCCTCTACTGTGTGGTTGCTCCATAACACCTTCACCATCGGGATCTCCTCAATGCGAAGCTGACGAACTTGGTGATCCATAATCACCATAAGATATTCCTCATATGGCATATCTTCATTGAACTCCACTGTCTAAGGCTAAAGGACATGAGAAGGATCAGGAATATATTTTCTCAACATGGAAATATTAAACACATGGTGAATCTGAGATAATTCAGGTAGCAACACTAATCTATAAGCCACCTCTCCAACCCTCGAACATATCTCAAATGGCCCAATGTACCTCAGGGCTAATTTTCCTTTCTTACCAAACCTCAAAACCCCTTTCATTGGAGACACCTTCAGAAACACCAAATCTCCAACAGAAAAAAAAAACACATCCTTCCTCTTCGGGTCTATATAACTCTTTTATCTGCTAAAGGTTGTCCTCAAATGCTGCTGAATAATAGGAATCTTCTCAAAAGTAATCTGCACCAATTCTAGACCTGTCAACTGTCTTTCTCCAACTTCCCAACACAATGGTGATCTTCATTTCCTACCATATAGTGCTTCATACGGAGCCATCTCAATATTTGTATGATAACTGTTGTTGTATGCAAATTCTATCAATGGAAAATGTACGTCCCACTGACCACCAAAGTTTATCATACACATCCTCAATATATCCTCAAGGGTCTGTATAGTCCTTTCTGAATGACCATCTGTCTGAGGATGAAATATTGTGCTGAAATCAAATCTAGTACCCAATGCCTTATGCAACTCTTACTAGAAGACTAAGGTGAAAGTACCTCCTCGATCGGATACTATGCTCATTGGTACCCTATGAAGACAAACAATTCTGTTGACATACAATCTTATTAATCTATCAATATAGTATGTCTTCTTGATTGGCAGAAAGTGTGTTGTCTTAGTCAGCCTATCAACTATCACCCAAACAGCATCATAACCACCAGTAGGATGAGGCAATCCAGTCACAAAGTTCATAGCAACCATCTCCCACTTTCACTCTGGGATAGGCAATGGCTGTAATAACCCTACAAGCCTTTGATGCTCTAGCTTTACTTGCTGACAAGTGAGGCATTTGGATACAAATTCTATTACATCCTTTTTCATTCCACTCCACTAATATGTATCCTTCAAGTCACAATACATATTGGAAGAACCTAGATGAACACTGTAAGTAGAAAAATGTGCCTCCTCCATAATTTTTCTTTCCTCAGCTTATCTACATCTAGCACATATAATCGAGTACCCAAATGTGGCATAGCTCACCATCAATCATAAATCCAATGGACCTACCTTATTGCACTTCAAACATAATGTTCTACAAATGTGGGTCCTTTCTCTATGTTACCTTAACTCGATCCAAGTACACTGACTAAACATTGAATTGTTCAAGGATGCATTTCTTAGTCACCTTCAGCTGCAATCCTTAGTCAATCAACTCATGCATCTCCTTAATAATTGGTCTCCTCTCAGTACTAATATGTGCAAGGCTGTTTGCGAACTTCCTGCTTAAAGCATCTATAAGCTTTGCCTTGATGGTACAGAATAGAACAATCATAGTCCTTTAGAAGTTTCATCCATCTCCTCTGCTTTAAATTCAAATCCCTTTACTAAAAAATGTACTTCATGCTCTTGTAGTTGGTGTATATCTCACAAGTCACACCATATAGGTAATGCCTCTAAATCTTTAATGCAAACACCACAATTGTCATCTTTAAGTCATGAGTAGGATAATTTTGCTCGTGTTTCTTCAACTGCCTTAAAGCATAAGCAACCACTCTTCCATTTTGATTAACACATAGCCCAATCCTACTTAGGAAGCATCACAATACACCATATAACCTTCATTCCTAAAAGGTAAAGTTAACACTAGAGCCGAAGTCAACAAATCCTTAAGCAACTAAAAGTGCTCCTCACATCTGTCTATCCATACAAACTTAGCATTTTTCTAGGTCATCATGGTCAAAGGTGCAGCTATCTTAGAGAAGTCCTTCAAAAATATCCTATAATAGCCAACTAAACCTATAAAGCTCCTCACTTCTATCATTATCGTAGGCCTCAGCCACTCTATAATAGCTTTGATCTTCTTTGGATCCACCTATATGCCATCACTAGACACCACATGGCCTAAGAATGCCACTTAATCCAACCAGAATTCATACTTCAAAAATTTGGCATACATCTTAGAGGTAATTGGGATGATCATTTGTCATTGGTAGAATTTTCTTATAACAACAACTACCATATTAGTATTTAGATGGCACCTTATAAAGCTTTATATGGAAGGAAAAGTAAATCCCCTCTATATTGGAATGAAATTGAAGAAAAAGAGCTAACTGGACCAAAAATTATCAAGGATGCATCCAAGAAGGATGCTTTAATAAGAAGAAGATTAGAAACGATAGCTAGTAGGCAAAAAAGCTATACTGGCCCGAAGAGAAAGGATGTGAAATTCCAAGTGAGGGATTATGTGTTCTTAAAGATATCACCAATACAGGGTATTATGAGATTTCACAAGAAGAGGAAGCTAGCACCGAGATATATTGGACCTTTTAAGATTCTAGAGAGAGTTAGTATAGTTGCCTATCAGTTAGCTTTACCTCCAAATTGTCTTAAATGCATCTATTGTTTCATGTTTCAATGCTCAGGAAGTATATTTTAGATCCTTCGCATATTTTATAGCCCCAAAGTGTGAAAGTGAATGAAGATTTAACTTATAAGTAGGAACTAGTTACAATTATTGACTATCAAGTTCAGTAGTTACATTCTAAGCAAATTCCTATGGTCAAAGTCTTGTGGAGGCAACCCCAAATGTGTTTGGTTAGCCGAAAAAATAAAGAGAAAAGGGAGGAAAGTAGTTGGCCAAAGGAAGGAAGGCTACTGCCAATGTCCTAAAGCAACTGGCAACAGTCCAGTGCTGGTGGTTGGTGAGTCAGGATGAGAGGAAGAAGAAAAAGAAAAAAGAAAAGTTTTTTTTTTAAACACGTATAAGTACATATAATAATAATAATAATAATAATAATAATAAAACTCCTCTCGAATATATATATATATATAATATAATCCTAATAATTAGTAAATTTACTAAAATACTCATTTAACAATAATTCCATAAAAATAATATTTAACACTTTAAAATCCATATTTAATTTTATAATTAAAAATACATGTTTGCCTTAGTCTCCTACGTGTGTTCTTTTACATTATTATTCTGCCATAAGACTTTGACTATAGGAATTTGCTTAGAACACAACTGACAAACTTGATAGTCAACAATTGCAATTATCTCCTCCTTATAAGTCAAATCTTCATTCACTTCCACAATCTGGGGTTGCAAAATATACGAAGGATTCGAAATATACTTCTTGAGCATTGAAACATGAAACACTGGATGCACTTGAGACAAATTTGGAGGTAAAACCAATTGATAGGCAACTATACCAACTCTCTTTAGAATCTCAACAGGTCCAATGTATCCCAGTGCTAACTTCCCTTTCTTGCCAAAATCTCATAACACCCTTCATTGGTGATATCTTTAAGAACTAATCCCCCACTTAGAATTCCACATCCTTTCGCTTTGGGTCAATATAGCTTTTCTATTTGCTAACTGTCATTTCCAATGTTCTTCTGATTAAAGTAACATTCTCATATGCATCCTTGATAATTTTTTATTCAATTAGCTCTCTTTCTCCAACTTCATTCCAACACATAGGGGATATACATTTCCTTGCATACAAAGCTTCATAAGGCCCCATCTTAATACTATTATGGTAGTTATTATTGTAAGCAAATTCTACCAATGGCAAATGATCATCCCAACTGCCTCTAAGATCCATCACATATATTCTCAATATATCCTCAAGTGTTTGGATCGTTCTTTCATATTAACCATCCATGTGAGGATGAAAAGCAATACTAAAATCAAGCCTGGTACCCATTGCTTCCTGTAGCTTCTGCCAAAATTGAGAGGTAAACATCGAACCTCTATTAAAAATAATAGAAACAGGCACCCCATAAAGACACACAATATGCTTAATGTACAAGCTAACCAATTTAGCCACTGGATAAGTAGCTTTAATTGGCAGAAAGTGAGCTGATTTGGTTAACATATCCAATATCATCCAAATTGAGTCATATCCATCCTTTGAACAAGGTAACCCAATGATGAAATTCATGGTGACTCTCTCCTATTTCCACTCAGGAATAAAAAGAGGCTGAAGTTTTCTTAAAGGATTTTAATGCTCTGCTTTCACTTGCTGACATATCAATCACTTGGAAATAAATTATGTCATATCCTTCTTCAATTGTCTATAAGCATAAGCTACTACCCTACCCTTCTACATTAATACACAATCTAGGCCAACTCTAGAAGTATCACAATACACAGTGAACTTGTATTCTCCATTAAGCAATGTCAACACTAGGGCTGTAGTCAACTTCTCTTTTAGTAGTTAAAAATTATTCTCATATGTTTCTTACCATATCAACTTCATATTCTTCTAAGTTAGGCGGGTCATAAGTACTACAATCCTAAAAAAATCCTAAACAAACCTCCTATAATACCCTGCCAAAACTTAACAAACTCTGAATCTCTATGACTGATATCGGTCTAAGCCATTCAGATACTGCTTCAATCTTTTATAAATCTACTTAAGTACCATCCTTAGACACTACATGCCTAGGAATGCCACACTATCAAGCTAAAAATCACACTTTGAGAACTTAGCATAAAGTTGATATTCCCTTAGTGTCTGCAATATTGTTCTCAAGTGATATACATGCTTTTCTATACTCTTTGAATATACCAATATATCATCAATGAATATTACTATAAACTGATCTATAAATGGTCTGAACACCCTATTCATCATATTCATAAAAGTTGTTAGTGCATTAGTTAATCTAAAAGATATCATAATAAACTCGTAATGGTTATATCTTATACAAAATTCCATTTTAGAAATGTCAGCTTCTCTGATCCATAACTGATGATAGCCCAATCTCAAATAAATCATAAAGAAGAACTGGGCACCCTGAAGTTGATTAAACAAATCATCTATCCTCAGAAGCAAATATTTGTTCTTAACAATCACCTTGTTCAATTCTCTATACTCAATGCATAGTCTGAGTATACCATCCTTCTCCCAATGAGAAGTGTTGAGTCTAATGAAACCCTTATTTAATAACTCTTACAACTGCTCATTCAACTCTATAGGAGCCATCCTAGAAGGTGGCATAGAGATAAGAGTTATGTCTGGAACCACATCAATGCAAAATTCTATCTTTCTATGAGGTGGTAAACTTGGCAATTCATCAAGGAAGACATCAGGAAACTCAAAAGCTATAAGAACATCTGAAATAGATTTTTGTTCTCCTATTATATCCCTGACCAAAGCCAAATACCCTTGACACCCCTTTCTTAACATGTTTTTTACCGTAATGGTGGAGATGAGATTCTGAGGTTCAAAACTCTTATCACCTACGAACTTGAATTCCTCTTCATTTAAAATTCTAAAAATACCTCTTTGCTACGATAATCCACAGTGGCATAATGATGAGATAACTAATTCATTCCCAGGATTACATCAAAGTCCATCACATCTAATAACACTAAATCTATTAGCAACTCTCTGTCTTCTACTAACACAGGACACCTAAAAAGAATAATATCGGTGTCCAATGAATCACTTAGAGGTATGGCAACTAATAAAAGAATTACCATCCTAGCAGCTTGCCAACCCGATTTTAAAGCAAAACTAAAAGATACAACGGAATGGGTAGCACCCAGATCAATCAAAACTCTAGCATCAAGATAACATATGGGAAGTGTACCTGCTATGACTACGTTAGATGCCTGAGCATCCTACTATATGAGAGTGAAAACTCTGGCCTGTCCTTTACCTCCCTGCTGAATAGTAGAAGCTTGTCCAAATCCTCTAGCACTGCCTCTACCTCCTCTACCTTGTCCTTGGTGCACTACAAACTGAGGGCTACCCTAATACTGGAATGGTGGCGACTGAAATTGTACTAGAGCTACACTGGCTATAAAAGACTGAGGGGACTGCTGTAGAAAACCTGAATGAGGGCATGATCTAGCATAATGTCCAATCTATCCATATCTGAAGCATGCTCTTGGAGCTATATAGCACGATCCTTGATGGACTTTGCCATAAGTTTGACATGCACTAGCTATAAATTCTATACTACCATACTCTAAACTTTGACTGCTACTACTATTGATAGCAACTGAGCCAATTCTGATAGGTTTACGGGCTCCACTGTGGCCATGTCTATCTCTCCTATGTACCTTATGTTGAGGTCTTTGGCCCTACTGAAAAGATCCTCTAGGCTGATTATTGGAGCCTATCTTAAACACCGTATGTTAAGTACTCTAATATCCTCCTACTCTGGTACCTCCAGTCTGATAAAAATCAAGCATAACTCCCTGCCTAATGAGCTTAAGCTCAATCTCTTTAGCTAACTCCATCATTGCCTCAAGAGTTAAGCTTGTAGTAGGCATCCTAGCAAATGTAGAACTCAAACCAATGACATAAGTAATGACGGTGAAGTACTAGTCCCTTATCATATCCTCAACATATCAGGATACTTTGAGAAATTCCCTGGTATACTCCTCCATAGACCTATCACCCCTAGAAATATTAGTCAATCAGAGTCTGTAACTCATCCTCAGTGGTTCCAGGAAAAATTATCTCATAAACTGCTCTATGAACTGAGCCCAAGTGAGTGTAGTCATATAGGGCTGAATCACTTAAACAAACCAATCCAATGCTAGCCCATCAACTAATAACTCGATAATAAGTATCCTCTGATACTCGATGTGCGTTGTCCAAGTCCTCGACTTAATCTCATAGAGAAAATCTAGTGGGTCTGAAGTCTCATCAAAAGAAATCCTATCGACTCTAGCATAAAATAATGCTACCTATGAGTCTAACATACCCTGAACTCCCTGCTAAAATAGAGGTTGCATAGGTAGTAAAGCCTGGGGTATAGTTATTGCACCCTGCTAAACTCTTAGTGTATAGGCAGCATCGTCATAATCCTAACCCATAGGCTCCTCATCTTTATTGTTCTCACTGTCTACAGTGACTTGCTGCCCCTCTAAGTCTACCTCTACCCCGACCTTTACGCCTATCTGGTTATACAAGGGGTAGAACTTCATCCTGATAAGACTCTCTATCATTGTCCTCGTCAGCCAATAGAGTGGTTCGTGCTCTCCTCATTCTGAAACAATAAAAATAAAACACATAATTCAGATAACAACAGACATCCTAATGGTTATGCAAAAAACTAAAGCAAGGAAGACTTTTTGAGGACATATTTGAACCTAACTGCTGCAATAGTTTCAAAGAAAACTCAAACTCTACCAACCTAGGTTAAACAATATTAAACCTAGGCTCTGATACTAACTTTGTCATGATCCAATTTTGGGGGTCACGATCGACAGTAGGGAATAGGAATTCACATGAATTTAGAACCCGTAACAAGCCTAAAGCATAACTTTCATACAATCCTAACCACCCAAATTGCCTTAAAATTAAAATCTTTTTAAATCTTAATGAATTATTCATAGATAAGAATATAACAAAATATTTTTACAAACAGTCAAGTACACAACCACAACCAATATCAATATAACATATTACAACAAATACATACTACTATTACAACGTCTAATAAATACAAGAAATGATAGTTTAAAATTTATATAAATCAGCCGGTATAAAAAGTGTGGATAAGATAACTAGGAGAGGTCTGAAGAGAAAAATCCTAAAAAAAATAATTGAGGGGAATTAGACCTCACTCAATGAATTATTATTATTATATATACACATGCGACTTAAGGGTACAAGCAGCCAAGCATCATAATAATATTTATTTTATATTTATTTTTATTTAGTTTATACACGCATTTCACGTAAATGCTCAAAAATATTTTTCATATCAATGCAAAGAATGAAAATAAATAGTGAATCAGAGTAGAACCCTAAGATATCTGTAACCACCTCATTGGCCATTAGGCTATCTTGAATCTAAATAAAATTTCTCTTATCCAGTTTGGCAATGGACCGGCCCCGATACCCTAAAAGGTCAACCAAATTATCGCATTCTCACTGTTGACATGACTAGCCCCGAGACCCTGAAAGGTCAACCAATCTGTTGCAGTCACACCCCTCTCTATCCACAAATCTCAATAAATCATATAATCTCGTATCAATCAAAATTTCGTAACCTAGCATTTACTGTATTGGTGTGCACACAGTTTTAGCGTAGCCCACTAGATAGCACGTTCTACTGCTATCCTCCAAAATATCATATCAAAATAAATAATGAAATCATATTAAAATATAAGCAACATCCAAATTACATAATTAATAATCACACACACACATACGCACGCACACACATATATATATATAATGATAATATGATAATGATAATAGCAATTAAAATTCCTCTTTTTATCAAAATATGGATGCAAACATGTATATATATGTATGATAATAATACGATAATGATAATAGCAATTGAAATTCCTTTTTTATCAAAATATGGATGCCAACAACAATTTCTACATGCAAAGCATACATAAAATAATAACTCACATGTACAATGCACTCCTCGGTACTAACTTGATTGGCCCTGTCCAGAAGGCCCTACTCCCAATGTAGCTATCGAAAAAGAATATAAAAGATAACTAAGGTTAAAATTCTAACCTTATATACTCTAGATTTCTAAGGAAAAGACTCAATCTAAAACACGATTCTAATTATAACTCAATAACTAATACATACCAATATCATATTTTACGAGAAATTTATCAAAAAATCAACAGAATCTCTTATATAAAACGGGCATCTCTCTACTAAAAATAGAGTCATTCCTGCATAAAATTACACTTCAAATTTGTTCACAACTCAATATCTCGGGTTGGGCCCCCAAACTACACTTTATGCCCAAATGAGAACCAACACCACAACATAAATAAAAACAATATATTTTTTATCGAATCACTAATATATCATAGAAATATAGTTAACCAATACAATTTAATTTATTTATATAAAATAAAAATATAAAGGAACTTTATTTTCAAATAAATAATAAAATTCTAGTTCATAAATAAAATTTCATTAATGGAATCAAATTTCCATTTTTACAATTAAATTAGCATTAATTATAAATAACTATTTAAATCACTCAAATATATCATAAAAATAATAAAGGACTCATTTAAACTTGAAAATAATAAATAAATTTATTATTAGCTTATTTTTCCAAAATTACTACTAATTATTTAAAAATTGGAAATTAATTATAAAATTATTTTCATACTTTTATTATTTAAAATCAGTCTTAAATAGAATAAATAACAATAAATTTAATTACAATTGAATAATTACTAATTTCTAATAATTTTTCTAAAAATATATTTTTTAAAAAGGTTTTTGGAAATTGAGCTTAGGCCAATGGATGATAGCTATAGATTTCGAGAAGAAGCTAGATAGCGCCAAGGCAGCTCTGGAGCACTGCTAGACAAGATACGCGGAGGCCAAATCTGATGCGGAGGTGAATCAGAAAAAGGTTTCTGAACTGGAACATAGCCAGGCCTAGCTGATAAGGAGGATCGAGGAGCAGGATCTTCAGATTGCTGAGCTTTAGGGGAGGCTGGCGGAGCTTGAGAAATCTCATGCGAATGATAAGAAGGCATATCAAAGCATGGTAGGGGGGTTTCTCAAGGCATACCGAGCTGAGTGCAAAAGGATCCTGCTCTCTCAAGACTTAGGATTAGATTTAGGGGCCTTAGATCAGATAACTCCAACCAATCTGGCCAGGCTTGCTGCAGAGGAGGATGCCCGTCGAAAAGTCGGTTCCTTTCCTGTAAGGGAGTCTGAAGAGGCTGCTGTTATAGCTGGGTTTGGCGAGCGTCCAAAGGCTGCCGATGTTGCTTCCCCCTCAGTTTCTAGGACTGGGGGTCCAGGTGTTCAAATACTATAGTAGATATGTATAGGTTGATGTGTATCTTATATATATATATATATATATATATATATATATATATATATATATATATATATATATATTTTTTTTTTTTTTTTTTATAACCAATCATGTGTAAAGACATTCTTTATCAATGAAGATACTTTTTATTATTGAATCAGATTGGGTATTTGAGTACAAGATTACTGATAATATTTCTTGAGAGAGTCTGAGTTCTAGAACCTTAATAGTTCCCTGCCTCCTTTTTCTCTTAGTCTGTACGCCCCTTTTGTTGTGCATTCTGAGATCTGATATGGGCCTTCCCAATTCAGACCTAATTTGCCGGTGCCCGAGGTGCCTTTACCAATATTTACTCTTCTAAGTACCCAGTCACCCGTCCTGAAATTCTCTATTTGTTTACTTAAATGGTGGTACCGGGTTATTCTTTACCGATATGCCTCAGTCGTTGCTGCCACTTGTTCTCTTCGTTCCTCTAGTACGTCAAGGCATATTCGTGCATCGACGCTATTGACGACATGGTCGAGGTCTTGGCTTACCCGATAACTTGGGGACCCAACCTCCACTGGAATTACTACATCCATGCCATAAGTTAGTCTGAATGGCATTTCTCCAATGGATGATTGGGGTGTGGTTCTGTAGGCCCAGATTACGTTGTTCAGCTCTTTGACCCAGTTCCCTTTCTTCGAGTCTTTCTTCAACCCTTGCATGAGGATTCTGTTGTTGACCTCAGTTTTTCCATTCGTCTATGGGTGAGCTACTGAGGTAAAGCGCAGTTTTATTCCAAGGTCCGAGCAAAAACTTCTGAATTTGTGGTTGTCGAACTGTTTGTCGTTGTCTGTAATTAAAGTGTGAGGGATGCCGAATCTGCAAATGATCTCCTTCCAAAAAAAGTGTTGTATCTAGGCTTCAATGATGGTTGGGACTGCTTCTGCTTCTACCCATTTCGCAAAATGGTCAATGGCCATGATTAAGAACTTTTTCTGCGAGGTAGAGGGAGGAAAAGGACCCAGGATGTCCATCCCCTACATGGCAAAAGGCTAAGGGCTGTCGATGGGATGCAAAGGCTGAGAAGATTTATGGCTAAGTCAGGCATAATGCTGGCACTGGGGACATGATTGTGTTAGCTGCTGGGCATCCTTGGACATGGTGGGCCAGCAATACCCTTGGAGCAAAGCCTTTCTAGTGAGCGAATAGTGGGACTCATATGCACAGCAGATTCCTTCATGGATTTCTCAGAGTATGTAATTTCCCTCCTCTGAGGAAACGCACTTTAACCAGGGGTGCGACAGGGATTTTCGATAGAGCTCCCCTCGGTGGATGGAATAGTAGGCTGCTTTGGCCTTGAGCTTCCGAGCTTGCAGCTTATCTTCTAGGAGGGTGCCATGCTCAAGATATTGGATTATGGGCTGTATCCATTCCGAGACTACTTGTGTTCTGAAAACTTCAGTGTCCTCTGTGCTGGGACTGGTGAGTGATTCGATGAAATTCATGTCTCTAAATGCTTGACTATTTTCGACTGCAGATTTAGTAAGGTAATCAGCCTCATTATTGCCTTCTCTGGGAATCTGGACGATCTTCCATTGGCCTCCGTCTTGCTCGATATATTGCAAAAGTCGCCTGGCTTTGTCTACATACTTAGCAATGCAGGCATCTTTGACTTAAAATGCTCCGCTAACTTAGTTGACTATTAGTTGGGAATCTGAGTGTATGATGAGGTGTTCAGCCCTGACTTCAGTTGCTAGTTTCAACCCTGTGATGAGTGCTTCGTATTCGGCTGCATTGTTAGTGGCATTATACTCTATGCAGACTACGTACTAGATATGAAATTTATGCGGCCCCTTGAGTATTATTCCCATGCCGGAACCTTGAGCTGAGGATGCTCCATCAACATAGAGCTTCCATTCTAGTATCTTGGTCAAGGTTATATCTTCTGGAGCCATTTCTTATACAAAATCTGCTAATGCCTGGGCTTTCATCTGTTGCCGAGGCTCGTAATCAATATCAAACTCGCTAGTAAGTCCAACCATTGCACTAGCCTGCCTGAAGTCTCTGGTCTCTATAATATTTTCGTAATGGGAAATGGGACCACACTATAATATGGTGAGCTTGGAAGTAGTGCCAAAGCTTTCGAGAAGCATGAACCACAGCTAAGGCTAACTTGTCTAGTATGGGGTATCAAACTTCAGGTCCTCGGAGCATCTTACTGACATAGTAAATAGGGCTTTGTTGGCTTCCCTCTTCCCTTACCAGAACTGAAGCGATGCATTCTCGGCCAATCAAGAGGTATAAGTATAAGGTCTTATTCGGTATCGGACGGCTGATTAATGGTGGGGAAGACAAGAATATTTTAATTTCTTCAAATGCTACCTGGCAATCAGCGGACCACTAAAACTTGCCTGCACTTTTGAGAGCTCGGAACAATGGTAGACATCGCCTAGCCGAGCAAGAAATAAAATGCCCCAGTGCGGTTATTCTACCATTTAGCTTTTGTATATCGCGGATACTCTTTGGTGTTGCCATATTGAGTATGGCTTCCATTTTTCCTGAGTTGACTTCAATGCCTCAATGAGAAATCATGAACCCCAGGAACTTGCCTGCCTAGACTCCGAAGATGCATTTTTCAGGATTCAACTTGATCCTGGATTGGCTTAGTAACTGGAGGACTCGATCCACGTCCGCTGGGTGATCCTCAGGGTGTTTGCTTTTGATGATGATGTCATCCACATATACCTCTACGCTGGTTCTAATCTAGCTCTGGAGGACTTGGTTCATCATTCTTTGGTACGTGGATCCAATATTTTTCAATCCGAAGGGCATCACCTTGTAGCAGTATAGCCCTTCATGCATGACGAAGGACATTTTCTCTTGATCTTCTTTCTTTATGGGGATCTGGTGATAACCTTAGGTAGCATCTACGAAGTTGTATAAGTCATGGAAAGCGGTGGAATCCATGAGCTGATCAATCGTTGGTAACGGGTAGCTGTCTTTATGGCATGCTCGATTGAGGTCGGTGTAGTCTACACACATTCTGTACTTCCCATTTGCTTTTTTAACGAGTACCACGTTCGCTACCCAATCCGGGTGAGTAACCTCTTTAATGAATCCGACTGCCAATAGCTTCACCATTTTCTCGGCAATGATCTTTTATCTTTCATAGGCAAAATTTCTTTTCTTTTGTGCTACTGGCTTGGCTCCTGGTTTGATGTTTAGGCAGTGACAGGCAACCCGCGGGTCCACGATAACGACCTCGGAGGCTTGAGATGCAAAATCCTCTGAGTTTCTAGTAAGGACGTCCCTTATTGTGTCTTTGATGTTCAGATCAAGGGCATTGCCAATTTTCATGGACTTTCCTCCCCTGATTCGTAATGTCTCCGTGTCTTCCACCGGTTGTGGGTCAGTGCCTTGCTTCTCAATTTCCCATGCCTCTAAATGAAAAGCCTCTACCAGAGACTTAATGGTCATCTAATAGCATTGTCTGGCCATTTGCTGATCTCCCCTAATGGTAAGGGTCCCCTTCTTAACCGAAATTTTCATAGTTATTATCGGATGCTGGTGACTGCATCTGCTTCATAAAGTATCGGCTATCCTATTATCCCATTATAGGCTAGTGGTATGTCTACCACGTTGAATGAAGTCCGGACGATTTTTGTTTCCTCATCCTCTTGGTTTTTGAATTCTAGGTCCAGATTGACAATCCTCATTGGTTGCACCATTTCCCCATAAAAACTAGTGATGGGGTTCTGGATGGCCATTAAGTTGGTGATGGAGCCGCCCATAGCTTTGTACGCATTCTAAGATAAAACATTAATAGCACTCTAATTTTTTGGCCTTAACTTTAGTTGCTAGTTTCAACCCTGTGATGAGTGCTTCGTATTCGGCTGCGTTATTGGTGGCATTATACTCTATGCGGACTGCGTACTGGATATGAATATTTTATCTTAGAATGTGTACAAAGCTATAGGCGGCTCCATCACCAACTTAACGGCCATTCAGAACCCCATCACTAGTTTTTATGTGGGAATGGTGCAACCAATGGGGATTGTCAATCTGGACCTAGAATTCGAAAACCAAAAGGATGAGGAAACAAAAATTGTTCGGACTTCATTCAACATAGTAGACATACCACTAGCCTATAATAGGATAATAGGATGGCCGGTACTTTACGAAGCAGATGCAGTCACCAGCATCTGGCAATTAACCATGAAAATTCCAGTCAAAAAGGGGACCCTTACTATTAGGGAAGATCAGCAAATGGCCAGACAATGCTATCAGATGACCATGAAGTCTCTGGCGGAGGATTTTCATTTAGAGGCATGGGAAATTAAGAAGCAAGGCACTGACCCATAACCGGTGGAAGACATGGTGACATTACAAATCAGGGGAGGAAAGTCCATGAAAATTGGCAATGCCCTTGATCCGAACATCAAAGACACAATAAGGGACGTCCTTACTAGACACTCAGAGGATTTTGCTTCTCAAGCCTCTGAGATCATGGGCGTGGACCTATAGGTTGCCTATCACTGCCTAAACATCAAACCAGGAGCCAAGCCAGTAGCATAGAAGAAAAGAACTTTTGCCTATGAAAGACAAAAGATCATTGCCGAGGAAACAGCGAAGCTATTGGCAGCCGGATTCATTAAAGAGGTTACTCACCTAGACTGAGTAGACAACGTGGTACTCATTAAAAAAGCAAATGGGAAGTACAGAATGTGTGTATACTACACCGACCTTAACCGAGTATACCCTAAAGATAGCTACCCATTACCAATGATTGATCAGCTTGTGGATTCCACCGCTGGCCACGGCTTATACAGCTTCATAGATGCTACCCAAGGTTATCACCAGATCCCCATAAAGAAAGAAGATCAGGAGAAAACGTCCTTCGTCACGTATGAAAGGTTGTACTGCTACAAGGTGATGCCCTTCAAACTAAAAAATGCTGGAGCCACGTACCAAAGAATGATGAACCAAGTCCTCCAAAGCCAGATTGGAACCAGCGTAGAGGTATATATGGATGACATCATCATCAAAAGCAAGCACCCAGAGGATCACCCAGCGAACGTGGATCGAGTCCTCCAGTTACTAAGCCAATCCAGGATCAAGTTGAATCCTGAAAAATGAGTCTTCGGAGTCCAAGCAAGCAAGTTCCTGGGGTTCATGATTTTTCACCAAGGCATTGAAGTCAACCCAGAAAAAATGGAAGCCATACTCAACATGGCGGCACCGAAGAGCATCTGCGATATACAAAAGCTAAATGGTAGAATAACCGCACTGGGGCATTTTATTTCTTGCTCGGCTAGGCGATGTCTACCATTGTTCTGAGCTCTCAAAAGTGCTGGCAAGTTTCAGTGGTCCGCTGATTGCCGGGTAGCATTTGAAGAAATTAAAATATTCTTGTCTTCCCCACCATTAATCAGCCGTCTGATACTGAATGAGACCTTATACTTATACCTCTCTATTGGCCGAGAATGCATCACTTCAGTTCTAGTAAGGGAAGAGGGAAGCCAGCAAAGCCCTGTTTACTATGTCAGTAAGATGCTCCGAGGACCTGAAGTTCGATACCCCATACTGGACAAGTTAGCCTTAGTTGTGGTTCATGCTTCTCGAAAGCTTCGACACTATTTCCAAGCTCACCATATTGTAGTGCGGTCCCATTTCCCACTGAGAAAAATATTACAGAGACCAGAGACTTCAGGCAGGCTAGTGCAATGGTCGATCTTACTCGACGAGTTTGATATTGATTACAAGCCCCGGGCAGCAGATAAAAGCCTAGGCATTAGCATATTTTGTACAATAAATGGCTCCGAAAGATATAACCTTGACCAAGATACCAGAATGGAAGCTCTATATTGATGGAGCATCCTCAGCTTAGGGTTCCAATGCGGGAATAATACTCAGGGGGCCATATAAAGTTCATATCCAATACATAGTCCGCATAGAGTATAATGCCACCAACAATACAACTGAATACGAAGCACTCATCACAGGGTTGAAACTAGCAACTGAAGTCAGGGCCGAACACCTCATCATACACTCAGATTCCCAACTAGTAGTTAACCAAGTCATCGGAGCATTTCAAGTCAAAGATGCCTGCATTTCCAAGTACATAGACAAAGCCAGGCGACTTTTGCAACACATCGAGCAAGACGGAGGCCAATGGAATATCGTCCAGATTCCCAGGGAAGACAACAATGAGGCTGATTACCTTACTAAATCTACAACCGAGAACAGTCAAGCATTTAGGGACATGAATTCATCGAATCACTCACCAGTCCCAGCACAGAGGACACTGAAGTTTTCAGAACACAAGTAGTCTCAGAATGGATACAGCCCATAATCTAATATATTGAGCATGGCACCCTCCTAGAAGATAAGCTGTAAGCTCGGAAGCTCAAGGCCAAAGCAGCCCACTATTCCATCCATCAAGGGGAGCTCTACCAAAAATCCCTATCGCACCCCTGGTCAAAGTGCGTTTCCTTAGAGGAGGGAAATTACATACTCCGAGAAATCCATGAAGGAATCTACGATGCACATGAGTCACACTATTTACTCACTAGAAAGGCTTTGCTCCAAGGGTATTGCTGGCCCACCATGTCCAAGGATGCCCAGCAGCTAACATAATCATGTCCCTAGTGCCAGCACTATACCCGACTTAGCCATAAATCTTCTCGGCCTCTGCATCCCATCGGCTGCCCTTGGCCTTTCGCCATGTGGGGGATGGACATCCTGGGTCCTTTTCCTCCCTCTACCTCATAGAAAAAGTTCTTAATTGTGACCATTGACCATTTTATGAAATGGGTAGAAGCAGAAGTAGTCCCAACCATCACCGAAGCCCGGATACAGCACTTTTTCTGGAAGGAGATCATTTGCAAATTCAACATCCCCCACACTTTAATTACAGACAACGGCAAATAGTTTGACAACCATAAATTCAAAAGTTTTTGCTCGGACCTTGAAATAAAAATGTGTTTTACCTCAGTAGCTCACCCGCAGATGAATGGACAAACTGAGGTCACCAACAGAATCCTCATGCAAAGGTTAAAGAAAAGACTTGACGACAAGAAAGGGAACTGGGTCGAAGAGCTGAACAATGTAATCTGGGCCTACAGAACCACACCCCGATCGTCCACTGGAGAAATGCCATTCAGACTGACTTATGGCATGGATGCAGTAATTCCAGTGGAGGTTGGGTCCCCAAGTTACCGGGTAAGCCAAGACCTCGACCACGCTGTCAATAGCATCGATGCACGGATATGCCTTGACGTACTAGAGGAACGAAGAGAACAAGCGGCAACAACGGTTGAGGCACATCGCCAAAGAATAACCCGATACCACCATCTGCGTAAACCAATAGAGAATTTCAGGACGGGTGACTGGGTACTCAAAAGAGCAGATATTGGCAAAGGCACCTCAAGCACTGGCAAATTAGGTCCGAATTGGGAAGGCCCGTATTAGATCTCAGAATGCATAATAAAGGGGGCGTACAGACTAAGAGAAAGAGGAGGCAGAGAACTACCAAGGTTTTGGAACTCAGACTCTCTCAAGAAATATTATCAGTAATCTTATACTCAAATACCAATCTAATTCAATAATAAAAAGTATCTTCATTGATAAAGAATGTCTTTACACATGATTGGTTATAAATAAATAAATAAATATATATATATATATATATATATATATATATATATATATATATATATATATATATAAGATACACATCAACCTATACATATCTACTATAGCATTTGAACACCCGGACCCCCAGTCCCTGAAACTGAGGGGGAAGCAACATTGGCAGCCTCTAGATGCTCGCCAGACCTAGCTATAACAGCGGCCTCTTCAGACTCCCTCATAGGAAAGGAACCGGCTTTTTTACGGGCATCCTCCTCTGTAGCAAGCCTGGCCAGATCGACTGGATTTATCCGATCTAAGGCCCCTAAATCCAATCCTGAGTCTTGAGAGAGCAGGATCCTTTTGCACTCAGCTCGGTACGCCTTGAGAAATCCCCCTACCATGCTTTGATATGCCTTTTTATCGTTCACACAAGATTTCTCAAGCTCTGCCAGCCTTCCCTAAAGCTCAGCAATCTGAAGATCCTGCTCCTCGATCCTCCTTGTCAGTTGGGCCTGGCTATGTTCCAGTTCAGAAACCTTTTTTTGATTTGCCTCCGCATCAAATTTGGCCTCTGCATATCTTGTCTGGCAGTGCTCCAGAGCTGCCTTGGCGCTATCTAGCTTCTTCTCGAAATCTATAGCTATCGTCCCCACCTCAGTTTCCTTTAAGTTGTACTGGCTCTTCAAGTAGAAGTGTTGATCCTTTGCCAGCAGCAAGGCCTGAGTCATCTGCCAAAAACAACCAGGCAACTTAGTCAAGAATCCACTACAAAAGTTGTATCAAGTAGCAGAAACTCCCTTACCTCCAGTGACCGGCCGATCATGGAATCTAGCAATCCATTCGGCCCCTTCTTCGACCAATGCTGCATGTCACCGGGTAACCGCAGCGACTCGGCATACTGGTCCCGTACTTGACTGTTGGAGATGCTTAGGGGCTTCATCTTTTTCAATATCCAGCCCCGCATATCTGGACAACCAGATAATCGGGGGCGTTGGATGTAAATCTCTTCATCCAGCCCCTCTGCATCTGACCCTGTGTCGATCAGTCATCTTTTTCTTCACCCGACCCGCTCTAGCCGCTCACTTTCCACTAGTGCCTTGCCCTTGAGGTCAGCGGGAACAGCCTCCGAAGCTGGAAGAGCCTCAGTTTTTGGGGAAGGAGAATTCCGGTGCTCCTCCACTGCAACTGGCTCATCTACTAGGGAAATCCCGCCCGTAAAATAAAAAAAGTCAGCCATCTACAGATGGAAAAATAAGACTAGTCAGACAAAAAAAATCTCAAAGCAAAATAATCATACCAGGGGAATGGTCGTGACTCGGACAGACTCTCCACAGATACCTCCAGGATGCATCTTTCGCGGATCGAGCTTCGGCGAGTTCGTCTAGATGTAGGCACAAAACTAACTCCATATCATGATCAAAAAGTTTCGCTGGATGGGTCACTTTATGACACTCGTCTGACCACATCTTTCGGACATCTAGGAAGTCCGATTGATGCTCCAAAATGAAAAAATGGTATCTTCACTTCTTATGGAGATTTGGAAGTTTAACAAAAAGTGAATGGTTGGGTATGGCCGAAAGGGAGAACATCAGCTCTCCCTTCTTCCTAGTCAGCCTATACAAATACCGGAGGACATCTAGATCGAAAACCCTACCCTCTTCATGCATCAGTTGGATGAACCCGGTCAGTATCCTATAACTATTCGGATGAAGCTGACTGGGCGCAATGCTATTCCTATTAAGAAAGTCTTTGACAAAGGGATGTAAGAGAAATTTCAGACCCCCCTCTAACTGGTCGAAGTACACTACTAATCTACTTAGCCCCGATAAAGGGGTATGCGCCCTAAATCTTCTATCTACAGTGTGGAGGGCATAATCGGTGGGGATGCAGAATTGCCACCGATACCACCCTAGCAATTCGCTATCTACGTTGGACATAAAGAGGTCAGAGCTAATTTCTTCCCGGGGAGCCATAGCAAAGAAGGGGACAAAAACCAAATGACAAAAAAGGGGCAAAAAGAGGAGGAAGAAAAGATGAAAAGAATCACCTGGTCACCTCAAGTAAGAATTATGGCAGGAAGGAATAGAAATGGTGGATGCAATAGAAATGCAGCAAAAACATAATAAAAAAGCGAAGAAAGCAAAATGTGTCAGTTAGCAAGCACAGCAGTATTTATAGAGACACAGAAGAACTTGTAAGCACGCCATTAACTGCCCTCATTATTACAGTGCTCCTCCCTAGGCCACCAAGGGCCTGTTGGGAATAAAATAACCCATTAGGCGAGGAGTCGCGATAATGGTTATACGAGCATTTCATTCACTGACACATGAAACAACGCATCAATCACGTGATCTCAATAGTTGAAATAAAACCACCACGTGTTGGCCCACCCACATCTTCGAGTGGGCTGCTCCATCAAGCAAATCGGGAGACGTTTCAAGCATCACTCCCAGCCCATTCTGAGCACATAAGTCCAGTGACTGAAGCTAGCACCCTCAAGTCGCTTCCGTAGTACTGAGGTTCCAAGCATGTAAGCCTCGTGTCCCTGAGCCAAGCATCTAAGTCTCATTCACATAAGTCTAGTAACTGAAGCTGGCACCCTCAGGTTGCTTTCGTAGTACTAAGGTTCCGAGCATGTAAGCCTCGCACCCCTGAGTCGAGCATCTAAGTCTCATTCACATAAGTCCAGTAACTGAAGCTGGCACCCTCAGGTCGCTTCCGTAGTACTGAGGTTCCGAGCATGTAAGCCTCGCGCCCCTGACCCGAGCATTTAAGTCTCGTTCACATAAGTCCAATAACTGAAGCTGGCACCCTCAGGTTGCTTCCGTAGTACTAAGGTTCCGAGCATGTAAGCCTTGTGCCCCTGAGCCGAGCATCTACAAATCCAGTGACAATTGGTTCCGTCTTGTTCCAAAATGGACGGGTTAATCTATTGCAGTGATCATACTCACTCGTCAGGTACCCCAGTTCCACAGATTACGATTCGATAACGACCAACCAAAATACTTGGCACCAAGCTCTGCTTATTGTGACTAAGGCTGGCCACCTCAGCTCACTTGCATCTTATAACCCATATAAAGGCATCTGCATCCTACTCGGACGCAACGGACATAATTATCCGTATACTCCGGGGGGGGACTCTTGATACCATCTAGAATGTTCCCATCTAATTAGGGGTCCTCTACCCCCCTAAATAGGAACACATGGACAAAGGAGAAGACAGATCCGTCCAAGGAACTACCTCAAAGAGGAATCCTAACCGAAGAAGGAACACTCTCCTACAAAGATTATGATTCACTGATCCATAAGGAATCACATTCCTTCCAGGTTTGAGTATTGCTATATATAGAACCATATACCCCTCATAAGAGGACATCTCATTCACACACATTCAAGCTATCTCACCTCCTCCCTACTTCTATTCTCTAACTTAGGCATCGGAGTGTTTATGGGGATTCCCCCCACCTCTCATCTTGCCCCCTGTTTCGTGCTTTGTAGGACGTCTAGCCCAAGAGTTCCGGAGATTAGTTATCAACCCCTATATATCTCACTGGTAAAATTAGTTAAGAAATAAATCGTTAGTCTTCCAACATATGGAATCTAAAATTTTTAAGTTCTCACCTCAACTTAAATCAATTTTGTTTAAACTTCATCCACTCACTCACACATCTTAAATAAAACGCAAATGCATTCACTTGCAAAAATTTTAATACTATATTTCTCCAAATGTTTTTAACCCATAAATGATTAAAGCAATTAAAAAAACACTAATTTATGCTCCATAAAAAGTGGAATGCCTTCGTCTTCTTGGCATTGTCTCTTTTTTTTTTTTTTACCTGCCTAATTCAATGCAACTGTATATATTAAAATTTAAACTCGAAACTTCATTTAAATGAGAATCACTCCTATCCATTTATCCCAATAATTGTTTGTTGTCTTTTTTTTTTTTAAAAAAAAAAAAAACTATATTATCTCCCTTTTCTTGTCTACCCAAATTCAGTTTTTTATTTTATTTTAAAATGTGATAGCTTAGATTAATAAATTTTTTATCCAAGCAATCCATGACATGCAATCAATTACCAGGAAAAAAGAATCCCCAACTACACTCTACAATGATCCCACTTCAATTCTTTAATAACGAAAAGAATATATATATATATATATATATATATATATATATATATATATATATATTATGAATATATTTTATGCATATGATGGCTGCCACCAGACGCTGTTGGGCGTGGGGTCCACGTTGATAGCCAAAAGCAATGTGTGCTTAATCATTTTTTTTTTATGTTTATTTATTTATTTTTCTGTTTTTATGATGTTTCTTGAAGCAACCTTCAAATTCAAGCAACAAAAGGATGAGGGTGAGATATTTCATATTGTCAAACGAAAAAATTTAATTAAGAATATCTTAGTTTCATTATTAAAATCAATTAATTAATGCATATAAGATATTAGTTTAATCTCATAAAATCAAAATTTTCAATAATTTTACTGTTTTTACCATAGAAATGACAAACTATTCTACATGAAACTCAATTAACATATATCACATAATAAATATTTATTTGTTTCAGAAAAAATAATTATTACTTTTTTAATAATTTTTATTTCGTGGATTAAGTTCTCAAATAAAAATTTTAAAATTTTTACACGAAATATCTTTTATTATTAATCGTAGTATGTTTCCATACATTAGCAATTCATTTTTCAGCAAATTCTTCATGATTGAAAGAATTCAAAATAGCCGGTAGCCCTAATTTAGCGGCCAAATAACTCTCATATAGCACCTAAAAATTCAAATTTGAGTTTCATTCTCTCTTCCTTCCATTGTACATTGAAAAGAAGAAAAAAAAAGAAGGAATTCAAAATAATAATTATAAGTTTACTTTTTCTTTAAATGAAACTGTATTTAAATTCAAATTATAACATTTTCCATAGCTTTTTCTAAAAAGATCGATTCAAAAGTATAACAAACCAATATATAAAGTACTAATAAATAATTCTTAAACTTAATATTTTTATTACTTTATTCAATTTAGAGTCATTTATTTCATGAAAAACAAATGTAAGAGTTGAAGTGAGTGATTCTAATTTTTAGAATTTGGTTCATTAAAATTTTATATGGTAATAAAAATAGATTCTTCCATTAATGAGACTCACTCATTTCTATTATAAAACTAAGAATAATTTTCCATTTCTATAAAATCAAATATTGTCATATATTATTAAAATTTATGAAATATAATATTATTTAAAGTAATAAAATAAAATATATAAATTTATAATAATTTTTTTTAACAACTGAAGTTTTAAAGGAAGAATGGAAATCGAACTCATAATCTCATCTTACAATGTTCATCACAACAGTCACTACAAATATGATTGATCCAATTTCAATTCCCTTATAAACTTCATTTTTAATTCCTTTCCGATTTCAATCCTAATTCTAAGATACGAGCCAATCAACTCCCTTAATGTATTAGTAAAAATCTTCAATGTGCCACTTGAGATGTGAGGATCAGTCTCGACACTGACTCATTTCCCCTAATTACTAACTTCGATAAAAAAATTTAATATTTTTGTTAGTTTAGTTTTTTAATTTATAAATTAATTATTTAAACACTTCAATTTATTACATTCAAAGATATTTCTCAGTATTTTTTAAAAGTATTTAAATAATTTTTTAATTAAACAAAACTATTTAAATGTTTAAATTTGTTAAAAATATTTATTATTTTTATTTTTTAATATATTCATGTATTAAAATGATAAAATTATGAAATTAAATAGATAAATTAATATAAAATATATTATATTTAAAGGACTACAAATATGTTAAATTATATATAAACTATAAGTAATAATACTGAAACTTGTTGTTTATAATCCTTTCAAATTTTCAATTGCTGAGCATTAAATATTAATTTCTTTCTGAAAACCTAATTAAATGAAAGAACTTGGAAAAGTCTTAAAAAATTTCCTGAAGATTCCATCACTTTCAAAGGATTGAAAACAAGGCACGAGCTAAGAAACTGGACAAAATAAGAAAATGAAAAATGACTACACAAGTCATAGAAGGACTTTAGAAAATGCTAGCAGTATTCATTGTAATTGATGGTTGATGTTCATGCCAAACCTGACAACCTTGTCAATTGCATCTCTTTTCCTTTTCTTCTTCTTTTTCATTTTACCCCAAAAAATTAAAATTACAAAAACCAAGTATGATGTTAAACATAATTTTAAAAATTATTATATATTAATTCAAATGATAAATAGTGTAAATTTTATTAAGTAAGATATTAAATTTAAATTATATGTATATACATAGAGAGAGTTAGATATTAAATAATTTTTACATTGTAAAATTTAATTCGATTTAAATTTTAAAATAGTTAAAATTTTTGTAATTATCAGATATTCAAGATATTAAATAAAAAAACTTACAATGATAAATTTCAGATTCAAAATTTAATTAAAACTAATTAATAATAAACTTGTGTACATTATTTTGTCTGCATTTCATAATGTAAGTATATATAATTATATAATTTTTAAGATAAAAAATATATGTCGGTTCTTACCAAACTAAATGAGTCATATAGTCCTACCAAAAGGGGTCCAAGTGGAACCCATAAAATATTTTCCGAGTATCCCTTCCAATGAAGGGTCCATGGATGACCCTAATGCAACTCACCGTATGGCACCTTCCCACCGGTTTTGTCTTTTGCCTAGTTGCTTCTGTGGCTCCACTACCAAAACTCTCAAGAAACCCTCACAAAAGAAAAAAAAAAAAAAAAAAGAAGTTTATGCACTTCTAATGGGTCCCTAAAAATTTCATCAACTGACCAAATCTAACGTAAGGGTCCATAGTTCTCGGATTTCAATACCTTAACTTTTAAACAAAAAATCATATAAATGTGATTTCAATTAATTTATATTTTAAAATAAATTAAAATTAAAATACATCCATGCCTATCTTTTTATACAATTATACTTAATTAATTATGTATGTGTCCCCTACAAGTAGTCCGAATGATAAAATGTATGAACATTCAATTTGAAAATAGTAGAGTTTAAACCTCCAATTCTTTCTCTCCTTTGTAGTATTGGAAATTAGCTAAAAAAACTACGTATATGATTTAGTCTAATTATATGAAAAATATGAAAATAAACGCAATAAATTTAATTTTATAAATAAATTATATAATATTTTTAAAAATTTTGTTTATATCAAATGTATTCTTTTAAGTAATTTTAAAATTTATTTCAGTTTTTCAGTTTATGATTTAGTTTTTTTTTTTTTTTTTGTGAGAACGTAAAATTTTTTTAGTTTATTTAATTTTTCTTTATAAAAATTCTGTAATAACATTACAGATTTCACAATGTAAAACAGTAAAAATTGTTATTATATATATAACAATATACATTTATTTATTTTAATTCTTTAAATCTATTTACGGCTTATTAGAGAAAACTAATAACATAATATGTCATAATATGTTGCTTATTTTTTCACTCGATAATAAAATTTGTTAAACATCATGATCACTAAAAAAAATTTAAAAGCTAAGTAAATTTGTAATAGTGTGGTATGAAATATAAAAATTAAATAAAACACATATATGTGAGCAAATAATAATAAAAAAGAAATATATTTATTAGAAATATAAAGATTTTTATTTAACAAATATATGAAAATCTTTGAGAATCCTTGTTTTTCATATCAGACAAAATTTAATATGTCAACTCCATCTAAATTTTTGTTTTCCAAGATTTATTTTCCTTATTTAAATAATAAATTTAAGAATAGTATTCTAAAAATTCTAAATATAAATGAGGTATATTTGTCACTAATTAAAATTTTTATATATAAAAAATACTATACTATTCTTAGAAATAGAAAGAAAATCTCTAATACATCCTTTTGTGCTGGCATAAATTGTACTATTTAATATTACTTATAAATTTAAGGGTTCATAGTTATCTGATTTCATCAATTGACCAAATCTAATGTAAGAGTCCATAGTTCTCTGATTTCAATACCTTATGTTTTAAATAAAAAATCATATAAATGTGATTTCAATTAATTTATATTTTAAAATAAATTAAAATTAAAATACATCAATGTTTATCTCTTAATACAATTATACTTAACTAATTGTGTATGTTATAAAAAAAATATGGTTGTAAAGAATAGCACATGCTTTTCTCATTAATCTCAGTAATTTTATATACAACCAGTATTGTAACTAACTAAATCTATATTAACCAATAAATGAATGATAGCTAAGCAAATAAATTATACAAATATGCTTAAGACAGCATACAAAGAAGAAAATGTGGTCATTCATTAGTTCTCATCTGATACAGCAGCACCAAGATTAGCAACAGGTACGTCCGTAATAGAATCACCCAATGGTATTCTAGTATCATAAGGTAGTTATTTTATTAACCCCCCGCAAGTTGGAGTGTACAAATTCTAAACACCTAACTCGAAGATGAAATGATGAAACTGAGGAGCTAAAAGTGGTTTGGTAAAGCAGTCGGCTAATTAATAAAGGAAAGAGACAAGTAAAAGATGAAGGAAACCTTGTTAAACTTTAGCATAAATGATATGACAATCAATCTCGATGTGCTTCGTTCGTTCATGAAACACAGGGTTTTTAGCTATTTTAATGGCTGATTGGTTGTCATAATAAAGAGTAGCAGCTGAAAGTTGCATGCCAAGGTCTTAAAGTAAATAATGCAACCATTACAGCTCGCAAATAACAGAAGCGAGTGCTCGATACTCAGCTTCAGCAAAGGAATGTGAGACTATTTGTTGCTTCTTGGATTTACAAGAAATTAATGGTTCACTAAGAAAAACACAATATCCTATGACAGATTTATGACTATTAATACAAGCAGCCCAATCTGAGTCTAAAAAAGCCTTCGATTGCAAAGAATTCTCAACAGGATAAAATAAACCTTGTCCCTGAGAGGCTTTGATATATCGAAGGATATGATGAACAATAGTTAAATGATTTTATGTAGGACAATCAAGAAATTAGGAAACCTATTGAACTATATAGGAGATATATAGCCTCAAAATAGTAAGATAAAACATCTTACTTACAAGTTATCTATAGGATGTAGCATCAGATAAAAGAAAACTATCATTTTTAAACAATTTAAGATGAGCTATCATTAGAGTAAAGACAGGCTTAGCACCAAGAAAATCATCATCTCATAAAAGATCCAAAGCATATTTTCTTTGACAAAGATTAATACCAGATTAAGACTGGGCAAGTTTAAGTTCAAAAAAATACCTTAAAAGACCAAGATCCTTGATTTTAAACTCTGTATGAAGATAAGACTTGATATTGTCAATTTCAACGATGTTATCACTATGCAAACGACATCATCTATATAAACAAGTAGAGCAATGAAAAAAGGAGAAGTTTGTTTGATAAACAGTGAAGGATCAGAATAAGTAAGCAAGCAAGAGAAGTTTGCTTGAAAGAAGGAGAAGTTTGCTTAAAAGAAGCCTTGAGCAAGCAAGGCTTATGTGCGTTTCAAGTTCCATTATCTACTAGCTTGCTTCAAGCCATAAAGACTCTTTGTTAATTTGTAAACTTTATTAGGAGTTATTGGAATAAGACCAGGAGGAAGGTCCATGTAAATTTTTTTATGAAGATTGCCATGTAAAAAGGCATTATTAATATCAAGTTGATGGAGATGCCATGTTTTAGATGCTGCAATGGTAATAAGAGCTTAAATAGTAGTCATTTTAGCCACCAGAGAGATATTGAGATAGTCGATACTTGATTGTTGTGTGTAGCCTTTGGCCATGAGACGAGCCTTATATCGATCAATGGAGCCATCAAATTTATATTTAATCCTGTAAACCCATTTGCAACCAATAAGCTTTTTGAATGGTGGAAGGGTAGTAAGTTCTCAGGTTTGGTTCTCTTGCAATGCTTGAAGCTCAGCATTCATGGCTTGTTTCTAACAATCAAAATGAATTGCTTCATTATATGAGCAAGGTTTAAAATGTTGGGTTATTTAAAAGGCAAAATGAGAGTAATAAGGAGTAAGGTTTTTATAACTAAGGACTTTAGAAAGGACATGAAGAGTAGTGGATGGTTTAATAGAATGATGGTAGTTTAGGAAATGGACAGGTTGTTTTGAAATTCTAATAGATCTTCGAGGTTGAAATGAAAATAAAGGTTGAGTAGGGAAAAAGTGTGAATTTAACCTCAGCACGCCATGCTGGTGTCGTTTGACTCCCTGAGCTCCGATGATTTCGATTCCGAGCTCGGTTCAAGCTCAAATCCCCTAGTTTGTGAGTTTTGTTGAATTTTTATTTTTTGAGCAATTAGGGTTTTAATTTTTTTATAGATTGTTTTTTATTGATTCAAGCAAACTCCCTTTGCAAATGTTGATCCTTATAGCTTGAGCTTCATGAATATATTTTTGTTATAATTTTTGAAATTTATTTTAATTTTGGTGAATTTTTTTATTATTTTAATATTATTTAATGAATTTTCGTAAATAAATTAATTAAATTATGATATTGGTTAAATTATTGTTATTATATATTGTTATTAATTTTGATGTTGAGAAATTAATTTTTGGGAATTTTATATAATTTTTATGGATATTTTTAGTTTATGTAAATATTGGATAATTGAGTAAAATGAGTAATTTGATTGAATTAAAAGTTTAATTGTGTGTTTTAGTTGATATTAGAATGTTATTTATTAATAAACTAATTTTTATGAATTTATATAATTTTTATGGAATTTATATAAATTATGAGTATTTTAAATTATTAAGTTAAATAAGTATTTTTGTTGAAATTATTGTTTAAAAATATGTTTTGGTTGCTATTAGTATATTGTACTTTGATTAAATAATTTTAATGAGTTTCTAAAATTTTTGAGAAAATTATTTAGTATATTCAAGTATATTGAATATTTGATATTATAGGGGTAAATGTGTAATTTTGTGTTAATTATAGTTAAATATTATATTTTAGTTGATTTTATAATTATTTAAGGTAATAAAATGATTTTTTACAAATTAATTACTATTTTAACTAATTAATATTATTTTTCAAAAATTGTTTTTAAATAAATATATTATATATACTATTTTGGAAATAAATTGGGTTTTAAAACTAATTTTATTATATAATTAAACTATTTATGCAATTAAATGTGAATTTTATTATGTTATGTTGAATAATTGTAAAATTTAATTTTTATTAATATTATATAATATTTGAGATTTTAAGAGTTAATTGGGATAATTTTAGAAAATTTTGTGAATAATAAGTGTATTTATTATTTTGAGCTTTATTATTTTTGTAATGATTAATTTTGATTTTAAATATTGTTACAATTTATGTTAATTTAATTGTAAAATAGGAATTTTATTCCATTTCTAAATTTTTATTATCAAATATTATTTAAACTAGACTTTTATGTTTTAATTGGAAAATAAAGTTTTTTAAATATTTTATGAGTTTTTGATGATTTTTATTATTTTACTGTTTAATATTGTTGTTTGTGTATTGTGAACCTTGGTTGGAGAATTGTGGAGTTTAAGGTCTCAACCCGAGGTGTTGTGCTTTGAAATTTTAGAAGTATGTTTTCTATGCAGGATCGGCCCTACTTTTATAGGGAGATGTCCGTTTTATAGAGGAGATTTTATCGAATTTTTGGTAGATTTCTCGTAAAATGTGATAATCAGTCTGAGTCTATTTTTAAATTTTTGATTGAGTCTGTCTATAGTAATCCTAGAAATGTAAAGTTAGAAGTTTATTCTAATAATTATTGTTATTTTATTTTTTCTAGCTGCGCCGAGACCGAGGCCTAACGGACTAAGTCCGCCGAGTCTGTCTCGTGGAACGCTAATTAGTGAGTTATTATACTGTATATATATGTATTGCATATAGAGTGCATGACTTAGGGCTTTTCATTTTCATTATATGCTTTTAAAAGTAATTTAAATTATAATATGATTTGATATAATATTAGTTCATTTTTAGTACATCCTGATGTATACGTGTGCATATTTTCTATATACATTTAGGGTTTATTTTTAATATATATGTATATTTATTCATAATTGTTTTATTAAATGATTAGTATACTTTAGGTGTATTTTTAGTATATTTTAGGTGTATTCCTAAATAATTGCATGTCATATTGTTGTTTTATACTTAAATTGTTTCTAAGTATATTTTTGGTATATTTCCAAATAAATGCATGTTATATTATCAATTCATTCTTAATTGTTTTTAAGTATATCATTGGTTTATCTTTGGTATATTTCATATTTTATTTTATTTTATTTGACATATGTATACTCGAAATATACTTAGTTTATTTTAGGTATAGTTCTAGTATATGTATGGTTTATTTTATCATTATGATTATTATTCTACATTATTTGTTTGTCCATATGAATGTTTTATTTTAAATGAAGGATATCGATAGAATATGCTATCTAGTGGGCAGCATTAGGACCGTATACGTATCGGTACAATAGATTTTGGGTTTGAGTGAGGAATTAATTGTGGTGATTATGATTTGATTGAGATGTGATGTGATTGAGAGTGTAATTGCGGGAGCTCGGTTGACCAAGTGTCTCAGGGCCAATCACACTGACAGTTAGACTGCGAGAGCTCGGTTGACTTAGTGTCTCGGGGCCAGTCTACTGTCCAAATTGGAATAAGTAATCTATTTGGATTTAAGTGAACCTGTATGGCTAAAGTGATTATATGATTGATTGAGGTTACGATTAATAGGGTTCTATTTGATCCTTCATATCTTAAAATAAATGTTTTATGCATTTATTATATTTATGAAAAGCTATTGAGTATTTATTTTTATATTTTGATTCGAAAAAATTTAATTCAATCGTACTTTTATCTATGTAATGCAAGTTTTTAATTTTTTAAGGCTTGTTACGGGTTCCGGATTCAAAAGAATTCTCGTTCCCTAGCTGTAATAACCTGAGTTTTTAAATATTTTTATATTGTATCGGGATATGCAATGTTAATAATTTTTGTATGTATTTATGATATTTTTATAAGTTTGATATTTATTAAAGCTTATTTTAATTATTCTTAATTATTTTAAGTGTTTTACGTAAAAAATTTTCAGGAATGGTATTTTCGGGGAAATTGACACGTAAATAATTTAATATTAATTATTTTAAATAAGTTTACGAATTTGAATGAATCCATGCATTATTTTAATTGTCATATTAGAATACATATATATACATGCATATACATTCTTATATTTAATTATTTTAGGGTTTAGTAGTTATTTTAATTATATATGTATATATTATATAGTTGTTATCTAATTACTATGTGTATATATATATATATATATATATATACAAATTTTTTTTTTCTTTTTCTTCTTTCCTATTTTCCCCTCCTTCTTCCCCGACACTACCCCCCTCCCCTCACCCTCGCCGTCCATTTCTCCTCCGACCAGAGCGCCTCTAGCCTTCCGCCGTTGACCACCTCCTCGCCAGCAAGCTCCGTCGTCCCTGTTATCTTCCCCGACGCCGGCCAAGTCCATTTCCACCATTTTTGGCCGAAATTCAAGCTTTTCACCGTTCTTCCTCCTCCGGCCATTATTCTTCACGATTCTGGTGTCCTTGAGCTCCTCAAGCTTTGGTTTGAGCTTTAACTTCCTCAACTTTTCTGTTTTTTGATTTTTCTATTTCGGCCTATTAGGGTTCTTGATTTTTTTTGAGCTTCAATTTGATTGATTCATGGAAAACTCCTTCACAAATGTTGCTCCCCTTAGCTTAATCTTCATGTGTGAATTTTTGTAGAATTTTTAGAATTTATTTTGATTTTTGGGTATTTTTGATTATTTTATTATTATTTTCTAATTTTTGAAAATTAATTAAATTAAATTATGAAATTGTGTTTTATGATAAATATAGGTGTTGAAATGAATTATAGAAATTTATTTGGAATTTTTGTGAATTTTTATGTATTTATTTTGAATTTATTTAGTTTATGTAATTTTGAGAAAATAGGGTTAATTGTGTTTAATTGAAATTAATTAGTTAATTGAGTTTATTTAATGATATTATTGAAATATATGTTAATAAAATTAATTTTGAGTAATTACATTATTTTTTGTGAATTTTTGGATTAATTTTAGTATATTTATATATATAGGGGTATTTTGGTAATTTTACCCTAAATTGGCTAAAAATATAATTAAATTGGTTTTAATAGTTATTTAGGGTATAAAAATGATTTCTACAAATTATTTAGTATTTTTAACTAATTAAAACTATTTTTCGTAAATTATTTTCAATTATATATATATTATACGATTTTTCTAATAAAATGAGTTTTTATCAGTTTTTACTGTGTTTTAGGGTTAATTACGTAATTTCGACTTATAAAATGTATTTTTATGATACAAGGGTATTTTCAGTAATTCTGTATATTTTGTGAATTGTGGATCTCGGTCGGTGATTCGTAGTTTAGAGTCCGACCGAGGGATTGTGGTTGTAATTCTGTGTCTATTTTTTGAAGTGTGTTTCTTTGCAGGGCCGGCTCTACTCTTTGAGTAGAGAGATGTCCGTTTTACAGGGGAGGTTCTGTCAGATTTTCGGTAGAATTCTCGTAAAACGTGATACTCAGTCGAATTCTAATTTAACTATGTGTCTAGTATTCTAGATCGAGTTTCTAAGATTTTCTATTAGATTTATTCTAATTCCTATCATTATTTGTTTGTTTAGTTACGCCGAGACCGAGGCATAGTGGACCAGACCCATCGAACCCATCTCGTAGAGCGCAATAAGTGTGAGTTACTATTATATATATATATATGCTCTAGGGTGCATGATTTTAGAAATCTATGTTTTAGTTTGACTAAAAAAATGCATAATAGTTTAATTAGTACTTGAGTTTATTTTAGTTTACTTTAGGTTTATTATTGGTATATTTTAAACTATATGCATGTTTTATTGATGAATTATGTTTAAAATGTTTTTGAATATATTTCTAGTTTATTTTGTAATTTAATTGGATTTATTTGACGTATATATAATCGAAATATACATGGTTTACTTTTGGTATATTTCTAATATATATATGGTTTATATTGCTATTTCATCTAAATACATGCATCATTTATTTGTGAATGTATGTTTTATATTTAATAATGAAGGATAAAAATAGAACGTGCTACCTAGTGGGCGGCACTAGAACCGAGTACGTACCGGTACGCTTATAGCATTTAGGCTATATTACTAACCATTTTGTGGATATTTATTGGATTTGATTAATTGATGTGTAAGACATGATTTGGGAGTGTGATTGCTGAAGCTTGGTTGACCTAGTATCTCGAGGCTAATCACACTGACAGTCTAACTGCTGGAGCTCGGTTGACTTAGTGTCTCGGGGCCAGTCTATTGTCCAAATGGATCAAGTGATTATATTTGGAATAAGTGAGCCTGTATGGCTAGAGTATTGTTTAAAACTGTTTTGAGGCTTGCTACGGGTTTCAGATTCGAAAAAATTCCTGTTCCCTAGCGCCGGTCATGACTTCTAGTTTTGGATCTTGACAAAAATGGATAGGTAGTTTTGAAATTCTAATAGATCTTCAAGGTTGAAATGAAAATAAAGGTTGAGTGGGCAAAAAGTGTGAAGGAGGATCAGAATTATCATTACCTAGTAGATCATATATAGGCAAAGAGCTTGAATGGATGATATCAATATGGCTGTTTCAATATTCTGTCGAAATATGATCTGCATAAGAATCATCATAGTGAGAAGGAACATCATGTAAAACAGAATGGATGATATCAACATGTGTTCCTCATGAATAGCCAAAATGGCAAAAGGTATGGATATACAGTTTAAGGAGAACATGGTTCGAACCCCCCATCCCCTCTGTCTCCTCTTTGTAGTGTTAGGAATTTATCATTTTTATTAGCTAAAAAAAAAAATTACGTATGTGATTTGGCCCAATGATATGGAAAATTTGAAAGTAAACGCACTAAATTTAATTTTATAAATAAATTATATAATATTTTTAAAAATTTATTTATATCAAATACATTCTTTTTATTTCAATTTTTCAGTTTATAATTTATTATTATTTTTTTGAGAACGTAAACAAGGGTTAAGTGAGTAACTAAATTTAAAAGGATCTTATTGTAACTTTTGAAATTACATTTAGGTCGTTATATAAAATTGGATATAATTAAAATAAATAAATAAAATGATATAATTTTAAAATATAAAATTCACTTGAAATTTATAAAATAGTTGAGAATAAATAAGACTATTGTTCCTATTTTAATATATTATTCATGAATTGATATCAATTTTTTTTAGGGGAATAAGAATTTTGTTATAATTGATTTACTTCAATTATATTGTTGTTTTAACTGATAATCTAGTTGAATCTTAAAATATTCTACATCCTGGAAAAAGAAACTCAATTAATTAAAAGTATAATGGGAAATAAATTCAATGTGATGCAAATTAAGTGACATCAATATTAAAGTAAATGTTTTTATGAATAATGCTTTTAATAGAAGGTGTATCATACTCCTTATCTTTATGCATACTCCAAACAAAGCCAATTTAATCGGACGATTTAGGACCTGTTTGGTTGAATTATTTTTAAGAGCTGATATGGCTGACAGTGGCTATAGAAATATCAACTATTTGATAAATTTTAAAATTTTATTTAAATTTTTAAAATCAGTTGCCTCTTTTCTAGAGAGTGACTTCTTATTTGATATAAAGTTGAAAACTATTTTTCTTATGATTATTTGTTTTCCGTGTCATTGTCGGCTCCCAAGTCAAATGATGAGAACGGAATTTTGTGACCTTAGAAGATAGAAGGATAGCTATATATCATCATCTCATGTTTTGGTAAAGAATTCGTTCATGAAAGTTTTGAGTCATTATTATTCATTTCAGTATGTCCTATCAATTATATCATCAGAAAATATAAAATGATAGTTGCATTAATGTTTTCTTATTTGTTAATATATAATTTTTTTTATTTTAATATTTTTGTTCATTCAATTCAATTTAATTTAAATTTTAAATTTATTATTTCATTCCAAATGTTTTAATTTCTGATATACAAGTTACTTGATAATAAAGATATAAGATTTTGGATAGTAACATTTAAGGGATAATCTTATATTTTTATTCATAAAAATTATCAGAATCTTAAATTTATATTTTTACACAATAATTATTATTTCTTTATTTAAATTTCAAAATATTATAATTAATTCAGTTAAGAATAATAAAAAAAATTTTAATAAACATAATTATATAACCTTAATTTAAAATTAAAATATCACTTAAATGATAATATATTCATACTAGCTCATTCGAATCGTTATTGGTTACAATTATCATTAATAAAACTTTATTATATTTACAATAAAATATAGCTATTTTCTTATGTAATCAATGACATATTAGAACTTTGACTCAATTAAAAAAATTCTATTCCTCAAAATTTGTTAATAAAAATTTGGCCAGCACCTATTTTTTTTTCCATAATTAAATTTTTTATTTCTTTACTAATATCAAAAAATTCAATGGAATATAAAATCGTTAGCTTAAACAAATCTTTATCATAAAAAAAAATATACATATGGGGAAGTGTGGAATTTATTAGGCTCATTAAACTGAACAACTGTAAATATTACTCTCTCTATTTCTAAATAATTACCGTTTAAGAATTATTCACATAAATTAAAAAGTATATTTAATATATGTATAAAATATTATACTATTTTTATAATAATTTTTTCAATCAATATTAATTTTATATAAAGTCCCAAAAAGAGTAGATATTTATTCAATTAATTCTTCTATATTAAATAAGTGTGAAATAGGGAAAAAAAAGTAATTAAAATGTATTGGTAATTTAAAACATCAATTATTTAGGAATAAAATTAGACTTCTAAAACGTTAATTATTTAGGAACAGAGCAAGTATCATTTATCCATTTTTAATTAATTTAATTTATTTGTTTTAACACTTAACTTAATTTATTTTTATTTAATTTCTTTGGAAGTATTTAATAAATGGAACTTAAAGAAAATATTTAATCCTTAGTCAAATAATACAATGTGTGATCCTTACCATATTAGTGATAAAAATGAGATTATTTGAAAAATAGGAATTAGGGTTGAGTTTCCACCAAATACATAAATCCTGTTTCTCTTTATATAAAATCCTTGTGATGGCTGTCTTCTTCTTCAATGTGGTCAATTAGAAGCACGTAGCTACGGCACATTTAAAAATTAAAACTTCTTCAAGTCTGAGGCCGACAATTTTATATAAATGCAGCAAAGAAAAAAATTTGTCTGGCAAAACACAAGACCATTAATACTATAATGTTATAAAAATAATGGCATTAATGCTCTTCTAATTAAATTTATATTTTTAATGTCTAATATTTTCGATGTCAATATTTAATTATTTTAAAATTTAAATTAGTAAATTCTATAAAAAAAAAATAAAACTTTTGCCACATCTATTTATTTATATATAAAATAAATTTCCCTTTTTAAATGAAACTTGCTACAAGCAGTTTAAAAAAACATATTTTATCAAATCATTTATTTATTGTAAATTTATTATTTTATTTACTCAGATAAATATTTGGTAAAACTTTTTTTTGATTTCCAATTTGCAGTTTAGTTAATTCTATTTATTTTTTTCTCAAAAAAAATATTTATTTTATTTAACAAAGAAAGAAGTAGAATTTATACTATAATTAGTCGTGATTCCGCGCAATGCACGGACTATAAAATAAAATAATTATATAAATAAATTAAATAAAATAATAATTAAAAAATTTAAAATAAAATAAATCATATTAATTATATTTTTAAAATTTTTGTTGCCATAATTTTTTTATTATAATAAGATTTGTTTTTAAAATTATTAAATTAGTATTAAAACATGTATAATAGTGTTTTTGTTAAAAAAATAATATTAAATAACTACTATAATTTTTTTAACCTTTTTAATGGTTTAGAATAAATATTTTGAGTAATTTAAGGTACAAAAATATGTAAAATAATTTTAGAATTTGAATAGTATTGAAATATTTATAAAAATATTTTAGTTAAAAAATAATACTAAACAACTATTAAAAATATTTTATTTTTAATAAACAATTAGAATTTTTAATAGTTTGACACATTAATTTTTAAGTAAATAATCAATTATGAAGGTAAACATTTGTCAAATTTTTTGCTTAATAACTTTAACACTCAGCATTTAATATATATATATATAGTTATAGTTATGAATTTGTGCAATGTGCGTGTAATAATCCTAACTTTTAAATTATTTTAATAAATATCAAGATATGCAGTGTTAATAAATTTTAAAATTATATTTAATTATTTTACTATTTTGTGAATAATTATTATTCTTTTTACATTTAATTATAATTTTCTACGTAACTGTATATATTGAAGTTTATTATTTCGGACAATATTATTTTAATAATGCTTAATTTAGTGCATTAATATTTTAATATTATTATTTTAATAAATTACATTATTTTATTGTATTTTATGTGTTAATATATATATATATGCACATAAATATTAAGGTTAGTATTATTTTATTGTGTGTGCTATTATGTGTTTGTATATATGTATATATATATATTAAAATATATAAATGTGTGGTGTGTGAATTTAGTGTAATATAATAATATATATTATAATATAAAGTTTATTAAAATATAGTACATAGTATTATGAAAATAATATACATATAAAATTAATACAAAAGCTTCCCCCTCCCTATTTTTCTTCTCTCTCCTCGATCCTCACCATCACCACTCGTCACTGTTGTTCACTGACCGTCAGAGTGCCTCCTGCCCCTCCGCCGTCGACCACCCATCCCTCTGCCAGCTCCACCGTCTTCCTCTTCCTTCCCCGACGCCGGCAACAACTAAACTCCCATTTCTGGCCGAAAATCAATTTCCGTCGTCCCTCCTTCGTCCGACCACCAAATCGAATGTTTCTGGTGTTGTTGGACTCCTAAAACTTTGAGGAGGTTGATTCCAAGCTCCATTCAGCTTGAAAGCGCATTTTGGTGAGGTGTTTTGCTCATTTTCAATTTCGGTCACTTTAGGGTTTTTTTTATTTTTTTGCGAGAATTCTTGCTTGATTCATGAAAAATCCCTTTACTAAAGTTGATCCCCCTAGCTCAAGATACTCCCCTGAATTTTTGTGTGATTTTTGGGAATTATTTTGATTTTTGTGAATTTTTGAATATTTTATTATTATTATATTAATTTCGTAAATTAATTATATAAATTGTGAAATTGTAATTTTTGGTGTTATTGGTGGTTATCATTAATTTAGAATTTATTTTATAATTTTTGTGAATTTTTTGTAGTTTTCATAATTATTTTTAGTTTATGTCAATTTTGAAAATATAGGTTATATATATGTTTTGTTAGAAATTATTGGTTAATTATATGTTTTTGTTGATATTATTGAGAAATATGTTGAGAAAATAATTTTTTTGTATTTACATAATTTTTATTGAATTTTTGAGTATTATTAGTATTTTATGTGTATTTTTAAATATTAGGGGTAATTTAGTAATTTGGTGGTAATTTTAGTTAAATATTAATTTTAATTGGTTTTAATATTATTTGAGATAAAAAATGATTTTTACAAATTATTTACTAATTTTAACTAATTAATACTAATTTTCAAAAATTATTTTCAAATAATATATAATATACTATTTTTGTAAATAAATAGATTTTTAGTAAATTTTAATATGTGTTTGGACTAATTAAGTAATTTGAATTTATAAAATGAATTTTTATAAATATTTGTGGAATTATCGAGAAAATGGATTTTTAATAATATTATATTATTAATTAGGGTTTTTGAGTAATTATTAGGAAAATAATTATTTTTGGTGTTTTAATACTTAGTATGCTATATTTTGATATTTGGAGGGCATTTATGGTATTTATTGAATTTTTATATATTTTATTTTAGTATTTGTATTTTTGGTGAATTGTGGATCTCGGTTGGGGATTTTTTATAGTTCGGGATCCCAACCGAGAGTTGTAAGAATTTTTATACTCGAAGTGTATTTTCCTTGTAGGACCGGCTCTACTTTTAGTAGAGAGATGTCTATTTTACAGAGGGGGTTTTGTCAAAATTTTAGTAGAATTCTCGTAAAATGTGACATCAGGTCTAATTTTTATTCCGTGTCTGTTCTTGTTTAGTAATTCTAGATTGAGTCTCTAAAAATCTAGGCTAGATTTATTCTAATTTCGTGATCGTTTTTATTATTTAGTTACGCCGAGATTGAGGCCTAACGGACTAGGCCCGTCGGACCAGTCTCGAGGAACGCATCCTTATGGATTATTATTATATATATACATTGTTTTAGGTTGCATGTTTTAAATGTAAAGTTTTGCATAATTACTTTATTAAATGCTTAAGTATATTTTAGGTATATTTTTAGTATATTATTGGTATATTTTAAAATAAATGCATGTTTTTCTTTTTGATTTATATTCAAATCATGTTTAAGTATATTATTGGTTGATTTTGAGTATATTTCATTATTTAATTGAATTTATTTTACGTATATAACCTGAAATATACTTAGTTTATTTTAGATATATTTCTGGCATATATATAATTTATTTGATCATTTTGAATGTCATTGTATACATTATTTATTCTCAAATGTATGTTTTATTTTAAAATGAAGGATATTGATAGAACGTGCTTCCTAGTGAGCAGCACTAGAATCGAGTACGTACTGATGCAATAGATTATAGGTTGAATTACTAACTTATTTGTAGAAATTATAATTTGATTGATTTGATTGATGTGGAGATTATGATTGATGGTGTGATTGATGGAGCTCGATTGACCAAGTGTCTTGGGGCCAATCACATTGACAGTCAGACTACTAGAGCTCGGCCAACTTAGTGTCTCGGGGTCAGTCTACTGTCTAGTTAGATTAAGTGAATTTACTTGGAATTAAGTGAGTCAGTATGGTTAGAGTGTTTTCTATTGATATTTGAGGTTACGATAACTTAGGGTTCTATTTGATTATTCATAAATCAATGTTTTTCAGTATTATATATAAAGTGATTTTCAGTGTCTGTGTGTATATGCCTGTATATATATTTATATATATATACTTATGAGTGTTTGCATTTGTCATTTAGAAATGCATGTATATATATTATAATAATTCACTCAATGAGATCTGACTCCCCTCAGGTGATGTTTTTACAGGAGAGTCCTCTTCTTCAGACCTTAGCAGTAGGTCTATCCACCAGATTTCTTCCGCCTCGATTTTATTATGTAAATTACTTACTTAATTATTTATTATTGTACTTTAAAAAACTGCAGTAGTCGTATTTGTAACAGTTGTGAGTTTTATTTATTTTATTGTACGAGATTTTAATTCAGATGTTTAATCTGAATATGATATTAAATTATTTCATGATATGAAGGAAATTATTTTATTATGTTAACTTGAAATTTTAATTTTGGTATATTTATTTTATTATATTTATTATATGTTTTTATTATTTTAAGATTTGTTACAGGTTTCGGATTTGAAAAAATTTTCATTCCCTAACGCCAATCATAGGCTCCAATTTTGGGTCGTGACAGTGTAGACTGTAAATTAATAGATATTTAATTTAATTATTTTAAAATATAGATAAAATTAGTATCGATGGACTGCACAATAGGAGGGCAGTCCTCCCTTTTTAAATTGACAATAGCAGGAATCAAACCATACAATTCATGATGTCCTTAAATAAAAGTTACCATTTGATTACTCCCTCACTGGCTAATTAAATCATCTTAATAAAATGGAAGTTATAAATTAAATATATAGATATTTAATTAATAGTTAAATTTTTGAGGTGATTAAAGTTGTTTAATTCTCCACCAAAACGGGAAAAAATAAAGAGAAATGAGAGTTTGAACTTTGCTTTCCATATTTATATATCCACATTTTTTACTACTTGAATTATTTATAGAAAACTTATTAATAGGTATTGTTAGAGCTGTTTGTAAGTAAACTCTATAAATAAAAATCTAAAAGTTAACCGATCATTGAAATTAATAGTCAATTTATGAGAATATTTGAGAAAATATTTTAATTTCAACTTAATAAAAACTTAAACATCTAATGAAACCAAAGTCACTTAAATTAATTACTAATATATATAAAAAGGAAATTAACATTAGAGACTTCTAAAATAAAATGCTAACAACACATATTTTTATGTAATGTCAAAATAAGTTTCAAGGTAAAATATAGATAGTTTGAAAATATTAAAAAAAATATAAATCAATGCACAAAAGATGTAGTTATACACAACAATAGATAACATCAACTCAATTTTTATGATGATATCAGGAATATATGTGACATTTTTTTTATAATTAATTGTCTTAAAATATCAATTTTCCATATATCATGAATTATTAAATAAAAAGAAAAAGCAAAAATCGTAGACGTTATTTTTTTCAATTTCAAACAAAAACCTCTTTGCAGATCAACATATTTTGAAAAAGAATTGAATGTATAAATAAATAATGCAAGATATAATAATATAATTAAAAGTAACATTCAAAAAATTTAAAAACGAGATCACCTTAATTTGGTGGAAATTGATTTATAGTGGAAGAGACTTTTCTCCCTTGAATATTTTGTATTATCAATAATAATTATGATATTAGAAAAGAAGAGAAATGTTTGCAGTGAAATAGAAAAAAAATTGTTATAAGTAAGTTAGAAGACTATAATTGTTAAAATAAGAAATTTTATTATTTTTTTTAAAATATAATAAATTTTAATAAATCAACACATATATTTTCATGATTGAATACTATGTTAAAATTTTTAAGAGTAAGACTAATATGATAGTTATCTTAGTATAAATTAATTTTATATTATTAATAATTTATTTATTATTTTTTACATACTTTTTTCATATTTATTTTATCATCACAGAAATATTTAAGAATTGTGAATTAACTAAATATGAAAAAAAATTGCATTTAAATTAACTAAATAAAAATCATAATCAAAAGAAGAAAAATACTGTACAAATGTTTTAATTTTTTATTATTGTATTTGTATTTTATGAGAAATTGTAATCATAAAAATGATTAACATTTAAAAATATTAAGTAATTCAGTAGTATAATTTTATTTAAAATATTTATAAATTAAGGGTTTCATCAGTATTTAAAAAAAATAAAATTAGTTAACATCTATTTAAAGATTAGAAAAAAAAAAGAAAAGAAAGAGATAATAGGAAGATTACATTTGAATAAACAACATCGGACTAGTAATCAAAACAGAAGTCAAAGACATTGAAGGTGTTTTCACTTGAAAGGTGTTGTTTTTGTTTGGGTCCAAAAACAATGTCTGCATCCAAATATACTATAATTTTAATTATACATTACGCCATCTGTAAATTTATGTATTTATATATATTTTTTTATTTTTATTTCAATCCGTATGCTACTAAAAATCTAATACAACTTAAATTTCAATGCCTTCATTACCTTACAAAAATATTGACAAAATCTATGCAGTGACCAACGACAACGTCAACACCAACACCTACGCCCAGCACCAAAGAAGAGGGAGCCACCGTAGCTTGCTGCTAGCTGCCATTATCATATGCCTCATTTTTTATCATATGGGTGCCTTTAATGTAGCGTTTTTTTTTTTTTCTAAATCTTTTTAAATTAGCTCCTTCTTTTAAGCTCAGTCTTCGTCTATTTGGCCTTTTTCTCTTCTGTTTTCTTTTTTAATTTTCTTTTGTACAAAGGACAGGACTTTCTGGCTGAGTCTGCAAGATTGAGCTGTTACCTGTTAATGGGTACCACTATACTTTGAAGGAGACACAGATAGAGTTTTCTTTTTTTCTTTTTCCTTTGCCTTTCACTTTTCTTTCTGGGTTCTCTCTTGTTTACCTCTTTGAAGCTTTGCAATGGCTGAATATATCTGTTTATTTAACAAGGTGAGCAGTGTTTTTAATTTTTTTTTTCCCTTTTTTGGGTTTCTTTTTCTTTTGAAAGATTGGAGGATTTATGCTGCTTTTGTTATTTGGGTGCTTAGTGTTATGCCCAGCTGCTGTCAAAGGAAGGTGCTTTTCTGGGTTCATTGATTCTTGTAATTTATTTAGCAAAAAAGCTGTACTTTTATAGATTTATGGGTAATGGAAGATGAGGTCGAATGGGTTTGCAGGATGATGCTTAGCAAAGCTCTGTGTGCATGTTTTGATCTGGGTCTTAAGCTGGGTCTATATAGTGTTCTGCATTTGTCATGTTATAGCACTGAACTTAGTTTTTTGATTATTGGTTCTAAGCCATATTCTGTTTGTTTTTCTTTTAAAAAGTCTCATCTTTGTGGGTATTTGGACAAAATAGCTGAGGTTTTATAGTTTTTCTTACAACTGCAAACTTAATTTTGAATTATTGGTCTTAAATCCAAATTCTATTTGTTTTTCTTTTCAAAGGTCCTATCCTTTATGGCGCTTCAGAAAAATATATAGCAGATTATATGTTTTTTGCGCTTCATTTGCTATTTATTGTAGTGTAGCGTTTTTGCTCTTTTCACTTGCTTATATTAGGATAGTACATGAACTTCTGTATATGCCTGATTTGGATCTGAGTAGAGTTGCAGGTTTTGCTTTATTTCAGTAATTTCTATTTCTTGAAGAACTATGTCTTCCACTAATGACATTTGGATTTGTTATGTTACAGGATACAATAATCATAAAGGCTCCTAAGAAATCTCCCATTTTGTTACGGATGGTAGTTCTAATTTTTGCTATGGTCTGTGGTGTTTATATTTGCTCAATCTGTTTAAAACAGATAAGCACCAATAGTAACATTAAAATTGAAGATATCCAAGTCATTGAGAGGCTTTCTGATACTGAACCCTTACAGATGCAAATTCCTATTTTGCATTACCCGCATCCTGAAACTTTTAACAGGTAATTGAGAGTTTCTGCTTTTGTTTTTGTATTTGGACTTAATTAATATTCACCGAATTTAATGTTTTGGCTTATTTTCAGGTCTGAATGTGTGCATAATCCGGTGAGATACTTTGCAATACTATCAATGCAAAGATCAGGGAGTGGATGGTTTGAGACCTTGTTAAATAGTCATGTAAATGTAAGCTCAAATGGAGAGATATTTTCTGTTTTGGATAGGAGGAGAAATTCTTCGTCAATTGTAAAGACTCTGGACAAAGTTTACAATTTGGACTGGTTCACTAGTGCTTCTAAGAATGAATGCTCAGCAGCAGTTGGCTTCAAGTGGATGCTTAATCAGGTATATTGTTTTAATCAAAATGATCCATCTTGTTTAAAAGTGTTCCATGCTGACATAAACTTATAAAAGATTACAATCTTTGTTAATTGTTTTTGGTTGGGGGGATGTCATCTCATTATCTTTTGGCTCTGATTTTGCACATCAATATCAGCTGATATTTGCTTTGCATTTTGTTAATTCAGTTTCTCAGTGGCATAACAAGATAAATGTGCTTTGTTAACCATTTCTTCTTAATTCAAATAATCTGTCATGCTGGACAGCATCTGAACAAAAATTTTGGCTTTTGGATATGGGCAATAAGTTCTTCTGCCCGTGGTTTAGCTAATCTTAAGGATTACAATATACTTTGTGCTGAACACCTTTGCCATTCTCTGCATGGCTAACATTGAACAAAAAGGTTTTATGTTTTTCCTAATAACAATTTTGAAAGGGTGAATTTTAATTGTTTTGCTTGGGCAATGTTTTTTTGTGTGCAGTGCATATGAATGGCTGAATATGGTTTAAAAGGCATTCACTCTATATTGCCGTGTGCAACTTAAGGCCATTTTTTCTTTATTATGAGGAGAAGTGAAAATAATAATCATAATAAAATTCATTCTTCCTTAGAAATCAGGAAGGTACATGAATAAAATTTGAGCCTCCTTTGACAGTATAGAATAAATATTAGTCAGAAAGAATTCTGTTTCTAATCTGTTACACATGTTAGAAGAATTGTCCTGCCAATTTGATAATGCTTTACGACAGGGAAAGTGGCTACTGGCTAATTGCTAGAGTGTTATGGCTTATGCAGGGGTTAATGGAGCACCATGAGGCAATAGCAGAATACTTCAATAGCATGGGTGTATCGGCAATATTTCTGTTCCGAAGAAACCTGCTGCGTCGTATAGTTTCTGTTCTTGCAAATTCCTATGATCGGCATGCTAAGCTATTGAATGGAACCCACAAGTCTCATGTTCATTCAGCAGAAGAGGTCAGTGTCTCTTTTCCTCCCGTTGACTCTCTCTCTCTCACTCTATTTCATGGATACACATGATTTTGAACTTTTAGTTGTGATTTCTTCTAGGCTGAGACACTTTCAAAATACAAGCCTACAATCAATTCCAAGTTATTGTTATCTGATTTAAAGGATACGGAGTTAACAGCTGCTAGGGCTTTACAGTATTTCAACAGCACAAGGCACATTATTTTATACTATGAGGATCTCATAAAAAACCAAACAGTAAGTTTATTATGACAACCTACCTTTTAATTACTTCAATGCTAATTGATTCAGTTTAAATCTTTCAAAAGCTTTTTTGAAGTTTCCTATTTATGCAACAATTCTGAAATTTCATGCTTTTTGGTTCCATCAAATGGTTCTTATATTGAGAAAAACCAACTTAGTGAAGCTTTACCATATGATATTGTTAGCATTGTTGATAGTCATGTGTACTACATGTTGCTCATTGCATGTTGTTTATGCCTTGCTGCAATGATGGTTCCCATATTGAAATGTATAAATTTTAGTGAAAGCCGTCTATTGTATAAGACTATGATAACTACTGTACTTATGATGTGAATTGCAACTTTCTCAATGTATATTGTTATTGCCTGCTGCAGAAACTTAAGGATGTTCAAGAATTTTTAGGGCTTCCACTGATGGAATTAACAAGCCGTCAGGTCAAAATACATAAAGGTCCACTATCGGACCATATTCAGAACTGGGAAGATGTTAACAAGACGCTAACTGGAACACCATATGCGAGTTTCCTCCAAGCTGACTACTGAAAGTGCTGATTCAGCTAACTTTTATGGTGCATGTGAATACAGTTCCAACTAATTTGTCAGAGGTGCTATCGTCTCAATGACCATATGCTCACAAATCTTAAGGGTGCAAGTTTGAGAATTGTGATCAGCAACTCAATGTAGAAATCCTCAACAGGATAGGATTATGTGCAATTGCTTCTTTACGGAACTATATTTGGTCCCAGCCAAAACTAGGTATGACTGAGCTGACAAGAATTTACGCAGAAATTTTGACTTTATAGTGCTATTGCGCATGTCTTTTTTGTTTGCTCAACTCTCAGTTGAGCCCCAAGCTTGTTCTTTTTCTTGATCATCTTCTTGTTGATCATATAAACGCCGTGTATATGTCAGCTAATTATTCCATGCAAATGTGAAAAGTTGTTTCATTGCCTTCACCTATCTTTAGTGAACAATGTATTCACTGGTTTATCTCCTGGTTCACGCGCCGGTTAGAAGATGAGCCAAACACTTACCGCACTTGGTGGGAATGAAAAGGATGTTGAGAAACCTCTTGCTACACCTAGTACCTAGTAGAGGCAACTTCCTTCTCTTTGGATGGGGGCATCAGTAAATGAGTGCTGCTGTGTCTGAACACTAAATTAATCTGCTATGGTTGTGGTCCTGGCTCTACTGCATTGAGAAGATACATTTATAGCCTAATATTCATATTTCCACGATCCTCACTTCACATCTCTTTTCAAAATGCTGGGCTAAGCAATGATAATAAAGGAGGGTCATATTATTACTTGACAAGGAGATTTATTGTTGTTACCTACATAAACAACAGTAGAATAGAGGGATTTCTTGTTTTACCTTATGCCTGTTAAATACTTGAAGTTTTGCAAGTGGCAGACAATAGTAACTGATACTTGTATCCTATAGTTAAAAAGTACACGCCACAAGCCTCAGAACTCTCCAGTTTATCTTCATAAGTTCTTTATTAGCGGCTGAGATTCAAGCCTTGTTCATTTGTCCTTCCAATTCTTATTTTCAAATGCATTTATGTCTTTTCCAAGGATGGCAAATAATTAATATCTCAATGAAGAAGAAAATCACGGGTGCAAATCAGAAAATCTACTGAACATGTCGAGTTGCTATGATTATGATTCGAACTGATTTATAAATGCCATTCAAATAATTTTTATGCTTTTTATAAATGCAAATGCATAGTTTCCCCTCTTAACTTTACTCAATTAATTTCTAATACCTTTCAATTTTTATAATGTTGTATTCAACTTTTAAAATTTTATTTCAAACCTATCAAATCTCTTATAATATATAAAATTAAAGTATTTTATAAATTAATGTTGATATGTACACGAGAAATTTATATAAACTAAAATGATTTAATTAAAGAGGGAATATGGTTAAAAATATATTTTTTAACTTTTTAACTCTATTTATATTATTTTGAAGTTAATTTTAGCATATTAAGTGTTTAAAATTACTTGAAATTAAATTTTTATTTATTTTAATATTATATAAGTTAAATAAAATTAAAAAGTACAAATTCATTACTATGCAATAAAGCATTGGGCTCAAGTGGACATATAAGAAGTCCAGTATAATTTTGCAATGTCGCATCATTGGCAGGTAGCCTTTGTGCCATAGCCCAACATCATGCACACAAATTTTTTTATTATCTTCCCCTGCTTTTACTAACAAATAGATATGTGCATGGATTTGCGTGCACAATAATTTTTTTTTTTTTTAACTTAAATTTTTGTCCACACTGTGTAAAAATAATCGAAGTTAATCAACTATTTATTGAGGTATATTGTACCAATTATAGTCTAATCCTACATACGTGACAATTCAACCAGGTCCTGTCAACCAACTTTAACATAAACATAGCTTTTGTAGAGTGATGTGTGTATGATCTATTGATCTTGATAACGAAAAATGTTTATGTTATGAGTCGTGTGATATGAACATTTTCGTCCTAGTTCGTAAAATTATTTGTTTGATTTCTCCATTTCAATGGGGCACTAAAAAATTTCATAAGGTAAAAGTGTAAAAAAATTATTATTTTTTTAAACTATAACATGCATAGCCATCTTTGATGGCAAAATGCATAAATTCATGAACTATATCGATTTATTCTATTAAGTTCTTATCGTTTTATTACATTTTATTAAACCCTTATACTTTTATTTAAGTAGCTATTGAAATTTTTTTTAAAAGTCTCAATTAACGTTATTAAGTATTGTATATAAAAATAAGATAAAATCCATTATGAAGTCCCTAAATTTATTAGATTTATTCTATTAAGTCTTTATCTTTTTTTATTGTATTTTATTGAGCCCCCTATACTTTTATTAAAATTTTTTATGATATTATTTTTAGGAATAATTTCAAATTTGATGTCCGAATTTTTGTGTTTTTTTTATTTGAGCATTTGAATTATTTTATTTTTCTATTTGAGTGCCTGAACTTTAAATAAAATATTAATAAGGTGTATTCAACCTATTTTAAACTGACTGTTTATTTAATCAATTCAAACAGCACCCACTTTTGTTCCAGTTATTTTTATCCTTTTTTTTAAGTGAAAAATAATGGGGGATGAGTTAGAAAAAAAATAGCATATGAGTTGGAAAAAAGTGGATCTCGTTTGAGCTGACTAACACATAATCAGCTTAAAATAGACTGATACACCTGATTGATATATTTTTTCAAAGTTCAGATACTCAAATAGAAAAAATATAAAAGTTCAAATATCAAATTTGTAATTTTTTCTTATTTTTATATGCAACACCATAAGTAAAACTATCAAATTAGTTTTCAATAGCTACATAAATAAAAACATAGGAATTTCATAGAATGCAATAAAATGATAGTGACTCAATAGAATAAACCAATAATGAATTTTGCCATCTTTGATAAATTGGCGAAGAGGATAGTATCATGTGTTGTGGATATTGAGCTTTATATTAATTTAAGAACATTTGATTACTGGTCTACTATCTGATGGAAAATATTTGTCTTTGCAAGATATATATTACAACCAGCGTTCGTGAATCAGGCCAAGCCCTTTGTGCAACAAGGGGTTCTCAGTTTCGAGATCTACTCTCTCCCTCCCTGTTGCAAATTTGGCCATATATATATATATATATATATATATAACCACCAACCATTATATTATGATAAATATAATTGACTATATATAATTATTCAAGCACTTAATTCATTACTCAAATATGAATTGATGAGTCAAAAGAAAAAAAAAGTTTCTAATATATGTTATTATCCATCCAACATTTGTGATACATATGAAGCAAATAAATCATTTTCAAATGAAAGCTATATAAATACTTTATTTTTAGCATGTATAATATAGCTTTTTGCACTTGCCACTCGAAAAAAAAAAGGTTGCTATATCAATGATTCTTTATAATATGACTCAATATATGCATATATAAGAAATATCGAAGCAGAAGATACCAAGAATCCGTTGAAGTATTTTTTTCCCCATCAATGGAATATCTTTGCCTGGGTAAACTCTCTCTCTCTCTCTCTATGTATATATATATAAGCGGCTGTTGACTAAGGGAGGGGTAGGTATAGAAGTCTTTTTTCGTTTCTTTCACGGTAGGAATAGCAAAAATTATTAATAGAACATCCACCCAAACTAGAAGAAAGAAAGGCTTTACCTCGCATAGAAAACCTAAAAAGAAATAAATCAATGGTAATATTCTTATTTGATAATATTTCTATTTAAAGAAAGCAAGGGGTAATATATATATACATATATTGTTAACCCACTAAAAAAAAGCAGCTATTTTAGGCGGTTTGCACCACCAAAGCTAATGCTTTAGGGCTAAGCATGCTTAATCATAAGGAGAAGTGGGCAGTTAAGGAAGATGGGGCACAAGGGACAGTGAGAGAGAGAGAGAGTTGATGAGTTAATTGAAAGTGTAATTTTTCTTGTAAGGGAGGGAAATATTGTAGAGAATGTGTTTTTTTTTTCAAGAGTTATTTTCGTGGTTTTTATAGTGAAATATTTTTATTTTTATCCATATTTTTTATTCAATTTATTTGGAATTTTCTCGTGTTCAATATTCTTTCCAATTCTATTATCTCAGTTTCTTTCCAATTCTATTATCTCAGTTATTTTAATTGCAATTTACACTATTTTATTCACTATCTATTCATGTATAAATACTTTTACAAACATGTGTCACTTTTATAATATGTCTTAAAGCCAAAACACCTTGTAAACAAGTAGTTTTGGATGCAAATTTATTTTAAAAAAAGTTTGTGGTTGGAAATTAAAGTGATGAACTTTTGGTTTCTTAAGGTTCCTTAAAGTCTCGTGACAGTAAATGTTTACATTTTACATTATAAAATTAGTAGAAGAAGCCTTGGAGACCCGAATGTTTAGTAGGAATACGTAATATATACCGACTTGCACAACTGGAATTCAACATTTAGAGTGATTAAATGATTTAAACAATAGAGAAATTATATGAACTGAATTTTAATAAATTATATAATAAGAAATAATTTTTTTTTAAATTAATAACAGTATAAATCAAATCATGTATTTCAAAATTGAAAAAAATTAACAATGATATAATATATAAAAAGATAAATTTAAAAAAAATCGAAAAAATATAATTTTGAAGAAAATTGTGACAAAGGACGGATTGAACATTATATTTTAATGGTCAAGACTTTATTCTTGAACATTCTATATATACAAAATTTTTCTTGCGTTTCAAAAAATTTTAAAGGGAATATATATATATTTTTTAACTTATTATATATAGTATAAAATATTAAAATTGAGATATGATATCAACTACAACAATAAATTAAAAAGAAAAGATAAAATGAGTTGATTTCTAAATAATTCTAATACCCACACATGATATATTTAGATGCAAGTAATATCACTAATGTATTGTCACCGTTACAACGTTCGGAATATTTTTAAAAATAAAAGAAAATTCTTATTTATTTCAGATACATCTACCATTTAGCCTCTCTCACTAAAACAAAAAAAAAAAATTCTGAATTTAGCTTTATAACTTTAAGAGAGTTTATTTTTATTTATGCTCAAAATATTATTGTTTTGTTATCCATCAATACTATTTGAGTCGAACTTAATAAATTATAAATATCAAGACCAAAATATAATACTAAACATTTGAATATATATATATATATATATATATTAGTCTGTTTAGAATGAGATAATTTTTTATTCCATCACAGGATATAACATTTATAAAAGGTTGGGTTTGAATCCTCTCTCCCCTTCACCTCCATGCTCTCTCTCCCTCTTTATATTTATACATACATACATATATATATATATATATATATATATATATATATATATATATATATAAGAGTCGGTTGTCCTAACTTGATTAAATATGTCATAAACTAATAACAAGTCACAAAATGCAACGCCTCTCCATCGCCACCACCACTATATAAACCTGAGGCGAGGAAGGGATTTGACAAGTTACTTGCATAATTAGTTTATGCCACTATAGTGTTTTTGCACACTAAGTAAGCAAGTTCTTTCAAATATCTAATTCCCTCTCGCCTTTCTTGTCTCTTTCCAATTCTATATGGCCACTAAAAATTTACTAATTGCTTGCATTTTCATCATTGTGATTTTCTTTCAAGAACTTCAATCCATGGATGGAAGGCCCATGAAGCTAGAGACGAAACACGAGTTCTCAAAGCACCAAACATCCAATGTTATCAAGTTTGATAAAGAACCCATAAAGTTAATTGGCCATAACGTGCATGTAATTGATCATAATGACTCAAATAAAGAAGTGTTTACTGCTAATAACATGTCCCCACCTGCCCCACCAGCCCCAGTCGGTGTTGTTGGCCAGCCTCAGTCACCACCACCTCCAACCTCAGGGCTTGTGGACGACTTCAGGCCAGCTGGGCCTGGACCTAGCCATGGCGTTGGTCACTCTACTCAAAACTAGGGCAACTAGCTATAAAATTGTGGTGTGACTCGTGGTAAGTCAATTATTAGGTAATGTTTAGTTAAGTAGACTTGCCAAGTAGAATAAGAGGCAATAAAATGGTCCTTGTTGTGCTGATTTGTGTTTGTTTCATGTCATTCGATTATAAGTATCGAAGTTGCTTATTATTTTTGTCCGTGAAACCACATGGTGTTAGTCACATCCTATTAGACACTTATTATATATTGAAAAAATCTCCCTTGTGCTTTGTTGCTGACATTGATCTAAGAAAATTTGATCTAATTTGTGTGCATGTGGGTGTGTGTGTTTTCCTTTTTCCTTCCTGATAAAGAGGAGGCTAATGGCTAAAGCCAGAAAATTAAATCAATACATGGGATTACAGCGGAGAAATGCAACCCCTATCTAGTCTTGCCTCAAGAAACTAGCCATGAAGGATGTCAGGCGGGTCACAAAGAATCTGCAATCCAATATGATCGATGGTGAGTATCCATGTTAGGCAATTGGTCAGCACGTTGGTTTCAATCTCGATAAATACCTTGGAAATCACGGTTCCTTAGCCTTGGAATTTCCTCGAACAAATGCATAGGTTATTAAAACTGGCACAGCATGGTTGCCAACTAACAAGTTTTTAGCACACTTGGTGCTTTGGATTGCACTATAAGTGCACTACGACCTGCATCAAAACTCTGAACCTTAAATGGAGGATGCTTGAAGCAGAATCGTGCTGCACATCATATAGCTATCATTCGGTGTGTTTCCACAGCAAATAATACTAAAATGATCAATCAATCTTAAACTTGTTCTCAAGATTATTCCAAAGCCATAGACCCCATGGACATAATCAAAACTCCAATAAAGTAACGTTCGACAGGAAATAGTATGATCCAAATCACCTCTGAGAATTCATGATCCAAGACGACACAGATCGCAGGTTAATTAACGTAATTATTTTAGTAACATTTTAATAGCTTCTTTTTACTGTTTTCCCTTATGCCTATATGTATTTGCAAAAACAAGATTGAAACAGCATTTCAGCCATCATCTTTGAATCTTCGCATAAACTTTTTTTGATCTCTGAGTTAGTAATATTAAAGCATGTGTATAAAAAGTTAGCATGTATTATTATGACAAAATTAAACAAATTTTGGATACAAATTAAATCATTTAAAAGTTTCTAATAATATCATAGTGATTTGTATACGTGTTACCTTTGAAAAAAATATATATCTAAGATAAGAGGGGTATTAAGTTCAATTTTTCTGCTTTTCATTAAATATGTGAGATCCATTTATAGTGGTGGCTCACAAAAATATACTTGAATACTAACTATTAATTGCCCTCCTTTCCATTTTCATGATATGAGACTTGTATTGTGTGAAAAAAAAAAAAAAATTCCTAAGGTTGAGGCCACAGTTTTTTCTCCTGATCTAAAATTTTGACTATAAAAAAAGAGAGTTATCAGAGCAGTTAGTTAACGTATTATTTGAGGCAACAATTTTTTCTCCTGATCTAAAATTTTGACTATAAAAAAAAAAAGATTTATCAGAGCACTTAATTACTGAAACTAATAAAAAGTTCATGTAATATTTTAAAAAAAACTGAATTCAAATTTAGTGTGAGTATATTCACTATAAAAAAAGAGATTTATTAGGACTCTTATTTACCGATACTAATAAAAAGTGGCTGTAACAATTAAAAAAAAAACTAGAATTCTAATTTTAGTGTGAATTTATTCCCTTTGAAGTGGGGAAGATAAAGTCAGTAGTGCTCTATTTGCTTATTACTAGTGTAAGCTAAGTGAATTCATTTTCATGAACTCGTACTTATATAATAGGTTTTATAAAATTTATATTAAAGCGATCCAGTATATTACTGGGTTGGCGAGGACAAGCAAGAATTGAATTTTTAACTTTGAAGTATCTTGAAAGGAGGTATATTACTAGGCTATATTTAAGCTATTCAACCTTCGATAGTTTTAAACTCTTTTTATTACTAATTTAACTTGTCAAATTTATATGATGTGATAACACCCAATTGAATAGTTTAAATTATCAATTAAAGTTGAATCTACATGATTTATATATCACTTAACTCTTATATATTTTAAATGCGGGAATCATTCATACATCTCTAAAAAATTAACTTCAATATTCTTTAGAATGTATTTAGTATAAATAAATTTTATAAAATTTTGTATAATTTATTTATAATTTTAAATGTTGTGTGTTTGGTTCAAATGAAGATGTTATAAAATTCATCTGCAATTTCAAAATTTTAAATTTGTAAAATTAATTATAACTAAATCAAATTCTAATAAAATGGTTGAAATTTCCAAATGAACTCTACAACTTTTAAGTCTATATTTCTAAAATGACTAAAATGCCCTCTCATCATTTTTATTTTCAAAGAAATTTTTTAAAGGGGGTATTTTTGACCAAAATTAAAAAATTAACTTGAATTTTAAATTTACACCAAACACAATATAAAAAAATATGAAATTCATTTGAAATAAATTTTATAAACTATTCATTTCAACCAAATATACTTTATTAATAAAAATTTATTTAAAAAATATATTTTATTTAAAATTCATTTGAAAATGAAATGAAATTTTGGTGAATTTGAACCAAATATAATGTTAATTTTTGTTAAATAACAAATAAAATAAAATAAAATAAAAATGTGTTATGCAATTGGACTCCAACACATTTTTTCCACAAATTTTTTTTATTATTTTCTTTAATCAAATAAAACGTATTGTTAACACATTTGCGCATTTTATAGCTACTCACTATAGACTTTTTAAGTGCATGGAAAGAATAATTTGTCCTATTACGTGTTCAAAGTCCCAAGATTAATATATTTGTTTAATATATATCAAAAATATATTTTTTTAACCATCAGTACTTAAAATTTATTAGATTCTAACTAATTTAATAGCTTGAATCGAACCATAAGGATAATAAAAGTTTTTCAATAACTAATTCAATATAATTGCATACATCAGCATTCAAATTCAATATTTTGTTAAGTGAGAACAACTCTTATAAGTTGATTTCAACGGTTAATGATTATATTAAAAGATAATTTTAATAATGTATGAAAATGAAAATAGTTGAATAGTAATTTTTTTTTAAAAATATTTTAAAATGTAAACTGTAAAATTTGTTACTAATAATAATAATATTTGAAAAATATTTTAGACTTTGCAATTTGCAAATAACGGTATTTTCTATATAATTGATAGTAAATTTTGATACGTATTTTAATAATTTGCATTTTGTTTTTGAGTTCGAGGAGGAATATACAATAATTGATACTTTAACCTATCAGTATTTTAAAGAAAGTTAATAACATTTCACTACTCAACCTTCAATAATAATAGCAAAAATTAACTCCACTAATAATAGGAAAAGAAAAGAGTTTAGAGCAAATGTATTGGGCAGTTGGGATTCGAAAGCAACGTGGGAGATGCTCTTTGTTATAATTTAAAATTAAGCACTAACAATGAACAATGCTAGAGCACTACAGCCTAGCAAGATGCTCTTTGTTAGTCTATGAACATAATAATTAATTAATAAAGATTCTATAAAAGGAGAGTCCCTCAGCATGAGGAGCCAAGCACAAAAGGCCTTTTTCAAGATACTTTCACTTAATTTTGTATCTTATGATTATTTGTTTTATTTAACTAATTTTTAATTTCAGAAAACATGCAATGCCAGGAGGCTAGGACAAACCCAAATGGGGTTGGTAGCTAGCTATATCTATTTTATGTGGCTGGATTTGACTTGAATTGTTGATTTTTGACCATTTTTTAAAAAATAATAATAATAAAGCATACAATGGATGGAATTATAAAAAAAAAAAAATTGATTCACTGATTTTAACATGTCACGTATTACAGATTCAGTAATTGATTATTATTCATGTGCTATTGGTTAGTTAATCTTGGAAGGAATTATTGCAGCAGAATTTTCAATGGTTATGAATTGGAGGTGGGCAATTATTTGTTCGGGTTTCTCCAGGTCCAAAATCCTTCTTTGAACAATGTGGCAATGCTACATCCAGCTCCAAAACATGATTATTATTATTTCTTTTCTACCTATAATTCAAATATAAAAAAAAAAATATTTTCCAATATATATATATAACGTTTTTTCAACATCAATTTAAAATGTAAGAATTTCAAACCCGTAAAATTTCATGATAATAAGCAGAAGAGTGAGCAACGACTAATTTATTTATGATGAATTCTTACCTTTTAGTAGCCACAATCATTCAAGTTGTTCATTTTAAACAAAGAAAAAGAAAAATGAAGCTATCAAGTTAAGGACAGATGTGTTTCACCTGAATTTGTCGACTAAAAGGGCTCTTAAGCTTTGGGCACAGACCATCAAATTTTAATAAATATTGTAATATTATGCATATCTATAATCAAGTAGTGAAGAGTACAGCAGAATCCCTTCAATTTTATTGTACTTGTGGCAGCGGGGAACAATTATATTTTTTTTTATCAACTATTAATATACAGAATTTACTGAATTCTGATTAATTTTGTTCAGTTTAACACAACATCATAAATATGATAAAAGTTTTACAATAAATAAATCAACATAATTGTATACATTAGAATTCGAACATGATATTTCGATTAAACGGGAATAATCCTGCTAGCTGCTAGTTGAGTGGGGAAGGCCAACTTTAATATATATAATATTTAGGCTTATTAGTAATTAATGCTACACACATCTTGAATCCTATTTGTTACAAGATCTTGATTAACTTGTATTGTTTTTCGGCCTTTACCTCTTGTGAACAATAAAGCAACATTTCAGCACTATGAAAGGCCACAAACAAAGCTTTTAGGGCTTCTATGGGAGGTTTAGATTCAGCATTAAGATTCACAATTGAACCAACCTTTTAAGCTATACATACTAAATTTAATTAGGGAGAAAATTAATCATTCGGTTAGGAACTGATCAATTAAATATTTATATATCTTGGACCGAACAAATTGCTGTGGATTCCCCTTCTTGCACTTTTTTCTTTTGAGAATTAAGGACATACTTAGCCAAATACATTAAGAATAAAAAAGTTATTTCACAATGAATAACTATTCTTTATTTTAGTTCAAATTTTATTATGGAATACCAATATTATAGAATAAAAATTTTACATTTTTTGAGAAGTAGTAATTCTTGTAAAAACTAAAAAATATATATTCTTTACTTTTAAAATAGAGTATTTTCACTTTTACCCATTTTTTTATGTTTAAACTATTCTAATGTTTATGTTTATACTTTCTCTTTTTTTAGAATAATAAAAATTCAAATTTTTTAATAATTTTCTTTTAATTTAATTTAACTTAAATTTAGCTACTAAATTATATAAAATTTATTTATTTTATATGTTTGTGTTTTTATGATTAAAAAATTTTAAAATATTATTTATTTATTTATTATGCATTTATATTATTTTAGAGAAATCAAATATATTTAATGAAATTCATAAATATTAATTTTTTATATATTATATATTTATTTATTTTTTATGTAAAACATGCTAAAATTATATAACTATTTAATTTTGATATTAATAATGAAATTTATTAATAAGAGTATCAATGTTATTTATGTTTAAATCTGCTTATCCCTTATATTAATTTTAAATTATGAACCAAAATATAAAATAATAATTATTTAAGAATAATTATTTTAAAAATACTTATTCTATTTTTTAAAAATTACAATCATATCCATACCTATTCTATTTTATGAACCAAACATATTCTAAATAATGAAACTATACTTTTTTTTTTTTTCCTGAAGATGTACAAGTACGACGAAGTCATTCTCAGGACTCTCTCAAACACTTGCAACACATAAACCGTTCACAAATATAGATTATTAAAATAATAAAATGCAAGAATCCTTGCACAGAGAGCATACCATTTTGCTTATAATTACCCATTTGGAATTCAGGATTTCTTACCATAAATCGTATTAGCTTTCCATCTTAATTAGCTACTCACTCCACTACAAAACTTTTTTATTATCATAAAACGAATCCTTTCAGATTCTTTAATTAATTTACCGTCTTCAGTTATGGCAGAAACATTGCACCTGATCAACAAACATGTTATTTTGCTTCTTGCATTCATTTCCTGCCTTCAGGTTCTGTTTACCGATGGAAGGCCAATCAAGCCAATCAACAAACAGGAATTTATCAAGCATGGCAGCACTAACACCATCAACTTGCACCAAAGCATGCAAACTGGCAGCTTCAGTGATGCTGCTGCGCCTTCCAAGGATAATTTCCGGCCTACACCGCCCAGTTTGAGCCCGGGTGCTAGCCTCCCTAAGGCAGTGGCTGACAGCACCAGCCCCACTACTCAACATTCTTTTACAAGACCCAAAAATGATGACAATAACCTGCACAAATCAAGTCAAATTCCTGATGGCAATGTTGACCTGTGTCAAGAATAGAAAATGACTTCCATGCTTCCTGATACTATCTAGAATGTTCCCATATAATTAGAGGTTCTCTACCCCCTTAAATAGGAACATATAGACAAAGGAGAAAACAAATCCATCCAAGGAATTACCTCAAAAAAGAATCCTAACCGAAGAAGGAACACTCTCCTACAAAATTTATGATTCACTAATCCATAAGAAATCTCATTCCTCCCAGGTTTGAGTATTGTTATATATAGAACCCTATACCCCTCATAAGGGGACATCTCATTCACACACATTCAAGCTATCTTACCTCCTCCCTGCTTCTATTCTCTAACTTAGGCATCAGAGTGTTTGTGGGGATTCCCCCCACCTCTCACCTTACCCCTTGTTTCGTGCTTTGCAGGACGTCTAGTCTAGGAGTTCTGGAGATTAGTTATCAAGTGGCGCCGTATGTGGGAACTCCTTAGGAAAAGCCATTCATTTTACTTGCTAAGCTAAAAACACCTTCACTATGACTTTTAGCCCACCTCCAGCTCAAATTCCTGAGGCCGACACCAATCCTTCTGCACCTATCCTTTCGACTGACCTTTCAATCCCTTTCCCAACAATAATACCACCGCCCACCTTGCAACATGTTGGAGCCTCATCCGGACATGTACCTTCACTTATGGAAAACACCCCAAGATACTTGTCCTTGGGCACAGATCTCCTGTATTACGCTTCGTTGCAGCACCATCGATCAATATCCTCAATACCTTTTTCAAGCCTACTAGAAACGCCAATAATAACCACTCCAAACCTAAACATCGTAACCTAAACATTTAGCCTTGACCAAGTAAGCAAAGAGGCCATGATAAAAAATATTCAGGCATAAATAGCCTTGATGCAACACCAGCTAAGCACTATAATACAAAGCGGGCATACTAAACTGGCTCCAAATAATGATAATACAGCGTCCCGACAAGCCCCAGGGATGAGCACAGGGATGGGTAAAGCACCAGAAGGGGAGTGTAGTTCATCCATCCCAACTCTTGATGATTCAAAATTAGCACAGAAGGTTGAGGAAGTAATGAACAAAGCCCGGACTAAACCTAGAAAGAAAGAAGAATGGGTGATGGATAGCAGAACTCCATTTATCAGCAGAATAATTCAAATGGAGATTCCTAGTAAGTTCAGAATCCCACAGCTTAATCAGTACGATGGGACAAGAGACCTTATCAGTCATATATCGGCTTTAAGGACAAAGATGCTGCTCCAGAATGTGAACGATGGAATCATGTGTAGAGTCTTCCCAAGTACACTCACGAAGAGTGCCCAAAAATGGTTTCATCGGCTTCCAGAGAATTCTGTCACTTCTTTTGAGAACCTAGCGGAGCAGTTCCGTATCAGATTCATCACTAATATCCCTCCCACAAAAAACATCAATGACCTGCTGATGTGCCGATAGGAGGCTGACGAATCTCTACGAAGTTACCTTGACCGTTTCAATAAAACAGCTATACAGATTGAGCACCTTATTGATAAAGTTACCATAGAAGCTTTGAAAAATGGCACCAAACTCGGAAAGCTAAAAGATAAATTAATGACTAAAGAGCCGAATACCTTTACAAAGGCAATGACAATAGCGGTCTGGATGATCAAGATGGACGAAGACAGGAGGATGCGTCGGGAAGAAGACAGGCCATCGATTAAGGATGAATGGCCAAAATAGAGATAAGTAAGCTTCCCAAAAATGAATTTCAGAACTCTGGCAGATAGATTTGACAGGGAAGTGAACAGATATACACCTCTGAATACCTCTCAATACAGGATCCTCATGTGGGTCAGGTAGAATGGAGTGGAAATTACACCGGCCAAGAGAATCAGCCTAAGTCGGAGATTTACTCGTGATAGAAGCCAGTATTATGAGTACCACAGAAAGTATAGACATAACACAGAAGGCTATAGAGAACTGAAGAGTGCCATAGAAAAACTATTGCAGCGGGGAAAGCTTGATAAATTCACTGACGCACCGAGGGGACATGGAAACCCAGAAAACCATGACCATGACAAAGCTGAGGCAAAGAAAGCTAGAAAAGAACCAATTAGGACGATCAACATGATTGTAGGAGGAGAAAACACCGGGAAATGGTTAAAGCGCAGTAGAGGAGAAAAAATGATACCTGGGAAAGCGATAGTGTTTTCAACCCGAAAGACAATTTGCATATACATCACCCTCACAGTGATGCCCTGGTGATAACTGCATGCATAAATAAGTATCGGGTCAAAAGGCTACTGGTCAATAATGGGAGTACTATTAATGTTTTATTTTAGAATGCGTATAAAGCTATGAGAGGCTCCATTACCAACTTAACAGCCATCCAGAACTCCATCACTAGTTTTTGTAGGGGAACGGTGCAACCAATGGGGATTGTCAATCTGGACCTAGAATTCAGAAACCAAGAGGATGAGGAAACAAAAATCGTCCAGACTCCATTCAATGTGGTAGACATACCACTAGCCTATAATGGGATAATAGGATGGCCGGTACTTTACGAAGCAGATGCAGTCACCAGCATCCGACAATTAACCATGAAAATTCCGATCAAGAAGGGGACCCTTACTATTAGGGGAGATCAGCAAATGGCCAGACAATGCTATCAGATGACCATCAAGTCTCTGGTAGAGTTTTCATTTAGAGGCATGGGAAATTGAAAAGCAAGGCGCTAACCCACAACCGGTGGAAGACACGGAGACACTACAAATCAGGGGAGGAAAGTTCGTGAAAATTAGCAATGCCCTTGATTTGAACATCAAAGACACAATGAGGGACGTCCTTACCAAACACTCAGAGGATTTTTCTTCTCAAGCCTCCGAGATCATTGGCGTGGACCCGCGGGTTACCTGTCACTGCCTAAACATCAAACCAGGAGCCAAGCCAGTAGCACAGAAGAAAAGAACTTTTGTCTACAAAAGACAAAAGATCATTATCGAGGAAACGGTGAAGCTATTGGTAGCCAGGTTCATTAAAGAGGTTACTCACCTGGACTGGGTAGCCAACGTGGTACTCATTAAAAAAGTAAACGGGAAGTACAAAATGTGTGTAGACTACACCGACCTCAACCGAGCATGCCCTAAAGACAGCTACCCGTTACCAATGATTGATCAGCTCGTCGATTCCATTACTGGCCACGGCTTATACAGCTTCATAGATGCTGCCCAAGGTTATCACCAGATCCCCATGAAGAAAGAAGATCAGGAGAAAACGTCCTTCGTCATGCATGAAGGGTTGTACTGCTACAAGGTGATGCCCTTCGGACTGAAAAATGCTAGAGCCACGTACCAAAGAATGATGAACCAAGTCCTCCAGAGCCAGATTGGAACCAGCATAGAGGTATATATGGATGACATCATCATCAAAAGCAAGCACTCGAAGGATCACCCAGCCGACGTGGATCGAGTCCTCCAGTTACTAAGCCAATCTAGGATCAAGTTGAATCCTGATAAATGCATCTTCGGAGTCCAGGCAGGCAAGTTCTTGGGGTTCATGATTTCTCACCGAGGCATTGAAGCCAACCTAAAAAAAATGGAAGCCATACTCAACATGGCGGCACCGAAGAGCATTTGCGATATACAAAAGCTAAATGGTAGAATAACCGCACTAGGGCATTTTATTTCTTGCTCAGCTAGGCAATGTCTACCATTGTTCTGAGCTCTCAAAAGTTCTAGCAAGTTTTAATGGTCCACTGATTGCCAGGCAGCATTTGAAAAAATTAAAAGATTCTTGTCTTCCCCACCATTAATCAGTCGTCCGATACCAAATGAGACTTTATACTTATACCTCTCTATTGGCCGAGAATGCATCACTTCAATACTAGTAAGGGAAGAGGAAAGCCAGCAAAGCCCTGTTTATTATGTCAATAAGATGCTCCGAGGACCTGAAGTTCGATACCCCATGCTGGACAAGTTAGCCTTAGTTATGGTTCATGCTTCTCAAAAGCTTCGGCACTACTTCCAAGCTCACCATATTGTAGTCCGATCCCATTTCCCACTGTAAAAATTATTACAGAGACCAGAGACTTCAGGCAGGCTAATGCAATGGTCGATCTTACTCGGCGAGTTTGATATTGATTACGAGCCCCGACAGCAAATGAAAGCCCAGGCATTAGCAGATTTTGTATAAGAAATGGCTCCGAAAGATATAGCCTTGACCAAGATACCAGAATGGAAGCTTTATGTTGATGGAGCATCCTCAGCTCAGGGTTTCGGCATGGGAATAATCCTCAGGGGGCCATATAAAGTTCATATCCAGTACGCAGTCCGCATAGAGTATAATACCATAAAAAATGTAGCCGAATATGAAGCACTCATCACAGGGTTGAAACTAACCACTGAAGTCAGGGCTGAACACCTTATCATACACTCAGATTCCCAACTAGTAGTCAACCAAGTCAGCGGAGCATTTCAAGTCAAAGATGCCTACATTGCCAAGTACGTAGACAAAGCTAGGCGACTTTTGCAACACATCGAGCAAGACGGGGGCCAATGGAAGATCATCCAGATTCCTAGGGAAGACAATAATGAGGCCGATTACCTTGCTAAATCCGTAACCGAGAACAGTCAAGCATTTAGGGATATGAATTTCACCGAATCACTAACCAGTCCCAGTACAGAGGACACTGAAGTTTTTAGAACACAAGTAGTCTCGGAATGGATACAACCCATAAACCAATATCTTGAGCATGGCACACTCCCAGAAGATAAGCTGCAAGCTCAAAAGCTCAAGGCCAAAGCGGCCTACTATTCCGTCCACCGAGGGGAGCTCTACCAAAAATCCTTATTGCACCCCTAGTCAAAGTGTGTTTCCCCGGAGGAGGGAAATTGCATACTCTGAGAAATCCATGAAGGAATCTACAGTGCACATGAGTCCCACTATTCGCTCACTAGAAAGGCTTTGCTCCAAGGGTATTACTAGCCTACCATGTCCAAGGATGCCCAGCAGCTAACACAATCATGTCCCCAGTGCCAGCACTATGCCCGACTTAGCCATAAATCTTCTCGGCCTCTACATCCCATCGGCAGCCCTTGGCCTTTCGCCATATGGGGGATGGACATCCTGGGTCCTTTTCCTCTCTCTACCTTACAGAAAAAGTTTTTAATTGTGGCCATTGACCATTTTACGAAATGGGTAAAAGCAGAAGCAGTCCCAACCATCATAGAAGCCTGGATACAACACTTTTTTTGGAAGGAGATCATTTGCAGATTCGGAATCCCCCACATTTTAATTACAGACAATGATAAACAGTTCGACAACCATAAATTCAAAAGTTTCTGCTCAGACCTTGGAATAAAACTGCACTTTACCTCAGTAGCTCACCCGCAGACGAACGGACAAACTGAGGTCACCAATAGAATCCTCATGCAAGGGTTGAAGAAAAGACTTGACGATAAGAAAGGGAATTGGGTCGAAGAGCTGAACAACGTAATCTGGCCCTATAAAACCATACCCCGATTGTCCACTGGCAAAATGCAATTCAGACTGACTTAAGACATGGATGCAGTAATTCTAGTGGAGGTTGGGTCCCCAAGTTACTGGGTTAGCCAAGACCTCGACCACGTCGTCAATAGCACCAACGCATGGATATGCTTGACTTACTACAGGAACGAAGAGAACAAGTGGCAGCAACGACTGAGGCACATCGACAAAGGATAACCCAGTACCATTATCTGCGTAAACCAACAGAGAATTTCAGGACGGGTGACTGAGTACTCAGAAGAGTAGATATTGGCAAAGGCACCTCGGGCACCAGAAAATTAGGTCTGAATTGGGAAGGCCCGTATCAGATCTCAGAATGCATAACAAAGGGGGCGTACAGACTAAGAGAAAGAGGAGGCAGAGAACTACCAAGGTTCTGGAACTCATACTCCCTCAGGAAATATTATCAGTAATCTTGTACTCAAATACCCAATCTGATTCAACAATAAAAAGTATCTTCATTGATAAAGAATGTCTTTACACATGATTGGTTACAAAAAAAAAAAAGATAGAAGATACACATCAACCTATACATATCTACTCTAGTATTTGAACACTCGGACCCCCAGTCCCTGGACACTGAGGGGGAAACAACATCGGCAGCCTCTGGACACTCACCAGACCTAGCTATAACAATGGCCCCTTCAGACTCCCTCACAGGAAAGGAACCGGCTTTTCGACGGGCGTCCTCCTCCGCAGCAAGCCTGGCCAGATCAGCTGGAGTTATCCGATCTAAGGCCCCCAAATCCAATCCTGAGTCTTGAGAGAGTAGGATCCTTTTGCACTTAGCCCGGTACGCCTTGAGAAACGCCCCTACCATGCTTTGATATGCCTTCTTATCATTCGCACGAGATTTCTCAAGCTCCGCTAGCCTACCCTGAAGCTCAACAATCTAAAGATCCTGCTCCTCAATCCTCCTTGTCAGCTAGGCCTGGCTATGTTCCAGTTTAGAAACCTTTTTCTGATTCGCCTCCACATCAGATTTGCCCTCCGCATATCTTGTTTGGTAGTGCTCCAAAGCTGCCTTAGCACTATCCAGCTTCTTCTCGAAATCTATAGCTATCGTCCCCACCTTAGTTTCCTTTAAGCTGTACTGTCTCTTTAAGTAGAAGTATTGATCCTTTGCCAGCAGCAAGGCCTAAGTCATCTGCCAAAAATAACCAGGCAACTTAGTCAAGAATCCACTACAAAAGTTGTATCAAGTAGCAGAAACTCCCTTACCTCCAGTAACTGGCCGATTATGGAATCTAGCAATCCGTCTGGTCCCTCCTATGACCAACGTTGTATGTCACTAGGTAACCACAGCGACTCGGCGTACTGGTCTCATACTTGACTGTTGGAGATGCTTGGCGGCTTCATCTTTTTCAATATCCAGCCCCGCATATCCAGACAACTAGGTAACCGAGGGCGCTGGACGTAAATCTCTTCGTCCAGCCCCTTTGCATCTGACCCTGTGTCGATCAGTCACCTTTTTCTTCACCCAACCCGCTTCAGCCACTCACTTTCCACCGACGCCTTGCCCTTGGGGTTGGCGGGAATAACCTCTAAAGCCGAAGGAGCCTCAATTTCTGGGGAAGGAGAATTTCGGCTCTCCTCCACTGCAACTGGCTCATCTACTAGGGAAATCTTGCCCACAAAATTAAAAAATTCAGCCATCTATAGATGAAAAAATAAGACTAGTCAGACAAAACAAAGCTCAAAGCAAAATAATCATACCAGGGGAATGTTCGCAACTCGGACAGACTCTCCACAGATACCTCCGGGATGCATCTTTCGCGAATCGAGCTTCGGCGAGTCCATCTAGATGTAGCCATAAAACTAACTCCGTATCAGGATCGAAAAGTTTCGCTGGATGGGTCACTTTATGACACTCGTCCGACCACATCCTCTAGACATCTAGGAAGTCCGATTGATGCTCCACAATGAAAAAATGGTATCTCCACTTCTTATGGAGATCCGGAAGTTTAACAAAAAGTGAATGGTTGGGTACGGCCGAAAGGGAGAACATCAGCTCTCCCTTCTTCCTAGTCAGCCTATACAAATACTGGAAGACATCTAGATCAAAAACCCTACCCTCTTCATGCATCAGTTGGATGAACCCCGTCAGTATCCTATAACTATTCGGATGAAGCGGATCAGGTGCAATGTTATTTCTATTAAGAAATTCTTTGACAAAGGGATCTAAAGGAAATTTCAGACCCCCCTCTAACTGGTCGAAGTACACTATGAATCTACTTAGCCCTGATAAAGGGGTATGCACCCCAAACCTTCTATCTACAATGTGGAGGGCATAATCGGTGGGGATGCAGAACCGCCATCGATACCACCCCAGTAATTCGCTATCTACATTGGACACAAAGAGGTCAGAGCTAATTTCTTCTCGGGGGGCCATAGCAAAGAAGGGGACAAAAACCAAATGACAGAAAAGGGGCAAAAAGAGGAGGAAGAAAAGATGAAAAGAATCACCTGGTCACCTCAAGCAAGAGTTATGGCATGAAGGAATAGAAATGGTGGACGCAGTAGAAACACAGCAAAAATAGAATAAAAAGTAAAGAAAGCAAAATGTGCCAGTTAGTAAATACAACAGTATTTATAGAGACACAGAAGGACCTGGAAGTATACCATTAACTGCCCTCATTATTACTGCGCTCCTCCCTAGGCCACCAAGGGCTTGTTAGGAATAAAATAACCCATTAGGTGAGGAGTCGCGATAACGGCTGTACGAGTATTTTGTTCACTGACACACAAAATGATGCATCAATCACGTGATCTCAAAAGTTGAAATAAAACCACCACGTGTTGGCCCACCCATATCTTTGAGTGGGCCGCTCCATCAAGCAAATCGGGAGACGTTTCAAGCTTCACTACCAGCCCATTCCAAGCATATAAGTCTAGTGACTAAAGCTAGCACCCTCAGGTCACTTCCGTAGTACTGAGGTTCCGAGCATGTAAGCCTCGCGCCCCTGAGCCGAGCATCTAAGTCTCATTCACATAAGTCGAGTGACTAAAGTTGGCACCCTAAGGTCACTTCCGTAGTACTGAGATTCCGAGCATGTAAGCCTCGTGCCCCTGAGCCGAGCATCTAAGTCTCGTTCACATAAGTCCAGTGACTGAAGCTGGCACCCTTAGGTCACTTCCATAGTACTGAGGTTCCAAGCATGTAAGCCTCATGCCCCTGAGTTGAGCATCTAAGTCTCGTTCACATAAGTCCAGTGACTAAAGTTAGCACCCTCAGGTCGCTTCCATAGTATTGAGGTTCCGAGCATGTAAGCCTCGTGCCCCTGAGCCAAACATCTACAAATCCAGTGACGACTAGTTCCGTCTTGTTAAAAAATGGATGGGTTAATCTATTGCGGTGATCATACTCATTTGTCAGGTACCCCAGTTCCACAGATTACGATTCGATGACGACCAACCAAAATACTCGGCACTAAGCTTTGCTTATTGCGACTAAGGTTGGCCACCTTAGCTCGCTTGCATCTTATAACCCATATAAAGGCATCTGCATCCTACTCGGACGCAACGGACATAAATATCCGAATACTCCGGGGGGGGACTCTTGATACTATCTAGAATGTTCCCACCTAATTAGGGGTCCTCTACCCCCCTAAATAGAAACACATGGACAAGAGAGAAGACAAATCCGTCCAAGGAACTACCTCAAAGAGGAATCCTAACCAAAGAAGGAACACTCTCCTACAAAAATTATGATTCACTGATCCATAAGGAATTCCATTCCTCCCAAGTTTGAGTATTGCTATATATAGAACCCTATACCCCTCATAAGGGGACATCTCATTCACACACATTCAAGCTATCTCACCTCCTCCCTGCTTCTATTCTCTAACTTAGGCATCGGAGTGTTTGTGGGGATTCCCCCCACCTCTCATCTTACCCCCTGTTTCGTACTTTACATGGTGTCTATCCTAGGAGTTCCGAAAATTAGTTATCACTTCCACTGCAAAACTTGAGATGGTTTCAGGCCAACTACACTGAGGGCGAAGGGGCCAAAAAATTACTTCAAAATATTTATATAACTTAATGTTTGTCTCCCCAAAACTTACGTATATTTTTATTTTAATCTCTTTTTTTCTTTTAAAATTTTATGTTTGTTCTATTATATTTCAATCACATCCCCTACACCTCCACACCTCTTGTTGTGGTTCCACCCCTGCCTAGCCTGGTCACAGCACGGGAGTTGGCAATATAAATTATGTAAATACTCTTGAGCTCATCTTGTATAGATGATGTGTACGTAGTGTTGTAATCACCATATGCTGGTTAATTTGCTGTTACTAAGCACAATATTGTAGTTAATTTTATCAGAAATTCAAAATATAATAATGATTATATAGAAAAATCATTGCATTATATTTTAATTATTTTTGGATATTCAATTTGTGTTGTTTCTGTGTTCTCATTTGTGGATATGCTTATACTCACATGTAGACAAGTAGCGACCAACTTGAACTATGATGAGTACATAAAGAAACCAGTTATAGCATGAGATTTGGCTCTAAAATAAGTGTAAAACAGCAAAATTTGGCAAGTTCATTGCACCATCATTACGATATGTCGGCAAGTTGATGCGGGTCATGCACATATATATGCTCAAAAGAAACCAGCAAATATGTAAGGAAAAAGGATCAAATTGGACCCTTAACATTCTAAGGAAAAAGGATCAATTCTTATTTTCAAATGCAATTATGCCTTTTCCAAGAATGGCAAAATAATTAATGTCTCATTGAAGAAGAAAATCAAAAATCACTCATCAAATTCAGAAATTCTAATATATTAGTTTAGCAGTTCATAAATTATTCGGAGCTTGGTAAAATAATTGTAATTATGATTCAAAATGATTGTTAAATGCCATCAAAAGATTTTTTTTTTTTTTTTTTTTTATGGTTTTTCTAAAGTGCATATATATTATGTATTTATAAATACTTTTCAAGTAATTAATCGGTTCTAAACAAACCCATAATTGATTAGAGAAGTGGAGAACAATGTACTGGATAGGTTAAAGAAAGCATTGGGCTAAAGTCGGCATAAGTGAACATGGGCATAAAGAAAGCATTTTGCAAGTTAAGTGAACATGTACATGGTTTATATGGGCAATTGGGCATCACTGGCAGACAGCCTTTGTTCCATAGCCCAACTTGGTGCACGATTTTTTATCTTCCCCTGCTTCCAGCAACAAGTAGATATGTGCATGGATTGGGGCATACAATATATTTTTTTTTTCTTAGAGATTTAAGTAAAATTCTAGTTTATACTGGGTGAAAAAAATACTCCAAATCAATCAACTATATATTTTGATAAATTAGCAAAGAAGACAGTATCATATGTTATGGGACATAAGCACTTAATTTATTACTTAAACATAAAATGTTTAATATGTGTTATTATTGATCTAACAATTGTAATACATATTAAGTAAAAAATTCATTTTTGAGTTAAATGACATAAATACTTTATTTTTATCATGTGTAATGTAGTTTCTGTACTCGCCACTCAAAAAAAAAAAAAAAAAGGAAGTTGCTAGTGCTACATCAATGATTCTATATAATATGACTGAATATATATATATCACATCGAAGCAGAAGGTATCAAGAACAATCCATTGAAGCATCTTCTTTGACAGAAGAATCAATGAATATCTTTGCATGGGGCCAGCACTTTTATAATATATCTTAAAGCCAAAACATCTTTTGAAGAGGTAGTTTTGGCCACTAAACACTCAAAGGGTTAACATTATTAAAAAAAAAAATTTAAGTTTAGGATGCAAAAATAAATAAATAAATATAGTAAATGAGAAAGTAGTTAAATAATAATTTTTTTTAATGGTATTTTGAAATATAAAATTTAAATTTTACTGTTTTCAATTTAAATGATAAAATTATTTTTTATTGTATAGTCGATCGATACTTAGGTTATATGACATTTTTATTATATAATATTGATATTTAAATCATATAATTTTTTTATTAATTAAAAAAATTTGAATATATATAGTGAAAATTCAAATAATTACTATACCAATTTCGAAAAAGAACAGAAAAGAATGGCTACAGCAGCCGCAGTTGCTGATGAAAATTAAAGTGAAGTATTAGTTTCTTTAAGATTACTTAGTCTCGTGACAGTAAATGTCAACATTTTACATTAAAAAAGTGGTAAAAGAAGCCTTGGAGACCTGAATATACACATAGTGGGAGTACGTGCATACCAACTTGCCTCCACAGAAATTTGTGCGTACTATATATGTAATATATATAATACTTTTGCAGGCTGCAGAACGTTGTTAGAATCTTGGAAATGTAGGTTCCAGTTGCTTGCTGCCTTGATAAACTTTCACATAACACTACAATATGAGGCCAAGCAATGTGTAAAAATGCTTTTGTATCATAACACTTTTGAATTTTGAAGCCTCAGCTGAATGCATACAAAATTGCTGCATGTGGAAAAGTAAACTCTGATGACAGACAATCATAGCTATATTTATACACATATAGGTATGAGCCTATGACCCTATAAGCTCTATACAAATATTCTTGCTTCTTCTTTTTTTTGTTTAATATTAGAGTTGGGAAAAATTATAAATTTGATGTTTAAATTTTGTAATTTTTTTTACTTAAGTATATGAAATATTTTTTTTTATTTGAATGTCTGAATTTTAAAAAAATATAATAATTATATGTATTCAGTTTATTTTAAACTAATTGTATATTTAATTAACTCAGATGAGATTTACTTTTTTTCAGCTATTTTTATAATTTTTTAAGTAGATAATAGTGAAAGATGAGTTAAAAAAAAGACTGTGAATTGAAAAATGGCATGTGATTTGAAAAAAAGTAGATCTCATTTGAACTGAATAAACACACAATCAACTTAAAATAAATTAAATATATTTTATGAATATATTTTTTCAAAATTCAAATACTCAAAATAAAAAAAAAGTCAAATTTATAATTTTTTCTTATTATTATTATTATTATTATTATTATTATTATTAATTATTAGAGATTAAATAATTTAAATACTGATACTTCACTTTTGCATCTGGGACTGTCGTCTCTTCGACAGCTTGAACAGTAGTCCAACCATTCATTATATTTTGGGTTTTATAATTTGTTTCTAACTTAAATTTTCTTATTTTCTCAATAATTGGTGGAGTTTAGCATTTTGGTTATGATGGGGCTATCTTTTTATGGATTTTATCAAGATTTGAGAAATCTATTACCAACAAAAACATCAAGATTTTGTTAAGTATTCTTGAGTCGGTTTACCTAGTAATCAAGAGATCGAGTTATTAATTCGACCTAAGGGTTTGTTCAAATTCTAATATATCTCAAGAAGGATGTCTTCAAATGGGTTTAATTTAATAAAAAATGAAGAAAATTTGAACCAATTTGTATGGTGATCAACAAATTTTCTCATTATTTGGCTATCAATTGCCAATATTTTTTATCTTAAATAATTTATAGTTTTTTAATCTTGATATGCTATTTGTTATAATTATTTATGATATTGTATGTTCTCTCTTTTCTAGCTCTACTATTATCTAAATGCTCTTATTTTATTGGTGTAATGGTAATGAAATTGTCTTTTATTTTTGAAAAAAATAGTGATAAATTATTATAATAAAAATATATTTTTTGAAATCAACAATATAACTTAGAATGTTTTTGAATATATATATATCAAAATTTTTCTTACACTTCCAAAATTATTTAAAGAAAAAATATTATTTTTTAACTTATTATATTGTCAGACGAACACTAGATAGAACATAATATAGTACTTATACTTTAAAATATTAAAATTAATAACTACGACAGCAAATTAAAAAGAAAAAAAAAGGAGAAAATGAATTCATTTATTTAAATTTCAATGCCACACGTGATATATATAGATGCGAATAATATCATCATCACATCGTATAAACTATCAAGTACTGACATTTTAAATAGGATAAAGAATCTGTATCGGATACTTTTTAGATATCGATATGGAATGATATATGTTCGATATGACTCGATACGTTTTCTATTATTTTATGATTTTTTTTATATTTAGAACATAAAAAAAACACGACTAAAACATGTGTAGGACATGATATGACATTTTGAAGATACGATGGGATATTTTTTTAAGATATTGTTTAGCTCATTTTTTTTATGAATCATATGTATTGACCACTTTTTATATTTATAACAATAAAAGATAATTAATTAAATAATTACAATAAATATTTAAATTTTATGAAGTTTTTATTTTATCACATTAATTTTTATTTTTTTTTTAACAAATCATGTTACCAAAGCAACAAAGGAGGCAGAATGCATGGATGCCTAAATTTAGGTTACTTGATAAAAAATTTTTACACTTTACAGGTTTGTTGCAACATTAGTATTATAACTGTGGGTTATATTTCATTTTAATATCAAAATTTTAATTTTTTTATTTTCAATCTAAAAATTTTATTTTTATTTCAAATTAAAATATTTTAAACATATCCGATCAAATTTAACATATATGACAACTAAAATAAATATATTTTTAGTTTATTTACCTTATAAGTATTCTATTAAATAATTTAATCATCTTATTGACTCATAAAGCAAAATTTGCTTGTGGGTCCTATAAAATAAAATTTAGCAAAATTTATTGTATAGAACCCACATGATGATTAGACCACTTAATAGGATGCTTATATAGTGAATATATTAAAAATATACATATTCCGGCCGCCATGTATGCTAAATTTGATTGGATATATTTGAGATATTTTAACTTGAAAAATAAAATAAAATTTTTGAGACTGAAAAAAAAAATTAAAAATTTAATACCAAAATAAAACATTACGTCCAACATTTAAATAAGTAATATATTCAAAAATATTTTACTTTTAAACAATAAACACATAGTACATGTGTATATATATTGATAATGATTTTTGTAAGGGGTCATTATATGAAACCGGCTGCAAAATTATTAAAAAAAAATGAAATACTAAATATCACTACTCGCAACATTTATAGTGACATCACGAATAGCGACATTTACTATTTTTCTCTTTTCTTTATATATATAATTTTATAGGTTATGAATGTTTAAATTATTACATGACGGATTCACTAATATATAACTTAAGTTTTAGATTTTTTTTAAAAAAAAGGACATTATGATCATTATCGCTATTTACAACGTCATTGTAGATGTTGTGAATAATGACATGTATCACTGCCTTAAAAAAAATCTCAAACTATATTGTACCTACTCATGAGGGCAATATAGTCTTTTTATGAAAAAACTTTGTTGTTTTACAATCCGCAACGTGTATCAACACTCTTTCTCTCTATATATATATATTTAATATTAAAGTGTAATATATATGAAATAAATAAAAATTTCTCAAATTTTAAAAACTAATCATAAATGAATTGCCTCTCCATCCCCCCACCACCGGCTATAAAAACCTAAGGCGAGGAAGGTATTTGACAAGTTACTTGCTTTGTTAGTTTACTCCACTATAGTGTTTTTGAACACTCAACTAAGCAAGTTCTTCAAATATCTAACTCCTTCTCACCTTTCTTATCTCTTTGCAATTCGGTATGGCCCCAAAAAATTTAGTAATTGATTTTATTTTCATTATTCTGATTTGCTTTCAAGGATTTCCATCCATAGATGGAAGGCACTTAAAGCTAGGGGCGAAACACAACCTCACAATGCTCGGAACCTCTAATGTTATCAAGTTTGACAAACAACCCATAAATATTACTGGTCATAACGTGCATGTAATTGATCATAATGACTCAAATGAAGAAGTGTTTGCTGCTAACAACATGTCTCCACCTGCCCCATCAGCCCCAGGCGGTGTCGTTGGCCAGCCCAAGTCAACCGCACCTCCAACCCCAGGCCATGTGGACGACTTCAGGCCAACTGCACCAGGCCATAGCCCTGGCGTTGGTCACTCTATTAAAGACTAGGGCAACTTTGTGCCTTTTCCACATTATCAATCAGTGGCTAGCTATAAGGTGGTGATGTGACTCGTAGTAGGTCAATTATTATGTATTGTTTGTTAGTTACGTATGTAGGCTTAAGTCTTTCCAAGTAGAATAAGGGGGAATAAAGTGGTTCTTGTTGTGCTGAATTTGTGTTTATCCCATCTGTTTGTGTAAATTATTTCGATTCAGTAATGAAGTTTTAGTTCATTTTAGTATTATATATACATCTACAGCTTTCAGATTGATGTTTGATTGGTTAATTTATATTTATGTTTTTTAACATCAATTTGCTTATGGTTGAATTTTTTTTCCCTTCATTTGAATAAAATTATTAGAGTTGCTTATAAATTTTTGTTTCAAACTACGAAACTACATTAAGTATAGAATAATTTCCGTTCACATTTTGCAGTTAGCTGATATTGATCTAAGAAAATTTAACCTGATCTGTATGTATATGGTAGGTGTATCTTATGTTTTTTTTTTTCCCTCGTAAAAAGGTGGCTAAAGCCAGAAAAAGCAATACATGGGACACCGGGGAAATGTAACCCCTATCAATTCTTGCCTCAAGAAGCTTGCCGTGAAGGCTGTCAGGCGGGTCACTAAGAATCTGTGATCCAAGAGGACCAATGATGAGCACCCATGTCAGCACACTGGTTATTATGTAAACTGGGACGGCATGTCAACTACACAATAAGGTCGCCAACTAACTAGTCTTTCCACTCGTTGGGGCTTTGGATTGCACCATAAGTGCACTACGAGTTGCATCAAAATTCTGAACCTTATGGAGGATGCTTGAAGCAGAAATCGAGCTGCACTTTGTTTAGCTATCATCAAACCACATAGCATTTCGGTGTGTTTCCTCTGCATGCAATTGTATTCAATCTTAAACTTGTTCTCAAGATTATTCCAGAGTCATGGATCCCATGGACAGGAGAAAACTCCAATAGCTCAAACATTCGACAGGAAGTAGTTTGATCCAAATCACCTCCGAGAATAAAGCATGAAGGCTCGCTTCATTCCCATGACGATGACCCTCGCAAGTTAATTATGTAATTATTTTAGCAACATTTTTCAGTAGTTTCTTTTTACAGTTTTCCCTTATGCCTAAATTTCTTTGCAAAAACAGGATTGAAACAGCTTAATAGCCCTCACTTATGAATCTTTGCATAATTTTTTTTTGTTGCAACATATTTTGAGTCAGTAATATTGAAGCATGTTTATAAAGAGTTGCACGTAGTATTTCTTTACCAAAATAAAAAAAAAAAATAAATAAAGGATACAAATTAAATCATTTAATAGTTAGAATGACCTTTGTCATTTTTGTATTTTTGTCAGAAATCGAACCAGACTTGTCAGAGTCAAGTGGTCTTAAATACTCGTGATGTAAAAAAAATTAAAATAATATCATAGTCATTTGTATACTTGTTACCTATAGAAATATATATATATATATATAGGTTTCAACTTATAAATGATATAAAATTTATATTAATGTAAACTGTTATAAGATTGAAATTTTATGGACACATACAGCAGTTGCTGTAATATATATTCTATCACATTTATTCACATTGCACACACGCTTTCTCAATTACGATTGGACCTAATAGTCTCCTTTGCTGCTAATCTAATTCTAAAGATTTATATGCTTTAGTCTAAGATCATTCGGTTGTTCTTCGGTTCTGAAGCCATGTAAAAATTTCATGAGTTTAAATTTTAGAATGTTGACATAAATCAACACATAAATTGTTAAACTTATTTAACAATACAAGATTGAATAAATTAAGTTAAAAGTCCAATCTATACTGCTTATATGTGACTTAACTTTCATACATTTTAAATGTAAGATTTATTCATATATTCTAAGAAATTAACCTTAATACTAGTCGTTTAATCTTTTTGCATCTGATGTTTCGATACTCAGTAGCCACAAAAGTTACTATTAATCCAAAATTAAAGTTGGGTAGATTTAACACTGCTTCTATAATTAATCTTTAGTTAACCGAAAACAAAAATAAAATAAATGTGTTCCTGCAATTGGCCTCCTCCAACATTTTTTTTCCAAAAAAAAAAAAAAACTTTTTTAACATTTTTTTATTAAATAAAACATATTATTAGCACGTTCCAACATTTTATAGCTACCGACTCTAGACCTTGTGTGCATGGAAGGAATAATTTGTCATATTACATGTTCAAGTCCCCATAAATGGATTAATATATGTTTTTTTCAGCATATATCAAATGATGATTTTGATGATGTTCAAAGAAAAAAAAAATAGTTTAACGGTCATTTTTTAAAAATTATTTTAAAATTTTAAAATTTATTATCATTAGTTTTCAATATTTTTTTTTAAAATAATGATACACATCATGAGCATAATAAATTGTAGTCCATATAAAATTACCAAATTATTCTATACATTTTTTTAGTAATTTTTAAAAATATAGAAGGCAATTCAATAATTTCACGCTAACCGCGTCAAACTGTTCATGTAATGTGATAGTGTCGACATATGAATGATAGTACATTAAGTTCATTTTGATATTTATTTTAATTAAAACAATAACTCCACTAATAATAGCAAAAGAAAAGAGTTTAAAGCAAATGACTTGGACCGTTGGGATTCGAAAGCAACGTGGGGGAGATTTTTTTGGTCTTTGGCATGCAGTGTAATTATAATTTAAAATTAAGCACTAACAATGAACAATACTTGTGCACTCCAGCCTAGCAAAATGCTCTTTGTTGTGTAATGAAGTTATTGATTAATTAATTAATTGTTATATGGTTAATTATAATAATTAATTAATAAAGATTCTACAAATGGAGGCTCAGGGGAGAGTTCCACACCATGAGGAGCCAATCACAAAAGGCCTTTTTCAAGATTCTTTCACTTATAAGAATTAAATTTCCAATGTATATGGAGGGAGGTGGGATTGCACTTAATTTTGTATCTTATGATTATTTGTTTTATTTGACTAATTTTTAATTTCAGACATTAAACAATGGTAGGACAACCCAAATGGGGTTGGTGGCTATATATTTTATGTGGGTGGATTTGACTTGAATTTTTGATTTTTGTCCCTTTTTAAAATAATAATAATAATAAATGAAGCATATAGTGGATGGAATTATAATAAGATTCACTGATTTTAACATGTCATGGATTAAAATCATGTGTTTACAGACTCAGTGATCGATTATTATTCATGTGCTAATAGTTAGTCAATCTTGGAGGGATTAATTGTTGCAGCAGAATTTTCTTTGCTGCATTTAATAAATATCTATGATCTGTTTATTCTATTTGTTCTTTTTGGTGAAATTTAAAAAAAAAATTAATGGAATTTTTGTTCTTTAAAAGATGTTATTCCTTTATAAATTTTAGATCTCCCTGTCAAAATTTCTGCAATAAAATTCATTTGAAAACCAATGAGTCAATTTACAATTAATTAAAGTTATTTAGTAAAGTTATGAATTATTGAGTTGCAAATTAAAAAATTATATTAGTGTAATTAAAAAAAGTGATAAAAAGTTTCACTTTATTTTGATATTTTTTTATTATATTTTTATTTTTATTATCTTTTTTAATAAGATATATTCTTAATTTTTAATGAATAAAAAGATTTTTATCTTTTTCTTTAAAAAAAATTGGGATAATAACTATTGAATATATTGTGTTTGATATTTTTTTTAGAAAATTTTCATTTGCTTCGTGTCAATTAAATTTTTTAATACAAAGATATATATCTGTTGTAAGTGTCACCAATTCAAATGGTTGATAATACATTCAATGTAAATAATTTTTTTTAAATGGTTGATAAATATAAAAAATGTTAGAATTTAAACTTGAAAACTGAGCGGTTCATATAAAAAGATTTTGTACTGATATAATCACATAATATAACTTTTTTTTTTTTCAATTCAATATATTCATTTCATCCCATTTCAGAATCCCAAATAGTTTTGAACCATGATTGAAAAACACCGCAGGAACTTAGAATGCAGATGAAGAACTTAGTGTTGGTAGCAAGATTCTATCAGTAAGAAGAAGAACTTTTTTTTTTCTAGAAAAAATGAGGTTTTATAAATTCCCATTTGTAAACAAATCATCATAGATAAAAGAAGGAGCAATGTTGGAACAGTCTGATTCACTTATAGAGACATGAATACAAGATATAATCACATAACCATTTCAACAGAGTTTATGTGATTATTAACAGTGGTTTAGCTATCAAGTGCACCTCGCATGTGTCAAAATTCAACTCTCAACAATGTAGGCGGATTTTTACTCCAACAAGATTAATAGGTCGGATGGACTTAATTAAACATAAATTATAAAATTAAAGATTAAAATAGTAAAAAACAAAAATTTGAAAATTAATATCAACAATTGCTCGGATGAGCTGACAAGGACTATTCTTATTTAAATAATGTGTTGAACTCAAATCGTATTATACGCAGTTATTTTAAATTAATTGTTAAGAAAAATTTACCATCCTTTTAGGTTTGCCAGATCTAATCAGATCCAGAGAAATCCAAGCATACTGATATTTCAAACTAAAAAAATAAAAACACTAATAGTGCAATAATTATTTGTTTAAATATGACAATTTAGCTTATTAAACTAATGATAAATTCAGTAATCTGTTCAACATTTTGTTTTTGCTATTAAGAATTTTCAAAATTAGCACATAAACTTTATAAGTAAATCGCAACAACAAAACTCACTAATAAAATATGAATAATTATATATTTGCTTCAAAAATCTAGAACTAATTCTAGAGTAATTTTGTAAATTTTTTCAGTTACTTGTGAGTTTGGATATTATTTTATTGAAGTACTCACTCTTCCTCAAATTTTTGTCAATCTATGAGTGAAGCATACTCCATTAAGAAATAAGCATTAACAATGAGCATATGGAGAAGATAACGATTATATTCATTGCCCAAATACCCAAAAAAAAAAAAAAACTTATCATTCATCTCTTGAGGCAATGTAATTGGAAGGTGGGCAGCTGTTTCTTCTAGTCTTTCTAGGTTCAAAATCCTTCTTTTGACAATATGGCAATGGCTAGTTCCAGCTCCACATCATGAGTAGTTTTTTTTTTTTTTTTTTTTTTTTTGGAATTGTAGAAATTTTTTTATCTATTTTGAATATAATCTGCGAGTCCATTCCAACGTTCATAATCGTTGTTTCTAGCCAACAGCACAATTAATGTTCAAAAACTTGTCCAAGTCAGTTTAACCAAAAATTTCAAATTTAATTGCGACTTTTATTCTTCAATGCAGATGTATTAAGCCACATCTACAAAGAGCAAGCATATATTAGCATAAATTTATAATTAAATGAGAGACTAAATATCTATCTCTTATTTTAATTTCTTTTGACTTGTATTTGTTCATGAAAATGATTAGAAGCAAGCACTTTATTCTACAGAATATTATTGATTCAATGGCATATATCAGATATTCAATTAATTAAAATTCTAGTGCAACTAATACGTCTCTTTTCACTCATTTGCAAATTGCACATGGAGCAGCAATGATTGATGAATTTTAAGAGGAACATGCTAGATTGATACACTTGACACATTATTGCCATATATTTTATCATTTAGACTAGTCAGAGCACCAACATTGCTTATAATGGAGAGAGATCTCATTTTCAGGATTTGGCACTTCATCATTTGTGACTGAGAAAACAACCTGAAGTCCACACCGACTCCTAGGATCAGTAGAGTCAAACCTATCCATTAATATTATTAAATATCAAATTAGGTCAAAAGTCCTCTCTCTATATATATATATATTAAAAAAATAGTGGAGAAATGATTTAATAATTATTTATTTTAATATATTATGAAAATAAAAGATTTGATTTCTGTTATTATTAACGTGTTAAATTAATTTTCATTTAATTTTTAAAAGAACATTATTTGTTATACATTCCATTATTATCGAATTCATTCATCTTCCTATTAATAATAAAGTTTAAAAAATGAAAAAAACAAAAACAAAAGTCTTTTTAATACTAATTGGAGGTAAGTGACTAAGTCAATTTTGGCTGTTGTTTGTATTTATTAACCATCCATTACTAACCACATTGCCCGTTTTGTTGATTTAGTGGCAGTTGTCTTATCCCTGTAAATTAGCTAGCCATCATTTTTCTTCAACTGTCGGCTTGTAGTGGTTCTACTGTTACATAAAGTTGCCCATAAATAAATTCAAAACAGACTCAATCAAATCGTTTGTCATTGTTTGGTTGAAGGTACAATATACACATTGGTGTGGTGTGTTAGTATTCCCATCTCCAATTTTTTTGTTGTGATATTATGTCTAAAATTCGAGAGATTCCATGCGTGTTTATTAATGTTTTATGATAAAATTAAATAAAATTTATCAAAATTAAGTAGACTAATTTTACGTTTCATTGTATTAAATTATTATAATTTAATCTCTATTTAAGTATTAGTGACAGAAATAAGATATTTGTGATAAATTTTCTATAAGTATTGTGAGTGACCAATATTCCGAACAAGATTATAAAAATGTGGCATATAAAGATGGACCCAAGAAAACAACTAAATAGGAACATATATTGATACCATCTAGAATGTTTCTACCTAATTATGGATCCTTTATCCCCTTAAATAGGAACACATGGACAAAGGAGAAGACAGATCCGTCCAAAAAACTACCTCAAAGAGGAATCCTAACCGAAGAAGGAACACTCTCCTACAAAAACTATGATTCACTAACCCACAAGGATTCCTATTCCTCCCAGGTTTGAGTATCGCTATATATAGAACCATATACCCCTTATAAGGGGACATCTCATTCACACATATTCAAGCTATCTTTCCTCCTCTCGATTCCTATTCTCTAACTTAGGCATCAGAGTGTTTATGGGGATTCCCCCCACCTCTCACCTTTCCCTCTGTTCAGTGCTTTGCAGGACGTTCAGCCCAGGAGTTCCAAAAATTAGTTATCAAGTGGCGCCGTCTGTGGGAATACTCCTTGGGAAAAGCCATTCATTCACTTGCTAAGCTAAAGACACCTTCACCATGACTTCTAGCCCACCTCCGACCCAAATTCCTGAGGTCGGCACCAACCCTTCTGCACCTATCCTCTCGACTGACCTTTCAAACCCTTTCCCAGCAATAATACCACCGCCCACCTTGCAACTTGTTGGGGCTACATCCGGTCATGCACCTTTACTTCTGAAAAACACCCCGAGATACTCGTCCTTGGGCACAGATCTCCCATATTACGCTCCGCTGCAGCACCATCGATCAATACCCTCAATACCTTTTCTAAGCCTATTAGAAACACCAGCAATAACCACTCCAAACCTAAACACAATAACCCAAACACTCGGCCTTGACCAAGTAAGCAAAGAGGCCATGATAAAAAATATTCAGGCACAAATAACCTTGATGCAACAACAGCTAAGCGCTATAATACAGAGCGAGCATACTGAATTGGCTCCAAATAATGATAATACAACACCTCGACAAGCCCCAAGGATGAGCATAGGGAAGGGTAAAGCACCAGAAGGGGAGTGTAGTTCGTCTATCCCAGCTCTTGATGATTCAAAATTAGCACAGAAGGTTGAGGAAGCAATGAACAAAGCCCGGACTAAACCTAAGAAGGAAGAAGAATGGGTGATGGATAGCAGAACTCTGTTCGTCAGCAGAATAATTCAAACGGAGATTCCTAGTAAGTTCAGAATCCCGCAGCTTGATCAGTATGATGGGACAAGAGACCCTATTAGTCATATATCTACTTTCTCGATAAAGATGCTGCTTCAGAATGTGAATGATGGAATCATGTGCAGAGTCTTCCCAAGTACACTCACAAAGAGCGCCCAAAAATGGTTCCATCGGCTCCCGGAGAATTCTGTCACTTCTTTTGAGGACCTAGTCGAGCAGTTCTGTATCAGATTCATCACCAATATCCCTCCTGCAAAAAATATCAACGACCTCCGGATGTGCCGATAGGAGGCTGACGAATCTCTACGAAGTTACCTTGACCGTTTCAATAAAACAGCTATGCAGATTAAGCACCTCGTTGATGAAGTTGCCATAGAAGTTTTGAAAAATGGCACCAGACTTGGAAAGCTAAAAGACAAATTAATGACTAAAGAATTGAGTACCTTTGCAGAGGCAATGACGATAGCGGTTCAAATGATAAAGATGGACGAAGACAGGAGGATGCATTGGGAAGAAGACAGGCCATCGACGAAGGATGAACGACCAAAGTAGAGACGAGTAAGCTTCCTAAAAATGAATTTTAGAGCTCCGGCAGATAGATTTGATAGGGAAGCGGATAGATATACGCCCTTGAACACTTCTCGATCCAGGATCCTCATGTGGATCAAGCATAATGGAGTAGAAATTACACCGGCCAAAAGAATCAGCCCAAGCCGAAGATTTACTTATGATAGAAGCCAGTATTGTGAGTACCACAGAGAGTACGACCATAACACAGAAGGCTGTAGAGAATTGAAAAGTGTCATAGAAAAACTGATGCAGCAGGGAAAGCTTGATAATTTCACTGACACACCGAGGAGACGTGAAAACATGAAAAACCATGACCGTGACAAAGCTGAGGCAAAGAAAGCTAGGAAAGAACCGATTGGAATGATCAATATGATTGTAGGAGGAGAAAACACCGAAAAATGGTTAAAATGCAGTAGAGGAGGAAAAATAATACCCGGTAAAAGTGACAGCATTCTTAACTCAGAAGATAATTTGCATATACATCACCCTCACAGTGACGCCCTAGTGATAACCGCATGCATAAATAAGTATCGGGTCAAAAGGCTATTAGTCGATAATGGGAGTGCTATCAATGTTTTATCTTGGAATACGTACAAAGCTATGGGTGGCTCCATCACTAACTTAATGGCCATCCAGAACCCCATCACTAGCTTTTGTGGGGGAACGGTACAACCAATGGTGATTGTCAATCTGGACCTAGAATTCGAAAACCAAGAGGATGAGGAAACAAAAATCATCTGGACTCCATTCAACGTGGTAGATATACCACTAGCCTATAATGGGATAATAGGACGACCGGTACTTTACAAAGCAGACGTAGTCACCAACATCTAGCAATTAACCATGAAAATTTCGATCAAGATGGGGACCCTTACTATCAGGGGAGATCAACAAATGGCTAGACAATGCTATCAGATGACCATGAAATCTATGGCAGAGGCTTTTCATTTGGAAGCATGGGAAGTTGAGAAGCAATGCACTGACCCACAACCGGTGGAAGACACGGAGACATTGCAAATCAGGGGAGGAAAATTTATGAAATTTGGTAATGCCCTTGATTAGAACATCAAAGACACATTAAGGGACGTCCTTACTAGAAACTTAGAAGATTTTGCTTCTCAATCCTCCGACATCGTCAGTGTGGACCCACGGGTTGCTTGTCACTGCCTAAACATCAAACCAAGAGCCAAGCCAGTAGCACAGAAGAAAAGAACTTTCGCCTACGAAAGATAAAAGATCATTACCGAGGAAACAGCGAAGCTATTAGCAGTCGGATTCATTAAAGAGGTTACTTACCTAGACTGGGTAGCCAATGTAGTACTCGTTAAAAAAGCAAATGGGAAGTACATAATGTGTGTAGACTACACCGACCTCAACCGAGCATGCCCTAAAGACAGCTACTCGTTACCAATGATTGATCAGCTCATAGATTCCACCACTAGCCATGGCTTATACAGCTTCGTAGATGCTGCCTAAGGTTATCACCAGATCCCCATAAAGAAAGAAGACCAAGAGAAAACATCCTTCGTCACGCACGAAGGGCTATACTGCTACAAGGTAATGCCTTTCGGACTGAAAAATGCCAGAGCCACGTACCAAAGAATGATGAATCAAGTCCTTCAGAGCCAGATTGGAACCAACGTGGAGGTATATGTGGATGACATTATCATCAAAAGCAAGCACTCTGAGCACCACCCAGCAGACGTGGATCAAGTCCTTCAGTTACTAAGCCAATCCAGGATCAAGTTGAATCCTGATAAATGCGTCAATGGAAAATTCTTGGGGTTCATGATTTCTCACCGAGGCATTGAAGCCAACCCAGAAAAAATGGAAGCCATATTCAACATGGCAGCACCGAAGAGCATCCATGATATACAAAAGCTAAATGGTAGAATAACCGCACTGGGGTATTTTATTTCTTGCTCGGCTAGGTGATGTCTACCATTGTTCCGAGCTCTCAAAAGTTTTGACAAGTTCCAATGGTCCATGGATTGCCAAACAGCATTTGAAGAAATTAAAAGATTCTTGTCTTCCCCACCATTAATCAACCGTCCGATACCGAATGAGACCTTATACTTATACCTCTCTGTTGGTCGAGAATGCATTGCTTCAGTACTAGTAAGGGAAGAGGGAAGTCAGCAAAGCCCTGTCTACTATGTCAGTAAGATGGTTCGAGGACCTGAAGTCCGATACCCCATGCTGGACAAGTTAGCCTTAACTGTGGTTCATGCTTCTCAAAAGCTTCGCCACTACTTCCAAGCTCACCATATCGTGGTCCGGTCCCATTTTTTGCTGTAAAAAATATTATAGAGACCAGAGACTTCAGGCAGGCTAGTGCAATGGTCGATCTTACTCGACGAGTTTGATATTGATTACGAGCCTCGACAGCAGATGAAAGCCCAGGCCTTAGCAGATTTTGTATAAGAAATGAACCCGAAAGATATAACCTTGACCAAGATACCAGAATGGAAGCTCTATGTTGACGGAGCATCCTCAGCTCATGGTTTCGGCGTAGGAATAATCCTCAGGGGACCGCATAAAGTTCATATCCAGTACGCAGTCCGCATAGAGTATAATGCCACCAACAATGCAGCTGAATACAAAGCACTTATTACAAGGTTGAAACTAGCCATGGAAGTCAGGGCTGAACACCTCATTATACACTCGGATTCCCAACTAGTAGTCAACCAAGTCAGCGGAGCATTTCAAGTCAAAGATGCCTGCATCGCTAAGTACGTACACAAAGCCAGGCAACTTTTGCAACACATCGAGCAAGACAAAGGCCAATGGAATATCATCCAGATTCCCAGAGAAGATAACAATGATGCCGATTACCTTGCTAAATCTACAGTCGAGAGCAGTCAAGTATTTAGGGATATGAATTTCATCGAATCACTCACCAATCCCAGCACAGAGGATACTGAAGTTTTCAGAACACAAGTAGTCTCGGAATGGATACAGGCCATCATCCAATATCTTGAGCATGGCACACTTCCAGAAGACAAGCTACAAGCTCAGAAGCTCAAGGCCAAAGTAGCCCACTATTCCATCCATCGAGGGGAGCTCTATCGAAAATCTCTCTCGCACCCCTGGTCAAAGTGTGTTTCCCCACAGGAGGGTGTGTTTCCCCACAGGAGGGAAATTACATACTATGAGAAATCCATGAAGGAATCTGTGGTGCACATGAGTCCCATTATTCGCTCACTAGAAAGGCCTTGCTCCAAGGGTACTACTGGCCTACCATGTCCAAGGATGCCCAACAGCTAACACAATCATGTCACTAGTGCCAGCACTATGCCCGACTTAGCCATAAATCTTCTCGGCCTCTGCATCCCATCAGCAGCCCATGGCCTTTTGCCATGTGGGGGATGGACATCCTGGGTCTTTTTCCTCCATCTACCTCACAGAAAAAGTTCTTAATCGTGGCCATTGATCATTTTATGAAATGGGTAGAAGCAGAAGCAGTCCCAACCATCACAGAAGCCCGGATACAATACTTTTTCTGGAAGGAGATCATTTGCAGATTCGGTATCCCCCACACTTTAATTACAGACAATGGCAAACAGTTTGATAACCATAAATTCAGAAGTTTCTACTCGGAACTTGGCATAAAATTATGCTTCACCTCAGTAGCTCACCCGCAGACGAACGGACAAACTGAGGTCACCAATAGAATCCTCATGCAAGGTTTGAAGAAAAGACTCAATGATAAGAAAGGGAACTAGGTCGAAGAGCTGAACAATGTAATATGGGCCTACAAAATCACACCCCAATCGTCCACTGGCGAAACACCATTCAGACTAACTTACGGCATGGATGCAGTAATTCCAGTGGAGGTTGGGTCCCCAAGTTACCAGGTAAGCCAAGACCTCAACCATACCATCAATAACGTCAATGCACAGATATGCCTTGACATACTAGAGGAACAAAGAGAACAAGCGGTAGCAACGATAGAAGCACATCGACAAAGGATATCCCGGTACCACCATCTGCATGAACCAATAGAGAATTTCAAGACGGGTGACTGGGTACTCAGAAGAGCAGATATTGGCAAAGGCACCTCAGGTACCGGTAAGTTAGGCCCAAATTGGGAAGGCCCGTATCAAATCTCAGAATGCACAACAAAGGGGGCGTATAAACTAAGAGAAAGAGGAGGCAGAGAACTACCAAGGTTCTAGAACTCAGACTCCCTCAGGAAATATTATCAATGATCTTGTACTCAAGCACACAATCTGATTCAATAAAAAAATATCTTTATTGATAAAGAATATCTTTATACATGATTGGTTTAAAAAAAATAAGATACACATAAACCTATAGATATCTACTCTAGTATCTCCACACCCGGACCCCCTGTCCCAAAAATTGAGGGGGAAGCATCATTGGCAGCCTCTGGATGCTCGCCAGACCCAGCTATAGCAGCAGCCTCTTCAGACTCCCTCATAGGAAAGGAACTAGCCTTTCGACCGACGTCATCCTCTGCAATAAGCCTGGCCAAATCGGCTGGGGTTATCCGATCTAAGGCCCCCAAATCCAATCCTGAGTCTTAAGAGAGCAAGATCCTTTTGCACTTAGCCTGGTACACCTTGAGAAACCCCCCTACCATGCTTTGATATGCCTTCTTATCATTGGCATGAGATTTCTCAAGCTCCATTAGCCTCTCCTGAAGTTCAGCAATCTGAAGATCCTGCTCCTCGATCCTCCTTGTCAATTGGGTCTGGCTATGTTCCAATTCATAAACCTTCTTCTGATTTGCCTCCGCATTAAATTTGGCCTCCGTGTATCTTGTCTGGCAGTGCTCCAGAGTTGCCTTGGCTCTATCTAATTTTTTCTTAAAATCTATAGCGATCGTCCCCACCTCAATTTCCTTTAAGCTGTACTGGCTATTCAAGTAGAAGTACCGATCCTTCGCCAGCAGCAAGGCCTAAGTCATCTGCCAAAAACAACCAAGCAACTTAGCCAAAATTCCACTACAATAGTTATATCGAGTAACAGAAACTCCCTTACCTCCAGTGACTGGCCAATCATGGAATCGTGCAATCCGTTTGGTCCCTTGTCCGACCAATGTTGCATGTCTCCGAGTAACCGTAGCGACTTGGTGTACTGGTCCCGTACTTAACTGTTGGAGATACTTGGGGGCTTTATCTTTTTCAATATCCAGCTCCGCATATCCGGACAACTATATAACCGAGGATGTGGGATGTAAATCTCTTCGTCCAGCCCCTCTGCATTTGACTCTGCTTCGATCAGCAGCCTTTTTCGTCATCCGATCCGCTTCTGTCGCTCACTTTCCACTGTTACTTTACCCTTAAGGTTGGTAGGAATAGCCTCCGGAGCAGGGGGAGCCTCAGTTTTTGGGGAAGGATAATTCCGGCCCGCCTCCACTGCAGTTGGCTCATCTACTAGGGAAATCCCTCCCGTAAAATCAAAAAAGTCATCCATTTACAGATGGAAAGATAAGACTAGTAAGACAAAATAAAACTCAAAAAAAAAATCATACTAGGGAAATGGTCGTGACTCGGATAGACTCTCCACAGATACCTCTGGGACGCATCCTCTGCGGATCGAGCTTTAGCAAGTCCGTCTAGATGTAGTTGCAAAACTAATTTCGTATCCGGATTGAAAAGTTTCACTGGACGAATCACTTTATGACACTCATCCAACCACATCCTCTGGACATCCGGGAAGTCCGATTGATGCTCCACAATAAAAAAATGGTATCTCTACTTCTTGTGAAGATCCAGAAGTTTAATAAAGAGTGAATGGTTAGGTATGGCCGAAAGGGAGAACATCAGCTCTCCCTTCTTTCTATTCAGCCTATACAAATACTGGAGGACGTCTAGATCGAGAACCCTACCCTCCTCATGCATCAGCTGGATGAACTCAGTCAATATCCTATAACTATTCAGATGAAGTTGACCGGGCGCAATGTTATTTCTATTAAGAAATTCCTTGACAAAGGGATCTAAGGGAAATTTCAGACCCCCCTCTAACTGGTCGAAGTACACCATAAATGTACTTAGCCCCAATAAAGGGGTATGGGCCCTAAACCTTCTGTCTACATTGTGGAGGGCATAATCGGCGGGGATGCAGAACCACCGTCGATACCACCCTAGCAATTCATTATCTACGTTGGACACGAAGAGGTCAGAGCTAATCTCTTCCCGAGGAGCCATAGTAAATAAGGGAACGAAAACCAAATGACAAAAAAGGGGTAAAAAAGAGGAGGAAGAAATGATAAAAAGAATCTCCTGGTAACCTCAAGCGAGAGTTATGGCAGGAAGGAATAGAAATGGTGGATGCAGTAGAAACGCAGCAAAAATAGAATGAAAGAGTGAAGAAAGCAAAATGTGCCAGTTAGCAAGCGCAACAGTATTTATAAAGGCACGGAAAGACCTGGAAGCACGCCATTAACTGCCCTCATTATTACTGCGCTCCTCCCTAGACCACCAAGGGCCTGTTGGGAATAAAATAACCCATTAGGCGAAGAGTCACGATGACAGCTGTACGAGCATTTCGCTCACTGACACACAAAACGACGCATCAATCACGTGATCTCAAGAGTTGAAATGAAATCACCCCATGTTGGCCCACCCACATCTTCGAGTGGGCCGCTCCATCAAGCAAATTGGGAGACGTTTCAAGCATCACTCCAAGCCCATTCCTCACATAAAGTCCAATGACTGAAGCTGGCACCCTCAGGTCACTTCCGTAGTACTGAGGTTCCGAGCATGTAAGCCTCGTACCCCTATGCCGAGCATCTAAGTCTCATTCACATAAAATCTAGTGACTGAAGCTGGCACCCTCAGGTCGCTTTCGTAGTACTGAGGTTCCGAGCATGTAATCCTCGCATCCCTATGCCGAGCATCTAAGTCTCGCTCACATAAAGTCCAGTGACTGAAGCTGGCACCCTCAGGTTGCTTTCGTAGTACTGAGGTTCCGAGCATGTAAGCCTCGTGCCCCTGTGCCGAGCATCTAAGTCTCGTTCACACAAGGTCCAGTGACTAAAGTTGGCACCCTCAGGTCACTTCCGTAGTACTGAGGTTCCGAGCATGTAAGCCTCGCGCCCCTGTGTCGAGCATTTAAGTCTCACTCACAAAGTCCAATGACTAAAAGTCGAGCATCTAAGTCTCACTCACAAAGTCCAATGACTAAAAGCTGGCACCCTCCGGTCGCTTCCGTAGTACTGAGGTTCCGAGCATGTAAGCCTCGTGCCCCTATGCCAAGCATTTACAAATCCAGTAACGACTGGTTCCATCTTGTTCTAAAATGGACGGGTTAATCTATTGCGTTGATCATACTCACTCATCAGGTACCCTAGTTCCACAGATTATGATTCGATGACAATCAACCAAAATACTCGGCACCAAGCTCTGCTTATTGTGACTAAGGCTAACCACCTCAACTCACTTGCATCTTATCACCCATATAAAGGCATCTGCATCTTACTCGGACGCAATGGACATAAATATCCGTATACTCCAGGGGGGACTCTTGATACCATCTAGAATGTTCCCACCTAATTAGGGGTCCTCTACCCCCCTAAATAGGAACACATGGACAAAGGAGAAGACAAATCCATCCAAGGAACTACCTCAAAGAGGAATCCTAATCGAAGAAGGAACACTCTCCTACAAAGACTATGATTCACTGACCCACAAGAATTCCTATTCCTCCCAGGTTTAAGTATCGCTATATATAGAACCATATACCCCTCATAAAGGGACATCTTATTCACACATATTCAAACTATTTTTCCTCCTCCCGAATTCTATTCTCTAACTTAGGCATCAGAGTGTTTGTGGGGATTCCCCCCACCTCTCACCTTGCCCTCTGTTCAGTGCTTTACAGGACGTTCAGTTCAGTAGTTCCGAAAATTAGTTATTATATATATATATATAAAATAAGGACTTTGTGCACCACAAAAAATAGTCTTGAGCGGCCTTGCCTACCAATGATATTGGTGCACCATAAGAAATGTTGTTGAACATGTGGAAGATTATGAATTTGTTTAAGCATGAGAGAGGGGTTGCTAAGGATGGTTTAAATTTTTGTATCACATCCAAGGTCAAATTTGATTGATGGCACACAAAATTAGGATGAAGACTTATTGACGGTTAATGTTTAAGATAAATAGATAATTCATACATATTTTAAATAGATTATTAAGGAGCCAGTAAAAAATTAGTCAAATAATAACATCTTTCAAGAATATTTTAAGATATAAAATTCAAATTCTACTAAAAGGAAATTGATATTTTTGTGGTGTAATTCAAACTGTCTATAAATAATATGAATGACTAATATTCCAAATAAAATTATTAAATTAGAAATATATATAGATAAGTACTTGGTGCACCATAAAAAATAGTCTTGAGCAGCCTTGCCTACCAATGATATTAGTGCACCATAAGAAATGTAATTGAACATATGGAAGATTATGAATTTGTTTAAGCATGAGCGAAGGATTGCTAAGGATGGTTTAAATTTTTGTATCACATCCAAATTCAAATTAATTGATGGCACAAAAAAATTGGGATGAAGACCTTTTTACATTTAATGTTGATGATTAATAGATAATTCATACATATTTTGAATATATTATTAGGAGATTTTTATTATCAAATACAGACTCTAGATATTGATAGTTCAAAATATATATATATATATATATATATATATATATACTTCAGTATTAAGTAACTAATACATACTTAATGCTTAATTATTTAATAACAATCATCAAAATTTTTTTTCTTTTTAACAATTAGCCTAGATAATTAAGTTTCATTGCTGAAAATGGGAGACTAAAGAGGGAGTGGAAGATCGAACTTTACTTTCAACTAAATATTTTAGTCACATGACATGATGTTTTAACATGCATTTTAGATAGATCAAGCCAATCATCCAATAGTTGAGTGTATAAGTAGAAGCATACTTCTATTGCATCGTAATAAACTACTTTACTAAAAATTATGTAGTGTAATTAAATGCCATTGATTGCTAAGCATAGAACTCTTCAAGGGCATTGAATAAGCAAAATCCATGAGTTCATGATAATAAAGATTTGAGTAAGAGTGAGCAGATTAAGACTAATTTCTTTATGGTAACCACTGAAAAGGAATCTTCACCTTTCAGTGGCCACAATCATTCAAGTCGACCATTTTAAACAAAGAAAAAGAAAAACGAAGCTACCAAGCTAAGGACAGATGTGTTTCACTTGAATTTGTTGACTAAAAGAGTCCTTAAGCTTTGGATACAGACCATTAACATTTAATATATACTATATATTATACATATCTATAATTAAGTAGTGGAGAGTACAGCAGAATCCCTCCAATTGTTGTATTTTTGGTGGTGGGGAAGGCCAACTTTCAAATGCTATCTGTATAGGGTTATAATTAATAGTAATTAATACTATATACTACATCTTGAATCCTATTCCTTACAAGATCTTGATTAACTTGAATTGTTTTGCGGCCGTTACCTCTTTTGAACAATAAAGCAACATTTCAGCACAATGTAAGGCCATGGATTGAAGCTTTTAGGGCATCTGTGCGAGGTTAAGATTTAGTATTAAGTTCCCTTTTATTTTTTTCCTTCTTTTCTAGTGATGCTTCAAGCAAGCTTCTGTAGGCATAGGAGGATGTAATTTAATAGAACGGTTTTACATGTCAACTTGATAATCAAATCATCTTATATAGTAAAACTAAGTCCTCCCCTCAATTTTAATTTTACTGAATCAAAGTCTACTGCTATTAAAAATTATAACATTTATAAATTTGTTTCAATTTTTAAAATTTGATAAAATATTATAATTTAACTAATTATTTATAATATTAAAAAAATAAGATGCATATCCTAAATTTTTTTATGCAATCACAAGGTGTTTTCACACCATATTGATTATGAGACTAATTTTTATTTGCACTTTATAATTGATGTTGGTCTAAAAAATTTGACCCGATAAAGTTTCAAGTACAGAACATCTTGCTATAGATCACATTTACATAAATATCAGTAAAATTTTTACACCATTGAACCAATGCTTTAGGTTAGCACACTGAATTTAATTAGAGAGAAAAATAGTCATCTGGCTAAGAACTAATGAACTGAATGCCTATCTTGGACTGAATAGATGGTTGTGGATCCACCTTCTTGCACTTTAAAAATAAATAAATAAATCATGACACTGACACTTTTTTTTATTAATTTTTTTTTCCTGAAGATCTTCAAGTACAACGGAGTCAATCTCAGGAGGACCCTCTCAAAAGCTTGCAACACACAAACCGCCCATATTGATACTCGCCTCCCCATGTCCACAAATGTAGTTTATTAAAATGATTAGAGGCAAGAATCCTATTACAGGGAGCGTACCATTTTTGCCTATAAATACCAATTGGAGTTCAGAACTTGTTACCATAAACCGTATCGGCTTTGAATCTTGATTAGCAGCTCACCCCACTACAAAACTTTTTTATTATCATAAAACCAATCCTTTTATCAGCTTTTTCAGTTATGGCAGAAACACAGCACCTGAACAAACATGTCATTTTGCTTCTTGCATTCATTTCCTGCCTTCAGGTTCTGTTTATTGATGGAAGGCCAATCAAGCCAATGAACAAACAGGAATTTATTAAGCATGGCAGCACTAACGCTATCAACTTGCACCAAAGCATGCAAACAGGCAGCTTCAGTGATGCTGCTGCACCTTCCAAGGATGGTTTCCGGCCAACACAGCCTGGTTTCAGTCCGGGTGTTGGCCACCTTAAGGCAGTGGCTGACAGCTCCAGCCCCACTGCTCAACATTCTTTTGAAAGACCTAACTTGCCCAAGTCAAGTCAAATTCCTTATGATAATGTTCAACAACTTGTGTCAGGAAAAGAAAATGGCTTCTATGCTTCTAGTGCAGCACCCAAGGACGGTTTCAGGCCAACATCTCCTGTGTTTAGCCCTGGTGTTGGTCATCCCAAGGCAGTAGCTGCTAGCTCCGACACTAAGCATTCTGTTACGGGATTCAATAATGATAACAATAACTTGCACAAGTCAAGTCAAATTCCTGATGATAACGTTCAAGAACCTATGTCAGGAAAAGAAAATGGCTTCTATGCTTCTACTGCAGCATCCAAAGATGGTTTCAGGCCAACAGCTCCTGGTTTTAGCCCTGGTGTTGGTCATCCCAAGGCAGTAGCTGCTAGCTTCGACACTGAACATTCTATTGCGGGATTCAAAAATGATGACAATAACTTGCACAAGTCAAGTCAAATTCCTGATGATAATGTTCAACAACCTGTGTCAGAAAAAGAAAATGGCTTCTATGCTTCTACTGCAGCATCCAAGGATGGTTTCAGACCAACAGCTCCTGGTTTTAGCCCTGGTGCTGGTCATCCCAAGGCAGTAGCTGTTAGCTCCGAGACTGAACATTCTGTTACAGGATTCAATAATGATCACAATGACTTGTACAAGTCAGGTCTTGATGTTTCTGCTGCATCATCGAAAGATGATTTAAGGCCAACAGCTCCTGGCTTTAGTCCTGGTGCTGGCCATCCTGCCAACATAGAAGTTACTAGCTCCGACATCAAACATTCTGTTACAGGATTAAAAAATGATTACAATAACTTGCACAAATCAAGTCACATTCCTGACAGTGTTCAACCATATCCTTTATCGGGGAAAAAAGAAACATCACAACCAATTTCAGCAACTGGCTTCGATGTTTCTGCTGCATCATCCATAGATGATTTCAGACCAATAGCGCCTGGTTTTAGCCCTGGCGTCGACCACCCTAAGGAAGTAGCTACTAGCTCCAGCACCAAACATTCTGTTACAGGAATTACAAATGATTACCGACCCACACATCCAGGTCACAGTCCTGGAGTTGGCCATTCTTACGAGAAAATCAACTCAGGTCAAAACCCATAGACATATAAAATTAATTATATGCTCATTTATTAACTGGGATTCGCCTAGTTAGTACACTACAAATATTAATTTGTACGTATAAATTATGTAAATTCTCTTCAGCCAATCTTAGTATAGATTATGTGTGTAGTGTTTTTTTTTTTTAAATAGAAAGGTCATATGACCTAAATATCTATGGACAATACAATAAAGGATAATCATCTCCTTTTGAACTGAGGATAACAGGATTTGAACTGTACAACCTAGGATGTCCTTTAAGAGAAGTTATTACTTAACTGCTCCAACATTAGCTATATATGTGTAGTGTTTGAATCATATCTGAATAAAACCATATGCTGGTTAATTTGCTGTAACTAAGTACAAGGTTGTGGTTAATTTTATCAGAAGCTCAAAATATAATAATTATATATGTAATTAAAATCATTGCATTTTATTTTAATTGTCTTTCGATCAATTTGTGTCGTTTCTCTATTACCATTTTGCATGTTTATACTGACAAGATAACAAGTTAGCTAGTGATCAACTTGAAATATGATGAGTTGATAAAGAAACCAGTTATAGTTATAGCATGAAATTTGGCCCTAAAAAAGCACAAAACAGAGCGAAATTTGGCTAGTCCATTGCACCATCATTACGACATCTCTGCAAGTTGATGTGGGTCTTGCAAATATATGCTCAAAACAAACCGGTAAATATATAATAAAGAAACAGTTGTGCAACACTATACAAAGCAGCAAACAGGGTAATATGTTATCAATTATACTTGCTAATTTTCTTCCTTCCTCCGGTTCTTCTGAGTTGGACAGCAATTAATTTAATATCACATCTATTTTACTCAAAAATATAAATATATATGTAACTTTTTGTTTCATTACTAATTCCATGATCGTAAGTGTTTCTTGGAAATTTATTTTTTTTTCAATACTTTTTTCATTTAGGAATGTTTAATTATAATAAATAAAAGCAAGTATATTTTTGAATAACTGAAAGAAAATTTTAAAAAAATAGAAATATATACCAATAGAAGTACCAAAATCATCATCAGAACTTTAGAACTGTAAAATTTCATATTTTTAAACTTAAATCTCAATGAATCATTACAAAAAAAAAAAAAAAAACAATTCAAATAGGTAAATTTGTTTTCATTTGTGTAGCTACTTGCAAATAGTGATGGAATATAAATGAAAATTTTCTTTTCAAAAAAACTTCATCACCAAAAAAATAGCGATAGCATTTTATTTCTGTTTCTAATTTTAACAACGGAATAGTCATGAAAATTCCATTTCTAAATTAACAAAATAGAAAGGGTTTTGTTTCATATATATATATATGCTATCATTGCAATACAAACTAATTAGATAATAATTAAACAAAGTATAACTAAATTCAATTTAGCCTAATTAGAGAAGGATAAGAATATAGATAGCAGGAAAGAGAGAGAATTAATTAATTTCTTGAAAAATTAATAATTAATATTTGTGTCAAATGACAAAAGAAATTCAAAATTTTTCATAAATTTGCAATGTCATCCAAAACTCTTAATTTTGATAATTTTATCCAATTTTTACTTTTAGAAATCATTTGCTTCATAAAAAATAAGAATGAATAATTCTGATTCCTAATATTTAGTTTATTAAAATTTTATATGAAAATGACAATGAATTGCCCCATCAATGAGAATCACTCTTCCACCATAAAGGGGTAAGAAATTAATTTTTAATCTATTGAAAATTAAGTCAAACTAATTATAAATATGTCAAATATTCAAATACTATTATATATTATTAAAATTTATGAAATAGAATATTTTTTGGATATAATGAAATAAAATATATAAATTAATGAAAATCATTTTTAAAATATTTTAATGAAATGTTTATTAAAATAATAAATAATGTGAATAATAATTTTTAAAAGTTATGATAATGTTTGAGTAAATATTAATAAACAAGTTCTAAAAATAATTTTTTATAATAGAAATCATAATACTAATCTTCAGCATATAAAAAATAATTAAAAATATATCTTTATATATACAAATGTTGATTTCGATTGCGATTTCAATTTTCTAGTATTAAACACTTTGTTAAATTTTTTTATTTTGTTTTCAATTTTTCTTCATTTGAATTTTAATACTAATTCTGGAATATGCACTCAACAACCCTAAATTATAATTCTAATCAATTTAATGCAATTGATTTCGGTTACTCATTCTTAATCAATGTAGCGCCATAACAAGTTAAAATTAATATTACAATCATATTATTCCTTTAGTTTCAATTTTAAAGGTTCCTCGACAGGAAGAGCCAATCAAGTACTTTTCAAAATTGTACAATGTCAAAAGAAAGAGATGCAAACCCCAAAAAGAGCATGCCCACAAACAACACTTAGGCACATGAATCCCAACATTGATCAACTTGTGCTCAAGAAAACATAGAATAATACATCTTACCAAAGTTAATACAATAACACAAACACATCTTACTATTAACAGTGACAATTTTGAAACAAAATGGGGAGGCTTTACCTGTAAAATAATGAAGCTGATAAAACAAGGAATCAAAAATTCTTGAGACTTTATTTTCTCTTTTTTTTTTTTTTTAATGAATCTCAATTAATTTTCTTTTGCACATGGAAGAAGTACCTGTACAATATAATTATCTATCTTAATAAAATATTTAAATTCTGAACTTATTAATTGAATGATAACCGCTTTATATTATTCAGTACATCAAAATTTAAGTCGTATTATCTTCCTATTAATTAAAAAAAAGTCACTCACATTTTAAAAGCATTGAGATTGAAAAGAACATTTTAAAGGGCAAAAAATACTCATTTAAACAATATTTCAAGTTTAAGCCGTAGTTTATATTATCACCTTAAATTAATTATTTAAATTTTTTTATTATTTTTATGGTTATTCTAGTGGACTCTAAACATCAGACCAAGTGAACTCTAAACACCAAACTAAAAAAATATATGTAAATAAACAAATTTTTTTAAGAAAAATAGAAGTTAAATTTTACCTATATGTATATTAGAGTAAGGAATTTGATAGATGAATATCCTCATATATAGATATATTATATACATTTGATCAACCTCGAGTAGCTAGCATCCATCGAATCAAAGATTTAGGGAGAAAAAAAGGAAAAAATTTACACATGTTCCTGTATAATATTCAAGGCATATTCCTAGACAACAAATATTAATTGGTACATGTATTCACAAAAAGCTCTATATCACTTGGCCACAAACGAGACATTGTGCATGAGATGAGCATGTGATCCACATATAATTTTTCCTATAACCAACTTGTTTTGGCTGGCAATTAAAAAGAAAATAGGCAGCCGCAAATCTTTGAAAGCGGATTCTACTGGAATCCTATGTATCTTATTTAGCTAGATTCCCCTAGGAATAAAACTGATTTACAGAAATTAATTACTAAATATTACTTTTTTTGTATACAAACTTAGATGTATGATTAGTTTGGTTAATTATATAAAAAAATGTATATAATAATAACAACAATTGTTAGGTTGACCTACTATGAAACTGTTCTAATTTAAATGAGATTTTATATTCAAAATGTGGTATGTAAGTTATTGTAAAATTTTAAATTTTTTAATTTTATCATGATCAAATCAAATTAATTAAAGGAAAAGGATTTATATCATTACTAGCGATGTCTACAATAACATAGATGTCATGAGTAGCGATATTTATTATTTTACCCTTTTATATATATAATTTCATATATTATATATATTTAAATGCTTACACGATGGGTTACTAATATAGAATTTAAATTTTCGATTCAAAAAAGTTTTTTTGAAAAGAATTGAAGTTCAAAATAAATTTAAAAAAAAAATTAAAAAATTATTATAATATTTTTTACTATTTATGATATTACTCTAGATATCACGAGTAACGACATATATCACTGGTGATAAACTTTTAATACTGATTATTTAAATAAAATGAATATATATACAGCTCGCCAAAAGAGAATCAACCAAGGAGATTGCAGGCAAATTGAACAGTCAAAAGCAGTCCATGTGCATAACCAGCACTTCTAGCAGTCATTTACAGTTGTGGTTATGATTTTGTTTTTGGAAGACCTATCTAATTTTAAATTATTACTTTGAACATGCTTAGCTTAGCTTTAGCTAGCAATATTAAAAGAAATATTATTTAACTAGTGTGCGGATTGTTGGTGTACCTCATATAAAATAATAAAATAAAAAAGAAATGTATATTTTTAAAATAATTATTTGAAAATGTAAACACTTTTGTAGTTTTAGTAGTTTAAATAAATAAAAATTTATCTTATAAATGAGGAAAGTGGAACACTTTAAATTAGATTTCTTTTAATTTTTTTATTTAAACTATCCGTATTTAAAATTGTAAGATTATTGCCTACACTATATATATTATACTTTATGGTAGAATTTGTTACATATCAACTAATTGATATATACTTGATCATTAAAAATAACATATATATCTTTTTATTATAAATCTCTATAATTGGGTGTAATATACAATCAGTGTAGACAAAAAATTTTCACTAAAATTTATTAAACTTTAACGAATTTAATTTGATTTGGTTCAAGTAAAAATATAAAAACGGTAAAAATCTTTAATATGACTGTATATACTACCAAACATTTATTTTCTCTACATATAAGACTATGTTTAACTCATATGTGTATACATAATATGATTGCATACACTAATGTTTAAATTCAAGAGTTAAAAGATATACTTTGACTATTGGATAATTAATATATTTTCCAATCATTTAACGCTAATAAATCTGTTTAACTCATATATCTGTTTAGCATATATGTATATAAATATATAAACTAAATCTCTTTGGTTTAACCATGTTGATGGAATTTATAATACTCAGGTCATTTCCTGTAGATGAAATTATACTTCATGTTTGCACTCATTAGATGATGAATAGCAAACCAACCAAGCCAAGGGAAGAGGTACCTTAGGTCGGCTATGGACCCGTTGTGCTTCTTCGATATAACAGATTTGCTTCTTTCTCCGAGACTAACCACCAAAGCATTTCTTGAATCATATATTTCCCCGCCCTCACAAAAAGTAAGGAAGTGCACTTCTTAACCATTCTAATCAAGTGAGCTCTTTCCTAATCCCAATTAAAGGGCCATATGGATTTAACGTCATTCTCACTTTCCTCCAGTATACCATACAATTTTTTTTTCTTCTCATATGTTCAGTATCCAGAAGTTATAAAGATTCTAATTATTCTGGAATTGAGTAGATGGATCCATAAAAAAAGAAAGTTATCCAAACATTTATTTTCTCCATATATAAAACTCTAACTTAAAACTTTATTTAAGAGAATTTAAACTTCTCATCATTTGAACAAACATATATTGATACAATTTTATTTTTCAATATTGCATTAACTGTTGGTATTATTTCTGGTACACACTATAACTTTTGAACTTCTTGGATATTTCATTAAACTGTCTTACTTTTAATTTTTTTTGTTAAGATAATGTATAGCTTTTAAAAAAAATGCATTTCACCTAAATGAATTCTATATAATCTTCTATTTTAGGAGTCAAATACCATAATCACTCGTATTTTTTGTGCTATAATTATAGTATTGTACCTAGAAAACATGTGCATACTATAAGCTACAAACCCTAAAAATATGTTAATTTACCACTTAAATATGTTACTGCCAAAGGAAAGGCCAAGAGAATCTGCCCCCATCTTCTTGGGTCAGGTCTTGTTCCTTATTATTTTTGTTATAAAATAAAAAAAAGAAACCACAATCACGTGCAAAGTATATATGTAAGGATCATTTTTCTTTTTCTTTTTTTATAAGCAAAATTATCTGAAAAAAAATTTTGATAATCATTTTGCTCTTGTTGTTATTAAAATAATTTTAATAATATATAAAAATAATAATGTAATTAACATATATAAAATCAAAAATTGAGTAGTACAAAAATAATTAAGAGTTTGATTCTTATCTCTATTTTTTCTTTAAAAAAATAAAGTATATAAAAGTAGCACAAAGATGTGTTGTATAGCCTAACTATATATTTTTTAATGCATTTAAGTATTTGTATATGAAGGAATAGGCTAAAATAATAAAATAATAACAATTTTATTCTACTTTTTTTCTGTCTCGAACCCAAAAAAGAAAAAATTATTCAATGTAAAATAAAATAAAATAACGAAAGCAACATTTCTATGATTCTATCTACAGTTTTAACAAAATTATTAAAAGAAGAAAGATCTAACAAAATCTTACCTACTTATGAGTATGAAAAAAAAAAAGGAAAACAATAAACAAAAGGAGTTAGCCAGTGAAGAAAACGACCTTTGAGCGTATGAAGGAGGCGCATGTATATACTCCCAAATATACTCCAATGTAGAGCAATGGACTTAACTGCTGTCCAAATTTTTTTTAATTCTTGGTATTCAAACTTTAATATATTTTGACTAATTTAATTTGCACAGGAAAATTTTTTTCAACTAACTGCATATAAATTAAATTTTTTTATATGTAATAGATAAATATTTCATTATTAAAGATTAAAAATTTATTTTGATAAATAAATAATATTATTAAAAATACAATTAAGAAATACAAAATAAACTCTCACTTAAATGTGAAACTTTTTTTCGCTATGTTTCATTTGCATTCATAGACTAAAGAATCTTTATAGAGGTTGGGAATCTTAATTTATATATTTCATATATATATATATATTAACAGTTTGTAATGTATTTATTTATTTATTCACCTCACATGCAAAAACTGCTTTTAGCTCTATAAATACCCGTGGAAGCAAGGGTTCATCGCACACCAGAAGCTTGAGTTCACTTCTTCGTTTATATGAAAAACATATAAACATATATATATATATATATATATACAAGTTCAGTACAGTATATACTTGAGCTAGCTACAGTTCTTGAAAGTGATCTCAAGCTAATTAACTTTCTTTTTGAGCATAAATGGCGAATAGGGTTTGCACTTGTTTGTTTTTTTTACTAATGCTACTATTGTCTTATGATCTTTTTTGTATTGAAGGGAGGCCACTGGGACGTCTAAGAACAAACACCAAGCTGTGTGTCAAATGCTTTAACATTCCTGACAGCAAGGAGAGTATCACAAGAAACCCTAGAGCAAACAGTGAAGATGATAATACTATTGAACCTAAGGAAGGAGCCAATATCAATGCCTTTCGACCAACAAATCCTGGCCATAGTCCCGGTGTTGGCCATTCTATTCAGAACTAATTAAGTGTAATTTATAATTAACCCAGTCTATTCATTTGCAATATGTTATTGCAATATTAGGGTAAGTACGTACGTAGTACTAGCTAGCTGGTAATAAATGGTGTCATTTGCGTGGTTAATGTAAGTTGTGATTAGTTAATGGATTTGCATCGCTCAATAAAATTCAACTTTGTTGTATGTTTAGTTATATATACTGTATGTATTGACCTCCTTAGTTAGCTTCCTTTCTAAAGGAACAGCCAATGGTGACGGCCTGTAGTCTTTCAGTCATCAAAAGATGCCCCTAACTTAAGTCCAAATAGTAGGAACTTTGAATTTTCTTCATAAAAAAATTCGAGTTTGAGTTTTGTATATAGCAAAATAGACGCTGAAATAGTTATGTCAATTTGTCAACTGCTTTGTAATTTTCTTTAGTTAAACATAGAAACTACCGATATTAGAAATTACTGTACTAAAATTGTAGATAATTATACTAAAAAATACTATAAATAACACCAAAAAATTTTAGCTTAATATTACTCAAATAGTTTTTTAGGACAGTAAAATTACAATAAAGTTCAAACCCTAGTCATAATCTAGCTAAAACTTTGGATGCTCAGTTGCTTATTGTTTTGTGGTATGAAATTTCATTCATTTTAGCCGAAATATTAGGTAGAGTGAAATACAAAGATAGTAGAAACTAATAAAAAAGAACAGAAGTTCCTCAAATTGAGGAGCTAATTAGATTTATCCCACATGCAGACATGCAGCTACAAAGCACTTAATTTCCTGCTCATTCGATCTTTTCTTTTTTATGTGAAATATTTATTTTTATCATTACTTCATGTGACCAGTTGCTTATACTTGTTGGGATACCAAATGGTCCCGATGCTCAATTAGAGAGCTACTAAGTTTTCCTTCATCAATTTTTAAAGAGATCAAATTTAACTAATTACATCTATCAAAATATATAGCCATGAAAAATATTCGGAATAAATATTTTTTTATTATTATAAAATTTTTATTATTTTTATAGTTCTGTTCTGACCAAACTGAATTAATTAAAATTTAATAAATTTTAAATATTGATATTTAAAAAATAATTCACAAACCCTAGGAAAATTTGGTAGAATATGTCAATATACCGTAACAATCCATAAAAAAAAAAAAAAAAAAAAAACCGTCCTTCAACAACCGCAATCCTTTCATGAACCAACCCAAAGTATTGATATTATAATTAAGTTCATAACATATCATAAGTTGTAATGGACGGCAATGAGGACTCCAACTAGTTTTGATATATTTGAAACTTTTTCAATTTTTATAAATAAATATATCCAGCTAACTATTTAATGTATTTTTCTATTTTATTTTTTAAAGATTTTTATCTATATTTATAGTTACATCCAATAATTGAATGAGTGATGCATAATTTAGGTGTATTATATTTTATTATTAAAATTATAATATATATATAGATATTCACTCGATAAATATAATACACTTAAAATAGGTAAATTTTTTTATTTTTACTTATTACTAGAAATAACAGAAAATAAATAAGGAATATTTTGAAGGGTATAATTAAGCCTCTAGTCTATGTTGCACGCGTGTTTCCAACACTGACATTTCTCGAAAACCTATCTGATATATTTTGAGGGCGTTTTCAAAAATAAAAAAAGTGTTTGGGCAATTAAAAAAAACACGCTTGTCCCTTTTAAACATACATATTTTCTATTATTTGATAAAGCAAAATTAAAGACAGAATTCTTTAATAAAAATGTCAATGGAAAAATTAAGAGTGAAAATATTAATTAAATAAAAGATTTCATAAACTAAAATTACTATTATAAATGAAGTCTTGATATATTAATGTTACTTATAAGAATTATAATTTTATTGTTAATTATTTAAGAAAAATTAGATAGAAAATTATTTATTCATTATTAAAAAATTGTGTATAATTGAGGTGTTATTATTTTATTTATATTACAAGATAACATGATTATATGTTTTTTTTTAGAATTATTTTTAGTGTTAAAAAATATTATTAACCATGAAAAGTATATTTTTGAATTGAATCCAATTTATAATTTATATAAAATGAACTTTATAATTTTTCATAATTATAAATTAATTTATATATTTTTAATATTTATAAATTGATTTCAGTATCTGTATCCTATATTTTTTTAAAAAAAGTTACTTTCTCGTATCAGTATTTTCATTTCATGTGTTTCCATTCCCGTGTCGGTGCTATCTAGCCTCTAGCTGCTATGGTCACTCTCACTCTTTTTTTCTTTTTTATATTTTTAGATTTTATTTCCTTGAGAGGGTTAATGCATGTTAATTTATGGGAAGTTAATATTTAAGAAATTAATTAATGTTAAAGATAATATTATTATATCTCCATAAATAATTTAAGTAATAAAAAATATAAATATCTAATTTTAAAAAATAAAATTTAAATTCTACGTCTATCTCTCTTTATATACTTAAAATTAATAATTTGTAATAACTAAAAAAAATAGTATTATTATCTTATTTTTGACTGGTACAGTGGCGTAGCCCACAAATATTCTTTAATATTTTTGAAACCCTAGTGCAGTCCTTTCATTAGTGGGGCAGTTATTTTTAATTAGACACACAAACATATGTATGTATATATGCTTTTTTTTTTTTTTTTTTTTTTTGAGGAAAACAAAAAAATTCTTGAGACCCAAAAGTACGGAAAGGAATGAGATCTTTCCAAGCCTATTGGACCCTCATAATTCTACTTTTGTTACTTTTAAGACATACTTAGATGCAAAATGTCATTATAAAATAAAAAATTATGTCTAATATATCCAATGAAAATGATAAATATAAATATTTTATTTTTATTTGTCAAATACTTTACACTTAATTTATATATCATTTATTTAATTAAGTTGTTTTACACCCACAACAGTATAAGTAAAAAAATTCAAAAAAAAAAGATAAAAGTCCAAAATTTTCTTATGCTCTTTTAAAAAAATAAAATAAAACTGATCATTATTTGAACTATAGATTTTGATCTTAAAGACTCTAATGTTATATTAAATCATTTCTGTAACTCACAAAAATATTTTAATGAACCGTAGCTAGTCAAATAATTAAAAAAATAAATAAAATTTTAGGTAAGCTAAATTTATATCGGTAAACCTTTCCACTAACTACAAGGGGAATCTTTCATCTTTTGGTGGCTAATGAGTACTATATAATATATACATTGAAAACCTTTTGAAGATTGTTTTGAAAGGACAGCATTTAATTATTCATATATATATAATCAAAGTTTAAAATTGAGCCTCTTGCTAGTTGTAAAGTTATAGGTTTGTCTATAATTAAAACCGAAAGAGGCTCTAACCGTCCAAATTAATGAACAGGGTAATCATGTTGATTAAAGTGATCGATCATGCTAGTGGCGAAGGCTAGTGGGGAGGTGCATGAGAAGAGCATAAGAAAGTACAAATTCTCCTTATATATATATATATATATATATATATATATATACATACATACTCTTTTTAATTCAAACCCAAGTAGTGCAATTATGCAATTTTATATGTATATGTAACCTTTGAGTTGTTGAAAGGTGGCTGAGATTTAAAAAGAAAAAGAAAAATCTCCAGTACCTAAGGAATTAATGGAATTATATATGATTTACTCATATTAAGAATTCGTTAAATTCTTTTCAATTCAGTACAATCCGAATAAGAATAGTAAATTTTTTTAATGATATGATGATTTCAATTCAAAATATCACTTATATGGTAATAGTTTTTTGTCAACTAATTTTAATGGTTGTTAATGTATAAAATATTATTAACTATTTATAAAGGTAATTATAATTAAGTAAAAGTAGAAGAAAAATATATATATTTGGTACGTATATGGGGCCAAGGGGGCAAACAGAATATGGACAACTGACTATAAGTTGGATGGTTGTGTGTGATTTTCAGTCATGAGACGTAGAGATTTAACTAATTTCAACCGTTCAATAGCTACTTTATTTTTTTTTTCTCATTCTTTTTATACATATACTTCAATGAGACTTGATGGAATCTTCCCACTAGTGAGGACCCTTCACATGCTTTTGTCTTAAACCTTAGTTTCTAATAACTCTATTAATAAACAAAAACCTCCCCTCTTTCCACTAGTGCCTTATATAAATACCACAGTCACTAGCTCAAGGTTTTAGGTCATATACCCCATAAACCCTTATCATATACCACAGTATAAGAAGAAACAAAGAGATTTTTTATAAAAAATATATATTTCTCTATCTTATGGCTACTTCTACTAGGAAAATAGCTACTTGCATCCTTCTTCTTGCTTTACTATTGTGTCATGAAGTTGTTTCTGTAGTAGAAGGAAGGCGCCATTTAAAGCCGAAATTGTGCAAGAAATGCTCCAAAGGAAGCAAGAGCAGCTTGAATGTATCTAGAGATGGAAAGCACAGAAGTAGCCATTCATTGGGTGGTGGGCAAGAGAAGAGTAGTAAGATGGAATTTGTGGATGATTTTCGACCTACTGCACCAGGTCACAGTCCAGGCGTTGGCCACTCCATTCACAACTAATCTCCCTGTTCTTTGGTATATTGTTCTTATTTCATTCATACAATGTTCATGCATGCCAAAAGAAGGTGAGGATAAAGATTATTGATCGCAAAAAATGGGCAGTGTCTTGATTGAATTTTTTGTCATTTAAATGTACATATTGTCTATTCAAGTTGTTGGAAGCATTTTTGCTCCTTGATTTGATTGTTTTGTTTTATATATTCTCATCTAATTAATACTCATTTTTAAGCAGAAATTAAACACCCAATTCTATATCAGTTACCTAGCAAGAACTTTTATGAGGTACACTTTCGGTGTTATTTTCAAACAGTATAATAGATGCAAGTAATGCATACTTTCGGTAGCTTAATCACTAAAAATACCGAAGGATATTCATTTGAGAGGTTGACAAAGAACGTGGAGATAAGTTAAAAAGGAAAAAGTGTTATTTTTAATTTCAAATTTTATATCTTAAGATATCCTTACAAAGGAATAACCGTTGAACTATTTAAATTTCTTGACTTTTACTTTTGTCTAAATCATCAGTATTTAAAATATACTAACTCTGACTAAATAGCAAAATTTTTTTAATAATTAATTTAATGTAATTATAAAAATTTTTACCCTTCAAACCATTTAAGAATAGATGTATTTTAATTGACATATCAATTAGCTTAAAAATACTTTTGCACTTGCACTATGTTCAAATAATCCTATTAAATATCAAAAGATACATTTTCCTATAAATAACAAAAAGAACATGAAATAACTAATAAATCCTGGCATAACTACCTTCCTCTTCCTCTTCATCTTCCTCGTTGACGTAGATAATGTCCATCATTAAATATAATAAAGAATCATAACCGTAACAATTTTCTTGATTTGGCTATAGATAAGATTGACTAATAATATTCTTGGCCAGTTACAATTTAACTTTTTTTCTTAAGAATAAAATGGTGATGAGTAAACTCCAGAATAACAGCTTCTAATAGCTTCATTGATCATATTCCTTTGTCAATGAAGTGTTCTTATTCTTAAAAAAAAAAAAAAAAAGGTTGTAAGGATTTTTCTTTACGAAACATTGCTTTATGTCCAAACATATTCATGATCATCTCAATATTCCAGTACCGAAACAAAGAGAAAGATCAAGCAATGCACACAGAGATGTATATATATATATATATATATGTAGATACGTATCCAGCAGCCGCCATGGAATTTCATTTCTTTGCCTATTGTCCGCCCATATTTGTATTTGCAGGATGCTGTTTATAGCCTTTTTATCACCTCCACCCACTTGTTGTACCATTCATATATATGTGCATGTATAGTTGAATTCAGTTCAGTCTTAAATTAAGCACGGATTTAGTTTTTAGAATTTATTAATAATTTTCTTTTTTATTTAAATCACCGATATTTATAATTTATCAAATTTTAATTAGTCTGATTCGATTATCAAAATAAAATCATAAAAACGGCAAAGTTATTCTAATTTAATAATATTTTTTTAGTCATATATATGTTGTATCCCAACTCACAATATCAGCATATATATGCTATGCTCAAATTTAGCTAGAACTACTCAAAAATTAGTTATGAATTCTTATATATATATATATTAAACAATGAGATGATGGACCAACTGGAATCACTTTTCTTGCATCTACTTGCGTATTATAGCACCTAGTTAGGCAATTCTGTATTTTCCTAGGATATACGATATATAGGTGAGAATTTTTTTTTTCTTTTTCATCAATCATTTGGAGTTTATTTAGATTTGTAAATAAGGTAGGAGAATAATCAAAACCATGCTGAGTAAAATAAATAAATAAATTTAGACGTTAAAGAAAAAAAATGAAGGTTGATTTATTTTTTAATTTAATGAAGATTTAATGAGTTACGATAGTTATGTCAACCATACAGATAACTAATTCTCATTAAGATTGATGAAGGGTGATATTGGGCATTTGATCTAGAAAAGTTTACAATTGTTTACAAATAAAAATACAAATCAGATATTTTCTAAAAAAAAATACAAATCAGATCATTTCAAATTGGTAATTAAATTATTTATTGGTGTTGAATAAATAATTTTATAATATATAGATTAAGTATCAAGTTTTATGTTTTTTTATTTTTTTTATTTTTCATTCTTAATTAATGTGTAAAAGTTTTCCAATATCATCGTTACCATAATAAAAGAAAGTTGAATAATTAGAACCCAACAAAAAAAGTATTGTCTAATATAATTTAATCAATTTTATATTAATTGCCTAAAATAAATTAAAATTTCAAGCATGATTATCAAGAAGGGATTTCGGTATATATATCGGATATCAAGCATCAGTTATATATACTTTTGAGATATTTTTATCATAATAGAAGATATTTTCTTTAAGAGATTCCAATGATTTAATTTGTTTGAGAATTATTTATCCCATTATCACGTATACTTCCATGTATATATATATATATCCACAGAATTACAAAAGCAAGATCCATCCCCAGTAAAAATTATTAACGCCGCTTTTTTTCTCTTTTTTTTTTTTATTTCTTCATTAAATACTTTTATTTTTTATCATTGTTAATTATCTTGTAGATCTGCAATGGGTCTTTATTATTTTTTTATTTTATTTTATTTTTTCATTTAATAAATATAATATTTAATCTGTTTAATTTATTTTATTTTTTTATTTTTATTTTTTGTTCTTCATTCGTAAAAGTTATTAATCTCTTTATAAAATTTTGGTGGTTCTCTTCTTTGGAGTTTATAGCTCTTTATTATGAAACTTTTGTCAGTATTCTTACAATTGGACTCAATTAAAGATCATATAGTCAATTTATGATTAATGAACGCCATTAGTAGAATATAAGGATTGCTGGAATAATTGTCAAGTTGCAAATCAAAATAGCTTTGTCAATGCGATTGAAAAATAGCGACAAATGGTTTTCATATCTTTAATGAGAGTTTTTTTCGATACTTCTTGATTGCACTTTATTCATAATATATGTTCATTAAAATATATTATTAATCTTCAATGAATGAAAAATTTATTTTTTCTAAAAAAAAAAAGATCTATCACCAGTAAAAATTTTCCTAAAGCACATGCATATTTTGACCACTTAGAATCCACAATGAAACTGAAAAGTATATTGCTGATAAAGGTCACAACATGTTAAATACAAGATACAGTAGGAAAACATAAGTATTGAAATTATATGATAAGAGTTGTACAACAAACATAACTCTAACCAAACATAATTATACAGGATTAGATTGACATTCCCCCCAAGCTGATGTGGCATAGGATGTAGTCGAAGCTTGGACATGAACTTATGAAACTGATCTTTAGGAAGAGTCTTCATTAGGATGTCTACTAGCTGGTCAGCCGAAGAGACAACAGAGATAGTAAGTAATCGTTGTTGAACCTGCTAGCGCACAAAGTGGAAGTCGACTTCCATAAGATGAGTCCGAGCTTGGAATATTGGGTTGGACAACAAGAACATTGCACCCACATTGTCACACCAAATGTGAGGCGAACAAGAAAAAGTGACTCCGAGCTCAGAGAGTAAAGATTTCAACCACTTTATCTCAACACTAACATCCGCCACTACCTTAAATTCTGATTTTGTGGAGGAGTAGGCGACTGTCCATTGTTTCCTTGAATTCCATGCTACTAAATTATTACCAAGATAGATAAGATAGCCTTTAGTTAAGCATTTTTCATTAAGACAGTCGACCATTCAGCATCACTAGAGGCTTGAAGTTGCAATGAAGAAGACTTAGTAATGAATAAACTTCATGACATAGTTCCTTGAAGATAGCAAAGAACCCATATGAGAGCTTGAAGATGAATGGTGGTCAGTGTGTGCATGTATTGGCATAACTTATTGACTGATATGACAAGTCAGGCCTCATTAATGTTGCATGCTGTAAGCTTCCACAAACCATGAAAAATCGAGTGGCTTCAGAAGAATCCAAAAGCTCGCTTTTATGTTTAGACAATTATTGATCGAAGTCCATTAGAGTTAGGGAAGGCTTAAAATGTTACATCCTATAATTTTTTAGTATATCCTGGATATAAGAATGCTAAAACAATAAAATTCCATTAGGATGTAGATGAACCTAAACCCCAAGAAAGTAGTACAAAGAACCCAAATTGCAAAGAGAGAAAGCTGCTGATAATTTATTAATAATAAATTAAAGAAAAGTCAAATTATTATGTATGATCACTACATTATCAATGTATACTAATAGAAAACACCATTGAGCATTATTTTGATATAGAAATAAAGAAGAATCAACATTAAAATTAACAAATCCAACGGAAAGCCACAACCCAAAACAGGGGTCATGACCGACACTAGGGAACGAGAATTCTTTCAAATCCGAAACCCGTAGCAAGCCTTAAAAATAAAATAAAACATGCAATAGAAATAATAACAACACATTTAAGTAAAATATTATGCAGCGAAATAAAATCATAAATATCAAAATAATATTTCCACCAAATGAGATTAAATCAAATCCTCATCTCATATATAAATAAACTTTTAATACAAATCCAATTCAAATATTTAAAGTACATATCTCATACAAATATAATATAACAATCTCACCATCGACCATAACTACTGCAGTGTCTAGATTAATAAAATAAAACTCAAGTGAGCAGTTTACATAATAAAGTCGGGGCGAAAGAAAGTCGGCGTACAGGCCTGCTACTGAGGTCTAATGAAGATGACTCTCCTGAAAAATAGTCAATAGAAGGGAGTCATACCTCACTGAGTGAATTACTATAATATATATACATGCATATTAAATGTCAATGCACACAGTCAAAAGTATATATATAAATATATACAAGCAAATACACACAGATGTAATAAAATTATTTTTATATATTTATTGAAAATCACTGTTTATAAAGGATCAAATAGAACCCTAGAAAATCGCAATCTCAAAACAGTGTTAGACAACACTCTAGCCATACAGGCTCATTTATTCCAAATATATTCACTTGATCCACTTGGATAGTAGACTGGCCCCGAGACACTAAGTCAACTAAGCTCCAGCAGTCTGACTGTTAGTGTGATTGGCCCCGAGACACTTGGTCAATCGAGCTCTAACAATCACACTCCTAAATCATATCTCACACATCAAATAATCATATCCAATCAATATCCACAAATGGTTAGTAATATAACCTAAATGCTATCAGCGTACTGGTACGTACTCGGTCCTAGTACTGCCCACTAGGTAGCACATTCTATTGATATCCTTCATTATTAAGTATAAAACATATATTCGCAAATAAATGATGCATGAATTTAAATAAAATAGCAACATAAACCATATATATACTAGAAATATACCAAAAGTAAACCATGTATATTTCGAGTATATATACGTCAAATAAATCCAATTAAATTACAAAATAAGCTAGAAATATATTCAAAAACATTTAAATATAATTCATTAATAAAACATGTATATAGTTTAAAATATATAGAAAATAAACCAAAAATAAACTAAAAATAAACTTAAGTATTAATTAAACCATTATGCATATTTGATCAAAATAACACATATATTTCTAAAAGCATGCACCCTAGAGCATATATATATAAAATAGCAACTCACTATTATTGCGCTCCACGAGATGGGTCCGATGGACCTAGTCCACTAGGCCTCGGTCTCAGCGCAATTAAATAAACAAAAATGACAGGAATCAGAACAAATCTAATGGAAACTCCTAGAAACTCGATCTAGAATGCTAGACATAGAATTAGAATTAGAGTTCGACCGGACATCTCGTTTTACGAGAATTCTATCGAAAATCCGGCAGAACCTCCCCTATAAAACGGAAATCTCTCTACTCAAAGAGTAGAGCCAGTCCTGCAAAGAAACACACTTCGAAAATAAACACATAATTACAACCATAATCCCTCGGTCAGACTCCAAATTACAAATTACCGACTGAGGTCTACAATTCACAGAATATTTATAAAATACCGAAAATGCCCTTATATAATAAAAATACATTTTATTAGTAGAAATTATGTAATTAACCCTAAAACACAGTAAAAACCGATAAAAATTCATTTTATTAGAAAAATCGTATAATATATATATATAATTTGAAAATAATTTATGAAAAATGGTTTTAATTAGTTAAAAATACCAAATAATTTGTAAAAATCATTTTTATGCCCTAAATAACTATTAAAACCGATTTAATTACATTTTTAGCCAATTTAGGGTAAAATTACCAAAATACCCATATATATATAAATGTACTAAAATTAATCCAAAAATTCACCAAAAATAATATAATTGCACAAAATTAATTTTCTCAACATATATTTCAATAATATCAATAAATATACTTAATTAACCAATTAATTTCAATTAAACACATAATTAACCCTATTTTATCAAAATTACATAAACTATATAAATACATAAAAATTCACAAAAAAATTCCAAATAAATTTCTATAATTCATTTTAACACCTAAATTTACCATAAAACACAATTTTATAATTTAAGTAATTAATTTTCGAAAATTAGAAAATAATAATAAAATAATCAAAAATACCCAAAAATCAAAATAAATTCCAAAAATTCTACAAAAATTCACACATAAATATTAAGCTAAGTGGAGAAACATTTGTGAAGGAATTTTTCATGAATCAATCAAATTGAAGCTAAAAAAAATCAAGAACCCTAATAGGCCAAAATTTCAAAATTGAAACCTAGGCAAATCTAGACCATGTTAAGTGAAACAAAGCTTGGAATCACACTCAACGGAGCTTAAGGAGAAGATAGAGATCAGCGGTGTCAAAAATGGTGGCCGGAATCACGTCGATTGACGTTAGCTTCAAATTTCAACTTCTCGGGTTATTGCAGCGTTCACCGGCGCCGGAGAGGGTGGAAGGAGAGGCTGAGCAGCTGGAGGAAGGTGGTGGACGTCTGGAAAGCACTTTGAATGATGGTGAATGGAGTCGCACTGTGAGGGAAGAGGAGAAGGGCTTCGAGGAAGAAGAAGGAGGAGGGAGGGGCAGTTTGGTAATTTTGGCAACTTTGATTTTTTTGACAAATAGTTAGGTATATGTATATATATATATATATATATATATATATATATATATATATAATCACACTATATATTATAATAATATAAACTCCCACACACATTAATTTAATATATTAATAATTTATACACTTAAAAATAATTAAATAATATTAAAACTAAATAATAAATAATAAAAATTAGGGTAATTAATTAAACCCTAATTAAATTTAAATATATACACATATATACTCTTTATTTTAGTACTTTAAAAATATATATGAGTTCATGCAAATTCATAAAATTATTTAAAATAATTAATACTAAATTATTTACGTGTTAATTTCTCCAAAAATAGAATTCTCGGAAAAATTTTACGTAAAATACTTAAAATAACATAAAATAATTAAAATAAGCTTTAAATAAATATCAACTCATAAAATATCATAAATATGTACAAAAATTATTAACACTGCATAGCCCGATGCGATATAAAAATATTTAAAAACATGGGATATTACAGAAAGTAGAAAAGTACTCAGCTTATTATACCATGCATAAGGAGTTTGCTTCAAGCCATATAAGGACTTGTTTAACTTACAGATATAGTTGGGTTTATTAGAATCGATAAAGCATTAAGGCTAAACCATGTATATTGTTTTGGTAAGATCACCATTCAGAAAAGCATTACTTATATTAAGTTGCCGAAGAGACCACCCCCAAGAGACTGTAAGAGATAAAATAATATGAATTATGTGAGGTTTAACCACTGGGCTAAACGTTTTTGTGTAATCAATACCATATTCTTAGATGTAAACACGAGCAACTAGACGTGCTTTTAATCTATCAATACTGCCATCAGCCTTCCTTCTAATTTTGAAAAACCATTTATTGCCAACTACATTCCCTTTGGTGGTGGTGGTGGTGGTACCAAATCCCAAGTTTGGTTTTCATGTAGAGCTTGCATTTTTATAGACATAGCATTTCTCCATTGGGATGATTTATTGCTTGAGTGAATGTGGTGGGCTTAGTTAAAGGAAGAGTTTCTAAAAAAGTATGAAAGGCAGTAGGTTTTCGTTGGAATGTGGATTGACGCAAAGTCATGGGTTGAGTGTGTTTAGGGGATGAAAGAGAGATGTGGTGTATGTCTAATGATGGTTAGCATAAGTCAACAAAGAGATTTATGCCACCAGGATTGTGGATTTGAGTTAGAGGTTGGTTTGGATCAGTGGATAAAGAGTTAGAATTGGATTAAAAAGAAGGATCAGGAAGAGTAGTTGGTGGAGGTGATTGAGTGTGTAAAGAAGATAAGGGAGAAAGAGAGATCGAGTAGGTGAAGAAGATAAGGGAGAAAGAGAGTTTAAGGAAGGATGAAAAATAGTACCTTGAGAGTCTTGTGGACTTGAAGTTTGTTGTATGACTTACAACCACGACTAAGTAGGCATGGAGACTAGCAGCCTATCCAATTTTTCCAAACTATTAGTGACATGGTGAAACGAAATTTTTTTTCATCAAACTCAATATGGCGGGCTATATATATTTTATGGGTATCTTTATCATGACAATGGTATCCTAAATGGTGTGGAGAGTACCCTAAAAATACACATTTTTTAGAATGAAAAGAGAACTTATTTTTGTTGTAAGGTCTTAAAAGAGGATAAATGGCACACCTAAAAATTCGAAGAAAAGAATCATTAGGTTTAGTTTTATATAGTTATTAAATGGGATGTTGTTTTGTAAGGAACTTATAGGTAAACAATTTAATAAAAAAACTACAATTTCAAAAGGAAATTCTTAGAATTTGAATGGAGCACCACTATGTCCTAACAGAGCAAGCCCAATATCAATAATACTTTTAATTTTTTATTTTGCAGTGTCATTTTGTTCATGTGTATGAGGACAAGTGATGCGATGAAAATCCTTATTCTTTAAAAAAGGTATGGAGAGGGCGATATTCACCACCCTAGTCATAATTAAAAGATTTTATTTTGTAATCAAATTGTTACTTGAAATTATTTCACTTCACTTTTTCATTTAAGAGGAAAAATCCATGTAAATAAGGAATAATCATCTATGAAAATAATAAAATATTTGAATCCAGAAAAAGAAGCCATGGGTGCAGGGGCCCAGTCATCTGAGTGAATTAATTGCAAAGGCTAAGTACTACGTTAGTAAGTTAGATTAAGTGAGACTCTATATAGCTTACCTAAACAACATGCTTCACATTTATTGAATTTTGGTCTGGATGAAGAACAAGGTAATTTAAAACTATTAACTAATCTCCTAACAATTGCAAAATTTAGATGGCCTAATCTTGCATGCTAATCCTCTAGACTTGCAAAATAGACTGCAGCATCCATAAGCTTGTCATTGCGGTGCAAGTCATGCAACTTATAAAGTCCAAGTCCACTTTTCCCTCGCAGTATTGTCTTATTGGTGTCCTGATCCTTGACAAGGCAATGGTCATTAGGAAATTGAAAAAAATATTTGTTATAATAACATAGTTTTTGGACAGATAATGATGGCTTTTTAATAGAAGGAACATGTAAGACATTTTTTAATAATAAAGGCTTAAAGGGTGAGGGCAATAAACCAGTAGCAATGTGAGAAATAGAAAGTCTATGGCCATTGCTAACTACTAATTTTTTTATACCTTTATAGGGAGTAACAGAACAAAGAGACTATAAGTCTGGAGTTATATGATGAGTTACACCTGTATCGGGATACCATGGTGAAGAAATAATAGATGGTGATGAAAGAACCCTAGAATGTGGAGTATATTTAATCATTAAACTAGAAATTATCAGTAGAATCTGAGAAATTTTTTTAAAAGTTAAAAGATCCGGATCACTGGCGAGGTTGAAACTGTGAATCAAACCGATGACAACTTATTAAGGCTGTATGATTACCGAACCCATATATCTGGCACAAATAAATATAATTAACATATCCACAACATCCTCCTAAAATGACTGGACATCCTCTGTTCTGTGTAAAATAAGAAACAATATTATATTGGAAATTTGATCATTGGGCCTAATTAGCAGAAGGAATGTGTGGCTACTAAGATTTTAACAGCAATTCATAGGCCACTAATTGACTATGGAGATCATTAAAGGAGAGTTCATCCGTTCGTTGTTGCAAAGCATTAACGATGCCATTGTAATCAGGTCTAAGTTTGCAAAAGACAATAGCATTGAATTCTGAATCTGATATGGGTTGTCTAGAAAAAGTGAGTGAATCCACAAGAGATTTGGCATGATATATATATTGAGAAATAGTCTTATCATCCTTTGTTAGATTGTGCAACTCTATATGTAATTGAGTTTTCTGTGCATGGCTTATCACACCATAAGTGGTTGCTAAGGCTCACTAGACTTCAGTTGCCAAATTGAGTCCAATTAACTATGGGTAGACCTCCTCTATTATGGAAGAAAGTAACCAGGAAAAGAGAAGCTGATCTTTGTTAAACCAGATGGTGTATTCAGGATTGATGATAGTTTGATTAATGGTGGAGTCAATTTTCTCCTTGGGTAGTGGAGGTTTTGTTCCATTGACAATATCATGGAGATTATAGTAATTGAGGAAAGGGGTAAATTACAACTTCCATGGGATGTAATTTTTAGAAGTTAGTTTTATTGAGAAAGAATGTTGAACACTGGTAAAGGATGATGGAGAAAATATCGAGGGTGAAGGAACAACAATAGTAGTGGTTAAGGAAGAAGAAAAAGAAGATAAAGATAAAAAAGAACTAGAGGTTGTCACAGTTTGTATTTTTGTTTAATACTAACTCAGAACTCACAATGAAATCGAAAAGTATATTACTGATGAAGGTCACAACATGTTAAATACAAGATACAGTAGGAAAAGATAAGTACTGAAACTATATGATAAAAGTTGTACAGCAAACATAACTCTAACCAAACACAGCTACACAGGATTAGATTGACACGACCTCACTTCTTTACACTCTTTTTACCTTTTATTTTAAAGTTTTGATGGATTGCATAATATGAGAATAGTATTTTCCTTTTAAATCAACAATGGTAGAAATCAAAAATTACATCTCAAAATATCATTAAACAATGGTTACTACTTAATTATTTTCTTACTAGCTTTTACCTTAACTACTATATATATATATATATATATATATATATATATATATATATATATATCACTGGTGCCAAAAATCACAACCTTTTTTTATCTTTTGCAAATTTATACCAAACTTTAAAATTTGCCAAATCTAACCCAACTTAATAATTAAATTATTTGCAATTTTAGCACAATTGCAATTTGATCAATATATGACATCTATGGTGAGTAAACTATCTCTATTGTTATGAATTTCACATTCACATCATCTAAAAACTAATTATAATAGTTAGTTAGAATTTAACCTTAATAATTTAAGAAAATATAAAATGGAATGAAAAAATTATTTAATTTGTAAAGACTATTCATCTCTTTTTTTTTTTACCTATTTTAAGTCTTTTTATGAATTTGAGACTATAATAATAAGGGCGCGTTTGAGTTAGGGTTAAATAAAGTTAATTGTTACTCATGTAATACATTAATTTCCTTTACCCTTATTTGGTAACTTCAAAATATGCACTCTTAAATGTTAATCTCTTAACAATTAAACTCATTTTAATGCATTTATATATTAACATAGGTTGGGTAGGTTAAAGGCATGCAAAAAAACTCTTTCTTAAAAAATAAGAACTTTTCATTTTTCTATTATTTTATCATATATCTTGTAAATTATTTTTTTTATTTTTTTATGTTAATAAGCTCCAAATAAAATTTACAAAAAATATATATATAAATCAATTTAAGATTTTTAATGATAATTTCATTATTTTTAAAATTAATTTTTATTTCTTATAAAAATTTAATAATTTATTTATTTATTTTTGATATTTTATATTAATTATATAAATAGTTTTTAAATGATTCCATATTAATAATTTATTTATTACCTTTTATATTTAATTATTATATTTGTAATTATTACTTCTATAACAATTATTACTTTAAATGTTAGTTACTTCCTCTCAAATGCTTTGTATATATTTTATTTTATAAATAATATGTTAAATTATGTTAAAATTATAAATAATATATCAAATTTAACCAGCTTTATCAAATTTTAAAGTTTCATATGAATATAGAAAAGATCCAAAAAATTGTAATTTTTGGAAGCAATAGCTCATGTATATATCATGCATGCCTTCCATTACATGACTCTTTTTTTCCTAGCTCCCAGCTCATAAATGAACATAGACAGTTAAAGGTCATGTACGAATACAGCATGAGAGTAATCGTTCATTTTTATTTTTTATTTTAGATAAAGAGTGACCGTTGATTGTAGCTTAAAGTATTCATGAGCTATTATTAAATATTCATGGGCTATCACCTTTTTTTTCTAATCAGTGCTTCATTAGAATGCTTATCTACAAACGACCATGGGAAAAGTTTGATCGTGTTAAATTAATTATTATAAAATTTTTATTATTTTATTTGAATTAAATTTAATTTGTTAAAATTTAATAAATTATAAATATTAATAATTAAAAAATAAAATACTCGAGAAAAATTTTATGTTCTGTATTACATTCTGTCAGTATATGATCGAGTAATGAGCATAAATACTAGCAATAAGATAGTTAATTTATTATTTATCTATAAATCTAAAAATATTTATGCTACTTTTTCAATTATTAACTATAATATGATTATGCCGTTTTAACGTTAAATAAGAATTTTTTTAAATATAAGGGATAAAAATTTCAAAAAAATAAATTAACATTATATGTAACACCAGATTTGTACAATTGGTTAAGATTTTACATAATATTTGCTAAATTTCGAATTTGTGTGGTGAAGATTTGTACAAAATTAACTGGGAAAGTCAAATTTTCTCCTCGTATGTACGTCATACTATTTTTCATGTGCAAATGAAATTTTCAATTAAATAATAAAAAAATTATATCATATTAAAAAATTAAAATTTAATTTTAAAAAAAATGGTTCTACTCCTAGTATATACATATAAAGAATATTCTTGGAACTTGTATAATATGCATGAACAGTAATGCAATTAAAAATTGAATATAAATTTACAACAATTTTTTAATTAATAAATTAATTAATTTATCAACAATTATAAAGATTTAATTGACCCCAATAATTTTTTGTCCTTTTTTTAATTTTTGGATGTAATTAACGACAAAGATTCTATTATAATCCAATAATATCTCCCACACAAATATTAAAGGCTGCTAAACTAGGTTAAATTTGAGTGATTGCTCTTTTTTATTTTTTAAAATATTATATGATACATAATTGCTCACATCAACTTGTAAGATTGTTTTTATTTGAATGGTGTGTTTAAAATCGTAATATATATCGTCATATTAAATTATAAAAAAAATTTGTCACTTTTATAATTTTTTTTAATTTGGGAGAGAGGGGAGCCTGTAGGATTCGAATCCCCACGAATGGCACTCTTTAAAAGATATATTTTCACCTAGGCCCCTTAATTTGAGCACTTTTATAATATTATTCAAATCAAATAAAATTAATTAAAATTTATTTTAAAATTAATAAATAAAAAAATTATGATAAAAATTCATGATTGGCCTTTTTAATCTAATCTGGAGTTTCGTTTTATATGGAGACAAGGCCTCGTGGGTTTCTAATATTTTTTTCACAAGTTGAAGCATGCGTTGTGTTTTATATGTGCAGGCCTTTTCTATAATTTTTTACTCTATTGTTTGTTGAGTATATTAATGAAGCTTTTGAGATTGTTAATTAAATACTCAATTAAAATTTTTATAAGGTGTTCATCTTGGGCTTGTTACATAAAAAGAATTTTACTTTTGTATACTTTAACCGGAATAAAGTACAATTTTTTTAGTATAAATTGGATAATTTACATTTGATCTTTATATTTTTTGGAAAAAACTATTTTGAAGTCCCTAAATTTTAACAATTTTTTCTATTGAGCCCTTATATTTTTATTACATTGCATTAAACCCTTATACTTTTATTTATGAAGTTATTGAGCCCCAATTTGTCCTAATTTGATAAACAAACTGTAATTATTTATCACATTCTGTTAAGTAGTGAATCACAATTCATGTTCTATATTGAATTGTCAAATATTAGTTGATTAGGTTTAGTAATGTTAATCATTCAATAGTCAACATTACTAAGTCTAATAAGCTAACTTTTGACTCATTCAGTATAAGACATAAATTTTCACTCTCCACTTAATAGAGCGTGGTAAATAATTACAATTTGTTTGTTAAATTATAACAAATTAGAACTCAATAGTTACATAAATAAAAGTATAGGGCTCCATGCAATATAATAAAAACATAATGGTTCACTAGAAAAAACCATTATAGTTTAGGAGTTTAAAAATTTATTTTGCCTTTTTTTTATATATATATTTAGACATTAATTTTTAAAAGTTTAATTATATTGGATTCTTTTTACAAAATAGTTATAATTAAATTTTAAAAATCAAAATAAAATTTAATTTTAACGTTGGTTAATTAAAATTAATTTGAATAATAATAAGAATTGATAGAAATTAGTTTTAAAATATATATTTTATAAAGTTTTAAAATTTTTTTAAAAAATTAAGTTTATAGAAACATATTTTAAATATAAAAAAAAAAGTTAAAAAATTTTTCTATCAACGAAAAATATTTGTACCTTACTCTATTTTGACCATATAGAAAATTTCACATTAAAAAAGTATATTTGAATGAAGTAGTTTATAAATAGTATAAATTTAACCATAACATAAGTAAATTGATTTTATATTATATGAGTTTAATCTCATTTATAAATTTATATGTGTATGTATAGGCTAAATGACTCTCGAGGGTTGTGAATTTCTTAACATGGTATTAGAACGAATCTAATTTGATTTCTTAATTTTATGATTGTCTATCTGAAGGTTCAATCTCAACGGCCCAATCTAGTATTGTCACTGTTTGTATTGGATAATCCTATGTTAAAAAAAATATACTTAAATAAAATGACTCATAAGTGATTTATATTATACCTTTATATTAAGTTAATTAATTTTTTATTATATGATTTCTACTATATTTATAAGGTACAGACCAAAAGACTCTGAAGTCTCGCGAATTTCTTAACAAACCACAGTCAAGTTTCGGCGTTGACCATAATTATATGTGTGTGATTTTTTTTAGTGTTGTAGCTTTATGTGGTTAGACCTGTTCATAGCAACCATATAATTACAAGTTCAACATTTTTATCATCACTTTGTGAATGATTAATTTTTACAGTTGTGTAAATAAGTTGTTTTTCAATGTATACTTTGACAAATATCTTGTCAAAATCCAATGAATTATAAAGATTTTTTTTTAATTATTAAAAAATTATTTTACCAATAAGTTCTAAAAATTATTTCTCATAAAAAATTAGAATCAATTATCACTTTCAAACGTCAACGAGGATGTGGTTTAATAGTGATTACTCTTTAATGATATTATAAGATGTAAATATTGAATTCTATTTAGAGTGAGCCGAATTTTGACTATCTCAGACTTGATATGTTTATAATCAAGTCGAGCTTATTATCCCACTTAATGTTCACGAGCTGTTTGCGTGTTTAAACGAGTTTAAAATTTTTAAAAAATACAAACTATAAATCAAAATAATGTATTAAAAAATTAAAAAAATTATTTATTAAAAAAATTATAAGTAAAAATTATAATTTTATTTTAATAATATATTTTATAAAATATTTTTTACAGCATGAATATATATATATATATATATATATAAATTAAATTACTAAACATTAAAATTATGAGATAGCTTACTAGCTTCTTTTTGAGTTGTTTACAAGTCGAATTTTGTATAATTTGAGCTCAGTTTATTTATTAAATAAGCTTCAATATACGAGCTTTTATTTGGTCGAACATCAAATTGTTTGTGAGCAGTTTGACTTGTTTACACCCCTGTTACTATTGATTCAGAAAGAGAAGACTGCCCAATTATATAATGCATCAGTATTTAAGTCATTTGGCATCCTTACAAATAAAAAAATAATAATAAAAACTCTTTCTTTCCAAATATAAATATAAGAATAATTTTTTTATTTTACTAAATCAATGTGAGAGATTCAATCTTAAAAAAAATATTTAAATTCTAATATTTTAAAATAAAAATAATAAAGCGCTAAGTCATAGATATCTTTAACATAATATTTTAAAATTATCCTTCATATGTTAATATTTACTTAGATATTCAACAAAAAATTTATCTTATTTTTTATATAGTTATCGATCTTATATTTAAATTTTTTTTTGAAACAAATATTTAATTACTAGCAGACATAAATTACTAATACATTATATATATATATATATATATATTCCCATCACATTCCACCAAATTCGTTCAAACAACAAAATAGTGAAAACAACTTTTACAAACCGAACTACATATCATCTCCATTTAAATCATATACATGAACATATCCTCACTAGGCAAAAATGATTATAAGTGATAGAGGCAAGATCTATATATTATCTTATGATTGCAAGTGTTTTTTTTTTTTTGGCCAATAATTGAAAGGGTTTATTGTATAGTATATTCTGCCTTTATATATATATGTATAGTATGATGGGCCAGTATTTATGTTTGTGCTAGCAACTATTTAATTATGTTGTCTTGCCTAGGTTCATTAGGTGCCAACATATATTAATAAGGTGGTAATCTTACCTAACCTCATCAAATCTCTATATGCTCAATAGCTAATTATTCTTCATTCTAAAAGATTTTGATGATAAAAGTATATCTCTAGAGCATATCAGAAATTTTATACTTTTTTTCCAAACCATCACTATATAAAATTTTAAATAATTTGATTCAATTTGAACAAAATTAAAAAACAGTTTAAATCTTTCAACAATTACTTTTGATGTGATTATGTATATTACAACTCGAATTTAAAATATTATTTAAGCAATAATAGTCTCCTGTCAACTGATTTCAATAGTTGTTGCTAAGAATTTTAAATTTTAAAAATATATACATACAAAATTACAAAAATGATAAAATTCTTTTAATAAATAATTTACTATGACTTCATACATCACAATTTCAAATTCAAAATATCACTTGAATGAAAATAGTCCTATGTCCATTAACTATAATGCTCGATAAGAGATTTAATTCATATATATATATATAAAGAAAAGAAATTAGAAAAGAAAACATATTTTTTAATAAGAATTGAAAACATATCAGTTGTAATGAGAAAAGAAAACATATCAAAAGTTCGTGCTCCTATTTAAGATTTTTTTTACTATTTTTTATCTTTTTATCAATTTAATTAAAAATTTATTTTCTATTTTTATTTTTTTCCAAAATGTAAAAATTTCGATTTTGTTTAAAAAAAATTTGGGTGATTTTGTAATATCTTAAGGCTTCTTCAAATCATAGAGGCCCAACATGCAGAGCATATCACTCTGATTTAGGCCTGTTTATCATAAGCCCATTTAATTGGGTTCACGATAGTCCTAGTCTAGCAGCGTTTGTTTTGTAAAAACTTAAGGCTGGGAACAGGAATAAGAATAAGTTATTCTAATTCCTAATATCTGGTCGATTAAAATTAATATAAAAAAAAAATGTGATTTTTTTATCAATAAAAATTATTATTTCTCTTTAATTTTTAGAAAATGATTTTTTATTTTTTTAAAAATAAAGTAAAATCAATTATAAATTAGTTAAATATTTAAATATTAACATTTATTTTTAAATTTATAAGTGAAATATATAAATTAATAAAAATATATATTAAATGTTTGAATAAAAAATATTTATCAAAAGTAAATAATTTTTATATATTTTGTAAAAATAATAATAATAATATTTTTATAAATAAATATTTTATAATACATAATTATAATATTAATTTTTAATATATAAAAATAATTATAATGTTACTATGAGCGACAAAGTTAAATGTACATGTAAATATTTGATGGTTACAGTATTATGTGAATTCAAGGCCCACTAAGAATTACAAAGAGAAATTTACTAAAAATGCCTAATTTTTGGACTTATTTACTAAAATGTATCTAGTTTTCATTTATTACACTTTTACCTTAGTTTCTTTCCTTTCATACCATTTATTTTCTCTTTTACCTCTTATTATTTTTTCCTTTTTTTTTTCATTTTTTTTATTTTTTTCCTCCTCATCTTTTTTCTTTTTATTTTATAGTATTTATTTATTTATTCATTTTCTTTTTTTCTCATTTTCTTGTGTTTTTTTTAATTAATGAAAATTTAGGCAATATCATTACTATTTTTATTTTTTTTATTTCATTAGTTTTCTATTAGTTTTAGTTTTTATTTTTATTTTGTTAATCTCTTCAATTTTTTTTATATTCAATAGGAGTTGGGTGCTAACTTTTCTCCTTTTCTTTCTTCTTGTTTTGTTTTTATTTTTTATTTTCTTTTTTCCTTTCACTCTTTTCCTATTTTTATTTCATTTTTTCTTCTTTATTTTTTTATTTTTATTTTCCCTTTACTTTTTCATTTCATTCTCTTTTTTTTTCCTTCTTTTTTTAATTAATGGAGAATTAACCAATATTATTATTATTATTATTATTATTATTATTATTATTATTATTATTATTATTATTATTATTATTATTATTTTATTTTGTTCTTTTTTCATTAATTTAAATTTTTATTTTCATCTTTTTTATTCTTAATTTTTTTCTCCTTCTCTTTTTTTATTTTTATTTTTCTACTTTTTTCTTTTATTTTTTTAATTTTTTTTCTTTTTATTTTTTAATTCCTATTTTTCTTTTTCCTTTTCCTTTTTTAAAAAATTAATTTTTTCAACAGGTACAAGAATTGATACCCCATATCTCCATTCTATTATTAGGTAGCGTGTATTTAATTTTGTTGTTTTTTCGTTTACTTTTTATTTTTTATCTTGTTTTCAATGTAAAGGGAAAGATGGAGGTTCTTTTGGTACTTCTAGTTCTAATGTAGTAGATGTTGTTGATTTTGAAAAAGGTGTTAAAAATAAGAAAAGTGAATGTAAATACAGTGAAGGTGAAGGGGATGGGGATGGTGAGAATAAAGAAGCTTATAATTCAAAGTTTTATTAAAGTTGTTGGTGGTGGCGATGAGTTAAAAGATTCTGTTAGGGTATGTACTGTTTTATTATTTTTGTAACTTTTGATTTCCTTTTAGTTTTTGATACGGATCATATACTGATTTTGGTTCTCTTTTAGTTTCTAATATGGATCATATACGAAAAATACTTCATTCTCTATTGTAATTATTAACTAAGTTTTATAGATGTTGTTAGTTCTAAAAAAGGTGTTGAAAATAAGAAATATGAATGTAAAGGCAGTAAAGGTAAAGGGGATTGTGAGAATAAATAAGCTTATGATTCCAAGTTTTGTTGAAGTTGGTAGTGGTAGTGATGAGTTAAAGGATTCTGTTGGGGTATGTTTTGTTTTATTATTCTTGTATCTTTTTTGTTTCTTTTTAGTTTTTGATACGGATCATATACTGATCATATACGAAAAATACTTTATTCTCTATTGTAATTATTATCCATAAATGGAAAATACTTTATTCTTTATTGTAATTAAGCATTCAATAAAAAAGGAAGCTTGTTTTAATAGGGCATCAACATAATTAAAAGTCAAGAATGTATATGAGATTCATTTTTGTATCCTTTTGGTTTCTAATTCATTTTTTCCATATTAATTTTTTTTTTTAGGTTTTGAAGAATGTATATAAGATTTTTGGTTTTATTCTACAATACTGTGTATTTATTACAAAACATTCATTACTAATTTACTCAAATCTTTACCTATAAATTGTACTTAATAGAAATAGAAAAATCATTACTAATTTAATTTATTTAATGAGAAAATATTCATTATATGACACAAAATGTTAAGAATTTACATTTCAAATTTTACAAATTTTTTTTTAATAATAATAATAAATTCCATAAGTGCAGGAACTGTTTCATCTTTATTGTAATTATTAAATTTTTTAATTATTAACCATATGTGAAAAAAGAAAATTCCAACTTGGTTAAGAGCTTTGAAGCAAAGAATAGAAGTCTATTATCCCAAATTTACCAAGACAAGACATAACTGTGAAAAAGAAAAGAATATAAATTTTGGAACAGAAAATTACAGAACATTGGAACTTATACAGTTAACTGATGAATGCTGATACAATCTGAAAACAACATCTTGTAACGGATGTATGATTCCATTGAGTCTAAACTCTTAATGCATAAATTGAAAACATTTCATGATGATGAGGCTCATATCCATGTACCACTCTCAATGCATGGGTTGAAAAAGTTTAATGATGATGAGGCTCATATCCATATACCGCTGCGCATAATTGGAAAGGCATGATGTTTCACTTGAGATGAACTTGCTCCTAAGAGTACCTATGATGCATTTATCCCAACAAAGCTTGGCCAACATCTCATTCACCATGGCATTTTCCTTTTCTTGTTGCATAACTGTCATTCAGAAACAAGAATCACATACAGATGAATACATTAAAATTTTACAACATGCCGCATAACAACAAAGATAACAAATCCTTTAGAAATCATTACTTTCTCTAAATTCTTAGCACGACGCAAACCTCAACTTTAAAATTCAATCATTAACCCAAACAACTATGACTATGATATCCCAAAGAATGTCTGAACATGGAATGGACCAAAATCTCAAGTAGCACATCATATACAATAAAAAACTGAAAGAGGAATCTCATAGATCATCATAAAAAGAATCCAACTTTCCCTCATATAATCCACTCAAGTTGTGAACTTATTTGATCATTACACTAATTACCAAGATTATAGCTGAAAATGTAATATCCCAAAATTTTAAATAATTTTAACTGCATCGGGATATGCAGTGTTAATAATTTTAATATATATATATTTGATTATTTAATTAGTTTTTTTATTTATTAAAGTTATTTTTAATTATTTTAAGTTTCTTACGTAAAATTTTCCCAAGAATCTTATTTTTGGAAAAATTAAAACCTAAATAAATAAGTATTAATTATATTGGTCAGTTTTATGTATTTGCATGAGTTCATGCACGATTTTAATTATCGTATTAAAATATATACATATAAATGCATATATATACACATATTTAATATTTTAGGGTTTATATTAATTAAGTAAATATTATATATTATACATTTTTATTTAACTAGTATGTATTATATATATATGTGTGTATATGTATATAATATTAGGTGATATTTTAACATGTGGTGTAGATTATTTTGAATATAATAATAATGTATTACAATAATATAAGTTAAAGTTATATATATATATATATATATATATATATATACACACACAAAAATTGAAGTTTGCAAAAATTACATCACTGCCACTCATCTTCTCCAAAACGCTCGACGCCCCTCATCCGCCATTCCCACCGCTGCCAAGCTCAACCCTCACCGTCAGTGTGCCATTCAGATGTCCACCACCCTCCCAAGCTTCCTCTGCCACCTTCTCCCTTCATTTTCGGCGAGTTTTGGTCGGTTTCCTCTTTAGAAGCCGAGATTTTGCTCAACGTCGATCAAGCCTTTTTCGACCACCATTTTGAATGCCACCAGTCTCTATCTTCTCGGTGACTCGAATGAGTTTATTTCCAAGCTTAGTTTCATGTGATTTGGTCTAGATTTCCCTTAGTTCTCAATTTTCATTTTCAGCCTTTATGAGTTTTTGATTTTTTTAAACTTTGATTCTAATGATTCAAGCTTACTTTCTTCACAAAAATTGATACTCTTAGATTAATATAAATCCTATAATTTTTTTGGAATTTTTGGGAATTATTTTGAATTTTGTGAATTTTTTATTATTTTATTAATATTTTCTAATTTTCGTAAATTAATTAAATAAATTATGAAATTGTGATTTATGGTGTTTATAGGTGTTAAAAATGAATTTTAGAAATTCATTTGTAATTTTTGTGACTTTTGTATAATTATTATGAATTTATTTAGTTTAGGTGATTTTTAGAAAATTAGGTTAATTAAGTATTTTGTTAAAATTAATTGGTTAATTGAGTATAATTATTTATTTTATTGAATTATATGTGGATAAATTAATTTTTGAGTAATTATATTATTTTTAGTGAATTTTTGTATAATTATAGTGAAATATGTGAAATTATATATAATTAGGGGTATTTTGGTAATTTGGTACTAAATTGGTTGAAAATTTAATTAAATTGGTTTTAAAATTTATTTGAGGTATAAAAATGATTTTTACAAATTATTTAGTATTTTTAACTAATTAAAACTATTTTTTGTAAATTATTTTCAAATTATATATAATATACTATTTTTGTAAATAAATGAGTTTGTATTGATTTTTAATACATTTTAGGGCTAATTGTGTAATTTGGAGTTATAAAATGTATTTTGGTCAATATTTATGAATTTATCAAGAATTATGGATTTTTAATAATATTTTATTAAAATTAGAGTTTTTATGTATTTATCGGTAAAATAATTATTTTTAGAGTTTAAATCTCTAATTTGCTATATTTTGGTATAATAAGGGTATTTTTGGCATTTTAAATGTGTTATGTGTTTATCTCATGAATTGTAAACCTTAGTCGATGGAATTGTAGTTTGGAAGTCCGACCAAGGGGTTGTGAGATTGTGTATTTTCGAAGTGTGTTTTCTTGCAGGACTGACTCTACTTTCTAAGTAGAGAGATGTCCGTTTTACAGGGGAGGTTTTACCAAATTTTCAGTAGAATTCTCGTAAAACGTGACATCTAATCGAATCCCTATTCCTATTCTGTGTCCAGTGTTTTAGATCGAGTTTCTAGAATTCCATTAGACGTATTCTGATTTCATATTGTCGTTTGTTTGTTTAGTTGCATCAAGAACGAGGCCTAGTGGACCAGGCCCGTCGAAACCGTCTCAAGGAGCGCACAACTGTGAGTTGTTATTTTATATATACGTGTTTTAGGGTTGCATGTTTTAGAAATGTATGTTTTAATTGTATGAATTATGCATAAATGATTTAATAAATACGTAGGTATATTTTAGGTATATTGTTAGTATGTTTTTGGTATATTTTGAATTTATTACATGTTTTACCTTTGTTTTATATCTAAAAATGTTTTTAAGTATAAATATGGTTATTTTTTATTTATTTTATAATTAAATTGAATTTCTTTGACGTATATATACTCGAAATATACTCAGTTTATATTTGGTATATTTCTAGTATATATATGGTTTATACTGTTATTTTAATTAATATCATGCATAATTTATTTTATGAATGTATGTTTTATATATAAATGAAGGATATCAATAGAATGTGCTACCTAGTGGGTAGCACTAGGACTAAATACATACCAGTACGACGATAGAATTTAGGTTAAATTACTAACCTATTTATGGATTATGATTGGATTGATTTGATTGATGTGTGATGTGATTTGAGAGTGTGATTGCTGAAGCTTGGTTAACTAAGTGTCTCAGGACTAATTACACTGACAGTTAGACTGCTAGAGCTCGGTTGACTTAGTGTCTCGAGGCCAATCTACTGTCTAAATGGAACAAGTGAATTTATTTGGAATAAGTGAGCCTGTATGGCTAGAGTGTTGTTTAACACTATTTGAGGTTGTCATCTGTCACGACCCAAAACAGGGGTCATGACTGGCGCTAGGGAACGGGAATTCTTTCGAATCCGAAACCCGTAACAAGCCTAAAAATAAAATAAACATGCAATAATAATAATAACAATATCAAATGCAGCGAAAATGAAAATCATAAATATCACAATATCATTTTCCCCAACTGGATTTAAATCAAATCTCATCTCATATATATATAAATCTTTGAATACAAATCCAGTTTCAAATATAATACAATATCTCACATAAATAAAATACATAAAATCCCATAATTAATTTACAACTACTGCAGCGTCTAGATTATAAAAATAAGATTCAAGTAAGCAGTTTACACAAAAAAGCCGGGGCGGAAGAAATCCGGCGTACATGCTTGCTACTGAGGTCTGAAGATGTTGACTCTCCTGAAAAATTATCAACGGAGGGGAGTCAGACCTCACTGAGTGAATTACTATAATATATATACATACATACTAAATGACAATGCATGCAATCAACAGTATATATATATAATATATATATATACAGGCAAATACACACAGATGCAATAAAATCATTTTATATATATTTTATTGAAAATCATCTTTTATGAAGGATCACATAGAACCCTAGAATATCGCAACCTCGAAAATAGTGTTAGACAACACTCTAGCCATACAGGCTCACTTAATCCAAATATATCCACTTAATCCATTTAGACAGTAGACTAGCCCCGAGACACTAAGTCAACCGAGCTCCAGCAGTCTGACTGCTAGTGTGATTGGCCCCGAGACACTTGGTCAACCGAGCTCCAGCAATCACACCTCCAAACCATATCTCACACATATCAATAATTACATTGAATCAATATCCACAAATAAGTTAGTAATATAGCCTAAATGCTATAGGCGTACCGGTACGTACTCGGTCCTAGTGCTGCCCACTAGGTAGCACGTTCTATCGATATCCTTCATTAATAAATATAAAACATTCATTCACAAATAAATGATGCATGAAGTTCAATAAAATATCAACATAAACCATATATATACTAGAAATATACCAAAAGTAAACCAGGTATATTTCGAGTATATATACGTCAAATAAATCCAATCAAATCATAAATTAAACTAGAAATATATTTAAAAATATTTTTAATATAATTTATTAACAAAGCATGCATATAATTTAATATATACCAAAAATAAACTAAAAATATACTTAAATACAAATCACATTATTTATGCATATTTAATCAAAATAAAACATATATTTCTAAATCATGCATCCTAAAGCATATATATATAGTATAGTAACTCACCCTAATGCGCTCCACGAGACGGGTCTGACGGGCCTGGTCCACTAGCCTTCGGTCTTGGCGCAACTAATAAATAATCGACATTAGAATAAACCTAACAGAAATCCTAGAATTCGATCTAGAGTATTAAACATAGAATCGATATCAGGGTTCGACCGGATATCACGTTTTACGAGAATTCTATCAAAAATTCTACAGAACCTCCCCTGTAAAACGGACATCTCTCTACTCAAAAGAGTAGATCCGACCCTGCAAGAAAATACACTTCGAAAAACTACACAGAGCACAATCAAAATCCCACGGTCGGACTCCAAACTACAGTCCACCGACCGGGGTCCACAATCACACAGTAATTTCAGAAATACCAAAAATATCCTTATAATATAGAAATTCATTTTATAAGTAGAAATTACATAATTAACCTTTAAACACATTAAAAACCAATAAAAACTCATTTTATTAGAAAAACCGTATATTATATATATATAATTGAAAATAATTCACGAAAAATAGTTTTAATTAGTTAAAAATACCAAATAATTTGTGGAAATCATTTTTATACCTATTAAAACCAATTAAATTATATTTTTATCCAATTTTGTGTAAAATTATCAAAATGCCCTTATATATATAAATATACTATAATTACTTAAAAAATTCACCAAAAATTATACAATTATCAAAAATTAATTTTCTCAACATATTTATCAATAATATTAATAATTAAACTCAATTAACCAATTAAATTCAATTAAAAACACATTTAACCCTAATTTCCCAAATTACATAAACTTCAATAATTCAAAATAAATACTTAGAAATTCATAAAAATTCCAAATAAATTCCTATAATTCATTTCAACACCTAATTCAACCATAAAGCACAATTTCATAATTTAAATAATTAATTTCCGAAAATTAGAAAATAATAATAAAATAATCAAAAATACCCAAAAATCCAAAAAATCTCCAAAAATTCCAAAAAAATTCATACATGTAGATTAAGATACTAGGATCAACATTTGTGAAGGGAGTTTTCATGAATCAATCAATTCGAAGCTCAAAAAAATCGAAAACCCTAATATGGCCGAATTGGAAAAATCGAAACCTAAGCAAATCAAGACCATTTAAGCTCAAAAAAAAGCTAGAATCACACTCACCGGAGCTCAAGGAGAAGAAAGAGACTGGCGGTGTCGAAAATGGTGGCCGGAATCGCGAGGTGTGAAGAAATTGCAACTTTCGGCCAAAAATGGTTTCCTTGGCTTCGCCGGCGCTGGAGAAGGAGATTGGGGGCGGCGGAGTGGCTGGAAGTGGAGGGTGGAGCTGCTGGTGGCACACCGATGGTAGGTGGTTGGGTTTGCAGCGGTGAGGGGAAGGGTGGTCGCGCGGGAGGAAGAAGAAGAAAAAGAAGAAAAAGAAAAAGAAAAGAAAAGAAAAGAAAAAGAAAAGAAAAATAAAAAAAGAAATAATAAAATAATATGTATATATTAAAATATAGTGTATAAAGAAAATATGTGGTAAAAATACACATCACATATTATTATATTAATTTAAATAAACAATTAATAATAAAATGATAAAATATTAGGGTAATATATTAAACCCTAATTAAATAAATATTACACACATACACGGTGTTTAGTAAATTTAAAAATACGTATGAGTTCATGCAAGTCCGAAAATATATTTAAAATAATTAATAATAAATTATTTACGTGAAAATTTCCCCGAAAATGCAAGTCCCGGGAAAATTTTACGTAAAGTACTGTAAATAATACATAATAATTAAAATAGGTTTTAAATACATATCAACTCGTGAAAATATCGTAATATATATTCAAAATTATTAACACTGCATATCCCGGTACAATGTAAAAATATTTAAAAACATGGGATATTACACCATCATTTAGGGTTCTATTTGATCCTTCATAAATGGATAATATTTTCAGTATTTATATAAAATGATTTTGATTTTGCTGCATCCGTGTGTATTTACCTGTATATATATTTATTATATATACTATTAAATGTGTGCCTTTGTCATTTAGTTATGCATGTATATATATTATAATAATTCACTTACTGAGGTCTGACTCTCCTCCGTTGATTATTTTTCAGGAGAGTCTTCATCCTCAAACCTTAGTAGTAGACCCTTACGCTAGATTTCTTCTGCCTCGGCTTTATTATGTAAACTGCTCACTTAATTTTATTTTATATTCTAGACACTGCAGTAGTTGTAGTCAAGTTGTGGGATGTTTATATATGTATAAGATTTGTATTTTAAAAAATTGAAACAAGACTTTGTATTAAAAGATATTATATATACATGAGATGAGTTGTGTTATTAAATCAATTGATGAGTTATATTATCACTTATGAGATTTTAATTTCCGCTGCAAGATATTTTATTTATTTTATTATTATTACATGTTTTTATTTTATTTTAAAAGCTTGCTACAGGTTCCAGATTCGAAAAAATTCCTATTCCCCAGCGTCGGTCACGGCCTCTGTTTTGGGTCGTGATAGAAAAATATCTATATTTTGAAACAAAAGGATCACATAATTGCAAATTTTAATAGCTAGCCAGAAACAGTAGCAAAATAGAATAATGATAATAATAAACAATGCTGGAAAGTGGGATTTGGCTTATGCTGAGGAATCGTTGCATTTCAACTAAATTAAGAGTAAAAGTATCCATCTTTTCCTTGATTTGATTTTCTAAAACATTTTTTTCTTCTCTTTAATTTCAAATGGCTTAATACAGTAGTGATATATATATATATATATATATATATATATATATGGTGAACCATTCTAATCAATATTTTTTATTTACAAATCAATTGAAAAATCCAACAATCTCTTGCTAAATCATTGAAAGAAGAGGAAATCAGATCATTTAATTATAAAATTCCATCGGACTCAAACATGCAAGCATTTAATTAAATTGAATCCCTTTTAAAAAAAATTGAAAGATACTACAACAACAACAACTGATGAAGAAGAAGATCGCTCATTCATTACTTTAACAAACAGCAAGGTAGATAAATTCGAGAGTGCTGTTTTTTTAAAAGAAAATTAATGGCAGCAACTAGAAATCTGATAGGGAAAATGGGTAACACTAATAGATCAATAATGAAAGATGAAGAGAAAGCTAAAGAGAAAAAAATTTTCCATCAATAAAGAAGCCATAGTTGAAGAGATTTCCATTTACTAAGAGAGATGAAAAAGGAAGAAGGAGGGAGGAGAGCAGCGCACCATTTATTTTTTCCATAAGGGATTTTTTTTCTTAGTATTAAGAAAACACGTGAGTAAATATTTTTAGATTTGTTAGGCATTTTAGTAAATAATAAAAAGTGGGTACATTTTGGTGAATAGAGGGCCTTTTTTGGGCATTTATGTTAAAATCCCAATTACAAAATGGGCTTGAGGCCCAAAATGGAGATGGAATCGCCACCCAAATAAAAGTCGGGATACACTATACAACAACTGAATTCTATAGAGGTTCCCAAAAGCAATAATTTGATATTGAGTTCAAAAACTGTGTATAGGCTTTTGGAATGCCCACCCAACCTTACGATTGGCCTCCGTGTGTGTTTCATATTTTATTATCTTTGATTATTAAATTATTTCCTTATTCTAATGTGGATTGCAATCATTTCCAATTTTATATTTTAGTATGAGTTTGCACATTAGTCCCATTTTCATGCTTATAGCTTGACTTTCAATATAAATAAAATAAATAATAATAATTTACAACAATACATTCCAAATGAATGGGGGAAAGCATTAGGGATTACAATACTTTGTTCAAAGAAACTTAAAATAAATAAAAATAAACTAATTAATTATACAAATAAACCCTCTCAAGAACTAATTAGTAGGCTAACTATTTGATGATTAAAAAAATCACCAAACAACTCCTGCAATAAGCACAAATTAGTCATTTCTCATAAAATAACAATATTATTTATAAAATAACTAACAATTATGATTCATAGGAAATAGAAATAAAATCAAAAAATAGCCCACAAATGACATAATAATATTATACAATAATAATATTAAGCAACATAGTAATCATGTATAAAATATATAAATATAACAAAAAAAAATAGGAATCATGCAAAATATACAAAACAAGTATTAAAAACCTAAGCAGAATTGCAGGATCCTGATAATGAAGAGGCATTACCACCTGACTAGGAGGCGGTCTCAAATCACCATGACGAGAAAGGAAGATGCCTCTATGAAGAAACGTCATTTTTTCAACAGACCCTACAGCATACTATATTTTTTAACTTTTAAGAAATTTCAAAATCAAGATAAACAAATAAAAACTGATACAAATATACAAAGATCAACAACCAATACTCAATGTTTCACATACTCGTGCCTCTATATGACCTTAAGCAAACAATAAAACTAAAAAAAAATAAGCAAGAAAGTAATAAATAAAAAACTTTTAATGTAATGAAGAACTTAAAGCTTGAAAATAGGGGTTCTTATTGGTTTGGATGAGTTGATGCTCCTAACTAAACCCTTAGAACTTGGTTTGCTGATTGGAATGCTTTGAATGCAAAAGAGTCCTTTTCTTTCTCAAGAAAATCAAGTCTTTTAGCTCCAAAATCTCCCTCTTCTTCTTCTTCTTCTTCTTCTTCTTCTTCTTCTTCTTCTTCTTCTTTTCTCAATGTTTTAGATCAAAAGTCCCCTTCCTTTTGCCCACACTCTTCCTTTTTTGCCTTTTTCAATTCCCAAAAAACTCACTCTCATCCTCTCCCCCTCCTTTTTATTATTCCCCATGCTTCTTTCTCTTTTTCCTGCCTTTTTTTCTTTCTTTTACATCAAAAAATGCCTTAAATCAAAGGCAAGTGGACCTCAACTACTGTCATTAATGGCATTTAATGTTGTAGAGGGTAGGTGTAAAGAGGCAACACCTCATCAAGATGTCCACGATGAAGAGGCGATGCCTCTTTGTTAAGGTGATCACCTCTTCACCCAAGCCAAGTCTGGGCCTTTAGGCCAAAAGACAATGGGCTTGGGCTTGAATTTGGTGTTTAAGCTTGAATTTGGTGTTTGGGCTTTCAAGTCTATTTTAGAGAGGTTTTGAACTTCCTTGCATTCAAAACTCATACTTTCTCATTATCAGATTTTCATTGTGGGCTAATCAAACTAAAGGTGTCCATAGTTTGCCCACTTAGTTTTTTTAAAAAATTAAAATTTTCAAAATTAATTTTTTAAAAAAGCAATATAGACACCAAAGCATTAAAGGATAAGAATGAAATATCTAACCTTCAAGCTTATGTCGAGCCGTCAGCCTCAGGAATTCAAACCCGAGAGGTTAAAATTTACCTCAAAATATAATTGTGATTCTTGAATTTTCCTAGCTCGATCAGCCACACATCATAGTTTTGCATAATTCTTGAGTTTTTCTAGCTCGAGAAGTCACTCAGTAAAGGAAATTAAAAATATGACCATGATCCTCAGGTTTTCCTAGCTCGATCAGCCACTCATTATAATTTAACGTGATTCCCAAGTTTTCCTGGCTCGAGAAGTCACTCTGTAAAGGAAGATGAAAACGTAATTATGATCCTCAGGTTTTTTTTGCCTGATCAGCTATTTATTATTATGTGGCATGATTCCCAAGTTTTCCTAGCTCAAGAAGTCACTCAGTAAAGGAAGATGAAAACATAACCGTGATCCTCCTGGCCCGATAAGCCACTCATTATAATTTAGCGTGATTCCTAAGTTTTCCTAGCTTAAGAAGTCACTCGGTAAAGGAAGATGAAAACGTGACTATGATCCTCTAGTTTTCCTAGCCCGATCAACCACTCATTATAATTTGGCATGATTCCTAAGTTTTCCTAGCTTGAGAAGTCACTCAGTAAAGGAATTCACTTTGAGGATTCAAACCTGACCAAACACCCATTTAGAAAGGAAGATGCACTTCAAAGATTCAAACTCAACCAGACATTCCTTGCGATGTGCACTTCGGGGATTTAAACCCAATCAGACGCTCTTTGTAATACGCACTTTAGGGATTCAAACCCAACCAGACGTTCTTTGCAATGCGCACTTTAAGGATTCAAACCTACCAGGCCAACTCTTTGTTGTTGATGCTTCGATCAAACACCTAAGAAGTGAAAAAAAAATTTCATCTTTTTTTCTCTACTGGGGAGTATATTTCTGATGGGCCAACTTGTGTTCTTTTCATTAAATGGGCTTCATCCTCTTCCTTTCTCTTCTTTTTAATAAGTCTTCCTTTTTTACCCTTATGCGTTGACATATAAATTCCTTTTTCTCTTTTCAAAGTCACTTTCACTTTTACTTTCAAATTCCTTTTTTTCTCTTTTCTCTTTTTTTCTTTTTAAAAATTTTTTCTACGATGGACGCTGCACAGACTCTAAATTTACTTACATAGGATCCAATGACTCCCTCAATACATCCCTTATATAGTTTCAGGCTCAACATCAGAGATGAGATTCCCCTTTTCGAAGACATGCAATCTCACATCTACGGATTGGCTACAAGAGAGGTTAATACCTGATTTCTTTAATTTTTTTCTATAAATAATATTAAATAACATTGAGTTATTGTACATTTTAACTGAAAGAATTTTGATTTAATTGAATGAAATTACAAAAATTGAATTATTCTGTCAGATCACCAACACGAAGAGGTATCGCCTCTTCAATGGGGCAATCACCTATTTGATAAGGCGATCACTTCATCTTAAAGAGGCAGTCACTTATTCATGTTGAGGTGCTTATAAAGAGGCGATTGCCTCTTTAATAGGGTGATCGCCTCTAGCTTAGAGGCGTTGACCTTATTGACAAAATTCTAAAAAAATTTAACTTTTTTTCTCATAAAATAATAATTTAAACTCCCTGTTTTGTTCCCATAGCTAGATGTCCACACCCTTAAGGGTGCTGGGAAATTCAACGATGTTTGCATCTGGTACGATGAGCTCACGGATACAGTGAAGCTTGATTCCATCAGGAACTTTTATACTCGTGCTAGAGTTGAGGTGGCTACCTCACCTCGTCAGATTGATTAAATAGTGTGAGCATTCCTGGTTTACTTGCTGGGCACCACTCTTTTTGCAAAAACTACTAGTTCTATAAACTTGAGCTTTTTAATGCCCTTAAGAGATTTAGATCTAGTGGCTTTATACGACTAGGTACAATTGTTGCTCTACCCCATCTATACAGGAGTATGAATGAGTTGGCGCGGTGATTGAAGCCAAGAGGCTTTATGGTTTCTGGCATGCCATTTTGGTACTTCCCTCCTTTTTTACTATTAAGTTCCATCTCAAATATGATTATCTTAATTTGTTAATATTTCTTCCTTTCTCTTATAGGATTAGGCTCTAAAGTTGGAGCTAATTATAGGGATCACTCGTGTTAGCTACACTCCTTTTCTTGCTATGGCAAGATAGGGCCCCAGTTGCTCTTAGAGGAGGCCAGTTGCTCTGTGTGCATATTCATTACGAGTGATTGAACACTCTCATGTATGATGAGGGTAAGTTGTAATAACCTTGGTTTTTAAATTATTTTATTATATAACGAGATATGCAGTATTAAATAAATTTAAAAGTTATTTAATTATTTAATTATTTTATGATTAATTATTATTATTTTATGTTTAATTATATTTTTCTATGTAAATATTTTTATTTTGAAACTTATTATTTTGGATATTTAATTTGTATTATTTATAATTATTATTTCAGATAGAACTATTTTAATTTAATTTAGAGCATTGTTAATTCTATTATTGTTTTATCAAATTCTATTATTTATTTTATTAGAATTATCATTATTATTAAATGTTATTTTATGTGAGTTTTAATTTGCATGTGTGTGTGTTTATTATTATATATGTGAATATATATATATATATATATATATATATATAGTATATATATATATATTATATATATATATATATATATATATATATACATACACATGCATGTAATAATGAGCACATACATGCATGCATACTCATATACTAAAAACCAAACTTACACAGAAACATTCAACAATATATACATTCACGCAGAAGAACAAGAAATTAACATAAAGACTTTATCTCCTCCTCCTGCGCAACTTGTTCCCTAACCTTCATTGTGCTTCCATCACTTCCAGCCATCATTTCTTGAACTTCCGATCTCTTTCTTCTCCTCTAACACCAATGAGTACTAATGTAGCTTTAGTTTGAACTCAAAATGTCCATTTCTTGAGTTTTTGTGAATTTTTGTTTTTGGGTTTTAGGGTTTTCCATTTTTTTTAAGCTTGATCTTAATAATTCACACAAGTTTCCTTCACAAAAGTTGATCTTGGTGGCTTAATCTACATGTCTATATTTTTGTTATAATTTTTGGGATTTATTTTAATTTTTGTTAATTTTTGAATATTTTATTATTATTTAGTGAATTTTCGAAAATAAATTATATAAATTATGAATTTGGTTAAATTATTGTTATTATATATTGTTATTAATTTTGGTGTTGAAAAATTAATTTTTGGGATTATTATATAATTTTTATAAATATTTTTAGTTTATGTAAATTTTGGAATATTGAATTAAATGTGCATTTTGATTGAATTTAGAGTTTAATTTTGTGTTCTAGTTGATATTAGAAGATTATTTGTTGATAAAATGACTTTTATGAATTTATATAAATTATGGAATTTTATATAAATTATGTGTATTTTGAATTATTAGGTTAAATATGTATTTTTTGTTGAAATTATTGGTTAAATATGTGTTTTGGTTGATATTAGTATTTTATATGTTGATTAAATAATTTTAATGATTTTATATAAATTTTGAGGAAATTATTTAGTATATTGGATTTTTTGTATAATAGGGTTAAATATGTAATTTTGTGTTAATTATAGTTAAATATTATGTTTTACTTGGTTTTATAATTATTTAAGGCATTAAAATGATTTTTACAAATTAATTACTATTTTTAACTAATTAATACTATTTTTCAAAAATTGTTTTCAAATAATATATTACATATTATTTTGGAAATAAATTAGGTTTAAAACTAATTTTATTATATAATTAAACTATTTATGCAATTAAATGTGAATTTTATTATGTTATGTTGAATAATTGTAAAAAATTGAATTTTTATTAATATTTTATAATATTTGAGATTTTATTAGTTAAATTGTGATAATTTTGGAATATTATGTAAATAATAAGTATATTTGTTATTTTGAGAATTAAATGTGTATTTTATTATTTTTGTGATGTTAAATTGTGATTTTAAATATTATTTACAATTTATGTTAATTTAATTGTCAAATGAGGATTTTATTCCATTTATGAATTTTTATTATCAAATATTATTTAAATTAGACTTTTATGTTTTAGTTGGAAAATAAAGGCTTTTAAATATTTTTTATGGGTTTGATGATTTTTATTATTTTACTGTTTAATATTGTTTGTTTGTGTATTATGAACCTCGGTTAGGAATTTATAGAGTTTGGGGGTCCCAACCTGAGGTGCCAACCTGAGGTGTTGTGCTATAAGATTTTAAAAGTGTGTTTTCTGTGCAAGATCGACCCTACTTTTGTAGGGAGATGTCTGTTTTACAAAGGAGACTCTGTCAAAATTATTGTAATAATCCTGATTTTTAAATTATTTTATTATATAACGAGATATGCAGTATTAATAAATTTAAAAGTTATATTTAATTATTTAATTAGTTTATGATTAATTATTATTATTTTATGTTTAATTATATTTTTCTACATAAATATTTTATTTGAAACTTATTATTTTGGGATATTTAATTTGCATTATTTATAATTATTATTTCGGATAGAACTATTTTAATAATATTTAATTTTGAGCATTGTTAATTCTATTATTGTTTTATCAAATTATATTATTTATTTTATTAGAATTATCATTATTATTAAATGTTATTTTATGTGAGTTTAATTTGCATGTGTGTGTGTTTATTATTATATGCGTGAATATATATATATATATATATATATATATATATATATATATATATATATATTTATTTATTTATTTATTTATTTATAAGAATGTCTAATTGGATATGGTTAGATTGTATGTATATATAGTATAATAATTCATACAGTGAGGTTTGACCTCCTTCAATTTTTTTTTCGGGAGATCTTATATCATCAGACCTTAGTAGTAGAGTTCTTTGCCGGTGTTCTTCCGTCCCGACTATTTTATATAAATGTATATTTTGAACTTTGATTTGTATTCTAGAAACTGCAGTAGTAGTGTTATTGTATCAGAAGAGTATTATTTTATTTTGATATTTTGTACTCTCAGAGTTGTATTTGAATATTATATGAATATATTTATTTATGAAAGAATTTGGAATATCTATATTTTTATATATTGGTTTGAAAAAATTTAATTCTGTCATACTTTTTATTTATTTATTGCTTATTTTATTTTCTAAGGCTTGCTACGGGTTCCGGATTCGAAAGAATTCCCGTATCCTAGCGCCGGTCATGACTCCTAGTTTTGGGTCATGACATAGGTACCTGTAAACATAATTGTAATTAGTAATAGATTTGTTAATCAAGTTCATTCACTTACTGGTTTATTTTCACAGCTATGCTCATATTTGTAGGATCCTCAGGCTAAATGGTCTCAGGCCATGGTCCACTCTATTCCACTATCCTGGAGGAGGGTACTGCTCCAAGGGCCTGATTACAGAGTTTAGTACCTTGACGAGAGAAAACACCAGTGGCAAATGGGTGCCCGAGTGAGACGACCACCCTTTGCTCCTCCCCGACATATATTTTGGGCTTATGAGTTAGAGGGAGATAAGTTTGATCAGGCTCTTGAGGGAGATGATGCAGTGGATTATTGTGAGAGAAGGAAGTCTCAATACATGGACTTCGCATAAGCTCATCTCCTACAGAGGGTGCCTCTACCTACACCTGCAGTTCAAGTAAGCATATAATCCTATTGAACATATTATTTCACATTTATCCTTATAGATACCATTTCTTGACTTAATTTTCATACTTAGGCACTAGCTAGGGCACCAACCTCTCATCCCAGGCCTACTACATAGGAGAGACCCCATCAACGTCCCCATATTGTGCCTAGAGATAAAGGTACCTCTTCGGTGCACTACCTGATAAAAGGCCTTCTAGTTCTAGGTCTTAAATGATATCTGGTAGGCTCATTGCCACTTTTAATTTATTGACCCACTATTGGGTGCCTTGGGGTGAGCTCTCTCATCAATTCTGAATGCTAGACAAGAGCTTGGAGCTAGAGTTCTTACTAGAGGCCACTATACATGTAAACTCCTTTCTTCCAAACTCCTATTCTCAAATTTAACTTAATAAAATATTAATTCTAATAATATATTAATTACACATATACCTTGAGATAAAGGAGAGTTTATGTATAGGGTGATTGAGGCCTATCAAGATTTCCTGATACAGATAACACAACAATGGAAGGTAATAACTATGCTTTATTTCTATATGTATGCATGCTCTCATGATTTCTTACTCTTTATTTCATCTTGACAAGACCAAGATAAGGCTACTCATGGTAAGATCATAGCTTTTGAGTGTCAGCTTGCTGCTCTCCAAGTCAAGGGTGATGAGGAGAAGGATGACATGAGCGATAATAAGGAGGAAGAGCCAACTGAAGATGATAGCGATGATGATGGAGCTTATCCTATTGACGATCCTATCGATGAGGGAGCTAATGAGCCTAGAGGGATACCTTAGAGGCTTGCTAGCATAGGATCATTTTGATTGGAGACACTTTTTTTGCTTTGCACTATTGCTCTGTTACTTCATGAATTAATCTTTTACCTTAATATTTTTATACTTTGCATTGGATGAAATATGCAAAATTTAAATTCAAATTTTGGTAGAACTATGAATTAATCGAGGAAATTTTTTATTGCTAAAATGTTCTTCTCCTGAATTTGCATATACTATACAATTATTTTGTAGCAACATAAGTATATATTTCAACTGTTAGAGAGGCATCACCTCTTTTTAAAAAAGTGATCGAGAATTGCCTCAACATGTAGAGATGACGCCTGATCGTAAAGGTGAACACCTTTACACCAGCATCCTGCAGCTACTTAAATGCCTAACTCTTTTTTAAAATCCCTGATTTTTCATTCACGCAAATTTCCTCCGTTCTCTCTCTCTAGACAACATCCTAACCTCCTAACATGATCAAAGGAAGCTTAAAACAACTATAGCCAATTCTGAAAATCTTGGATGGTGGATCGTGGGCTACATTGGAGCCATTTCATTTGTCCATTTTTTAAGCTCTGCATGTTAGGAAGATTAATTTCTCATTTCTCCATGTTCTTGCTTAATTCTGAAATCCTTAAAAATATATCTTCAGATTCAACATAGTAGAGTTATGCCCCTTGCTAGAGGAATTTGAAGCTATCTTAAGCTCTCAAATGGATTTTACTTATCAGATTATAATCCCTTCGGTTGAAACCCTAGATTTTCACTCCATCCAATACCAAATGGCTAAGCTATTCAACCTTTCCCCTCAGTATTCTCTTCACTATATTTTGGTAATGAGGTTTTGATGAGCTCTTTTCTTAAAGCTATTGTGACTATAGGAAGTGCAAATCACCATTATATTGGGAGATTAGTGAAAGACAGTTAACAGGTCTAGAGTTGGTGCAGGTGACTTCAATGAAAGTCCCCATCATACAACAGAGATTGAAGACAGCCTTCAGCAGACATAAGAGCTATGCTGACCTTAGAAGAAAGGATGTATCCTTTATGGTTGGAGACATGGTATTCCTGAAAGTGTCTCTAATGAAAGGAGTCATGAGGTTTGGCAAGAAGGATAAATTAGCTCCTAGATACATTGGACCATTTGAGATTCGGTCTAGAGTGGGTAAAGTGGTGTATAGGTTGGTGTTGCCACTAGAACTGTCGAGAATCCATCTTGTATTTCATGTGTTTATGTTAAGGAAATACATTCCTGACCCATCTCACATTCTGCAACCTCAAGCTGTAGAGCTTAACAATGATCTTACCTATGAAGAGTATCCGGGTGGCGATTATGGATTGCCAAATATGACAGTTACGAACCAAGGAGATACCGATGGTGAAAGTGTTGTAGAGTAATCATACTACTGAGGACTGTACCTAGGAAACTGAAGCTGAGATGCAAGTTTCTTTCTCTTATCTCTTTCCCCCTTGAGCTTTGTAATTCTTCTTTTCTTGAATTCGGGAACGAATTCTTATAAGGAGGGGAGACTGTTATAACCCTATTTTTAAATTAATCTATTTTAATATGAGATATGCAATGTTAATAAATTCAAAAATTTATATTTAAATTGTTCTATTATTTGTGATTTATATATGGACATTTTATGCAATACGTAATTTAAAAGATAATAAGCCTACATTAGGGTTATGTTATTATTATTATTTTAAGGAATTATATTTTCTATAATATTAAATATTATATAACTATTTTATAAGTATAATTTATTCTATATTACCCTTGTTATTTTCAAGGCTACTGTATGTAATACATATATATATATATATATATATATATATATATATATATATATATATAGGGTTTATATTAAATATATGTTTATTATAGTAGTATGTGCATGTATATTTATAGGAGTATGTATATATATATGAATATATATAAATATATATATTCATATACATATTACCCAAAAAAAACTAAAAAACCTGTAGCACCCTCCCTCTCCCTATCGCACTGCCGGACCACCACCCTCACTACGCCTTCCAGCCTTTTGCTAAACCTCCACCCTCCTCCGACGTCTTCTCCCTCCCCTGGCCACCTTCTCTCTTCTTTCCACCAACGTTTCCCTTGCTCTCTCTCTCGGTTCAAGCTCCTCTATCACTGTCCAAACCAGATCAATGTCGTCCGTTACTCCCTCTGCCTGCATTACCTCCTAAGGCGATGATCGACACCTTGCCTTGCCGCTGCAACCATTTCTGATGACGAAAATAGAGGTAGGCAGCTTGTTGTTTTTAGGTCATTTTTACGTTGTTCACAGGTTGTTTAGGTTGATTTAGGTGTTAAACTTTAATTATCCTAAGTTAATTGGTTAATTATGCTAGTTAGTTGTTTAAATCTAATTTTGGTATATTATTTTGATTTTTTTGATTTTACAGAATTTTAATTTATTTTTATTTGAGTTTAATTAGTAAATTGGAGTAATTATTGTTATTTATTTTTAGTATAATGATTTTATTTAAGATTATAGAAAATTATTGTGTTAATTGTGAATTTTGTAGATTTTGGATATTTTATTAACTTCCAAAATTAATTGTTAAAAATTATGAAATTGTGATAATTGGTATTATCATTAAATGTTATTAATTTTAGAACTTAATTTATAGTTTTTGTGATTTGTATACTATTTTTATAATTATTTTAAGTTATGTCAAATGTGGATAATTAGGTTAAATTTATATTTTGGAAGAATTATTAGTTAATTATATGTTTTTATTGATATTAACAAATTTTATGTTGAGAAAATAATTTTTTATGTATTTATATAATTTTTATAGAATTTTTGAGTAATATGGATATATTATGTGTATTTTTCTATTATATGGATAAATATGTAATTTTATGCTAATTATAGTTAAATATATATTTTAGTTGGTTTTATTAATATTTAAGAGGTTTACAGGATTTTAATAATTAATTGGTATTTTTAATTAAGTAATGTTAATTTTGAATATTGTTTCCAAATATTGTATATATATGTATAATATATTATTTTGGTAAAAAATATATATATATGGTTATATTTAACATACTTGGTATAAGGGTTTCAATTAAGGTATTTGTTGATAGTTATATTAATTATGGATTATATATGCATATCTTAATAATAATGTATATTATTGGAAATTATAGGTTTTTATATATTTATGTCTAATTAAATTTAATTAGTGCTATGTTATATTTTAAGTATGATTTTAATGTTTATTTATGAAAGTAATGTTTTCATGAATTTTATTAGTTATAATTAAGTTGTGATGTTTTGTTGAGTTGTGAACTCGGTCGGACTAATACTGTGTTGGAGAGCCGACCTGAGTGTAGATTGTGTGCAAATTTTTAGAAGTGCATTTTCTATGCAGGAATGGCTCTACCTACTGTAGAGAGATGTCTGTTTTATAGAGGAGACTCTGCCAAAATTTCAGTAGATTTTCTCGTAAAATGTGACATCTTCCGTAAATTTCTTGCGTTAATTAAGATTTTTCCCTATCTATCAAGTCTTATCCGGTCTTCCTCGGGTTTGGTCTAGAATTTCACTATTTCTATCAATTTTCAATTTTAATTCCATAGACGTGTTTTTAAAATAGGTCTATTATTTTTTTCCTAGAGAGTACCGGAGCGGGAGCTTTTGGATCGAGGCAAACACACGGTCGTCAGCCTTCTCGCTCGTCCTGTAAGTTGATAAATTGATCTATACATGTGTTTTATTTAAAGATGCATGCGCTCATATTTTTAGTATTTATTATATGATCTATTTAATTTAAATGCTACTATTTAAAATTTAAGTGCATTTTATTTATTTAAAATTAGTTTTGAGAAATTTTAGTAGAACAGGCTATCTTGTGGGTTTCATCAGAACCATGTGCACATGGTAGAGATTGAGAGATGGATCTGATGTATGTATGACTTGTGGATATAAACTGGGACGGGTGCCCCGGTGGAAGCCTTTGCTCTCGGGGACCGCCAGTGATTGGAAAGTTAATAATGGACTAGGATGGGTGCCTCGATGGATGCCTTAGCTCTTAGGAACTGCCAGTGCCATGTATTTGGATTAAGTGGATGACTGCGGCTTAGTGCCTCAATTGGTGCCTTTGCTCTCAAGGATCAGCAGTCTATGTGGATTAAGTGGGCCCAGTTGGCCATTTAGAAATTTGGGTTTAGGGTTCTACCGAGATTTTTTTTTTCAAAAGCTATATATATGTAATATAAATTATTTTTACTATATGTATACAGTTTTCAAAAAGGTTTTAAACCGTACAGCTCTTTTTATTAACTTACTTAGTGAGGTTTGATTCCCCTCAATCTATTTTTTTTCAAGAGCTTGGGAGTTTGACCTCAAACCGCCTCTATGCCGGATTTCTTCATCACTGGATTTCTTCATCACCGGCTATATTATATAGGTCATTATGAGCTGTATTGTAATAGTAACTCTAAAATATTGCAGTAGTGTTTGTACTATGAGTTTGTAAAACTTAAGTACACTTATGTATTGCATTTTAATGAATCACGCTTATATATAATGTTTTAAGATTGATTTATGATATTTGATGATGATGAATATTTTATGTTGCGCACGATTATATATATATATTTTTGAAAAATCAATTTGATAATGTGTTTTTTCATAAAATAAAGTTTTAAATTTGAAGGTTTTATTTTTCTTTTCTTTAAAGCTTACTACGGGTTTCAAGGGCCTTATGCCTACCCATTCCCTAGTGCCAGTCACGTGCCATTAGGTTCGGGTCGAGACAATGTCTAATTTACTAAATGGGCTTAAGTTATCTCTAACCTAAAAATCTAATTAATTATGGGTTTATAATGCATTTTTATTAATTAAACCTAAAAAATCTTAAATTTATTTAAGTATATTAGAATCTAATATGGACTTAAGACCCAAAACACATAAAATAAATAAATAAGCCCAAAAATAAATAAAACATATCAAAAAAATTAAATTAAAGATCAAACAACCAATTAATTATTCCTTCTAAAACCTTAATTGTAATTAACATGCAAACTAAATTAATCTACTTACACCATTGATTTTAATTAATTACCCAATTGAAATCCTAATTTTACTAACCAATTAATCAACAAAAACATGCAATCACACATATAATTCCATTATTCCCACTATTGGGGCTATTACAATAATCTATTGAGAATAATAATGAAAATAATTAACACAACCCCCAAAATATAAATAAAATAATTAAATAAAAAACCTAAAACTAAATCTAGCTACATGATCTTATTCATAACATTCCATGGACTTCTTATGAGTTTAGTCCTCCAAATATGATCATCATGTATTTTCCTCCATAATCACCATAAAAAAAAGAACAAAAATTATGATTAGTGAATAAATTATAACAATAATTTAAATATAATTAAAACTCAATAAAATAAAAAAAAAGAAATAATAAATCAAGTAAAATAGAATAAGGAGAAGATGATGTTTATGGATAATTTTAATAGAGTGCACCTCAGATTTTGTAAAATCACCGTTCTTGAAAAGTCTTTAAATCTTGTTCTTCAAAAAAATCCTTCAAAGATCTTTAATTAATCAATTAAACAAAAGGGAATTTTGTAGAGAATGTTTTTTTTTATTAAAAAAATTAACAAAAGAAAAGAATCCAGAATGCTCTTTCTAAGAAAAATCAACCAAAAGCAATTTGGGGTAGAGAAAAATATTAATCAACAAAAACTATGAATAAAATATACGACTGCCCCCAAAAGTCCTCTCTAAAGGAGCCAAAATACCTCATTTTATAGTCAAACAGCCTTTTAAACCCTACATATAAATTGATTTCTAAAAGAATTCTATTTCCTTAAAAATATAAGATAAATATCAAAAATAATTTTAAGAAAAATTTCAAACCAATTAGGATGCAAGAAAAAAATATTTTTATTTTCTGAAAAATTAGAAATCTAGACGAAAAACTCTAATTTTGATAGGAATTACATAATTTCAATCAAAATTACACAATACTGATCGGAATTATAGAATTTTGACCACTTTTTTTTAACTTTTAATTATAAAAAGGTCCCTAAAAGAATTTAAGTTTTGCAATTAGGTCCTTAAAAAAGCATTGCAATTTAGTCCATGAAAACATTAAATCCTTTCTTTGAAAAATTTAATCAGACCTCTAAAGTTTCAAAGTTCAAGTATCGAAGACCTATTCATGACATTTTCATCGTTGGAGTTCTTTGTTGCATCCATAACTCATCATCCAGAAATTGGGTGCTTAGAACCCCTTTCTCAGAACTTTTTAGACAACCTGGTCACCACCTGGCCTCGAAGAATCATTTAGAGGTTTATTGACTATGACAAAGATTAGTTGATTGATGACCACTACAAGGCATAGATCCAGTTACAGCAAACAAAGGAGGATGAATTTATAGGAAATAAAAAAATAAGGGCATTGCAGGCATCGAGTGCTTAGGTTGTTCAAAAGAAAAACAACCATTAATAATGAAATTTATTCTTTATTTTCTTTTTATTCGATGGAATTTCCTTTTTAGTTAAATAGTGTGTAATAAGCATTTAGTGCAACGTTCAACAATAATAAAGGCTATCCATTACATTTAATTTAAGTACAAAGTGACTATACATCTTACTTCTTACATATCTCCTGTCGTTAATTGGTTTGCCCTTGCAAGTTTTCCAACTAACTATTTTTCTCTCTCTCCCTCCTTTTATATGTCTATTTTTTCCCAAACTACCCTTTCAGGTTTTCAATCCAATAGAACTTTTTATTTTTTTATTTTTCTATCTCTAACTTTTTCTTAGGAAGCCTTTTTGAGGTTTTCTCCTTAGCGAGACTTTACAGAAAGTATTTCTTGAGCTTATCCAGGTTAAAGGGCTCTTTGAACTCATTTCCTTCTAAATTAGAAAAAATAGCAGTGCCCTTGGAAGATAAGTTCTTCATGATACGGACCTTCCTACTTCGGCTTGAACTTTCCCCACGGATCAGTCATGATGGGCCTAGTAAGCTTTAACACCAAGTCATCCTCTTTTATTTTCCCTGGCTTAATCTTTTTGTTATAAGCTTGGGCTATCCTTTTTTATTATAACTAAAAATGATACATGACTTTCATTCTCCTTTCATCTAGCAGTGTCAGCTATGCCAATTGGCTTTTAACCCATTAATACTCAGAAATTTTAAAATTCGGGAGAACCCTTATTGACTGAATCTCAACCTTAACTTACAACACAGCTTCACATCTATACACCAGAGAATATGGAATAGCTTCCGTTGATGTTCTGGCAGTGATCCTATATCCCCATAATGCAAACTGTAAGTAGCTTGCCCAATCTTTATAATTCTCTAGTATCTTGGGTAGCAGCTTTTACTGCTTTATTTGCCTGTGGTTTGTAAGAAGAGGATATATGATGTTCAATCTTATATTCCTTTAATAAAGTGGTCATTTCTACCTTAAACTTAACACCATTATCAGTGATGATATGATGAGGTAACCCATATTTGCAAATTATATTCTTTTCTATGAACCTCGCCATCTATTTTGCTCCAACAGTCGTGAATGATTATGCTTCAACCCACTTAAAGAACTAGTTGATCGATATAATAATATAGTAATAACTATTAAATGCCTTCGACCTTATCTCTTTGATGATATTAATTCCCCAAACTGTGAATGGCTAAGGAGAGGTCAATCCTTAAAGTTCCATAAAAGGCAAATGGCTCACATCACCATACACATGGCAATTATGGCATGTCTTTACATATTTCACACAATTCACCTCCATAGTCAGCAAAAAATACCCTTGATAAGTTATTTTCTCAACAAGGACTATTCCATTCATATGTGGTCTGCATACACCCTCATGAACTGCTTCTATAATTTTTTAGGCCTCATCTTTATCAACACATCTTAAATGCACTCCAGTTGGCATCCTCTTATATAACATCCTATCATAACTGATGAATTGTCGAGATAGCATCCTTAGTAACATCCTTCCTTTTCTATCTATATTGTCAAGAAATTATCCTATTTCTAAATATTGTAATAGATCATGAAACTAAGGCTTTTCTATAGAGTCAATTGGCATTATTTTGATTTCTTCATAGTAAGGAGTCTAGGACTTTACTAAAATAAAAGGCTTAATTTCTACCTATTTCCTCTTTCCTATGTTAAAGCTAGAGTAGCCAAAGTATCTGCCATTTGATTCTCTTCCTACAATAAGTGCACAAATCTACATTGGGTAAAATATAACAGAATTATGGTTGAGTAGTCCTAATATAGTCTTAGCCTATCTTCTCTCACTTCCCATTTATTAGAGATTTATTTCACTACTAGCATCAAGTCTCTGTATACTATAACCTCTTCTGCCCTTACATTCCTGAGTGCTTCCAGACCAAAGATGCAAGCTTCATATTTAATTTGATTGTCAATGACTTTAAATTCTAATTGCTTTGCCATTAAAATTATTTTTACTTCTGGTGAGACCAAAATCCCACCAATGCCTACTCCTCTATTATTGACTATTCCATCAAAATACATTTTCCATGTTTGGATCTCTATTGCCCCAGGTGCTCATTCGAGAATTTTAACTCCCATTCTTGACCATCATCTATCGAATTTTTAGCCAAGAAGTATGTTACAGCTCTCCCTTTTATCATCTTCTTTGCCACATAGTCTATGTCAAATTCGGTAAGTAAGACCAACCATCTAGCTAATTTCCCTATAAGAGAGGGAGTTTATTAAAGATACTTGAAAGAATCATGCTTAGAGATCGCTTGAATTTTATAAGGCTGAAAGTAATGCTATAGCTTCTTTGTCACCCAAATTACAGCCAAGCAAGTTCTCCCTACTAGAATGTAATTGGCTTCATAAGGTAGAAGCTTCTTACCTAAATAATACACAACATGCTTAACTCTTCCTTCTCATTCTTGAGCTAGCATTATGCCAATGGCATCCTTTTCTATTACTAGGTAAAGAATTAAAGGCTTATCCAACTTTGGAAGCTGCAAGACTAGAGGATTCATCAAATAATTTTTAATAGTTTAAAACCTTGTTAACATTTATCATCCCAAATGACCGGCTAATTCTTCTTCAAGAGCTTAAAGATTGGCTCATATATGGTAATTAACTTGGTTATAAACCTACTAATGTATTACAATCATCCAATGAACCCTCTAACCTCCTTCTCATTTTTTGGTGCAAGCATTTCTCTGATTGATGTCACTTTATCTAAATCCACCTTTATGCCTCTTTGGCTAACAAAATGCCCTTGTAACTTTTCAAAGGTTACCCCAAAAATACATTTCTTTAGATTAAACTTGAGGTTGTACTTTTCAGCTCTTGTTAAGAACTTTTCTAGAGCCTCGAAGTGCCCTTCTTTAGTCGGAGACTTAACCATCGTGTTGTCCATGTAAACTTCTATCTCTTTATGGACCATATCATAAAGCAAAGTTGTAGCCATCCTTTGATAAGTAGCTCCTACATTTTTCAACCCAAATGGCATGACTGTATAGTAATAAGCACCCTATTAAGTGATGAAAGAAGTTTTTAACTTGTTAATCACTATCATCATAATCTGATTGTATCATAAGAAGCAATCTGTAAAGGAGTACATAGCATTGGAAGCTACACTATCGACTAAAGTGTCAATATACGGCAAAGGAAAATCATCTTTTGGACAAGCCTTATTCAAATCCTTGTAGTTCACGCACATCTTGACTCTCTCATCCTTCTTAGGAACTGAAACTATATTGGCTAGCCAATAGGTGTCATCTAGAACTTTGCTTTAAGTTGTTTATCCACTTTTTCTTGGATTAAGAGATCTCATTCTAGCCGTAATCTCCTTTTCTTCTATTTTATCGGTGTGACATAAAAATATGTGGGGATCCTATGCTCTTTAATCTCTTTATCAATCCTAGGCATATCCTCATAGCCCCAAGAGTTAAGTCAAAAGCAATCAATATATTTTTAGGATCATCATATATGCCTAGATTAAATGATTCAGTTTACACTAAATTAATGTCAAACATATGCATGAAATGATCATCATAAATAGAATAACCATTAGAAAAAACATCCCATAAATAAGTGAAGTCGGTCCTTATTGAACTAACTTTAGAAAAGAAAATGTCATCAATTTCAAACAAGTTAAAAATAGAAATGTCAAGGTCATCATAGAAAATATCCATAATAGAATCAAGAATATAGGATTTAAAGTTGAACTCCTCTTTCTAGCCAATAGCAACCTTTAGCTCCATCGTAAGAATGTCCTCTTTTGATTCCTGAGTCAATACCAATTCCTCCACTATTAGCTCCTCAATACCAACTTCATTGATTTAATCACATGTTCAAAAAAAATTTCAAACCTAAGGATTAGTTTCTCAATAATCATCAAAGGCTCAGGAGTTCCTCTATAGGGATAATTAGCACATTCCTTTATAAATGTTTCCCATAGTGTCTTCTTCTTCAGCTTAGTTCTGGCTTTATTCTTCCTATACTTTTCTTCAGCTTTAGCCTTTTCTTCATATTCATCTGCTTTTGGATACCCTTCCCCGTGCTTCAAGATTGGCACTTTAAGTTTAACAAACTTAAGCAGGTCTTGCTGATTCTTTCTTATTCCTATTCCATGCATAAATTGCATGTTCTTCATCATACTCATAATTCTCAAAATCAGCTAGTCTTCATAGATCATACAAACTTTAAAACTCAGACTGATTAGAAGTTCACTGGGAGTTAACTTTAAAGCAGCAACAACAGCTTCAGTTTCTACTGTTATAGTGACTACTCTTTCCTTATGTGAAAAATTGATCTTCTGATGAATAATCAATGGCACTCCCTACAAAGGATGAAACCATGGTCTCCCTAGAAGAATAGCAAAGGTAATTGGAATATCTATCACATATAAGTTGACCCAAACTTTAATAGGTCCAATCTTGACCAAAGCTTTGAAGGTTCCCTTAACTAGCCTTTTTTTTATCATCATAGGCCTTGATAATCACATTGGATAGCTTTAGCTCAACTATTGCCAGCCCTAAATTTAGTAAGATCTTCAAAGGGCACACATTAATTATATATCCATAGTCCACCATTATGCAATAAGTTAATTTTCCTTTCACCTCAACCTTTATGAACAAAGCTTTACTGTGGTCTCTACCTTCCAAGGATAAGTCATCATCTGTAAATACAATTGCCCCCTAAAGATTTTCTATCAGTGAATCTACCATTTGTTCTAGAGTGTTCATTAAGGGGATCTTTTTATGATTAAGGACCATAACCAATGCTTCCCGATGGGCTAGAGAGTTCATAAGCAACTCCCAAACACTGGCAAGAGTTTTCTCATCTCTTCTAGTCTCAAGAGCTTCCTCATATTACTTTTCTTCCTCTAGTTCTTCCTTTGAGTTGACTCTCTCTTCTTCTGGTTCAACATTTTTTACTTCCTCTCTCTTCTCGAACCTCTTAACTGATTGGATTATCTTCCCTTCATTATTTTTCCATAAATTAATTGTTTCCTCTTTTGCATCATCAGAACTCCAAATGTCTAGAACATTCATATAAAGCTCCATAAATTATTGGCTCAAGTTCATGTTTTTTAGTTATGGTTTTAATGGTGTGGGTATAGCATCGGCAAACGAATTAAGGACTTGTTCCTCTGTTAAGCCAGTATTAATCATCAGGATGCATGGATTTGGTGGTGGCACATTATGATGGTTGGGTAAAAGGTTATTTGGGTGTTTGGTTTTCTAGTTTCGGAGTCAGTTATCTTGCCTGAATCAATTAAATCTTAAACCTTATATTTCAGGTGAGTGCAACCATTAGTATTGTGTCTGATGTTTTAGTGGTATTTCCAGTACAATTTTAGGTTGATGTTTGGAAAATGAGGTGTTTGAGGTAAGGGTCATAGTAGGTTATTTTCAATCAGCTTTCTAAGACTTTGGAGAGGTCTTCCCAAGTTAGAAAACCCTCAAGGTTGTCTAATAGTATTGATCTATATATTACTGCTCGACCTGATCCCACTACTAGATCCAATTCCTTTTCTGCTTACAGGTCTTCCACTAAAGAATTTTTTATCTTGTGTCAAGTCGAATTCTTTTTGCACCCCAAACCTATACAACTCCTTAAAGTTCTAAATTCCCAAATGTTTCAGTTTTTTGGAGAGGGGAAGTACACATCCTTCTATCTCTATACTAGTTAATCTAATTTTACGGGTCGGTGCTTTATTTGTGCCAATTTTGCTCTCCACCTGATCAAGTAATCATCAAAAGACTTATTGAATTTTTTTCTTTACATTCTGTAGGTCTCTCAAAGACACTTCTATTTGAATGTTGAAACTATGCTACTTTATAAATGCAACATATAATCCCTCCCAGATAGCTTGGATATGGGATTCCAAAGCATAATACCATCTGATGGGTGCTCTTTTTAGAGATAAAGGAAATCGCTTCATAATTTATGCCTTTGTCAAACCGGTCGTCTTCATGTGAGTCATATACTGCTTCATATGTAGATGGGGATCCTCAATGCCAGTAAATTTCTTCATGTTTTGGAACTTAAACTTCCGGGGTAGAGGGTCATCATCTTTATATAAACTCATATCAAAGTAGTTTATTAGAGCATCTATCCCCTTCTCTTTCATCATTAACTGTATTTGAGCCACAATCTTGGTTACATTTTTTGCCTAGTCAAACTTTTCCATATTTTCTGCAGTGTCTGTATTCATATTTTATCTAGCTATAGGCTCTACCACTATAGTTTCATGATCATCCTCTCTTTTTTATCTTCCAGAGTTTTTAGCATCCAAATTAAATGGTTGTGGTTGAGGTGCTAGTGCTTCCTGTCTAACTGGTCCCCTCATTTCAGCCATTATCTCTCATATAATTGCCCTGGTTTATTCAACTATTTCAGTTTTCAACTGTTCTTTGAAGGCCTCAGAATCAATTCTTGCCATTACTGCTTCTCTAGAAATCCTAACCAGACGACCTATGTTAAATCACTTCTAGCCAAAAAGCTACTGTGAATCTATATGTGCATCACCATGGATTAGAAACATGCATACGTGTGTCAAAGAAATTAGCTGATCATTTAAAGCTAGCAATTTTTATGGCAGATTTTATGTTATTCTGCGGCTAATTCTATACCTTGTACAACTGTAATTATTATTTTATAATTGTAAATTCTCTATATTTTCCTTATTTAGGATATACTAGTTATAGGTTATTTTTAAATAGATCTATATGTGGTAGTTTAGCTATATTTTAGAACTAAACTTTAGCATGTATTTATAATATATAATGGGCATTCTTCTCCAAGAAGAAGACATCAATTTTGCTCAAAATTTTCTAAGATTATCATGGTATCAGAGCCTCAGTTCTAAATTCTCCTGTGTCTCTTCTTCTTAGTCCTCGTTTATTTCCTTATTTTTAGTTATTTTGATCAAGTTATCTCAGCCTCATGTCTTTAAATAAGTATGATGTCTTCTTGATTTATTTTAATGGCAAAAAATACTCAGCCTGGGCATTTCATTTTAAGATATTTGTTAAAAGGCAAAGATATATATGGTTATATTAATGGCAGTAAACCTACACTTGACAAAGATAAAGATAAGGATGAGCACTCCAAGTGGGAAGTCAAAGATGCTCAAATCATGGCATGGGTTTTAGGATTTGTGGAATCCAACATCATCTTGAATCTTTAACCCTTTAAAACTATAGCTAAAATGTGGAATTATATAAAAAAAACTCTACAATCAACACAACACTACTTGTTTGTTTCATCTTGAACATGAGCTAGTAAGTCTCCAACAGGGCAGTCTCTTTATCTCTTATTTTTATTCTAGCTTCATGAATCTTTAGGCTAAATATACTGATATTATCTATGCTACCTTACGTCCTAAAGGTCTTAATTCTATTCAATCTGTATATGAAACTACTAAGAAGAATTAATTTCTTATGAAATTGAGATCTGAATTTGAAAGCACCAAGTCTAATCTTATGAATTGAGAAACTTTCCCATCTTTGGATGCATGTCTCAATTATTTATTTCGTGAAGAGTAATAACTTCTTACTTGAACTACCATGGAATAATTTAAATCCACTTATGTTCCTATAGCTTATGCAACTTAAGGCAAGCCAAAAGGTAGGGACATTAGTACTATTCAGTGTTTTTGTTGCAAAGGATTTGGCCATTATGATTCAAGTTGTTCAAAAAAATTCCATAACTACTGCAAAAAGGATGGCCATATCATAAAGGAATGTCCTATTCAACCTCCCAAGATATTTGGAATAGCATATACTATCTCAGTTGGTTCTTCTAATGCTGGTAGTTCTATGGATACAGCACAATGGACACAAAGTGCTCCTGCTCCTGTTCAATCTATGACATATGAAATGATTTAACAAATGATCATTTCTGCATTTTTCGCATTAAGACTCTCAGGTAAACCCTTTTCTAAACCTTCTCCTTAGTACTTTAATTCTGGGCTTCCCATCATATGACAAACAATGCTAAATTTCTCACCAATGTAAGTAAATATCCTAAAAATCTCAAGATTTATATAATTAATAGCAACTCTTTGCCTATCACTGCCACTGGTGATGTTTCTTCATCCATAACCGATGTCTTTGTCTCTCCTAACCTTACCACTAATCTTGTTTTTGTTGGACAATTAGTTGAAAATTATTGTCAACTGGAATTTTCTAAATTTAGTTATGTTGTGTAGGATCAATAATCAGGGAAAATGATCACAAAGGGGCCTAAAGTGGGACATCTTTTTCCTCTTCAATGTCCTTTATCTCCATGCTCCTCTTTACCTATCATCACTTGTAATTCTGCTTATGTTGATTACCAAACATGGCACAAACATCTTGGACACCCAAACTCTAATTTGCTTCATACTTTCTTAAATTCTAGTTTACTTGGGAATAAAAAGTCACCATCTCTTAATGTTGTTCAATTTTATTATAATTCTTGTAGGCTTGGAAAAAGTAAAGTTCTGCCATTTCCCACTCACACACCTAAGGTAGTCAAACCTTTTGATTTAAGACATAGTTATTTATGGGGAATGGCACCAGTTACTTCCCATGCTAATTACAAGTACTTTGTCACTTTTATTGATAACTATAGTCGCTTCACATGGATTTATTTTTTGCATTCTAAAGATGAATTCTTTTCTATTTTTAAGTTTTTTCATGCACATATTCAGACCCAATTTTATGCCAATATCAAAATTATTTGTTCTGATAATGAGGGTGAGTATATGTCTTATTTATTTCAAGAATTTATGTAAACTAATGGTATAATTTCTCAAAGCTTTTGTCCTTCAACCCCTAAACAAAATGGGGTAGCTAAAAGAAAGAACCGACACCTTATAAATGTTGTATGCACCCTTCTATTAGAGTCATTTGTACCCTTTTATTTTTAGTGTGAAGCTCTTTCCATTGTTGTTTAGTTCATTAATAGGTTGTTTTCTCCCTCTTTGAACTATGTTTCTCCTTTATTTTGATTATTTGGTCATACCCCAAATTACTCTAATCTTCGTACCTTTGGTTGTGTGTGTTATGTTCATCTTCCTACATATGAACGCATAAGACTAATAACTCAAGCTATTCAATGTGCTTTTCTATGATATTGGATACACCAAAAAGGTTTTCTTTATTATAATCTTAACCTATGATGTATTCGGGTTTCTTAAAATGTGATTTTTTTAAAAATCAGTATTTTGCTCCATACATAAAGATCATCTTTCTCCTTCATTCTCTTTTTTGCCAATGTTTAGTCACTCTTCTGCAGATTCTATGCCTTCTAAGCCTCTCATAGTCTACCAACAGTGCAATATTTCAGCACCTCTCGAGCCCCCTCCAGCTCATTCCCTTAATGTCGATCCTGTTCTAGTAACTGCACCAGTACCTCTTAGATAAAGCACTTGAGTTTGTAGACCACTAGATAAGTATGATTTCACCTCTCCTTTATCTTTGATAACCACTATATCTTCTATTCCTTTATCCTATAAATAGGCAATAAAGCATGAATATTAGTTGAAATAAAACTTTTTGCACTTGAAGAAAACCAAACTTGGGATGTTGTTCCATGTCCATCATCTGTGAAACCACTTAGTAGTAAGTTATTTTTCTATATCAAGCTCCATTCTGATGGATCCATAGAACGTTATAAGGCTCGGTTAGTGGTTCTTGGTAATAAGCAAGAGTATGGCTTAGACTATGATGAGACCTTCACACTGATAGCCAAAATGACCACTGTATGAACAATACTCACCCTTACTGCATCACAATCATAGTTTTTACATCAAATGGATGTAAAGAATGCTTTCTTACATAGTGATCTCAAGGAGGAAGTTTATATAAAACTTCCCTATGGTATGTCTACTTCTTCCCCTAATGATGTTTACAAACTAAAATGCTCTTTATAAGGCTTAAAATAGGCACCACGAGTATGGTTTAAAAAGTTTTAATCGACTCTCCTTGACTTTCATTTACTCAAAGTCAATATGACTCCTCATTTTTTTTCCAATAGACATCTAAGGGCATAATTGTTCTCCTTATTTATGTGGATGACATTGTTATTACTGGTTCTAATATAGAGGCTATTTCTAAACTTTAGAATTTATTTTAATCTACTTTCCACATGAAAGATCTCAGCCCACTCACCTATTTTTGGGTTTAGATGTGCATCACTAGCCTCAAAGTATCTTCTTGAATCAACACAAGTATATTATGAACTTGGTTTAGCTAGCAAAACTCATAAATACTAATCCTATTGACACTCTAATGGAAATTAATGTGAAATATAAACATGATAAAGGGAAAATTCTTGAGGATCGTACTTTATATCGAAAGCTAGTTAGAAGTCTTATCTATCTAACTATCACCTGCCCAGACATCTCCTATGTTATCCATATTATTAGCAAGTTCATGTAAGACCCTCAACATCTCCACCTATCTACAGTTCACTACATCATTAAATATATCCTTGACATACCTAGTCATAGCTTATTCTTTCTTACAGGTTCTTCCCTCAAACTATAAGCCTATAGTGATACAGATTAGGCTAGCTACCCGAATACAAACAAATCAACTATAAGATGGTGTATATTTCTTAGTGATGCTCTTATCTCTTGGAAATGCAGGTAGCAAGACTCGGTCTCTAAATCATCCACTGAGGTAGAGTACTGTGCCATGTCTATTGCATGCTCCGAGATCATTTGGTTGCATGGTCTTCTAATAGAGCTTAGTTTCTCCTAAGATTAACCTATTCCCTTACATGTTGATAACAATAGTGCCATCTAAATTACTGTCAATCTTGTCTACCATGAACACATAAAGCATATAAAGGTTGACTGACACTCTATCTAGGAGGCCTATGATCATCAAGTTATCACTTATCTCCACTACTCTACAGATTGCAGATATTTTCACCAAGTCCATAAAACGTCAGCGACATAACTTTCTTATTAGCAAATTGATGCTTGTTAACTTACCAGCATCAATTTAAGGGGGGATGTCAAAGGAATTAGTTGGTCATTCAAAGCTAGCAGTTTTTATGGATGATTCTATAGTAGATTATATGCCATTCATTTTATGGCATATTATATGCCATTCTATAGTTGATTATATGGCAAATTCTATGCCATTTTATGGCTAATTCTATACCTTATACAACTATAATTATTGTCTTTATGATTGTAAATTCTCTATGTTTTCCTTATTTAGGATATACTAGCTATAGGCTATTTTAAACAAATTTGTATATGGTAGTTTAGCTATATTTTAGAACTAAACTTTAACATGTATTCATAATATATAACGGGCATTCTTCTCAAAGAAAAAGACATCAATTTTGCTCAAAAATTTCTAAGATTATCAACGTGTATATATGAGATGCAAGTTTAATTAAAAAAGGAAATCTATATATACTTTATTTACACATAATAACAAGAAACAAAATATAAAGCTCTCAAATAGTATCTCCACCCTTATTTCTTCTACTCACGTGTTCACTGGTGAGTTCTTTGTCCTAGAATTGTTATTCTAGGTTTTAATTATTAACAAGGGATAATAAAATCGACAAATGTAAGATAAGTCCCATGACGATACAAACAAGTAGTAATTTCTTCAAATAATTCCAAAGTCCATTTTAATGGGCCAAGAATGACATCAAAGACCCACCTTGTCAAGATCCATATGTAATTGGCTAAAATAGGCATGAGAGGCCCATCTTGACAAGGTTTGTTTATAATGGGCTTGGGCCTTATTCAAAGAAATACCATATGGCATTAAACACATGCATTTGGAAAAAATTCTAATGAAAATTGTTAAGTCATTACATGAGCTGGCTCTCGGGTAATAAGCTTCGGCTCTCACAGCTATATACTTCTATTACATCTCTATACTAATGGTGATAAGTAAGTGCTATGAGTGACAATAATCAAATACTCTACCACTAAGTTTGAGTGAAACACGGGTAGTAAAGCAAAGACCATTGTCAGTTTATTTAGGACTTAGTATGCACATTGTGTGGAAATATATAGTAAATGTAAGAATTTACAAAGGAAATAAAGAAATAATCAAAGATGATAAATTATGAAACACTTGGAATCAATTTCTTTATTCCCCAATGGAGTCGCCACTATGAGCGGTGGAGTTAAGTGTGCACCCAAGTGTTTGGTGATCATGACACTATGTGAGCTCAGGGCCTACTTAGAAATACAAAATGGGCTTTGGGCCCAAAATGGAGATGGAGTCACCACCTGGATAAAAATCAAGACACACTATACAACAACTAGATTTCACTGAGATTCCCAAAAGTCATCATCAGAGATCGGGTTCAAAAACTAGGTATGGGCTTTTGGAATGCCCACCCAATCTTGCAGTTGGCCTCCATGTGTGTTTTGTATTTCATTACCTTTGATTATCAAATTATTTTCTTATTGTAATGTGGATTGCAATCATTTTCAATTTTATATTTTAGTATGATTTTGCATATTAGTCCCATTTTCATACTTACAGCTCGACATTTAATATAAATAAAACAAATAATAATAATTTACAACAATACATTCTAAATGAATGGGGGAAAGGATTAGGGATTACAATACTTTGTTAAAAAAAACTTAAAATAAATAGAAAATAAACTAATTAATTATACAAATAAAACCTCTCAAGAACTAATTAATAGGCTAACTATTTAATGATTAAAAAAATACCAAACAACCCCTGCAATAAGCACAAATTAGTCCTTTCTCAAAAAATAACAATATTATTTATAAAATAACTAATAATTATGATTTATAGGAAATAGAAATAAAATCACAAAATAGTCCATAAATAACATAATAATATTATACAATAATAATATTAAACAACATAGTAATCATGTATAAAATCAATAGATATAACAAAAAAAACATAAGAATCATGCAAAATATATAAAATAAGCATTAAAAACTAAAGTAGAATTACAGGATCTTGATAATGAAGAGGCGTCAACTCCTGACCAGGAGGCGATCTCAAATCACCACAGCAAGAAAGGGCAACGCCTCTATAAAGAGACGTCGCCTCTTCAACAGACCCTATAGTATACTACATTTCTTAACTTCTAACAAAATTTTAAAATCAAGATAAACAAACAAAGACTGATATAAATACACAAAGATCAACAACCAATACTCAATATTTCACATACTCATGCTTTTATATGACCTTAAACAAGCAATAAAAATTAAAAAAAAAAAAAGCAAGAGAGCAATAAATCAAAAGCTTTTAATGAAATAAAGAACTTAAAGCTTAAAAATGGGGTTCTCATTGGTTTGGATGAGTTAATACTCCTCAGAGCTTGGTTTGTTGATTTGAATGCTTTGAATGCAAGAGAGTCCTCTTCCTTCTTAAGAAAATAAAGTCTTTTAGCTCTAAAATCCCCCTTTTCTTTTTCTTTTTCTTCTTTTCTTTTCTTTCTCTCTATTTCAGACCAAAAGTTCAATAGTCAGCCCTCAAACCAAAAAGTTCCTTTCCTTTTACCCACACTCTTTCCATTAAGCCTCTTTCCCTTTTTGCCTTTTCAATTCCTAAGAAACTCACTCTCACCCTCTCCCCCCTCCTTTTCATCATTCCTCATGCTTCTATCTTTTTTTCCTGCCTTTTTTTTTCTTTCTTTTACGTAAAAAAAATGCCCCAAATCAGAGGCAGGTGGGCCTTAACTATTGTCATTAATGACATTTAATACTGTAGGGAGTGGGTGTAAAGAGGCGTCGCCTTTTTTATGAGGCGTCACCTCACTAATGTCCAAGATAAAAAGGCAACGCCTCTTCACTCAGGTCAGGTCTGGGCCTTTGGGCCAAAAGACAATGGGTTTGAGCTTGAATTTGGTGTTTGGAATTGAAATTGGTGTTTGGGCTTTCGAGTTTATTTTAAAGAGATTTCAGGCTTCCCTTGCATTCAAAACTCATGCTTTCTCATCATTGGGTTTTTGTTGCGAGCCAATCAAACTAAAGACGTCCACAATTACTTTTTATATATAAAAAATAATTACAAAAATATTTTTTCATAAAACAAAATTTTAGTTAAATGATATTTAATTCTCATTCTCATTACCATTCCATAGTGAAACTAAACACATTTTTCAAATTTTCATTCCCTTTCTCATTCCTTCTCATTCCTATTCCAATTCTAAAGTACGAACAAATGTCCTCCCTATGGTATTAGAATTTAGGGGAAAGTACGGAAAACCATCTTATGGTTTCACGGTTTCAGAGTTTTAAGTATGTGTTTCATTTTATGACAATTTGGATCTTATGTTTATCACTGTTTGACAATTTCCAATATACGAGCCTAACGTCGTTAAATGAGTCAGACACATTGTATGACCAATTAAAAACAATTAAGAGGAAGTACGAAAAACTACCTTGTTGTTTTAATGTTTTATAATTTTAAATATGTATTTCACTTTTTGTGATAATTTGAGTTATGTGTTTGTTATCATTTAATTATTTTCAGTATACATATTTCACTTATTTAACAACGTTAACCTCATATACTAAAAATTATTAAATGGTAAAAATACACAACCTAAATTATCATAAAATGAAATACATATTTAAAATTTTAAAACTATAATATTACATGGGAATTTTTCATACTTTTCCTTTGAATTTAACCAAAAGTAGTTATTAAAAAACGTACTTTGACTTTTTGTTCGTTTTAAATAATACTACAATTCCGTATTGAATTTAAAAAATAGTAAAAATTTAAATCTTATGTACTTTTTTATTTTGTAATATTTTTATTGTTGTGCATATTGGATCTTTATATTTTTTTAGGTAAAAAAAATTATTTGTTAGAAGGGTTTATATATATATATATATATATATATATATATATATAATAATTAATTTTTAATTAAAATTGATACTTTTTTTTTCATCTAAATTCTATTAAATTCTAACTGATCAAAACAACTATATTCCATGGTTTGAATTTTACACTGTCACTTTAAGCCTTGTCAAGTGATCCGAAAGGATGGTTGGTGATGCACATTTCTTCTAATTTCAGTTAGATGATGAGCTATGCAAGCCTAATCCAACTAATCCACTTTGTTTGGTCCTCTGATTGAAAATTTAGAATTTGGACTTTGGAGAACTATTCCCAACATTCGAGAGTCATGCTGGGAAGTTTTTGTCCACTTACAGTGCTTTTTTTCAAATTTATCACAAAAAATAATTCTATTTAAAATAAAATTCATTTTGCAAAATTTTTTTTATATTTATTATATCAAACACAATATTAACACATAACCAACAAATCAATGATATGTATTTTTAAATATTTTATATTTAAGTATTCAGCAATGTGTATTCATTATTTAAATAATCTAATGTTTGGAGTAAATAAAAATTTTCAATAATAGCTAGCAAGTAAGATTGAAATTAATATTATATTTGGTTTAAAATATTTACATTCTTATTTATCGGCAAATAATAATTTATAAGTTAGATTGTAGTTGTCGAAATCTACTCCACCACCTTAGAAATGGTATAATTAAAAGGTTATGAATTTAAGATTCAAATTGAGTTAATCCGTAATTGTAAACAAATAATTTTATACATTTAATATTTAATTTTATGTATAAAAAATATTATATATAACAATTTACATAATAGAGATTAATAAAATAATATCATCATCAATTATATTTAAATTACCATTTAAACATAATATTTAATAAAACATTCAAAAAATACATTTTTTATTAATAAATGATAACTCTGAAATTAAGTCAACTGTAATACTTGTACACATAACGAGAACATATTTTTTACATTAACAATTTACATAATTAAAATAATAAATAAAATAAATTTCAACACTAAATATTAAAAATATTACGTCAATAATTTATTTACTTTATTTTTATGTTTTATTTTCATATTTTATTAAATGAAATTGAAGAAATGAAAAAAGAAGATTTTTAAAGCAATTTAATGTTGATGTCTTATTGGTTTAATTTTATTTTGATTTAATATTATAGCATTTAAAATACTCAAAACAATCTATGCACACCTCTAGCTCTAAGGCAGCACATATTTTTTCAATTATGTATTTTGGTTAATTATTGGATTAACAATTAGAAGGCCAAACAAAATGTATGGAGTAAATCAGCAATTTGCCACTAAAAAGTGGTTCACCGCGACGTGGACAAAATAAGTGGTCGAATATTCACGTAAAGTAAGTGGTTCTTAATATTTAGACAATCACCATTCATCATCCAAATATTTAAGCGAGACACTTCAATTAATGTTTTATTATATAAATATCGTGATGACTCCAAATTAATATTTTGCTTATAGAATCTGTATGGACGAGAAGAACGGGTAAAGCAGTAAGATTTTTTCCATAAACACTCTGAAACTTAAATCAGTAATGGTATGAGGAAAAATATAATAGAGCGAATAAGTATAATAGAGTAGAGAATAAAGAATGACTACTTGAATGATGTGATGATGGAATGATGTCTTAGTAATGTTATATGATGAGAATGAGGAAATGAGTGAATATGAGAATGAGAATGTATGACATGAGATGTATTTATAGGAGAATGTATTGTTCAAACCTCTTAGGAATATGATTCCTTAATCTTGTAGGATTGTCTTATTTAGGAGAGGAGGAGACTTCCTTTGTAGTTAATCTTCCTAATTGAAATAGATTTCTTTATTAAGCTTTCTTCTTATTCAAGTAATTCTCCTCTTTGGGGGAATATATCCCTTATTATAATAATATACTAATATGAGTTATCAAGAGTCTCCCCTAAAAGTTTATTTGGATATTTATGTCTGACATATCTGAGTCTGTAAATGATAGAAAACACTATTTTATCTTATATGGAAGGGCAAGCTGAGGTGGCTAGCCTTAGTCATAAGAAAAAATAAAGCTCAGTACCAAGTCTTGAAATCATCATATAAGAACATTGTTTGAAGTACCAGCTAAACTTGAGTGCACAAAACCTGCAATAAAAATGCACTAGGGTAAAAGATTAACCCATCAGTGTGAAAATAATATGACGGAACCAGTCATCACTAGAGTTTTGATGCTTAGTGCATTAAAAGCGCAGCCTGAGTGCCGAACCTCAATACTATAGAAGTGACCTGAGGGTGCTAGCTTCAGTCACTGGACTTAGATGTTTGAGCCTTAGATGTTCGGTGCAAGGATGCGAGGCTTATATGCTCAGAACCTCAATACTATAGAAGCGCCTAAAGGTGCCAGCTTCAGTCATTGGACTTAATCTTGGTGCATTAAGAGCGCGGCCTAAGTGCCGAACCTCAGTACTATAGAAGCGACCTGAGGGTGTCAGCTTCAGTTACTGGACTTAATCTTGGTATATTAGAACCGCAGCCCAAGTGTCGTATAGTCTTGATTTATGAACTTCAATGACTATTGATGGTAGCTGCCTAGTCATAATAATGATTGATATTGAGTCTGGACATTATTGTTGCAGATGTTTAATTGTTTGAGCATTTGTTATTGGTAGTTTTTTTATAAAAGATAGGATTTTGTGATCCTAATAATGAGTTTGAGCTATAAGATGAGATAGTAATTTTCTAAAATGATGGAGGGTGGGTTTTAAAGGATTGAATTTGGGTTTGCCCAATCCAAATTATGAGATGAGCATTTTGTAAATTAAGTGAAAATGTTACACCACTTCTGAAATAAAGGATAGTGTATGTTGCTGGCTAAGATGTTTTAGAATTGCCCTTTGATTTATTCGGCTGTGTGGCAGATATACTTGACTCTATTCTTGAATTTTCCTTGTTGGATATTCTCTAAAATTTTCATGAACAAGGATCTTTTACAAAGTATGATTTTCTTGAATGTTATTTGATTTGGCTTTGAACAAGAACCACCATTTGCTGTTCAAGCATGAGTAAGTGCTTGTTTATATTAATGTTGCTTGACAATACATCTAATGTCTTTTAACAATCTCTGCATATTGATGCCGAGTGAGATGATCATAGTGTCCAATTGTTTAGACTAATGGGTGCTTAAAGTAGCATCTTCAATAAATATGTTTTCCTTATTTGTAGTAATAAACAAAAGAATAATAATTTTGGGATCATATAATCGATCTCATTTAATGGTCAGTCCTTACATAATTAATATATTGAATGAAATTAATATATATTTTGCATGAATAATAATCATGTATATATGGATGAGCATTTATGTGTAGATGTGTAAGCGTGCTTGTGTGACAAGTTATAAATATTCATATAAGAATAAATAAGATGCGGAAATAAATAAATTAAATAAAATAAAAAGAAACTATAGAAACTTATCTCCTGATGTACTCTTGTCCCTCCTTTGAATTCACGAATATTTATGTTCGTAAATTACTTCAATTGTTGCTTGAATGACCTTGTCTTTAAAGATGCTGCCTAAGTTTATGTGTGCCCAATTTATTGGCATTTTATGTATATCCAGCTTCATAAAAATATACCGTCCAAATATACAGCTCCGAGATTATCAGTTGGATCAAGTTCCTAAAGGCCATGATGATTTTTTTTATTGACACTCATGAGTATCGATGTTGAGGTGCTCATGGTAACATCTACATTTATATTATTTTAGTATAACAATAAACACTAAAAGAACGAGGATCTCGGGATCGCTTGATCCATCTCAATTAATCATCCATCCATATGATAATAATTTAAGGAAAATGGATATGAAAATAAATAATTAGGAAACAAACTTATCTTGGTTATAGTGCTCTTATTCCACCTCCTAACATAATGAATATTTATGTTTGTTGTGGATATGAATAATTGTTGTAGATTAATTTGAAAAACCCATTAATTCCTCTTGGAGCTCATGGTTCATTTATTTATTTTTGCATTGCTATCTGAGCTCCTGCAAAAGAAATTAACTTATTAATATATACTTGTGAAGTTATTATCGTGGTTGTCTTCGATATTCCTGTAATGCTAGAATTTAGAAGATGCTCGGAGATCAGGAGATGCCCATGAAGTGAATGTCCAACTCTTCCATACTTGCTTGCTACTCAGAGTCTAAGTATCCATGAAATTAATGCTCGGCAGTAGATGCTCGAATTTTCAAGGCTTTAGTGGATGGTACCCGTGTTGTTCAGATGCTCGAAGTCTGAGTGCTTATGAAGGGTGCTTGTTGGATGCCCAATGTCCTAAGCTCGATGCTCGGATATTAAAGACTTTGATGTTCAATAAAAACTTATTTATGTTCTTTGATACTCAGACTCAGATTCTTTGATGCTCAGACTTAAGTGCTCGATGGTCTCATGCTTTAAAAATTCATCGCTCAGAGCCTGCATTTCTAATTATTCTCTAGCTTTGATGGTGCTTTGGTGCTCGATCAGTTTATATATCTGAGTGTCAGTGCTCGAAAGCTTGGTGCTCAGAAGCTCAATGCTTTGAAGCTCGATGCTCAGTGCTTGAAATCTCAAGAAGTCAGTGTCTGGTATTTAATATTTGATGTTCACTTAATATTTAGTTTTAGTTTTGAGAACCATTCATCGAATACTCGCATTCTGATCTAGGTGTCTAACTGCTTTTAGGCTTCAATGCTCGAATGCCCAACAAATACTTAGTAATTAAAGCTAGGTTTCTAATTCAAGAGCACTATGTATAAAGCCTCAATGATTTTTAGTGCTTGGGAAAAGTAATAGAACTCGGTACTCGATGAAGCCTTGATGGGTGCTCGATGCTCAATGTTCAGTTCTTAAGTTGAGAGTCAACTTTAAACTCATATTCTCAGTTCATCTGTTTTAAAACTTAGTAAGGCAGCCTTTGAGATCATCATGATGTCATTTGAGTATACTGGACTTTATCCATTGAGCTCGAGACGAGTTTCAAATAGAATGAAACTCAGATGAGAATTAGAATTCTAAATGTCCGACTATCTTTTGTACATAGCCTTCATGTTAACGGTTAGCGGTAAGAAGTCGCAAAACCCCCTGCTCGATTCTTTTATTCTCTTAATACTCGGCACTCAGTTCTCAATGTTCCATAGGTGTCGGATGCTTGAGGTCTAGTAATCGATGGGTGCTCAATATTCAGAACTCATTGTTTGATAGGTATTCCACGCTAGGTGCTTGGAGGACGATGACTAGTGGACATATTTAACTCCTTGGAATGCTCAATGCTCAAAGCCTATGTTTGAAGCTTTATAAAGGTTGCCAATCATCTTCTGAGCTATTCTTGATCGATAGACATACTGTCGTTAATGGTTGTACTGAGATCTTTGTGTTTGTTAATGAGGGTAGATGGACAAATCTTTAAGCCTCTATTATGTTGATGACATGCATGTTGTAAAGGCGACAAATTGAATAAGATACTTATAAAATAAATAAGCTTGTCTTATCCTAAATATTGGTTTCACAGAATAATATAATTTTTAGGCTAGGTTCTAGTAAGCAACGATAATCCGGAATTGAATTCGGTTTATCACCACAGACGGTGCCACTTAATAACTTCGAATTAATATTTTACTTGTGGAACCTGCATGGACGAGGAGAACAGGTAAAGGGGCAGGGTTTCCCCTATAAACACTTTGAAGTTTAAGTCAATAATGGTATGAGGAAAAAATATAATAAAGCGAATAGACATAATAGAGTAGAGAATAAAGAATGATTACTTGAATGATAAGATGAATGAATATGAGAATGAGAATGTGTGATATGAGATGTCAAGAGATGTGTTTATAGGAGAAGGTATTGCTCAAACCTCTTAGGAATATAATTTCTTAGTTTTGTAGGATTGCCTTATTTAAGAGGAGGATACTTCCTTTATAATTAATCTTCCTAATTGAAATAGACTTATTTATTAAGCTTTATTCTTATTCAAGTAATTCTCCTTTTTAGGATAATATATCCCTTATTATAATAGGATACTAATATGAGTTATCATATCGTGAAGTGAAAATTTCAAATTTTTACATTATGATCTTTGCATGTAGTTTAAATAATAAAAAGAATGAACATTTAAATATAAAAAATGGTTAAATGCATAGTTTCACTTCTAAACTTTATATTATCAATTTATATTACTTTTAATTTATATTATTTTTTATTTAATTTTTAAATTTTTATTTTAAACTTATTTAACTCTTATGGTACATAAAATCAGCATATTATATAAACTAATGTTGATATGAATGTGAAAAAAACTTATATGTACTAAAATAATACTTAATATAAAGAGATAATATAATTGAAAACAAATTTTTTAAATTTTTTATGTTAATTTTTAATTTTATTTTTATAATTTCGAAGGTAATTTTTAGTATTGTACTTACTTAAAATTAATTATATTGTATAAGTTAAATTTAATTGAAATTTATAAATTTAAGGGTGAAAAAGTTCAAAATAATAGTTGTAATAACCCGAGTTTTTAAATTATTTTATTTTAAAATAGGATATGCAGTATTAATAATTTTAAAATAATAATTGATTATTTCATTATCTTTTAAATTATTATCGTTATTATTTTACGTTTAATTAACATTTACTACGTAAATGCATGTCTTTAAGTTATTATTTCGGGAAATATTATTTTATTAATATTTAATTTGGTGCCTTAGCATTTTAAATATTAATATTTTAATAAATTACATTGTGTGAATGTAATTTCATGAGTTTATATATATATATATATATATATATATATATATATATGCACATACATAATTAATTAGGGTATTATTAATTAAATGTGTGTATTGTTATTTTATTTTGTAAAATATATATATGTGTGCATATATATGTGTGTGTGTGTATTAAAATGTGTGATGTGTGAATTTTTGTAGAATATAATAATATATATTATAATATATAGTTTATTAATTTTTATTATTATTATAAAGTTTTATTAATATATATATATATATATATATATATATATATATAGACACACACACAAATATACAAAACCTCTCCTCCCTCACTCTCTTTCCCAATCGTCTTCTTCCCGCCCCATCACTGTCTGTTTCTTCCGTTCACCAGCCGGTAGAGTGCCTCCCCCACCTGCTCATGTTGCCGCCGCCGCCATCAACCTTCCATCTCCAGCGCTGTTTGAAGCTTGGGAAGTCGAAAACCCGAAAATCGTTCTCTCCTCCGTTCTCCTCCATCCGGCCACCAAATCGGACATTTCCGATGATGTTGAACTCGTGGAGCTTCAAGGAAGAAGATTCTGAGCTCCTTTTGGCTAGAAAACGCGTGGTGGTGAGGTTTTGAACTCATTTTCATTTTCAGCCATTCTTGGATTTTTAATTTTTTTTATTATTTTTCTTAATTCATGAGAAGTGCCTTAACAAATGTTGTTCCCCTTAGCTTAATCTACATCTCATAATTTTTATGTGATTTTTGCGAATTATTTTGATTTTTATGAATTTTTTATTATTTTATTATTATTTTATTATTTTCGTAAATTAATTAAATAAATTATGAAATTGTTATTTTTGGTGTTATTGATGGTTATTGGTAATTTTAGAAATTAATTTATAATTTTTGTGAATTTTGTGTAATTTTTATAATTATTTTTAGTTTATGTCAATTTTGAAAATATTGGTTAAATATATAATTAATTAGAAATAATTGGTTAATTAGGTGTATTTGTTGATTTTAATGAATAATATATTGAGAAAATAACTTTTGAGTATTTACATAATTTGTGTTGAATTTTTGAATATTTTTAGTATTTTATGTGTATTTTTATATATTAGGGGTATTTTGGTAATTTGGTGATAATTTTAGTTGAATATTAAATTTAATTGGTTTTAATATTATTTGAGGTATAGAAATGATTTTTACAAATTATTTACTATTTTTAACTAATTGATACTATTTTTCAAAAATTATTTGCAAATTATATATAATATACTATTTTTGTAAATAAATGGATTTTTAGTAATTTTTAATATGTTTTGGACTAATTACGTAAATTGGATTTATAAAATGAATTCTTCTTAATATTTGTGAAATTATTAAGAAATGTCGATTTTTATTAATATTATATTATTATTAGGATTTTTAAGTAATTATCGGTAAAATAATTACTTTCGGTGTTTTAATACTTAAATTGCTATATTTTGGTACTTAAAGGGTATTTTTGATATTTATTAAATTTTAATATATTTTATTATATTTTTTTGGTGAATTGTGGACGTCGATCGAGGAAATTTGTAGTTTGAGGTCCCGACCGAGAAATTGTGAGAATCCTAGTTTGAAGTGTATTTTTCTTGCAGGACCAGCTCTACTTTTTAAGTAGAGAGATGTCCATTTTACAGAGGAGGTTCTGCCAAATTTTTGGTAGAATTCTCGTAAAACGTGACACCGGGTCAATTTCCTATTTTCTATTTGTGTTAGTAATCCTAGATCGAGTCTCTAAAAGTTAAGTTAGATTTATTCTGATTTTCGTGTTATTATTGTCACGACCCAAACTAGGAGTCATGACCGGCGCTAAGGAACGGGAATTCTTTCGAATCCGGAACCTATAGCAAGCCTAAGAAAATAAAATCATGCAATAAATAAATAAAAAGTACGATAGAATTAAAATTTTTTGAATCAATATATAAAATAAATACTCCAAATCTTTCATAAATGAATATATATTCGTACAGTGTTCAAATACAATTCTTAGAGTATTTAATATCAAAATAAAAATAATACTCTTCTGATACAATAACACTACTACTGCAGTTTCTAAAATACAATTCAGAGTTCAAAATATATATTTACATAAAATAGCTGGGACGGAAGAACACCGGCGAGGAACTCTATTACTAAGGTCTGACGATATAGGATCTCCTAAAAAAATAATTGAGGGGGGTCAGACCTCACTGAGTGAATTATTATACTATATATATATGCAATCTAAATCATATCCAATCATGCATTCATATATATATGTATATTCATGCATTTCACACATATGTCAACTCTACTTTTATAAATATACTAGAAGTAGAAAACATTTATTTTAATTCATGAAGGATCAATTAAAACCCTAATAGTCTCAACCTCAATTAACCATATCGTCACTCTAGCCATACAGGCTCACTTAATTCCAAATAGAACACTTATTCCAATTTTGACAGTAGACTAGCCCTGAGATACTAAGTCAACCGAGCTTCCGTAGTCTGACTGTCAGTGTGATTGGCCCTGAGACACTAAGTCAATCGAGCTCCAACAATCACACTATCTATCACCTCACATCTCAATCAAATCAATGGATCATTTATTCCATTATGGACAGTAGATTGGCCCCGAGACATTAAGTCAACCGAGCTCCAGCAATCTGACTGTCAGTGTGATTAGCCCCGAGACACTTGGTCAACCGAACTCCAACAATCACACTATCAATCATATCATCAATCTTAATCAAATCAATCAAATTAATATCAATCAATTATAATCACCACAATTAATTCTCACTCAACCATGATCTATCGCACCGGTACGTACATGGTTCTAGTGCTGCCAGTAGGTAGCACGTTCTATTGATATCCTTCATTTACATTAAATCATTCATAATAGTAAAATAAACCATATATATACCAGAAATATACCTAAAATAAACCAAGTATATTTCTAATATATATATGTCAAATAAACATGAAATATACTAAAGATAAACCATTGATATAATTTAAAACAATTTAAGTGTATTTCAATAATATAACATGCATTTGCTTAAAAAAATATATATCTAAATATACTAAAGATATATCCTAAGTACACAAATCATTTAATAAAACAATTAAGCATAATTATTTATTAAAAACATGAATATGTACTAAAACATGCATTTATTAAAGAATATACCAAAAATATACTACAAAACATTTTAAGTATAAATCAATAATATGACTGTAATATCCCATATTTTTAAATATTTTAATACTGCCTCGGGATATGCAGTGTTAATAATTTTTGTATATATTTATGATATTTCATGAGTTGCTATTTAATTAAAATTAATTTTTAATTGTTTTATATTATTTTAAGCACTTTACGTAAAATTTTCTCGGGACTTACATTTTCGGGGAAATTAACACGTAAATTATTTATTATTAATTATTTTAAATAGATTTCCATATTTGCATGAATTCATATGTATTTTTTTAAAGTACTAAATAACGTATATATGTGTATTTATTTATTTAACTAGGGTTTAATTAATTACCCTAATATTTTATTATTTATTAATTAGTTTTAATATTAATTAATTATTTTTAGTGTATAAATTATTTAATATATTAAATTATATGTGTGTGGTGTATATTTAATGTGTGTGAGTTTATATTATTTTAATATACAGTGTAAAAGTATATATATATACATACACATTTAATGTTAAACAAAAAAATAAAGTTTGAGTTATTTATGAAATTGCCATTGAAGCTTCTCCTTCTTCCCCGATTGTCCCTCACGCGAATCCGGCCACTGTCACATCGTTCTCTTGCCTTCGATGTGCCTCCCGGCGTGCCACCTCCTTCCTCCAGCTGTTCTACCACCAGCAGAGCCCATTTCCGACGTCGGGAAGCTCGTTTTGGCTGGAGAAGCCGAAACTTTTCTGACCGTAGTTCACGGCGTTTTCGGCCACCATTTTTGACACCACCAGTCTCTTTCTTCTCCTTGAGCTCTGGTGAGTGTGATTCCAAGCTTTGTTTCACTTAAAATGGTCTAGATTTGCTTAGGTTTTGATTTTGGTAATTCGACCATTTTAGGGTTCTTGATTTTTTCGAACTTTGAATTGATTGATTAATGAAAAATTCCTTCACAAATATTGTTCCCCTTAGCCTAATCTACATGTGTGAATTTTTGTAGAACTTTTGGAAATTATTTTGATTTTTTATATTTTTAAATATTTTATTATTATTTTCTAATTTTCGAAAATTAATTAAATAAATTATGAAATTATGTTTTATGATAATTATAGGTGTTAAAATGAATTATAGAAATTTATTTGTAATTTTTATGAATTTCTATGTATTTATTTTGAATTTAATTAGTTTATGTAATTTTTGAAAAATAGGGATAATTGTGTTTTTAATTGAAATTAATTAGTTAATTGAGTTTAATTATTGATATTATTGATAAATATGTTGAGAAAATTAATTTTTAGCAATTATATTATTTTTGGTGAATTTTTGGAGTAATTTTAGTATATTTATATATATATGGGCATTTTGGTAATTTTATCCTAAATTGACTAAAAATGTAATTAAATTGGTTTTAATAGTATTTTAAGGTATAAAAATGATTTCTATAAATTATTTAGTATTTTTAATTAATTAAAACTATTTTTCGTGAATTATTTTCAATTATATATATAGTATACGATTTTTCTAAATAAATGAGTTTTTATTGGTTTTTAATGTGTTTTAGGGTTAATTACGTAATTTTTATTTATAAAATGTATTTCTATGATATAAGGGTATTTTCAGTATTTCTATATTATTTTGTGAATTATGGACCCCGATCGGTAAACTATAGTTTGGAGTCCGACCGAGGGGTTGTGTATGTGTTTCTGTGTCTATTTTTTGAAGTATGTTTCTTTGCAGGGCCGGCTCTACTCTTTGAGTAGAGAGATGTCCATTTTACAAGGGAAGTTCTGTCAAATTTTCAGTAGAATTCTCGTAAAACGTGATGTCCGGTCAAACCCTAATTTTGATTCTGTGTTTAATATTCTAGATTGAGTTTCTAGGATTTTCTGTTAGGTTTATTCTGATGTCTGTTATTTATTATTGGTTTAGTTGCATCGAGACTGAGGCCTAGTGGACCAGGCCCATCGGATCCATCTCGAGGAGTGCACTAAGTGTGAGTTACTATTTTATATATATATGCTTAGGGTGCATGATTTAGAAATGTATGTTGTATTTTGATTAATTATGCATAAATAATTCAATTAGTATTTAAGTTTATTTTTAGTTTATTTTGATTTATCTTTAGTTTATTTTCGGTATATTTTAAATTATATGCATGTTTTGCTAATAAATTAGGTTTAAAATGTTTTTGAATATATTTCTAGTTTATTTTGTAATCTATCTCGATTTCTTTGATGTATATATACTCGAAATATATCTAGTTTATTTTTGGTATATTTCTGGTATATATATGGTTTATGTTGCTATTTTATTTAAATTCATGCATCATTTATTTTTATGAATGTATGCTTTATATTTCAATGAAGGATATCAATAGAACGTGCTACTTAGTGGGCAGCACTAGGACCGCATTCGTACTGGTACACTGATAGCATTTAGGCTATATTGCTAATCATTTGTGGATATTGATTGGATATGATTATTTGATGTGTGATATGATTTAGGAGTGTGATTGCTGGAGCTCGGTTGACCAAGTGTCTCAGGGCCAATCACACTGACAGTCAGACTGCTGGAGCTCAGTTGACTTAGTGTCTCGGGGCCAGTCTACTGTCCAAATGGAATAAGTGAATATATTGGAATAAGTGAGCCTGTATGGCTAGAGTGTTGTCTAACACTATTTGAGGTTGCGATTTTCTAGGGTTCTATTTGATCCTTCATAAACAGTGATTTTCAATAAATATATAAAATGATTTTATTGCATTTGTGTGTATTTGCTTGTATACATACATATTATATATACTTTTGACTGTGTGCATTGGCATTTAGTATGCATGTATATATATTATAGTAATTTACTCAGTGAGGTCTGACTCCCCTCCGTTGACTATTTTTCAGGAGAATCATCATCTTCAGACCTCAGTAGCAGGCCTGTACGTCGGATTTCTTCTACCCCGGCTTCTTTATGTAAACTGCTCACTTGAGTTTTATTTTTATAATCTAGACACTGCAGTAGTTGTATAAAGTCGTGAGATATGTACTTTAAATATTTGAACTGAAACTTTTATTAAAGGATTTATTTATATATGAGATGAGAATTTGATTTAATTTTGTTTGACGAAAATATTATTTTGATATTTATGATTTTATTTCTACTGTATAATATTTTACTTAATTTTGTTATTATTACTATTGCTACGGGTTCTGGATTTGAAAGAATTCCCGTTCCCTAGACCCGGTCATGACCCCTGTTTTAGGTCGTGACAAAGTTGGTATCAGAGCGGAGTTCTGTGTCAGGGCTTAGTTGTGTAAGTCGTGGCCCTAGCTTTCTAAGTTGTGTTTTCTGTTGAACTACTGCAGTGAATTAGGTTCAAGTATGTCTTAATAAGTATTCCTTGCTTGAGTTTTCTGCGTTATTCTTCCATTGTCTGTTTTGTTTGAATCGTTCTGTTATCTTTTCATAATGAGGAGGCGAGCACGAGTCGCTCCACCGGTCGTTGAGGCCGAGGATGATGAGTCTTTTCAGGATGAGGTTTTACCTCCTGAGTAGCCAGTTAGACATAGAGGTCGTGGTAGAGGTAGACCTCAAGGAGCGACAGGTCACCGTAGGCAGAGAGAGTTACAGGATGAGGAGCCTATTGAGCCTGAGTTTGATGTTCCTGTACCTTCAGTTGTTCAACCTGTTCAGCATGCCTATCAGCAGGGTATGTCTGACCCTGAGGCGGCTCTGTTCTATGCCAGAGTTGGTAGAATTGCATTTGATGGGACTTCTAATCCGTTAGACTTTCTGCATGCGATCGAGACTCGGACTCAGACTGCTCATACTGAGTATCAGCGGATCATGATCATCGAGTTGTCTGTTGAGGGACCAGCCTTAAACTGGTTTATTCAGATGATCCAGCCCTATATGATGACGATGACTTAGGCTCAGTTTCGAAAGAGATTTATGAGGAGATTCTGTCCAGAGCCTCTCCGTATGAGCTATCGTCTTCGACTGACCAGCATTTCTCGTGGTGATCGATCTGTAGAGGAGTACACTCGAGAGTTTCTCCGGTTAGGTAGATATGCAGAGGATCTGATGCGAGACCAGTACTTCGCAGTCACTATATATGTCACCGGATTAGGTTCAGCATTTGCTGGTATGCCTACAGCAGGCCTTACTCTGGAGTCTGTGATTGAGTTAGCCAAGGAGATTGAGCTGAGGCTAGTTAGGCAGGGAGCGATGCTTGATTACTACCAGCTGGGAGTTCAATCGAGTGGATTACAGACTACACCATATTCGAGTTTTCATATTGGGTCGAGTAGTCAACAACGAGGTCCGACTCAACAGAGTCAGAGGCAGCAGCAGTGAGTGCATTGAAGCAGTAGATATGGCCGTGGAGGTCAGCGCAGACCATTCAGATTTGGGTCAGGTGCTTCGAGCAGTAGCAGTGGTCGTAGTTTTGGATCAGCTGCCAGTGTTTGCCAGACCTACGGTAGAGTCCATCAGGGACCATGTTATCTGACACCACTGACATGCTTCAGATGCGGGCAGACAGGATATTTTACCAGATCGTGTCCTTTCTCCGGGTATCAGCAGTCGCAGATTCCACGATTTCCACAACAGTCGATGGTTAGTGCTGCACCCGTGCCATTTCAGTTACCTCCAGCCCAGCATTAGAGTTCCACTCAGTTTGTTCCACAACAGAGTCATGGTAGAGGTGCTAGAGGAGGTGCCAGAGGTGTTAGCCAAGCTTCTACCAGTCAGCAGGGAGGTCAAGGACAGGTCAAAGTCTTCCACCTTACTCAGCAGGATGCTCAGGCATCTAATGCAGTCGTGGCAGGTATTATTTCTGTTTGTTACCTGGATGCATGGGTTTTGTTTGATCCGGGTGCCACGCATTCGTTTATTTCTCCTGTTTTTGCTTCCAAGTCTTGTTGGCAAGCTTCGAGGATGGCTTTTCCTTTGTCTGTTGCCACTCCTCTGAGCGATTCCTTTGACACCGATATTGTTCTTTCTGGTTGTCCAGTTTTCGTGGGAGATAGAGAATTACCCGCTGATTTGATCTTGTTAGATGTGTTGGAGTTTGATGTTATTCTGGGAATGGACTGGTTATCTCAGCATTATGTCATGGTAGATTACAGGAATAAAGAGGTGACTTTTAGAATTCCTGATGAAGAAGATTTTAAGTTTGTGGGTGATAGGAGTTCCGCACCTCAGAATCTTATTTCTGCTATTATGGCTAGGAAGTTGTTGAGGAAAGGATGTTAGGGATATTTGGCATTAGTCAGGGATACTTCAGTAGAGAAGTTATCACTCATAGATGTTCCTGTTGCTTGTGAGTTTCCTGATGTTTTTTCTAAGGAGTTGTCAGGTTTACCACCTCACAGAGAGATTGAGTTCTGTATAGATATGGTTCCAGGTACTACTCCTATATCTATGCCACCCTATAGAATAGCTCCTGCAGAATTGAAAGAGTTGAAGGAGCAGTTGCAAGAGTTATTGGATAAGGGTTTTATCAGACCCAGTGTTCCTTCTTGGGGTGCACCATTCCTATTTATGAAGAAGAAGGATGGTACCCTGAGACTGTGCATTGACTACAGAGAGCTGAATAAGGTGACAGTGAAGAACAAGTATCCTCTCCCAAGGATAGATGACTTGTTTGATCAGCTACATGGTGCACAGTTCTTTTCTAAGATTGATTTGAGGTCTGGTTATTATCAGTTGCGGATTAGCGAAGTCGATATTTCTAAAACGGCATTCCGCATTCGATATGGCCATTATGAGTTTCTGGTGATGTCTTTTGGTTTGACTAATGCACCAGCAGCTTTTATGGACCTGATGAACAGGGTATTCAGACCATATGTGGATCAGTTTGTGATAGTCTTCATCGATGATATACTAGTTTATTCAAGGAGTATGGAGGAGTATAATATTTATGATTTTATTTCCGCTGCAAAATATGTTACTTAATTGTGTTATTATGACTATTGCATGTGTTATTTTATTTTAGGCTTGCTATGGGTTCCGGATTCGAAAGAATTCCCGTTCCCTAGCGCCCGTCATGGCCCCTGTTTTGGGTCGTGACAATGGCATGCGTTTATTTAGGAATATACCTAAAATATACTGAAAATATATCTAAAGTATACTAATCATTCAATAAAATAATTATGAATAAATATACATTTAAAACATGTATATATACTAAAATGTACTAAACATAAACCTAATTATTTAACATGTATACATATAAAAAAAATATAAACCCTAGATATATCAAAAATATTATAATTTAAATCACTTTTAAAAATATATAATAAAAATGAAAAATCCTAAGTGATGCATCCTATATGCAATGCATATATATACACTATAATAACTCATTGGTGTGCGCTATTCGGGACATACTCGATGGGCCTAGTTCATTAGGCCTCGGTCTTAACGCAACTAGGAAAAATAAAATAATAATAATCGTCAGAATAAACTTCTAACTCTATACTTCTAGGATTACTATAGACAAATTCAATAAGGAATTTAGAATTAGACTCGGACCGGTTGTCACATTTTACGAGAAATCTATCAAAATTTTGGTAAAGTCTCCTCTGTAAAACATATATCTCCATACAAAAGTAGAGTCGATCCTGCACAGAAAACACACTTTGAATACAAAATTCTCCCAATTCCTCGGTCGAGATCCCAAACTATAACTTTCCCCAATCGAGTTCCACAATTTACCACAAGATACAATAAAATATACATGAATTCAAAAAATACCAAAAATGCCCTTTACGTATCAGAATATGGCAATTTAAACATTAAAAACATAAAAAATAATTATTTTACCCGTAATTACTTAAAAAAACTTAATAATAATATAATATAAGTAAAAATCGATATTTCTCGAAAAATACACCAATATTAATAAAAATTCATTTTATAAATCCAAATTACTTAATTAATCCATAAACATACTAAAAGTTACTAAAAACCCATTTATTTACAAAAAAAATAATATATTATATATAATTTGAAAATAATTTTCAAAAAAATAGTATTAATTAGCTAAAAATAGTAAATAATTTATAAAAAATGATTTTTATACTTCAAATAATTATTAAAATCAATTAAATTTAATATTTAACCAAAATTACTACCAAATTACCAAAATGCCCCTAATATACAAAAATACACATAAAATACTAATAATTTTCAAAAATTCAATAAAAATTATGTAATTACTCAAAATTTATTTCCTCAAAATATTATTCACTAAAATCAACAAATACACCTAATTAACCAATAATTTCTATACAAATACATATTTAATCTATTAATTCCAAAATACACATAAATTACATAAAATTCCATAAAAATAATATAAATTCCTAAAAATTATTTTATCATCAAATAACATTTCAATATAAACTAAAACAAACAATTAAACTTTAAATTCAACCAAAATACTCATTTAACTTTATAATATAATGTTATATAATATAACAAAACTTTATATTATAATATAATATAACTTTATATTTGACATTTCTCCACCACACAAATATCTTATACACATATATATAACACATACACAAGTAATATACATAACATAAATTAATAATAATATAAATCAAATAACATTAAATAATAATGATAATTCTAACAAAATAAATAATGAAATTTTTATAAAACAATAATAGAATTAATAATATTAAAATAACAATGTACTAAACTAAATATTGCTAAATAATACTATCCGAACATATAAATATACACAATAAAATTTAAATGTCCAAATTAATAAGTTCAAAATAAAAATATTTACGTAGAAAATTTAATTAAATATAAAATAATAATAATAAATCATAAAATAGTAAAATAATTAAATATAACTTTTAAACTTTATTAACACTGCATATCTCATTATTTAATAAAATAATTTAAAAACCAAGGTTATCATAATTATTTTATTGTTTAGTTACGTCGAAACCGAGGCCTAGTGGATCAAGCCCATCTTGAGGAGCGCACAACTGTGAATTGTTATTTTATATATGCGTGTATTTAGGTTGCATGTTTTAGAAATATATGTTTTAATTGTATGATTTATGCATAAATGACTTAATAAATGCTTAAGTATATTCTAGGTATATTTTCAGTATATTTTTGGTATATTATAAAATAAATGCATGTTTTTCTTTTTAATTAAATCTAGATTACTTTGAAATATATTATTGGTTTAATTTAATATATTTTATGATTTATTTGAATTGATTTTACGTATATGTACTTCAAATATACTTAGTTTATATTAAGTATATTTATAGTATATATATGGTTTATATTGTTATTTATAATGATATCATGCATCATTATTTTATGAATGAAACGAGTTACTTTTAATGAAGGATATCAGTAGAACGTGCTTACTAGTGGGCAGCACTAGGACCGAGTACGTATCGGTACGACGATAGATTGTAAGTTAAATTACTAACCTATTTGTGGATCATGACTTGATTGATTTGATTGTTGTGTGAAGTGAATGAGAGTGTGATTGCTGGAGCTCGGTTGACCTAGTGTCTCGGGGCCAATCACACTGACAGTCAGATTGTGGGAGTTTGGTCAACTTAGTATCTCGGGGCCAGTCTACTGTCAATAAGGATTAAGTGAATTTATTTGGAAATAAGTGAGCCTGTATGGCTAGAGTGATGTCTATTGTTATTTGAGGTTACGATCATTTAGGATTCTATTTGATCCTTCTTAAACTAATATTTTTTAGTCTTATAAATAAAGTGATTTTTAGCATCTGTGTGTATATGTTTGTATATATATTTATTATATACATATGATTGATTGCATTTGACATTTAGTAATGTGTGTATATATATTATAACAATTCACTCAGTGAGATCTGACTCCCCTCCGTTGATGCTTTTACAGGAGAGTCATCTTCTTCAGACTTCAGCAGTAGACCTATCCACCGAATTTCTTCCGCTCCGGCCCTATTATGTAAATCACTTACTTGAGTTTTATTTTGTACTCTATACGCTACAGTAGTAGTTGTACTTGATTTTATCGAGAGTTATAGTTGATTTTATGCATGTATAATATTTTAATTCAGAGTGTTTCTCTGAAGAATTATATTAAGAGATTTTATTTATGATATATGACGTGTTATCATTTTATTAAACGAAGTTAAGGAAATTATTTTTTTTATTTGAGATTTAATTTTCGCTATATAAATATTTTATTTATTTTATTGTATTGCATATTTTTCTTTTAAGGCTTGCTACGGGTTTCGGATTCAAAAGAATTCTCGTTCCTTAACGCCGATTATGGCTCCCTATTTTGAATCGTGACAATAGTTCACAGGTTATACAAAAAATAATAAAAATTAATCATATAAAATTTAAGAGTGAAACTATACATTCAACTTATAAAAAATAGAGTATAAACTCTTATGCCCTGCCTCCTCTACAAACCGCTTAAACTTTATAAATTGAAAAAAAAAATCTTAAATCCTACTTACTTTAGAAAAGGGCTATTTTCATTCCGATCATGTCTCAAAATTCTGTCTTTTGTAACAAAATTCTTATAAATGATTCTTATTCAATAATTCTATTTCAATTTAAATGACTTTTATATCATTCTTTTTCTAATTTTATATATAATTTGACGAAATTAATCATTATAATTAATATTTTCAATATGAATTTTTATTGATAATATCATATTCATTTTAAATTATTACATTTTATGAAAATTAATACTCCCTTAATTTCTAAAGAATTGTCACTTTTTCAAATAAAAAAAATCCAATTATTTGTCACTTTTATTTATAAAATTCTATAAATCTTTTCAATATTTAATCTCATTCAGTTACTTTTTCCTAAAATTAAGTCTATTAAATATTTTTTTAATCCAAATGAAATACTAAAAAAAAAACAATTAGTTTGAAATGGACGAAGTCTATTAATGCAATAGAAGTACTAAATTATTTTATTAGTTAAAATTAACATTTTAGTGTCATTGAAGAAATAGTAAAATGGTAACTTTTTTTTTGTCAAAATAAAATATTTCATTAATTAAATAGGAATATACAAAGAAAAGAGCAAAATTTTACATGTACTAATCCTAACAATACCACTAATCTTGTTTTTAGAAAACACATCATAAAGAAAAAGAATAAGATAACAACGGAAAAAAACTAAAAATAATATAAAAAATTAAAAACAGCCATAAAAACACTGGTACAATGGTATCACATATTGAGAATTTGATTTTTGGCCAATAAGGGAGAAATTTGAAATGATAAACCAGAATAAAAATTTAACATTCTCCACATAAGAAAAATGGATGTGAGAAAACCCATTTTTGTAAACCATAAAAAAAACTTTAAATATTAGGTAAATCAAATCAAGGTTCTTCACAAATATCAAGAAGTCATCTTCTTTTACTTTTTCATTAAAACCACAAAAACCACACATTTCTTATGTACAGAGAAGATTCTTATAAAGAAAGCAAAATTTTCATAAAAAGATATCAAAAGAGGAATAAAATCCTATTTAAAGATAATCTATAATAAATTATAGATAAATAATAGAAAAAATATATATAAAACAAAGAGAGGACCGATTTCCGGCTAAAATTTGGTCCATGTAAAGAGGAAAGCAAATGAGATGTACTAAGGTAGAGATAATTCTAAAGATGACAAGAAGTGGTCGATTCACATTAATATTTTTAAGTGATAACTTATCTTTAAAGATATCATAATATGCATAATTTAAATTTTACTGTCATCAATTTAAAAAAGGATAATCGTCTTATATTGTGTGATTCATTAATATTTATAATCTTTCTATTAAAAAAAATTCAACATTTTAGCTATTTTAGTATAATACCATAACAAAGTATAATAAATAATCAAATATCTAATCCATGACATTACAATGATTTATTTGTTGTTGTTTATATTTATTTTAAGAACATTTTATCAATTTAAAATTATATTCAAATGCAAATGCAAATTTAAATTTAAATGGAGAGTGATAGATTCTGCAGTGTTCAGGCCTTCGGATTGATCAACTTGAATTATTAATTGCTAGTAGTACTGTTTTTGAAGGGGGAAAAAAATCAAACATAGTTAACAATAATTTAAAAATAATAAACACAAAATTCATATAAGGCCCCCACACGAGAGAATCGCACTAACGGCCAACGTCAAGTAACATAAGCCAGGTTGGCGGCGGTGTCACAATCCCCTAGATTCCATGAACTTGTTGTACGATCTACACCGTCGGTTTAGGAAGTGGCAGTCATCAGCCGTTGGATTGAAAACCCGTCAACCACGTCACTACATTAAATTAATTTAAAATAAGGGAAAATTACATTTTTTTCAGCGTGGGTCACGAGGTCGTTGGCTCATTATAACTCGCTTTTACTGATTTGTCTTTCAATCACCCACTTTCCATATTTGATCAGACGGCTTGGAGTTAAGGTTGCCGTGTCAAACTCGTTGATGAGTAGAATTATAGTGGGGGTGGGGTCCGCTCGACATAGTCTTACCTTTTACCCCTCCTTCTTACAATGTCAAGTTGTATAGCTAGATTAATAAGCTTTTTTTTTTTTCAATTTTGCAATTCTAATTAATTTTTTTAATTTTTGTGAGCAAAATTTATTTTTTAATTTTTTATAAATTAAAAAATTATATAATTTTAATATTAATAGAATACACAATTCATTTAATTGATAATAACAAAAATTAAATTTTATACTTCAATATACCTTTTAAAATAAGTTATATTTACCTATTCTCTCACTCACTAATTTTTTAAATTTTTAATTATCTTTTAAAGTGGAAAATTTATTATAATTTGATATAACTTTTTCATGATATATAAATAAATAATAATTTACTATTTCACTTTTGATAAATTAATATCTTTAATAATTTTATAAGTCAGCCATGGTAGTTGTATAATACAACCGTTTAAAGATATATAATAATGAGGCATGTGTAATAATGACAAAATTTGTATTAAAATTACTATAGTAACCTTGATATAATAAATTTTATATTGTAATAATTAAAAAATAAAAGTTATATTCATAGAGGAAAAATAATAATGAATTTCATTTATAAAAATATAATTTGTTCATAAAAAATATTATAAAGATATAATGAACAACATATTATAAAAAACTATTTGATTGACTTATATTCCAAATATATCTAATGATATTTACATCTTTTTATATATTATTGAACATTTATATAAGTTTTATTTATACGTAAAGCATGTGATGAAATATTAATGTATAAAAATATTTAATTATAAAAAATTTAGTTATTGTAAATTTTAAAATTTTCTTTTGTTTTCAACTCTAACCAAAAAAAATTATCTTTTAATTTTGATAATGAATAATAAATTTGTAACTTAAATATTTGGTAAAATTAATTTCAATTCTATATTATTCTTTTATTTTTGGAATTAAAAACTTATATTTTATTAAATTTTGTATTATTAATCTAAATATTTTAAATTTAATTAGTAAATTTTCGAAGAAGCTATTTGATATAGTTGTTGGAGGGAAGTTTCCAACAATTATAAAATAGTATTTGGTTAATATTTTTAAATGGTAGTTGATAGCTATTAAGACACTTATAAACTCCCTTTTATATTAGCTTCAATTTGAACCTTTTCATAAATAACTCCTATTAATTTAAATATTATTACTTAAGTATTCCTATTTATTTAAATATAATTACTTAATTGTCTATATCTATTGAAATTAAATTAAAAACTAGATTTTATATGTTAGTTTGTTCCTTTCCTACCTATTTAGTTAATTTTAATTTATTTCATATTTTTTTAATTAATTTTTTTAACAATTTTTTAAAGATGTACAAATTTATTATATGCATTCTTTTACATATATATATATATATATAATGTATTTAAAAAAATTAATACAATTATATTATATTATTTGTTAATTATGTTATTATACAATTTTATTATATTTAATATTTAAAATTATAAATTATAAATCTAAAATATTTTTTGAAATTAACATGTATATTTGAATACAATTGAACATATAAATAATTAAATAATAATAAATATAAAATTTGAAAATTTAAACAAGTTAATTAATATCTTCGATGGCCATTAAACAACTTAATTAACATATGTAAATAATTTTATCAAACACTTAATATTAATTAGCTAACAGTTATTAGCAATAATTTAGCTAAACAGGTTCTAAATCATTTTAAGCTTATTTATTTTATTTATTACTGTTGTAAAATATATATCCACAATTATAATTATTCTAAATACACTAAATAGATTGAATGTTTAACAATAATCATATATAAAATAAAAATAATTATCATGTATATATATTTTTTAAGTATACTATTAATTCGAGTTGAATTGGTCTATTGAGTTTCTAATCTTCACCAATAACGAACTGAATAAAAGAATACAATATTTATTTTTTAAAATCAAATCAATTTTATTTGAACGGGATATTTTCGCAAGCAGGAGAAATGCAATAATTATGTCAATCCCGCTATCGGGTGGTTTATTATCCAGACACGAAGATTATTGATATCAAGGTTTATATATAACTACAATATATATATATATATATATATATATATATACTGTGTAGGAAACAACATATAATTTAAGGTTTTATACTTCTGAAATTCAAATTTGGTCCCTTTTAATTCAAGTATTTCTGTTTAGACCATCTAGTATAAACCTCGTACACTAAATTAAATCATAGTTTAATATATATATATATTGAACTATGATTTTTTTTTTTAATGTTGTTAAAAAATATATAATTTTTAATTAAGATCCGTTTATTTAGGAAAAAAAAAAGTCAGAATCAGAATCAGAATATAAATAAATGATTTTAATTCATAGTGTTTGATTGGATAAAATTAATATGAGAATAAAAATGTGATTCCACTGTCAATTTCTATCATATTATTAAAAAATAACTTTTGATTTATTTGAAAATAAAGTCTAATTAATTATAAATTAATTAAATATTTAATATTAACATTTATATTTTAAAATTTATAAATAAAACATATAAATTAATAAAAAGATGCACTAAATAAAAAATATTTATAAAAAATTATAATAATATTTTTATGAATAAATATTTTTAAAAAATTTTACAATACATTATTATAATATTAATTTTTAATGTATAAAAATAATTATAATATTTATTTTTTCTATATAAAAATAATTACAAAAATATTTTTTATAAAAAAATTTTAGTTGATAAATAATATTCAATTTTAATTTCCATTACTATTCCCTATATAGCTAAACACTTATTTTAAATTTTCATTTTCTATTTCATTTCATGTCACGACCCAAACTGAGGGCTATGACCTGCACTAAGGAACGAAAATTCTTTCAAATCCGAAACTTATAGCAAACCTTAAAATAATAAAAACATACAATAAATAAAATAAAATAAATATACCATAATTAAAATTTCATTTTAATATGGTAAAATAAAACTTCTTCATATCATGAAATGAATTAATACAATATTCAGATTAAACATCTGAATTAAAATCTCATATAGCAAAATAAAATAAAACTCACTGCTGATACATATTATAACTACTGCAGTTTTCTATAGTACAATAATAACTAATTAAATAGATAATTTACATAATAGGGTCGAGGTGGAAAAAATTCGATAGATAGACCTACTGCTAAGGTCTAAAGAAGAAGACTCTCTTGTAAAAATATTAACTGAGGGGAGTCAGACCTCACTGAGTGAATTGTTATAATATATATACACGCATTACTATATGTCAAATACAAACAATCATATGTATATAATAAATATATACAGGTATGCATACACAAATGCTGAAAATCACTTTATTTCATAATACTGAAAAATATAAGTTTTGAATAATCAAATGGAACCCTAAATGATCACAACCTCAATTAGCAATAGAAATCACTCTAGCCATACTAGCTCACTTAATTCCAAATAAATTCTCTTAATCCATCTAGACAGTAGACTAGCCTCGAAACACTAAGTCGACCGAGCTCCAACAGTCTGACTGTCAGTGTGATTGACCTCGAGACACTTGGTCAACCGAGCTCTAGCAATCACACTATCAATCACATCACATCTCAATCAAATCAATCATGTCATATTTCCTTAAATAAGTTAGTAATTCAATCCTACAATCTGTCGCATCGATACGTACTCGGTCCTAGTGTTGCCCACTAGAAAGCACGTTTTATCGATATCCTTCATTTAAAATAAAATATATATTCAAGTAAACAAATAATGCATAAAATCATTCATAATAATCAAATAAACTATATATATACCAGAATATACCTAAAATAAACTAAGTATATTTCAAGTAAATATATGTAAAATAAATTCAAATAAGTAATGAAATATACTCAAAATAAACCAATAATATACTTAAAAATAATTTAAATATAAATCAAAAGTAAAATATACATTTATTTCAAAATATACCAACAATATACTAAAAATATACCTAAAATATACTTTAAGCATTTAATAAAACAATTATGCAAAATTATACATTTAAAACATCCGCTAGGTCTCGGGCTTGGCATAACTAAACTAATCAATTACATATGAAGATTAGAATGAATATAACTTAGACTTATAGAGACTCGATCTAGAATTATTAAATACAGATAGACACAAAATTGACCCGAAGTCACATTTTATGAGAATTCTACCGAAAATTCGGCAGAACCTCCTTAGTAAAACGAACATCTCTCTACTAAAAAGTAAAGTCAGTCCTGCAAGAAAAATACACTTCGAATATAGAAATCCACACAACCCTCGATTAGGAACTCGAACTTCAAAATTCCCCAACCGATGTCCATAATTCACCAAAATTCAAATAATATAATAAAATATATTAAAAATCAATAATTACTATAAATACCCTCAAAAAATCAAAATATAGTATATTTAACATTAAAATACCAAAAATAATTATTTTCCCAATAATTACTTAAAAACCCTAAATAATAATATAATATTATTAACATCAAATTTTCTCGATAATTCAATATAATTTAATAAAAACTAACTTTACTAATCCAAATAGCTTAATTAGTAGAAATACATTTTAAAAATTACTAAAAATCCATTTTATTACATAAATAGTATATAATATATTATTTGAAAATAATTTTCAAAAATTAGTATTAATTAGTTAAAATTAGTAAATGATTTGTAAAAGTCATTTTTATACCTCAAATAATATTAAAACCAATTAAACATAATATTTAACTAAAATTATCACCAAATTACACAATTAACCCTAATATTCAAAAATTACTCATAATACACTAATATTACTAAAAAATTCACAAAAACTATATAAATACACAAAAATTATTTTCTCAACATATATCTCATTATTATCAACAAAAACATATAATTAACCAATAATTTCTACAAAAATATATTTTTAACCTAATTTTTCAAAATTGACATAAACTAAAAATAATTATAAAAATTACATAAAAATCACAAAAATTATAAACTCAACTCTAAAATTAATAATAATTAATAATAACACCAAAAATCACAATTTCATAATTTATATAATTAATTTACAAAAATTAATAAAATATTAAAAAATTCACAAAAATCAAAATAAATTCAAAAAATAGCACAAAAATTCATGGAAGTAGATTGAGTTAATATAATCAACATTTGTAAAGGAACTTTTCATCAATCAACCATTAACACCCCAAAAAAAATTTGAAACCCTAAAGAATCATAAACTAAAAATCAAGAAAAACTCACAAATAGCCAAATTAGAGCTCCAAAGGAGCATAGAGTATTCTTGGCCAGAGCTGGGGGAGTCAAATGACACCGGAATCAAGAGCTAAGGTGGTTGGACAAAGGAGAAACGACGATGAGTTCAATCTACTGTTGCTATCGTTTTTTTACTACTCCGGCGACGACGGGAAGGCTAGAGAAGAAGGCGGTGACTGGCCGGAGGAGGGGGAGGCACACCAATGATAGGGGTATAAGTTGCAGCGGGAGGAGGAGAGGGTTGACAGTGATTTTGCAATTTTTGTTTCTTGATAATGAGAGTATATGTATAAATATATGTATATATTATACTTTATAGTATAATTATATAATACATCTATATATATAACCAATCTCCACCACACATATATTTTAATATATATACACACACATTATAATAAAACACATTATAATAAACCCTACTATATATATATATATATATATAGTAATACAAATAATGTAATCTATTAAAATAATAATATTAAAATAACAATGCACTAAATATAATATTATTAAAATAATATCATTCAATATAGTAAATTTAAATAGCATAAATTAATTGTCCAAATAATAAGTTTCGATATATATACATTTACGTAGAAATTTTATTTAAACATAAAATAATAATAATTATTCCTAAAATAATAAAATAAGAATAAGATTGTCACGACCCAAAACAGGGGCCATGACCGGTGCTAGGGAACGAGAATTCTTTCGAATCCGGAACCCGTAGCAAGCCTACAAAAAAATAAAACATGCAATAGTAATAATAACAATATATAATGCAGCGGAAATAAAAATCATAAATATCATAATAGTATTTTCACCAACTGGATTTAAATCAAATACTCATCTCATATATATATAAAATCTTTTAATACAAATCCAGTTCAAATATAATACAACATCTCTTTAAATATTTAATGACTACTGCAGTGTCTAGATAAAATAAACCCAAGACTCAGATAAGCAGTTTACACAAAGAAGCCGGGGCGAAAGAAATCAGGTGTACAGGCCTGCTACTGAGGTCTGAAGATGATGACTCTCCTGAAAAATAGTCAACGGAGGGGAGTCAGACCTCACTGAGTGAATTACTATAATATATATACATGCACACTAAATGATAATGCATACAATCAACAGTATATATCTAATATGTATGTATACAGGCAAATACACACAGATGCAATAAAATCATTTTATATATTTCATTGAAAATCATCGTTTATGAAGGATCAAATAGAACCCTAAAAAATCGCAACCTCAAACAATGTTAGACAACACTCTAGCCATACAGACTCATTTATTCCAAATATATCCACTTAATCCATTTAGACAATAGACTGACCCCGAGACATTAAGTCAACCGAGCTCCAGCAGTATGACTGCTAGTGTGATTGGCCCCGAGACACTTAGTCAACCGAGCTCCAGCAATCACACCTCCAAACCATATCTCACACATCAAATAATCATATCTAGTCAATATCCACAAATAGGTTAGTAATATAGCCTAAATGCTATAAGCGCACCGGTACGTACTCGGTCCTAGTGTTGCCCACTAGGTAGCACGTTCTATTGATATCCTTCATTAATAAATATAAAACATTCATTCACAAATAAATAATGCATGAATTTGAAATAAATAGTAACATAAACCATATATATACTGGAAATATACCAAAAGTAAACCAGGTATATTTCGAGTATATATACGTCAAATAAATTCAATCAAATTATAAATTAAGCTAGAAATATATTTAAAAACATTTTAAATATAATTTATTAACAAAACATGTATATAATTCAAAATATACAGGAAATAAACCAAAATAAACTAAAAATAAACTTAGGTAATAATTGAATTATTCATGCATAGATAATCAAAATAAAACATATTTTTCTAAATCATGCACCCTAAACATATATATATAATATAGTAACTCACACTTAGTGCGCTCCTCGAGCTGGGTCCGACGGGCCTGGTCCACTAGCCCTCGGTCTCGGCGCAACTAAACAAATAATAAATAACAGACATCAGAATAAACCTAACAGAAAATCCTAGAACTCGATCTAGAATATTAAACACAGAAACAGAATTAGGGTTCGACCGGACATCACGTTTTACGAGAATTATACCGAAAATCCGACAGAATCTCTCCTGTAAAACGGACATCTCTCTACTCAAAGAGTAGAGCTAACCCTGCAAAGAAACACACTTCGAAAAATAGGCACAACAACTCATCCATAATCCCTCGGTCGGACTCCAAACTACAATCTACCGACCGGGGTTCACAATCACAGAATAATTTTAGAAATACCAAAAATACCCTTATATCACAGAAATACATTTAATAAATAGAATTTACATAATTAACCTTAAAACACAGTAAAAACCAGTAAAAACTCATTTTATTAGTAAAATCGTATATTATATATATAATTAAAAATAATTCACGAAAATTAGTTTTAATTAGTTAAAAATACCAAATAATTTGTAGAAATCATTTTTATACCTTAAATAACTATTAAAACCAATTAAATTACATTTTTAGCAAATTTTGTGCAAAATTACCAAAATACCTCTATATATGTAAATATACTAAAATTCATTCAAAAATTCACCAAAAATAGTATAATTATCCAAAATTAATTTTCTCAACATATTTATCAATAATATCAATAATTAAACTCAATTTAACAATTAATTTCAATTAAAAACACAATTAACCTAATTTTCCAAAATTACATAAACCTAAATAAATTCAAAAAAAATACATAAAAATTCATAAAAATTCCAAATAAATTCCTATAATTCATTTCAACACCTATAATTATCATAAAACACAATTTCATAATTTATTTAATTAATTTTCGAAAATTAGAAAATAATAATAAAATATTCAAAAATACCCAAAAATCCAAATAATCTCCAAAAATTCTACAAAAATTCATACATGAAGATTAAGCTACTAGGATCAACATTTGTTAAGGGACTTTTCATGAATCAAACAATTTGAAGTTCAAAAAAATCAAAAACCCTAAAATGGCCGAATTCAAAAATTCAAAACCTAAGCAAATCAAGACCATTTCAGCTCAAACCAAAGCTAGAATCACACTCACCGGAGCTCAAGGAGAAGAAAGAGACCGGCGGTGTCGAAAATGGTGGCCGGAATCGCGAGGTGTGAAGAAATGCAACTTTTGGCCAAAAATGGAGGAAAAAAAGCTAGCCGGCGCCGGGGAAGGAGGCTAGGGGCGGCGGAGCAGCTGGCTGGGGAGGGCAGAGCTGCTGGTGGCACACCGACGGTAGGTGGTCGGGATTTGCAGCGGGAGGTGTAGAAGGGACGGGGTCGGGAAGAAGAAGGAAGAAGAAGAAAAGAAAAAGAAAAAGAAAAAAAAAGAAAAAGAAAAAGAAAAAGAAAAAATAATTTTAATAAAATATTTGGAAAAAATCACACACCAAACATTATTTTAATAATTTAAAATTTAATGATAAATAAAATAATTAAATAACAATAAAATTAATACATAAATAATAAAATATTAGGGTAATATTAATTAAACCCTAATTAGATAAATAATTACACACATATACGGTGTTTAATATTTTAAAATATGTATGAATTAATGTATGTCCGTAAATATATTTAAAACAATTAATAGTAAATTATTTACGTGAAAATTTTTCCGAAAATGTAAGTCCCGAAAAAATTTTACGTAAAGTACTTAAATAAAAATAAACAATTAAAAATTCAATTTTAATTAAATAAAAGCGCATAAAGTATCAATATCATATTTAAAAATTATTAACACTGCATATCTCGATACAGTATAAAAATATTTAAAAATACGGGATATTACAAAGATAATCAAATTTAACTTTAAATTTTATTAACACTGTATATCTCATTTTAAAATAAAATAATTTAAAAATCTAATTCGTTACATTTCAATTTTAATTGCGGAGCTTCAACAAAACATCTCGTTAATTTAATTCAATTGATTTTGTCTAAATAATTGTGCAACCCTAGTGCGCTCTATGGGCTGGGATGCTTTATGATTCTTGTGGTGCTTTATTTTGGTAAAAAGCACATAACATTCCGAAACTACCCCGTCGTTATGCGTTGAATGTCTCGCCGTGAGGGGCGGTGCGAGGCTCGAACAACGAAGCAAGCTGGTTCCCTTTTCCACATTAGCTAGCAGTCAGATATACGTACCCACGTAAACCCTTAGGGGCAAAACAGACCACTAAATTTTAATTCAATTAAACTTCAATATATTTGTAATTTTTAAATTTCATATTTTTCATTAGTTACTTTATTTTTTATTTTTACTTTATATATATTTTATTATTATTACTGTAGAATGAAAATATATTAAATTATGTAAAAATTATTATTAATAAAATAAATTTTACTTTATAAAAAATAAAATAATAGTAGACTACACTTTTTTATTAATTTATTATTTTAACTTATAAACTAATTATTTAAATATTTTAATTACTTTTTACTGAACTATTTAAAATATTTAAATAAATTAATAAATATTTAAATTTTATTTAAAATTAATGAATTTTATAAATTAAAAAGTTATAAATTTAAATATTACAAATATAATATGTGTAATCCTCACCTATAATTCTAATGGTAAAAAATATAAATATTTATATATAAAATGTAAATTTCAAATTTTTACTCTCTTATTTTTTTTATTGTGTTAAAAAATTAAACAATTTCAATTAACTAAAAATAATATATTAATTGTAAAATTACTTTTAAAATCACCATTATAAAAAAAAAAATAAGGCATTATATAGCATATTGTACATCAGATAAACAAGAACTAGGTGTAAAATTAATTAATAAATAACCATTTGTTATAAAAGGGACTGTCCACGTCTGTCTCGTCAAAGGTTGTGTGTATTTGTGTACTTAACATTAGTTTATTGTTATTATGTTTTTTTTAAGGGACCCCTAAATGTTTCTTGAAACTACCCTACATAGCCACGAGCCTATGTTTCTCATTTTATCCCTACCTCCCATTAGGGTATCTCCAACTAGTGTAACATTTACATTAAAACATAATTTTTACAGTAATTTTTTTTCAATTTATTACACTATTTTTTATATTAAAAAAAATATTTTTTAAATATTTTTTTAATTTCAAATAATAATATTTAAATATTTACTACATTACATCTCTATTTAATAGTTTGAGAGTTCGTTTAATGTTTAATATAATGTAGTTTAATGCTTAAATAAAAATGTTATTTACAATGAATATTTTTTTTAATATGTATTATATAAATTTAATGTATAATTTTTTATAATATATTATATTATTTGTTATATATATATATATATATATATATATATTATAAGAAAAATAATTTAAATAAAATAAATATTTTGAACTAAATTGTTAAAAAAATATTATTTCTATATAATGAAAAAATTGGACTAAATTGAATATTCTTAAAAGTTAATAATATAATTTTAAAAAAAAAAACCTACAATGCATGGTCATAAACATACTATACGTAAAAATGTGTTTAACATGTTCATTAAACTAAAAAAACGTCCAGTCCAATTATGCGTATGGGTTGGAATCAAAAAAATCTATTTCTTCACTTAAAATAGTGCGTTGGAGTGTGCAAAATTTAGAAATTAGTAAGGCATTGCACAAAATACAGATAATATTTATTTTTAAATAAATAATTTTAATGAATTGTAAATTAATCAAATAATTTATAAAAATATGAATTTAAAAAATTATAATAATAATTTTTTGGTTGCTTTTTATTTATAAAAATAATAATTACATAAAGGATTTAATAGTTTATTAATTTATTTAAGTTGAATTTTTAAATTTAAAAAATTTAAAATGAATATATATATATATATATATATATATATATATATATATATTTGTTAGTATAATTGCTAAATATAATTCATTATAAGTAGTTACATATAATAATTAGATATGCAGTTCATAAAAAAAAATAATAATAAATAATAATGATCGGAAAAAATATATAAATGAAAAAAATTATATTATATTAATATAATTTCAAAATTGAATGAGAGTAATAAGAAAGTCATCATAAAAACATTGATTGATTGTGCTTTAAATCTACTCAAGATGCTATAACTCGTGTAAAACAGTGATATAATTCGTGTAGAATCAGATACAAATCCATTTATAGGAAGGTTTCTAATTTTTTATGGGTATAATTAGACCATTCAAGATTAAAAAAAAAAAAAAAGAGAGAGAAAGAGAGAATTAAAAGAAAAATAAAAAGAAAATAGTTTATTACGAATTATTAGGTTTGTAATGGGCTCTATGTATATAATAATATTTCATATTAGTAATTGAGTAATTTGAGAGACAAAGAATTTTGAATATCATCAGATTGGTACTTTGGGATATATATATAACATCGTTTTAGTAGGAGTAGAACAAAATTTCAAATGTAATTAATTTTTTTATATTTTATTTAAAAAATTATAAATTTTAAAAATTTACATATAATTTTTTAAAAATATTGAAATATAAGAAATTTTAGGGATTCAACATTTAATATGAGGTTAAGAAATAAATGTAATTATATATATATACCTCAAATGTAATTTGATTTATAAAAAGGTTAACATAATTTTTAATTTTTAAAATTCTCTTCAACTGTTTTTTCCACCAAAACTTCTCTTAGTTAATTAACATTATTAAGTGAAAAAAATATAAATAAAAAAACATTTTAAACAAAAATTTGTTGGATTGATATATATTAAAAAAAAATGGTCACAATTGAAAATTTCCGAGAATTTACAAATGTCAAAAACTTAATGTATTTTTAATTTTATATTTTAATAAATATTTTAAAATAAAAATTTATAAAATAAAATAATTTCTATCATGCTAACTGAGGTATAAATTTTATAAATTATAAATTTAGTTGCAAAATTAGAAATAAGTATTTAAAATAATATTATTTAATGTTAACAACAAGTAATATAAAGTATTTATACCCTTATTTGCTTCAATTATATCAAGAATTTCATTTTATTTCTAAATAAATTAGAAATTTATTTAAACCAAACATATTTTATTAATAAAAATTGATTTAATTTCAAATAATTTTACAAAATTAGAAAGTTAGAATTAAAAATAAATTTTACAAAATTTTCATTTAAACCAAACACATTTACTTGAATTTTTAAATAAATTTCACAAAATTTTATAAAATTCATTTCAATCAAATAAATCTATATAGTATTCAATGCAATTTCATTTAAGAAAACTATTTATTTTTAAATAAATTCCAAATAATATTTAATTGAAATTTTTTTATTGATATAGTGTACTTGGTTTAATTAAATTTTATATGAAATTCATTTTTTTGATACAAATTTAGATTTTAAATAATATATCTGATTAAAATTTCCTTTTAAATTAATATCCCGTTATAAGAATATTTTAGAAAATATAAAGAAGAAGAAGTAGTATAGTCTTATAAACAATATAAATTTATAATAGAAAGTTTATTGTTAATTCTTTTATTACAATTTAATTTAATTATAAGTAATTTTATAAATTTAAAATTGAAATTATAATATATTACTTTCAATCAAAAAAAATAAATTAATAAAAATGAAAAGATATGATACAGGGGCGGTAAAAAAGAAGAAGGGGCATTTTGATAATTTTAAGTGATCCACACTATTCTTCTTTTTTTTCTCTTCTCTGTCGTGTAAAGGCTTATATTTTCATATGTTTTTCTGGAGTCCATTCATTCGTTTATTATTAATATCATCATGGTCGTCATCATCTTCTTCTTCTGAGTTCCTCATTTCTTTCTTAGACCTTTAAAATCAAATACTTCAAAAACCCTAAAATAATCGCCGATAATTTCTCTGTTTTCTCAGCTATGGAGTTTCATGCTTTAACAACGGTCAAAGTTCCTCCTCCTCAACAGTCCCTCCACCACCACTACCACCACCACCACCACCACCAACTCTTCTTCATGTGCGTAACTCTATTCATTTTCGGTTTCTTTTTTTCTTACTTTGATGCTATTTTTTTGAAACATATTTGAGTATTTTTCGGCTTTTTGTTGCTTGCTTCTCTGCTTCTGTTTTTTTTATTATTTTTTTAAAAAGCTACTAGATGATTTATTTTTCCAGCTGCTTTACAGTTGAAGGACTTCATTAGATAATAGATTTTGTTATTATTGAAGATTTTTGTCAGCAAATATTTTTTATTAATTTTATATTATGATCATTTGCAGACTTCGTTAGCATTTGCATGACTTAATTAGTTGAATTGAATTCTTGCAAAATCATGTCACTTGTCGAGTTCTAGCAATCTCAATCCGAGAGTTGATTAAATAAAAATCCAATTGAGTTGATTTGGAAACATTAAGATAAGATAAATCTTTCCAAGTTTGTTGGTATTAAAGATTTCTTATAGTTTCATCTCATTTTGGTGCTTTGTTTTTCAGGGGACTGTTTCACCAGGTCAAAGCTTTTCTTGTTATTCTGGTTCTATCATGTACCTTTTTTTGCCTCGCCACATGCGGAACATGTTTGAACAGTAGGATGCAGAAGGCTGCGTATCATGGATGTGGGTCCTATGGAGATGATAGTGCTCTGGATTTCCAAGATATTGTTGCTGCTGGTGCTAGCTCAGGCTATGATGGAAGTCCATCTAATCGCATAAGTATTAAGAATATTTGCACCAGTTCTCATTCGTTTTGCTTTCTTTCAACATTACCTTGTGTTTCATATAAAGAGCACAAGCACAAAGCGGATTCTGCAGAAGTTTCCAGGAGCGAACCTCGTAGTCTGTCATCTGTAGGATTGACTCAGGGGAGCAAGGGTGCTAGTAACAGAAGCTGGCTGTCAGATTCTGGTATGTTTGAGTTATTGAATGGGCAGACTGTTTCTTGTTCTTTGAACTCCATGAAAGGCATCGATGAGTTATCATCCAAGCACACGGGTAGAGCTGATCTAAATGATCTTTCTTCATGTAAGGGTCCTCTAAGGATTAAGAAGAGCAAAAGTTTTGGGCCGAACGTGAACTCTGAGTTGACAAAGTCTAGTTCCTTTAAAGTTTCTTCATCATCTCATGTAGAAATTAGCCCTCCAGTTCTTGACTGGGGACATAAACATTTGTATTTTCCCTCAGTAGCTTTTTTAACAGTAGTTAATACGTGTAATGACAGCATTTTACATGTCTATGAACCATTTAGTACCAATATACAGTTCTATCCTTGCAATTTTAGCGAGTTTTTGTTAGGACCTGGTGAAGTAGCTTCAGTGTGTTTTGTGTTTTTACCAAGATGGTTGGGCTTGTCTTCAGCTCATTTGATCTTGCAGACAAGCTTTGGTGGTTTTTTGGTCCAGGTTAAAGGGTATGCCGTTGAGTCTCCATACAAAATAAGTCCTGTTTTGAACAAGGATGCTTCTTCTAGTGGGAAGGTAATTAAGAATTTATCTCTGTTTAATCCCTTCAATGAAAACCTATATGTAAGGGAAATAAGTGCTTGGATATCTGTTTCTCAAGGGAATATTTCCCATCACACTGAAGCAATCTGCAGTCTAGAGAACTTTCAAGATTCTGATGGGCTGAGCCTCCTGGATTTTGAGGATTGGTTGGTTGTCAAGAGTGGCCAAGTTGATTTTCCATTGATGGCTATGAGGCCCCATGAAAATTGGGAGATTGGTCCTCTTGGTAGTGCATCTGTCATTGAGATAGACTTCTCATTTGAATCTGAAGCACAATTAGTTGGTGCTTTTTGTCTGCAGTTGCTGAGGTCTTCTCAGGATAAGCCTGATACCATTTTGGTTCCTCTTGAAATTGATCTGGATGGCAAAGATGCATATAATGGTATTGCAGGTTCCGTTTCAGTTTCGCTTGATGCTTTGGTACCTTGTCATTCTAGCACAGCTTTTGTTGCTATCTCTTTGAGAAATGGGGCTCCTCATGTGTTAAAAGTTGTCAACATTAGTGAAGTTGCAGCAACAAAAGTTTTCATGATGAAGTACATTCAAGGTTTGCTGCTTTTCCCGGGAACTGGTACACAAGTTGCTATGGTTACATGTACTCAGCTGATCAATGAATTACATGAGACCCCACCTGAATTGTCCTATGTAAATGATAACTGCAGATTAGTTGTATTGACAAATGACTCGAGTAGACCTGAAATTGAAATTCCTTGCCAGAACATTATCCGTATTTGTTTGAGACATCAAAAGGGTTCATCTGTCGGACTTGATCCTCAATCTGAAAATGCTGAATCTGGCATTAGGACAAGATCATTGGACAGTAGTGCACAGCTGCGATCAGAGATCATGGTATGCTCGTTCTTGTCCTTTTTTCTAATCTGTGACCTTCCTGATACTTATATCACATGATTCGTTGCATCCTTTTGCTTGAAATTATCTAGTCTGATCACTAGCCTGGGATTCTTTAAATTAGTCAAAAACTGGAAGTCAACCTGGAAAATTGTAGAACCTCCTTGAGGTTTGAATAATTTATACACCTTAGACATCCCATCTCTGACAACTCAATGCTTAAAGACTTCAAATTAAGATCCATACTTTTGTTTTCTATTGGCTAAAAATGGTTCAAGAATAGGTTCAAAACAATATTGTTTTAAAATGCCATGCAGGATTTTATAAGAAAAGCGTTAATTGTTATGAAACCAAAGAATCCTGAAGTATTGAAATTCAAGGAGGAAGGAACAAAGTGTTGAATTTAGGATAACCCCCCCGCTGGTTTAACCAGCCATAGAGCAAGGGTTGGGGGTCAAGCGTGCGTGTATACACGTGTTTGTTTGAGGAACAAATTGACTTGTAATTTAACAAGGTGCCACATGGTTTCCATATGTATGCCCATAATGTAGGCATGGCTTGAAGATGTTTGCTCTATTATGTGCATCAATGCACGATGTGGACTTCCTATATGTCACTACCTGTACAGAATTTTATGATAATGCTTGTAGGCTATGCTTATTATTATGTAATATGTTGACTCTTGTAATTTTCACTAATTGTTCCAAATAGTCTTGGCTTCTAATTAATCCTTAAGATCACAAAATGCTCCATAAAACTGGTATTCAGTACTCTGCAAGAGAAACTGTAAAATAAAAATTGGTGCATGGAGCATATGTATCTATTAAGCATCCCTGCAAGAGGGTTATCTGCTACAAAAATTCATTTTTGTACAAAAATGACGAAAATAATGCAATTCATGACTGAAAATGGAGCAATTGAATCGCTTATATTGTTTCAGCTTGAAAATACATATGCTATGTATCTTAATTTCTGTTTGATTACCTAAAAATCATGTGTGCAAAAATGGGCTGTCATGTATGATTTGAACTTAGCTGACCAACTTTTTGAAAAAAATTGGGGGATAATAGTGCTAGCTTTGAACATTTGGGGATGTAATTGATAATGAGGTTTTGCACCAACTTGTATTTGCACTTTATTTTAAGTGGAGCAAATTGGCAAGTTAGCAAATGCACTGGTATTTAAGGATGTCCATGTTGAAGTTGCAGAAGAGAGTAGGCATAGGATGATGTGGGGCTACATGAGTGAAAGTTTACTGTATCTAGGCCTTTATGTAAATATGGCCCTAAACTGAGTGGGACTGGAAAAGGGTGCACTTGCACATACTTCTGAGTTGCTGGTGGTTGCCTATATTTGTGTATTCTCAGAGACATGCAGGGGTGGTGGATAGTCCTTCAATAATGTAATGCAGTTCTACAAAGAACTGCAACCAGGGGATTTTGATTATTGTTATTAATGTGTTATCAATTAATCTTTTCTTCTTCTTTCCTTGTTCATTAATATTTCATAATTTATGTTCGTAATATCTGATAATGGTATAAATTTATATTGAAGGCCTCAGAGACTGCAGAAGGAGATGAACTTGTACTGGAGAACTGGAAATCTCAAGGCATCACAGACCGCATGTCTGTTCTGGATGATAATGAATTGCTCTTCCCAGTGGTTCAGATTGGAACTCAACACTCTAAGTGGATCACTGTGAGGAATCCTAGCAAACAGCCAGTTATAATGCAGCTCATTCTTAACTCAGGAGAAATTGTTGATGAATGCAGGGGCACAGATGGTCTTATACAGCCCCTTTCTGTAGGTTCTTTGGTCCATAATGAGTTCACTACGAGTAGGTATGGGTTCTCAATGGCAGAGGGTGCCCAAACAGAGGCCTGTGTTCATCCTTACGGTAAAGCATCTTTTGGGCCCATTTTTTTTCATCCTTCAAATCGATGTGGGTGGACAAGTTCTGCACTGATAAGGAACAATCTTTCTGGTGTGGAGTGGTTATCTTTGAGGGGATTTGGAGGATCACTTTCTCTTGTTCTCCTTGAGGGGTCTGAGCCTGTTCAGAGCATTGAGTTTAATCTAAACTTGCCATTTCCGCTGAATATCTCTACTCCAGACCTGTTATCTCGTACAGAGGAGACTACTTATGCTTGTTCTCAGCCATTATCTAAAGAGCTGTATGCTAAAAACATGGGAGACTTGCCTCTTGTGGTAAAGCGGATTGAAGTTTCTGGAAAGGAATGTGGGTTGGATGGTTTTATGGTTCATACCTGCAATGGTTTCTCACTTGAACCAGGTGAGTCAACAAAGCTTCTGATATCATACCGATCTGATTTTTATGCAACAATGTTACAAAGAGATCTTGAACTGGCCTTGGCTAATGGAATTCTTGTGATACCCATGAAGGCAAATCTGCCTCTATACATGTTCAATCTTTGCAAGAAATCGGTATTCTGGATTCGGTTGAAGAAATTCTCTGCAGTGGTTGTTATTTCTGCTTCCTTGATCTTTCTAATATTTTGTTGCATATTTCCACAAGTGATCAATTTTGGCTCTCAGGATTACTTGTATAAGAGTCAGAAAAGCTCTATGACCACAGTGAGAAGTCCAGGAAAATCTTCTCGCCTGCATCATAACCAGAAGAACGGTAAGTCCTCTATATCCACAGAAATAGATGGCTTATTAAGATCAGTCACAGAAGGAAAAATTTCTAAGAATGAATCCGGTTTTCTTCAAAAAAAATATCATGATAGTCAATTTGGAGATCTAGACAGGGGATCAATTGTTCAGAATGGGATTCCAACTCCAGAAAATCAGAAACAGGTTCCCTCCTTGTTGTCAAAATCTACAGTGGTTGAGAATTCTATTACACTTGAAGCTTCCCAACCTTGTAACCTTACTGTAAAGATTGGAAAAGAGAAAGGAAGAAGGCGAAAGAAGAGAAAAGGTGTTTCTGCAGGTTTAACAGGACTTTTTGAAGTCTCAAGTAGTCAAAGTGGGAACTCTACACCTTCATCTCCATTGTCTCCTGTTATATCTCTTACTCCTAATCGTACTTGTTCACCATCTTGTGATGTCCCTATTGAGGCTAGAAACGTATTCACACAAGTGGCTGACCAGCAATGTGAGAGGGTTCAAGCGGCCAAACCTATTTCCAAATCAAAGGCAACTAAACTGGAGTCCAAGCATTCTTTGAAACATTGTAATAGCAATTGCTTCTCTGCTAGTCCAGAGCAATCTTCATTGCCAAGAAAAATTTTGCTTCCTTCTGCCACTTTTCCTTCTGTTGGTAGGGCTGTCTCTAGTGTGTCGTACTCAACTCCTTCACCAGCTTCAACATCTACAATTGCTCCTCATGCACGAGCTCCAGGTTCCAAACTTTATAGTCAGGGAAAGGTAGAAGAAGAGGTAGGGGTAAAAGAAAAGGTAGGTGATGAGTTTACATATGATATCTGGGGTGACCATCTTTCTGGAATCCATTTAGAACGTTCGGATGCTACAACCGTGAAAACTATAGGTACAGAAAACAATTCTAATAGCTTCTTTGTAAGGGGTCCACAAGCCCTTGTGACAAAAATGCAGCCTAAATCAGTAAGTTGTTGCATTCAAGGAGGAGGTTAATGATAATTTACCAAATAATTTTAAATATCTTGCTGGCTCAATATATTTCTTCAAAAATTTTTTTCTTTTTTCAGTTTTTCAAAAGTTTTCCTCATGCATTAGTGATTCAAAGTTATTTTGTGCAAAGCTGCATGCATGTATACATTTCTTAAACTATTGCTTCCAAATATTTTGAGCTGCAAATTTTTGTTTTAGCATTGACGTAAATATTGGTTTGGTTTTGGGATAATTACTATGTGTCCTCTTCATTTTGGCTTATTATATTACTTCATCCTTAACATTTGAAAAAATACTAATTCATCCATAATATTTGCAAAATCTTATACTTTTTCATCCTTAAAGAAGGATTAACGAGTGTTAACTGTTGTAGATTTCAGAGATGAATAAATATTTTTTCAAATGTCAAAATGAAGTAGTGTAATAGGCCAAAATACAAGAGACATACAGTAATTATCTCTTTGGTTTTTAATATTCAGTGCATAATTAGAAGTAAAGGTGTCACTATTGTCCTGCTTGGTGCTCTTATTGGGTGAGTGTTCTAATCGTGACAGTAGTTTCTTTTTATAAATGGATGAAGGAGAAAAAGCGAGTAAGCTATGCATGGCTTGACCTTTTTTTTTTTTTAATGAACTGGATATTTTGCCTTAAACTCTAAGGTCAACCGGCATTAGAGTAGAAAATATTATCCAAAATTATTGATCTGGATAACTACCCTTTTGCTATTAACTTTTGTGCTACAAAGTCTGCCTCATAGCTGCTAAAACTACTAAAATGACTCTCTCTTCATTGTTGGGATTTCATTTTTCTGTTGTGTATTATGTTTAGTTTCATATGTAACAGTGTGATGCATATACTGGTTTGAACGATTGGTTTTCCATAGCGCGAGAAGACTTCTATTTTTTAGTTTCTTGTAAGGTAGAATGGTTGTTGGTTCACTTTTAATTAGTGCAAGTTATTTTGTTCAAAATTTTGTGCCGTAATTAAGCATATAAGCAGGAGTCAAAGTCGAATCCCAAGCTATTCGGGATCGATTTGGAAAAAATTTGAAATCAACTCTATTATTGTCGAGTTGAGCTTGAGCTCGAGCTTTTCGAGTAGGCTATTGAATCGAGTTTGAGCTTTTAAATATGTGACACGAGAAGCTCATGAGTTTAATTGAGTTTGCGTATGTTTATTATTTGTGCTTTTATTTTAATATAATAATAAATATATCTTATCGAATTGAATTGAGTTCGAGTTTGAAAATTTTAAAATATATATTTTTAAAAATTTATTTTATTAATCGAATCGAGTTGAGTATATGAATTATTTATTCAAGATGAGTTCAAGCTTACAAAAAGTCTATCGTGCTCTAAGTTTGAAATTCGTGTTGAATTTAAACTTAATAATATGTTGACTCAGTTCGATTACACAGTTACATATAAGCATATACTTACGTTACAATTTCATTTGTAAAGGAAGTGAAAAGTTTAGTTACCATTTTCTTTTTTCAACTTTACACTTATTTTAGCAAATTATGCCAACTCTTTATTTGGTATAAATAAATTTTATAAAATTTTAAGAAAATTATTTGTAAATTTATGCGAGTATATTTGATTTAAATAAAATTTTGTAGAATTTATTTTCAATATCATTTTTTTAATTTTTTAGAAATGCTTGTCACTCAATCAATTTTAAAAAGCTTATTAGGATATATATATATATATATATATATATATATATATATATATATATATATATATATATATATATATATTTTAAACTAAACACATTCCATTAATAAGAATTCATTTGTAAATATTTGAGGTTTATATGAAATAAAATTTTTAGTGGAATTAGACCAAATAAAAGTAAGTGTTTTTTGTTTGTTTTTTTTTTCTTTCACTTTTTAGCATCCAGCCAAATTAATTTTAAATTCACTGAAACTGTTTGAGTTTACTCCGGATGTTGCAAGGTTTTAGAACTTATTATTTTCTTTAGAAAATATCAATCGTTACTGAAGGTTATGGTTAAAAATTCTTTTTATTTGAGTATTGAAATAAAATTTGATACCTATTTAATAAGTGAGTATTGTGAATTTAATTCGATTGTGCTCTAAATAAAATGAAAAATTAAAGATGTAATAATTTATTAACAAAATTATAATTTATAATATAATTTACTAAATTTGCTAAAAAATTCATATAGTTTGATGAAAAAAATTATCATTCAGGAATTGATGTGCATAATGCTTGTGGGTTGTAGTTGACTACAGACTATATTAAGTTGCTTGAGATGATTGATTATTGTTTACCAAAGATAAGATTGTATACAATTATCTAGAGTTAGTTCAGGTGGTACACTCGAATAAAAATAGAAAATGATGTGCGCATGCATTACGCCAACACTATTATTATACTGTCTACTGTCACTGCATGTGTGCACTATAATTGCAAAAGACTCGACCTCCCAAAAACCAAAGAATGGTGAACAAGAATTCTGCCATAAAGATTGTTAGAAACTCGTAACTTTCAGACATGGGTAGTGGGCAAGCTTTAAGCTTGCAGAAATGTGGCATGCCATCACTCCAAGTTAACATAAACACACACACACAGAGCAGTACCATATTATATATAGATATGAGACGGATTTTAGGTCCATAGAAACGTTGATGTTGACTACAGAATGCGCATGTTCTCCAAGAGGGAATACAAAACAACAGCTATGAACTTGCATATGATCATATCATTAAGGAGCTGGCATTACTTCTATGGAGAAACTAGATAGAGACATTACCACCATTGCATAACAATAGAATCCTATCTTCCAATCATCATCACTTGCTTATTTAGGCCTTTCGTCTTGTGCCTTTATTTCTTTCTAATTTTAGCTCCCAAGTAATGATAAATAATGAAAGTTCTATGGAGAAGTTAACATATGCAATACATGGCTGCATACACTCTTTTGTCCAACGGCATATTTGTCGGACACAGTCTATTCTGGACAAGATTTGATTTACTTGTTTTATTTTGTTGATCGGTACCTGTAATTTATTAATACTGTATTTTCTTTAGTAAATCCGTCTTTATATGTATCAATTTCAGTTGTTAATAGAAAGTTCGAACTCCCTCCATATTCTAACACTAATACGCTAATCATTATATATATATATATTTAAATAACTAGTAGGGATGGTTAATTACCAACAGTATAAAAATTGAGAAAGGGTGTTTTTTTCAATAAGATATTCAAACATTTTGTCACTTAAATTACTTGTGGAGGACCACTAACCATTACATTTAAAGTTAACAGAAAATTCTCTTTTTATATCATTTTATTATATTTAATTATTAGTAACCTTTTGTAACAAAAAGCATTCTTTTAATGCCATGTCTACTTCTATTTTTTCAAGTTCATCAAGTCTGATTTGTGATTTTTATTTCATCAATCTCAACAAATTTTTTAAAATTTCATTAGAGTTCAACTTTAGTCTGTGTTAATTAATCATCTGTAAAAATGTGAGATGCTACAATGCATAGTTTTAAGGGCCACAGGGAAAACACCTTGTACTCACTTGGTATGTAATTGCAACCAACAAAACTGGATAAAATGGAAGAAAATTAACCGATTGGAGATTAACTTTTTTTTTTTCCCCCTTTTGGTTTGGTTTTGGGAGGATGTGGATCCGTTAGAAGTGGTCCATTAACCTGTTCTGCACATTGATGGACCACAAATATACAGCAAATAGACTGTGACACAACATCCTTTCCACGGGCTGTTTCTCTTGGAAACTTTTCATATCCTAGAAGAAGTTATATGAGACAGGGAAGGGTTAAATTATAGAGCCAAGCTGTTACTAAATATATATACTTCATGTAATGACTTATTATTTTCGATTCTGATCATAGTAAATAGTGGTGAATCTGGTGACATGGTAATCAAAGGTGGAGTTCTTGATTCATTGTATTTTTCCTTTCTTGTCAAAATCCTTATCTGTTATCTTATCATGCACCTTTTGCTTTTCATAGGATGTCTTCTTATCACATCAAAAGAAAAAGAATAGCACATATTAATGCACTAAGATTTGAGTAGATTTTAATCTGGCATGCATAAAACAAATGGTAAAATATCTCTTACGGATAAAAATTGAGAAAGGGTTTGATTTCTCAATTCCCTTACTATCTCATTTCCACCTATAAAACTTAATCATTTAGTTTAGTTGTTAAAAAGAAAATAGCTTTTATGATAATTTTTCTAGTGCTTTTTATAGTCATGAATTAATAGAAAAAATTGCTGCTAAATTACTCATTCATTGATTTATATATAGACTGAATTTTAGTTAACAAGAAAAAATATATATTTTTTATTAAATAAACTAAAAATTTTCGTATTTTTCCATCATAATCAATTAATTAAAAAGAAAATGCAAAAATAAATAATAAAGAGGTGACAAATTTAAAATTTCATAAATAAAATTTAAATTTTAAATTTTATAGATGAAAAAAATAGATATTGAGATAGGTTTATTCTCATGAAATTCATCCAACTACAAAATAATCAGAATTTGAACAAAATATCAGAACCATCAAATGAACAAACATCATGCATGTTTGTGCATTAGCCACAGAGATATGGATGAAAATTATAAGGAAATTATATATATATTGATTGAGGTCATGTGACATTATGTGCCAAGTGTAGGACAAAGGGAAAGCACAAAAATGACTCAACGGTATTGCCAGCAAAGGCTTAGCAATTGACTACCCAACCCAGCTAACCAACAACTCACAATAACAGCAAACAATAGCAAAAATAACAAAGAAAACCCACTAATTGACACAAAATAGAAACCAATTTTCCCTTGTGTTGGTCCAACTTTATGGAGCTTATCTCCAACGGTGCACTGCATATGATATGTTCAAACAGTACACAACTTGGTTAAGAATCTTGTTACATATCAATCTAATTCATTATTGTTTTTTAAATGGTGAATTATGTTAGTCAATTATCATATGAATCATAATTTATGACATCTTACAATTTGTTGTCGTTAACTAATTTTTTCTCTCATGTTTACTTCTTTTATATATACTTTTTACACTTTATTGTCTCTGATGTTTCGATAATTATAAAAAAATGAAATTTTTTTTAGTTTAAATCATTGGTATTCAAAAATTTATTAATTTTTAACTAATCTAATTCAATCCGATAGTAATATAAGAGGAGTAAAAAATTTTTGACAACTAATTAATTTCTTATGACTATATATATTATAGTTTAAATTCTAAATATCATTTAAATAAAAATATTTCCATTAGATTATTCCAATGATTATTGGTAGATGTAAATTTTATATTATGTTGTTTTGGTGGTAATGTTACAAGTACTCATTTCTTTATGTTATGATCAAGAATTAGGATGAATGTTTTAAAACAATTTTTATAGAATTAACAAATGAAAAAACCACTTGCTTTAAAGAAAAAAAAAATAACAAAACGAATTATTTTATTTTAAAAAATTAAATAATAAGGAAGAGAATTAATATTCCATATCAATATCTTATTTTAATAAGAGTTATATTTCCGTAAAGAGAATGATTACTTGAATAAAAAGAAAGTTTAATAAAAAAGTTTATTTTAATTAGAAAGATTACTCTATAAAGAAAGTCTCTTTCTCTTCTAAATAAGACAATTCTACAAGGTTAAGGAATCATATTCCTAAAAGATTTGAGCAACACCTTTTCCTATAAATACATCTCATGAAATCTCATGTTATTCATTCTCATCATACAATATCACCAAGACATCATTCCATCACTCCATCATCACCATGACATAATTTCATCACTCTATCATCACATCATCCAAGCAATCACTCTTGATTCTCTATTCTATTATGCCTATTCGCTTTATTATATTTTTTCCTCATACCATTATTAACTTAAGCTTTATAGTGTTTATAAGGGAAATCTCGCCCCTTTACCTTTTCTCCTCGTCAATGCAAGTTCCACAAGCAAGAGATTCAATTCAGAGTTATCAAGTGGCGATGTCTGTGGGAAAAATCACATTCAATTCTGAATTATTGTTGCTTGCTAGGAATTTAGCTCGACCTCTCAAAGACGCAACCAAATCACAATTTCTTTAAGCATAATCATAAAGAAATCCAATTCAGCCATCAGTGACAAATTTAGATTAAAATAGTGCAAAGATCATCAGGGCAATACTTTCTTATTTGCTTTGCACAGGAGATTGATCCATTCTTACAATGCACATCCTCGAAAGTTGATCATATTATTTATAATACGATCTTGGCTTTAAACTTTACCTCTGGGGGTTAGTAGCTTATCATCGATTGACGGAGGCACACATGATTTGAGATAGTTGAAGCAGAGACTTAAAGTGCCCAAGCGGTCTACGAAGTTATGCAGCTTCAAGCTTTTAATTACTCGAGCAATAGATTGGTATATAAAGAATTGCTTAAAAATTGTTGGTAGAATGAGCTTTGAACTATAAGCAATAACTTCATTGTATCTTCGATTAAGTGCAGAACGCAAAGGCATGACATTCAAGATCTATCCATCTACGATCATGATATTGATGAGCTTTAAGATCCCTTGCATTAGTAGATAAGTTTCCATATTCATATTTGTCTTATTCAAATACTTAATTAAATAGTCTTGTGATTCTATACCTTACAAACTCATTGTACCCTCAACGGGATCATGCCTTAAAAAAAATTTATTATAAAATTATATGGTTAAATGATGAAGTCATGAGGTATGAAAGGTTCAACAATGTTACAATGGCATTTTTACCGACTAACTTGCTATAAGATTAGCCTCCTATGATGATGAGTTAGCATGGAAAAGGAGCCAAGATTGACCTCTGCTCAAAATGCAAGAAGATTGGCCATTGGAAGAAGCAAGCTCGCTACCAGTCCAGATGTCCAACTCCATTCAGATTTACAAATGCTAAAAATAAGATATAATTCAAATCAAGAACTCAGAAGATAAAAGTTTTAGCAATGGTCAAACTCGAATGGCCATTTCACATCACCACAGCTTCATCAAAATAGGGGATAAAAAGACAAAAAAAAGGGGATGCATATGAGTTTTAAAGAAAGTTTTGATGTTGATGCAATAATTCCTAAGGTTAGAATTCAGAGTAAATATTAAGACAACTGGACAACCAAAATGAATCACCAAGCATCTGAGCATTGAGACTTGGAAGTAGTTCGATACTCGGATCAGAAATAGTGATGAAAAGAAGCTAGACATTTATATATTTTCCTCTAAATTCACAAAGCTGGACCACATGACCTCATACCGAGATTGAAGAATGCGAGTATTTGACAAATGGTTCTCAAAACTGAAACTGAGTATCAAGTGAACATCAAACATCAAAGACTGAACACTGAGATTTTAAGCATCGAGAATTAAGCATAGAGATTCTGAGCACTAAGCATCGAGCTTTCGAGTACCGAGCTTCCGAGCACTGACAGTCAGATATTTGAGTTGACCGAGCACCAAAGCACCACCGAAGTTGGGGAATAATAAAAAATGCAGGTTTGAAATCATTTTCTTCATTACTGAGCCTTGAAATTCCATACGTCAAAACTTCAAACAAGCATCAGATACTAACCGTTTGCTTTGTGAGCATCCATCAAGCTCTGAGTGATGAAGTTTCAAAGCATGAGACCATCGAGCATCCGAGTCTGAGCATCAAAAAATCTGAGTCTGAGGATCAAAGAACGTAAATAAGTTTTTGCTGAAATCAAAATCTTTGATATCCGAGCATCAACCGAGCATTGAGCTTAAGACATTGGGCATCCAACAAGCACCCTTCATAAGCACTCAGACTCTGAGCATCGAACAACGAAATTCCAAGACAATCGATCACCCTAGCTTATTATTCTCTAGCTTATGGGAGTTTTAGAGCACACTATTTTGGAGTTGCAACCTCACTATTAGATTTTTCAGTTAAAAAATATCTAGACATGAAAGCATTGTAAGAAAGATAAACACTGAGAGTTTGTGCCCACTAAAGTACACATTGAATAAGCCCTGAGCTCCAAGCATTGAGCTTCGAATTACAAAGTCATCCGAGCATTGAAGAATTAAAAAACCTGAATCTAGTTCCTAGTCTTGACTTTATTTGGAAAAAAGCGCCAAACATCAAAACTTTGGATATTTAAGCATCGACCTCAAACTAACATCCATTACCAAACATCGACTTCATAGGCATTCAGACTCCTAACAATAAGCAACAAATCCTAGTTAACCTTCAAAAGATAAATTTTTCTTTTAAATCATTTGATTATTTATTTTCATATAACATCTACGATGAAAGCACATTTACACCTCTATTTGAAGATGCATGCTCATGAAAATGATTATATTGTCATATATGATATTATTTATTTTACTCGAACAATCATGACTTATTACATGGACATATTTATATATTTATATATGCACACTTATAAAATAAAGATGCACCCTATTATAGCTCTATGCATAGAAATTTGAAAAACATGTGCCAATCATATTAGTATATATTCATCATCTGACCATTAATTTTTAGGGAGATCAAACAATCCCAAGATCATCGTTCTTCTAATTATTTATTATTATAGTTAAATAACACAAGTATAACTACTACTTTGAGCATCTCCATGACAATACTCAGAATTATCGACGATAAAAAATAATGGCCTTTGGGAACTTGATCCAGTTGTTAATCTCGGAGTAGTATATTTTCATGAATCTGAATATACACAAAATGTCAATGAATTGGATACACAGTAACTTAGTCAGCATCTTCAAAGACAAGGTCATTCAAGCAACAATTAAAGTAAACAACGAACATAAATATTCGTGAATTCAAAGGCGGGACAAGAGTATATCAAGAGATAAGTTTCTCTAGTTTCTCTTGATATTATTTAATTTATTTATTTTAGCATCTTATTTATTCGTATATAAATATTTATAACTTGTCACACAAGTATTCTTACACATCTACACATAGATGCTCATCCATGAATACATTATTATCATTTATGCAAAATATACATCAATTACATTTGATATATTTATTACATGAGGACTGATAATTAAATGGACATCAATTAAATGATCCCAAAACTATTATTCTTTTATTTATCACTATAGATAAGGAAAATGTATTTACTGAAGACATTACTTTAAGCACCAATCGGTCCAAGCGGTCAGATATTTTGATCACCTCACTCGGCACCAACATGCAGAAATTATCAAATGACATCCGACATACTATCGAGCAATCATCATTATGGCAGCCGAAAAATCTCCTCTTTTGATACACGAACAGACGTGATGGTTATACGATTCAAATTTCAAAAAAGGCATCAAAACGACATAACGGTTATCAACCCCGTGCACATCACTGCCAGCTGTCCCTCCACACTGAGCATCTAAAGCTCCAGCATCAATGTCTAGAAATTAAAAACTGGCACCCTCAAGTCGTTTCGATAGTACTAAGGTTCAGCACTCAGGCTATGCTTTTAATGTACCGAGACTATACGATACTTGGGCCACAATTCTAATGCACCAAGAATAAGTCCAGTGACTGAAGCTGACACCCTCGGGTTGCTTCTATAGTACTGAGGTTCCGAGCATGTAAGCCTCGCGTCTTTGCACCGAGCATCTAAGCCTCGTGTCTTTGCATCGAGCATTTAAGCCTTGAGCATCTAAGACCAGTGACTGAAGCTGACACCCCTAGATTGCTTCTATAGTACTGGGGTTTGACATTCAAGCCACGCTTTTAATGCACCGAGCATCAAAACTCCAACAACGGCTGGTTCCGCCATGTTTTCCCCATATTAGCGAGTTAATCCTTTACACCAGGCATTTTTATTGCAGGTTTTGTGCACTCAAGTCTAGCTGGCACTTCAATGATGTTTTTATATGATGATTTCAAGATTCGGTACCGAACTTCATCTTTTAATGTGACTGAGGCTAACCACCTCAGCTCACCCTTCCATATCAAATGCAGTAATTCAAGCAATCTCTCTCTTGACGGAAGAATGACGTTTCCATCATCTTACAGACCTTGATATATCGGACATAAATATCGAAACAAACTTTCAGGGGGACTCTTGATATCCCATATCAGTATCCTATTATAATAAAGGTTACATTCCCTCAAAGAGGATGATTACTTGAATAAGAAGAAAGCTTAATAAGGAAGTCTATTTCGATTAGGAAGATTACTCTACAAAAAAAGTTTCTTTCTCTCCTAAATAAAACAATCCTATAAGGCTAAGGAATCATATTTCTAAGAGGTTTGAGCAATACTTTCTCCTATAAATACATCTCATGTCATTCATTCTTATCATACAACATCACCAAAACATAATTTCATCACTTCATTATCATATCATTCAAACAATCACTTTTTATTCTCTATTCTATTATGCTTATTCGTTTCATTATATTTTTTTTTCATACCACTATTGACTTAAGTTTCAAAATGTTTATGGAGAAAATCTCGTCTCTTTACTCGTACTCCTTGTCAATGCAGGTTTTATAAGCAAGACATTTAATTTGGAGTTATTAAGAATTTTTTATTTTTAATTTATTCATAGGTTTATAAGTTTATTTAATATTTTGCATGTGGCTATGCATTTGCCCTTTTTCCAGGATTTTGCATCAAAAGACTGGTTCAGTATATGTATAGTTTTAGGGTAGGACTAACCCCACATACAATCCAATAAGTCCTAAATTCCATGATGCATGGGTCACCTACCCACCCTTGTCTCTTGATGTTTGGGAGCGGGACCATGTATGTTTGCTTCTTTTGCAAACTATAAAGTTTAGACAGGTCACTCTCCTTCGGGACCATTTTACAGTTGCTTCAATGGAATTTTCCTACCTTTAATTTTATTTATGAAAATAGCCGCAAGTCTTTTCACTTTTTTTTTTTGGTCAAATCTATTGATTAGTTGAATTCAATCAGAATACAAATTACAAAAACGATATTAATATTGAACCAATATATTAACCCTAAAATACCCAATATTTATATTGTGATATAAGATATGAAGAAGAATCTGAATTTTGTATAAACTTTTCTTTTCTTGTCTTGAAATTAACAAAGAAAACTAAAGAGTTGAGAAAGAGGAAATGGGAAGTCGATCGATTGAAGGTTTGGCCGCATTAGAACAACATGTCATGGATATTAAGAGTTACACAATGATTGATTTCAAAGGCATGACGCATGACTTGCATCTCATTATCAATTGTATGAAGAAGAGAGATGTCTTCCACTAGCACACACATACATAACTCTCTATATTTCTATGTATGAAGAAGAGGGATCTTTAAAAATTTAATAAGAAATTACAAACAGTGTGAAAATTAATGTGAAAGTTACCATCATCACCGTCACCATTAGAGCTGCAAGCTGAAGTAAAATTGCTAATTTCTTAGTTCATACTCTAATGTCTGACTTTTGTATACAGTCGTACGAGATTTAATGCCATATTAATAGACTTTCCACAACAATATATATATACATATATCATATCAGCCACTATTTCATTAAAGACAGCCTGAAACATTTATTGCTAATCAGATGACAAAATTATATTTTACAATTTTTTAAATAATTTTTTATAGAAATTAATAAATAAAATTAAAAATTTTATCAATCGACATTTGAGTTATATATATATATATATATATATATATATATATATATATATTTTACAAACAGAAAAATAAAATTTAAACCTACATCCACTTCATAACAATAAACATTTTAAATTTAATATTAATTTTTTTTTAATTTTTTGCTGACAAAAAGATTATGTAATGATGTTGTATGTGTGAGTATGCAAAGCATATGGTAATGGAAAGTGGGATTTTTAGTGGGTATTGCAATGCATTGGCCACTTTGCAAGTAAGAGAGTGGGACTTGTACCTATATATATATATATTGCTTCAACCACTTTTTTTTTTTTTTTTTAAATGTATGGAACATATAAAAGAAATTAATCCAGCAGGCTGATCACGTGCTTTGGCTAATATAATATGCCAAAAAGTATAGATTAATTAATTCATGCAACAAAACTTGATCTTAAAAATGCTATTATTGTATATATTCCAAAGTTTACTTTTAGGCAACCTTTCCATTATGATTAAATTACTTCGAATATCATGCATAATTAGGTCACTATATTTATCATTTATTACTAGAAATTATATAATTTAAATATTAATAAACTTCAGAATAAAAAATAATTTTTCAATTCAAATTAAAATAATTTTTACAAATTAATGAAATCTCAATATATTATTTAAAAAGGAGTGATAATGTGAGGACTAGTTGACGGGCAAGTCACTTTATCTCTTTGTGTGTGAACTTTAAGCCCTAAAAACCTAGTTGCTTTTGCTGCATTATAATAATTTTTTTCCTTAATTAAAAAGCAACATGGAAAAATTGCAAAATCCTACTTAAAACATTTTAAAATTTTGATAATCTTCTTACATTATAGTATTAGTAATTAAATGGTAAGTTTTGTTTTTTCCTGTATAAGATAAAAAATTTAAAATGTAATGGTGGAATCAATCTTAAAATTTATTTTTTAGTACAGAGTAAAATTTTTAAAATTAATAAATAGGATCACTTCATTATCTTAAAAGGAATAAAAAATGAAAGTGCCTAATTTTTTTTGTCCAATTGGATATTGAAACATGCAATAAATAATAAAAAAAAAGTTGACTAAGTTGGATGGTTGTCCTGTTTTACGTCTTTATTAACTACTCTTTGCATAGTGGTCTTTTTGGATGCTTTATTTTGTACCATAAGAATTTGTTGGCAAGTGTCACGGTGAAATTAAATTATTTTATAAAAATGAAAAATTCATAAATTATTAGAATGATATTTCACTTATCGTTAATAAAATTTAAATTTATAATCCAAGTATATATAAGTGTATATATATATGCACACGCACGAGCATTCAATATAAATTTAAAAGAAAATTTAAAAATTACTGAATACATATGTTAAATAGGGGAGTGGTGTTCCCTTCTTTAATATAGTTTTCTAACAATTATTAAGAAATTGATTTTTATGTTTGTTCTCAACTCAAAAAAAGTCTAATAATTAAATTAATAACGTATCTTAATTACACTAATAATTAAGAACTGTGAGACCTTTCTTTGGTTGCATTATTTTCTGATACGAAAAGAAATGGTTCATTGGAGATTAATTAACAACTAACTTTGTCGATTATTCATTAGCTAATTGCTTGCTTTTGACGGCATTATCACACCGTCCTATTCACCATAAATACACATTGAATATTATAGGAATCTGATTTAATCATATAGTACGCTATGTATGCTTATAATTAATTAGTTGAAGTAATTCAGTATAATATATAGTTAAATATTATTCCCTTTTTAGTTGTAGTTAGCAAAGTGTTTATATATCAAACTATTTTTCTTTTGAAGTTGACTGAAATGTTTAATTTCCCATCATAAGAAAAGAATAAAAAAGAATTTAAACCCTACTCTTTATATTTGAATATTTACATAATTTTTTACTATTTGAGTTTTTCATCACAGCTTTGTTTATAATCATATAATAGGTTAGTAATTTTTTGATGTCTTCATTATATTATGTGTAATACTTAAGCATTATCTTTTTCTATTAAATATTGATAAATTGTATTATAAAGATTGTCTTTTCTGTTTAAATCACATGAAAATTAGACAATATAATTCAAAACCTAAATCCCATGTTATTATTATGTTATGTGTAATTCTAGATATTAATTTTATTGTTTAAGTAGAATTTTTTGAATTAAAATTAATGATCAACAAAAATCATTGTAATATTATGAACAAAATAATTTATACCCTTCAGCATTATTACAGTCCATTTTACGGTGTAAAACTGTCTGAAATAATAAGGAATATATAGAATAATTCCTTTTTTTTATTTTTATTAAAAATCCATATATTATTTTTCTTTTTGGGAAAAAAAAATGTACCACCAAATGTGAGATATAGAAGTACTGATCATCCCCACATATCTGATGCTACTTCTTGCCATGTGACTGTCACTTGCCTTTATCAAAAAAGAATTAAAAAAGTTAAAAAAGAAAAATATAACATATATCATAACCACAAATATTATAAAAGAGAAAAACTTTTAACTTAAATTGAATTTACATAAATATATAAGTATAAACATATTTTATTTTTGAATAATTTTATTGTATATATATTCACATAAATTCAGTTTATATAAAAAAAAATTATTTATTCTGGGTGGATTACGCTGGCAATCATAAATATATAACTTACACATAAATATTTTATTTATATTAATTAATTATTTATACACTCGAAATATGTAAGAATCTGCCGTGTTATAGTCCATATAACAGCCATGAAGAAGAAGAATAAGAGAGGAGTGAGCCAGGGGTAAATGGTAACAGAGAATAGTGTTGATGAGGTTAATGATATAAGTTCACCCACATTCAGAGACACGCAAAACACTTGCAATATTGCATTCAACTCGCTTAATATCTTTAAACAATTGCATGCAAAGGTGGAACTGATGAACTTGTGATATGTATATATGTTGGTTGCTGTAATTAGGAATTGAGATAGAATATGGTTTCTTCTGTTTTAATGTGATGTTTGATGTTAGTGTTTGTTTGATTAATTTTAATGATGTAGTGAAGTTTAGTTTTTGTTTGTTTAATGATTGGCTGTTACCCATTTCTTGGATGACGCTTTTTTGTTTTCTTATTATTATAGAAAGATTTCTCGTCGTTTTCTATCTTCTTCTTGCTGTCGCCTTTTGTTGTTTTCTTCCTCACATCTCACACTCTTCAAGATTTTGCCTTCTCCTTTTCTTTCTTTATTATTTTCAAGTTCAGCTCATAAACTCTTTTTTTTATTGTATAATTCACATTTAGCGACACTATAGTAAGTAGAGTTTGCAGGCTGTAATAGTACTAGAAAAGCCATTTCTGTTCTATACTTTTCAAGTTTCCCGCTCTCTGTAAAAGAAAAGAAAAGCAAAGAAAAAAAAAAAAAAAAGAAATCAAGTACTGTTGTTTAATGATTTTTTTTCTTTTCAGATAGTTATGATTAATCTTTGTGTGTGTTCTTTTAATGTTTTTTGGTTTCAGGGTTGTAGTTTATGCTATGTAATTGGTTTTGGTGCTGATGTTCAGTTAAGTAAAAGATGAATACTAGAGTCCGCACTGCTCTTCAGGCCATGAAAGCTCCTTTAAACAAACTTGATAGTACTACTAACAATAAAGTAATTTACTTCTTCTTCTTCTTCTTCTTTACTCTTTTAATCTTTTCTGGTTCTTGTTCCTGTTCCTGTTACATTCAAGAAATTGCATGGTTTTTTTTTTTTTTTTAAGATGAATTGGTTTCTGAAATGGGTATTTAAATTTATCTGATCAAGTGGTGAAATGGGTTTTAATTAATCAAATGGTTCTTCCAGATTAAGTGATAAATGAAAAAGTTATGTACTTTAGATCCAAAATCTGCATTGGGTTCTTTCACTCATCTCAAGAAAAGAATATATAGCTTCTGCTTCAGCCTTTGCTTTTCTTTTTTTTTTTTTTCCTTTTTTGCCCACCTTACCTTACTCCCAGCTGCACACTTTAATAATGCTTATCAGTTAGCACTTGTTATTGGAAATTTGTACAGAAGCAGAATATGGATACTAAAGGAAGCAGAGCAGGAGGTGCCCAAAAATATTCAGCGAATCGTCGTCGATTAAACAGGGAAAGAAAATTAGCCTTACTGCAAGATGTAAGTATTTGTGTTATGTTTATTGCTTTTAATCTAAGGGAGAGTTCAGTCTGATTGTTATGTTCTCAAATTTTGCAGGTTGATAAGCTAAAGAAGAAGCTTAGACATGAAGAGAATGTTCATAAAGCGTTAGAGAGAGCTTTTACTAGGCCTTTGGGAGCTCTACCTCGCTTGCCTCCTTATCTCCCACCTTATGTTAGTACAATTCAGTATTCTATTTGTTATATATTTATCTCTTTCTGTATGTGTGTTGAAGAGGATCAACTGCAAAGAAATGGGTGATACCCAGATGCATTACCATGTTTAATTAAGCAAATTTAATCTTTTAATTTTGGGAAGCTTTTTTGTTTATTTAAATTTTGTAATGTAGAATATGATATTGTTATATTTCAGACATTAGAGCTGCTAGCTGAAGTAGCTGTTTTAGAAGAGGAGGTTGTTCGCCTTGAAGAGCAAATTGTTAATTTTAGACAAGGACTTTATCAGGAAGCTGTCTACATTTCCTCCAAGAAGAATGTGGAGAATTCTAATGATGCAGTTGAGCAACCTTCGCCTACAAGGCCGAAACATGCACGATCAAAGTCACTCTCGCATAATGAGTTCAATTCAGCTTCATTTGCAGCCAGACCTCAACCTTATCTTGCTAGAAGCACTTCAACTCGAAAGCTAACTTTCTCTGACTCTACGTTTGATCGATCAGCGCATAGTTCCAATAAGTCTCCACATGGGAAACAAGCTTCTGGTAAACCTAGTTCCCCTTCATTTCTTGTGGGTGATGGGCGAGGAAAGGAGAATCGGTCATATACTAATTCTTTGAAGGATAAACAGTCTCCAGATAAGAAAAATGCAAAAGTTGTGACTCCAATAAAGAGAATGTCAAGCAAGCATGAATCCCAGGAGAAGTGTTTGGATCCTTTGAAGGTACAAATGCATAACTTGCCAGCATTTTCTATAGTGAATTATCATTATCACTATGTTTTGGTCCTTAAAATTGTCAGTATTGTTGTTCAGTTAGATTGCAGATTAGCAGAACATGAAAGAGCACAAGAAAGCACTTCTGCCAATTCAGATGACAGAGTATCAGAAACTAACATAACGCCAAATAAGGTTTCTGAGGATATATTGAAGTGCTTGTGCAGCATTTTTTTACGAATGACAACATTTAAGGACAAAGCACTGGAATCATGGAATTTATTGATGCGATCAGCCATAGTTTCTGTCGATGACAATCAAGAAAGTGTGGCTTGTGATCCTTACGATATCTCTGCACAGTCTACAACTAGAGATATTGGGCACTATAAGCATCTTTGTGCAATTGAAACTAGTTCAATTGATCTCAACCGCATGAAAAGTGCATTGTTTTTGATCCATAGAGTAAAGTAAGTTTTTCTAAGGTCTTAAATGATTTTAAAGTTAGAATGCCTATTGTTTATTGTTCTCAATCCATATTTATGACTGCATTCAGGTTCCTAATTGGAAAGCTTGCCTCTGTAAATTTGGAGGGTCTTACGCATCAGCAAAAGCTTGCTTTCTGGATAAACACTTATAATTCGTGCATAATGAATGTAAGAGCTCTGGCCTGAATATATTTTACATTTTCAATAGCAAAACTTCATATCTACAAAAAAAAAAAAAGTTCTTATATGATATTGGAACTTTATGATTATGAACTAAAAAAAAAAACCATGAGAAGTTACTGCAAAAATGCTATATCATAGTTTATGGAACTGAACTGGTAACTTTTCAGGCAATTTTGGAGCATGGTATACCCAAGACTCCTGAAATGGTTGTGGCACTAATGCAAAAGGTACAGCGTATTTATCTGTTTATTCAAGCAAACTTTGCTCTAACATCTTCTGAAAGTCCAATTATAATGGTTTCTCCAAAATGGATCAACAACTTATTATTTTTTTATTTGGTATGCTTACTGAAATTTCATCGCTAATCTCTATATGTAGCATAATGTCCGTATGCCAATGATTTTGTTCCTGTTTTGGCTTTTATTTTAAGAGGGTATTCGTAGAATACTTGAGTGAAGATCTATAAGCTGCTCAATAGTACTTAACATCAAAGTATATAGAAATTGACCTTAATTGCATGTGCTCACCATTGTATTTGATGGGAAGAATTTTTCTTTATGTAAGATTTGGGTGTGGATGATAATTTTATTGATATAATTCGAACTATGCTTCCCTCAGGCAACAATCAATGTAGGGGGACGACTACTAAATGCAATTACAATTGAGCATTTCATCTTGAGACTTCCTTATCACCTAAAATTTGTAAGTTGGGTTTTGTCACAGCTTCATTGTTGTTTTCTTGTTGTATTTCAAGCACCGAGTAAAATTGGTGTTGGAAGCCTCTTATCATTTTGTACTATTTGCACTGATCATTGTTAAATCTTTTTATTGTAACATGTAGACCTGTCCAAAAGCTGGAAAGAGTGATGAGATGAAAGCACGGAGTATTTTTGGATTGGAGTGGTCTGAACCTTTAGTTACATTTGCACTCTCCTGTGGAAGCTGGTCATCACCTGCAGTATGTTTCTTCCTATATATAGACTCCACACTTGTAGAGGCCCAGTCAGCTAACCATGTTCTATAATCTTACCCCACACCCGCCGTACGGGCCTGTCTGAAAATCATTTTTTGTTTGTCTCATGCAGTATGGGGGGCTCGTACTTGGGTAAAGGTTAAAATTTTCCTTTCTATATTGAGCAAGCATGCAGGCACTGCATTGCATAATCAACTCATGCATATTAATGTATTTACTACTGTTTAGTAAAAGGTTTTCAGAACTATACTTGTTTGATGCTGTTGTCAGAATCAGCAACCATTTTAGTGATATGTAAACATTTACATTGTTGTGTTGTCTTTTGTGGTTGCTGACATCTGAAATCATGCACGTGCAGGTGAGAGTATATACAGCATCTAATGTTGAGGAGGAGTTAGAAGCAGCAAAAAGAGACTACTTACAGGCAACAGTTGGGATTTCAAAGACCAACAAGTTGATTATTCCTAAATTGTTAGATTGGTTTCTATTAGACTTTGCCAAAGACATAGAATCGCTGCTTGATTGGGTATGTCTGCAGCTACCTGATGAACTCAGGAATGAAGCAGTTAAATGCCTTGAGAGAGGAGGGAGAGCACAGCTTTTGCAGCTGGTAGAGGTGATGCCATATGATTTCAGTTTCAGGTTGCTTCTGGACCAGTGAAAGATATCATTCTTTTTTTTTTCTTCATATCCATGTCTTCCTCCATCTATATTCTTCTGTACACGATTACAGTAGACAGTACAAGTACATATATGTATACACTAGTGTTATATTTGTAAAAACAACGAATATTTTTTTCTCGAATTTGGGTTCTTGGTTGCATTAAAATTGATTTTGGGGAAAAGTTCATAGGAATACAATACGTCTTTATCAGATTCATTTTGCAAAATCATTTCTTTTGGTGAATATGTAAATTCATGTGAGAGGAAGGAGCCTTGGGGATTCAATTTCTTACTTGCAAATAATGTGTACCTAAGATGTTGCTTAAATCCAAGATGTGTACCTAAAGATGTTGCTTAAATCTAGGACTATTGAGTTTGCGAATGAGATCTAAAGCAACTAGTTCAGGTTGAAGTCTTGAGATTCCACATTTAATTCTTACCAACCACAAGTACCACGTATGTAATAATAATAATAATAATAATAATTAATATATATATATATATATGAAATTCAAGTCATACTCAAACCGATAAAAAAAAGTCATGAGTATTTTAGAAGGATATTTCATGGAGATATATTATATCAAATTTATAGCAAGTCAAATTTCTTTTGAGTCGGTCACAGCAACAAATCGCTTTAATTTATTGTTTAAAAAAAAAAAAGAAATAAATGTAGCTCAATATAGGTAAAACTTTCACCAAGTACAGTAGTTATAAACACTACTGAACTACACTAGAAGATTGAACATTGTGTTAAAATGCCATTTCCCCGTTTGAACTTCTTGGCTTATGGACTTATTTTAGAACTGAACACAGTTCTAAAATTATCACTGCATGAGCGCAACCCTGAATCAATAATTACTGTATCATAATCAATAAAGGGATGATGAGTAATTTTTGACAAGATACGAACCCCTACACTTACCAATAAACAAAACAAGGTCTGTGGAGTGCTTTCAAAAATACATCACAAAATATTATTACGAACCAAAAAAAAAAAGAAACACTTCAGAATTTCACAGCCAAGCAACCCCATAACTACAAGCCATACGAATTTAATCATTTTCTACAAAATTGCAAATATGTTACATTAATGATGTGAAATGACCACCCCGAGCATAGAATGGCAATAAACAATGAGGGTGATGATTATATAAAATGTTGACAGCATAAAGGAGAGAAGGGCCGGAGAAAATTAATCCTCGATACAAAGAAATCAATGATACAAATATACACTGAACTATGTTGTTGGCATCTCCATGACAGAGAAGCGGAGCATTCTCCAAACAACATTTCTGCACCAGCAATTTCATTTGGGTCAAGACTTGGGAAGGACCAAAGGAACAACCAGGACCAAATTCGCTGACCAGTATGGAAAAGAGCAAGCGAACTTTCCCTCATCCAGATCTCAGCCAAATGGAGAAGGGACAGGTCCTGTAAGTGCATCTGATCTTTTAATGCTGCCCATACCACAAATGATGCATCCAGGTGTTGAGAGGGCAGAAAATTTAGCCCCACAGAGATCGCAGACATCATATCCAATGGTTGATAGGCGGCTGAGTGTAGCACCACAGAACTGAGAAGGATCTTCCAAGGGATCAATGGATTTGTTGGATGATCCCCTCTGAACACACATGTCAATCAGGCTTCTCAACTCATCCTGCTTGCTTGGTGGAGCTTTGGACAGGAGAAGATCAAGCATCTGCTTGGCATAAGCAAAATTCTGCACTTCCATGTTGCGTTTAATGGCTGTTCGGATGCAGTTTATCCGGTGCTTTGCCAGAAGAGGTAAAGATCCCAGATGTCGTGACAGCCTTGCCATCTCATCTTTTGCACTGAGTGCACTCGGGCCTTGTACTTTCTGCAGCCGTGAAATTTCCTGTCCAAATGATTTGAAGCATAAATTTGATTAAACAACCACCATGTCTGTTAAATGAGAGCATTTAATAACTTAAACATCACTAGATAGACGGGAAAACCTATGAAGGATAAAAAATTTTAGTCCCAAAGTTGGATAAAGTTGTTTCAATTATTATGTTTAGAGTTTGGAGAATACTTATAGCGCACCTGAAGCAGAGTAACTGCTATCTTGTACTGGGCACAGATGGTCGCTTGGGCCTTAATATCAGCTCCACGGGAATTATCCTTAGCTAGTGCAAGGAAAGCTTCATCGAAACATGATAATGCATCAGGAAGTTGATTCTGCTCAAGATGAGCAAGTCCAACTTTGAAACATACTGAAGCAGCTGCTCCTCTGGGAACCTATTGTGAGATGAGCAATAGAAGTCATTTTTAGAAATATTTAGAATAGGACAAGACAAGTGGGACTGGGCAATAAAAATGAAATACAAAATTGAGAATTGTACAACGTAAGCGGACCAAACGAAATCTGTCAGATGAGGATAACTTAGAAACTATGATGCCTAAACATGAATACCGTGGCACGAACACATATTACAACCATTTTTGAAAAATAAAGACATGGCATGCTAGAGATACATGTGTGTGTAACAAAAAACATAATCCAGTCATCATATTAAAAATAAAAAATTTAATTATACATAAATCATAATCCTCAGAAATCCTTCTATTGAAATTTATATATGAAACCTGAAAATCTTGTGCAGCTGTAAGAAAGTTTTATAAGTTAAATGCAAGAAATGAAACATTGCTAACAATAAGTAGAGGGCAATATTTACTTTTAATATTTTAGGGTTTCAATTAAAATACCTCAATTTTATAAAATAACTACCAATTAGCGACTATTTTTTTCCATATTTAATGTATTTTTAATTTTATAATATATATTAACAATTAATTGATAATAAAATTCTGTACACAAGTGTCCTATATGTACCTGATACATTAAAAAAAAAAATCAAACGTGTCAAAATTATTTTTTCCATTTTTTTGGCAGACACAATTTCATGTGCTCGTTAAGTGCCTGGCAAGTGTCGGACCTATGCGCATCAAAAAAATAGCCAAAAAATACATTCCCCTCATTAGAGAAGTGTCAGCGTTTTATAATTTACAAATATGCTAACCTACTACAAGGGCATTTCATCGCTAAATTCCAAATTCAAAAGCCTGATTATCAATAACCTAAGATCCATTATGGATTGGTTTTAGTGGGTCCTATAAGATAGAATACAAGAAAAAATGAAATTAAGTGATGGATAGGAGTAAAACCTGTCCAGGACGCACAGATGATGGTGGAGCAGCATCTTTTGAGGGAGGTTTTCCTGAATCTACAGAATTTGGAACTCCAAGGACACTGAGATCAAGAGGTTGTGAAGAAACAGGGGCCTGAGAGGCCTCAACGTGAGGCTGAGGCAGTACAGCAGCCTGATTGGAAGCTTGTGGTGGGACACCACCATCAGGAAGTCCAATAGATTCAAGTGGGAAAGCCTGTTGAGTGGCTTGTGGGGGAACACTGCCATCAGGAAGACCAATGGCAGATGCAGAAGCACCACCTGAACTAGGCACTACATTGTCACTTTGACCCGGCCTAGCACTAGCAGTTTGATCCAATTTTGCAAGATATGTTCCAGGAGGAGGCAATGATGCTGCAACTTGCAAGGATGGAATAGTATTTTGAAAAAAGTCCTCTGGAATAGGTCCAGCTGTAACTCCAGCACCGATAACCATAGGACCTGGCTGTGATACTGATGCAGGTTGTGTAAATGTGTCAGTACCAAACAAATCACCAGCAGGTGAAGCACCTGTTGAAGCAGTGGGTGCATTTGCACTAACTGGGGGAGGTTGGGAAAACATTTGGCCAAGGTCCTGGGAGCCAGTTAATGACTTTGTCCGCATGGGTGGACCTAACCCATCACCAAGCTTAAATGTCTTTGTTGCTTCTTTGATCTTATTGACATCTACTGCAGGAGATGTAAGCGGTTTGTCTCGTATTCTAATTTGTAGTTTTCTGGCTTTTGAAGGTTCTTCCTCGTCACTGCTGCTACCATCATTAGCAGTCCCGTACATTGTTTTCTTGAATTCTTCTTGTGCTTTGGCCTGTTCATCAGCAGCAGATGAGCTTGCATTTTGTTTAATGAGAGTTTCCAGACCCATCAAAGAATCTACTTTTGAATTACCATCAGGTAATCCCTTTGACACATTAGATAAGGATTTAGCTAAAGAATTTGGAAGTCCATTTGGCTTATCATCACCTGCAGACTTAAAAGCTTTGACCAAACTACCCTCCCGTACTTCAACAACATTACCTCTTCCTCTAATTGATCCCAGATAAACACCAATATGATCCGCAATAATGGCTGGGATAGTTCCATCATCAGTTTTCATGTATGGCATTACTTCTGCAGCAAGCTCCCACTGAGGTATACTCTTCAAATTAGTAGGAGTTTTAATTTCCCAGTTCCCACCACCCCATTCAGGTCCTTTTGGAACCATACTCTCAGCAGCAAAATTGGCAAAAATGCCTTGTGTCCATCCACTAGAACGAACTCTTAAAATCCTCTCACAGTATCGTCTTAACTCAGGATCTACACCTTCATCTTCCAATTTCTGAGCAAGACGCCTCATGGCACTGGGGTTAAGATGGCATATGAATAAATCAAGCATGCTTTCATAGTCTGCTATAACTTCAAAGGTTTCTTTTGCACTGTCAAACTGACCATACCTGAAGTTTGCAATTTACAGGTTATTAAAGCCAGAACCTGAGCCATTAAACCAGAATACTACATTCATAAATAAAAGAGAGAACCATCTCTCCATCTCAAATAAGTACAAAAGCTCCATAGTCTAGATACCAGGAATGATGAATTTACAATATAAATTTCCCTTATGGTTGCATGATAACTTATATCGTGCATCAGAATTCATCCTAAATAGACAAAGCAACGACAGTCAAAGTTAAATGACCATAAGCTCACACTTCAACATTTTATTATTATTATTATTTCGTCCGCTGTCCACATTTTAAACTGAAGATATGGGATAAAATTAAAATTTGAGATAATGATTATCATTTCATAACACATGAATATGCTGGCACTTCATAAAGGACAGTCGTTTAATCATAAGAAGAAAAGTGTTGTCAGAAACATGTGTAGAGTTTGATTAATGCAAGTAGAATTATTTGGCACAATTTCTCGTTTGGCTTGACCAATTAAAAAAAAAAAATTAATGCAGCACTGCCCTTCATCATTGAACATGAAATCTGGAATGCTAAATGAAATGGTCATATGAAAATGTTTTGGAAACATATTTGGTAGTTACTGCCTAATGGCCCAAATCAATCACCGAACAATCAGAGTGTTTACTCTCCAGCATCCACCACAAATTTGAAAGAAAACCATCCATCAGATCTGTAATGACCCACCAACTAGCTCTCAAAGCATCAAGTTTTGAATGAGTATGGAAACAAGTTGATCAAAATATGACTGTGCAGGTGTATACACACACAAATGCAAATACATAAAACCAAAAGATATTAATCTGCTTACTTGATACAGGCATATCCCAATTGTCGAAAACGGTGGAACAACTGAGATGTTGGAGGACATTTTGGATAATCTCGAGAACGCAGGAATTCATCCTTCAAAACAGATAAAGCCGTAGAAAAACGGAGAGCTTTAATAGCATAGATGCCTCGCAACACCTGAGTTTATTCAAAATTTGTTCAGACTACGTAAATAAAATATGAAATATGGATTGAAAAGTAACATATCAGTTTCCATCTTACCTGTGTGAACTGTGGACCTGCTTGGGATAAAGAAACTGCAAGATCTCCACAAACAGGAGGACCTCTAGCAAGAATATCAAGAGATCTTGGAGTGATGCGCAAACTATCAAACCTGAATGATAATACACAAAAAAGTTCAGATATCATAAGGCAATGGTGAAAAGCACAAGCTCAGTGCAGCAAAAGCATTTCTTTTCTTAATAGTGAAGAGAAGTTAACTTTGACACACAATGAATAGCATGTGGATTAGCAGGGCAAGACCTTGATGTTATTTGGTACAGGATTTCTGACAGGTCAAGCTTCTGTTCAAATGTTTGTTGCATTGTGGCAAATCCAATAAGAAGAGGCTCAAGGAGTCCAACAAGACAGCTTTTAATCTCCACACCCTTTTTCTGTCTTGGATTTATCTCCGTTGGGTTAGCAAACAGCAATCGGTCATTCAAAGCCCCAATCAAAACTGTGAAGAAATAAATTGCCCCATAAGACTACAGTATAAGATTGCAACTAATTATGTATAAATGTGAACAGCAATTAAACAACCATGACACCAGAAAACCTGGCTATGACATTAAAGAGGACAAGAAATCTCATAAAGTTCAACTATTTACCTGCATAAGGCATGCTAATAGAAACAATGGTCCTCACGATTCCATCCCAGCCAAGGATGCTGACTGCAGTAGAAGTAGAAAAAAGAAGAGCAGGGCCAACCCATAAAAGGGATCTAAAGTGCACATATGTTAAGTGTTAAACAAGTTTATAAACTTCAATTCAATCATCTAAAGAATATTAACAACAGCAATAAGCTTCATGCTGAAATTTGTGTTAGGATATTGAAGGAAGTCCTTTATCAAACTTTGCAGAACTGCTTGCAAGTATATCAAGATCTGCCGAAATCATGAGCACCCTTTTAGTTGTTAGTACTCCTGCAACATAACCCCGAGCAGTTTCTTGCCAGTGCACCTGTAAAAATTAAAAGTAGCATGGTTTTCAGCTAATGAATTTAAAATGTTCCAAAACACCCACAAATCTATGAAGCACCGACACTTTCAAAGATATAGAGTCTCAACATGTGTCCAAAACATGTCCATACATGACAGAATATTTCATTCTTTTCAGTTTTAAGGACACACTCCTAACGCTTATTGACACAACATGGTTAGCACACTTCATACACATTTTTATGAATAGGTGGAGCAAATTTAAATTTAAAATTTACCTGGAGTACAATCTCATTCATTTTTAACTTGATTAACTTTCTCCCTTCAGTTCCGGTTGGAATGTAATGACCATCTGAAGTTGGAAGGCGATATCCCTGAACTAACTTTGCTAAACCAATCTGACTCCCATGAATAGCAAACATCAAAGTTGACTCTGCAACCAGATAAATTTGTGATTAGCATGACACAATGTTACCGGATGCAATAATCAAGATGATGATTGTTTCATCGAGTACCTAATGGAGTGGAAAAGATACGATCAACTTTGCTTTCAAACATAAACTGCACTGGACCTCGAAGAGAGCCGGCATTTGTTTCCACTGACTGGTTTTCCTCAACTAATAAATTTTTTTCACCAGCTTCCTTTGAAGCTCCTCCAGGAAGAATGTATAGGGCTAGCCCAGTCTTGTCTTCGTCAAGAAATGCAAACTGATTTTCACTGGGGCCAATGAATGCTGCATCTCGACCTAGAAAAATCAATGGACAGTAAGACAATTGCAAGACTTGCATCCCTTTGTACAAGCATGTCAGTGGGTAAATGAACACAACACGCATACCAACCTTTTACTGTGTTTCCTTTACTGTTGGTTGGCTGAGAATCGGTATTTTCCCAATAGAGGACCACCTCATTTGTAGAACCACTAAATTCATAAATGACAAGAAATAGATGCTGCTTTTTACTGTAAACAATGTGTTTTGGATGGAATTCCACATTACCAGGAATCTGAAAGCAAGAATCAAACATAATCATCTCAAAACAGTGAATCTTGCTGTGGGGAAAAAAAAAACTTGCACAAACTTCCTCAAAGTATCCACATCATTAAAAAGGGAAAAAATCATCACAAGCTTACCGATGTATAAAGTTTCTTATATATATTATCTGCTCCAGAGCAAAGATTATAACCCATGAGATTCACTCCATCAACGTAGAATGCCCTAACAGGGTAATGAAGTACTCGGTTCTCTTTATTAAAGAAATTTAGCTCCAAATGAAGTGGCTGCCAATGAAACCAACACTATCAGATGCAAACTTAGGAAAATGCAAAGGCAAGATAATGATCAAATGAATAGATTCTCCATTACCAGGCAAGCAGGAATGTCTTTCAGATGATACTTTGTATCCAAAATGCTAATGAGAGGCAGCCGAGAAATTGGAGCAGTTTTCGCATGGCCTTCCATGAAATGCTATGAAAAATCACATTGGAGAAATAAATGCAGAAATTTAGATATGAACTGGGGGACATTCTAAAAGGTTGATTCTTGGACTTTCAATAAACATAAATGATGGACAACATATGCCAAACAAGCCATAAACAGAATGCTCTATTTTACTCAAAACAAATTATTTCTTAATCAGGCTGGCTATTTTTAAAATTGACAAAATAAGCTCATCAAGTTACATCGTAGAACTTAAATCTGATTACATGACTCAGTTATGTTAGCTATTCTCTTTTCTGCAATATGTTTATTATCAAATTGCTAAAATCAACAAACGTAGACAAACACCAGCAGAAAAAGGAAGAGCAGCTGATGCAATGCAAAGCTGGAAACTATTATTGTTGCTTTCTGGTTGTGCTGAAACCTTATTTATCCCATAATTACGTAATTGATATGAAGATCTTTGGTATTGTAAAGTGCATTATGTGACTGTACTATTAGTTATTGGATAAAAAGTTAACTTTAACTGTAATAGGCAGTCTTCACGAATCAATGGTGGCTATTGTTCATACAACAATGAAGTTTTAATATATGGTCAGCAATAGTTTGCCTAATAATTAAGAATACACTCAGGCTTTCGACCCTATGAGGAGCTTTAGATTAATTCCCTAAGTACCAATAGAAGGAAAATAAAAATCCCAAAATCCAAAACAAAAGAACACATCCTAACTATGACAAACCCGACAAAAAAATCTTTCCTTGACGGCTTTTACAGGCAAATATTGATGTTTAATTTGCAGTCTTTCAGCATTAAACTCAGAGAGTCAAAGGTCTGAAGCACAAACTAGAAGCTGAACCAACAAAAGTTCACAGCACATAAAATACAGACCTAAAGTAAGAGCCAATGCAGTCTTTCTTATCAGCACAATTTTAAACAGGTTAAGTATCAAGGTTGGTTCAGTTTACTACCCACCTGCTTCTGACATAAATGGAAAAGTAAGGCAAAAATTAAGATTAACTAGCTTTAAGTTGACCAAAGTTACAGTCTTTTACAATTTTGCTACAGCAAAGTTTTGACATGTCAACATCAGTTGCCAGCATTCATTGTATGGGCAACTAAGGTAGGTGATATCAAAGTGTGGAGTAGTGAATTGCTAGTTTTCAGACCGGTGACATCTTGCTTTTCTATCCTTGACTGACCATCATCCCACCATCTAGTATTTCGCTATGCAGTATAAAGAACTCTATAAGAAATCAAGGTAAAGTGTAATATAAAAGCAACATACGCTGTAAAGGAATGCCTTCCTTGCTATGTCTGAAATTGTAAGCTGACTTTGGTTGCTGAAAGGACAAAAAAGTTTCATCAATATGCACAAAGAAGGGAAAACATTCTGAGACGAGTTAGAGATACTAACCTAACTTATAATGTAAGCCAATGGCTAAGCAATGAAATCAAAAGCCATAACATAGAATTGCTAACTCGAAAGGAACATTTCAAATCTCTAACCCTCAAGTACGTCATTTTCAAGAAAAATCAATCATATATGAAACGCAGAAATAACTACTCTAATTTGTAGCAACTTCATCCACCTCTCCAACTCCAAAAAAAAAGTTGTGAAGTCAGATTACTGTTGACATCAACGTCATGCAACCAAGTCTTTGCTAGTCAGAAGTCAACCAATATTCTTGCTGCCTTGAATTGTTTAAAACTCACCCCTTAAGATAGTGTTCTTGCAATTGTGCTTGGAGTTGATGATCAGCCAAAATTCCTGAGGATCCTAGGGATGACAGCTTTTCCTTCAAAACGGATGCTGCAAATCACATTTACAATTAGCACAAAGAGAAATGAACGATGCACAATACCACATTATCCATGACATGATAAAGAGGTGGAACCAAGATTTTATAATAAGTTTAAATAAATATGCCAACTACATGATATAACTACAGAAGTGCGAAAACTATGGAACATTTAATCAAGCACAAAAATGTTTATGTGGATTTCCCCATTCTCTAGGGCTGTGTCTATAGGCCACAAATTGAATCAGTATAGTCAATATGACAGGAATACCAAATACCATCAATTCAATGTTCTCTCACTCAAACCTTATAACCCCATTACATCCAAGAAACTCTGAAATATATCATGCATTCTTTTGCTCTCCATCAATCAAATATTTTTTCTGTCTTGAACTCATTGATGGGAAGGGGAAACAAAAGTTTGTACCCTTGTCTAGATTCATTACAAAGGAGCAAGTACAAAACCAATAAGATACTAGCCTTTGAAGAGCAAAAAATGCATCCATTTTACTAGAGGTACCAATATTATATTATTGGAGTAAATATGCATTTTTGATGAATGACCTATATTTTTTTTTAAGTTAAATATTGTAGTAGTCTCTTAGAACTTAAAAATTTGCACAATCAAAAGTTTGATTACAAAACAAATTTATCCATAACTTTCTATAGCAATAGTAAAATCTTGAGCAACTTAAATAAAACCCTAACATGAAGAAAGAAATTGATTTTCAGGTTCTAGGGAGTCATTGTGAAGAAGTTCTAGATATGCATATATCAAAAAAACAAACAAAAAGTCCAGAGTGTAGATGCAGGCTTATTACCAGTCTTCTAGAGGGATTTTTGCAAATCTGGGTTAAGTAGAATCTTCACACATACACAAGACATAAAGGTGTTAATCTCCTTGTTCTAAATTTCTATTCAATCTTATTCCAACAAAATCAATCCTCTTCTCAATTAACCACACAACTTAAGTATCTCCATTTTTCCAATATACATAAATTGAAAAAGATCTCCATGGCTGCAACAATTCCAGCACCACACCCTAGATTCCAGCCACCAAGAAAGTTTCAATTTAACAACAATATATTGAGCATCAACTCTATTCACAGAACATTCAGAACAAAAATCTCTCAGTTCCTCTAACTACAAACCATGAATCCTGATTTTCTAAGGCATAGATCACTACAAAACTACATACAAAGTAAGACAGGTTTTCTAATCTATGATACTCCTGATGGTAATAGGTCTCACCATAAATATAATGCAGTAAAGTTTAAAACCTAACGAATTATTATCCCATCTGAAAAGTAATCCGAGATTGCAGATTTAAATAATCACTAACCTGATGACCCCCTGGCACTTTGCAGAACTGCAAAGAGTTGTTTCCTTCCTTCCCTTGTATATGCAGCCCTATTTTTCAAATTGTCAGTGCCTGTTATATGCTGCAATGCGAAGAAAAGAAAACTGAACTTTAATTGTTCTGATGTTCACTAACAAAGTTCTGGGAAAAAAAAAATATTTACGTAACTGCAAACAGCAGAGCTGCTAGATTCAGTTTTGGGTGAACTTCTAAAGCTTTAATCCGTGGTAAAGGATAAACAGTTTCTCCACCCTGCTGAGATAAAATTCGAGGGATGTCAATTGATTCAATTCCTGCATGTCAAAATGCAGAAAAAGTATCAAGTTATTATGTACTCCATTTTCATTAAACTTAAATAACAAGAAGCATGACAAATTACAAAAAAAAAAAAACAATAAAAAATCATCTGAAATCTGAGGGATTTGGTTGTTTTTCCAATGAATTCCTCATATAGATTAGCTATAGTATTTTTATTTACAAAAAGAAAATTGGCCAAAAAATCCCAAACACCCCATTATTCTTGAGATCAATAAGAAGCAGCCAAACATGCAGTAGATAAATTTATTTTTGGTATCAGCAACCAACTTCAGCTGTTGGGCTCTAGCTCAAGTGAAATGGGACTAATGTAGGTAAGGGTTTAAGTTTTACCAACAAAAAACAAGGACATGACTTGTAATTTAAATTAAAGAAGGAACATATAAGTTACACAAGGCAGCTTTAAAAGTGTTTTCACTATATTGGCATGACAAGGAAAACATTAAACTAAAAGCAAAATCAAGCCTGAAGAGTTGAGAGATTTAGATCAGATTACATGTAGAGCTTATATGAAATATTATTTGAGCACCCTCTAGTCCTCATACGCTCCTAATTATACATTTAAGAGAATCAGCTGCAGGGATGATGTTTTATTATGAGTTGCGCATATTACTGAATTCCCAGCTAAGTTGGAATGGGCTGGACACTTATTGTCTTGTGTCCTATTTTAAGTTTTCTGCATAAATTGGACCTTTGGTTATAATCAAATAAGAGCTTAGAATGCACTCTCCTTAGTTTTGTGTTGCAGTACAAGTCTTACTTCACTTTTTTCTTTTTTGATCAAATAGGAGGGGAAAGCAGGACTTTAACCTGAGTCTCCTTCATTAGCCACTAGAGGCCTGGCCACTAGGCCAAGTCCTCACAGGCAAGTCTTACTTCACTTAAGAATACTAGAAATTCAATGCATTTTTATGCCTGTCAATCATCATTTTTAACTACAATTAAATTTCCATGCTGGTCAATCATCATTTTTAACTACAATTAGAGCATATTCCAAGAAATTGTACCTCTTTTAGGTTGTATCTAAGGTTGATGGCATCATAATATACGCATCAAATCTTCTATTTCAAAAGTTCTCAAGCAATTTCATACAAAATCACACTTGTTCAGTGCTCCATCAAACCCTAATAATTTTAAATTGGTATCATAATTTACACCCTGAAGAATTTCTTTAAAGAAACTTGAATTCACCTTAATTTACTGTTCATAGAAACAAGTTACATTGCAGAAAACCATAAAATCCCCAAAAACTAACGATGTCCTAGTGTTGTTTTGATTCTTAGCTGTATCATTTCTAGACCTTAATTATCCCCAAAACTTTCTGGTCTCTTAGCCTCCAAGTCAACATAAAATGACATTATGCTAATTGCCTTACCCATTAGTCAACAGAGTTTATATTCTTTTAAAAAATGAAGCATAAATAAAAATGAAAAAGATAGCTAACCAGCTGACTCGAAAAAATTTGCTTGCATTGGAGGTCTATTAGGATTGATCATCACTCGTGTTTTCCAAACTTGCATAGTTCCGTCCTTGGAAATTGTGACAAGTAACCGCAAAGTAGACAGCCAAGCAATTGATGTTATTGGTTGAGAGCCCACTTGTGTACTGCATTGCAAAATACTGTATTGTTAGAGAAGAATAGTAACAACTCAAGTTATGACAGAAACACAAAGAACATTGGCAAAATTGAAACAATCGAGTCAAATGCTTTTCAGTAAAGTTAAAAGATTTTTTCCCCAGTTATGGCCAGTCTCACCAAATGATGCATCCTGGGACAGAAAATCTAGACAGTGTGGCCCTTGCAGCATTTTTGCATCATGTAGCTGCTCCGAAAACTCAAAACTAGGCCATCATGGTGAGCCCAAAAATTTTAATATTGCTCTGAGCCATGGGGCCTCAAATTAATGTAAACTATGATCATTGCAATTTTTTTCACATTTAGGCTGCCTATTTCCTAGTAAGCAACTGGCCAATGAAAAATATTTTTTGCATGAAAAATTATGAAAATCATTTAAATTCTACAATTTAGTAGCAAAAGGTAGTACTGAAGATCAGTTAGAAAACATATTTTTGGCATCTACTGTACATTAGAAAATATCAGTTTTTGTAGAATATATTACGGAGCCGTATGATAGCGTAGTAATGATAATTTAGTGCAAGATAACATTGTATACAGAGAAGCAAATTATGCCTGTCACCAGTGAGTGTGGTGACTTATTGGTCCACAGTAGCAAGTACTGGAGATGAGTAGCGTTTGCCAGTAAAAAATAATAGGGCACGTAGTTCTGTTTTCTTTTTTATGAGCTTATGTAAGTATGTAACATTGTAACTATTTTGTGTTTCCTTGAGAATGACTTAGTTTTCTTTTAACTAACCAATCAACCAAAGTGTCCCCAGAAATCAGAAATGCAAAAATGGTTGCTTGAAAAATATTTACCACAAAAGAAACAGAACCTTGCACAATAAATATGTTAAGTTTAAATTGACGTGCTACAATGCGAATTTTGCCTTATGTAACCCCACAACATTACCCGCTCCTAAGTCTGAACAAGCAGATTTTCACTCATCCTTCCTGTTACTAATATATTTATATCCCCATTCAGTCACCTATAATTATTGTTCTGTGCACTAAAAGTCCACTTTGACAAGAAGTTAGTTTCCTGGTTAGATTGCCACAAAGAAGTTACTGAAATTACTAGTTTTCCAAGAATTTAGTAAGATATAAAGAGAAATTGATATGAGCAAATCTTCAGAGGTTGTAAAGACTCATTAGTTCATTAACTTAGCCCTCCAAAGGGCCATAGCCCATAGCATATTCACCAAAGTAAACAAAGTTGCAAGGCTGCAGAATATTAGCTAACTAATTCACATGCTACTATGTTCCCCTAAACTACAATTTATATGCATATCTCCAAAGGAAGCATCTTAACTCTCCTATCTTTTGTTTTTGTGGAAGGACGTAATAACAAGCAACTTACATTCCAATCATATTAGGTCTTTCAGTTGAGACATCCCAAGCCAAAAGTGTCCCACGTCTGTCGCCAACAAAAATCCACTCTAATGTAGGATGAAAAGCAAATGCACCAGCACCAATAAGCTTAATTGTATTGTCGACTGCAATGCAAAATACAGAAAAAAAAAAAAAGAGTTATACATGTTCAAAAATTAAATTGTACATACCTTTTTCAGAAAGGAAGACTCAAAATAAAGAATCAATAAAGTTATCATCTTACGTTGTAGCGTATATGCAACGGCATATGAATGAATGCTGTAAGCTCGAATCAAACCATCTGCATAAGCCACATACTGGAGAAATAATATTAGTCAAATAAAATGACTGCCAAAGATATTCCTTTAAGTTAAGTGCAGAGCTTGAACAAACCATACAGCAAAAATATAAAGAATGCTAAAGGTTCGGTCAGACTATTTACCGATCCAATCTGATAAAATCATTCAATAATAAGAGTTCTTATGCAAAATCACAAGCCAATATCTATGCATGATAACTATTGCTACTTTCAGCCAAAGCAAGTCATCTCTACTTCCCTCATCTTAATTTTCTCAATAGCACTTCAAACAAATACCAAGAAAACCCATCTAGCCTTCTTCATCATCTTTTACAATACATAACATTGGACTTACATGCATCAAATGAAAATCCCATCCCCTCTTCCCCAAATTACTTAAGTTTTACAATGCTCGGGAAATTGCAGCATTTCATCATCAGATGTGCATCTAGGTACTTAGATGACCTACTTACTAATCCTTCCCATTGTCAGATCATTGTCATCACTATAGTTCCTATTAACTATCTCTTAATAAGCAAAATTAGAACCAATCATAATCAACTGTTCACAAGCAATTTATACCCAAGAAAATAAAATATTACCAGCACAGGAAGGCGCGGATGGCAAGCAATGTTTACAATAGGCTTCTTCAAGTCTGTCTTTATTTTTGTTGGTGCCCTTCCCCCTTCAACAGTTCCAACAACTTCATGCAAAACAGTGCAAGTTAAAATGATAAACCAATAAACAGTGAATAATATTACTAAGAAATAATCATATAGACCAACCAGTTACACTCATCCTCCGGTGAAAACCAAAGAAAACAACTGGCTGTAAAGGAGTCAATGCAAGATGAACTTCCATATCAGAAGATACTTGTTCTGTTCTCTTTTCAGGTGAATGCAAGACGCATGTCTGCTCTGTGTCAAAATCACATGACCTAATTGTACAATCCTACATACATAAAAACAAACATACAACATATTCACATTTCCACAACCATTTCTTAAGCATGGAAGAATTAAAATGAAATTCAAAAGCACAGTCAAACTGAAACCAAACCTCTAAAATAGCAATAATTGAATGACCACTAGTAGGACTATAAGCCATGCGTACAACAGGTGCACCAATATCAATACCAGATATCTTACTTCCAGTTATCGCATCAAATTCTGTTTCCAACGCACAAACAATTTCAATCAAATTAAACAATTTAAAAACCTAATTAAAAATTAAAAAAAAAAAAAAAGAATTAAGAGAACAATTTCATACCGATTATGTAAGTACCAATGGCGGCAGCAACAAGAGCTTGTGTTGGATGAAACGCAGCAGTATGAGGTTGCAATGGTTTATGAACACCTCGACCTACATGGCGTAGATCTAGATGTTGTACCGTTGCCCACTCCATTTCTGTTTGCTCTTAGATCACAGCAAACAAATCAAATCAAATCAAATCAAATCAACGATAGAGAGGTTTAGATCTAAATTGAAAGGCGTTGTTCGAAAAATTTACCTGTTAACTGTGAGATGCTAGAAATGAGAGTTCATGAAAGAGAGGAAGAATAGAGTGGAGGAATTGAACTTGTGCACACAGAGAGATCAAAGCAAGGAAACCATTAGAACTTAAAGAAGCTTTTCGTTTTGTTAGCTTTAGAAAAAAGGAAAAATTGCAGTCTAGTTGAGAGTTGAGACCCGAACTGAGACGAGTAAATTTGGGCCTGGTTTTTTGAAATTTATTAGGCCTGGATGGTCCGGCCTAATAACGGATGGTTAAAAGCTATGAGTTTATCTCTAAGCCCAGATCAGATGTTTTATTTCAGAAAAAAATTATAGATTTTTTTTTTGTAGTTTTCGATACCTCATAAAAATTTAATTTGATAAAATTCGAACACAAATCTTCCATCATAAAGAACATCCTTAAATAAAAATTCAAAATGAGATCGTATGTCTCCCTCAGCCATTCGATACGAAATTTCTGTTTTAAAATCATTCATAAATGTCACAGCAGAATTAACAACTCTATTAGAAAATAGAAGAATTTACCATTCTTTCATTAGGACGGGTGCGCGAATGATAACTCCAAATATCTAATCCTTTAAATTTAAAATTATAAATTTAGAAATTTTTACCACTAAATTAATTCTTTAACATAAAAATTATGAAATTGGATTTTGTGCATTCAAGATATATAAAAATGAAGGTAAATTTAATATTTAATTGTGTCAACAAAGTACTAAAAAATTAATTAAAAAAAAGTGCCTTGGATTTTTTTTATTTTAAAATAAATATAACTATTAGAATTTATTAGCAAATTTTTTTTGTAATTAATGCTCGCATTTAATTGATGAGAAAATGGAAAGTGCGTATATTTTGAACGGTAAATGTCTGGAGGTCCATGAATTTGTAATGTGTGCATGATCTTCTCATATATATTAGCCAAAGTTTTCACATTTTAGTAATATTTTTCCCCTACCCAATAATATATTAAATGCTCTTGTCATTAAACTGGAAAATTAATCAAGTGGTCCTTGGAATGAGAAGAATAAATAGATGAGCATATAAGGTAAAGATATAAATGAAGAGACCAAGGTAGAAACAATCATACAATAATATATATATATATATACCTTTCCATAGGAATAAAATATAGAAAACCCACTTTACAAATTCCTTGCAAAATTAATGAGGATGGATTTCATACATTGTAGTGATTGTTCAAAAGAAAGAAATATGGCAGCCACATATAGCTCATCTCCAATTCATTGTGTGTATTTTGCATTTGTATAGTTATTAAATTTAAGCTGAAATGATAATTTTGTGCAGTTGTGCAATAAAATATTTTTTGCCGAGTTGGTATAATTAATATAACTCTTTTTAAAATATTAATAGGTTAAAATTCCATTTATATCTTCCAATTTCATAATAAAAAATAAAAAAAATAAACTAAAAAATATTTGCAGTATTGTCCATCAGCAGCTTGAGGAAGACCGTACATATTAGAAAACTAATTGATCCATCTATCTAATATTTTTTTTTCCCACATATTACATGCATCAATCTTTTTGCACTTTTAGCAAGAGATTTATTATATTCTCACTAAAAATCTCTTTTCTCGAGGTGAAAAATTGTGTTGGATATAATTGATATTATTGTTGTTCATGAATCATATTGTTTTCCATTAATTTTTTCTTTACATATTCATAATTATTCAACAAATCAAAATCTGAGTCTTTTTCTCGATCCCCAAAGCCAAAAGCTAATAACACATTTTCTGCATCCTTGAGAAGGACTCCTGTAATTGAAGATCATATATATATACATAAGTATCAATGTCTGGTCCAATGTCTACGCAAACCACTTGACCCCTAAAAAGCTAGCTAAATGTAAGTTGACATGAATTGCAAATGAATTAGTGGGTGATGCATAGACTACTTTGCACCAATCATTTGCACGAAAATGAAGCTTATAAAATTCTAAAGAGAATAAAGACGTAAACCTAATTATCATGGCCGACACTACTTTTTCTTTCTCTTTCTCCATATATGCCTCTCTTTCGTATATTAAAAATGAAAAATGATAATTTAAAACGGTGTGAATGAATTGACAAGAGACTTTTCCAGTTTAAATAAAGGTATCGAGTTCAAGTTTTGGACATGCAGTTACTTCAAAACTCTTGAAATAGATATTTATTACCCTTAGATGATTTTGTACCAAAAAAATGAGAAGAGCCATAATTCACCATAAATATCAATATGATAGTAAACAAAAAACCCTTTTGGCCATTGGAGGAAAAAGAGTCGCAATCTATTTGCCATTAACAACCTAGAGCTATTCCAGCCATAATTAAGTCCAAAAATCATATCTGAACGATTTGTTCTTGAATTTTTTTTTTCAAACGGGACCAAAATTGAGTAAACACCCATACTACATTACATTGTACCAATTGCCACCCCTATGCACCAAACCACCAACCATTAGGAAGGAATTAGTAATTAGTTGTTCTCTCTTAAATTAGTATTCTGTTCAAATCAATCGGACTAATTATAGTTAAATACTAATAATTTAGATTAAAAAAAGAAAAATTTATATGGCAGGCACAAGAATTAAAATAAAATTACCATAGTAGCAAGTTTTCCAACTATAACTTTATAACTTAAAGACAGTAAAAAAAAAGTGATAACAAAAAAGTTTTCACATAGTATGGTTAAATTTGAGATAATAAATTATTTTGTCACACAGGACTTTTAGCGACAAGTGTTGTTGAAGCTAAAAATATAAAAGTCGTGACAGACAGCACCATATCGTCACAAGATGAGTATATGACTGAAGTTAAATGCCACGACAACTCTACTTATCATCACGGAAGATATAATTTCTGACAATTATAATATTGTCACAAAAGTGAACAATAATTTATCATCTATTAAGGTGACAGTGACAATTTTTTTTTGTTATTATCTAAACTATATTCAGTGACAATAGTAATTATTAAAAATGTTTTCAGAATTATATATATATATATATATACATGGAAAAAAATGGTGTAATGGCTTATTTTTTTCTTGGTCCACAAAAAATAAAAATAGGAAAAAACACATTTTTGCAAATTATCGCAAGCCAGAACAGGGATGATGGTGGTTGTGTATAATTAGGAGCTTTAAAATTGCAGCTAGAAACAACAGCAAAGAGTTACTAGCTACTGGTTTGCAGAGGCTACGTATTGCCCGTACAATTATTTGGCCTCAGGATGATGCTGAGAGAGAGAGAGTATGTCCGCAGAGCATGCAACGTGGATGCCAGAAATTAAAAGCTTCCTTATCTTCTCTCTCTATATATATACCCATTTTGTGTTTGTGTATATAATTGTGGATGTGGTGTTTTTGATGGATTTTTTGAAGAACATGAGAGAAATGTAGTGAAAATGACTATGTATGTATATATATTCCTAATTTCATTTATGATAAAACATGACTATAAATTTTGCATTCTTCTATCCAAGAAAGGGAAGGGAGGGTAAGTCTTTTCTATTTTTTTTAACAAAAAAATAATTTCATTTTAAAAATTACAATAAAAATATAAATACATAATAAATACAACATCATCATAAAATTCTTTCAAGAAAAGAAAAAAAAATATGAAAATACAGTGAAGTTGAATATTTTTAGTGAAAAATTTTTAAAAAAATTATTAAATTCTGATTAATATTTTTAACACTGATATCACTGATCTCATAATATTCTCCACATGTGTATATCTAAAAGATTTTTTTTTCACCAGTAAGAATGTACTTAGTAGCTAGCATATGCACATCACAGATTTGTATATACATGTTTTTTTTTTTTTTTTTGGAGAAAGTATATTCATGTATTGATTGTTATGACAAGTGAAAAATCAACAAGGTGTTAGATTAATAACAGAACATGTACCTCTACTTTATTTTTGATAATTGTGGTGGTTGATGATATATATATACATATATATATATAGAAAAAATAATTGCTTATGATAAATAATTATACTAATTAAATAATATTTTAAATTTAAAATATAAAGTATGCAATCAAGTTAAATTCATGAATTTAAAAAAAAATTACTGTCTTTATAGTTTTATTTAGATTGAATCGAATAATTAAAATTTAGTAAATTATGAATATTAATAATTTAAAATATAAATATATATAGTGAAGAACAAAAGCATGAAAAAACAAAAATCTAAACTCAACCTTTATGTATATAGTATAAAAAGTGTGTACACATATACACGCACATATAGAAAACGGGCCAATGAAAAAGATTGAAATATAGAGGACCTTCACATTATTCTGCAGGTCCCATGCTTAATGATTGAATGAACATCTTCATCACTTTTTTTTTATTTCCTACTTCATTAGGAATCAATCATACAGGGTAGTAGCTGGAGTCCTTATCTATCCAATTTTTAGAATATTTTTTCTTTTTATTTTATTACTTTGAAAAGGTGCATGAGGTTAAGATTCGAATCTACATATAGCAAATGTTATACAGAACTTTAATTTCTATATGGTTTTATATTCTTTTTATTTAATTAAAAAACAAAAAAAATTCTACTTCCTGAAAATGGATGTGTAATTTTGCAAGAACCAAGGAATTTTTTTTTCTTTTTTATTAAAGAAAGGAAAAGATTGTTGGGTTTTGTCAATGTCGGAAGATGGAAGGGCACAGAGGCAATATCTATCAGCAGAAATGATTAGCTTTATCATTGTTTTAATCTTATCAACCTGATTTAGTATAAATCGATTTAAATTGAATGGTAAAATATTAATTAATATATATATATAAACACAAATTTGGTAAAGAACACATAAATTTATCGACTGTGAGCTACAAACAGTTTATCACCATTTATCAGTATTTAATCAAATAGGCTCTTAAGCTTTTTTAAGGTCAAAATTACTCGTATATATGACTTATTGAACTCTAATTATAAAAATAATTAAAAAAATTAATAATTAATTTAACATAATTATATAAGTTATGTTCAAATTATAAAATATTAATTAAATAAAATTAATTCTATAAGTTAATCTAACAGTAATAAACTCTTAATTTGACATAATATATAGACTTTTTTTATTAGATTATTTTTAGTGGAACTATAGGTATTGATTGAAACTACGTGTTTTATTTACCAACGGTAGAGAACTTGGCTTTGTATATATAAAGTTCTTGGTGAGATTCCTAATTTTCTTTTTAAACTTTTGTTTGGAAATTTTGGCTTGGGAATTTTTTTTTTTTTTAAAATGGAGAAAATGAAGTATTCTTTCAGAAAATACGTTTCATTGATTGTCGACATACTAAAGTATATCTACCACAATTTTTTTATAGGACAACAAACAAAAAAGAAGAAAAAACATTGCAAAGCAAAAATAATATTTTTTCAAGCTATTTATTTTTTTCATTTGATGTCTCTTAATATTCAATAATTATAAGAGTTTTAATTATTTTTAAATTTAAATCGAGTATATTTATAAAATTAATAACATTTTTTAGTATATATTTTTTCTCTATATAAAATTTTAAATTTTAAAGTTTGCTTAAAAAAAATTTAAATTTTTAATTATTTAAACTAATAAATGTTGCTGCAAGCTATTTATTTTACACAAACAAAAGGAATTTCCGGGAAACAAAATTATGAAAAAAAAAAAGCCCAAAAAGCTATGGTGTAAAACAAAAGCTGCCCGTAGCATCAAAGGCCTCTTAAAGCATTTCCTATATATACTGTCCTCAGAAGACTTTCGGCAACTTGCCTTTGTCTTTATTTTTTCCAAGTCATCTAACGACGTATGATATGATCTGATGAACATAGTTGAATATCCCATCAAATAAAAACAAAAATTTGAAAAGAAGTTTATTGTTGATTGGCCTACAGCACTGCACCAAAAGTTAAGATATTAATAATCCAACCTTCTAATCATATCATAATTAGTACTTGATATGATTGCTTAATAATTTTTCATGATTGTAGAAAATCCATTACTTTTTTTTTTCATATTAAATGATATTCATGTGATCTAAACACTGGTTAATTGCATATTAAAAGACCATTTTTTATTTAAATTATTGATATCTAAGTTTCGTTAATTCAATTCAATAACTATAAAAGTAATAAATATCTCTTAATAAGTAATTTAATATGAATGTATATAACATAATTCGAACTTACTTAAACGATAGTAACTATTCTCACCTAATTCTAAAATATTTAATACAATTTTTTAAGTCAAATAAAAATTAATTTTATAAATTAAACAATAATAGAGAATAAGATATTATTTAAAAAAAAGTATTATTAGACAATTTTCTCGGACTTTTTTGTCAATAAAGTGAAAATTGAATTTGGGGATAAAAGTCTTCAACAATTTGCAATATGAACTGCATCTCAGAGCGGGTTGGCTTACTTTCACACCAATGTGTACATAATGCCGCCTATTGAACCCAACTAAATCTTCATCTAGCCATACTAAACAATCCAAGAATTTTTCTTGTTAGAGCATCTGCATCTATATAGTTAAAAAGAGAGAAATTTTGACCTTTCCCTTTCCACCCAAAAAACAACACATGCATCAAAACCTCTTCACATGTTATGTTGCGGACACATAAAAGACATGTTAGCTTATATGAACATTTTACTCATTTACTATCTGCCCCAAAAAAGATGAATATCTTTATATACATGTTCTTGAGTATCCCAACAAAGGTTGTGTACGAATGTTGAAATGAGTCATCATTTTCATCTATTGTTTTTCATTGGTATAATTGCACAGTGACATCTGTTTTGCATCGGTGGTCCTCGTTATTCAGTAACTGCAAAAACTCTGACTGTTTAAGAGTTTAGAGCTGGATGGATCCACAATAAAATAAAGTTCTTTCAGCACCTTTATCTGATTATTCTTTTCTCTTTTTTTTTTTTTTTGAGCAATAAACAAATATTATCAATTAAAATCGGAAAATATATCTCTATCTATACTCTCTGAATTGGTAAATGATGATTATGAATTGTAAAGACAAATTGTACAATGTAAAATGATTTCAATAGATTCTAACCTAATGTTAACCATTTAAAGTTAATTCCATTCTGAAAGGACATGATTTTCATGTTGTTAATTTGTTACTAATTCAACATTTTTCACTAACACATTATTCTACCTACCTACAAATAATATTGTCAGTATGACCTTTGAAGCAGGCAAGCGTGATAGGGCATGTACAAAGTTGCATTTTAGGTCAATTCTATATCAAAATGAAATAAACCATCAGAGTAATCAAGTTTTTTTTTTTTTTAACAATTATTTATAATATCCGATAATTATAGAAATTTCAATTAATTTAGATATAATCTGTAAATTCATAACCTATTTTTTCCATTAGTAATACTTAAATTCGAAATTTTACTTTAAAAAATCTAAATTCCTTGCAACCAGCAGACTTGCATACTTTATTCTTGGTCATTGACACTAACCACACTTGCTCAAACTAAAATCCTTCCCAGTAATCTCTTATATATATCTGCACGCACACACACAAACATACAAGGAAAGGATTCAAAACCGAATCATTTGTTTTCATTTTTCACTTCATTTCACGAACAAAGGGAAGCAATAATATAGCAGTTTTGCCAATATAGCAGAAACTAAAATCATATATATATAAAAGGGGCCAAAAACTCAGAGCTGAGAGCACGCTTAAGGCAAAAATGCCTCTTCATAAGGAGGCAGCGACTTAGACAGCTATGAAGGAGATTGTATATATCCACAACCCAATCCCAGTCCCACCTCATCATTTCTCTTCTTTTTCTAGCTGTAAAAATCATAAACACTCGCTTTCGGTTTTGGGGGGGGTGTTCTTTAAAGAAAAAGCTCCATTTTATAAACCCCATCAAGTTAATTTAGCTAGCTAGCTTAGCTTCAGTCAAGATGCGGAGCATGGCGAGCTCTTCCACCCCTAAAGGCATCGCTGCCATTGTAGGTGTCGGACCAAAGCTTGGCCGATCCATTGCTCGTAAGTTCGCTCATGAGGGCTACACTGTCGCCATCCTTGCTCGCGACTTAGGTAATTTATCATTAATAATTAACTCAAAATCCCATCTAGCGTCTTTATATTAGTTTCATAGTTCACTTTAGTTTAGCTTGTTATAAGTAAAGATTAGGATGAGATTTTTTTTTAGGGCTAATTAAGTAAAAAGGGAGACATGGGTATTTTGTATTTTCTTCTTTTGTTTGTGTAGGGAGATTATCAAGATTTGCAGATGAGATAGCAAGAGAAGAGAAGGCTCAAGTATTTGCAATAAGAATAGACTGTTCAGACTCAAGAAGTGTTAGAGAAGCGTTTGAAGGAGTTCTTTCACTTGGATTTGTAGAAGTTCTTGTTTACAATGCTTATCAACCAGTTTCTAACAATTGGCATCCTACCAATTTCGCTGATATTCGAATCGACTCTTTCGAAAAATCACTTGCTGTTTCCTCCACAGGTGCTCTCCTTTGTGCTCAGCAGGTATATTTTTACTCAAATTAATTAATTGACGTTTGCTTTTAGTCAATTGCAAATTGCTTTAATTTGAGTTATTTAAATATATAATTTTTTGAGTAGGGTTTGAACTCTGAAACCTCGCAACACTGAGTATCACTAAACCAAAAGCTTATTATTAGCAAGCTAGTGTTTTTTTTTTTTCTTTTACGAAGATTTGATATTTTATGTGAGCATAAATTTTTTTTGGCATGGATTCAGGTTCTTCCAGGGATGGTGGAAAGAGGAAAAGGGACAATTCTTTTCACTGGATGTTCAGCTTCTTTAAATGGCATTGCTGGTTTTCCTGAACTATGTAAAAGAATCTGACTAAATCCAAGATTGAATCTTCAAAAAAAAAAGAATTAAATAAATAAGAAAATTCATCTTAAAAACTTTATTATGCTAATTTTTTTTTTTTTTTATGTTTTTCTTTTTGGGTGTATCTGGGGCTGGATTTTGGAGAACAGGCTGTGGAAAGTTTGCATTGAGAGGTCTATCACAGTGCTTAGCCAGGGAGTTCCAGCCTCTAGGAGTGCACATTGCTCATGTCATCATCGATGGTGTTGTTGGCCCACCTAGGTCAGTGATCTTTCTTCTTCTTCTTATATTATGATCTGTCAATATTCATATAATTTTTTCCTAAAAGAGAATATATCTTGACCAAAATAGAAAGAATCTATTTACTGAATTATATATATTCACTGCCGTTTGTATGGTATATGTGCACATATATCTGTTCTATATATTGAATATTATAGTAAGATTTCATAATTATATTCTTTTTAAAAGGGCGTCAAAATTTTTTGAAGTGTAATACAAGATAAACAACATTAATACTAAAGAGAAATAATAATCAAATTAAGGTTCAAATCCCTATTTTAAAAAAATGTTTTTGAAAATTGGATTAGCTAGACCTATAATAGGATCAGAACTTAGTGCAACTAAATAATGTAATTTTTGAGTCATCTTTATGGTTATGTTTGGATTTAACAAATTAGTTAGAATCTAATAAACTATATATGGATAATATTGACTCAGATAAAAAAATAAGCTTTTGAAATTAATTAAATTAATATAATCTCATTTGTTCATGGATAAGCTATACAGTTTGAAATTAAGACTTTAATTTTTTTTTTTGAAATGAAATTAAGACTTTAATTATAATCATTAAATTTATGTTTTGTGAAACTTGATTCTAGAAAAAAGTATATATATATGTATATATATAGAACCAAAGTTATAGGATAATGTTGTATATTTGTTAAAAAGAAAAAAGAAAAAGGAAGAGAAGAAAGACAATGTATAATGATGAAGAGTGATTGGCGATGAATGATGAGCAATTAACGAAAAGGCAAGCCAATTGGCAAATTGTAGGGTACCCTCAAGCAACCAAAGGACGTCCGTTGGGGAACAACAACAACAGAGTATAGGCATAAGCGGTGGAAGTGGAAGTGGAAGTGGTGTCGGTGTTGGTGTGGTAGAGCTAATGGACCCAGACTCTGCTGCTTTAACCTACTGGCATTTGCATGTTCAAGACCGGACCGCATGGACCCAAGAGATCGACCTCCGTCCCTCTAACTCCTCCATCCTTAGATTCTATTAATTAAGTAAAATTCATTTCTCCTATAAAATACCAATCTCTTAATTAATTTTCTTAATTTGCTTTAAAATCTTTCACAATCTCTTTATTTATTTTCATCACAATCATGCACCAACATCCATCATTTTTTTGCATATTGTCAAATAATCATATGTATATATAAATAATGCATTATAATTTTCATATTCTTATGACGTTTAATTGTTTTGTTTTTTATGGGTTTTATCTTGTTTTTGTCCACAACATATTTACCTGTACTCCGTGACCACAAAATCCACTTGGTGGATGCTAGCTCCCATTTGCTACCTCCAAAAGGTCATCATATGAGTTCAAACATATTTTGTATTTTTTTTTTTATTTTCTTTATCCTCTTTGAGTTTGGACTTTGGAGAGTACTTGCACAATTAGGACTCTTCTCCAGTGACATATAAATTGTATATAATAATGATGTTTTTGTTTAAGGAAATGTGGATAAAAATATTTTTGCTTTGGTGACAATTACATAATTGTGGTAGTAAAATTTCAGGAATAGCAATAGGGTTAGAGTAGTTAGTCTAAAAACTGAAACTAAACTCCCATGGCGCTAAATTAAAAATTTTTTCTTTTGGATTTTATAGATAGAATTCATGAGATTTATTTATATATGGTGTTCCATTTTTAAATAGTAGATTACATATTCTATTGTCTCTAACACTAGCTATTAACTAGTGATTATCTTATGAAGTTCTAAAAAATGGATTGTTACACTGTTGATATCATAACTTTGGATCATGTTTCACTTTAATATCAAATTTTTAATTTTTTTTAGTTCCAAAAGTTTTATTTTTGTTTCAAGTTGAAGTATCTTAAATATATCCGGTCAAATTTAACATACATAGCAACTAAAATAAATATATTTTTAGTCATCTTGTTGACCTTATAAAACAAAATTTCTTTATGGACCCCATAAAATAAAATTTTAGTAAAATTTATTTTATGAAACCCATAAGATAATTAGGTTGTTTAATGAGGTGTTTATATAGTAAATATACTAAAAATATATTTATTCCAGCTGCTATATATGCTAAATTTGATCGGATATATTCGAGGTACGTTAACTTGAAAAAAAAAAAAAAAAATTTGGGACTGAAAAAAAAATAAATAAAATTTTAATACTAAAATAAAATATTATCCAAAGTTATAATACCAATAGTGTAATAAACCCTTTAAAAAACCGATATGTGCCAAAAAAAAAGTAATATTTGAGGAATTTCTATGCTTCTTTTAATTTATTATTATTATTATTAATATTATTTTGTTTATGGTAGTAAATATGTTTAGATTGGGTGTAGTTGTAAGGGTCCATCACCACAAGGCAAGTTGAGGGGCAGAAAGGAAGAGAGGGACAGTTTTTGCTTGGATAATTTAACAACTTCGTGTTCTATTTTAGGACACACACCGGGAGATGTTTTTCTTAATTTTCTTTTCTTTTCTTTTCTTTTCTTTTCTTTTCACTGGTAAACGCATTGATCAATTTTTTTTTAAAAAAGGAGCTATTAACTTTTAAAAGTTCTATTTTTTAAAAAATATGAAAAAAAAAAATATTGCTAGTCTAGTTTCAATATTGATCAGACACATCAATATCTCTGAAACCTTTATAGCAACTAGTTCAACTTTATTTTATTTTTTGAATTGGGTCGGTAATTCGCTACCACAAGGAAAAAATATGAAAAAATAATAATTTGAATTATATGTTTTTCATTTAGATGTTCATATCTTTTATTTATTATTTGGACTATTTGTGGAAAATACTAATTTATAATTTATTTATAAGTTGTGATTAGTTATTTTAACACTGGATTGAACTCATTAAGTTGAAAATAAATGAAATATTTAATTTGAGTTAGAAATAATGAGAATAATTTTCAATTAATTAAATATTTATTAATATTATTTTATTTTTACTGATATATTTATTTTTATTTTAAAAACTAGCTAGATGTAAGATGTATTGATAGCCCTTGTATAATTTAATTTAAAAATGTAAATATTTTATATTTATTTATGAAATCAGCTCAACTAGTTGATCAATTATAAATTGATATTACAACTCATTCTATTTTTGTCTGATTTTAGAAAATTATTTGTGATATCTAATTTAAGTTTAATACCAAATTTTTACTGCTATAAAAATTGCAAAAATTTAAAATAATTTCGATTAATTTTTTATAAAATGATTAGAGTTTATAAGTCAAAAAATTAAAAGAATTTAACTTTTATTGATTATATAAAAAGAGTGGAATAATTAGATACATAATAGAAAAAAAAATTTGTTCTATTTTAAACCAAAAGTACAACATACTTATTCTTAAAAAAAAAAAAAGTTACAACCATATACTTTATAAACAAATTAATAAAAAAGATTATTATATGAGTTATTGTTAAGATAATTTTATAGTATGAGTTAATAAAAGGAAGCTTTTTTTAAAAAAAAAAATATTTTTCACTCTTTCTCGTCAAGAACTATTATAGAAAGTAATTGAGTAAAATTGACTTGTGAGCTATTTAGAGTCAACTTGAAAAAAATTTTAAATTGATTTGATTATTATCGAGTCGAGCTTAAACTATTCGAGTAGACTATCGAGTTAAATTCGAGCTCCTAAATATGTATGTCGATAGACTTGTGAATTTAATTAAACTTGTACATATTTATCATTTTATTCTTTTATTTAAATATAATTATAAATATATCTTATCAAATCAAGTAGATTTTGAATATTTTTAAAAAAATTATTTAATTAATTAATTAAATCGAGTTTGAATATATAAATTATTTAATCGAATCAAACTTGAGTTTAAAAATAACTTGATCAAACTTGAGATTGAAGTTTGAAAATCGAGTTGAGCTCGAACTTAACAATATGTCAACTCAACTCATATTGATTATACCCTTAATCAGAAGTGTTAAAATAAAATTTTCTAAGATTGAATACTTATAAGAACTATGGGGTAAGATTTTTGTACTACTTCTCTTGATAATTACACTTTACTTTAATTTTATTAACTATTTAAATAACTTAATTTTTCTTAATTTAAAATGATTATGTAGCTTTTAAAATTAATATGAACTCAATGTATTATTCAATTCATATATAATAAAAATCTAATAAGTAATAACTTCAATACAAATAATTTATTTTGATTCGTGGAGGATTTATAATTTTATTAATTAATTATGTTATTTTATTTTGCGTCCCACTTATATTGTTAAAATTTTACAAATAGTTATATTTATTTGCTCATTTAATTATGCAATATACATTATTAATTTTTATTTCTTTAATGTTTTAAAGTGTTCATATAAATGATATTTACATTTTTTTTAAAAATTGATGGTAACTTTAATTTTAATTTTCTTTTATTAATTATTTTTTAATAAAAATTATAGGTATAATACTGAAAATGTTATATGCATTGAAAAATTAATATAAAATATAAAAATTAATAGTATTCTTTATATGTATTAATTTTAAATTATAGAATCAATTAAGTTGATATAAATTGATAAAGTATTCTTTTTAGTTATTTTATTTTTTATGAAATTTGTCAATACACATAATAGTTATTATATCCTATCTTTTTATTTTAAAAAAATTGAATGAAAAAATTAAAATTAAATTCACCATTCATTTTTTTTAAAAAAAATGTAAATATCATTTGTATAAACACTTAAAAGCAATAAACAATTAAACATTAAAAATATATATTTCATAATAAAATAAAATAAATAAATAAAACTGTTTTAATAAAATTTTAATAATATAAGTTGGACATATAATAAAATAATATAATAAATTAATAAAACTATAAATAATTTTGAGTGATTATAATATAATAATTATTAAATCAAAGTAAATTATTTGTATTAAATTGTTAGATTTTTATTACTTATGAATAATAAAATAAATTTTTTAAATTAATAATAATTGTGGTCAAAAGTATATAATCATTTGAAATTAAAGACAATTAAATTATTTAAATTGTTATAAAGTAAAAATATAGTGCAATTATTAAAAGAATTAATGTAAAAATCTTTATTCATACGTTTAGCTTTTTAAATAATTAATAGAGATAGTTAATTTTTAATAACATAAGAGAAAGAGAAAAGATGAAAATTTAAACTCTGCTCTGTTAAATAGAACAATTATATATTTTACTATTTGAGTTATTGGGTGAGAAAACCGTGTGTGCTTGGCTGTGTAACTTATGTCTAACTCTTTTAATGGCTGTCATTAGTGACTCGGGGCCAATTTTCCTTGCCTGGATGATGCTGACGTAGCTCCTACTTTCTCTTTTATTGGCATGTTGTCGTGCACCTCAACCGTTCATTTTTATTAGCAAGTACGTTTATAGGGAAGAGGTGTGAATTTTTACCTTATTGTGTTTATGGAGTTTCTATTGACGGGTTCTTTTTTGGATACATGTGCAAAAACTCCCTTAGGATAGAAAGAAGTCTCGAAATGAACACCTCTAGCTCTGCTGCACAAGTAATCTAACCATCCAACTACCCTTGAGGTTTCTGTCTATTAATTCAATTCCATTATACTATATTTAAATGTAAAGGATTTGTGGATGTATTTCAATTTCAATTAAATTTTTTATTTGATAATTATATAAATTTATATTTATAAAGATTTAAAATAAATTTATAATGAATTTAATAAAAATTTAAAATGATATATAATTACATGTTATTTACAATTTTTATATTTAAAAATCTAAATTTTTAAATTAAATGTTTACATTCAAATACACTAATTTTATTTTTAGATAAAATTTATTTACAAATATAAGAACGAATTATCCCTGCACGTCTTACCTGATGGCCAAACTATTGAGGGGCACCATGATAGGTCTCGAGTTTGAGACCCATCTTCCCCCTCTCCTTTGTAAAAAAAAAATCAATAAAAATTAGTTTATTGTTCAACAATTTCATAAAATTAAGAAGTTATAATTAAAAATAAATTTTACAAAATTTTTATTTAAACCAAATAAATTTCATAAATATGGTATTTTGATCAAATAAAAAAATTTCTTCCACCACTATTTAACAAAAAAGAGCTCATTTAAACTTCCGGTATTTATAACAAGGAAGTTTGTATTGTATATTGAGCAATTGCTCTTTGTTCGCTCTCCCTTGCTGTAGAGATTGATTTGTAATTATAGAAAATTATGTTTTGATATAGAGAATATAATTTGCAATTATAGAAGACCAAGAGATTCTTCATTTGAAGTGAAAATTAGTTATTCTAGCAATGTAAAGCGCGCGCACACGTTTTGTGGTGCAGTGTCAAAAATTCAAAATAGTTGCATTTTTGTTCCTCCTTAAAATGAGAAAATGAAGGTCAAACTGTACTTTGAAGGAATTCACCTGAACTTGTAAAAGGTGATAACATCTTGAACTGCGAGAAGAATTTTGCTTCATTGATGCTTTTTAGTAAACAAAAATAACAATACTGTTTAGGCTGTGGATATGTAACAGTTGGAAAGAAAACCGTGTTTGATGACGAAGAAGCAGCATCCCATCAATCTAAGAGGAAAGGAACACATACATACATACATACATTCAATTTTCGAGACCTGGTAAATACTGTCAATTCAAACTCATAGTTGTTAAGCTAAAAGCCATCTTGCAAGTTACAAGTAACCATCAATCTACTGTATATGTCATCTGAATATGAATCCCAATTTGGTACTTTATACTGTATAGCAGTCCCATATGCTCACAACTTGAATCTTAAAACACAGCTGTATAGTTTCACATAAAGAATTAGAGAAATACCAACTTCTGAAACATTTGGCATCAAATCACCTTAAGTAACAAAGTCCAAGGCATCTATCTCCCTTCGCATTTAGTTTACATCATTTTAGACTAGGCAATAGCTCAGCTTCCAAATTGTTGATCATGACATCTCACCTACGAAAACACTGAAAATCCTTCTTCCGCTGTCCACACATCTCCATTCCTTGAGAAAATTGATGATGGGTATCAGTCAACTCAAAAAAGTGTTTTGTCCTTCCAAAGGTGTAGCTATGATTTAAGTCGTGTCATGTCGTGTATCATTTCTATGATTAAACCAATGATATTGTAGAGCAGGCATCACATCTGTACTGGCATAAGGCCTGGAAGGAGGCATCATCATAATTGAAGTGGAGCCCATGTCATGACCAGAAAAGTGGAATGGAGCAGTTCTGTCTAGAAATTCTGTTCGTGATGAGTAAGAACTTTGGTGAGTGTAAGCATATGCTTGCAGAGCTGGGTCCATGTCCACACTGAGATGCCCGCGTTCCATATGCTTCCACGTAGGTTTACAACCATCTGACCAATTATTTCTCCTCAAATTCAGTTGTCTAGATGGTGGAACCTCTTGGTTATAGTTAGAAATTTTTTGGCATGACGTGTCTTTTCCATGTTGGTGCGAGGTGTTCTTTTTATGCCCATTAACATGCTTCCTCTTTTCTAATTCATATGTCTTTCTGGTTTGAGATAGTCTTACATGACGAGACCATTTTGGATGCTCCACACCTGTTAATACAAGGGCCAAGTATATAATCTTTAATGCTCTAGAAAAAATGAAATCAAGTTTAAACACAACCTCCATTCAAGTGCCCAGTTGCAGAAAACTTTTTCTTTGATTTCTTCATTGCTCTCACAAGTCTCGCAGCTGTACCTCTTTTGTGCTTCTCAGCTAGGACATCTAGTCTTTCTGCTTCATTATTCCAACACTAATAGATGTACGAGGACAAACAAGAACCTTAACCTATTATAACACTAATGTCAGATAAATATATCAAATGGAGCAAGTATTTACCTGCCTGAAAGTTTTTAATTTGTACAGGTTACGACCCTTCACAAGCAATGGAAAAAGCGGAGGCAGTTTCTTTACACCCTTGCTCCATAGCACTTCAACCTTGTATATCACAGTCACTAACCAAATAAATAAATCACGGGAAGCTAAACCATATGCTTTTATTTTTTTGCCAAAAAAATTCAAATGTCGAATAGATCACTTGTGTACAAAGCATGTAGATCAGACAAAATTTTAAATATAAGACTTAGCCTTACAGTAAATGTATGCAGTTGTTTAGCGGAGCCATAGCTTTCCTTTACAACTTTGCCTGCTACAGTTCTTCTCCCATTTACATTCCCATGTCTTGACACCTTATCATAACTGTTTGAAATCATATCCATTTCATAAAACTTAAGAAAGCAGAGTTGAAGACCCTAATTCAGTATCAGAAGACAAAGAGAGACAATGATGTACAAGAAACAAGACAATAGGGTACTTCTCATAAACTTTCTGGTTGAACAGAACTACATCCCCCTTGCAGACATCACCTGTTTCAAAATATAGACCTTTCATATCATCTTCACTGCCACGAAAAGTATATATTGACTACGCAAAAACTTTACCTGTACAATTAATGACAAAGGATGATCTAGGATAAAGTGATTCACCATTTCCATCCTTTATCCTGTAATTGAGAAGTAACTAAATTTATACCAAAGTAGGAGCTACCAACAACATAAAGAGGAGCAAATAAAACACTGCACACAGGCACACGCACAAACACATAGTTCAAAGCTGAACCCAAACTCAGCTATACCAAATAATAAAGAAAAAAGATAGCCTTAGTTTCTTACAGAACCATCCCTCAGCCCAAACCAACAACAAAAATCGAATCTTGGAGATTTAAGGAAGATTTGTAAAACCACTGATTACTCTAGTCTAGAATATAAAATAAAAGTTACATTTTACCTTTTCAAGGACTCTTAAACTAATCTAATATAAGCTGTAGCTACACTCTATTCAAACTATAGCAATAAACTTTACCATATTGCTCCTTGAAATTAGCCAACTAGAACAAATACAAAGAAAACAATCAAGCAGAAAATATTTAAAAATTGCAAGAGATACCTCCAATGAACCATAATTCTTTCCATACAGACTGCCTTGGTCCCAGCAAGCCGGAGGCCATGCTTCCGTAGATAAGCTTTGTACTCTTTTAAGCTTAAAGATTCTAAACATTTCCCCTCTGAACAATACCACGACGGAAAAACAAAATGTAAATGATGATTATTGCAATGGGCAAGACAAGGTGTTCCACGTAGTTTAGAAAATCCAAAACAAAAAAAAAAAGATTTCGATTCAATTGAACTCTTGAACATGGTTTTGTTCGAACAATCTGAAATTAGAATAAAAAAGATAGCGATCGCTTACCTTGGAGAAAACAAACGACTCTTTTGCAGAGTGATTCTTCATTTTCCTCGTCCGATTCCGATTCTGATTCATCATCATCGCCGCCATCGCTCGCATCATCACGGCTGAATATACAAAATATATATATATATATATATATAAATAGCAGCATTCACATAGTAAGGCAAACAAAATTATGAGAGATTCATGTATCAATATAGCACCTCATTTCTTCATCTTCACCATCGTACTCATCATCTTCTACGTCTTCTTCGTCATCATCATCTTCGTCGCCGGATGAGACATAAATAATGGCGCGTTTGCCATTCCGGTCACTCATCTTAGATGGAAAATTCTTTAGCAATGTTCACTGAGGGACGTTGATTTAAAAAAAAAAAAAAAAAAAAAGAAAAGCAAACTGACCGCTGCGGATAGGGATAAAGCCCGTTGATTGTTGGACCGCCCTCCAAAGCTTAGACCCATTTTTAGGGCAAATTATATTATGGACCAAGGTCCATACTCGTGTGACCAAAAAAAAAAAATTAAGAAATCACATTGTTTGAGTTTGAGAGAGCTTTTAATTTTAGTTTTGGGTTGTTCTGTTCTCTTTTAAGTTCTCTAAATTGGAAAAAAAATCCAACTAAGCAAAGGTAGAGTACAGTTCATGTTGAAAGATTATATATATATAAATGTACAAATGGGAGATAGATAAAATTGTGAATAAGTTTTCACTCATTATTATATAAAAATTAAAAAATTTAGTTATTTATTAATAAAAATAAAATAAAATAAGTTAAAATACAATTTTAATTTAATTAAAAATATATTTCTTATTTTAATTAAACTAACTTCTATTTTATCTCTAATAAAAATTAAATTAATTAAAATATAATTCTAATTTAATTAAAAGTGTACTTCCTATTTTAATTAAGTTAACTTCTATCTTATCCTTAATAAAAATTCTAATTTAATTGAAAGTGTATTTCCTATTATAATTATATTAGCTTTTATTTTATCTCTAATAAAATTAATTTAATTAAAACATCATATAATTATTTAAATAAAAAATTTAAAAAAATTGTAATGAATTATAACTTACTAAGTCAATATCAAATTGTTCTATAAATAGATAGCATTGTTATTATTTTTTTATTTAATAATAATAATAATAATATGTTTAATTATTTATTTACTATATATCACGAGTCAAATAAATATTTTGTTTACGTATGAAACACATGGTTATTTATTAATGTATGTGTGTATATATATATATATATATATGACATGCAAAATTACAAGAAAATCTTCGCTCATTAGTATATAAAAATTGGATAATTTAGTCATTTACTAATAAAAGTAAAATTGAATTAATTAAAATGTAATTTTAATTTAATTGAAACTCTATAATCTATTTTAATTAGGTTAACTTATATTTTATTTTTAATAAAAATTAAATTAATTAAAATACAATTCTAATTTGATTGAGAGTGTGTTTCCTATTTTAATTTAGGTTATTTTTTTTATCTTATATCAAATAAAATTAAATTAATTAAAATTTTAGTAGTAATTTTGTTAAAAATATATATTTTTCTATTTTAACTAGGTCTACTTATATTTTATATAATATAAATCAAATTAGATAACATAATTTTATAAGTTTTAGTAAATTAAATTTAATAAGTAAATAACTAAAATTAAAATTAATAAATTTTATAAAATAATTAATTATGAAAATTCTTAAAGTAAAAAATGTTAAAAAATTGTTGTGTTTAAATAGAAAATTCATAAAGAATGTAATAAATTATTATATTATAACTCTATCAAGTTTTTAAAATTAGATTATTATTTAGATAAAAATATTGAACAGAGTATTGTATAATTGTTTAATTAGAAAATTTATTAAAATTGTAATAAATTATTGTGTTATAATCACAATTAAAAATACATTGACAAATAGATAAAATAATACTCTTATTATTTTAAATGCTTATTATACTAAAATTTACTAAATAAATAATTATAATTAAATTAATTTTTTTTGTCCTGTATCTGTCTTCAGATTTAAAAAATAGATTATATAATTTGTTTTAGAGTAGTATTTTTATAAGATAAAAAGTATAATTATCGTCTTTAGATATTTTTATAAAATTTAATAAAAAAGAGTTAAAAATTAAATTAATTAATCTTTATCATTTAATTTTTTCATAAAATTAAAAATTATATTAAATTACTTGTTGAGTAAACAAAAGTAGTAATATTAAATATATTGAATAAATAAAGTGTTGATGCTCAAATAAAAATTTAAAATTATAATAAATTATAAGTTTAATGAGCTTATAATATTTAAATTATTATATCAAGAAAATATAACTTTTATTATTTTAAATTTTTATTAAAAAAATAACTAATATTTTTTTTATTTTTTTATAATAAATTATGAATATAATATTTGTCTTATATAAAATTAGTTTTAAAGTTGAGAAAAATATTAATTAAAAATACTGAAGGAACATCATATAATTATTTAAATAAAAGATTTATCAAAATTACAATAAATTATAACTATATTAAGTTAATATCAAATTGTCATATAAATAAATAACACTTTTATTATTTTTAAAAATTTTATTTAATAACAACAACAACAACAACAACAATAAAATCAAAGTATATGTTTAATAGTTTAATAGTTTATTTATTATCACGAGTCTAAAAATTTTTGTATTCACGTGTGAAACATGTGGTTGTTTACTAGTATATATATTGTGGACACTATTAGTTTGATTGGCCTGCAATGAAAGTCCGATGATGAGAAAGTTTGAGTTTTGAATGTAATGGGAGCCTAAAACTTCTCTAAAATCGACTCTGAAAGCTCAAACACTATGCCAAGCCCACAAAAAACCATGTCTAAGTCCAAACACTAGGTTAAAGCCGAAGCCCATCGCCTCTCGACCCACGGGCCTTGACCTGGCCAAGGTGAAGAGGCGATCGCCTCAATGAAGAGGCGTCGCCTCTTTACCCCAAGCATTGATGAGGCGGCACCTCTTCACCCCAAGCATTGATGAGGCGACGCCTCTTCAGACTCTCTCTCTACAACATTAAATACTATTAATATTAGTGGTTGGAAGTCTACCTGCTGAGGATTTGGTTATTTTTAGACCTAAAGGAAAGAAGAAAAAGGCAGAAAAGAGCCTAAGGAATGAAAAAGGCAATGGAAGAGGGTGAGAATGGGTTTTTGGAAAATTGGAATAGGAAAAAGGGTGAGAGGCTTTAAAAGGGAATGTGAGGGCATGAGAGGGGAGGTTGGCTAGTTATTAAAGAAAATGTCTGGAAAAAAAAAACACAGAGAGAAAGAGGAAAAAGGAAAAGAAACAAAGGAAGAAAGGAAGAAGAAGAAGAAGACTTAGGAAGATAAAGACTTGGATTTCTTGGAGAATAGGAAAGGATTTTCTTGCATTCAAAGCCTCAAATCAGTCAATAAAGTTCTGAGGGCTTAGTTAGGAGCCACAAGCACGTTCAAGTTAGTAAGCTTCCCCTTTTTAAGCTTTAAGTCCCTTGTTTTCATTAAAAGCTTTGATTTGTTGTTATTTTATGTGTTATTTTATTGTATTACTTATTTTAAGCTTATAGAGGAGCATGGTTGCATGAGATATTGAATATTGATTGTTAATATTAGTATATTTACATTTATTTCTTGTTTATTTGCATGATCGTCATGTTTCTTAGGATGTAAGAAATGTAGAGTATTCCTGCCTCTGTTGAAGAGGCGACGTCTCTTCATAGAGGCGTCGTCCCTTCATAATGAGACAACGGAGGTGACACCTCTTTAAAGAGGCGTCGCCTCTTTGACAGAGTCCTGTCTGATTATGCCTTGATTCTCTGTCCGTATTTTACATGTTTGACATAATTTTCTTATTTAATTTGTTATATTTCTTGTGGTTACATATGATTCCTATGTTGTTCAATATTATTTCTATGTTATCTTCCTTTTTTTGTTACTTAGTGGATCATTTTATGAGTTTATGTTCATTTATTTTTGTGAATATTATATGTTGATGATTTGTAAATATTATTGTTGTTATTGTATGGAATTAACTTGTATGTGTTACAGGAACTATTTGGTGATTTTTTATCACTAGATGTTTGTTTCTTTTTAGATTTTTAATTTGTATAATTAATTAGTTTATTTTTGGTTTATTGTTTGTTTATGTATGGTTTATTTTTAGTATTTTTATGTTTATTTGCACTAAAAGTTGTAACCCTTAATCCCTCTCCCTTTTTGTTTGGAATGAATGGTTGTAAATTATTTTTATTTATTTATTTATGATTGAATGTCGGGGATATAAGCCTGAAATGGGACTAATGTGCAAACTTGGAATAAAAATACAAAATTGGAAACCAATCGCAATTTGGATGTCAATAAGGAAATAAATTAATAATCAAAGGTAATAAAATGCAAAACACACACAAAGGAAAACTATAAGGTTGGGTGGGCATTCTAAAAGCCCATACCCAGTTTTCAAACTCGATATTTGATAACAGCTTCTGGGAACCTTCGTGGAATCCAGTTGTTATACAGTGTGTCCTGGCTTTCATCTGAGTGGCAACTCCATCTCCATTTTAGGCCCCAAGCCCACTATGTATTTCTTAATGAGCCCTAAGCTCACATAGTGCCATGGTCGTCAACACTTGGGCACGCAACCAAACCCCGCCACCTATAATGGTGACTCCATTGAGGATAGAGAAACTAATGCCAAATGTTTTATAATTTATCATCTTTGATTATTTCTTTATTTCCTTCACAAATTTTGTATTCACTACACGTTTTCACACAATGCACTCCAAGTCCCAAATAAACTGATAATAATCTTTGCTTTGTTGCCTGTGTTTCATTCAAACCTAGTGGTGAGGTATTTGATTATTATCACTTATAGCACGTACCTATCCGCATGGCACAAACCCTTGGGTGGGGAGACATAATGGATGTATATAGCTATGGGAGCCGAAGCTTATTACCCAAGACTCAACTCATATAATGACCTAGCAATTTCCACTAAGATTTTTTTCAAGTGCATGTGTTTTATGCCATATGGAAATCCTTTAAATAAGGCCTAAGCCCATTAAAAAATAAGCCTTGACAATATAGGCCTTTCTTGCCTATTATTAGCCCATTTCAAGGGAATCTTGATAAGGTGGGCCTTTGATATCATTCCTGGCCCATTTAAAATGGACTTTGGGTTTATTTGGAGGAAATGCCACTTGTTTGCATCATCTTGAGAGTTATCTTACATCTGTCAGTTTTATTATCCCCCTTTAATAATCAAAACCCAGAACAAAAATCCTAGGACAAGGAACTCGCTATTGAACACGTTTGTGGGAGAAATAAGGGTGGAGATATCGTTAGAGAGCTTTTTGTTTTGTCCTCTGATACGTGCATATATGTTTTGTTTTCCTTCTTACTAGTAGGCTTGCATTTCATGTATACATGCCATGCATATTTTCTGACCCTCAATGGTTGCAGATATATATCCATAATAGTTTGCCAATTAGAAGCAATCTAATATAGGCTGTCTGGTTAAAATCTATAGAGGGATCAAGATGGCAGAATTTGATGTTGAAGCCTTTAAGGAACAATTGAAAGCTAAAATAGTTGAATAAACCATGGCGATCATGAGAGAAATTATGGGGAAATAATGGGTCCAACTAGAGGAGAACTGCCAGTACCACAACCACAACCACAACCACCAGCACCTTAACCTCGACCTTTTGGATCTGGATGCCAAGGTTCCTGAAAGGCAAAAGGTAGAAAATGATCAGTAGAGAATATTGGCAGAACCTATTATTTGTCAGAAAGAAGATGCCTAGGGAAATATGGAGAAGCCAGATTGGGCTAAAGACCTTGTCAAGTCTATGGCTCAAATGCAGTTGATGATGAAGGAAAAAGGGATCGATGCCCCAGTGAGCTATTCCGAGCTGAGCCTGGATAAAGATGATGATCCTCTGCCATGGAAGTTCAAGTTTCTTGACATAAAGAAGTTCACAGGCACAGAGGACCCCACCTTCATTTGAAGTAGTATGTGACCCAGATAAAGATAACTGAACTGACTAAAACACAAATTGTGAAGCAATTCTCACTGTCTTTGGAGGGAGCACCCATCAGATGGTATTATGCTTTAAAATTTGTGTTCAAATTGATTAAGAGGAACTATGCACTGCATTCATCAAGCAGTATAGTCTCAACATTCAGATGGAGGCTTCCCTGAGAGACTTGCAGAACCTAAAGTAGAAATTCAATAAATCTTTTATGGATTATTTAATTAGGTGGAGAGCCAAATTAGCATAGATAAAGCAACAACCTGTAAAATTTGATAAGCTAGTGATAGCTATAAAAGGATATGTACTCCCTCTGTCTAAGAAGCTAAGGGTTTTAGGGATTTGGAACTATGAGGAATTATACAGGTTTGGAGTACAGAAAGAATCATACCTTGCACAAGACAATAAGTTCTTCAGTGGAAGATCTGTGAACAAAGAAGGGTTTGGGTCTGGCGTGGAGTCAGACCGAGCAGTAATATACAAATCAATACAGTTAGGGAGTCCCAAAGGTTTTCTAATTTGGGAAGACCCCTCTCTAAAGTCCTAAAAAAGTTGATTAAGAATAACCTTCTACAACCTTTACTTAAACGACCTCCTTTCCCAAATGCTGACCCAAAACTATACTATAAGTACCACCAGAACATTGGGCATGATACAAAAAGCTGCACTCGCCTGAAACACAAGATTTAAGATTTGATCAATTTAGGCAAAATAATCAACCTAGAAACTAGAAAACCAAATACGCAAAATAACCCATTACCTAACTACCAAAATGCACCACCACCAAATCCCTGTATCTTGATGATCAACATAGGCCTAATAAAGGAACAAGTTATTAATTCCTTTGTTGATGTCACACCTAACCTATTAAAACTACAACCAAAAAACCTAAATCTGAGGCAGCAAGACATTGAATATTATGTAAATGTATTGGATATTTGGAGTTTTGATGATGAAAAGGGAGAAGCAGTTGATCTGTGGAAGAACAATGAGAGGAGAACAACGCAGTCCATTGAGAAATCAGAGGAGGGAGAGGAAGAAGTGAAGATGGCTGAGGCAGAGAAAGGAGGAAGAAGTTCAAAAGTAGGATTAAAGAAAAATGAGAAAGTTGAAGAGATTATTAAGGCCAAAAGTGACGATAAAACTCTTGCCAGTATTTAGGAGCTGCTTATGAACTCCCGGGCTCATCGGGAAGCACTGGTTTTTGCTCTCGATCACAAGAAGATACCTTCGAGATACACTCTAGAGTAAATGGTGAACTCGCTAATTGAAAGTCCTCACGAGGCAATCGTGTTCACAAATGATGACTTACCTTTAGAAGAAAAGGATCACAGTAAAACCCTGTTCATTAAGGCCGAAGTGAAATGCAAATTGATATACTGTGTCATAGTCGATAATGGGTCAACCATCAATGTGTGTCCTCTAAAGATCCTACCAAAGCTGGGCTTGATGGTAGCTTATTTGAAACCCTCTGATGTAGTTATAAAAGCCTATGATGATACGAAAAGGCCAGTTGAGGGAACTTTCAGGCTTTAGTCAAGACTGGACCTATTGAAGTTTGGGTCAACCTTCACGTAATAGACATCCCAGTCACCTTTGCTATTCTTTTGGGAAGACCATGGTTCCATCTTTTGGGGGGAGTGCCGTCCACCATTCATCAAAAAATCAAATTTCCATATGAGGGGAGGGTGGTTACTATAATGGCTGAAATAGATGCTGCAGTGGCTATATTGAAACTAGATCCTACTGAGATCCTGAATAGCCCGAGCTTCAAAGTCTGTATGATTTATAAAGATGAGATGAACCCAAATATTGTCAGTATGATGAAGAGCATATGGTTTGTGCCTAGGATGGGACTCAAAAAGAATTAGCAAGGCCCATCGGGATTTATTGAACCCAAGGTACCAATTCTGAAGCACGGGTTAGGATATTCAGGGGAAGATAAGTCTGATGAAAAGGAAGAAACTAAGGGCAAGTCTAGAAAGTGCAAAATTATGGCTGAGTCAAAGAAGAAGACGCTCTGGGAAACATTTATGAAAGAAAGTGCCAATTACCCCTACCAAGGAGCCTTTGATGATTGCTAAGAAACTGGTCCCTGGATTTGAAATCTTCACTGAATATGTGGATGGGAACCAAGATCCTATTGTTGAAGAGCCTATGGTAGAAGAGCTAGCATTGGCTTTGGAATTAGAAGGGGACATTCTTGTAATGGAGTTAAAGGATGCTGCTGACCAAGAAGAGGAATTTAACTTTGAAGCCTTTTTCTTAATTCTATTATGGATGTTTGAGACTGATGACATTTTTCTTTCTAAAGTTAATGTGATGAAGTCTAATTGTGCTTATTTGTGCGATGTGCTTCCTAATGGTTATACTGCGTGTGATGATCATTTCATGCATATGTTTAACATTAGTTTAGTGCAAACTGAATAATTTAATCTAGGCACAAGTGATAACCCTAAAAATATACTTATTGCTTCTGACTTAACTCCTGATGAGAGAAAAAAAAAATGAAAGAAACTCTTAAAAAAAGATAAAAAGTATTTGCTTGGGGCTATGAGGATATGCTTGGGATTTATAGAGAGATTGCAAAGCATAGGATTACCATGTATTCTCACATCGCTCTGATAAAGTAGAAGAAGAGAAGATTAAGGCCAGAATGGGCCCTCCTAGTCAAAGAAGAAGTAGAAAAGCAGCTGAAAGTGAAGTTCCTAGAAGTGATAGATAACACCCAGTGGCTAGCTAACATAGTCCCGATTCCCAAAAAAGATGGTAAGGTTAGGATATGTGTGGACTATAGGGACTTGAATAAGGCTTGTCCTAAGGATGATTTTTCCTTATCACACATTGACACCTTGATCAACAATGCAGCTTCCATTGCCATGTACTCCTTCATGGGTGGCTCTCGGGATACAATCAAATTATGATGGCAGTGATTGACAAGTTGAAGACCTCTTTTATTAATGAGTGGGGTGTTTACTATTACACAGTTATGCCATTCAGATTGAAAAATGTAGGGGCTACTTACCAAAGAATGGCTACTACACTGTTACATGACCTAATCCACAAAGAGATAGAAGTGTATATAGATGACATGATAGTGAAGTCTTTGACTAGAGAAGGGCATTTTGAAGCCTTAGACAAGTTCCTGGCAAGAGCTGAAAAGTATAACCTTAGACTGAATCCAAAGAAATGTGTTTTCAGGGTGACATTTGGGAAACTATTAGGACCCATTATCAGTCAAAAAGGTATAGAGGTGGATCCAGACAAAGTCAGAGCAATGAAAAAAATGCCCGCACCAAAGAATAAGAAAGAAGTAAGAGGGTTTATAGGAAGGCTATAACACATCAGCAGATTCATAGCCAAATTGAGTGCCATTTGTGAGCCGATCTTCAAGCTCTTAAAGAAGAATCAACTAATTATTTGGGATGACAAGCGTCAGCAAGGCTTTAAAACTATTAAGTAGTATCTGATGAATCCTCTAATTTTGCAGCCGTCAAGACTAGGGATTCCTTTAATTCTCTACTTGGCTATAGAGAAGGATGCAATTGGTGCAATGTTAGCTTAAGAAGGAGAGGGGAGAGTTGAACATGTCATATATTATCTAAGTAAGAAGCTTTTGCCCTATGAAACCAATTATAGTCTAGTAGAAAGAACCTGTTTAGTAGTGATTTGGGCAACAAAAAAGCTACGACATTACTTTCAGTCCTACATGATTCAAGCGGTCTCTAAGCATGATCCCTTTAGACATCTCCAACAGACTCCTTCACTGATAGAAAAATTAGCTAGATGGTTAGTCTTGCCCACTGAATTCAATATAAATTATATTACTAAAAAGGTGATAAAGGGAAGGGCTGTGGCAGACTTTTTGGCCTAAAATCTGATGGATGCTGAATAAGAATGGGAGTTAGAATTTTCAGATGAACACCTGAGGTCAATAGAAATCCAGACCTAGAAAATGTACTTTGACAGAGCAGTGAACAGTAGAGGGCAAGCATTGGCGTGATTTTGGTGTTGCTAGAAAGAGAAGTAATCCCGATGGCGAAGAGGTTGGAATTTGAGGTCACTAACAACCAAGCTGAATATAAAGCCTGCATTTTTTGTTTGGAAGCACTCAAGAATGTAGGGGTAAAAGAGGTGACAGTGTATGGGGATTTGATGCTGGTAGTAAAGCAGATCGCCAAAGAATGGGAAGTGAGGGAAGGTAAGTGTAGATGGCGAGGTTTAGCACGCGTCCAAGATTTTAGCAACCGTGACACTGTTTAGGCTTAGGGCCTTAGAGAATACACTACTATGTCATAAAGTCATAGCGTAAAAAAGAGGAGTCGCCACCTAGGGTAATAACTGGGACAATTTGATTGGTGGTACTCGATTCTCTAAAAGAAAGTTAGCACCACAACTAGGAGATTCTAGGAATGGAATACTAGCTTCTCTTAGTCTCATGTTCATTTAGAATAATTTTATAAATGATTATTTCATCCTCTAATTACATGTAATTTTATTTAAATCCTATTTGACATCCATTTAACCTTAGGCATCTAGTCAATAAAATTACACATAAAAAATGCACTCAAAATCGCGTTGTCCCTAAGTCTAAACTATGTTAATTTTATTTAAAAGTTAGCTAGATTTACATTTTATTTACAAGTGAGAAAGGGACTAAAGGTGGGCCTACATTTTTTATTAATTAGTGAGCCTAGATCTATTTATTTTAGTTTGTCTAAGGAATGAGCTTAAATCTATTCAATTTTAAAGGAAAGTTAAATTAGTGGGCCTAAGTATAACTTGGTTTTATTTAAAATGAGAAGTGGGCTTAGGTCTATTTATTTTAAAAGAAATGAAATTAAGTGGTCTGAGCTAAGTCTAAACAATTTTTAATTAACTAAGTGGGCCTAAAATTTAATTAACCTAATGAGCCTAATTTGATTTTAATCATTTAAAGTCCTAAACCATTTTTTAAGCCTATTTAAAGTGAGTTAGACCTAAGCATGGGCTTGGGGCCCAAAATAATATAAAAACCCAAAAACACAACCCAAAATAAATAAAACATAAAAAAGGATCAAATAAACATTTTAGTGATTCTCTAGAAACCCTAAATCAATTACATGAAAACCCTAAATTAAACTACTACCACCATTGATTTTAATTGATTTTTACCTCATTACTAATTGATTTTAAATGTAGAAAATTAAATCTTTCACTATTCCCACTACTTGGGCTATTACAAACTACGTACAAAATTAAAATTAAACAATTATACATCCATGAATTAAAATAACTACACAAAATACCAAAATGAAAAATAAAGATAAAAATCCTAAGTTCTATTGGAAAATAATACAGGTTCTTCCATGGCATGCCATGGACCTTCTGTTTGTCTAAACACAAGTAGTATCCTCCTCAATCCATATTCGCACATCAAAACAAAAACATAGAAATAATCAGATTAGTAGTGAAATTGAATAATCAAAATAATAACAAAATAAAAATCATAAAAAGAAAAGAATAGAAAAGAATGGAATAGAAAAGGACACTGATGATTTTAGATGTTGTGCAAATGCTTTGAGATAGCCCCTTAGATTGGATTATCACCATTAAAATTGACTCAGTATTGATTTGATTTTGGACTAGAATTTGATTGCGTTCGAAGACACTGACAGTATCCATAATTAGGGTTTTGAAAGACAAGGGTGTGTGCGAGGTGTTCTTTGCGTCTAGATTTTTAGGATTTTTTTATGCGATAGGGTTTTTTTATGTAACTCTCTTCTCTCTTTCATAGTCTCTCTATTTTTTTCTTTCATCTTTGTTTTTCAGTATGTGTGTATGAGTCTCAAGCCCCCTCACACACTCAGACTCTTTACTTTTTAAAGTAGAGTCTGCGTACTGACTTCCCCCATTACAGGAACGGACTCATCTCTTCAAAACAGACTGATAACAAAATTTGATTTTGAAAGCTCTTTACGCATTTTGAACGTGTCAAAAAAAATTATCTGATAATAATAATAAAATTAACTTTTTAACCAATCAAAACACTGAAAAATAGATGAAAATTTGAGAAAATAGGCAAAAAATTGAAAAAAATGGACTTTTTACTCGTCGACATTGTGCAATGCCGACAAGCATTGTATAATGCCGATCGGCATTATGTAATGTTGATCGGCATTAAATGCTGATCTTTTTTTTTAACTTTTAATTACTAAAAAACCCCTAAAAAATTGACTTCCTTGTACTCAAATCTTAAAAAACATTGCAATGTAGTCCATAAAGTCTAGAAAATCGACAACCAAGTTTAATTTTTGGATAAATTTCATCATAGGGGCTTACGTCGCAATTGTGCACAATTGCATCCCGAAATTGGGTGCTTACAGTAAGCTAAAGCTGTATTGGGATTATTCAGCCATGATCTTATTATCCTTCATGCAATACAGATTTATACACTTGCCCCGAGGGGAGAATTATATGTCAGATGCATTGGCTACCCTAGCTTCGACATGGGAAAGAGGCAGACGAGCAGAAATGAAGCCTCTTATCTTAGTACGGGCTTGAATTCCTTGCTATGAGGAGATTAGAATAATGTCAATCGACCCAACGAAGAAGCCCTAGTTTTATGATCTACAATGATATCTTGGGATAGGGCAATTCCCTGAATAAGCTTATAGAAAAGAAAGGATGTCATTGAGGATGTTATCACAACAGTTCATTAGCCACACTGGGATGTTATATAAGAGGATGCCAGCTGGAGTACACCTAAGATGCATCGATAAGGGTGAGGCATAGAAGATCATGAAAGCAGTTCATGAGGGTATATATGGGCCCCATATAAATGGAACAGTCCTCGCTAAAAAGATAACCCATTAAAGGTACTTTTGGCTAACCATAGAAGTAGATTGCATGAAGTACATAAAGAAATGCCACAACTGTTAAGTATATGGCGATATAAGCCACCTACGTTCTATGGAACTTCAGGGATTAACCTTTCCTTGGCCATTTACAGTATGGGGAATTGACATTATTGGAGAGATAAGGCCAAAAGCATCCAACGATCATCGTTACATCATTGTGGCCATCGACTATTTCTCTAAATGGGTAGAAGCGAAATCATTCACCACTGTAGGAGTGAAACAAATGGCTAGGTTCATAGAGAAGAACATAATTTATCGATATGGGTTACCTCATCAGGTCATCACTGATAATGGCATTCAGTTTAGGGCAGAAATGACCACTCTGTTGGAAGAATATAAGATTGAGCATCATAGATCATCCCCTTATAGACCATTGGCTAATAGAGCCGTAGAAGCAGCAAATAAGAAAGTGAAGAGAATCTTGGCCAAGATACTGAAAAATTATAAAGACTGGAAAAGTTATCTATAGTTTGCATTATAGGGATACAGAACCACTACCAGAACATCAACAGGAGCCACCCGTACTCCCTAGTATATGGATATGAAGCTTTATTGCCAGTTGAGGTCGAATTTTAGTCACTAAGGGTTCTCCTAAAGTCTAAAATCCCTGAGTATCAGTGGGTAGAGAGCCGATTGGCATAGCTAACTTTATTGGATGAAAAGAGAATGAAGGCTATGTATCACTCTTAGTTGTACCAAAAAAAGATAACCCGAGCTTATAACAATAAGATTAAGCCAAACAAGATCAAAGAGGGTGACTTAGTCTTAAAGCTTACTAGGCTAATCATGACTGATCCAGGGGGAACGTTCAAGCCAAACTGGGAAGGTCCCTACCAAGTGAAGAAGCTATTTTTAAAAGGGGTTGCTATTTTATCTGACTTGGAGGGAAATAAATTCAGAGAGCCCATTAATATGGGCAAGCTTAAGAAATATTTTCTGTAAATTCTTGCTAGGGAGAAAACCTTAAAAGAGGCTGCCTAGGCAAAAGTTAGAGATAGAAAAAGGAAAAAAGTAAAAAGTCCTACTGGATTGAAAACCTGAAAAGGTAGTCCAAGCAAAAGTAAAGGACATACAAAAAGAGAGAGAGAAAAAAAAGAAAATAGTTAGTCGGAAAACTTACAAGGGCAAGCCAATTCATGATAGGAGATATGTAAGAAGGAAAATTGTAGTCACATTGTGCTTAAATTAAATAGAATAGATTGCCTTTATTATTGAAAACATTGCACTAAATACTTATTACACATTGTTTAACTTAAAAGGAAACCACATTCGATAAAGAAAGTACATAAAAAAGACTAAATTTCATAAACTGATCTAATATTGTCTGCTTCTCTTGTGACTCTCTTGGGCACTTGATGCCTGTAATGCCATTGTCCTTTTATTTTTTATAAATTTATCCTTTTCTACTTGTTCTAGTTGAACCCATGCCTTGTACTGGTCATCGGTAGACTGATCTCAATTGTAGTATATGGACCTCTGAATGATCCTCTGAGGCCAAGTATCAACCAAGTTATCTAGAAAATTTTGAGAAAGAGGTCCTGGTTCAAACTCATGTACGAGCTCCACAATCCGCTATTTTTTTTCCATATTATCTGTAAAGCCGAGCCAGATCATAGAAGGTGGCGAAATAGAGGTCGGCCAAAGGGACAAATCTCCACTGTGTTGAACCAAAAAACATGCTTTTGGGGATCCTAAAACTGAGTAAGAACATGAAGAAGTGAGAATTTAATCTTCTTAGCATATAAAAATTGGAAGGCGGATAGGTGAAATGGCTTTATTCTAGCCCATGACCCACCATCTAGACTTTTCAGAATCAGTTATAGCTGTTTCAAGCTTCTTTCTATCATGGTTGGGGATCAGAATGTTGTTTAGGATAAAAGAAGAGAGGGAAGTGGTGAAATGGGGAGATTAGGGATTTTGAATAAGATTTAGGGTTTTTTTATAGCTGCGAGATAGGCGTATCACTTGTCACCTCTTCACATAAAGGTAACACCCCTTCAAAGAGACGACACCTCTACGACAGGCAAAATAGGTCTTTGCATTGCTGAAATTTTTTTAGGTTGCATATGTAGAGTTAGAACAGAGTGTTTCAAAGATAAAAGGCCTTCATTCATTCAAAATTTTGCCAAAAATTCTCGGTGCAAAATATAAAGGCATAAAAAGAGGTGTCAATTAAATAAAAATCAATTTCGACAGATAAAGGGCAATAATGTAAAGCCTCAAATGTTCCTAGACAAGGACACCCTTATGCTAACAAAACCTACAGAGGGTCCTCTCTACTCATCACTATTTGACTTGTCAGCCTCCTCATCAACTGGCTCGTCCACAGGCTCATCGACTGGCTCATCCACATAAGCATCAGTAGGATCAGTCTCGTCATCCTCGCTGCTATCCTCAGACTCCTCTTCTGCTGTCGCTTCCTCCTCATCGCCCTCGACCTGAAGAGCGGTGAGCTAGCACTCCAAGGCAATGATCCTAGCCTGGCTGGCCTCATCTCGATCCTATTGAAGCATAATAAGAGGTAAGAAATCATGAAAGCATGCATACATATAGAAATAGAGCATATTCTATGTGAACCTTCCACTGCTGCATCACCTGCATCAGGAAGTCCCTATAGGCCTCAACCACTCAATACATGTACTCTCCCTAATCTTGAGGTATCTGTTCCATTGATAATGTTAGAATTAACCATGTATTATAAAACTTGAGAACATAGTTGTTAGAGAAGGGAACTTACATGGGTAGTCACCTCTAAGAAGAATGTTGGCTCTAAGGTCATATCCAGCATCAGAAACTGATGAGAGAGCTCACCAAAAGCCATCCAGCAATGAGTCAGCAGATCGAGAGTGGCAGTGAGTCTGCCGGCCACTATCTGGGATCGAGAGCTAGAGGGCTCTGTCGATGATGGTGCCTTAGAAAAGGAACCCTCACCACTGGGAATGATGCAAGGGCGCTGAGGAGGCCTCTCCTGTGTAGATGGCCTAGGGTGAGGAGCAGGTGCCCTAGTAGTTACTTAAAAGATGAAAAATAAGTCAGATAATAACATCTGTAAGTAAATATAAAATAATAAATAAAATAAATTAGTTACTTAAAAGATGAAAAATAAGTCAGATAATAACATCTGTAAGTAAATATAAAATAATAAATAAAATAAAACATTGCATGCTTACTTGAAATGCAGGATCAGGAAGGGGCACTCGCTGTAAAAGATGAGCTCATGTAAAGTCCACATAGCGAGACTTCCTTTGCTCATAATAGTCTGCAACATCCTATCCCTGTAGGGCATGATCTAGCTCATCTCCCTCTAACTTGTGTGCCCAGAAGATATGCCAAGGAGGAGCAAGACGTGGACGCCTCACTCGTGCACCTGACCGCCACTAACGTATCCTTTCCCCAAGGAACGATACTCTACAATCAGGGCCTTTAAGTAGAACCCTCTTCTTAGACAAAGGGATGGAGTGAACCATGGCCTGCGTCCACCCAGCCTAAGGGCCTTACAAGTCCGGGCATAGCTGCAAGAATAAACAAGTAAGTAAGTGAATTTGATTAATGAGTTTATTGCTAATTTTAGTTACATTTGTAGATACATATATCATTATAAGTGAGCGTGTTCAGCCGCTCACGGTGGATATAAATGCAAGCCACAAGCCTCCTCCAAGCCCGGCTAGGACCCTACCTCGCCATCACAAGGAAGGGAGTGTCAATGACCCTGGTGATCCCTACCATCAGCTCCAACTCTAAATCCTTATCCTGAAAGAGAAATAAAGGGATTATTCATAAGATTGAACAACAATAGTTAGAATGGAATATCAAGAGAGAAAAAAGAAAATAAAGTACTAGTATAGTGTGCCAAAAATCGTAAAGTTATTTAGCTCCATGCACCAGCTTGTCTATACTCTTATAAAGATAAGCTAAGGCACAGCTACTCCAATCATAAGTCGCCACTAAGTCTAGGTCCCTCAGAGGCATCAAGAAGTTCAAGTCCACAGAGTTGGCTATATCTGCAAAGAGAGTAGTGCCCAGGAGGTAAACGAGCAAAGCGCGCACCACCTGATCGATTTGAAGGGGTATAGTAACTGCCTCAACTCTGGCGCAGGTTTAGAAGCTTCTGATTAACTCAAGATTCACTATATGGGTCCCCTTCATGTCTAGGACCATCCCAAGTAGACGCTAGATGAAAGCGAGATGGTCGGGAGATAACTGATGAAGGCTGGCATCAAAGGGAATAGAATCTCCAGCACAAGCAACGCTAGTAACTGCAGTGAAGGTCATTGGATCCAGGGTGAACTCCCCAAAAAGAAGATGAAAAGTGTGGGTAGTGTCAGACCACCTCTCCATCAGGGCATGCAAGGGCTGGAAATTTATACGCCCCTGCTGTGCTAGGAGTGCAAAGATAAAATTAAAGAACTCGGTGTCGTGAATCCAAGTCTGTATGGCCTCAAGAAGCTCATCATACCAGATCCATGCACCGCTAAAGTTTCTAGCACCCTTGAGTGTATGGGCATCGAGCTAAGGGAGTAAAATTATCATTTTATGTAATAAAAATTCAAAAAATTTTATTTGATCCTATTACTGAGGTGACACCTTTATCGAAGAGGTGACGCCTCTATCAATGAGGCGATCACCTCAGTGATGAGTTGACGCCTCTTTACATAGAGGTTATTCACCTCTTTGAGAGCAGGCTTGACTCGAAGAGGCGAATGCCTCTTAGCAAAGAAGAGATCGCGATCACCTTATTGAAGAGGTGACACCTCTTCGTGTCAGCAATCTGACATGAAGATTTAAAATTTTAATTTTCAATCAAGAAAATTCTATTTCTTTTAGTCAAATTAATAAATATATGTATATAAATAGTAACTCGATACTATTTGATGATATTTGCAAGAAAAATTGAAAAAGTCAAGTTCTAACCTCTCTAGTGGTCAAGCCACAAATATGTGATTGTAAGTTTGCAAATAGAGGGATCTCGTCTTTGATTTTGAGCCCAAAACTCCTAGAAGGGTGCACTATAGGTGTCACCGGGTCCTACATGGGCAAATCTGGGGTCCGTGTGGAGTCCATGTCAGAAAATATAGAGAATAAGGGAGAAAGAGAAAAGGGAGGAAAATAAAGGATTGAAAAGGTGAAAGTGACCCTTGGAGAAGAAAAGTAAGAATTTATATGGTTAGGGTGAGGGAGGAAAATTAAGAGAAAGGAAGATGAGAAGAAGAGGGTGAGGCCCATTTGATGAAATAAAACATTGAATGGCCTAGGGCCCATAAAAAAGGGGAGAATTTCGCATCTGTGCTCGGGTGTACCCTAAAATCGACCTTTGAACAAGAATGATCTGATTAAAGCATCAGAAGGAACAAGTGTCTGGTCAGGTTTGAATCCCTGAAGTACGTGAAGGAATAAGCATCTGATTGAATTTGAATCCCTGAAGTACGTGAAAGAACAAGTGTCTGATTGGGTTTGAATCCTTGAAGTACGTGAAGGAACAAGCATTTGGTCAAGTTTGAATCCCTAAAGTACGTGAAGGAACAAGCATTTGGTCGAGTTTGAATACCTGAAGTATACAAAAGAATAAGCGTCTAGTCAGGTTTGAATCCCCAAAGTGCGTGAAGGAACAAGTGTCTGGTTAGGTTTGAATCCCTAAAGAACATGAAGGAACAAGAGTCTAGTCAGGTTGGATCCCTAAAGTACATAAAAGAATAAGTGTCTAGTTGGGTTTAAATCCCTGAAGTGCGTGAAGGAACAAGCGCCCCAAAGTGTGCATCTCATAAGGTGTTTGGTCGGGTTTGAATCCCCGAAGTGCATTCTTCATACACTGAGTAACTCTCGAGCTAGGAAAACCTGAGTTTTATGCCAAACTATAATGAGTAACTGATAGGGCTAGGAAAACCCGAGGAACACGGTTATGTTTCATCTCTTTTTATCGAGTGGAGGTTGGGCCATGCTCAAGATTCACGCCAAACTATAATGAGTAACTGATTAGGCCAAGAAAATCCAAGGAACACGATTATGCTTCATTTCTTTTACTAAGTGACTTCTTGAGCCAGGAAAACTTGGGAATCACCCCAAATTTATAATGAGTAGCTGATCGAGTTAGCTTAACCTAAGGATCACGACTACATTTCCCTTCTGTCTTTATTGAGTGAAAACTGAGCCATGCTTAAGATTCACGATAAATTTACTAATGAGTGACTGATCGGGCCAAGAAAACCTGAGGAACACGATCACATTTTGGAGAAGAAGCTCAACCTCTTGGGTTTGAATTCCCAAGATCGACGCCCTGAGTGAAGCTCATAGGTTAGGTATGTTGTTCTTACTCTCTATTTGATATGCATGTTGCTTTTTTAAAAAATTATTTTCAAAAATTCAATTTTTCAAAAAACAAAGGGGGCAAACTGTGGACACTGTCAGTTTGATTGACCCACAACGAAAGCCCGATGATGAGAAAGTTCAAGTTTTGAATGTAAGGGGAGACCGAGACTTCTCTAAAATCGACTCTGAAAGCCCAAACACTAAGCCAAGCCCATAAAAAAACATGTCCAAGCCTAAACACTAGGCCAAAGCCCAAGCCCATTGCCTTTTGACCCACGACCCTTGACCTGGCCCAGGTGAAGAGGCGATCGCCTTAACGAAGAGGCGTCATCTCTTCACCCCAGGCGTTGATGAGGCGACGCCTCTTCACACCCACTCTTTGCAGCATTAAATGCCATTAATGACAGTGATTGGAAGCCCACCTGATGAGGATTTGGTCATTTTTGGACGTTGCAGGAACTATTTGGTGATTTTTTATCACTAGATGTTTGTTTCTTTTTTCATTTTTAGAGTTTTAATTTGTATAATTAATTAGTTTATTTTTGGTTTATTGTTGGTTTATGTATGGTTTATTTTTAGTATTTTTATGTTTATTTGCGCCAAAAGTTGTAATCCTTAATCCCTCTCCCTTTTTATTTGGAATGAATAGTTGTAAATTATTTTTATTTGTTTTATTTATTTATTAATGATTAAATGCTGGGGATATAAGCTTGAAATGTAACTAATGTGCAAACTTGGAATAAAAATATAAAATTGGAAACCAATCGCAATTTGCATGTCAATAAGGAAATAAATTAATAATCAAAGGTAATAAAATGCAAAACACACACGGTGGCCAACTGCAAGGTTGAGTGGGCATTCCAAAAGCCCATACCCAGTTTTCGAACTCGATCTCTGATGACGACTTCTGGGAACCTCCGTGGAATCCAGTTGTTGTACAGTGTGTCCCGGCTTTCATCCGGGTGGCGACTCCATCTCCATTTTGGGCCCCAAGCCTACTATGTATTTCCTAGTGAGCCCCGAGCTTACACAATGTCGTGGTTGCCAACATTTGAGCACGCGTCCAAATCCTACCGCCTACATATATATATATATATATATATATATATCTTTTACCTCATTAGTATTAATTAATTTTAAATAATACAAGTTCATTACTTAACTAGTACAGGTTGATTAGATAAAACATTAACGTTCATTAGAATTTACTTTACTTACATATACGTTTATTAATATTTGCTTACATATTCATTAGTTTATGCATATATGTTCATTAAAATTTGCTTATAAGTTCAATAGTAACATAAATATATATGTTACCATAATAAATATGTAAATGCTATGGTTAGATATAAAGGATTTGAGTATAAATTTAAATTTCAATTAAATTTCTTATTTAGAAATTATATATATATATATATATAAATAAGAATTTGAAATAAATTTACAATAAATTTAATAACACATTTAATAAAGATTTGAAATAACATGTTATTTGAATCCTTATATTTGAAATTTGAAATTTTAAATTTTAAAACAAATGATTGAATACAAACACACTTTAATCTCATTTTGAACTTCTATAAAAGTGATGCTACGGATACCAAACCCATGTCAATGAATTTATAGATGGATACAAAAGCATACCGTATACAAAGCCATGCCCATGCCATGAAATTCAGTTTCATGCATTTCTGGATTCATCACTTTTACAGTTACTAAGAAGACTGTTGTTACAAAAACTAAACACCTGAAATACAAGTTAACAGTTCATCAAATCGACAACGTTTTTGTTTGAATTTGAAGCTGGACAATAACACTTAGAATGGCATTATTGCAAACGTACCAAATTAAAATAATGCACCCCTAATCAAGCACCTGTTTACACCACCAAAGCAATCACTTGAGCAAATATTAATATTAAATAAATTAATAACTAATATTATTAATTTAATATATTAATAAAATAAAATATAAATATAAATATAAATTTATTAAATATAAATAAAAATAGAAATTAATATTACTATTAAATGATTCAGGTTTATTACTTAAAATAGTACAAGTTAATCATATTTACTTTTTAGATTCATTACTTAACTAGTATAAATTTTTTAGATAAAACATGTAAATTCATTCAGTCAAAAAATGCAATTTCATTAAGAAATAAACTATATGTTCATTAATATCAATATATTAATATTAAATAAATTATTAATTTAATATAATAATATTGAGTAAAAAGTAATATTAATATTATAAAAATTAATATTAATATTAAATAGAAATAAATAATATTAAATATAAATATAAATTTATTCAATAAAAATATAAATAAAAATGAGTACTAAATAATATATGTTCATTACTTAACTAGTATAATTTCATTAGATAAAAAATGTAATTCATTAATATTTGCGTATAGGTTGATTGATTCTTTGTTAAGCTTCATCACTTTTAACAATTTGTTTTTTGTATTTTAATGCAAGCGGTTCTCCACCATTTTAGTACGTCTTCATACTCTTTAATCTTGGAGTTATATGCATCTTTATTTGGCCAACGAGACCATAATATTAAACTGACAATCATATAATGAACAAGATCAACTATTTTCAGTATTCGATAATGATTGTTAGTATTTGTCACATATTGTTGCATCCGCTCTTTTAATGCTGTCTCTGGTTCTTGCAGGACCAGTTTTTATTTATTTATTTATTTATGTGAAGATGCTTCCCAGTATGGTCTTCGCGTAGTTGAATAGATTCATTGCTTTGTATCTTGGCAATGAAATTCCCAGAGCATGTTTTGTTACAAAATTCTTTTTTATATCCTAAAAGCACACTAGCTAAGCTGAAGTACAATGTCTTCAGTGATTGTAAAATGAGAAGGGTTTCAAATAGCCACACTGATAAACAAATATACTTTGTTCGAATATGTCTCAAAAGAGAAAGCACCTGGAGAGACAAGCATTAGCACTGTGTAAAGACTCAGTTCAATTCAAAGACGGTGCATAATTAATCAATTCAGGATAGCAATGTTATTAAAAAAAGCATGTGTTTTTTTAGTTCATAAATATAATGGACTTCTACAGGGATCCATGATATAACAACTGCATTTTTAGTCGATAGTTCAACATGTGTTTTTATAAAATCAAATCCATACTTTGCCGCCAAAACCTGCACCTAAAGCTTTTCTTGGTTGGCAATCATACACGAAGCAATATTCATCAGGAAAGCAGTATTCAGTTTACGAATATCTTTCAAACCTATCTCGCCTTGGTCTTTAGTTCTGCATAAAACATCCCAGCTCACTAAGTTTTTTTCGAGTTCCCCCATATGAATTTATGGCAAAAGCTCTCCACTTGATCGCACACATGGACTGGAAATTTAATGGTTTGCATGTAGTACAAGGGTATAGCCGCGAGTAGCGATTGGGTAAGGCTGATCCTTCCTGCTAATGATAAAGACTTACCATTCTAGCCCGATAAATGTTTTCGGATCTTTTATAGAATCCCATTGTAGGTCTGTTTCATTACTCTACCATGGAGAAGAGGCATCCCCAAGTATTTTCCAAGATCATATGTTTGATTGATTCTCAACTTGTTAGCCAAAATACCAGCTTCTTTTTCATTACCATTTTTCGAGAAATAAACTAGATTTTGCTAGACTGACAGTTTGACCATAGCTTTCAGAAAGACAAGCAAGCACTGAAGCAAGGCAATCAGAACAATATATTTCAAACCCAGCAATATACGGGAAGTCATAAATAGTTAGGGTTTCATGGTCTTGAAATGTTGTAATGCTATTTTATCACCATAGAAGACCGCAATTAAGTTAAATATGATAAATGAAAAAACGACTTTCTTTTACTTACCAAATGAAATGAGACAAATTATATAGAGAGCTGAAATTTAATACACCTTTTAAGGGCATTTTCAAAACTCTAAGATTTTGAACTCAAATCCTCTTCTCTAAGAGTTTTTTCCATCAAAAGTTCCTCCGGAAAAAATGACTAATCATTATTGTTTTCAAATATATTCAATGGATTCCTCAAATTTACCATCCTTCCATAAAAGCATCTTTTTTAATATAACACATCTTTAAATCTTACAGTAAATATGTATAAAACTCATTAAATGCATTGAAACTTCCCATCTTACAAAATGATTAATGTTACCACTCCCATGCAACTGAGAGAGATATATAATTGCCTTACCCAATGAGCTATAAATTAAATTTCCTCTCTCCATACCCCTATGTTGCACATTTAATAATGAAATGATACTTGTAATATCTTAGAATTTTTAAATTGCTACCATTTTGCTTCATTAAATATACACGCTCCTCTCAATCTTTATACTCTAACCAATACCTTCTCGTTTGTGGCTTAAAAGCACATACATATAATTTTTTTCGTAAAAATCTAACATCAACAAACGAATAGTTCACTTAAATCTTATGTTAAAAAATCAAATGAAATAAATATTTAAAAAAAATTAGTCAAAATCAATCAAAGTTAAAAATATATTTTTTTTAAGTTCAAAAGGGTCATTTTCACTTGAAATGTCCAAGTGTCTCTATTTTAATATTATTATGATTATAATTGTTTTAATATTATAATATTAAAAGTAATGTTATAATCATGATTATATTGTAATTTTTTTGTTTTTTGATTTTAATGTTATTAAAATTATTCTAATCTAATTATAATAATTAAAATCTAAAATAATAATATTATTTTATTATTATTAGTATTATGATTAATAATATATGGATAATATTATCTGTCACGCTTGTTGAAGTTCTCGAATTTGTGTGAACCCTTCCAAGAGCATTTTTAAAACTCCAAGTTTTTGAATTAATTCTTGCTCTCTTTCCTTCTCCTCTTCTGTCAAATCTCCCTCTTTATCCTTCAAAAGCTCTCGAAAAAATTTTGCTCATTCATTCTCATCCTCAATTAAAACTTTGTGAAATTCTCAAATTTACTATCCCTTACATATAGGCATTTTCTACAATATACCACCTCTTAAAGTGTTCCAACAAATTAATTGAATTGATACATCTTTCTTTTATAGAAAAACTAAGATCGCTACTTTCACTGAATTAAGATTGATAAACAACAGCCTTATGCAAGACTTTTCTACTATAAGTTAGACTTTCTCTTTTAACATCCATTTTCTCATAATAAATTGATGCTGGCAATTAGATAACATTTTCAAATATCCAACTGTTATCTGTCATTAAATGTAAACTATCCTCCTAATGCAAACACTCTAACCAATGATTTTGATTTTATAGTTTAAAAGCACAAGTATAAATTCTCAAGTAAAAATCTTACATCGACCCATAAATCTTTCCATTTAAATTTTATGTCAAAATAAACTAAATCAATTCTTTTATATAGATTTAAAAAAGTCAATTTGTTGATCTTAGCAAGTTAGCAATCTTGATTTTGATATTAACAAACTTAATTTTGAGCAACTAATGTGTTTGCTTCAGGTGTGTATGAGTTAGAAATAATTTAGAAGTCAAAATAATAATGAAATATCAAAGAAAAATGATTCTGAAAAGTCATTGTAAGTACTATCTCAATTGGACTCATCATAAGGACTAAATTGCATAAAAAGTTACAATTTAGGTTAAAGTCCCAATCAGGACTAAAGCAATCCTGAGCAAGACCAAAGAAAGCAAAAATTGCCAAATGGGCAGTACCCATCCCGATTAAATGTCCCAATCAAGACATTGCTTGGGACAGGGTAGTCCTAATCGGGGACATGGTCATCTCGATTGAGATTAGAGCAATTTTTCAAACACAATAACTCGTAACGGCTATTTAATGTTAGTCCCAACCGGGATGGAGAATATCCCGACTAGGACCTAATAAAATGCAGCTCAAAAGTTCAAATTTTCATTCAAATGGACTTGGTTTATGTTGGGAACAAAATCATTGCTTCCAACAGCTATAATTGGATTGCTCAAGTATAAATATGACCTCTGAAGATTATTTTGAGATTAAGAAACTTGTTCATTCATTTTATACGTAATGTGCCCAATAAGACAAGCTTAGTATTTATCATTTATCATAGTCAACATTATACATATAAGAGATAATGCATGCCTAATAGAACAAATTTGTCCATTCACACATACATGGACTTGGGTTTAATAATTGGGCCAACTCTTGGCCCAAGCCCAATCCATGTCATAAAAAGGCTTAGATGAGGTCCATGGGCTTTCTCAACATCTTGGATTAATCTTAGGTCCTTAAACAATTTGAGCTATTAATCCAAGTCCAATTAGAAATAACATATATTATTAATTTAATACCTTAATTAATATCTCATATTAATTAATTATAAATTAATAATTAAACCCTTTACTTGAATTGGATTTGATGATAAGCTAGAATCATTGCTTAATGTATAAATCCAATTCCATTAATCTTAATTATTTGATTAAACACTTTAATCAATAATTAGATTAATATTGATGATAATTTGGTAAAACTCTTTTCGGTGTGACTTATTAGGTTCATGTCTAATTGACAATGAGAAGATAATATCAATACTTGACATTATTTGAAACTCCTTTCAAGTCTAATGTGAAAATCCATCGCTCATATATATTCCTGTTTAATTAAAGGATTTTTTTTTTCTGAATAGGGTTACCCATACAGGGAAGGTAGCAGAATCCATTCATGAAAAGGACTCTACCCCGAAGAGGATTCCTAAGGAAAAAGGGAATACTCTCCTATTAGGATTAGGATTCCTATCCCACAAGGAATCTTACTCTATTCAGGTTCAAGCATCACTATAAATAGGACCCTATACCCCTCATTCTAGATAATCTCATTCTCTCATATTCTAATTATTTCTTACTCCCTATACAAACTATCTTTCTATTTTCTGACTTAGGCATCAGAATGTTTGTGGAGACTCTCCCTACCTCTCACCTTGCCCTCTGTTCGTTGATTGTAGGGTCTCAAGCTCAAGAGTTCTGAAAATAAATTATCAAGTGGCGTCGTCTGTGGGAACTGTTAGGAAAAGTCATTCGTATACCTACTAAGCTGAAGACATCCACACCATGACTTTCAGCCCACCACCAACTTTAACTCTTGAAACTAACACCAATCTTTTTGTACCTATTCCTTCGACTGACCTCTCAAACCCTCTCCTAAAAATAGTACTTCCAGCCACTTTTCAGTATGTCAAAACTTCATCCGGGCACACACATTCACTTCCTAACAACACCTAGAGATGCCCAGCTTTGGGCATAGACTTTCCACATTACGCTCTTTTACAACACCACCATCGTTCAATACCCCCCATACCTTTTTCGAGTTTAATAGACACACCAACAATAACCACACCAAACTTAAATACTGTAAACTAAACACTCAACCTCAACCAAACCAACAAGGAAGTTATGATACAAAATATCCAAGTGTAGATAGCTTTAATGCAGTAACAACTAAATGCTTTAATACAAAGTGGGAACTCTGAACCAGCTCAAATCGATAATAACACGACACCTTGAAAGGCACCAGAAACAAGTAGGGGAAAGGGTAAAGTTCCAGAAGGGGAATGTAGTTCAACAATCTGGCTCTTGATGACTCAAAGTTAGCTCAGAAAGTTGAAGAGGTTATACACAAAGCCCGTACAAAACCAAGAAAGGAAGACGAATGCATTATAGATAGTAGAACTCCGTTCATAAGAAGGATAATTTAGATGGAGATCCCTACTAAATTCAGAATCCCACTGCTTAATCAGTATGACAGGACGGAGACCCCGTCAGCCACATATCAGTGTTTAAAACAAGGATGTTGCTCCAGAATATAAATGATGGAATCATGTGTAGATTCTTTCTAAGCACACTTATAAAGAATGCCCAAAAGTGGTTTCATCGACTCCCAGAAAATTTCATCACTTTTTTTTAGGATCTGGCAGAGCAGTTTCGTACCAAGTTCATCACCAATATTCCCCCAGCTAAAAACATCAATGATCTTCGAATGTGCGGGCAAGAGGTTGATGAGTCTCTGCGAAGTTATCTTGATTGGTTCAATAAAACAGCTATGCAGATTGAAAGCCTCATTGATGAAGTTGTCATAGAAGCTTTAAAAAATGACACTAGACTCGGCAAGCTTATAGACAAGATAATGACCAAGGAACCGGGCACCTTTGTAAAAGTAATGGTGATGGCAGTTAGAATGACAAAAATGGATAAAGATAAAAGGATGCGAAGGGAGGAGGAAAAGCCACCAGCCAAAGATAAAAGACCAAGACCCAAATGAGCAAGCTTCCTAAAAAAAATTTTAGAAACTCAATAGAGAGATTTGATAGGGAAGCGGACGGATACACACCCCTGAACACCTCTCAATTCAGGATTCTCATATGGATAATGCAGAATGGCGTCAGAATCACCCCAACTAAGAGGATAAGCCCCAGCCGAAGATCCATACTAGATAAGGGACAATACTACCAATATCATCAAGAATACGAATGCGACACTGAGGCTTGCAGAGAGCTGAAGCATGCTATAGAAAGATTAGTGTAGAATGGTAAACTCAATAATTTCACGAACACATCGAGAAGGAGCAAAAACCTAGAAACTCAAGTACATGATAGGCTGGAAGCAAAGAAAGCTCGAAAGGAGCCAATTGGCATTATTAACATCATCAATGGAGAAAATTCTGAGAAGAAATTGAAACAGAGTAGGAGAGAAAAGTTAGTCTTCAAGAAAAGAGATATTGTATTCAATTCGAAAGATGGTTTGCATGTTCTCCATCCCCACTGTGATGCCCTGGTGATAAATGTGTACATAAATAATTACATGGTTAAGAGGTTATTGGTGGACAACAGAAGCGTTATCAATGCATTATCCTAGAATGCATACAAAGCGATAAGAGGCTCTGTCACTAATCTGAAGACCATCCAGAACCCCATCACAAGCTTCTGTGGAGGAACTATATAGCTAATGGGAGTCATAAAGTTAAACCTAGAATTTGGGAATCAAAACGATAAAGAAACGAAAGTTATCCGAACATTATTCAACGTGGTGGATCTCCCACTGGCAAACAATAGAATCATAGGACGACCGATGCTCTATGAAGCAGATGTAGTCACCAATATCCGATACTTAACTATGAAAATTCTAGTTGAGAGCGGAACTCTTACCATCTAGGAAGATCAACATATGGCTAGACAGTGTTACCAAATGGCCATGAAGCCTCAGGCGGAAGCCTTCCCCCTAAAAACATGGGAAATAGAGAAGCAGGGCGCTGGTCCACAACCAGTTAAAGACATGAAGTCCTACAAATTGTGGATAGTAAAGTGGTAAAGATTGTTAATGAACTCGACCGTGACATCAAGGAAGAAATAAGGGAGGTCCTCACTAGACACTCAAAAGACTTTGCTTCCCGAACATCTGAAATCATCAGTATAGATCCACAGGTTGCTTATCACAGTTTAAACATCAGACCAGGAGTAAAGCTAGTGGACCAGAAAAAAAGAACCTTTGCCTATGAGAGACAGAGGATAATTGCTAAGGAGATAAATAAGTTGTTGGAAGCAGGATTCATTAAGGAAGTTACTCATCCAAAATGGGTAGCCAACATGGTACTTATCAAAAATACGAATGGAAAGTATAGGATGTGCGTGGACTATACTGATCTTAATCGGGCATGTCCCAAAGACAACTACCCATTGCCCATGATCAACCAACTTGTAGACTCCATTGCTAGACATGGATTATATAGTTTCATTGATGTGGCATAAGGATATCACCAAATACCGATAAAGGAAGAAGATCAGGAGAAAATGTCCTTCATCACCCATGAAGGCCTATATTGCTACAAGGTGATGCCCTTTGGACTAAAGAACGTTAGAGCAACATATCAAAGAATGATGAACTAGGTGCTCCAGGACCAGATTGGCATAAGCGTGGAAGTATATATAGATGACATCATCATCAAGACCAAGCATATAAAATAACACCCAGCGGATCTGGATCAAGTTCTCCGATTATTGAGCAAGTCTAAGATTAAGCTAAATCCAAACAAATGTGTCTTTAGAGTCAAAGTGGGAAAATTCCTGGGATTCATGATATCCGATAGGGGTATTGAGGCCAACCCAGAGAAAATGAAAGCCATACTCAACATGAAAGCCCCAAAAAATATCCACGAAGTACAAAAGCTAAATGGCAGAATCACAACATTTGGGTGTTTCATTTCATGCTCAACCAGACGATGTCTACCATTATTCCGAGCTCTAAAAAATTCCAAAAAGTTTGTTTGGTCTACAGATTGCCAGGCAGCCTTTGAAGATATTAAGAAGTTCTTGTCCTCACCATCCCTACTCAGCAGGCCCATCCCGTATGAAATATTGTATTTATATCTCTCTTTAGGCTAAGAATGCATCATTTCCATACTGGTAAGAGAAGAAGGAAGCCAGCAAAACCCGGTATATTACATCAATAAAATGCTCTGAGGATCCAAAGTCCGGTATCCCATGTTAGATAAGCTGGCTATGGCAGTGGTTCATGCATCCCGGAAGCTGCGACATTACTTCCAAGCCCATCCTATCATTATTCGATCCCATTTCCCTTTGCGAAAAATCTTACAAAGATCGAAGACCTCGGGCAGACTGGTTTAATGGTTAGTGTTACTTGGCGAATTCGACATTGATTATGAGCCCTGCCAATAAGTGAAAGGTCAAGCATTAGCAGATTTTGTACATGAAATGGCTCCAAAAGACCTCACTATGACCAAAGCATTGGAATGGAAACTCTATTTAGATGGAGCTTCCTCCACTTAAGGATTCAACGTCAGAGTGATTCTCAAGGACCGTATAAAATTCACATCCGGTATGCAGTTCGAATAGAGTACAATGCAACCAACAATGCCGCAGAATATGAGGCACTCATCACAAGCTTGAAATTAGCTATTGAAGTCAAAGCTGAACACCTCACAATACACTCAGACTCCCAGCTAGTGTTAAACCAGGTTAACGGCACATTCTAGGTCAAGGACACCAGCATTGCCAAGTACATGGACAAAGTCAGGCAACTCTTGAAACAGATCGAATAAGAAGGGGGCCGGTGAGAGATCATCCAGATACCCAAATAAGAGAACTCTGAGACCGACCTCCTAACCAAATCAATAGTTGAAGATAGTCAAGTATTTAAGGATATAGAATTCATTGATGCATTGACAAAACCCAGCACAGAAGATCCTGAAGTTTTGGAGATACAGGAAGTCTCAGAATGGATGCGTCCGCTAGTCCAATATCTGGAACACAAAACTCTCCCTGAAGACAAATTGAAAGCTCAAAAGCTAAAAATGAGATTAACCCACTATTCTTTCCACCAAGGAAAGCTCTACAGAAAATCCCTGTCACACCCATGGTCTAAGTGCGTCTCTCTAGAGGAAGGGAATTACATACTCAGGGAAATCCATGAAGGAATTTATGGAGCACATTAATCCCACTACGCACTAACCCAAAAAACACTACTCCAAATGTACTACTGGCCTACCATGTCTAATGATGCCCAAAAGCTAACTCAAGCATGCCACAAGTGCCAGCAATTTGCTCGATTCAATCACTGGCCTTCCCACCCCCTGCATCCAATCGGCAGCCCATGGCCCTTCACCATATGGGGGAAGGACATCCTAGGTCCCTTCCCAACTTCCACTTCATAAAAAAGTTCATGATTGTTGCTATAGACTATTTCACTAAGTGGGTAAAAGTGGAGGCAGTTCCAACCATCACAGAAGCTCAGATATAACATTTCTTCTAGAAAAAGATTATCTGCAGATTCGGCATCCCTCACACTTTGACTATGAATAACAATAAACAGTTTGATAATGAAAAGTTTAGAGGTTTCTATTCAAACCTCGAAATAAAGCTTCATTTCACCTCAGTAGCCCACCCATAAAAAAATGGGCAAACGAAAGTCACCAATAGAATTATCATGCAGGGATTAAAGAAGAGACTTGACGAAAAAAAGGAAAATAGGGTTGAAGAGCTTAACAATGTAATTTAGGCCTACAAAACCACTCCTAGATCATCCACCGAGGAGACACTATTCAGACTGACTTATGGTATGGACGTGGTAATACCGATGGAGATTGGTTCACCAAGTTACAGAGTCAGTCACAATCTCGATCACAACATCAACAATATTGATGCCCGAATATGTCTAGCCCTGTTAGAGGAAAGGCGAGAGTGGCTAGCAGGTATGGCTGAAGCACATCGATAAAAAGTGGCACGGTACCATCTCCGGCAAAGTCACCTAAGACAGTTCAAATTAGGAGACTGGGTACTCAGAAGGGTAGATATTGGCAAAGGCAACTCAAGAACTGGCCCGTATCAAATCTTAGAACACACAACCAAGGGAGCATACAAACTAAGAGACAAAAGAGGCAAAGAGCTACTACGATTTTGGAACTTAGATTGCCTCAGAAAATACTATCAATAAACTGTACTCAAAATGATATTCAATAAAGTATCTATTCATTAAAATAATAATTTTTTTACAACATATCAATTATATAAAAAAAAATGAGAAAGGTTTCTATTCTACTACTTGTATATCTAGACCATCGGGTCCGGAGATGGAGGGGGAAATAACATTAGCGGCATTTGAAGGTGCAGTAGGCTCAGCAGCAGCAGACTCAACATTATTCCTCATACGAGAGGTACTTGCCCTTAGACGAGCATCCTCCTCAGCAACAATCTTTGTAAGGTTTGCTAGCATTATTCGATCCAGCACTCCCAAGTCTAACTCAGGATTTTGGGAAAGCAGGATCCTCCTACATTCAGACTTGTAGGCCTTGAGAAATCCTCCTACCATGTTTTGATAGGATCTTTTGTCATTTTCTCGGGACTTCTCGACCTCAGATAGCCTCCTCTCTAAATTTGCAATTTGAAGATCCTGCTCTTCAATCCTGATTGTCAATTGACCCTGACAATGCTCCAGGTCGGCGATTTTCTTCTGGCCCGCCTTAGCCTCAGATTTTGCCTTTGCATATTTTGTCTAGTAGAGCTCTAGTGCTGCCTTTGCACCATCCAGCTTCTTCTCGAAGTCAATAGCTATTGTCCTGACATCCGTCTCCTTCAGATTGTACTAGCTTTTCAAATAGAAATATTGGTCCTTTGCCAGTAGCAAGGCCTAGGTCATCTGTGACAAGAGAAGTTTGTGTTAACACAAGTAAAAGTGTAAGTAAAAAATGTAAGCAACAACATTCACTTACTTGTAACGAATGGCCGATCATCGAATCAAACAGCCCCTTCGAACCCTCTTTAAACCAGTGCTACATATCCACTGGCAGCCTCAGCAACTTGGCATACTGGTCTCTTATTTGATTGTTCGAGATGCTTGGAGGCTTTATTTTATTCAGCATCCATGCCCTCATATCTGGACACCCGAACAGCCTTGGACATTAGATGTATATCTCTTCGTCGAGCCCCTTAGCATCAGAGTCCTGCTCGATCAACCGCCTCTTCTGCAGACCTCCCTTCCTAGCATTGGACATTTCAACTATAGCTTTTCCTTTAGGATCGATGGCCATCTCGTCAAGGGCCACAAGGGCTTCAGGTTCTGGAGAAGGGGATGCCTGTACTTCCTCTAGAGCTGTCGGCTCATTAACTAGAAGGGAAATCCTACTCGCAAAATCAAAAAAGTTAGTCATCTACAATCGAAAAGATAAAGCAAGTTAGAAGGATACTTTTAAGTAACACAAATGTACCAGCAAAATAAACACAGTCCGGACAGACTCTCTATAGGTATCTCCTGGATATGTCCTCAGCTGATCGAACTTCGGCAAGACCTTCGAGATGCAGCCATAAAACCATCTCCGCATTGTGATTGGGAAGTCTCATAGGTCATTTTACCCTATGGAACTCATCAGAACACATTCACTGGACATCCACGAAGTCTGACGGGTGCTCGATGAGAAAAAATTATGCCTCCACTTCTTATGGAGGTCTGGAAGTTTTACAAAGAGGGTATGGTTGGGAACAACTGAAAGGGAAAACATCGATTCTCCTTTCTTCTTAGCCAGACTATACAGATATCAAAAATGTCTAAATCAGGTTCCTTCCCCTCTTTGTGCATCAACTGGATGAACCCAGTCAGAATCCTATAGCTACTCAGATGGAGATGACCAGGTGTTATGTTATGCCTATTTATGAATCTCTTAACGAAGGGATCTAATGGAAACTTTAAACCCCCCTCTAGCTGGTCAAAATATACCACTAATATACTAAACCCTAACATGGGAGTGTGAGCCCTAAACTTCCTATCTATTGTGTGGAGGGTGTAATCAGTAAGAATACAAAATCGCCTCCAGTACCACCCCAGCAGTTCATCATCTATTTTCAACACAAATAGGTCAGAACGAACCTATTCCCTAGGTGCCATAATGTTTTCTATAAAGAAGAAAAAATGCAAGAAAGATAAAAAAAATAGGAAAAATAAGGGGAAAGATAAAGATCACTTGGTTATAAAGTGCAAAGATCGTGGCAGGCAAAAATAAAGCAGCAGTAGCAACACAAATGTGACAATGGTGACACAAAAAGGCAAAATACATCAGTTGATGAGCACAAAGATATTTATATAGTTATAGAAGGATCTGCAAACACGCCATTAATTGCCCTCATCATTACTTTACTTCTCCCCATATCGTTAAGGGAAATTTAGGAAAAGTAAAACCCATTAATTGAGTGGTCATTATAACGGTAATAAAAGCATCTCATTTACTGACAAATAAAAAGATGCATCACTCACATGATTCAAATTTCAAATCCCTAGGAATTGAAACGACATAGCCATGCCTCAGCCTGACCGTATCTTTACCAAGCTCTTTTTCTATTTACTCGGAATAAGCATCCAAGTTACACTTTCGGCACATTCCAACTACTCGGCACTCAAGCCACGCCTCTAATGCACTAAGTATCTAAGTCTAGTGACTGAAGCTAGCACTCTCAGGTCACTTCTATAGTACTGAGGTTCCGAGCATGTAAGCCTCGAGCATCTAAGTCTAATGACTAAAGCTGGCACCCTCAGGTCGCTTCTATACTACTGAGGTTCTAAGCATGTAAGCCTCGCGTCCTTGCACCGAGCATCTAAGCCTCAAGCATCTAACTCTAGTGACTAAAGTTGGCACCCGCAGGTCGCTTCTATAGTACTAAGGTTCCGAGCATGTAAGCCTCATGTCCTTGCACCGAGCATCTAAGCCTCGAGCATCTAAGTCCAATGACTAAAGCTGGCACCCTCAGGTCACTTCTATAGTACTGAGGTTTCGAGCATATAAGCCTCGCATCCTTGCACCAAGCATCTAAGTCCAATAATTGAAGCTGGCACCCTCAAGTCGCTTTTATAATACTGAGGTTCCAAGCATGTAAGCCTCGCGTCCTTGCTTCGAGCGTTTACGCCTCGAGCATTTAAGTCCATTGACTAAAGCTGGCACCCTCAGGTCACTTCTATAGTACTGAGGTTCTAAGCACGTAAGCCTCGCATCCTTGCACCGAGGATTAAAAATCTAGTGATGACTGGTTCTGTCACGTCATTTTTGCACAGATGGGTTAATCTATTGCACTTGATCTCAAAGATTTAGTGTGCTCTAAAGATCTAGATGACACCTCCGTAACACGATGGTTTCAAGACTCGATACCGAGCTTTACTTTCTTCCTATGATTGAGGCTGACCACCCCAACTCACCTTTCTATATCATTGTGTAGTACCTAACTACTTTCTATATGGAAGCATAAGTGCTCTATTCTACTCGAATACGACGGACATAAATATTCGAATATACCCGAGGGGGGGACTCTTGATACCGCTTATATATATTCCTATTTAATTAAAGGGTTTTTATTTTCTAAATAGGGTTACCCAGATAGGGAAGGTAGCAGAATCCATTCATGAAAAGGACTCTACCCCAAAGAGGTTCCTAAGCAAAGAGGGAATACTCTCCTACTAGTAGGATTCCTATCCCACAAGGAATCTTCCTCCTTTCACGTTCAAGCATCACTATAAATAAGACCACATACCCCTCATTCTAGATCATCTCATTCTCTCATATTCTAATTGTTTCTTGCTCCCTATACAAATTATATTTCTGTTCTCTGACTTAGGCATCAGAGTGTTTGTGGGGACTCTCCCCACCTCTCACCTTGCCCTCTGTTCATTGATTGTAGGGTCTCAAGCTTAAGAGTTCTGAAAATAAGTTATCATCAATTATCCATATTTAGTTCTTATAAGTTGTGATTGACCCCTAGCATCGATATCATAACTACCTAATTAAAAATGATTGCATGTATTGATTCACACGAACCCTTTTGGTCATAATTACCGTGTATTAAAATCCCTTCATTAGAAGATCCTGATATAGTCTAGAGTCATAGTTTAGTCAAACTCTGATGGTTATATCATATGACCTCATCTCAAGTTCTATTCTTGATAAGATACAACCAATACTGAAACTCTTTCGGTTCGTGTCATATTTGTCTTGGCCAAGAACTTATTAATCAAGAATCAAGAAAGAACTTTGTCATGACTCAAAACAGGGGGCCATGACCGGTGCTAGGGAACGGGAATTCTTTCGAATCTGGAACCCATAGCAAACCTTAAAATAAAAGCATGCAATAAAATGAAATAAATAAAATATTATACAACAGAATTTAAATCTCAAATAATAAAATAAATTCTCAACATTCTTTAATATCATCAATAGAAATCTTATTTATAATCAAATCTTTTTAATACAAATCTTCAGAGTAACACTCTGAATTTAAAATCTCATACAATTATAATAACAAATACAACCCATAACAGATTTAAATACAACCACTACTGCAGTGTTTAGAGTACAAAATAAAACTCAAGTAAGTGATTTACATAATAAAGCCGGAGTGGAAGAAATCCGACGAACAGGTCTACTGTTGAGGTCTGAAGACGAAAACTCTCCTAAAAAATATCAACAGAGGGGAGTCAGACCTCACTAAGTGAATTATTATAATATATACACATGCATAACTAAATGTCAAATGCAGACACTCAAAGGTATATATAATAAATATATATACAAGAAAATACACACAGATGCAAAGAAAAATCATTTTATAATAAAAACCATCGGTTTATGAAGGATCAAATAGAACCCTATATTCTTGCAACCTCAAATATCAATAGAACTCGCTTTAGCCATACAGGCCCACTTAGTTCCAAATAATTCATTTAGTCCAACTGGACAATAGACTGGCCCCGAGATACTAAGTCAACCGAGCTCCAGCAGTTTGATTATCAGTGTGATTGGCCCCGAGACACTTGGTCAATCGAGCTCCAACAATCACACTCTCAATGACATCTCATATCAATCAAATCAATCAACAAGTCATACTCCACCAATAGGTTAGTAATTTAACCTAAAATCTATTGTCGTACCGGTACGTACTTGATCCTAGTGCTGCCCACTAGGAAGCACGTTCTATCGATATCCTTCATTTATATGTAAAACATATATTCAAGAAAATAAAGGATGCATAATGGTATTTAAAATAAACAAATATACCATATATATACCAAAAATATACCTAAAATAAACTAAGTATATTTCAGGTATATATTCTTATAATCAACTTAAATAAATCACGAAACATATTAAATTAAACCAATAATATATTTAAAACAAGCTATATTTAATTGAAAAGGAAAACATGCATTTATTCCATAATATACCAGAAATATACTAAAATTATACATAAAATATACTTAAATATTCAAATAGGCAATTATGCAAAAATTTATATTTAAAACATAGAACACTAAATCATGCAACCTAAGCAATGCATATACATTATAATAACTCACAGTTGTGCGCTCCACGAGACGGATCCGATGGGCCTAGTCCACTAGGCCTCGGTCTCAACGCAACTAACAAATAAATGAATAACACGAAGATTAGTATAAATCTAACTTAATTTCTATAAACTCAATCTAGAATTCTAGACATAGACAGAGAATAGGAATTTGACCGAATGTCACATTTTATAAGAATTCTATCGAAAATTTGGCAGAACCTTCTCTGTAAAATGAACATCTCTTTACTTAAAAAGTAGAGTCGGTCCTGCAAGAAAACACACTTCGAAATAGATTTCATAACGTAATCTCACAACCCTCGATTGGAAATCTCACAATGCAAATTCCATCGACCGAGGTCCACAATTCACAATAAAATACACAAAATATATTAAAATTCCATAAATACCGAAAATACCCTTTTGATACCAAATTATAGCAAATTAAAATATTTAACATTAAAAATACTTATTTCACCGATATTTACTTAAAAATCCTAATATTAATATAATATTATAAAAATCGATATATCTCGATAAATTCACAAATATTAATGAAAATTCGTTTTATAAATCCAAATTACTCAATTAGTCCAAAAACATACTAAGAATTACTAAAAACCCATTTATTTACAAAAATAGTATATTATATATAATTGGAAAATAATTTTTGAAAAATAGTATTAATTAGTTAAAAATATTAAATCATTTGTAAAAATCATTTTTATACCTCAAATAATTATTAAAACCAATTAAACTTAATATTTAACTAAAATTACTATCAAATTACCAAAATACCCCTAGTATATAAAAATTCATATAATATACTAAAAATACTCAAAAATTCAATAAAAATTACATAAATACTCTAAAATTATTTCCTCAACATATAATTCAATAAAACCAAAAATTATACTCAATTAACCAATTAATTTTAACAAAATACATATATAACCTATATTTCCAAAATTGACATAAACTAAATAAATTATAACAATTACACAAAAATCACAAAAATTATAAATTAACATCTAAAATTAATTTCGACCACCATAAACACTAAAAATCACAATTTCAGAATTTATTTAAGTAATTTACGAAAATTAGAAAATAATAATAAAATAATAAAAAATTCACAAAAATTACACAAAAACTCCAAAGTGTAGATTAAGCTAAGGGAAACATAATTTATGAAGGAACTAAGCTTGAATATCAAAGAATGAAGTTCAAAAAAATCAAGAATAAAAAATGGCCGAAAATGGAATCAAGCTCAAAACCTTACCAAATCAAATTTTCAAGCTACAAGAAGCTTGGAATCGACTTCTATGGAGTTCTAGGAGTTCAACAGCACTGGAATCACCAAATTTGGTGGCCGAAAAGTTGGTGAACGGAGGAAGGACGAGTTTCAGCTATTCTGGCTTCCATAGGTTATAGATAGCGCCGGAGAAGACGACAGAGGCGGCGGAGCTACTGGCTGGAGGGGCAGCACTCCGAGAGGCACTCTGAATGGAGGGGAATAGACGGTGATGGGGGGGGTATGGCTCGGTGTCAGGGAAGAAAGGAAGAAGGAGATGTTATATATATATATATATATATATATATTATAACTTTATAATAAAGTTTAATACTATATAATATATACTCAAAACAACACACACCACATATTTTAATGCACACACACATATATATATACCCCCATATATATATGTACACACATATATATTTATATACCTTTAAATAAACAATGAACCCTAAGTATATGCATGTGTATATATATATATATATATATATATATATATATATATATATATATATATTCATACATAAAATAATAATAATGCATGAAAAAATATAATTTAGTAAGATAAAATAACATTAAACATAAAATATTATTTTCCAAGAATATAAGTTTCGGGATAATTTTTACGTAGAAAACTATAAATAAACGTAAAATAACATTAATTATTCATCAAATCATCAAATAATCAAATATATAGTTTTAAAATTATTAACACTGCATATCCCGATTTTAGATAAAATAGTTTAAAAAATTCAGGTTATAACAAACTTAGATAGCATAGGATCTTATCCTGGCTCACTCTAGGCAATGAATCCCATATTAGCTTAACACTCATCCGTACACTTAATCGATTAGAGCCACCACATGATGTATACCCATATATGATTAACACAAGTATATAAGTGATAATAACCCTAACCACTTAAATATGGATAACTGTCTCACCTCAAGTCAAATAACTCTATGCACCATTATGATCTAGATTGTGATTGTTGATTATAAATGAATATCCATGCAATCACAAATCTAATGTCACGTTCGATTCACCCATCACATGAGTATCCACATGTTTATGTTGATATCTCATATCAAGTAGCACAAGAGAATCACTACCTCCTACTATTAGTATCACATATTAATCAAGGAAAATAAACAGAGGTGATAGTGTAATTAATATTACCCAAATATTAATCAATTTCCTATCAACAATTTTATGACATATGTACTAAATAAATTTGTAGCTCACATTGTCAACTCTTGACAATAAATTTATTTAACATTATGCCAATGGATAAATATTCAATTAAATAAATAAGTTAAATAATAGAATATTATTTTCTTGTCATTTAGGATAATTTATAATGTCAAATATGTGACTGGCCTTTAGGGCATACCACTTATGCGAATAATGTATATGTAATCACTTCATCAAAAGAAATTGTAAAGCGATCTTACTGACCTTTGAATCTACAAGCTTCAAAAGTAATTAATATGAAAATCATTAAATTGCTAGACACAATTTTATTTATAGCTTTTGCTACTTTACCTTTTTCATCAAAATTACTAAACTTAGATAAATATGTAATAGTCTTATTACGTATATACTTAATATACCTCAACTCTCTTCTATAAGAACCTATCATTATTCCCATATCATCGTAGGTAAAATCAACCTGTAACTTATCAGCATATTCAAATACATAACCTTTTTCTATATTGAAATAAGTATCTCCTCCTACTCTTTACACTTGAACAATCCCTTTACTCTCCAGCCAATCCTTTTTGTTTTGTGAATTGAATGCAAATAAGTATAGATTCTCAGCTTTATAAACCAATTGAAATTTTTTATGATGTATATGTTACATCAAAATATACTAATTCGCTAAGCTTATCCTTAAATAAAATAGGTAAACTAATTATGCTCTCATACTTACACTTAATGTATGTATTAATGAGATCTATAATAAATTATTTTTTTTTTTAATTTTCTGATTCAGAACCGGCGGTTTCTATTCCATAGGAAATGTAACTGGCCCTAAACTCGCCTCTCTCCCAATTTTGGGCTATTTCTAGGTTTAACATATTTTAATCCCAATTTTGACTGGGGAGGTTCCGATTCTAAGCCTAAAATGGGTGTTGGGTTTAGTAATACAAACGCAGTGGAAATATAAAAATTTTATCACGTTCCCAAACCCAGATCCATGTAATTTGACTACTTGATTAAATCTAAGTTTTCAAGAATCTTACCAAAACACAGAAGAGGCAAGAAAATTGGGAAGGATGAGAGGAGGTTCACTCCGGTGACACCTTACCTTGAGCTTTTGCTTTGTTTCAGATTCAGATTTTAGACATCTTCAAAAGAATCCATTCTCTAAAGGTATCCACATGAATAGGCCTTTATCAAAACGATTTGTGTGTGTGCTAGCATGACTTGATTGTCTCACAACTCAAGAACAAAACTCTCTTTGATTTTGTTTTTCTCAAAATGCAAAGAAAATGAATTTTAGGTGGCTCACTCAATTGATCTATCTCAAACCCTAGAGAACATAACATATATATAGAGTTCTCAATTAGGGTTTCACTTACTAAACCCTTTTTGGTAAATAGCCATCAAATTCGAATTTTATTTATTTAAAATAAAATCAGTAATATATTTATTATTTATTTAGATAACAATTATCATAAATAAATAGTTAAATATATTTATTTCCAAGGAGTTTAACTAGGCTTAATAAGCCTATAATTGTTTTGGGCCTCTTCTAAGTGTGTGACCCTGTAGGCTCACATAACATTGGCAGTGGGCTTAAATCTCTATGTAGGCCTACAAGTCATAAGTGCCCTCTAGCAAGACATTAGGACTACCAAAGTCATGTGAAGTCAATAATCCAACATAACCCAATTACAGTGAACATTATAGTCCTTTTATCACATGATATTTGTATTGAACATAAGGTATAGAATGTCATCCTTATATAGTTCAATAATATTATGACTTGATTCCAAGTAGACTGAAAATGATAACTCTTTATTAATTCATTTCAGCATGGCCATGCATTTTCCTTCAATCTAACTCATCAATGGGCCCATAGATATCTTACTCATATTAATGAAGGATAAATTCCTCCTCAATCACTTACATTCCTCACATAACTCATTTCATATCCAACAACATTCTATTTAATCATCCGATTAAAGATAATGTTAAAATATGTCAAAACATAAAACAACTATGTAGAAAACCATGGTGATTTCAAGGTCAAAGGACTTAAACAATATCACTACAATGAGAAATACTTATGACAATAATTTATATAGTATTCTCATAGTGGGTCAATCCAGTACATGGTCTCTCATCATGTACCTATGAGTTGACTTAATATCTTATATCCATGATTAGTAAAATATAACCATCAGTCGACATCATACTAGCCTTATTAATATTTATACAATAAATAAATGGCTAGGGATAATTAGAATATAACTCTTATTTTAATCTAAAGGTTTTACTATCAAGTCACATACTTGATGACCTTAGTAAGAATTAACTGTTCAAATAATGATAATAAAAGGAATGATAATGGAAATGCCTATTTTTTAATAAGATAGAAATGTCAATACATAATCACAAACGATTGACCTAGTGTATATCACTAACATCGGGGTGGTTCTGGATCTTGGCTTTAGATTTGTGGGTACTTCTAAGTATTAGTTTTGAAATTTTTGTTATTGACTTTTTTTTTTTTTTGTAGTAATAGAATCCTAGTTTCTAAATTAAAAAAATAAGCAGTGCCATTTAATATACTTTTAAATTTTATCTATTCGCATTCTAATTTTCAATCAATTAAAATTTTTAAAATTCATTAGAATAGTACAACTAAATTTTATTAACAAATTATAAAAATTATATATTCTTTATACATATTTTTATCTATTTGAGATATAAATCAATAATTCTTGATAAATTTATAAATCAAAATATGTATATGTAAGTGCCTTAGAGAGAGAAAAAGGGGGGGGGGGGGGGGGGAATAGGGCTTTTGATAAACTAAAATATGATTAAGATGATTAAGAAATAATTAAGAATGGATTCAAAGAATAGAAGATGAAAAACAAGTATTTAAGTAGTTTGATTCATAAATGAATCTACATTTTCACCTAACTTATCCCCAAGTTAGGATTTTAATCCCCACACCAATCTTATTCACAAAGATTGAGATTACCAGATATTTAAAGAGAAGTATAAAAAATCATATGATATAAATATTTAAACAAAATGAGTCAAAATCAATCAAAGTTTAAAATGGGCATTTCCGCCACTTCAACTATTGGATATGCCCAATTAGTTTTTTTTTTTTTTTGCAAGTTCAAAAGGGTCATTCTCACTTGAAATGCCCAAGTGTTTTTATTTTTAAAATTATTATAATTATGATTGTTTTAATTATCTTAATATTAAAAGTACCATTATAATCATGATTATACTATGATTTTTTTTATTTTAATGTTATTATAATTATTCTAATCTAATTACAATAATTAATATCTAAAATAATAATATTATTTTATTATTAGTAGTATTATGATTAATAATATATGAATAATATTATTTATCGCGCTTATTGAACATCTCAAATTTTTATGAACCCTTGCAAAAGCATTTTCAAAACTCTAAGTTTTCGAGTTAATTCTCACTCTTTTTCCTTCTCTTCTTCTGTCAAATCTCCCTCTTTATCCTTCAAAAGCTCCCGAAAAAATTTTGCCCATTCATCCTCAATTAAAACTTTGTGGAATCATCAAATTTACTATTCATTGCACATAAGTATTTTCTACAATATACCACTTTTTAAAGTGTTCCAACAAATTAATTGAATTGATAAATTCTCTTTTATAAAAGCACTAAGATCATTACTTTCACTGAATTGAGATATATGAACAATAACCTTATGCAAGACCTTTCTACTATAAGTTAAACTTATTCTCTTAGCATACATTTTTTCATAATGAATTGATATCGGTAATTAGATACCATTTTCAAATATGCAACCATTATTTGTCATTAAATGTAGATTGTCCTCCCAATGCAAACACACTAACCAATCATTTTGATTTTATGTCTTAAAGGCACACACATGTAAATTCTCATGTAAAAATCATACATCGACTCACAAATATTTCCATTTAAATTTTGTATCAATATAAGCTAAATCAAATCTTATATCTAGATTTAAAATAGGCACTTTAGATTTGCTTACGAACTCACATAAATCAGTACGTTGAATAAGCTTAATAATAAAATCTTCATAATCTTCACTACTAAATACAAAAATATCATAATCGAGATTAAAAACCTTATAAATGTTAGGTTTATATGGAGTAGGCTTAAATAGATCTAACAAAGGTACAACAACCTTATTGGAGCTGCTTCCTTTTGGCTAGAGCTGCTTCCTTTTTAGTTTACAGAGTTAATTAAGTTAAAAATGAATGAGTTTGTACTCTAAGAAAATAAGTCTTGCACATCCCCTATTATTTGATCCTCTAAAATTAATTTGAATATGGATGCCCATTCCTTTCGATATCCAAGTAAATTCTTTAAAATCTTAAGTTTAACCTCATATGTATATGTAATCATCTCGTCATAACAAATCATAAAGTGATCTAACAAACCTTTGAATCTATAAGCTTCAAAAGTAAATTGTATGAAAATTATTAAACTGCCCAACACAGTTTCATTTACAGTTTGCTACACTACCTTTTTCATCAAAATCATTAAACTGAGATAAATATGTAATACTTTTATTCCATATATACTTGTTATACTAAACTCTCATCTAAAATCATCTATCATCCTTTCCATATCATCGTAGGTAAAATTAAAATGTAACTTATCGGCATATTCAAATACACACCTTTTTTTTGTCTTAAAATAAGATATGTCATCTCACACTTTACGCTCCAACCAATCCTTTTTATTGTTTGACTTAAACGTAAATAGGTGTAGATTTTCAATTATGTATTTGAAAAATTTCCTAACATATATGTCACATCAAAATATGCTAATTGTCTAAGCTTATCTTTAGATAAAATAGGTAAACTAGTTGTGTTTTCTTACTTAAACTTAATATAAGTATTACCATCAATTTCATGAGAAGTGGAATCGGCTATGAAATGGCCTCTCCCACAGCTCTGGGCCGATTTAAGCAGGTTCTGAGTTCAACTGATTTTAGTCTTAATTTTTACCAAACCAATTTCTATTTCAGTTTTAGCCCAAATCGGCCTATGGCCAGCCCTAATAATATTAACTTGTAACTTATCAACATGTTCAAATACACAACCTTCTTTTGTCCTAAAATAGCACATGTCCTTCTACCATTTACACTCCAACCAATCCTCTCTATTTTGTGGCTTGAACGCACATAGGTATAGATTTCCAACTATGTATCTAATACTAACTGAAAAATTTCTTGACATATATGTTACATCATAATATGCTAATTCTCTAAGCTTATTTTATTTTTATCTATTTAACATATAAATCAATAATTCCTAATAAATTTATAAATAAAAAATATGTATATGTAAGTGCCTTAGGGGGGTGAATAGGGCTTTTGATAAATTAAAAAATGATTAAGAAATAATTAAGAAGGGTTAAGGGAATAGAAGATGGAAAACAAGTATTTAAGGAGTTTTATTCATAAATGAATCTACGCCTCTACCTAACTTATCCCTAAGTTAAGATTTTCAATCCTCACACCAATCTTATTCATAAAGATTGAGATTACAAGAGTTTTAAGGATCAACTATATATCTTACAACAATGAGCCTTTAACTAAGGCTTAACTCTAACCATAAACCTAAGTGTTTTGATAGAGAAACGATTAAACCAAATCCTTTAGAGAATAATCTCACTTCCCTTCCAATCTATCCTAAGAATTAAATGAAGTAGAAGTCATATCTCTAGCGCACAACCAACTCTCAAAAAGTTAATGAATCACAAAGAAATTAGATGAAAGCTTTAATGCGCAATGAATGCTAAGGAGAGAAATTTCAAAAACCAACGTGTGTAACTTGTAAATGAGTCTCCAGAGCTTATTTTCATAATTGAGCATAAAAAAAATGATTGTTAAAGCCATTAATGTCTTCCATAAGCTTCCCAAGCTTTATTAAATGCATTTCACTTTTTTGCATAGAAATGGTTAGTCTTGGTCAAGACGTTCAATAAAAACTAGTTGTCACACTTTGATCAGACTATTGCTTGAGCGGAAAGTATCTCACGATGTACCATTCCAATCGAGACTCTTGTTTAAGATTAACATTGGATTAGAACTTCCTTTTCTTTTCAATGTGGTCATGAGTAGGTTGACTGTGGTCATGACCGAGATATCTCCTCATGACCTTGTCCTAAGCTTGGTCCCACTTAAGAAGAGTGCTTGAGAGGAGCACTATCCAAAACTCAAAATTTTCTTCATTGTGATCCTGAGCGCTTGTTTGTGATCCTAATCGAGACATCTATGACCTGAGTGAGGTCCCGATTGTGATCATTATTGGGATGGTCACTGTCCTTATTTTTGCTTTTTAGCGATGAAGTCTTAAGCTTGGTCTTGGTCAAGATAGAGCTCGTGATGGAGATTGATAGGATCTTTAAGAGCTTTGTTTCCTTCATGAACTTGCTTCCAAAGAGATCCTAACTTATATACACTTGAAGTCAACATATTAGATAATCAAAATATGGTTTGTTAACATCAAAACAAGTGTCATTATATTTGATCATTGCAAAAGGTCAACAGTATATTTTGATTGCTCATAAAAAGTATATTTATATATTTTTTATTCAATAACTTATGAATTATTTTTTTTTAAAAAGGTTAAAGTACAAAAAAAAACTAATTATTTTTAATTGTAAATTTAATTTTAACAATTTTGATCTATTATAAATTTCCAAATGAATATTTAAAAATAGATTAAAGATAAATTTGAACTAATTTTTGTGAAAATATTAATTAAAATAAAAAGACTAAATTATTATTTTTTCAATCATGAAAAACTCAAAATTTATGTAGCTTTAAAATAAAAAAATTCAATTGATAGATAAACTCTTATAATTTAAAGCTTTATTATAGCAAGTCCAATTATTAATTTTATATATATATATATTATCAATTTGATAATATTATTAGCTAAAACTAATTTTAATCGTAATCGAAAGTGGTAAGATTAAGATTTGAATAAAATTTCTACATTTTATTTTTCCTTGTAAAAAAAGTGAAACAAAATTTTAACAAGTTTCTAATTTATTTTACAAAGGTTGTAATCCAAAGTTAAATTATGTATAAGCATGCATATTTTATTACTTTTGAGAGACATGGTGAATTGTACATGGTGAAGTTAACATACCCTTTTTTCTTTTTTTAAAGGAAAGCTAGCATGCCCATTTTTAAATTGTATACTTGAGTCTAATTTTTTATCAAAAAACCTTTTGTCATTTAAATGATAAATTAAAACAAATTACTAAAATACCAAAATATGTTTAGATATTGTCACTAATTGAGAAAAAAAAAAAATCTTGATTTGAAAGAATATAAAAATGAAAGAATTATAAAAATTAATAAATTCCTAAAGATCCGTTTATTTGGTAAAAAGTAAGAGTGAGAATCAAAATCAAAATGAATAATTTCAATTTTTAGTGTTTGATCAGCTAAATTTCAATATGAGAATGAGAATATAATTCTATTATTAATGGAAATCATCATTCCACTTGTAATTCCTTTATCAATGGAAATCATCATTCCACTTTTATTCTTAATGACTAAATTTTGATTCATTTGAAAATCAAGTCAAATTAAATTATAAATTAGTCAAATATTTAAATATTAATATTTATTTTTTAAAATATATAAATTAATATTAATATTTATTAAATGTTTGAATAAAAATATTTATTAAAATAAATAATTTTTTAAAAATTATAACAATATATTTATAAATAAAATTTTTAAAATATTTTATAATAATTACAATATTAATTTTTTAAATATATAAAATAATTATAAAAATATTGTTCATAAAAAAATTAGTTGCTAATGATGTTAATTCTTATTTTCATTTTCATTCTCATCCCTATTGCTATTCTCATTTTTTCTTCAAATTAGAACTAAACGTCTTTTTTAAATTTTTATTTTTTTTTTATTTTCATTCCTATTCTAATTTTAATTTTGAAGTACGAACCAAACACTACTAAGTAATAACAAATATCTTCAAATTTGGAATGCAAAAAAGAAAAAACTAAATCATGTTGAGTTTAATTTCCATCTCGTTAACTTTCAATTCTGCAGTGTTCCAGTGCAATATGTTACAAAGGGAAAATAAAAAAGAAATAAAAATAAAAATAAAGCAAGTGGCTAAGAGGACGCTGAAGTAGTGAAGTGCTAGGAATTGAGCATCACAGAAATTTTATATTTTGGAAGAAAAATTCGTGCCTGAGAAGAAAAAAGTTGTAATTCATAGAAAAGAACTTTCTTAAACATTTTTAACATTTCTAAGAAACCTAAAAATAAAAAATAAATAAAACCCTATAAATACTTGATTAAAAAAATCAAGATTGAAAATCTCATATGGAATCAAGAGGAGATATACCCTCTTGGGATGGAAGTGTCTTGCAAACTTGAAAAAGGAAAATCAAAGATACATCTCTATTTTTTTTAATCCTTTTTTATTCTCTAATGCTTATTTTATTTTGCTATTTTTATTTTAAAGTTTCATTTTAAAATTATATGCAATTAATTTATTCATCTACAGTTAATTTTATTATTCATTATAATATGATTCTTAATATCATTTGATTATAAATATATTTAATGTATTTTAACAAGTATAAGCTTTAGCGATCCACGTTATATATTCATCGGATATTTTATGTATAGTTGTGTAAAATATCAAGAGAATAAGTACGATATTGGTCCATCACTAATTGATTTTTAAAATTATACATTTAAAAACAAAATGTAATACTAGAAAAGTGAAATTAATTATCAAATTGCAAGCAAAATAAAATCAAAAGATGCATACATAAAGATTGTGTTAAATGTAATTATAGTCACCCAACTTTAAATTTATTACAGTTTGGATACTAAATTTTAATTTATTTATTTTTGATGACCTAACTTTGATTTTATTTCCAAAATGTCATTGCTAAAAATTTTTAGTGATCTAAATTTATTTTTAAATTTATTTTAATTTTTTGATCTTTTCATTTTTTAATTAGTTCAAAATTTATAAAAGTTTAGAAGTTTATCTTCTCCTATGTTTTGATACCACTTAAAATGACTTGGCTTTTATTATATGGAATGAAAATAATTTTAAAATATTTTTCCTATTAATGTATATAAAACATCAACTTATTTGTTAAAAAAATTAATTATGGAAAAAGCCCACCAGTGGCCAAGCCCACTATGCTTCATTATTACTCATGGCCCATTCCACTATTTGGGTGCCATTTTACGAAAATGACTTACCCATTAGGCGTGCCATGTATTCAACTATTAAACATGCCATGTAATAAAAATTTATATATTGTATTTGTTGTTATATGTAATTTTATTAATTTATCACTTTTGTACTTTCAATTTTATGAAATTAACACCTTAATTTATACAGAACCTATTACATAAACACATGTTTGTACCATTGATAAAACATGTAGGATGACCTATCATTGTACTGATAATGGCAAAAAGTGGCAAATTTATGCAAATATAAGGAATAAAGTAATAAATTTATGCAAATATAGGTATTTATGTAATAGGTAGTAGATAAGTTGAGGTCTTAATTTGGTAAAATTGAAAGTACAAGAGGCAAAATGTCAAATTCATGCAAGTTCAAGTGCCTAGGAATATATTATGTCTTAAAAAAAATATTTATATTATTGAACCCAATATTTTTGCATCAATTTTTTATACTATATACTTTGATATTATTTAATTTGGTTAAATTTAGGGATAAATATAATAAAAAAAAAAAGTATCATGTGGTTAGATGCATTTATACTTAAAATTTTGTGGTATTTTTTGTAACATTTAGAGGTATATGGTTTCATTTTCTGATACTTTAATACTCTATCAACTAACATCATTATTATTTTATAATAAAATTTTAATGTAACACTCTATTTCACTAATAAAAATGTTTTACATATGATTTACTATCATATAATCACTTAAATGCTTTTAAAAATATTACAAATTTATTTAAAAATTATTTATTTTTATTCCTAATAAAATTAAAAATACATTTTATTTTTATTTATTGTAAATTTATTTTAATTAGATGAATACTATAGTACTTAGTAAATAATTTTACTATTAAAAGATTCATTTTATTTTAATATTATATCATATATTTTTAATAATATTACTGAGTAGAATACTAAAATACAAGTAGAAAAAATCACATATCTTTAAATATTATGAATAATATCACAATTCTTTAAGTGAAAAAAGTTTAACCACAAGATATTTTATTGTAATTTTTCCTTAAATTTATTTTCAAAAATATATTATCCAAAAGGGTAATTGTAGACACCCGGTTCGGTCGGTTCGTGTTAGGGGACGAATTAGGAGCGCTTGGTTTGATCGGCCCGTTGTCAAGCCCGATGATGAGAATGTGGAACTTAGACATAAGAATGAAGCCTGAATCTCTAGGGGAAAGTGGACTTGAAAACCCAAAGCCTGAAAAATCCAAAACCGAGCCCAACAATCAATGTTTGGCCCAAGCCCACCTGGCCCAGTGCAGGCACGGGCCAAAGGGGCATCGCCTCAGTGTAATGAGGCGATCGCCTCATCGATGAGGCGTCGCCTCTATGGCAGCCCACTTACAGCTACATTTAATGCAACTGCAATCATGACGGCTAAGTGGTGCGGGCCCCACTCTTCAGACATGCTTCTTGCGTGAGAAAAAGACTTTTGGGGAAGGAAAAAAGGCTATGAGAGCTCATGATGGGCTAAAAGGCTTAGGAGCATAGGAAAGCTAAGGAATAAAAGAAAAAAAAGAGAAAAAAAGAAGAAGGTTGGTGAGAAAATGAGAGAGGAGCTCTGAAGAAAAAAAAAAGACAGAGAGAAAAGAAAAAAGAAACCTACTTAAGAAAGGGGGGGAGAGATTGAAGCAAAGAGGTCCACTTTCTCTATAAGAGAAGAAGGAAGAAACTTATGTCAAAGGGAGATATCACATCCTAGCAAGGATCTCAATCACAACATCTATAAGGGCCTCTCATTTTGGTATAAAACCTGCACTCAAACTCAACATGTTCATCATTTTGTGTGTTCTTGCTTGTGTGCAACTAAATCATTAGTATATTTTAGGTATTTCTAGTTTATCTTGCTCAATATATCACTTTATTGATGTGATCTCTGAACATTTTTGCATGTAGTTATAGTTTGATGATTATAAAGTGTGTATATGCATGTTTTGTTACTTAGAGTAAAAGTCTAAGCGTGTGAGAGTCAACTTCAGCCTTCTGACCAGGCGACGCCTCTTCACAGAGGCGTCACCTCTTCACCATGAGGCGATCGCCTCATTGACAGGCCTTTAGGGAGTCTATCTTTTATGTGTGTGTTACCTTTTTTTCCTCGGATGTAAAAGCCCCTGTTGATGAGGCGTCGCCTCATCAATGAGGCGACCTCCTCATTGACAGGGTTAACCTGCTTCCTGCTTCATTTTTTGTTAACGTTTGTCATGATGTCCGCTTCAGTATGTCCCCTTTTGACCTTAAATATGTCTGTATGATTGCATGATGGTGATTATCTTGATTATTTGATGGTTTCTTTAGTCCATAATGTGAAAACCCCCTTTTTTATATAGAGTTTCCTTGTAAGTATTGTTACATGTGATTTCATTTTTTTAAAAGGAAAGACTAACTGTGTGTTATTTGCAGGAATTACTTGATGATTTCCATCATTGAGTAGTCACCTTTGTTAGTTATCCATTTTATATTACCGCATTTATGTTACTTTATCGGTTTATTTTCGGTATATGTTTAGTCTATTTTCTATATATTATTCTTTTATTTAGCCTAAAAAGTGTTGTAATCCTTAATCCCTTTCCCATTTAATTTTGAATGTATGGTTGTAAATTATTATTTATTTTATTTACTGCGTTTTTAGAATGTTGGGACTTAAAAGCATGAAATTGGACTAATGTGCAAACTCAGACTTAATTATAAAATCTAGCAATTATCCGAAGGCAATTTCATTACGTGTGGTAAATGAGAAAATAATTAAATAATTAAATGGTAATAAAACGCAAAACACAAACGGAGGCCAACCGCAAGGTTGGGTAAGCATTCAAATGCTCATACCCAGTTTTCGAACCCGATCTCTGATGACAGCTTCTGGGAACCTCCATGGGATCCAGTTGCTGTACAGTGTGTCCCGATTTTTATCCGGGTGGCGACTTCATCTCCAAATAAGCCCATGACCTATATCATATTTTCTAGTGGGCTTCGAGTCCACACAGTGCCGTGGCACGCCTAAGTAATGCTCTAGTGCCTAAAGCTAAAAGCATTACACTATGTTTTGAATAGAATGAAAGTGAGAAAAATAGAAAAAGGGTGAGAAAAATGAGGAAACAAAATCACTTTATTTTGTTTGGAATTGAAGGGAAAATTTAGGAAGGAAAGTTGTTTTATTTTCCTTCCTACATTATCTCTTCAATTTGAAGAGAAAATAAGAAAAAAAGAGAAAAATTTTACTATACATTTTTATTTTTCAATTTCACTCTTATTGTACAATTTTTCTCTTTACTTATTATTTTAGTTTTTGAACATAATAGTAAATATATTATATATTTCTTTTCTTTTCTTTTTTAATATTTTATATTTCCAATAAAAAAATAACATAACTTTCATTTCTTTCAATATTATTTTTCTTCAAATACAAACATAAAAAAAAATAAAAGAAAGAAAATAACATTATTTTCTTTTATATTTTTTTTCAAATTTTCTCCAATTGTCCAAAAAGCAGAACGTTCGGGTACGAATTAAAAGCTATCCGGTATATTTCACTCGAATTTTCCAGTTTCTCACAATACATTTCTAATTAATTTAATTTCCAAAAAATGGCAAACTAAAGCTAGCTTTTTTACTGGAAAAAAAAAGGCGGGGAAACAGAGGCAGAAATAAATGATACAATTCAATCATGGCCCCGTCAGCACAGTCCATCATGTAAGAACATCAAATGTCCGCCAACCAGTTGTGAGAAAATTATCTCAGCTGCAACTACACACACTTGACTACACAGCTTTACAGACAGTGGAAAGTGGAAATCATTTTGAAGGCCTAAGCTTTCATTGAGACAAGTAGCACGATGATTTTTATCCCAAAAAGTATACAATGGTCGTGCCACAGATGAAATTTTGTCAGAAACTTAATTTACTGTTCCCTGATTTACAGCAGCAGCAAAACCTGCCACTCATTTTTAGGCCTAAGGATCATCTTTGAGTGCCTTTCACCATGTTTTTTTAATTGTCCACTACCCCCTTATGGACATCCACCAGAGTTTGGACCTTCTATATCAGGCGGGAGACTTCTGCGCTATTGAGCTTTTGCCAGGTTGCGACTAGACACACCATGCAACAATTTTACAAACCCGAGGAAGCTTAACTTTCCATCGGTGTGCCTGATCCAATCGTGGAGAACAGCATGTACAGGGACAGATGGGCCAAGGCCGAGTTCCTGAAAAAGAAGACATACATACATCAGTCTATGCTTTTTCAAATATTTCATGTAAAATATTCCAGCTAAATAAGTTGAACACATGCACACAAGCAGAGGGGAAAAGGTAACACGCAGCAAATCAAAGAGATCATTAACTAGAAGAAATTGGATAGATTTGCAATCAAAAACTGTTCAACATGACAGCTGCAGCAAAAGCATAGCAGATGTTTTAAAGAAAATCATAGCAAGTCTATAGTGGCTTGCAGCTCCAAACTGACGGAGAACATATTTACAGGAATTATGAGTTCAGAATCTGTCCATTTTTACAGACAATCAATGGAACTAGAATAATTTACACTATTGCGATTGAACATTATATAATTCTACAAAATAATTGCCCTTGCATCTATTTTGTAAATCAGTCTCAAAATTCACTCCAGTGCAACAACTTAAATTAAAAGTAATCTAACAACTCTAACAACACACGCACATAGAAATGTCAAATAACAGGAACTATCCCAAAACCACAAATAATGATCATGGACATGTGAGTTGAACCCCAACCAATGATTCTTCATTGAACATAATGCTGATTGTGTCTAAATGCAAATTATTGCAATAGTTTCAAAAAGAAAATCATTATCATACTGATGCTAGCTCCTCGATCATAATAGCCCTGTTGCCATCCTTCTCAAAAAGCTCATAGGCACAACGAGCATGCTGCTCCCATCTATCAAGAGCTTCTAATTGGTGAACACTTGTTGCAGCTGCACAAAATTCCTCAAAATCCATCCTTCTGTACTGAAGTGCATTAAGCTGGCATGAACAACAGGTGCCAATTATTATAATTGAGAAGTTTCATCTCAACATGCAAGTTACTGAGATAAACATCACAGTTGAAGCACTTACAGAAGCTAGAAAATCAGGTATCCGTGACTCCTTCATAGCATCAGTTGCATTTTTCATCAAGGCCTAATGAAGAAAAAGATAGAGCAAGTGAACACAATTTCAGAAAAATACCTAAAGAAGCATAAAATATTCTGATGGCAACCAACCATTTTGATATTTTCTAAGCTTATAGTGCCACTTTTGTTAGGTTCCAACAGTGTAAACTGCTCCTTCAAATAATACAACTCATCAACAGTTAGTGTTTTAGACAGGGCCTGCAACAATGGCAACAAAGGAGTAAATATAATTTCAGAATAAGGCAATCTCAAACATCAGAAAAAAGAAAAGTAAGAACTGTATCCAATAAAGCCAAAAAAAGGCAAGCCGCAAGAGCATAATGTTGTGAGAACCTGTAGCAGTATTTAGAAAAAACATGATTGTGGTGTGTTTTCTTTAAAATATTGTTTTGTACTAAGATAAACACTCTACTTATATACTGTATAAAACATAATGCCCAATATAATGATTATATCCACCATACTTTCTTTCCTAAAGCTACTTCTACCGAAACCATCAACCAAATTGAATATAGGAAGACAATAGATGAGGCAAGCCAAACAAACTTCTGGAATGCCTCTTTCCTAGCTATGTATAAGCTTTCATATGGAAATATTAATGAAACATATTATGCATGCATAACCCAGTACATAGGATCTACTTTGCAGCAACACTCCGCCGTCACCACCAAAGCTCTCAAAAAAATAGACAAGTAGCACAAATAATGTAATGAGTTGAATATATTTTTACTAATATAGTTCAGGGCCATAGAGACAAAGCAGAATATATCAAAATCAAAGATGATCTCATCTAAGAACAGAACAGCTTACACACCCTTAAAGCAGCTTTTCGAAGAGATGATGAACGCATATAAACCTTCATGAGTTTGAATATTAGAATATCCAAGGGCACTTTAACATCACTAGAACCTTTAATCCAGGGATGACCTGCAACAAGCAATTGTGACTACCCATTCAGAAATATGAAATGAATGGGAAGGAGAAATTCTGGGCAGTCAGAGCACTCACATAGTGCTTGGGCAGCAGTCAACCTTTTTCTTTGGTCTTTATTCAACAGGCGCTTGACAAAGTCCTTTGCCTCAGGAGACAAAGAAGGCCAAGGTGTCTCATCAAAACTTGGATCAGCCTTTAAAACAGCTCGAAAGATACCAGATTCAGTCCGAGCCCAAAAAGGACGGCTTCCGCATAAAAGAATATATGCAATCACACCTATACTCCAGACATCAGCCTCTGTGCCATAAGATCTATGTAAAACCTCAGGTGCCACATAGTATGCACTTCCAACAATGTCATTCAGTCTCTCATCTGCAAATTAGGACAGAACATTAGAAAAAAAAACAAGTGAATAGGCAGACTATTAACAAAATGACAGCCAACTGAAAAATTGCTGGGTACAAAGTTGGAACAAACCTGGCCTAACGAAATCTGACAAGCCAAAATCAATGGCCTTCAGTTGTGAGCTTTCATCCTTTGATGTGAAGAGAAAATTCTGATCCAGCAATTAGCTACACTTAGATGAGACTACGTGATCGACAAAATAAATGGCAACACATGGCATGCAATGAAAAAAAAAAATTCAGTCCCATTTTCACAAAAATGGGTTGAAAAATAAATCAGCCAGACGCCCATCTGAATCAGGTCTTTCTCTTATCTCTTCACAACATGCATCCCAGTAACTACATAAAAATAATGCTTCCAACTAAAATGCAAGAGATTGCATCAGAATGGCTGCCCTTCTCTCATCTCATGCATTGATATGCTATATGCTCTTTAAAGAACTAACCAACATGCAACTAGAAGAAAATCAGGCAGAACTTTTAGATGCCTCTCTCTTTAAGGATATGCAAACTTGCATGCTACTACCGATTTCAAATTAATGTAATCAAATCTCCTCATAGATAAGAAGCTATGATGTGCTAAATGGCAAAAAATGGTATATTTATCATGAACCCAAATCCAGGTGTTAGTTTTCCGTAATACAGCCCTAACTATAGATGTAGATAAATAATTCAGTGCACCCAATGCTTAAGAAAATAAATGCTTACACCCTCTGCATGTTTATGGCATGTGCACCACGTACTGAATATGCTCAAAACTTTGGTCTCAAAAGCCAGCCATAGGGCCTCCTAGAATAATGTCAACACCCACCCAATGACTCTCAATGGAAGACAAATGGATGGACTTCATTTCCACTCTACTATGCACATAACCCAAAATAAAAAAGAAAAGAAAAAAAATTCACCTCAGGTTTAAGATCCCGGTGCACCACACCCTGAAGGTGACAAAATGAAACAACATTTAGTATCTGTAACAAGACATCCTTTGCGTCATCCTCAGTATATTTCCCACCCCTGTAAGGAAATAGGATCAATCATCAACTACAATTAGCAATTAGCAGACATTCGTCATAATTCTTTTAGTCCATCAGCAACTTCCCAAAAGAAAAAGACAATATAACTGAACCCAATTTAGCTGTTGCAGAAAACAAAAAATTACCTTGAAAGTATTCTATCCAATAGCTCTCCTCCTTCACATAACCTGAAACATAGATAAAATTTTATCGTAATCATCACCAATATAAATGTCCTTGTGCGATATAATATAACAATGACAAAAGCAGCAGTTTGAACTTACTCCATCACTATGTAAACATTATCATGATCTTCATAGGAATCAAAAAACTGTACTAAATTGTTATGTCCAGTTAATGCTCTTAGTATCTTAACCTCCCTTCTCACATCCTCAATTGCAATAGCTGTAGTCATCTAACAACAACACAAAAAATTCAATCAATTAAGTAACAATCAGCTATAAACATTACGGCTACAGATTCAATCCATAAAACCCTAAAATTTCACTAAACAAATTTGCTCACCTTAGCTTTAGGGATCACTTTAACTGCAACTTCTTGTCCTTTAAGTTCACCCTTCTTGAACTTAGCTTTACAAGTGTAGCCAAAATGCCCTCTCCCAACTTCATCTCCCAACTCATACTTGCTCCCAAAATGCTTTGAAAATCCAAAGCTCTTATCAAGTCCTGCCACCTCGCCACCTTCACTCCCTTCCGGAATCGCCGCCTCATTAGGCTTCACCGATCCATGCCGCCGAGCTAATACAGCGCGTATATGCTTAGCAGGTGAAGGTGGAGGAAACGGCCGTTTAAAAAACCTTTTCGGAGTTGAATTCGCACTGGCAGCCGGAGATCTCCCCGGCGACGACGAAGACTTTTTAGCAAAAAAGTAATGCGCAGGGCTCGGACTGTAAAAAGGAAAAAACGGAGATTTTTTAACGTTATCTAACGCCGTTTTCTCTTCCTTTTCTTTTATAATTTTGTCCTTCTCCTTCTCCTCTTCCTCGTTCTGATCCTCCATTCTAGGGTTTGCATCACCGTTTTCCAAATCCGTTTTAGGCCCATCCTTGTTGGCCGTCGGTACAGAGTTACCGGGAGCTACAGGTGATGATAAAGCACTGGAATTAGGGTTTGGGGAGGGTTTGGAGCTACAAAGACCCATTTCTTCTTCAACCTCTCCCCAAACAGATTCAAGAAATTAAAGAGAAAAAATGAAGGAGAAAGCAAAATTTCTCTAAGATTTCAGAGGAAAAAATATATAAATTAAAGGGTCAAAGCAGCAATGCTTCCTTTAATTGTGTTGATTATATGGAAATCAGGGATGGGAAATCAAATCCAGCTACTGATTTCCATTTCTAGGGATTTCAATTTAAATTCATCATTTTCATTTTTTTTGTTTTTTTTTTAACTGAAAATATTTGGGATTTTGGGTTTATGAGGAAAAAATTTGGATTTTTTTTTTGGGTTTGTTTTTTTGGTTTGGTTTCTTTGGTTTTGAAGAAAAAAGAACAAGTAATATACAGATCCTTCTTCGGTGTGTGCAGTGCAGATCGCTATAAAAAAAAACAAAAAAAAGCGACAGGTTTGAAAATAAATCCCTGAACTATTTTCAAAAGTTTAATTACCTGCTTAAAGTTTATTGTAGTGCAATTTAACACCTATAGTTTAGTATTGGTGTAAATAAATTCAAATTGGGTGTAAAGTAACTCCTTCCTAGTATTATTTTCTGTTATTTATACTATCATTTACTGTCACAAAAATTAAAAAATTATCCTGCTATCATCTTGTAGTGCACAATTTGTTCATCTCATACCTCTCTTTAATTAAAAATCAAAATAAAAATCATCCTCCACATGATCATGTTTCAAATCATCATTGTTATACGAAATCTATTATATCCACTACTTTTGTAATATTTTAAATAATCACCATTATCATTAATTTAATATGCAGTGTAAAAAATTTAATACGATATATGATATGATAGTTGATGGTAGATGAATATTATTATTTTTTAAAAAAAGTTAGAGCAACAATAAACACATATTCTTATTAGTTAGTTTATTTTTTTATATATCATTTGCTTTTTTTAAACTTTTACATAAGTAAATTCACTCAAGACAGATACAAAATGAAATAAAATAGTTGTGACTATAATGATTAAGGCATAGATGGCAATTGTGCAAATATGAGAAAAATGAAGCAACAACGATATTTTTTTTATTGGATGATAGTGTTTTTTATTATTTTTATTGAATGAGTTTTTTAAATTTTATTTTTATGTTTTAAAGTATTTGGAAACTAAAAAACATAATAATATATGAGTCGTTTTAAGTTGGGAATTATTTGAAGTAGTTCCTACTATTAACTAATATATCTAAGTTGTTAATTGCAGGGTTTACTTATTCAAATTTTAAATTTTTAAAATTTAATTATATACCAAAATAAACTTTAGGTGTATATTCGAACACTCAAATAGTTTAAGGGCTGTTTTGTCGTATATTTTGCCAAAAGAAAACGACGACGGTTTATGTATTTTATTTATTTATTTATTTTATATAGCAGTAGTAGTAACTATTCATTTAATTAATTATTGTACAATTAAAAAAATGAGAGAAAAAAGATAACAGGAAGCTTTCTATTTTGTCAGTGTGGGGCGTGGTCCCACTTGACACGTGGCATTGAAATAAACTGAACTGTTAATTATTATAATAATTAAATTAATTAAATTTTCTTAATTTGTTTAATTTTGGCTTTATTTGGAGAAAATGGAGATTTTTTATGACATGATTTTTGGCTTTAAGGCAATACGTCCTGAAAAAAGTCAATACGCGGCGCCGTTTCATGAGCGCCCTCTTTCTTTTGTGTCTGTTTTTTTTTAGTAGTTAGTTTTTGTTTTACTTTTTAGTTAAAAGAGTATTTTATGTGTAAAATTGTATTGTTACTAACAAAAATGTTATAATCGTTGTTCAAAAAAAAAAAAAAGTTATAAATAGAAACAAATAAATTGTATATATTGTTAGCTCACTTGTTGTGTGTAAATCGTTGATGCTAATTAACTTAAGAAACCATTTTTCCTTTTTAAGTATAGAATTGTTAATCAATAATTTTCTTTTTTTTTTTGTCCACTAAAGTTTAATGGGTTAAAAATTTTTGAATCATACATTAAAAGGTTAAAATATTTGAATCATACATAAAAATAATTTATTGTTATTTTTTTTATAGTAATTCATCATAAATACGATAAATTTCAATTAATTATAATTTTTATATTAAAATAAACATAAATTAACAACAATTGTTGGAATCGACTAATAGAAAATTATTCTCATTTAAACTATATTTTGAAATTGAGTTGTAATATATGTAAACGCGTTAAATTAGTTGTTGGAATATTTTTATTGATTTTATAGTCTTACTAAAATCGAGTTAGATTTATTGAAATTCAGTGAAGTTTAGATAATAATAATCTAAAAAATAATAATAAACATAAACTAATTTTTTTAAAAAAATTCAAATTACAACTACTTTTATTTGTCACAATATTTAGATTTTGAGATTAAATTTTGAATTTATAATCTCTAACTCTTCTATAATAATTTTGAAGGAAGTAGAGGAAGTTGATAATTTGAACATTGGCATGCCTTTAGGACATTGTAATGCAATTTGCAATTCAAACAAAAATGTATGACAATAAAGGGGTATGATGATCAACGTGCTTGTAACACATCTTGGAGCGGACCCAATTCACATGAAACTAAAGGTAACAATTAATGAAATGAAGATAGAAGTATATAGTTTTTTTTATTATTTCTTTTTTATTTAATGATAAGAATTCTTTCTACGTATTCTATTGTTTTCAAAAATTGAATCTAAATTATTGCATTGAATTCAATTGAGATTATACATATTTAACATGTCTTGTTGTGTGATTATCTTCATTTATAAGTCAAATATAGGATACTTTTCAATATAAAATAATGAACATTCAAAAGAAATTTTAAATTTAATTACGACAAGTTTTTCATTATGCAATATGAAAACGATGAACAATCAATTTTCATTTAGAAAGTATTTGGTTCAATTTTATAAAGAAAAACATTTCATTTAATGATTTTTATATTTGGGCATGTAAAATAATTAAATTTTATCTTATTTAATTACAAATAATTTTATAATTTTAATAATTTTCACATAACTTTTATTTAAACCATAGTATATAAAATTTAAATTTTTGAAATACATTTCACAAAAATTATAGAAATTTATTTACAGTGAACATATAATTAAATAATATTTAAAAAATAAAATCAAGCACCAATATTTTTTTTTCTTTAAAATAGAACTACTGTTAAAAACAAAGTATCTACATTGATATAAAATATGTAAAAGTTATGAACTTTAATTTTATGAATTATAATTATGTTTCATGTGACATTTTTATTTTTCTCAAGTTTTTATTTCATTATTTAATGCCGATTAATAATCTGATATTATTTGAGAAAAAAAAAAAAGAACATAAAATGAAAGTCAACGAATGATAGTTGTCAAATGACATTTACAAGAAAATTGCGTATGATATTAATATTATTACAATATAGTAATTTGACATTGTACGTAATGAAGCAGCAAATTTGAAGGAAGCCCATGTGCCTATTATTATCAACAGTTAGGTTACGGAAAAATTATAAATTTAATGTTTTTAACTTTTTCTAAATTTTTTTCAATTAAATATTTAAATTTTCAAAAACTATACTAATGTGGTATTTTCAAAAAAATTTAATGTTGACTATGTGTTCAATCAGATCAAACAAAATCAATTTTTATCTCAATCCTTATCTATGTTATTTATCACATGTGTTGCATTATTTAAAAAATAAAATTATTTTTATTCAGTCACATTTTATGTCTAAAGGGGAAGTTAATGTTAAGGTTATTTTTATCAATTTAGGTTAATTTTATCCTTTAAATAATGCAATACACGTAGCATTTGATATGACAAATAATTGAGATAACAGTAAATCTTATTTAATTTGAGTCAACACCCAGTCAATATTAAATATGTCGGAGATACTTGTCATGACCCAAAACAGGGGTCATGACCAGCGCCAAGGAACGTGAATTCTTTCGAATCCTGAACCCGTAGCAAGTCTAAAAAAAATAAAATAAACATGCAATAATAATAACAACAGCTCTTAATGCAGCGGAAATAAAATCATAATTATCAAAATAGAAATTCATATCTCATATATAGATAAATCCTTTGATACAAGTCTCAGTTCAACTTCTTAAAATACATAACTCACACAAATATAATATATAAAATCCACAATTTATTACAACTACTGCAGTGTCTAGATTATAAAATAAAACTCAAGACTCAGATAAGCAGTTTACACAAAAAAGTCGGGGCGGAAGAAATCCGACGTACAGGCCTGCTACTGAGGTCTGAGGAAGATGACTCTCCTGAAAAATAGTCAACAGAGGGGAGTCAGACCTCACTGAGTGAATTACTATATTATATATACATGCATACTAAATGACAATTCATACAGTCAACAATATATATCTACTATGTGTATATACAGGCAAATACACACAGATGCAATAAATTCATTTTATATATTTTTATTGAAAATCATCGTTTATGAAGGATCAAATAGAACCCTAGAAAATCGCAACCTCAAAGCAGTGTTAGACAACACTCTAGCCATACAGGCTCACTTATTCCAAAATATAATCACTTGTTCTATTTGGATAGTAGACTCACCCCGAGACACTAAGTCAACCGAGCTCCAGCAGTCTGACTGTCAGTGTGATTGGCCCCGAGACACTTTGTCAACCGAGCTCCAACAATCACACTCCCAAATCATATCACACATCAAATAATCAAATCCAATCAACATCCACACATGGTTAGTAATATAGCCTAAATGCTATAAGCGTACCGGTACGTACTCGGTCCTAGTGCTGCCCACTAGGTAGCATGTTCAATTGATATCCTTCATTGAAATATAAAGCATACATTCATAAAAGTAAATGATCCATGAATTGAATAAAATAGCAACATAAACCATATATATACTAAAAATATACCAAAAGGAAATCAGGTATATTTCGAGTATATATACATCAAATAAATCCAATTAAATCGTAAAATAAACTAAATATATATTTAAAAACATTTTGAACATAAATGTCTAATAAAGCATGCATATAATTCAAAATATACCAAAAATAAACTAAAAATAAACTTAAGTACTGATTAAATTATTTATGCATATTTAATCCAAATAAAACATATAATTCTAAATCATGCACCCTAAACATATATATATAAAATAGTAACTCACATTTAGTGAGCTCCTCGAGATGGGTCCGACAGGCCTGGTCCACTAGGCCTCGGTCTCGGCGCAACTAAACAAACAAAAATAACAGACATCAGGATAAACCTAATAGAAAATCCTAGAAACTTGATCTAGAATATTAGACACAGAATTAAAAATCAGAATTAGGGTTTGACCGGATATCACGTTTTACGAGAATTCTACCCAAAATTCTGCAGAACCTCCCCTGTAAAACGGACATCTCTCTACTCAAAGAGTAGAGTCGGCCCTACAAAGAAATACACTTCGAAAAACAGGCTAAAAAACACATCCACAACCCCTCGGTCGGACTCCAAACTACAGTCTACCGACCGGAGTCCACAATCACAGAACAATTATGGAAATACCAAAAATATCCTTATATCACAGAAATACATGTAATAAATAGAAATTACGTAATTAACCTTAAAACACAGTAAAAACCGATAAAAACTCATTTTATTAGAAAAATTGTATATTATATATATAATTGAAAATAATTCACGAAAAATAGTTTTAATTAATTAAAAATACTAAATAATTTGTAGAAATCATTTTTATACCTTAAATAACTATTAAAACCAATTTAATTACATTTTTAGTCAATTTATGGTAAAATTACCAAAATACCCCTATATATATAAATATACTAAAATTACTCCAAAAATTCACCAAAAATAATAAAATTGCATAAAATTAATTTTTCTCAACATATTTATCAATAATATCAATAATTAAACTCAATTAACTAATTAATTTCAATTAAAAACACAATTAACCTAATTTTCCAAAATTACATAAACCTAAATAAATTCAAAATAAATACATAAAAATTCATAAAAATTACAAATAAATTCCTATAATTCATTTTAACACCTATATTTATCATAAAACAAAATTTCATAATTTAATTAATTAATTTACGAAAATTAGAAAATAATATTAAAATATTCAAAAATATCCAAAAATCAAAATAATCTCCAGAAATTCTACAAAAATTCACACATGAAGATTAAGCTACTAGGATCAACATTTGTGAAGGAATTTTTCATGAATCAAACAATTCGAAGTTCAAAAAAATCAAAAACCCTAAAATGGCCGAAATTAAGAAATCGAAACCTAAGCAAATCAAGACCATTTTAAGTGAAACAAACCTTGGAATCACACTTACCAGAGCTCAAGGAGAAGAAAGAGACCGGCGGTTTTGAAAAAGGTGGCCGAAACGTCGTGATCGACGTAGCTTCCACTTTCGGCTTTCCGGCCAAAAACGGACTTCCCGACGTCGGAAACAGCTACAGCAGGCGGCAGGGAAGGCTGGGGAAGGAGGTGGCACACCAGGAGGCACACCGACAGCAAGAAAACGGCATGACAGACGGTGGAACGGCGATGGAGGCAATCGGGGAAGAAGGAGGAAGAGTCGGGGGCAGAATTGTAATTTTCCAAAAATTTGATTTTTTGACATATTATATGTATATATATATATACTTTGCACTATATATTAAAATAATATAAAATCACACACATTAAATATACACCACACACATATAATTTAATATTTTAATAATTTAATATTAAATAAAAATAATTAAATAACAATAAAACTAATAAATAAATAATAAAATAATAGGGTAATTAATCAAACCCTAATTAAATAAATACGTACACATATATACATTATTTAGTATTTTAAAAATATATATGAGTTCATGCAAGTCCGTAAATCTAACTAAAATAATTAATGGTAAATTATTTACGTGAAAAATTCCCCGAAGATGCAAGTCCCTGGAAAATTTTACGTAAAGCACTTAAAATAATATACAATAATTAAAATAAGTTTTAAATACATATCAACTCGTAAAATATCATAATATATATACAAAAATTATTAACACTGCATATCCCCATGAAATATTAAAACATTTAAAAACACGGGATATTACAACACTATATTTGTATGTTTTTTAAAATTTATACGCTTGATTGCAAAAAAAAAAAAAAGTTCAAATACTCAAATAGAAAAATTACAAAAATTGAGACACCAAATTTATAATTTTTCCTTAAGTTAACTTCAATGCATTGCAAACTTGCAAATTTTCTTTTTTTTTTATTTCCTTCTTTATTTTTATTTAATTAAAATAAAATAAGTAATTGAAATAAGTAATTAAAATTAGTTATTTTAATTACTAATGTTGTTGGGAGGCACACACAACAAAAATTAAAATAAATAATTGATATTTTTTAATTTAAATGATAAAAAATTTGAATACTTTTAAATAATATTTCATATTTAAATTTTATATATGAAAAAATAAGAGTTGAGAGAATTTTAATTTTTATGTGTTTATCCAGTTTAAATTTTGAATTAGTGAGAGCTCTTCTAATGATCGGATACGAAAATCATTATATGTAAAATAAATAAATAAATTTAATGGTTTAAATTTTTGAATTAAGTGATTGTGATTTCAAATTAAAATTATTGAAGTAGCCAGCCCGCTAACAATAAATTATATCATGAATCCCTATTTATATTGCAATATGAGTGAAGGGTACTTCACACGTGCACATTCTTTTTTTTTTTTTTTGCCTTTAGTTTTTTAGCTTTTGTTCCTTATCTTTGCGATCATCACCCCTTCAGCATATGCTTTGCACTCGTCTCCTTCTTCTTTATTCTCTAGTTTCTCATCCTTTATTTTCCGATCGATTCTCTCTTTTTCCTAGTTATTTTTCCGATTCCAAACTGATTCACTATTTTAGTTGAATCATTAAATAACTCAATTAAAGATTTTGGACAGTATAAAGAGGAAACTCTGCGCTTGTAGAGAATAAAAAGGGAAACAAGCAAGCACGTAAGCCTATTGAACATTGTCGTGTGCTTGATCACAAGTAAAAGGTAGCATGATCGCCTACACAGCTAAAAAAAATGGAGGAAAAAAAAATAAAACTAAGAAAAGCTAACACAAAGCCTTTAATCCCAAAGCCATAGGGCAAGAACTGACACAAGAAGGAGAAAGAGGTAGAGTAATTAATAACTTGAAGAATCTAAACCCTAGTTCCAAATACTATATATATATATATATGAACATGTAGTGTATAGATAATGAACTTATACTTTGTGTTCAATGTATTTATAGTTATTTACGGATGAATCTATCTATAATAATAGACTAAAGTATCAAAAAATGATAAATTTATAGTTGATAACTAATTATCTTTCATGATTTAACCAATAAAATTATATTATTTTATCAATTAAACTATTAATTTTTACCTAATATTAATATATTAAATTAATTTTATTATTAAGTAATGAACCTTATTATTAAATTAATTAACCTATAGACAAATACTAATAAACCTACCGTTCATTCATAGTTGTCAAAGTTCATTAGTATTTACTTATAAGTTCATTAGTAATTGCCTGAAAATTCATTAATATTTATCTACACGTTAATCAGTTAATAATAAGGTTTATTACTTAATACTATTATTAATTAATATTATTAATTTAATATATTAATATTAAGTAAAAATTAATATTAATATTATAAAAATTAATAAGTTAATTGTTCAAAATAATATATATTCATCAATAAAAAATTATAAGTTAATTAAACACAACGCACAAATTAATTAACTATATATTTCATATATATATATATATATATATATATATATATATATATATATATAGGGTTCATTCCGTTTACAGATGCAAGGCCTTTGTTAAGATAATTAAATATAATTAACATTAATTGCAGTGGCAATTGCTACTTTCTGTTTGATTAGTTGAAAACCAGTAAATTTGAGTGAAAATAAAATACAAATACATTGTTTGAAAATATTGGTTAATTTCTACAAGTATGGGCACATCTTGTTGCCCATTTCACCATTATGGTGAGCAAGACCATTTCCTAATTTATGGTAAAGAAACATGCTAGCTCTTTCATGTAATCATGACTTTTTTTTTTTTTTTAATTACATGCTTTATTTTCTCCCTTCTAGATTGAGGAAGGAGTCAAGAAGAATATATATAGGGGAGCTTATATGTCTATCAAAATTGTACTATATTCCATTTTAATAAAAAAAAATATGTATCAATTTGTTCTTCATGATGAAAACTTAAAAAAAAAAAAAAGACCAAAATAGTTTACAATAAAACTTGATGTGTTGACAATTTGATACAATTTAGTATTTTTAAATAAGGGCAATTTGAATAATAATTTAAAATTGGTTCATCATTTCATTCTTACATCATTAAAAAATTACAATTACAAATTCATTTTTATTTAATAATTTGTATTATTTGTTAAGCATACTTCAATTTTTTTGTTTTTTAAGTTTGCAGTAGGAAAACAAATGCTCCACCATTGACCTTGTCTTATATTTATTTTTTAAACCCTAAGAAACTAATTTTTGATCATTGATTTGTTTTTTGTTTTTTTTTAAGAAAAAAACCATAATACCAGACAAAGCTAAAGGACACCAGGAAGTAGGAGGAAGGACTCTTATATAAATACCTTGAAGAATTGGCCCCTCCATGTGAGAAATCAATCCTTTATTTATTCAATAATTTATTTTGATGGCTACATAGAATTAATTGTGCAGTTTTATTTCAAACAAAAACTGTATTCATCATGTATATGTTTCTTGCCCACTAAAATTGCTATGATATTAAGTTCATAATTGAGCTCCCCACTAAATTCTGCATTTGAAATTGTTTTTTCTTTTCCACTCTTTTGGTCTAAGCAAATTAGTCAATATTTATCTCTACATTTCTTAATTGGCTTTAGATTTGATTCCCATTTGTAATAAAAAAAAAATAAAATTGTACAAGTTTAATTACAATTAATATGATGTTGAATGTTGGGCCAGTTTGCTTCCACACAAAGACAGCGATTTGTATATTATTTTATATGTTATTTTAATTGTAATGTATACAGATATATTAAATTAATTATTAATTTTTTTATAATTATATTTATATTGAACTAAATTAATTAGAATTCAGTAAATTTAAAATATTCACAATTTGAAAAAAAAAAGTTTTGTGTTGTTTTTCTTATTAATTTACTTGTAAGACATTTGACAAAATCAGTGAATTAACTTTGTTGTTAAAGGAAGATGGAAATGTCATAGTTGTATGGCAGAATAAAATTATGGGCTCCTTTTTTTTTGTTCATCGAGAAAAGTTTAATGGTTTGAAATTGAATTTGTTTTATAACATATTTACTATAAAAATAATAAACATTATAATATAATATTGGAGAATAAAAAATATAATTTTATACTATGTCATACTATATGTACAAAATATATAACATTTATAAACTTAAGATTTTTCATGTCTTAAAAACATTTAACAATTTTCAATTTTTAATTCTCTATGACACTATATTATGAGATAAAAATTCATTGGCTTAATGATATTTTTCTTTTAAATTTTTGGCTTATTAATTTTTTTTTTGAATAGTTGATGTGGTACATGTAGTTTTATTTAAGGACAATATCATAGAACCTTGCATGAATTATTACTATTCCTTCACTTCTCCACTAGGCAGAATTTTGCATGAACTATGGGAGGTCAATGGATTGGATTATTGTGTCTGAGAGCAAGGAAAATTTTAGATTAAGAGTATGATTGTGTTGTCTAATGTGATTATAACTTATAAGATAAGTGTGGGTTTTGGACTACATGTGTGGTTTGGATTATGATGACTTTGCTAATTATACTTATGGTCACTTCCTTTTAGAGCCAAATCAAATTGGAAGTTGGTGTTGGGATTTTAAGTCTTTGGGAACAAACCACATGGATAATGACATTTCTTTGCATTTTTTTTTACTTTAAAAAAAAAAAAAAGTCTTAGTGAAAGCTTAGCATGCATCAAATGTGTAATTGATATGTTGCACGACCTCCACTTGGTAATAATTAATTTACTAATGATGATATCACTTGTGGCACTTGGAGATTAATATTACGTAAAGCATATACTAAACTCTAATTAGTATATCATTGCAACTAACATAAAATTTTATTAAATTTTTATGTGAAAATACTTTATCACATAACATTTCATCATTTTATATTCGAATTTTTATCAAAGTTAATTTTTTTAAAATCAATATTAGTCACAAAATGCTAACAATAATTACATAGTCTAATATTTCATTATTTTATCATTCATTGTAACCTAGTACCTTAAATGATGAATATTATAAAGTGAGATCATGAGTTCGATTTTCCTCCTTTTGAATTTCCGGTTGTTTAAAAAAATAATTTCATAATTTCATTAAAAAAAACATTATATTAAATTTATTTGAAATTATATCTACTTTTCTTTCTATTTATCACTTTTACTAAAGTTAGAATGTTGTAACTTTAAGGATGGGAGGATGAAATAGGTTTGAAGTTTGAATTTTTCTAGCCTCATCCATCATTAATATACATTGATTAAATTGTAAATAAATAAATAAATAATTAAAATATTACAACAACTATTTATTTTAGCACCAGAAACATGTTGAGCAAAACCAGACATTATTTTGCAGGTGAGATTTCATTGCACTCGAAGCATTAACTTTTAGGTCAAGAAAATAGTAATATCATATAAAATAATAATAATAACAATAATGACAAAGTTATTCAACTAAATAAAATTTCAAATTTATAATAATACATCTCTAACAATTATAATTTTAAAGTGACATTTTATATTATTGATATAAAAAATGTCAAAATTGGCCACCAAATCACTCTAAAAAAAATCAAATAATAAAAAAAGAACAATTTAATTATACAAAGTCAAAAGTCAAAAAAAAAAAAAAAAAAGAGAAAACAGAAGAAAATGAAAGAAAGCTTAACCGAATCTGAACTATATATCACTACCAACAAAAGTAAGATTGTCCATATATATATATTTCTTTTTTCCTCTTCTTTTCATAGCTACTATTGTCGCATTGCATTGCAGATTAAAAAAAAAGATATATTTTTTTTAACAAAAAAAAAAAAGTTGAAAAGCCTCTCCCACTCCTACTGCCTATAGATAATAGATAATAGATGCGCATGCTTTTATCCTTGACATGTACCACTCGAGTAGAGCAAGTGTCCAAAGAGCACCGTGGTCCATTACCCATCTCCTTCAACTCCTAGCAAAACTTGCCCAATTCCTCAATAGTATACACCATAAAAGTTCTGTACAATCTCTTTGACTCATCTCGTGGAGATCATTAATGTTCGTCTCATTTCACAAAAATTCTTTACCTTCGGTTTGGTTAAACTCATTTGATGGGAAAATTCTCTTTAAAAATATTCAAAAGTCCATATGTTAACTTGTAAAATTAATTTCCATTTAATTTTAAAAAATTACTCTTTTTTTTTGTTATAAAAATTAGAGTTCAAACCATTAGGAAGTACACATAGACATTTCAACTAGGTTAGCACACTTTCAGCACACTGACACTTTTATTTAAGAGAACAAATCAAAATCAATGAGAGTTGGAAAATTCATTAGTTGGAAAATTCATTAGTTGGCTACTTATATGATAAGATTAGATGAATAAATGTTTACATTTGTTTTCCCTCCCACGTAGTGAAAAAGTATAGAAACAAAATAATAATACTAATAAATTGACACTATTGGCATCTATAAATATGTTAGATTATTAATTCAAATTACAATATGAATAACTTGAAAAAAATGCAAAAAGAAGTTGACCCCCTTTGATCTTGGTAGCAGGTGGGGAAAATGCTGGGGGGCCAAGGCGGCAGATGATGAATGAGACATAGCATTAGCATAATCTGGATGATGGTTCCCTTGCATCAACTTTTATAGACCCATGAACCAAGAAGAAGTGAGACCAATCTGAAAAAACTATACCTACAATTTCGACTCAATATCTTATGCTTGGAATTATGCCATACCAGGCAGCCATGCAATGCAGTTGACCTGTCTTTGTCAATTTAACTTTAACCATGTGATTTCATGTTACCCTAAATCCAGTCCCTTATCATCATCTACTAGATTTTCATCCAAATTGGACTATTCCCACTCAGGGAATTCTTGAAATCAAGGTATTTTGTTAGGCTATATCAGATCTGAACTGAGTATTTCAGTTCACATTAATAACATCATTTCAAGTTGTTATAAGCGTCGTTCAATAATGTGTAGAATAGAGGCTCAAGAGAGGCCATATAGGATGAAAAAAATGATGAGAAACAGACCTTTTTACATGCCAGATTGCCCACCCACCCGTGGAGCCAATAAATATATATATGTTTTTCCTCCTAGGGCCTTATGGTTTGATATAATTGCAAAACGGCCTTTAGCCAGAAGTTCTGTCCCCGCCAAAACCAGACTCCAAATATTGTGTCTGGTTGAGATGACTAACATCACCCCAAACTTTTATGGTCCACTTCTCATCAAATACGTGAAAAACATTGACGGATGTGTTCAAGACCTTTCCTGCAGGCTTTTTATTGGGGCAGGCTCTCCTGTACAAGGCCCTAATGACACCCCCATGAGTAACCACAGCAACTCGCTCTCCTGCAAGGAACAGAACAGAATGGAATTTCTATTATAACCTTGCACAACTGTGCAAAAAACTTCACATGGAAAATATAATTGGTGAGACATTGTCGCTATCAACGTACCTCTGTGCTGCCTAGCAATTCTTTGAATAGAAGATGTACAGCGTTGGTAAAGTTGATCGAGACTTTCTCCACCACCCTGCACATGTAGTGAATTTTAGCACATGAATATTAAATATTTTAGACAAGACAAAACCATGCAGATGCTAAATAGTCAGTCAATCTTTGTAATCTGCCACTTTTCTCCAGCACAGCAGATATTTTGCAGCAGAGTCATTTACATACATACAACTGAATGAAGTTATAATCAGTAAATGACTAGATTATTTCAATTACACACCGAGGAAGATGATAGTAAAGTGGAGAACCAACCTGCAACTATAGCATGATGGCAATGCACCATCTAAGAAAGTTTCATAACATTTATTATTATTATTTTACTTTCTTTCATTAGGAGTCAGCAATAATATACATAACTAGGGACCAGAGCACATAGTTGAGATTTAAAATCCCGGCCTACTATAATCAATGAAAAAAGCATTCTGCTTCTAGCAGACATTACTACCAATACCTGCTCATGTGCATTGTGATAACTTCATTAGAGATATATGGGAATAAATAGAAAAAAACAATAAAAAACTATGATATATAAAAATAATTTTTAATTTAACTTACTGGTAGATCTTGATTGGTTCTGCGAGTTAAGAAGGCTTGGTAAGCCTCAGGACTAACTTTGGCAGCATCACGTAGTACAAGGCCTTGAAGATCTCCCAAATGTCTCTCCCGTATGTGTGCATCTTCAATAACCTGAAATTTTAAAGCAAAATTGGAGAAAATTGAAATTTCCCTCAGATAAAGTTATTATATCAAATTATTGGATCATATTTGGCTTTATAAAAAATATGAAATTCTATCATGCAATAGGATTCTCATAATGCTGTGTCCTTGTGTGTGTCTATCTTTAGCAAAAGAAAGTGAAAAATATATGCTTATTTACTAATAGTTATGTTGAAAAGCAATAAGATCTGCCCTGTAGATCTATTAAGACGAGAAAATAAAAGGAACAATTCATTAGGAGGTCTGAAGAGCACACAGAAGGGCATGCAGAAAAAGGGGAAGAGCCAGCCTTGAAAGATTGGAAAATATGTTCATTATCAAAACAATGACACCATGTTCTATTATTCTTGTCGAGTTGATAAGAAAAATATGACAAAATACATGGTATAACTTATCCAATCTTTGTATCTTATGATTAAATGACAAAACCAATCGAACACAAAGGGTAAGGCACATAATTCACAATTATGAACATGATTACTGAGTATAATCACATTGTGCATCAAGCAAAAATCACCATTTCATCACATACACGACCAATCTATCAAATGCAAATTCATAAAAGAACTAGGTAGATACCTCTAGACCACCACATCTAGCAGCAATTATCTCTGCTGTTACAAGAGCTCGCTTCAAGTCAGAAGAATATACAACAGAGATTTTAGGCTCCCCAGCAAGTCGGTCAGCAACCTTAAAAACAAAACAAAGAAAAAGCTATCACTAGAAAGGAAAATGTGAAAAAGTTTTTAGGTACAAAGTATAAAACAAACCAAAGATGCTTGCTGTCTTCCCGCGTCATTCAATTCAACATCAAAATGTCCCTATGAAAACATAAAATACTGTGCATCAAAGACAATCCAAGACAGTATAACAAAAAGAATTCATAATTGATTCTAATTTCACCAGACTCCATGGGTGAAGTCCATTAAAAGGTATAATGATGGAACTGATGAACAGATTGACAACCAGAAACATAACCGAAACAGCATTGTTTGTAATAAATCAACTACGACACAATCTCGTTTATTTCAATTGCCTGTCCTTTCATAAGGTTGAAATAGTAGAATTCCACCAAAAAGGAGCTTTCCAAGCATGAGAATCAACTAAACAGAAATTCATGCATTTCTAGACTTGCAAAACAAGAAGAACATCGAACGCGTCATATAATCTTTAAGGACAACTTCTTATCAGTAATGTGAACACATGTAAGCTTTTGTATTCATCTTGAAACTCAATTCAACCCTAACTAGCTCATAAAAATATACTTCAAAATCATGATTAGTCAAACTAAGCAAACTCTTTCTGAAATAAACTCTATCAATAAAACATTTTCCAAAAATCTCGAAAAAAACCGAAAATACCTGAAGTCTACCATCAATATTCCACTCTGTTTCACCATGGCGGACTACAATTATCTCTGTATAAGGTAAACAAGTAGAGCTGCGTTACAACAACAAAACAAAATCGTCAATTTTAACAAGAAATTTCGAATTCAATATTAAAAATGAAAAAAATTAATGCAGAAAGGTGCTCATCGGACCTGTAATCGAACTCCGGCGCGGTAGAAGGTGGCTCCTGCATCATGACATGCGACTCGTCCATTTTGACAAGCCGAGTGGTCAAGCGACGGTCAAGAAGAAGAAGAAGAAGAAGAGAAATAATACAAGCACCGACGAGTGGATCTGTTAACGGCCCAGCCCGGCTCAATAAACAAACCCAAAACTAGAAAACAGATGCTGTGGGCTTATTTTCACAATTTTTTTTTTGTTAGATTATAATTTTTCTTTTTTATATAATTTTTTTTACAGAAAAAAAGAGAGAAAGATGGAAATATTTTTTTTGAAGTGAGTTATGACACCAAATTACTCAATCTTGGGCTTATGTAATTTTTTTTATAGGGAAAATTTCATGGCACAGCCTGTCAATGCAAAAAGTTTCCTTTTTGGCTGGTCTCTTTTTATTTTTTCAAATTTATTTTTTTTGCTTTCACTTACAGCATCATCTGAGTACATTTTTGAAACTTTTGACATATCTTCAGCATTTGCTTTTTTTTTTTTTTTTTTTTTTTTTTTTTTTTTTTTAAATTTTTTCTATAATTTTTTTACTTATTTATTATTTTTGAAGTTTATTGTATATATTTATTTAATTTGTTTATTTTAAATAATTTAATTTTATATTTAAATAATAATTTTTTTATTTTAAAATTTACTATTATTTAGAATATAAAAATTAAGCTAATTTACCTAAAAATTACCTATAATCTTCAATAATATTTTTTTTTCATAATTATTTAGAATTTAGAAATTAAACTAATTAAATTAAATATTACCCATAGTATTCAATAATTTTTTTTCAATAGAAACAACAAAAAAATTATGAAATATATCAAATAAATTATTTTTTTAATTATTGGTACTAACAAAAGTACAAATTATATTTATGGTCTTAATTTTATTATTAATGATGAAAAAGCAACAAAAATCAACACAAATAAATAAAAATAAACAACTGCAATATTTTCGTTGCTTTTGTTGCTTTTGTTATTTAAGTTGTTGCTTTTTAGTTATTTTTGTTGTTTGTCTTTGTTTATATTTGTTAATTTTTGTTAAAAATAAAAAATAACAATAAAAAATAATAAAAATTATGAGAGATATAAAAAATTATTATTTTTATCATTAAAACTAATAAAAGTAAAAATTTTATTTATGGCCTTAATTTTGTCATTAATAATGAAAAAATAATTTAAAAAATAATAAAAAAGCAACCAAAACAAACAACAATCAACAATTGGCAATCAATAACATAAATGTTGATTTTTTTTTGTTGTTTCAACTGTGTTTTTAATTTTTGTTGTTGTTTCGGTTTGTTGATTTTTTTTATTTTTTCACCTTTTTTTTGTTGATATTACAAATACATCATAAAAATTGTAAACTTATTACATATTAATGATAAATAAGTATCAAATAATTTTTTTTAAAAGCAGTTGTTAGACATTTTAATAAACAAATTAAAGTAAAAAAATAAAAATAAAATCCTTATTATTTAAGAATATAAAAGGAGAAAATTTTGTTTATTTATTGTTGTTACAATAGTTAAAATATTTATAACAACAATTGAAGATATTTAGTTTATAATTATTCATTTGAAAAAAAAGTTCTTAAGAGAATAAAATGAAGACAATACCTTAAAAATATAAAAAAAAATTGATAAAAAAATTGAGAAAATAATGAAGACATTAGAAAACGAAGTTGAGAAAAAAAAAGATAAATATAGTACTATAAAAATAGAAAAAATATTTAAGAAAAAATATTGAGAAAAAAAAATGAAGATAGTAGAAAAAAATGTTGAGCAAAAACATTGAGAAAAAAATAGATAAAGATAGTAAAAAAAAATTTTGAGTAGAAAAATATAGAGAAAAAATAAATGAAAATAATATAAAGTAACAAAATTGTTGAAAAAAAAAAAGAAAACAAATAAAATGTTAAAAAAAATATAAAGTAAAAAAATTTTAAAAATCAGTAAAAAGGAAAAAAATGTTGAAAAAAAAAGACAACCCTAAAAATAAAGATGGTAAGAGGAATGTGTTATATTTAAAAAAATTAATTTTTTAAAAACATTTTTAAAAATTTTTATGGTCAACTGTTGTTTTGAAAGTTTTTTTTATTTTTAGTACATATATGCGAATATACTTTTTTATATCATAAAATATTTGTAGCCATTTGTTTATTTTATGTAAATTATAATAGGTTGAAAGTTAGATGTTAACAAAATAAAAAATATTTTTTTCTCTCAACATTCTTTTTTTTAGTCACTTACCTTTCTTAAGTAAGGAGAGATGATTTTATTATAAAAAAAAAAAAGGAGAGGTGACTTTTGGTCATTTTTGGCTTGAAATCACCTATCCATATTTTTTTATTAATTTATTTCTTAAATAAATAGTTATTTCATATAGAGCTGAGTTTATTTTGTTTTTTTTGTGATTTTGTCATCTTGTTGCGGCGTTTAATGTTTGTTGTCTTGTTATGATATTTTGTTTTTGATTGTTTTGTTGCAGCTTTTTATTTGTATTTGGACGATTCATAAGATTATATTTTATCAGATAGACACAAAAATAACAAATCAGATGATGGTCAGTATGTTGCAGAACTAGAGTCATAAGTATTTTAGTCATCATAGTATTATAAAATTTGTAGGCTTTAAGCCGATTTATTATGCTATTAACCAGAATGTTCTTTAATCTTCTATGGTTTTTAGTGAATTTGTATCTATATTTCTATGGATGTATTGTTAGTTTGAATTAATGAAATTATTTTTCTTTAAAAAAACAAAATAAAATAGTTTCTATTTAGTTAGAGTCTAATCAACGTAAGATATCAGTAGTTTGGACACAAAAAAAATAATTCTACATTATTTTTAATTTCATAGGGAACATTTGTTTTATCAAAAAAAAAAAAAAAAAAGAGAATCAGAATCAAAATGAGTGATTTCAATTCCTAGTATTTGACTGATTAAAATTTTATATTGGAATGAAAATGGTTTTCCATTAATGGAAATCACCCGTTCCTTTATGGAAGTAAGGAATGGATTCTCAGAATCAAGACAAACTATTTATAAATAGATCAAACATTTAGATGTTGTGATATATTATTAAATTTTATGAAATAAAATATATATTTTTCAAGTAATGAACTAAAATATAAATCAATAAAAGTGATTATTTAATATGTATTTATGTATAAATAATATTAATTTTGATTCCAATTTTAATTTCCTTATAAACCAAATATTTTACGAAATTTTTATTTTATTTATGATTCCTCTAACATTTCATTTTCAATTCTGATTCTGATTTTGAAAAATAAACCCAAATGATGCTTATATTTTTGAAATTGATAACAAGTGTTGTAATAAATTATATTTACCATGCATTAAGGGAATTTAAACTCATCATACGGCAACTTTTTTAAAATAACTTAATGTGATACATGAAAAATATATCAATCTTTAAATATTTACATTTCATTCTTTTGATTTTTTCTACCTATCTATTTTTTAAAATTTTCATTTTTTTTAATATTATAATGAATTCTCATATATTTGTTTTTTTACATATTAGTTCCTCTAAACTATAACTTTATCGTATTAAGTTATTGCATTTTTATTATTTTATATATTTTTTTCAATATGTATAAAGAAGACTTAACGGAACATAAAATAAAAACAGAATTTCTTGCACTTGGACAATTTGGCATCCTCCTCAAGAGCCTCCTGATTGCAACAGTTCCAAGCCCTTTATTACCATAACACAACTTTTCCCGTATATGATGTAAAACGACGTTGGAAGTTTATGACTTGGCAAACAAAAAGCATCAAAGCTCTCTTGAAGAGGTACCATTTATGGTATCAAATCAATGGACAATTTTATCATCGACTCCATACTTCCAATATTCATATTTTATTTTCAAATTCAATGTGCGGCAGAATGTGTATGAAAACCAACAGAAACGACATTGCCTCTCATACCTGACGGCAAAATCAAAGAAGACAAAATGTATGAATTTCAGGGTTTGGCCTTTTCATTAATCCTCTGTACACATTGTTTTTGTGTTGAATTCTGATAGCGACACCAATCCAGAAGTTCAATATATTGGGAGCAACGTTTTCAGGAAACTCAAAAAAAAAAAAAAAAAAAGTTGGGAAACGCGAAATGGAGGCATATCCTGACCAAGAAAGAAGAGAGGAACAGCCAGATGATATTGAGATTAAGCTTCAGGAAAAAATGTCAGAATTAACTGAGATCAGAGATGAATTGCACAGAGCTAAAGACGACGCCATGCAGTCATGGCTAGACTCCAAGCCTCTAATTGACGAGCTTGAGAAACTACAAGCAGGCCTTGCAAGTGCTAAAAACAGAATTTCGATGTCCAATATTGTAATCTCAGAGCTCAAATCACAGCTTCAAATTATCAATATAAACATTGAAACAAAACTGGAGAATGAATCAAAGGCCAAGGAAATGATCGATGAACTAAATCAGACCTTGGAACAAAAGCACAGAGAATCAGAAGCCATCAAATTGGATGCTGATGAAGAACGTAGAGCAAGATCGAACCTGAAGCAAGTTCTGTGGATAAAAAGACTGACTCTGAGAACTTTAAAGCTCACATTTCGAGCTACCAGGATAGAATCAGAAGCTTTTGGTGAATCAGCGGCAGAAGTAATTGGATATATAAAGAGTTCAGAATCTGATAGTACTGATGTTCAACTCAGTAGAGGAGAGTATTATGCCTTAAAAAGACGAGCGAAAGAGGAAACAGCTCTTGCAGAATGGAGAATTTCTGTGTCTATCGAGCAGAAGCTTGCAACTGAGGAAAGTAGAAACTTTGCTTTATCAAGATTAAAGGAACTAAATCGAAGGAAAAGTAAAGAGGAAAAGAAAGGCGAAGATGAGCATATTACTGAAGAGGTAGATAAGCAGCAATCTTCAGAATTACAAGTCAACAGCGGAACGAATTTTTGCATGGCTCAAGCAGAAGCATTTCAGAATAAATCGAAATTGAGGAAGGTACAGCAAAAGAGCAAGAAAAAGAAACCATCAATTCTTAGTCGAATACGAAGCTTTCTTGTTCTAAGAATTGCAAGATTTTTTGGTTAACTTCATACTATGCAGAAGTGCGAAACCATCTGTTTGATAAAAAAACCTCTATCAACTAAATCAAACACCCTCCCGGTTTTACAAAAATAAAACCAACAGTTAGTTAAAGCTGGAGAAGCACTGGAAAAAAAGATTACAAATTCTCATGTAGCTGGCAGTAGTACATGCCATTGCAACAGTCAAGTATCAGTTTCGTATCTCGTGTGGTAAGAAGGGTCAAGATTTTGTTTAAAATGTAGTTTTTATTGAGAATGTGTGTGCATGATCTCATCACCATCCAATGAGAATACTTCTTAAGAAATAATCTAATAAGATGTATACCAATTTGGGTTCTAGTCAATGCATTTATTTTCCTCTACACCTTTTAGTAGATATTTAGAAAATCAGAAGCTTAATGTTTCCTGGCTACATTATTCTCTCTTATCACATAGCTAGTTGTGTTGAATTCAAAGGGCACTCATCAGGATTACCTGTTGCTACTGAGGCTTAAGTTGAAGACAAGACACATCCTCTGCTTTTCAAGCCTTTAATTATCATTTAATGAGACTAACAACCTATGAAGAAACATAGCATACTGGGCTTGCTTGTCACTTTCAGGTTATTAATCTCTTCCAACAAAAGTCTCAAAGTTTAAAGTGGTCCTACAGATACTTTTACCTGCATATATGGCAAAGAAAATTTGTGAAGAAGGATAGCTTTTCTTGGTTACTTCTGATTTTATCAGTATCTATGACTGTTTCAATCTTCAACATTAGATTTTTTACTGAATTATGCAACTACAAACTAATCAATATCATGGGGAGATTTACCTTCTTATGGGTTTATAGGACTCGAATTTCGAATTAGTTAGAAAACTTAGAACTACTGCAATATCGTTTATTAAAAAATATGTATAATAATTTGGTGGGCTTGTTATTATTATTTTTTTTTATTGTTGATACCTCACATTCATATTCCTATCTTAATAAAGATCTTTACCATTCAAGAAAATGGAATCTAAATCTTGAAATAGGAAGGAAACTATGTCATTCTCAATTAGGAAGATTACTCTACAAAGAAAGTCTATTCTTTCCTAATCAAGACAATCCTACAAGTACAAAGAATCATATTCTCAAGAGATTTATGTATATTTTTTCCTATAAATACATTTTATAACATCTGATGTCATTTATTCACTCATCTCCTCATTTTATATTAAGACATCACTCCATACAAGCAATCATTCAACATTATACATTCTTTATTCTTTATTCTATTCTAGTTATTCACTTTATTATATTTTTCTCTATACAAATATTGACTTAAGCTTTGGAGTGTTTATGGGGGAAACTCTACCCCTTTACCCGTTCTTCTCTTCAATGTAGGTTCCACAAGTAATGATACGATATGGAGTTATCAAGTGGCGCCATCTATGGGGAAACCTAGTGATAACTTGCTTTTAGAACTCTTAAGATGGCAATCCTACAAGTGATCAACAAAGAGCAAGGTAAGAGGTGGGGAGGATCCCAAAAACTCTCCGATGCTTAAGTTAAAGAATATAAAAGAGAGAGATAAAGGAGAAATAAAGAGAGAATGAAGTATTAGAGAAATAAGATGATTCAAGAATGAGGGATATAGGTTCTATTTTTAGGGATAGAGATTCTCAAACCTAAGAGGTATAAGATTCCTCTTTGATGAGAATCCTATGTGTGTTTCTCCTTAATATCAAGAGTCTCCTTGATTGGGGGTCTTTTGTCAGTAACCTTTAGGGGCATAGGATTGTCCTTTGATGGGAATCCTATACATATTTAGAAGAGTAAAGTACTTTAATTAAATAGGAATATGTATATGGGGTATCAAGAGTCCCCTTTGAAAATATGTTCAGATATTTATGTGCAATGTATTTGAGTCTATAAGGTGATGGAAAACATTATCGCATATCATTGAAATGCTAGCTGGACTTAAGTGTATAGATCTTGTAATAAAAAATGCTTGTTTTGGTTAGCCTTAAAGTCTTGTTGTATTAAAAGTGCAGCCCGAGTGCTGAACCTTAGTACTATCAAACCGACTTGAGGGTATTAGTTTCAATCATGGGACTTAGAGTCTCGGTGCATTAAATACGAGGCCCGAGTGTCGAACCTTAGTGCTATCGAAGCGACTTGAGGGTGCCAGCTTTAATCACTGGACTTAGAGTCTCGGACTTAGAGTCTCAGTGCATTAAAAGCACGGCCCGAGTTTCGAACCTCACTATTGGGATTCGTGATACAAATGCAGCGAAAAAATTAAAATTTTATCACGTACCCAAGCCTGGATCCATGTAATTCGACTACTTGATTAAATCTAGGATTTCAAGAATCTTACCAAAACGTAGAAGAGGCAAGATTTTCTAGAAGGATGAGAGGAGGTTCACACCGGTGACACCTTACCTCGAGCTTTTTGGCTTGGTTGTTCGGATCAAGACGTCTCCAAAAGGATGCGTCCTCTATAGGTATCCACACGAACAACCCTTCACAAAATGAATTGGAGTGTGTGTGCTAGCAACCTCCTTGACTGTCTCATAAATCAAGAACAAAAGAAAAAACTCCATCTTTGTTTTCTAAGGAGAAAGAAAATGAATTTTGAGGTAGAAAAACAAGTGTATGAAACCCTAGAGAATATAACATATTTATAGACTCCAAATTAGGGTTTCACCTACCAATGACCTTTTGGTAATTTCTATTTATTATATTATGATTTTGTTTAAAAACAAATCAGAAATAATATCTTATTTATTTATTTAAAATAACATTTATCTTAAATAAATAAGCAAATAAATAAATAAATAAATAAAACACTTTAATTATTTATTTCCACAGAGTTTATTTTGGGGTTATTAAACCCATATTCGTTTTGGGCTTGTTCTAAGTGTGTGACCCTGTAGGTTCACATAACATTGGTAGTGGGCCTAAATCTCTATTTAGGCCTAAATCTCTATTTAGGCCTACAAGTCATAAGTGGCCTCTAGCAAGACATTATGACTACCTAAGTCATGTGAAGTCAATAATCCGACATAACCTAATTACAATGAATTTTATCGTCCCTTTATCACATGATATCTTAATTGAACATAAGGCATAGAATGTCATCCTTATATAGTTCAATATTATGACTTGATTCCAAGTAGACTGAAAATGATAACTCTTTATCAATTTATTTCAGTATGGCCATGCAATTTTCTTCAGTCTATCTCATCAAGGGGCCCATAGATATCTTTCTCATATTAATGAGGGATAAATTCCTTCTGAATCACTCACATTCCTCACATAACTAATTTCATATCCAACAACATTCCAATTTAATCGTCTGGTTAGAGACAATGTTAGAATGTGTCAAAATATAAAATAGCTATGTAGAAATCCATGATGATTTCAAGGTCAAAGGACCGAAATAAAATTACTGTGATGAGAAATATTTATGACAATAATCTATGTAGTATTCTCATAGTGGGTCAATCCAGTACATGATCTCTCATCATGTACCTATGAGTTGACTTAATATCTCATATTCATGATTAGTAAAACATAACCATCAGTCAACATCATACTAGCCTTAATACTTTAATATTTATATAATGAATAAATGGCTAGGGATAATTAAAATAGAACTCTTATTTTAATCTAAGGGTTTTATTATCAAGTCACATAATTGATAGCCTTAGTAAGAATTAACCGTTCATATAATTATCATAAAATCAAATGATAATGAAATACCTCTTTATTAATAAAATAAGAAAGTCAATGCATAATCAAATGATTGACCTAGTGCATACCACTAACAATCTCCCACTTGCACTAGGCCTAATCAACATCGTATCGAATACCCATAGACCTAGTATGACTCTCATGTTTAGGCTATGGAAGAGGCTTAGTCAGTGGATTAACAACATTATAATTTGTAGGTACTCTGCATATCTTGACGTCTCCTCTCTCAATGATTTCTCGAATGAGATGATAGCGCCTGAGTATATGTTTGGATCTCTGATGTGATCTGGGCTCCTTAGCTTGGGCTATAGCTCCATTATTGTCACAATACAAGTTCACTGGATTTGATATACTAGGAACAACACCTAGTCCAATTACGAATTTCTTGATCCAAACAGCCTCCTTAGCTGCCTCTGAGGCAGCTATGTACTCAGCTTCTATTGTAGAATCAGCAACAGTGTCTTGCTTGGAACTCCTCCAGCTCACTGCACCTCCATTCAAACAAAACACACATCCTGACTGTGATCGAAAATCATCCTTTTCAGTTTGGAAGCTGGCATCTGTGTAACCATTTACAACTAGCTCATCTTCCTGACCACCATACAGTAAAAATGCATCCTTAGTTCTTCTCAAGTACTTAAGGATATTTTTAACTGCTGTCCAATGACTTTCACCTGGGTCTGACTAGTATCTGCTCATTGTGCTTAAGGCATATGAAACATCTGGTCGAGTACACAATATTGCATACATGATAGATCCAATAGTAAAAGCATATGGAATTTTACTCATGCGGTCTCGCTCATCTTGTTTCATAGGACACTGAGTCTTGCTGAGACTAATGCCATGCGACATTAGCAAGAATCCTCTCTTGGAATCTTGCATACTAAACCTGTTCAATATCTTATCAGTATAAGTGCTTTGACTTAGGCCAATAAGCCTTTTAGATCTATCTCTATAGATCTTGATGCCTAATATATAAGCAGCTTCACCTAAGTCTTTCATTGAGAAAAAATTCCCTAACCATGATTTAACATTTTTTAAAATAGGGATATCATTTCCAATGAGTAGTATGTCATCCACATACAACACTAAAAACACAATAGCACTCCCACTAAGTTTCTTGTATACACAAGGTTCATCATCATTTTTAATGAAGCCAAATTCTTTGACTGCTTCATCAAAATGAAGATTCCAACTTTGAGATGCTTGCTTCAATCCATAAATGGATCTTTGAAGCTTTCATACCTTTCTAGAATTCTAAGGACTAACAAAACCCTCTGGCTGTGTTATGTAGACATCCTCAAGTAAATTCCCATTAAGAAATGCTGTTTTGACGTCCATTTGCCATATTTCATAATCATAGTATGCTACTATGGCAAGGAGAATTCGAATAGATTTTAGCATAGCCACTGGTGAAAAGGTTTCATCATAGTCTATACCATGTGTTTGTTTGAAACCTTTTGCAACCAGTCTTGCCTTAAAGGTATGCATATTGCCATCCATGTCAATTTTCTTTTTGAAAACCCATTTGCACCCAATAGTTTTTAAACCATCATTTGGGTCAATCAAGGTCCATACTTGATTATCATACATGGATTGCATTTCAGATCTCATGGCTTCAAGCCATTTCTCAGAGTCAGGACTATTTATGGCCTCCTGATAGGATGTGGGCTCATTTTGATCCACAATTAACACATCATTATCACCGTTTATGAGAAATCCATATCTCATGGGGATTTGACGTGTCCTACCAGACCTCCTTGGGCCTTCTGGTATTTGTGCAGGCTCAACAACTTCTTGTTGATTCAACTGCGGTTCCATATTAGGTACAAAGCTATTTTGTGGGCCTTGAATTTCTTCAAGTTGCACTATGCTCCCACTGGTTCCTTTGGAAATAAACTCTCTTTTAAAAAATACACCATTCTGAGACACAAACACTTTGTTCTCAGACGCATTGTAGAAGTAATATCCTTTAGTTTCTTTAGGATATCCCACAAAAAGGCATTTTATTAGATTTGGGTGCTAGTTTATCTGAGATTTGATGCTTGACAAAAGCATCACATTCCCAAATCTTTAGAAAAGACAAATTGGGAGTTTTTCCAGTCCATATCTCATATGGTGTCTTTTCAACTGCCTTCAATAAAACTCTATTCAAAATGAATGCAGTAGTTTCTAAGGCATATCCCCAAAAAGAGATTGGAAGATCAGATTGACTCATCATAGATCGAACCATATCCAATAGAGTCCTATTTCTGCGTTCAGACACACCATTCCATTGTGGTGTACCTGGAGGAGTCAATTGTGAAACAATCCCACAATCTCTAAGATGATCTATAAATTCTTGGTTTAAATATTCACCACCTCGATCAGATCTTAGTGTTTTAATATTTTTACCAAGTTGATTTTGTACTTCATTCTTGAAAATTTTAAACTTTTCAAAAGATTCAGATTTATGTTTCATTAGATAGAGATAACCATATCTACGAAAATCATCCGTGAAAGTTATGAAGTACTGAAAACCTCCTCTAATAGTTGAGCTTAATGGTCCACATACATCAGAATGTATTAGGCCCAATAAGTCATTAGCCCTCTCACTTTGTCCAGTAAAAGGTGTTTTAGTCATTTTTCCAAGTAAACAAGATTCACATATATCAAATGCTTCATAATCAAATGAATTTAAAAGCCCATTTTGGTGTAGCTTTGAAATGCGTTTCTCATTTATATGGCCTAAACGACAATGCCAGAGATAGGTTGAGTTTAAATCATTAGATTTAGACTTCTTTGTATCTATGTTATAGATTGGAATTTCATTAGTGTCTTCAACATTTAAAACATAAAGTCCACTAGTGCATGGAGCATATCCATAGAAAATGTTATCCTGATAAATACTGCATTTATTATTCTTAATAATAAATTCAAACCCTTTCTTGTCCAAACAAGAAACAGAAATAATATTCCTACGCATAGTAGGTATATAATAACAATTTTCTAAAGATAAAAAAAGTCCACTAGGCAAAGGTAACTCATAAGTTCCTACAGCTAAAGCAACAACTCTTGCTCCATTTCCAACTCGTAGGTACACTTCGCCTCTTGCCAATGATCTACTCCTTTTTAGACCCTGCACATTTGTACAAATGTGAGATCCTGATCCAGTATCTAATACCCAAGAATCAGAATTAGAAGCAGATAAATTTAATTCTATAACATGAATACCTAAAGAGGTAGTCTCACCACCCTTTTTCTTCTTCAGATCATCCAAATAGAGCTTGCAATTTCTTTTCCAATGGCCTGGCTCATTACAGAAAAAGCAAATTCCTTCCTTTGCTTTGGGTTCAACTTTGGATTTGGGCTTAGGCTTTGGCTTGGGCTTCGGAAAGCCTTTAAGAACCTTGCCCTTGCCATTTCCAACCCTTTTCATCCCCTTTCCCTTATTGACCATGAGAACATCCTTGGTTTTACTCTTGATGTTCTTTTCACCCTTCATCTTGAGAACATGAGGACTGACAGAGCCACCAGTAGTCAGCTTGCAGGAAAGCAATGCCTTGATGGTATTGAACCTTTTAATTCTAGCTTTCTCTTGGAACATTTCCTTAAGATGGCCTATCATAGTATAAGCCTCCATTTCCATCAGCTGCTTTTGTAGCTCAGAGTCCATACATCCAAGCATAACACAAGTGACATCAGTAGAATCATTGAGATGCTTGGTATAAGCATTCCTTTGTGCTCTAGGAGCATTGGCAGTTGGTTCCTCAGGGATGGGTTGATCAAGGATGTATTCCTTTCTCTCATGCCTAAGAACAATTCTTAGGTTTCTGTACCAGTCAAGAAAGTTAGTCCCATTGAGCTTATCCTTCTCAAGGATCGATCGCAGTGACATGGTAGGTGTAGTGTTTGAAGTCATTATCTACAACAAATATATGCAAAGTCCATTCAATATTTTATTAAATATGTATGAGGCATAATAAAAAATCCCACTAAATTTACTCAAATCAATAACCCTCTAAGTTAATTTTATAAATTTTAGTGGGCCAAGATCTATATTTCACCATACTCTAAGTGAGCTTTGGCTCATCGCCTAAAATATGGTTATTTAGGTAGATAGCTCTTATTAATTACATCTCATGTAACTCTTGGATGGTATGGGATTTGACATCACATGTCATGGCAAAAAAAATCCCATCTAATGCCCTAGGTCCAAAACCATTTTGATAACCTAGTTAAGTCAAACCATATCAAATGTTTGGATAGCACCATTATCCAACTTGCCTTCCCCAGATAAATTTATACACCCTGCTTTGGCAGGCTCATATATAATAATCTAAGGCTTGACAAGTGTTGAACTTATGGAAGGCATTATAATAACTTAATATTAAATGAGGGTTCATTTTTATTTAATCTTATTTAGTTATTGTTATGTTGTATTGCATGGCATCATATGGCATCACATACATGGCATCACATAGCACCACAACAAAAATAAATGTGACATAGCATGACCCAAATCTAAGTTGATCTTCATAAGCCAATATGAAGATCAAAGGTCAAACCTAGGTAATATTACAATTACAAATTGAGCCTCTAACTTGGATCTCCATCTTCTACCATGGATCTCCTTCTTTGGTTCCCACCTTGGATCTCCATCCTGGGCCTCCAACTTGAATTGCACCATGGGTTTTGATTTACAAAAATTGTTGTAATTTATTCTACACTATTTTAATAAAATAAATACAACAAAACAAAAACAACTCGCAAGCCGTATTTAAAATTACAACCCATAAAAAATAAAATCCAATCACATTGGTCTAAGGGCCATGCTATGCACCATGCATAAAACAACAAACATGTATAACATAATAATCTATTTAGTTATTAAATCCAATAATTATGTTAAAAACAAAATAATGTGACAATTCTTTCGGGGTCAAGGGGCAGCGCCCCTAGTAGGGTTTCAAGGGGCATCGCCCCTCGGCGGGGTCCAAGGGGCAGCGCCCCTGGGGGGGTCCAGGGGCAGCGCCCCAGGTGGCGGTCCCGCTGGCCAATCAGCAGGTCTGATGGTAAACACTTTACCTTAGCTCTTCGATGAATTGCCTTTCAAATTTCTGAACATTAATGAATTTTCGTAATCAAATTACTATAAAATCAATTTGTTCAAAAATAGAGAAAAACGCTCAATTAAAACAGCCACCTTAAAACCCTAATTTGCGTCAAGGAAGCAATTAACCAATTTTCGTAATCATATTACTAAATCAGCTTGTTGCTTAAAAACATCACTTTTTGTAAACATTTTACAATCTGAAAAATTCGTTCAAAACAGATCAATTTTTTATTTATTAAAATAGACGCATCCATTAAGAAAACCCTAATTTGTGTAATCAAAATTACAGCTTGAACGAATCTATATAAAACAGATCCATTCTGCATAATTTGTTTAACATTTAAACAGATTGCCCTTAACACATAATCTGCATAATCATAAAAATTCTATTTCAGATTTAATCAAAAACGATTTTCCTGAACAAAATAGAAAACGATTTTCCTAATTAAAACAGGAAAGAAATATGTTGTTTCAATTAATCATATTAATCAAAACAGAATACATAATAGATATATATCCTTAAGTGATTAGGTTTTCGAAAATAGAATTTTGGTTTCATTAAATCACATTAATAAAACATTATACCTAATTCGTTTTTCCATAAAAACATCATATAGAATTTGTTTTCAGTAAAACAACAAACTGAATATGTTTTTTTTTTATTTATGAAACAACATTCTGAATTCATAAAATCAAAAAACTGCTTTTAGTTTAATCACATTAAACCATTACTAACATTAATCAAATTAATGTTTAATTTCGTTTTCAAATAGATTACTAAGAATTGTCACACAACAAATCAAAACCCCTTTTGATAATTTTGAAAAACCTTTTCAAAATGAATCATAAGCCCTAACATATATCACATATACACAGAATCAATTAATCGAATTACAAGTGGCTCTGATACCACTGTTGGGATTCGTGATACAAACACAACGGAAAAATTAAAATTTTATCATGTACCCAAGCCTGGATCCATGTAATTTGACTACTTGATTAAATCTAGGATTTCAGGAATCTCACCAAAACGTAGAAGAGGCAAGATTTTCTGGAAGGATGAGAGGAGGTTCACACCGGTGACACCTTACCTCGAGCTTTTTGGCTTGGTTGTTCGAATCAAGATGTCTCCAAAAGGATGCGTCCTCTATAGGTATCCACACGAACAACCCTTCACAAAATGAATATGGGTTTAATAAACCAAAAATAAACTCTGTGGAAATAAATAATTAAAGTGTTTTATTTATTTATTTGTTTATTTATTTAAGATAAATGTTATTTTAAATAAATAAATAAGATATTATTTCTGATTTGTTTTTAAACAAAATCAGAATATAATAAATAGAAATTACCAAAAGGTCATTGGTAGGTGAAACCCTAATTTGGAGTCTATAAATATGTTATATTCTCTAGGGTTTCATACACTTGTTTTTCTGCCTCAAAATTCATTTTCTTTCTCCTTAGAAAACAAAGACAGAGTTTTTTCTTTTATTCTTGATTTGTGAGACAATCAAGGAGGTTGCTAGCACACACACTCCAATTCATTTTGTGAAGGGCTATTCGTGTGGATACCTATCGAAGACACATCCTTTTGGAGACGTCTTGATCCGAATAACCAAGCCAAAAAGCTCGAGGTAAGGTGTCACCGGTGTGAACCTCCTCTCATCCTTCCAGAAAATCTTGCTTCTTCTACGTTTTGGTGAGATTCTTGAAATCCTAGATTTAATCAAGTAGTCAAATTACATGGATCCAGGCTTGGGTACGTGATAAAATTTTAATTTTTCCACTGCGTTTGTATCACGAATCCCAATAAGTATTATCGAAGCGACCTGAGGGTTCCAGCTTTAACTACTAGACTTAGAGTCTCAGTGCATTAAAAGTACAACCCGAGTGCTGAACCTCAGTACTATCGAAGCAACCTAAGTGTGTCAGCTTTAGTCACTGGACTTAGAGTTTTGGTACATTAAAGGTGCTGCCCAAGTGTTGAATCTCAGTACTATTGAAGTGACTTGAGTGTGCCAACTTCATTCATTGGACTTAGAGTCTTGCTGCATTAAAAGCATGGATCGAGTGCCGAACCTCAGTACTATTAAAGCGACCTAAAGGTGCATGCTTTAGTCACTGGACTTAGTGTCTTAGTGCATTAAAAGCATGCCCGTGTGTCAAACCTTAGTACTATCAAAGTGACTTGAGGGTGCCAGCTTCAGTCACTAGTCTTAGAGTCTTGGTACATTAAAAGCGCAACCAAAGTGTCGAACCTCAGTACTATCGAAGCGACTTGAGGGTGCTAGCTATAGTCACTAGACTTAGAGTCTCAGGGCATTAAAAGTATAGCCCTAGTGTTAGACCTCAATACTATCGAAGCGACTTGAGGGTGCCAATTTCAGTCACTAGACTTAGAGTCTTGATGCATTAAAAGCATGGCCTAAGTGTCGGTAGAGGAGAGCGCTGGTAGTGAGAGGGGTGGAATTATCAACCACCACGTCTTTTGATTTTCATTTGAATTTTAAATTGTGCAACCGTCATGTCCAATTGTGTGTTAGTAGATGAGATATTTCAGCTGCCCTAATAATAACTGTTTGATTAATGGGCTTTTTTCTTATTTAGAATTATCCTTGCTGTTATGAGAGAGACAAAAAGGCTTATAAGGGCAACAATAGTCCTTTTAAAATCTTACATTGTGCCTTTAAATATATCAAACCCATTTATTTATTGTATTTCTTGCTTTTCTCTCTGTCTTCTTCACTTGCTAAGTTTGTTCTTTGTATTCCAGAGCCTTCTTTAGTGAACTTGTCTCTTTGTTTCCAGATGAAACTACTTTTCTGCTCTATATTCTTCTTTATCTCTTTTATTGAATAGAATCCATGGCTCCATGTGAGTAAGTTAACTTTAATCTATTTGTTTCTGGGATAGATGCCGAAATGCTAAAATGGTATAAGAGACGTTTTAGTATTCCGACAGACTTCATTCTGTATACTACAAATAAAACCTTCAAAGCCCATACTCCTATGTTAGATTTTGATAGGTTAGTTGTATATTTTAATCAATTAGAAAGGGGATTAAAGTTCTTTTTAGATCCCTTTGTTAAGAGTTTCTTAAATATGTATAATCTAGCTCCTGGGCAACTTCACCCCAATAGCTATAGGATTTTGATCGGCCTTATACAATTATTGCACGAAGAGGGTAGAGAGCTAGACTTAAAGGTCCTTCAGTATCTCTATAGCTTAAATAAGAAAAAGGGGGAATTGATGTTCTCCTTATCAGCTATTCTAAATCATAAGCTCTTTATAAAGCTTCTGAACTTTAATAAGAAGTGGAGGCATAGGTTCTTTATAGTTGTGTATCCTTCGGATTTTGTTAATGTCTGATGGATGTGGTCCGAAGATTTCCATAAGGTGAAGCATCCTTTAAGGCTATCCGATAAGGATATAAAGATGGTCATGAGACTTCATCTTCATGGCATGGCTAACACAAGATCCACTGAGAATCTATCACGGAGATATCTTCAGAGAGTTTATTCAGACCATATATATTTAATTAGTAAGTTCTAAGATTCGAAAGGTATCACTCTTACTTTTATTTTTTCTTTTTTATTAGTAGATGGCTATTTTTTTTATCTTTATGGATGAGATATAACTTGCAGATGATGAGCCAGAGGCTCAGGAGGACGTACAGATCTCTTTTCCCCTATCCAAGTCTCTAGCTCTGGAGGTCCCAATTGAATATGCACCTAGCAAGAAGGGGAAAGCCATGGCTAAGTCTTCATAGGTGGAGAAGTCTAAGGGGTGGAAAAAATGAGCTTTGGACAGAGACTCGGATGTTGAAGAGCTATGCAAAGAGGTTTTTGTTAAGCGCCCGAAGCTATCTGGGTGTCCGGATATGAAGTCCTAGATCTTGAAGAAGATAAAGCCTTCGAGCATTCTGAATGCTCAAGTAAGGGACCAATATGCTGAGTGTTTACGATTCCCTAAAAATATCCAACACTGGATGGATGTGGATAAGGAGGAGCTGTATAACTCTATGATTGGCACTCGTTAGAGGTAATTATCTTCTATTTCACTTACTTTGTGTTTGTGCATATCCCAATTGATAATGTTTGTCTTTTATTTCAGATGACACAGGCTTTGATGCTAGTAAAAGATAACTACTATCATCTTAAGAGTTAGTATAGCTTGAAGGAGACAGAGGTTGGCACTATAGCCATTGAATTAGAAAAGAAACTGGAGAAGGCAAGGGCAGTGCTAAAACTTTACCAAACTAAGCATGCTAAGGCAAGATTTAAAGCCGAGGCAAGCTAGAAAAGGGTGGAGGAGTTAAAGCACAACCAAGCATAACTTACAATAAAAATCAAAGGGCAGGACTCCCAAATTACAAATGTAGAGAAAAAACTTGCTGAAGTTGAGAAATCCCATGAGAATGACAAGAGAAATTACCAGAGCATAGTCGCTGGGTTTCTTAAAGCTTATAATTTAGAATGTTAGAGAGTCTTACTCGCCTAAGACCTGAGTCTAGACTTCAAAGACTTGGATAAAATAACTCCCTCCAATCTGGCTAGGATTATTGCAGAGGAAGATGCTCAGAGTAAGGCTTCTTCTAAGCAGTTGAAGGATCCCAAAAAATTAACCAAATCTACTACCGATGCATTATCTTCTGATCAACTAAAGGATCCAAGTCCTGTTGGGGAGGTGTTTACTAGAACTACCTCTACTAGACTAGATCCAACCTTTGTGTTTGAGTCTCCTGATATGAGTCTCCCTTTATCTTAGTTGCCCAGTACTCAATTATAAATTACTCTAGTTGATAATTTCTTCTTTATTTTTAGAATACTTATATAATATAACATTTTTAATGATAAATGAATTATTTATTTTCTAAAAAACTTTTAAGTACATCTATTGATAATATTTTCAATGGCTATTGAAGTTCCAATATCACTGTAACTCCTTTCCCTGTCTATCCTTAATCTTGAATGCCCCTTTGGTTATTTTATTGGTGACTTAATAAGGACATTCCCAATTAGGTCCAAGTTTGCCTATGTAGAGTTACCTTTTCCAATGTCTGCCCTTCTTAGTACTCAATCTTTAATTTTAAAATTTCTTGGCCAGATGTGTCGATTGTGATATTCCATGACCTTACGTTTCTAAGCTTCTGCTATAAGGGATGCTCGCTCTCTTCTCTCTTCAAGTAAATCCAGATATATCTGAGCATTAATGTTGTTGACCTCTTGATCTAGATGCTCAATGACCCGATAATTTGCTAATCCAATCTTTACTAGGATTATTGCATCCATCCCATAAGTTAGTCTGAAGGGCATCTCTCTATTAGAAGTTATGGGTGTAGTTTTATAGGCCTAGACAATGTTGTTAAGCTCATCAACCTAGTTCCCTTTATTCTCATCTAGTATTTTCTTTAGCCCTTGTATGATGATCTTGTTGGTGACTTCTATTTGGCCATTTGTTTGTGGATGAGCTACTGAGGTAAACTAAAGTTTTATTTTGAGATCCAAATAGAATTTTCTGAATTTCTCATTGTCGAACTACTTCCTATTGTTTTTTATCAAGGTATGTGGTATTTCGAATCTACAGATGATTTCTTTCTAGGAATAGTGTTGGATCCAGACCTCAATGATGGTTATTACAACTTCAATTTCTATCTATTTGGTGAAATGGTCTATGGTCACAATCTGAAACTTCTTCTGGGAGATTAAGGTAGGAAATAGACCTAGGATGTCCATTCCTCATATTGCAAAAGGCTAAGGACTCCTAATGGGATGTTGAGGATTGGAAGGATTATAGCTGAGAGGGGCAAATTGTTGACATTTGTGGCATTCTTGAGTCAGTTTCTAGCATCTCTGGACATGATAGGCCAATAATATTCTTAGAGTAATGCCTTTCTGACTAATGAATGATGGGATTCATGTGCTTTATAAATTCCTTCATGGGGATTCTGTGCTCCATAAATTCTTACACAGATTTCCCTAAGCATGTAGTTTCCTTCTTCTGGCAATACACATTTAGATCATAGGTGAGAAAAAGACATTTTAAAGAGTTCTCCGTAATGGATGGAGTAATGTGTGACTTTTATCTTTAACTCTTGAGCTTTCATCTTATCTTCTAAAAGTGTTCCATGCTCGAGATATTGAATGATCGGTTTCATCCATTTTGCTACTTCTTGAATATCCATAATTTATGTTTCCTAGGTGCTAGGTCTTATTAATGCCTCAGTGAGCTTGAGTTCTCTAAATGTCTGGTTATTTTTGGCTGTTGACTTAGCTAGTAGATCTACCTCTGAGTTTTTACTTTTGGGGATTTGGATGCTTTCCTATAATTAGCCATCTTACTCGAGTTTCTTTAGGAGTTTTTTTAACTTTCTTGGCATATTTAGCGATGCTTGGTTCTTTGATATGGAATGTTTCCTTTGACTTGATTTACCACTAGTTGTGAGTTAGAGTATATCTTGAGATGCTCAACTTTAACCTTAATGGCTAACTTCAATCCCTTGATGAGTGCTTCATACTCGGCTGCATTATTAGTGGCGTTGTACTTTATCTAAACTGCATATCTGATGGTGACTTTATGTGGTCCTTTGAGAATAATTTCGGCACCGGATCCTTGGATGGATGAGGCTCCATCAACATATAGCTTCCATTTTGGATACTCAAAAGGAGCAAAATCTTATATTATCATCTCTTATACGAAGTCTGCCAGGGTTTGAGCCTTAATCTATTATTGAGGATCATAACTGATGTCAAATTCTCTGAGCAATATTTACCATTGAGTTAGTTTACTAGATGTTTCAAGTCTTTGTAAGATTTCCCTTAGAGGGAAGTGGGGTCTTACAATGATTGGATGAGCCTAAAAATAGTGCTAGAGTTTCTGGGATGTGTGGACGATGGTTATGGCTAACTTATCTAGTTTGGGAAACCGGATTTTTGAGCCTTTGAGCACCTTGGTAATGTAGTATATTGGATTTTACTAACTTCCTTCCTCTTTCACTAGTATTGAGGCAATTGACTCCTGATCAATAGAGAGATATAAGTATAGTGTTTCTCCTAGGACTAGCCTGCTGAGTAGATGTAGCGAGGATAAGAACTTTTTGATATCTTTAAAAGCTGTCTGGCATTCTTCATTCCACACAAACTTCTTGAAATTTTTTAAGGCTCAGAAAAGTGGTAGAGATTGCTTGGCTGAGTAGGAGATGAAATGCCCTAAGGTAGTTATTCTACCATTTAGCTTCTATAGCTCGTTGACTGATGTTAGAGCTTTCATCTTAAGAATGGCCTCCATCTTCTCCGGATTAGCCTCAATTCCTCTATGGGATATCATGAATCCCAAGAATTTACCTAATTTTACTCCAAAAACACACTTCTTCAAATTTAGCTTAATATGGTACTGGTTCAATATTTAAAGGATTTGGTCAAGGTTAGTGGAATATTATTTTGCATGTTGGCTTTTAACTATGATATCATCCACATATACCTTTATGTTCTTTCCCATTTGATATTGGAATACATGATTCATTAGCCTTTGATATGTTACTTTGACATTCTTAAATCTAAAAGGCATAACTTTATAGTAATAAAGATGTTCATGAGTGATGAATGATGTCTTTTCCTAATCTTCTTTGTTCATTAGTATCTAATGGTAGCCTTGTGCAGCATCCATAAAGCTACACAAATAGTGATTGGCAGTGGAGTTTACCAATTAATCTATCATTGGTAATGGATAACTATTTTTAGGGCATGCTCTATTGAGGTTGGTGTAATCCACACACATTTTATATTTGCTATTGGACTTCTCAACTAGCACTACGTTAACTACCCATTTTGGGTGTGTTACTTCTTTAATGAATCTAGCTTCCAATAATTTCTTTATTTCTTTAACGATTACCTTCTGTCTTTCATATGCAAAGGTCCTCTTATTTTGAACAACTGGTTTTACTCCTGGCTTGATGTTCAAACTATAGGAGGCAATCTGAGGATCTACTCCGGTGATTTTAAATGCTTGAGAAGCAAAGCTATTTGAGTATTTAATGAGGACCTTATTTATCCCATGCTTAACCCCACTATCGAGCTTATTACCGATCACCACTATCTTTCCTTCAACTATCTACAGGGTTTGAACCTGGTCAATTGGTTCAGGGTTGGCTCCTTATTTCTTCATTTCCTAAGATTCTAAATGGATGTCTCCATTTGGGGTTTAATGGCCATTTTGTAACATTACCTGGCCATGTGTTGATCTTCATGAATTGTTAAGACTTAGCCTTCGATAGGAATCTTTATGGTCAGACGTTGGATACTCATGACTGCATCAATCTCATATAGTATTGGTCAGCCTATCATGCCATTGTATATGAGAGGAAGATTCACCACATTGAACTGAACTTTAATAACTTTTACTTCTTCAGTATCTTTTTCACTGAATTCTAGACTTAGGTCTATTAATCCTATTGGTTGGGTGGTTTCTCCATAAAAGCTTGTAATAGGATTCTGAATAGCTTTCAAATCAGTGAGAGAACCTCTTATTTCTTTGTAGGTGTCCCAAGAGGGTGCGTTGACAGCACTTCCATCATCAATAAACAATCTTTTCACCAAGTAATTGTTGATAAATGCACTTACCATGAGTGATCATTGTGAGGGTGCTGAACATGTTTTTCGTCTTTTAGACCAAACATGATAGTCTACTTCTTTTTATGGGTGGGCCCTTCTTCCTTACGAGATCTCTTAAGTTAAGTCTCCTCCATATTGCTTCTCCTCAAAAAATAATGCTAATCACACCTACTAATTCATTCTGAGTTCTTTTTGGTTTCGGTTTATCTCTATCTAAATCATTCGGATCTCTGTTCCTTCTGGCTCTGCCAGTGAAGTTGTTGAGTTTGCCATTTTGAATTAATATTTTTATCATATTTTTTAATTCTTTGCCACCTCGATCTCATTTCTATAATTCCAATGATATTGGTTGTAATACCTCTTATCTTGCATAACTCTTCTGATTGGACTCTGTCTCTTGACTAGAGTTATGTCCACACTATTTTATTTGACCCGTATGAGGATCTTGGAGCTAAAGGTGTTTACTGGCGTACATTTCTTAGCCTCCCTCTCAAATCCTTCTGCTGGATTTCTAAAGTTTGATAGCTGGAAACTCGGCCTTTTAGGTCTTGACCTTTCATTTCTCCTATCAGGCGCTTTTTCATTATCCCAATGCACCCTTCTATCTTTGTCCATCTTTATCATTTTTATTGCTATGTCATTACTTCGGTGAAGGTGCTAGGTTCCTTTGTTATGATTTTATCTTTGAGCTTCCCCATTCGGGTCCCATTCTTCAAAGCCTCTATGGTTACTTGATCAACCAAATTTTTGATTTCCATGGCTACTTTATTGAATCGATCCAAATAGCTTCTTAATGACTCAGTGACCTCTTGTTGACACACCTGAAGATCATTGATGTTTTTGGCTAGAGGGACATTAGTGATGAACTGAGTCTATAATTTCTCAACTAACTCTTAAAAGGTGGAGATAGAATTCTCAAGAAGTCGGTGGAACCACGTCTGAGCATTCTTAATGAATGTACTTGGAAAGACTTCGTACATAATTCTATCATTCACATTCTGGAGTAACATACTAGTTTTGAATGATGATATGTAGTTAATTGGATCTCTAATTCTGTCAAATTGATCTAACCGAGGCATTCTAAATTTAGTGGGAATCTCCATTTGGACTATTTTTCTTATAAAATGTGTCTTTCCTTCCATAATACATTCATCTTCTTTTCTCAGCCCGGTATGAGCTTTATGCATGAATTCTTTAACTTTTTGAGTTATCTTTGAATCATTTAAGTCCGGGATTATCGAGCTGGATTCTCCTTCCAGACCTTTATGTTTTCCTCTGTTTCTATTAGATGCTTTCGAAGCTGCTGCTGGCAGTGTTATATTATTTTCTATGTGAGTTCTAGGACTGCTGCTTTGAATTAAGGCATTCAGTTGTTGTTGCATTGGGGTCATCTAGGTTTGAATATTTTGAATCATCGCTTCTTTGCTCATTAGGGATAGGTTTAATGTTTGGGTAATTCTGTTTAGGTTAGGTGTGTTAATGGCAAGCATTTTTTATAGGCTCAAAAATGGTATATAAGGTATAGGTTTGTTAAGATGTTAAAGAGGAGCGTAATAACGTTGGTTGGTGCTAAGAGCTGGCCATCCTTGAGTGTTACCAGGTGGAGTGTATGTTTCCGTTGGAGTTTGAGATGAGGGTCCCACATGCTAAAAGGGAGCCAATAGAATTATCATCTAGAAAGGTGCTGATAAGTGGATTGGAGGAATGAGAGCAGGTGGATTGATGGGTGGGTGTCAGGAGTTAAGATTGGTAGTGGATTGGAAGTCATGATGTCAAGATCTTAATTGGTAGATGCTTAAATGACTTTTAACTCAGAGTTTTCACAAACGACACCACTTGATAACTTATTTTCGGAACTCTTGAGTTGACAATCCTACAAGTGATCAATAAAGAGTAAGGTAAGAGGTGGGTTGGATCCCAAAAACTCTTTGATACTTAAGTCAAAATATAAAAGAGAGAGATAAAGGAGAAATAAAGAGAGAATGAAGTATTAGAGAAATAAGATGATTCAAGAATGAGGGATATAGGTTCTATTTATAGGGATAGAGATGCTCAAACTTGAGAGGCATAGGATTCCACTTTGATGAGAATCCTATGTGTGTTCCTCCTTAATATCCAGGAGTCTCCTTGATTGGGGATCTTCTATCAATAACCTTTAGGAGCATAGGATCTTCCTTTGATGGGAATCCTATGCATATTTAGAAGAGTAAAGTCCTTTAATTAAATAGGAATATACATGTGGGGTATCACCTAGCTAGTTTTATTTTGCTTTAAAATAAAATATTTAAGAGTTAGGCACAATCGAATTAAATTTTGAATTATCATTTACTTGCTGGAAACCTTGCTCTCATCAAACATGTATGTCTTGGATGAATGGATCTTTAAAGGCAATTCAAACATGGCAAACTAAGTTCTCAAGAAGATAACTTTGCAAAAATCGTCACAGGTTCAGAAGGTAGTGCAGATGAATTCAGAATTTTGTTATCCTTAAGACGACGTATTCACATAGAGAAGCCAAGAATGATTTCAAAATTGTCCTGCTGCCTATGCAACTTTTCAAATATGTGCGAGCAAGTTTTTATTCAACACCCTATATACAACTCTTCTTTAGCCAATTTAGAGATTATCACAATAAATAATAGATCAAGTGCTTTGCATTAGAGGGTGGAATTTAGATTACTTTGGAAACTTTTCATTCAGCAAGGGGCTCCATTCAGATGGGAAAAGAAAAGAAAGTAATAGTTGGAAAAAGGAACAGAGTTATAAGTTCACGGATTTACTCCAACATACAACAAGGTTGATAAAGAATTTGACAGAAATCATCACCACGCTGATCTTGGTACCAAGTTTGGCGGACAAACTCATTGATGGGATGTTGAAAAAAAGGAGAAACATCATGCGTAGGGACTTAGGATGCCTAGTTTATCGTTGGAAACTTCAAGATGCTAATTACCCGTGAATCAAGTTGTGAGACTCGGAACTAATTTTGTGAATAAACAGCCAAGCAAGCCACCATAGAAGAGGTTAAAGCAACATCATCAGACTCTACAATAGGTTGTACAAAGATTAAGAAAGAGACAACCTCAGTTAAGCACTGTTTAACCAAAAGAAATAATAACATAGAAAAGAGGAAGCTCAGCAATGTTATTCTCAGACTTGACGCTACCCAAGAGAAAAAACCTAGAAGTTAGGGGTTGAAGAAGGTCGAGTTGCAGAGGCAATGAGATTGATTCTTGGATCAATCGCCAAATTCTGAACACCAAGCACCAGACATCAAGGCACTGATTCTTAGAAATAGTCAGACATCCCATTGAGTTATTCAGATAATCAGTTCTGTTCTTATTTAACGAACACCGAGCTTGTTAACTAAAGTTTGGATTCTACATCACCGAAACTCAAGCCATGATGGTCAGTTCTGAGCATTAAGAAATCAAATCTGATTTAAATTTTCTTGAAAGAAAAGTGACAGCATAACCAAGCGTGCGAGTATCCAAGTCCGAAAATTAAAGAGTCCGAGCATCAAGAGTTTGAATCTTAGCTTTAGAGCCTATAAACTCTTGAACATCTGAGACTCTGTTATCGCAACCATGGACATCCAAGCAAGCATCAACCATTATACATATCATATATACCCTCATTCAGGTTTGGTCCAAATTACAGGTGATGTTTCAGTGCCATCCGGAAGTATTGGCAGCGGCATTCGAATTTTTATCAAGGAAAAGAGAATGAATTACTCTTAAAGCATTGTGACCCACTAACGAGCTGGACATGAGCTCTTAAAAACTCATCATTGAAAAACAAGCCGAGGGCACTAAAGAAAGAAATGTTAATCGGAGGTGCTCGCAGAAGTATAATGACAAGCAACGTTGAGGTCAGATGTTAAAAGCAGAATTACTCAGAATGGTTTCTAGTCTGATTCTCGGAAGTAAAAAACTCTTTAACTCATAAAAAAAAAGTTGCAATATCAAAGATCTAGCCACCTTAAGGATAAAAAGCTCAGGAGAATCCAAGAAATGTAAGCTCTGATAATTTCATCATTCAGACTGTTACAATCCGCTTTGCAGTTGTTAACATCGTATTTTTGTTCTCTCTTTTTTACAGTTGTTATCCAAATACCTGCACAAGACGAGAGAATCTATGGATAATTATAAGCAGCCAGCCAAAAATCTCGGGCATGTCACAATGAGTTTCAAGTTACAAAGAGTCTCAGTTGTCCAAGTTGTCATGGGTGTGATAAGATTTTGGTTCAATATAATTCAATATTTTCTCAAGACCAGGAGTTGAACATGGCATCAAAAATTTACTAAAACACTAATCCAGTACCTGAGTGAAATACCTTTTCAATGCTTCGAATAAAAGAATACTCCAACAAAGTAACTGAACCATAAAGCATGGCACCTTGAAAGCTGAAACTTGGTGGTGTGGGTACAAAATCTGAAATTAACTTTGCAATGATGAGCAAAAAAAATAAAGAAGTTTAATAAATACAACTTTAAAGTGTGATTAATGGAATTACCGAGTGGAATTAGCATCAATCAAGTGATTAAAGCAACGATATAACATTGCATAAGGTTTTATAAAGTTAAGACTCCACGCTAGTGTCCATTCATTCATTGGACATATACTTCATGAACATTTACCGAGAATCTTGGTTACCAAACAATCACTCCGAAGTTAGCCAAATTGCCCAGATTTGTCATTCTTAGGGTTATGTAAATCTCGGAGCACCTAATTTTGGAACAAGCTATCTCGGCGCTGGAGCTTTCAAATTCTAATTTTATTACACTTCAGTGTCAGGTTCAATAATTGGACAAGCTTCAAAAAGATTATTCAGCAGCTGCTAACCTTTACAAATTCAAATTTGTTGAGAATCTCTACCTAATTGCTTGGTTTTAACTTGAACAAGTAGAAGGTGAATGACTAAATATGGTGGTACTCGGATTCGTAAGCGTCATGACAATGCAAGAGCCTAAAATCCAGGGTCTCTTCTGATTCAGTAGAGGGAGCTCAGACTAGAATTTTATGTTCATTTTGGCTCGAAACTATATTGCCGATAAATGCCATTTACGCTTTAATATATATATATTTATAGCATCAATCTGGTTTAGGAAGAAGACCAAGGCTTTCAGAGAAGCTCGTTCTCGGATACTCAAATGGATTGAACACTAAAGAACCAAACACCAAAAAATATTCGGACATTTGGATTATGATTCTCAGCTAAGCTCCATTTTCATTCAAAGTAACCCCGAGTTTAGAAGGAAACCGAGTGTCCATTGAACCTCGAAGAATTGAGCATCATAGCCTTGGATATCTGGGCATTAACTCCCACTACGGGACATATACTTCATGGGCATTTAGACTCCAAGCAACGTACAACGAATCCTAGTTAATCAAGTTAAATGGGTCAGAAGCCAATACAAGACTTTTGGGACTTCTCTCGAAAAATGAATAAAATGTCATGGAATACATGCCAACTTGGATGGAACATTTGCATGGCACTCATCTGAAGCTGGGATATTCAACAAAAACATCCAAGTTACTTTCGCAGAAAGGGACAAGAAAACACCTCCAAATTATCAACAAAAATTGAGCAAACTCATGAACATAAATATTCATTGACCAAAAGGCAGGACAATAACACATCAGAGATAAGTCTTTTCTTCTAAATTATTTATTCTTATGAGAATAACTATAGTTTGTCACACAAGCATGATCACATATCTACATTTAAATGTTCATTTAATACATGATTATTATCTATGCATAAACATACACCAATCATATTGATACATTTATTACATGAGGACTCACCATCAATTAAGATCAATTAAATGATCCTAAAATTATTATTCTTTTATCTATCATTTTAAATGAAGATGATACTTTAAGCACCAATCAATCCAAGCAATCAGATATTTTGATCATCTCACTCGGTATCAACATGCAAAAATTGTCAAAAGACATCAGACATACTGTCAAGCAACATTAATATAAACAAGCACTCATTTGTGCTCAGATAATAAAGGGGGGTTCTCGCTCAAAGGCAGATCAAATAACACTCAAGAAAATCCTACTCTACAACATATCTTTATTCATGGAAATTTCAACGAAAATTTAACAAAGGAAAATTCAAGAATATGTTAGAACAACTTCGCAAGTGTATGGATCATGACAAGGAATAAAATGATAAGTAAAGTATCATTCCCACGAGGAAAGGGTACTAAGTACTAACCGTTAATCAATTTTCCGAATCTAGCACAAATCAAATTAAATACCAATAATTAAATTAAATAAATTAAAATAAACTATTTACTCTAATTAATCGAATTAAATCAATAGGGATAAACTAGAGATTGAGTTTGTTTCACTAGTTAGGACTTGAATTACAGAATTAAATTCAACTATTTTAATGATCATAATCAAGGGTAAACTACTCTAAATTATCTAAAATCTTTTTTGAGATCATTCAAGCATGCCAAAACTAATTACTGCCTATTTTCATAGTTAAGTCAATTTATTAGGGCTCATTAAGTTCCTTAACAATTTATTAATCCTCGAAGGATTCATCTACTTTCGTGATCAAGGTTTTTAAGTTTTACAAGTCTATGAGCTGATAAATCATGCAACTTTTATTATCTCTAATCTATCCATATACATGTAAACAATTGGGCCCTTAATTGAATACAAGACATTAAGCACAACTCATAAAATTGACTGAAAATCAAATCATTAATAAGAAATAAAAATTTCAACAGGTATTAACTAGCTACTCCAAAACCAAACTCTAATTAATTTAGCTATTCATAAGAAAAGAAGAAGAAGGAAAGATAAAACTTATTGAAAGCACGCTTCAATCTTCAATCCTTGTTAAGCTATTCAATTCCACACTTTACCTCCCTTGGCGGTGGTGTTCTTCTCTAATCCCCCTTAATTGCTCCCTTGTATCCCCTTTTATAGGAAAAATCTGATGGAAAACCTACTTGCATTTGAATTATCAAGAAGCAGTTTTCTCTGAATAAGATTAATTCTCCCTAATAAGGAATGAATAGAAATACCTTTTTTTATCCCCCATTTATATTGTAAATTCAATGGAAACCTAATTTGACTTGAATTTTTGAGTTTCCTCTAAAAAGGGAACTTTTTCTGTTTATTACCACTTCACTCATAATCGTGACATGTCCTGAAATTTCCATCACCAATTCATTGGCTCACGGCCGTAAGTGAAGTGGCGATGAGCTTTCATGATTGTTTCAATTTGGTCAAAGGTGAGCACGACTTGTGGCACGTTTGTGAGCCATCCCATGACTTTTGAATGCTCTTTAATCAATAATTTAGCATAAAAGCTTTTAAAAGAGGTCTTGTCCTGTCACGACCCAAAACAAGGGCCATGACCGGCGCTAGGGAACGGGAATTCTTTCGAATCCGGAACCCGTAGCAAGCCTAAAAATAAAAAATAAATCATGCAATAATAACAATAACAATATTATATGCAGCAGAAATAAAATCATAAATATAATAATAACATTTCACCAACTGGATTTAAATCAAATCTCATCACATATATATATAATCTTTAAATACAAATCCAGTTTCAATATAATACATCTCTTTAAAATAAAATACATGAAATCCAATACTTTAATTCACAACTACTGCAGTGTCTAGATAAAATAAATAAGACTCAAGTAGATAATTTACACAAAGAAGCCGGGGTGGAAGAAATCCGGCGTATCGACCTGCTACTGAGGTCTGAGGATGTTGACTCTCCTGAAAAATCCAAAAAATCTCCAAAAATTCTACAAAAATTCATACATGTAGATTGAGCTACTAGGATCAACATTTGTGAAGGGAGTTTTCATGAATCAATCAGTTCGAAGCTTAAAAAAATCAAAAACCCTAATGTGACCGAAATTGAAAATTCGAAACCTAAGCAAATCTAAACCATTTCAGCTCAAACCAAAGCTAGAATCACACTCACCAGAGCTCAAGGGGAAGAAAGAGACCAGCGGTGTCGAAAACGGTGGCCGAAATTGCGAGGGAAGAAGAAAATGCAAACTCTCGGCTTTCGGCGATATCAAGCTTCCTCGACGCCGGAAATGAGCTCTGCAGGCGGCGGAACGGCTAGAGGAAGGTGGTGGCACATTGAACGGCACACCAATGGTGAGAAATCGGTAGTAGTAGCGATCGGACGGCGAGGGAAACGGTCGGGAGGGAGAAGAGGTTCGGGTGGCAGTTTCGTAAATAAACCAAACTTTATAATTTTGACAATTTTTAATGTATATATATATATACTTTACACTATATAATAAAATAATATTAAATTACACACATTAAATATACACCACACACATAAAATTTAATATTTTAATAATTTATACTAAATAAAATTAATTAAATAACAATAAAACAAATAAATAATTAATAAAATATTAGGGTAATACTAAACCCTACTTAAATAAATAATTATATGTATGCACGGTGTTTAATATTTTAAAAACATGTATGAGTTCATGCAAGTCCGAAAATATATTTAAAATAATTAATAGTAAATTATTTACGTGAAAATTTCCCCGAAAATGCAAGTCCCGGGAAAATTTTACGTAAAGCATTGTAAATAAAACACAGTATTTAAAATAGGTTTTAAATACATATTAACTCGTGAAAATATCGTAATATATATACAAAAATTATTAACACTGCATATCCCGGTACAGTGTAAAAATATTTAAAAACACGGGATATTACATGTCCAGCTCTTCTTAATCAACTAGGCTTCCTTATTAATTTTTCCTACAAAATAGGGGAAATAATCATTAAAATTAAATAAAACTCTTAAATAAACCAAGATTAAATAGGAAACTAAAATGAAGGTCTAATAAAAATAAAATGCCTAATTAAACCCAAATTCTTTCCAAATATTATCAATTACTATTCATAATTCATTAAAATTCAACTCTAGAATAAGTGTAAAATTAAACTCAATAGAATAAAGTCAAGTATATCCACTATATAGCCAGATAAATTAAAGTGCAATTATAAGACATCTTAGCCAACATCACACAGGCTCCTTTATTTAAGAAGAGGGGTAATCTTGGACTTTCACCTAAACTACAATGCTTATATTGTGACTTGGATTAAGCAAGCCCAAATTTTGGTCCTTCAAAGACCACATTCTATAATTTTAAAAAACCTTACTAAATTACTATCCCATATTATAGAGCTCAGATTGAAAGGGCTCAAACTCACTACCAGGATCACAACATCCTTCCTTTTGCAAAAATCCTACAAATAATAATGCTAGAAAAAATCAAACATCAATAGCAATAATGTCTGGACTCAACACCAATCATTATTCTAACTAGGCAGCTGCCATCAACAGAGCTATTAAAGTTTATAAACCGAGCAACATCTTTATTACCCTCAGGTTGCTTTAATAGTACTAAGGTTCGGCACTCGGGCTGCGCTTCTAATGCACTGAGAATCTAAGTTCAGTGATTGAAGCTGACACCCTTAGGTCGCTTTGATAGTATTGAGGTTCGGCACTTGGGCTATGCTTCTAATGCACCGAGAATCTAAGTTCACTAATTGAAGCTGGCACCCTTAGGTCACTTTGATAATACTAAGTGTAAGCACCCAATTTTGGGATAATGAACTATGGATGTGACAAAGGACTTCAATGATGAAAATGTTATAAATAAGTCTTAAATACTTGAAGTTTGAAACCTCAAAAGTCTGAATGCATTTTTCAAAGAAAGGGTTTAATGTTTTAAAGGACTAAATTATAATACTTTTTAAGGACCTAATTGAAAAGCATAAATTCTTTTAAGGGTCTTTTTGTAATTAAAAGTTAAAAAAAGTATTAAAATTTTGTAATTCTGATAAGAATTACACAAATTTTGATAAGAATTGTGTAATTTCGATTAGAATTACGTAATTCCAGTCGGAATTATACTTTTTTCTCAAGTTTTTTTTTGGATTTTTACAAAAAATAAAAAAACTTTGCTTGAATTATGATTGGTTGAAAATTTTTTCTTAAATTTATTTTAGGATTCATCTAATTTTTCAGGAAATAAATTCGTTTTAGAGTTGTGACTCTTCAATACGTAAGACCTAGGGTTTTTGTCCTTTTTAATATAAAAGGCCACTTAGGCTCCTAAATTGGGGGGATTTTCTTTTTTTAGTTAGGAGCATTCTTTTATACAAAAATTTTCTCATGGTGATTGATTCATTGAAGATTTTTGAGAAGAAAAAGAACAAGATTTGAAGGCCTATTAAAAAAACGTGATTTTACAAATATGAGAAGTAATCTATTCAAATATCCATAAGCATTATCTTCTTCCTATTCTCTTTTATTTGTCTTTTTAATCTTATTGAATTTCAATTTTATTTGAATTTTTGTTATAATCTTATTCAGTAATCATTATTTTATTCCTTTTATGATGATAATTATAGAGGAAAACACATGATAATCATTCTTGGAGAATCAAAACCATAAAAAGTCCATGGAATGCCATGGATGGGACCTTGTAGCTAGATGTAGTTTCTAGGATTTTTTATTTAATTGCCTTATTTTTATTTATTTTTAGGATTGTATTAATTATTTTTTTATTCTCAATAGTTTATTGTAATAACCCAATAGCGGGAATAATGAAATTTGGTGTGTGTTTGTGTGTTTTGTTTTAAGTAATTGGTTAGTAAAATTAGGGTTTTCATTCGGTAGTTACTTAAAAGTAATGGTTATAGAAATCATTAGGATGTTTAAGGAAAATTGGATTAGATTTAAGTGGTTAGAATTAGGGTTGTTTATTGATTTTTTTTAATTCGTTTGTTTGTGTCACTTTAATTAAATTAGGATTTTAGAATAAGTTAAATTAATTGATTGATCTTTTATTATTTTTTTTATTTTTATTGTTATTGGGCTTGTTTGATTATGTTTATGTGTTTTAGGCCTTAGGCCCACATTAAGCCTTAACCAATTTAAATTTATATTTAATTAATAAAAAATGCATCTTTAGGCCCATAATTAATTAGATTTTAGGTTAGAGATAACTTAAGCCCATTTAGTTAATTAGACATATGCCCACCTAATTCAATTTAATTACTTTAGACCTACCCCATTTAATTTAAGCCTTTTTCATAATTTGTAGATTTAAGATCACCTTAGAATTAAAACATGTAAAATTAGGCCCACTAATTTAAATACTTCATAATTTGTAGATTTAGGCCCATTGTTAGAATTAAGATAAATAAACTTAAGCTTACTTAATTAAAATTAAATAGGAATTAGGCCCATTAGTCTTTAGACTCACTTATAAATTAAAACATGTAGATTTAGCTTATTCAATTAAAATCAATGTAGATTAGACTAACTTAGGGATTATGAATCTAAATGAATGCATGGTTTACTTGTATATTTCGTGACTAGTTTGCCTTAGGGTTAATTGCTAAAATAAAGGTTTATATGAAATTGCATATAAATAGAGGATAAAGATAGTAATTCATAAATTAATTCTAAATAAATATAAGACTAAAAGAAGTTGGTATTCCGTATCAAGAATCTCTTGGTTGTAGTGCTAGCTCTCTTTTAGAAAATCGAGTACCACCATTTTTGATTTGTCCCAGTTATTACCCTGGTTGGCGACTCCTCATCTCCACACCATGTATTTGTGACAGTGGTTAGTGTGTTCTCTAGAGCCCTGAGCTCAAACAGTGTCACAGTTGCTAAAATCTTGGACACGTGCTAAACCTCGCCATTTACAGTAGCGAATCCACTGGGGATAAGAGATACTGATTCTACTTGTGTTCTTTAGAATTATTTTATTCTTATATTCATTCTGCATGCCCCTATTAACTGATGTCGTTGGTTTATGATTCCATGATTCCACTAGCTTCATGGAGTTGTATATTGGCTAACCATCACTCTTAGCCTTAACTCGGTTCAAGAGAGATTACTTGGCTCATCTGACCAGAGTTTGTAACCCAAGTCCTTAAAGGGGGTAGTCTTCTCTCGCATTTACAAAGGATGCCAGGCCCCTGTGACCTTAGCCTGTAACTCAAGTCTTAAAGGAGGGCTTCTTACTAAGGGAACCTTGACCTTTTACTGGACCTTAACCATATATAATAGCTTAGTTATTTCCCCTAGGATCTACCCAAACTGCTTGTGAATATTACTGTGAGGTATTTTTATCTATAAAGGCCCAAACCCATACTTTAGAAGCCCGTTTGGGTTAATAAAGATTAGGCTAATCTTTACCCAAACTGCTTTTATTGCTTTGAGAGATTTGGCATGCACGTCGGTTCTTGATATCCCCTGTTGGTATTAAAACTAAGACTAAAAATCTTAGGAAAAGAGACTTGCCATCAAATACATGTGTGGGAGGAATAAAGTTGGAAGGATGTATGTAAACCTGACTTGACTTGTTACTTACTACTTGTTGCATAATATGTGCATCATGCATACATGCATTTCATGCATCATACTAACATTTTATCATTCAACCATTATAGATTCATCTGGGTCTTCCTGTGTTTGGAGTCAGAAAGGTGGCAGATTAGTGAGAATGGATTCAAGCCCACAATCAGTTGTAAAAGAGATCCTTAATAGACTAGAAAGGAGTCCTATCAATCCACTCTACCTAGAAGCTACATAAGCTCCAGCTAAATAAGTAAAAGAAATACAATAATAAGAGGGAGGAAACTGGACCTTAGAGGATGTAAAAGGAGCATTGATGGATGACATGAGAGCGATGATGCAATATGAGTTAAAATAAGCTCTGGCTAGATTGATTCCACCACCTACTACTACTGCACCTCCTATTGCGGCCAATCCACATATTGTGGGTGCATCACCTATAACAATGACAATGCTGGGGGGTAACCTCTAAACACTACTAATAATATACCTATTGTGGAAGTAAAATTGGAAGATGTTGATAATCACATGATTGAAAAGGCAAAAAGGGAATCGCTTAAGTAAGCTCAAGAGCTAGAATCTAAGCAGAAGAAAGCACTAACTCAGAAGATGTCTAAAATGGAAGAGTTGATGAAAGGATAGGGCATCGGATATTCATTTAATTTCAAGATGCCATAGTTGCAGAATTTTGATGGTACTGGAGACTCAAGGATTCACTTTAGTTAGCATACAACTACTATAAGCACCATTTGTCTATAGTTATCAAATTGTTTGTATTATCTTTAAAGGGAATGGCTATTAATTGGTATCATGGATTGGAGAAGTCTATTCGAGTGGCCTGGAGAGAATTGTGCACTATTTTTCTGAAATAGTATGACTACAATACCAGGCTTGAAGTGTCTATTAGGGATTTGGAGTTGAACAAGCAAAAGCCTAATGAATCATTCTCAGATTTCTTAATTAGATTCATGAATAAGGCAGGATTAATGAAAAATAAACTAGCTGAAAAGGATCAGGTTAGGATGGTTGTTCTGAATGTGTCGCCTAATTTAGTTGAGATTTTGCAAATAATGAACCCTAAGAAATTTTTAGACCTTTATGATGATAGGTAATAATTTGAGGAGATAGAGAATGAGAAAAAAAAGATTGCTAGAACCATTGAAGCAAGAAACTATGCAATTGGGGCCACACAATAAGGAAATGCTAGTTAGGTTATGGAAGTCCACATTGTCCAACAATTATGGAGATTCTCAAACTTTAACCAACCTTTGTCAAAAGCCCTAGAGCACTTAATGCTCTAGGGTTTACTTCAACCTTTACCTAATCCAAACCCAAACATCCTAGGCTATAACCTAAACAAACACTACAAATTCCACCAAAACCTCCAACACTCCACAGATAACTGCATCTGCCTCAAACATGAAATCAAAAACCATATAGACTTTGGAAAAATCATAGACCCTAAAAGTCCAGGCATAAAAAATAATCATTTCCAAAACTACCGAAATGTTCCACCCCCAACCACTATAATAATCAACTCAGGAGTAAGTGAGGAAGAAGTGGTAAACTCCTTTGAGGACCTAAACCTTAAAATTAATGAGAAGTCTCTTGATGCCCCTAAAGATGTGGAAAGAGTTGAAGATTTACTGGGTTAGCCCTCAGGCAAGTTTGACTACAAGGTATTTTACACTAAACCACTTTCTTTTGACATATCCCTTAAGTCGATTATGCCTACAGGATAGGGTGATGAGTTTGATCATGAGAAGCTGCTAGACAAGGAAGAAACATGCATGGTTAAAGTTTATAAAGATAGAAAGAAAGTAAAAACATTGAAGGAGAGTTTCAGGAAGTCTTACCTCAGTATAGAGGAACTTGTCAATATACCTAGTGCAAGAAAACATGGATGAGGAAATGCAAAAATAGCTATTATGCCAACCACCTAAAGGAGAACCACTATGAGACTTAGCATCCCTAGCATCTAGAATAGGAAATAATTTTTCTTATTGTCTTTTTTGAACAAAATGTTAGTTTCTTTAGAGCTTTTTTGATTTAGTGATCGATGATATGAATTCTGATCATGCTTACTTATGTAATGTGCATCATGATAGTTCTGTGCATTGTGATATTAATTGCATCTGCATGTTTGATATAAAATTTCAATTCAATTAGATTCATTCATCATAGGTACAAATGTAAACTTAAAGAACATTCCTATATCACATGACATAACTTTTAAAAAGAGGAAAATTTAAGAGAAAAAGAAAGAAAATAGAAAGGATCGTAAAAGGCCAAATAGACAGAATAAAGAGATAGAAATGAGAGAAAAAAAATACTAACTAATGATAGGAGTTGTATTATGTGATCTAATATATGTTATCATTTTTGCCCTAATGAATTAATAAAATTGAATTTGAAATTTTTGTTTAAATATTGCACATTCGTCTTTATCATACTGCATAAGTATTTGAATGGAAAGATAATACATAATAGAAGTTAAATCAGAGCTATGAGATCACTATTTTAGTTATGTTTTCTCTTTTTGCCACCTTTCTATCATTTTATTTGTAAATCTAGTATCCCCTTATGCCTTGGGAAATTAAGTGGCTTAGTAACTTGCATTGCAACCTATACCTTATAAATATCATCAATCATTGCATCAACATCAAATGTTCTACTCAAAAGTTCTTTGAAGAGCAAGTCTAGTTGATTTTAGCTTCAAAAACTTGCTTCAGTCAGTTCACCCACTCCTATACATCTCTAGTACATGAGATTGCACCTAATAGAGTTGGTAAGTTAAAGGATCAACAACAGCAGTGAACAAACTGAGTTTCTTGCACACATGGAAAAGATCACCAGAATAACGTTGATGAATACATAATAAAACTGGGGGAAAAATGTAACTCTAGGGGCAAGCTGGGATAAAACATTTAATTCAAATTCAAAGAGTAAAGATGGAACACTAAGGTATAAGAGTTATGGGGGGGCATAAAGAAGTAAACTATAACCAACAACTAATAGCTCATAAATACAGCATAGCCTGGTCATTTGTTAGACAAGTTATATCAGAAGCTCTAACATCAAAAGTACCAACAATGAAGCATTCAATGCTCAAACCTATAAGCTATTGATGAAGCACTTCATTCTCACACTCCAAGATCAACAACATAGCTCTGTTTAAAATAGAAGACTTATTAGGATCATGCATATCATATATAACATACATACACTTGCATATATTTTTTTTATAATAAAAGTCTTTGAGCCTAGACAAGATTGTACAAATAATCTGCTACTAAAATTTGAAATTAGTATTGTAAAAGTACAGGAAAGTAGTCAGAATATTCGCATGTGAAGCATTTGAAGGAATGAAAATAAGAGGAGTAACACTACTAAGAAGTATCACCCTGGCAACCTTAAAAGGCTAGACAGGATGCTCAAGCTCCTCAGATTCAACTAGAGCATCATTATGAGTATCCCTTCATAACATTTAGACCAGTATAGGGTATGGAATACAATAATGAGAAGGTCCAACATACATGAGCTCGGCCCTAAAAGGGAAGAATGCATTCAAAACTTAGAATGAATGCACTTTGAAAACTTCTTTGATTATAAAATAAAAATCTCTAACTCCTAAATATTTTCTTCTATAGGAAATGTAGGGAAGAGAAATGATAAAACCCTATATCATAGCATTAATGGAATAAAGCCATAACTTCAATAGTGGAGTATTATGACCTTGTGATCGGAGACATCATCACTATAATCAAAAGGGAAGAATGCAAAAGAATAACATTGCATCTTGAAAAAATTTCTTCACTTACAAATAGACCATACTAACTTATAGTATTTTGTGCAGGAAAAAAAAGAGAACGGAGAAGGGGAAAGGAATCAATACATCAATAAGAATGGGCAAGATAGCAAATGTCAATCGCTATTCAGAATATCATGTCATATAACAAACATCATGACAAAAGAAAGTAGTATAACTCTGTTTCTTTTGATTCTATAGTAAAGTACAACATAAATTGAAAGGAAATTCATCCACTTCATGAGATCATGTAAAATCCTCTTATGACCTTTAATTTTAGTGGATTTCTTTTATTAGTCTTGTAGAATTCAGATATTCAATTAACAACTTTGTATTGAGAGTTTCTAAACTCTAAATAATCTAATGCTTGCTTTGCACCCCAACGAGGGGAAGAATATGCAAAGACAAGATATGTGGACTTGCAGTATAAATTGCTTAAATTTTAGAGTATCTTTTTAGTCTTTTGAATAAATAAGTGTGCATGTAATATACTCTAATGCTCATAAATGAATATAACTACAAAATCCCTTAACAGTATCTACGCTAAGTAATATGAGAAAGGTAGGGGAATACTAAGAGAAGAATCAAAATAAGAGCAAGCATAATGTACTCCAATGCTCAGAAATGAGTAAGAGTATCAATGTGAAACCTCTGGCGGTATCCATACTGAGTAATATAGGAAAGGTGGGGAATACTAAAAGAAGACCACATCAAAGCTGCTTTATTTACTTCAATTCTCTATAAGAGTATGAGTATCTGAAGGACCTTTCCAATGATATCCATGCTGAGTAATATGAGAAAGGTGGGGGAATACTCAGATAAGGAAAGAAAGCACAAAAATAACTCAAAGACTATTTTTAATACTCAGAATGTAAAATGTTTATGCTTAAATTCCATGAGTTTTATTTAGAAAATTCTCCCTAAAATTAGGTGTGGAAGTTAGATCTTCACTTAGTAAAAAATATGTCCTCGGTATAAGATGGTTAATAATACCTCTGACCTTCGCAAATAGCTAATAAATGATAGTTATGAAAATCAAAATTAATGAGATTCATTGAGTACATGCTATCTCGTGAAAAAGTAATGAATTTTCTCATAATTTTTTAACATTATAATGTACTTTTGTACATTCATCATGTTGAAACTAACTTCAATAAATCTGTAGGAATTGCAAATTTAAAAGGAGGTACACCTAACTTGTAGAGGTGGTTAACACAATAATTTTTAGTCAACAGATAAGTTCTAATCAGTTAACACAACAAAATTCAAAGTCAGTCAACAAAAATTCTAATTAGTCAGCATAAAGAATTTAAAGCATTCGACTCAAACAACCAAAGATAAAAATTATGAGCAGTTATGGACTACAACAGTAAAGGCAAGCAATGAAAGGGTTGCAACTAAATCACGAGCAGTTATGGACTGTAGCATTGTAAAGGCAAGCAATGAAAGGGTTATAGTGAAATCGTGAGTAGTTATCGACTATAGCATCAAAGGCAAGCAATGGAAGGGTTACAACTAAATCACGAGCAATTATGGACTGTAGCATTATAAAAGTGAGCAATGAAAGGGTTGCAACTAAATCACGAGCAGTTATGGACTGTAGCATTATAAAGGTGAGCAATGAAAGGTTGCAGCTAAATCATGAGTAGTTATGGACTATAGCATTATAAAGGCAAGCAATGAAAGAGTTGCAGCTAAATCGTGAGCATTTATGGACTATAGCATTATAAAGGTGAGTAATGAAAGGGTTATAGCTAAATCGCCAGTAGTTATAGACTGTAGCATTATAAAAGGGGAGCAATGAAAGTGTTACAGCTAAATCGTAAGCAGTTATGGACCGTAGCATTATAAAGGGGAGCAATGAAAGGGTTGCAGTTAAATCGCGAGCACTTATGACTGTAGTATAATAAAGGCGAGCATTGAAAAGGTTGCAGCTAATTGCGAGCAGTTATGAACTCTAGTATTATAATGGTGAGCAATGAAAGGGTTGCAGCTAATTGTGAGTAGTTATGGACTGCATCATAAAAGCAAACAATGGAAGGGTTGTAGCTAATCGCGAGCAGTTATGGACTGTAACATTATAAAGGCAAGCAGTGAAAGGGTTGTACCTAATCATGAGCAGTTATGGACTGCAGCATCAAAAGCAAGCAATAGAAGGGTTGCAGCTAATCGTGAGTAGTTATAGATAGTAGAATTATAAAAGGAAAATCACGGTCAACACTATACGACTAAATGTAGTGTATTTTTAATCAAGACTATACAACCGAGTATAGTCAACATCATACGACTGAGTGTGATATATCTTTTCAATCAAGACTATACGTTCGAGTATAGTCAATATTGTATGATTGAGTATAATGTATTCTTTCATTTTGCACTATACGATCGAGTGTAGTGTATTTTCAATCAAGACTATACGTTCGAGTATAGTCAAAATTGTACGATCGAGTGTAATGTATTCTTTCAATTTTCACTATATGACTGAGTGTAGTGTATTTTCAATTAAGACTATATGTCCGAGTATAGTCAACATTGTACGACTGAGTACAATGTATCATTCAATCCACACTACACAACTGAGTGTAGTCAACATTATACGACTGAGTGTGGTGTATCCTTTTAATTCATACTATACATCCAAGTATAATCAACATTGTACGATCGAGTACAATGAATTATAAAATTAACACTATACGACCGAGTGTAGTGTATTTTCAATTAAGACTATACGACCGAGTGTAGTCAACATCATATGACCGAGTGTGATGTATTCTTTCAATTCGTACTATATGTCCGAGTATAGTTAACCTCATATGACCGAGTATGATGTATCCCTTTCAAACAGTACTATATGACTAAGTATAGTCAACATCATATGACTAAGTATGATATGTCCTTTCAAATCAATGTTATACGTCTGAGTATAGTGAGCCAATGATTACTCATAAGCAAAAGCCTCAAGGAGTTGAGGTAAGTATCTTAATTTCCTACATAGAAATTGTGTGCTTATTTGCTTTGCAGTAATTTGTTAAGCAAACAACGATAAAAAGGGGCAATTATAAGCACCCAATTTCAGGATAATGAACTATGGATGCGACAAAGGACTCCAATGATGAAAATGTTATAAATAGGTCTTCAATACTTGAAGTTTGAAACCTCAAAAGTCTAAATGCATTTTTTAAAGAAAGGGTTTAATGTTTTCAAGGACTAAATTATAATACTTTTTAAAGACCTAATTGAAAAACTTAAATTCTTTCAGGGGTCTTTTTATAATTAAAAATTAAAAAAAAGTATCAGAATTCTGTAATTCCAATCGGAATTACACAATTATTATTGGAATTATGTAATCCTGATCTTCGGTTGGAATTAGACTTTTTTCCATATGTTTTTTAAATTTTTATGGAAAATAAAAACACTTTTCTTGAATTCTGATTGGTCGAAAATTTTTTCTTAAATTTATTTTAGGATTTATCTAATTTTTCAGGATATATATTCCTTTTAGAATTGTGACTCTTCAATACGTGAGACCTAGGGTTCTTGTTTTTTTTTACTATAACAGGACCACTTAGGCTCTTAAGTTGGGGGGATTTTCTTTTCTTAGTTAGGAGCATTCTTTTATACAAAAATTTTCTCTTATTGATTGATTCGTTGGAGATTTTTGAGAAGAAAAAGAACAAGATTTGAAGGCCTATTAAAAAAACAACGGTAATTTTACAAATCCGAGGAGCAATCTATTCAAACATCCATAAGCATTATCTTCTCCATATTCTCTTTTATTTTTCTTTTTTATCTTATTGAGTTTCAATTTTATTTGAATTTTTGTTATAATCTTATTCACTAATCATTGTTTTATTCCTTTTGTGATGATGATTATGGAGAAAAACACATGATGATCATACTTGGAGAATCAAAACCATAAAAGGTCCATGGAATGCCATGGATGGGATCTTGTAGCTAGATGTACTTTCTAGGTTTTTTATTTAATTGCCTTATGTAGACACCTAATTTCGAGATGATATGTTATGGATGCAGCAAAGGACTCTAGTGATTAAAATGTCTTCGAAACTTAATCCTTAAAAAATTCTAAGGGCTTTTAAAGGAAGGATTTAATGTTTTCAGGAACTAAATCGCAAAGTTCTTTTTAGGACCTAATTGCAAAATTTAAATTTTTTCGGGGGCCTTTTTGTAATTAAATGTTAAAAAAAGAGTGCATCGGAATTCCATAATTCTGATTAGAATTACAACAATTCCGATCGGGATTGTATAATTCCAATTGGAATTACACAATCCCACTCGAAATTGAATTCTTCCATTTTCCTATTTCTAAATTACTTCCAATTTAGTGTTTTAATTGGTTTAAACTTCCTAATTAATTCAATCCAAATTGGTTTAAACTTCCTGATTAATTCATTCCTAATTGGTTTAAAATTCCTAAATTCACTTTAGGAATTAGAATCACATTAGGATTAGGGTTATACTTTCTGGTTCTACTATTAAAAGAAAGGAAAGGAAGCAGGAAAATGGAGGAAAAAAAAAGAGAAAAGGAGAGAAAAAGGAGCGTGGAAAAGAAAAAGAAAAAGAAGGAGAAAAGATGAAAGGGAAGAGGAAAATCATGATTTTCTTTTAAATTTTTTACTAAAATTCCTTTTGATTCAACAATCAGTTCAACACTTGTGAAGATTTCTTAACGAGAAAGATTCGAAGATTTGTTAAGAACGACGAACTATTAATCTGAGGAGCACCCTAAATCATCCATAAGCATATCATCTTTTGCTATTCTTTACTTCCTTATTTATTTATTCAACTATTTTACATTATTATTTTTATTTATTTTTTTAGCTATTATCATAATTTATTCCTTAATTATTATTTTATTTTATGTTTTGTGGTGATTATGGCAGAAAACGCATGGTAATCATGTGAGGGAGATGAATTTCATTAGAAGTCCATAGAAGATTATGAATAAAGCCTCGTAGAGACTTAGTTTCTAGGGTTTTATTATTTTTTTTTATCATCTTTATGTTTTATTTATTATTTTATTTTTATTAATTGTTTTAGAAATTAATGTAATAGCCCTAATAGTGGGAATAATAAAATTATGTGTGTGGTTGTATGTTTATTTTGATTAAATTGGTTAGTAAAATTAGGTTTTAATTTGGTAATTATTTAAAATCAATGGAGGATGTAGATTAATTTAGGTTGCATGTTAATAAAAATTAGGGTTTTAGTAAGGAATAAATTTAATTACTTGTTTGATCTTAGTTAATAGTTTTTTTATGTTTTTATTTATTTTTGGATTTATTCATTATTTTTGTATGTTTTGGGCTTTAAGCTCACTTTAAGTCTTGATTTATTTATTTAAGTTTAGGTAATTCTTTTAGCCCATCTCATTTAATAATTAATTAGGTTTAATTAATTAAAATATATTTTTAGGCCCATAATTAATTAGATTTTAGGTTAGAAATATCTTTAGGCTCATCTAGTCAATTAGACATAGGCCCACCTAATTTAATTTAATTAATTTAGACTTAGCTTACTTAATTTAAGCCTTCTTACATAATTTATAGATTTAAAATCACTATTTAATTAAAACATGTAAAATTAGGCCCACTAATTTAAATATTCCATAATTTGTAGAATTAGGCCCATTTTTTTTATTAAAATTAAGAGACTTAGGTTCATTTAATTAAAATCAAAAGGAATTAGGTCTTTAGGTCTTTAGGTTCACTTATACATTAAAACATGTAGATTTAACTCATTTAATTAAAATCCATGTAGATTAGACTAACTTAGGGATTATGTGATTTATTGAATGTATTATTTACCTGTATATTTCATGACTAGTTTGCCTTGGAGTTTATTGTTTTGGGTTTATATGAAATTGCATGTAAACAGAGAGTAAGATAATAATTCATAAAGTAATTCTAAATGAACAAAAGACTGAAAGAAGTTGGTATTCCGTGTCCAAAATCCCCTGGTTGTGACACTAGCTTTCTTTTAGGGAATTGAGTACCACTTTTTCGATTTGTTCTAGTTATTACCTTAGGTGGCAACTCCTCATCTCCACGCCTAACTTGTTACTTGCTACTTGTTGTATAGCACATGCATTTTGCATACATGTATCTCATACATCATACTAACAATTTATCTTGTAGCCATCATAGATTCATCCGGGTCTTCCTGTGTTTAGAGTTAAAAAGGTGGCAGACTGGTGAGAACTGATTTAAGCCCTCAATCGATCGCGAAAGAGATCGTTAGCAGACTAGAAAAGAGCCCCATTAATCCTCTCTATTTGGAAGCTACGCAATTTGAATGAACTGAAAGAATGGAACAACAAGAGGGAGGAAACTAGACCCTAGAAGATGTCAAAGGAGCACTGATGAAGGATATGGGAGTAATGATGCAAGACGAGTTAAGATAAGCTTTAGCGGGATTAATGCCACCACCTGCTGCTACTGCACCACCCATCGCGGCCAACCCACCTGCCATAGGTCCACTACCTATTAACAATGACAATGTTGGAGAAATGAAACTCGAGGATGTTGAGAGTTGCATGGTTGAAAAAGTGAAAAAGGAATCACTTGAGCAAGTTTAAGGGCTAGAATCTAGACAGATGAAGGCATTAACTCAGAAGATGTCTAAGATGGAAGAGTTGATGAGGGGACAAGGCCTAGGATACCCTTTTGACTTTAATGATATGATGTAATTTGAGGAAGACAGGCTACCTGACAAATTCAAAATGCCATAGTTGCAGAAGTGATGGTACTGGGGACCTGAGGGTTCATCTCAGTCAATACACAACTACTATGAGTGCCACTAAGGCTCCTTTGGCCATGGTTACTAAGCTGTTTGTGCTGTCCTTGGAAGGTATGACCGTTAACTGGTATCATGGGTTAGAGAAGTCTATCCGAGCAGATTGGAGGGAGTTGTGCATTGCTTTTCTAAAACAATATAACTATAATACTAGGCTTGAAGTGTCTATAAGAGATCTAGAACTGACCAAACAAAAGCCCAACGAATCATTTTCATATTTTCTGACTAGGTTCATGAATAAGGCGGGAATGATGAAAAAAAAATTGGTAGAGAAGGACCAGGTTAGAATGATAGTCTGAAACGTGTCACCTAACCTAGTGGAGAGGTTGCAAATGATGAAACCTAAGACGTTTGTGGACCTTTATAATGATGGGTTACAAGCTGAAGAGATTGAAAATGAGAAAAAGAAGGCCATTAAAAACACTAAAGTGAGAAATTACCCAATTAGAGGCATGCAACAAGGAAATACCAATCGAGTCATAGGAGTTCATGCCATCCAACAACCTAGGAGATTCTCAAATTTTAACCAACCCTTATTCAAAGTCCTAGACCGTCTCATTCAAAAAGGCCTCTTTAGACCCTTAACCCCTTCTAGATCACCAAACCCAAACCTCCCTGTTTTTGATCAAAATAGTTATTGCAAATTTCATTAAGTTGTTGGTCACTCTACTGACTCTTGCATGCATGTTAAACATGAAATCCAAAACCTCATAGACTTTGGAAAGATCACAGACCCTGAAAAATCAAGCCCAAACCCAAACACCCGAAATAATCCTTTCCCAAATTTTCAAAACGTACCACCCCCAACCACCATGATGATCAACTCAGGAGTGAGCAAAGAAGAAGTGCTAAACTCTTTTGAGGATCTAAACCTTAAAACTACTAAGAAATCTCCTAATACTCCTAAAAGTGTGGAAATGGCTGAAGACTTACTGGGACAGCCCTCAGGAAAGTTCGATTATAAGGTGTTTTACTCCAAACCACTTTCTTTTGACATATCTATTGATACAATCGAGCCTACAGGATGGGGTAAGGAGTTCGATGATGAAAAGTTACTGGTCAAAAAGGAAAAATGCATGGTCAAGGTATGGAAAGAAGGGAGGAAAGATCAGACTATAAGGATGATTGATATTTGGTATAATTCGGATGAGGAAGGCACTAAAGGGTATGATGTATGGGTAGATAATCCTGAAGTCAGTCATGTTACTAGAAGCGAGAAAGGTTATAAGCCATCAGAGAAAGCCATAGAGAGGGAAGAAGCTATTGAAGGAGAAGACTCAAATGAACAGGGTGATGACTTGATTCTCGAATAACTCAAGAAAGCGAAGGCCAACGTAAGTATTTGGGAGCTCTTGATGCATTCGAGCAGCCACAGAAGAGCCCTAGTTAAGGCCTTGACTAAGATGAACATTGAAACTGTAGCAAATCCTGAAGCAATGGTGGCCAAGGTTACTGAGAAAAAGCACGGGGTCATTACTTTCTCGGATGAGGATTTACCAGTAGAAGGAAGAAACCATAATAAAGCACTATTCATCCTAGTTGAAGTAAGAGGGAAGAGGACTAATTATGTGATGGTGGATGATGGGTCTGTAATTAATGTTTGTCCACTACAGATCCTACCCAATTTAGGTGTGAAGGTGGAGGATTTGGCAAAATCGGACCTTATAATAAGGGTATGATGACAGTACAAGGAGTGTAGAAGGAACCTTTGTGGCTTCCGTAAAGACTGGACCTATAGAGGCAATGGTTGAATTCACTATTTTAGATATTCCTGTCACCTATGCCCTTCTTATGGGTAGACCTTGGTATCATGTCTTGGGAGGAGTGCCTTCGACCGTGCATCAAAAGGTGAAATTCCTACTTGATGGAGAAGTGGTGACTCTAGATGCTAGTATGGGAAAAATAATGTCTGCAGTTATTGATAGTTAGAAACAGGTAATCACTCCCCTAGGTTACCAGGTGGCCATGATTTCAGAGGGAGTCACAATGGATCCAAGGGGTTATGAACATGATCAAGAAGATGAATTACCGACTAGGGCAAGGACTAGGGAAAAATAAGCAAGGAATCCCAAAATTGTAGATTTCAAAACCCAGAATGACATAAGAGAATTGGGCTATACTGGGGTTGAGTTCAGCAGCAAAGGGACAAGAAGAAGGTTTTTCAACGAAAATGGCCTAGGGAGTGTGGTACCCTTGAAAGGTAACTTTATCAAGTAAGGAAAGAAGAAGTTCTACCAGGGTGAAAAGGAGCCTGTCCAAGTAGCCGGTGTGGATGTTCCCAGATTTAAAATTTTTAAAGAACTAATAGTTGAAAAGCTGGTGCAAGAAAACAAGGACAAGGTGATGAAGACAGTTGCTGAAAAGGTGAAAACCGAAGACATCGAAGAACTGCTTTGTCTGCCACCCGACAAAGAACCATCATAGGAATTAGCTAGTGTCATTAATAATAGTTTTACTGATGTTTTTTTATGAAGAAACTGATGTAATAACGTCCAGTTTGTTTGAGGATGAAAACTTTGTTTCCTTCATGGTCAATGATATAAATTCTGGTTTGGCTTATTTGTGTGATGTTGATTATGATGGTCTTGTGCATTTTAATAATGATCGTTCATGCATGTTTGACATTAATTCTATTAAAATAGATTCATTAAACATGGGCACAAATGAACAACCAAAACACATTTTTATATCACATGACTTAACTCCTAAAGAGAGGGAAAAATTTGAGAGAATATTAATAAAAAGAAAGGTAGTATTTGCTTGGTCCTATGAGGATATGCCAGGGTTAGATAGGGGAATTTTGGAGCATCACATTCCAACATATCCTGAAGCTAAACCTGTTAAGCAAAAACTTTGTAGGTTAAGGCCCGAGTGGACAAAAAAGATAAGGGAAGAAGTCGCTAAGCAAATCTAGGCTGGTTTTCTAGAAGTTATGGAATACCCTCAATGGTTGGAAAATATAGTACCAGTTCCCAAGAAAGATGGAAAAGTTCAAATGTGTGTCAACTTTAGGGACCTGAATAAGGCATGTACAAAGGATGGTTTTCCTTTACCTTATATTAATGTGATTGTGGATAGTGCAACATCTAGTGTGATGTATTCATTTATGGATGGGTTCTCAGGTTATAATTAGATAATGATGGTAGTGATGGACAGGATCAAGACCGCTTTCATCATGGAATAGGGAATGTACTGCTATAAGGTTATGCCCTTCGGATTAAAGAACGTAGGAGCAACTTATCAAAGAGCAGCCATTGCCTTATTTAATAATATGATGCATAAGGAAGTGGAAGTTTATGTTGATGACATGATGGTTAAGTCTGAAACAAGAGAGGGACACTTTGAGACTTTGGATAAGTTCTTAGGAAGGATAGAAAAATATAACCTAAGGCTTAATCCGAAGAAATGCATCTTTAGGGTAACTTCAGGAAACTTATTGGGACACATAATTAGTAATAGAGGAATAGAATTTGATCCAGACAAGATCAAAGCCATCCAAGAGATGCCAGCACCAAAAATAGAGAAGGAAGTATGAGGGTTTATCGAAAAACTACAGTACATTAGCAGGTTCATTGCGAGACTTACTATGGTCTGCGACCCGATTTTTAAGCTCTTAAAGAAGAATCAGCCTGTGGAGTGGAATGAAGAATGCCAGAAAGCCTTTGATAAGATTAAGGAATACTTTATTAACCCGCCTGTATTGAGGCCACCAAAACAAGATAAGCCTTTAATCTTATATTTGGCTTTAGAAGAAAAGGCGATGGGAGCAATGCTAGCACAAGAAGGGCTCGAAGGGGTGGAGTATGCTATATATTACCTCAGTAAAAAGTTCTTACCATATGAAGAAAAGTACGATCTTGTAGAAAAGACATGTTTGATAATGATCTGGGCTACAAAGAAGTTAAGGCATTACTTCCAGTCCTACAAAGTATAAGCCATTTCAAGGATAGATCCTTTGAAATACTTGTTCCAAACACTGAATTTGATTGGAAAGATGTCTAGATGGTTGGTACTTTTAACTGAGTTCGATATAGACTACAAAGGTCATCAAAGGTAGAGCTGTAGCAGAGTTTCTAGCCCCGAATGCAGTCGAAGGAAATGAGCAGTGGAATCTAGAATTTCTAGATGAGAACCTAGCAGTAATAGAACACCTAGAATGGAAACTTTATTTTGATGGAGCAGTGAATAATAGAGGAGCAGGGTTAGGAGTAATTCTTGTCACACCAAAAGGAGAAACCATCCCAATGGCCCAGAAATTAGACTTCAAGGTTACCAACAATATGGCTGAGTACGAGGTATGTATCTATGGTAGGGAAGCAGCATTGGCAGTCGGAGCAAAAGACCTATTGGTTTATGGAGATTCCATGTTGGTCATCAGCCAGGCTAATGAAGAGTGGGAAGTAAAGAAAGAAAGACTGAAACCTTACATCCATTATTTGAGAAGGCTAATAAAGAATTTCACCAAATGTCTTTTTATGCATGTACCAAGAGACAAGAATCAGATAGCAGATGCTTTGGCGACACTTTCTTTAATGTGGGATAAATCGATAGGATCGATGATGAAACCCTTGGTGATATTGAAAACGTAAGCTCCATGTTACGGTAAAGAACATGTCATGAATATTCAGATGGGGCCAGAGGAAAAGCCATGGTTTTATGACATTTAGAGATTTATCGAGGAAAGAAGATACCCAGACGAAGAAAATTTCAAAGATAGATATGCTCTTCGTGTTCTTGCCTGTCATTATGCAAGTCATGATGGGATATTATACAGAAGGATGCTAAATGGAATACAACTGAGATGTCTCAAGAAGGATGAAGCAGAGTAGGTGATGAGAGAAATTGATGCAGGAGTCTATGGATCACATATAAATGGGATAATTCTGGCAAAGAAGATTACTTGACAGGGGTACTATTGGGGGAGTATGGAAAAGGACTGCATCTAGATAGTGAGAGAATGCCATTAATGTCAAGTACATAGGAACCTCAATCACCTTCCCCCTACAGTTCTAAACAGTTTAATATCTCCATGGCCCTTTGCAGCTTGGGGAATAGATATAATAGGGGAAGTAAAACCAAGTGCTTCAAATGGGCATAAATATATAGCAGTCACAATTGATTACTTCTCAAGATGGGTAGAAGCATAATCCTTTGGGACCCTAAAAGCTAGAAAAATGGCAAAGTTCATTAAGAAGAACCTCATCTGTAGGTATGGGGTCCCACATCATGTTGTGACAGACAATGGAGTTCAATTTCAGGCAGAAACCATTGAGTTGTTACAAAGATACAAGATTGAGCATCATAAGTCCTCACCTTATCGACCTCAGGCTAACAGTGCAGTAGAAGCAACTAATAAGAATATAAAGAAGATTCTCTCTAAGATGGTGAAGACACATAAAGACTGGTTCGAACACCTTCCTTTTGCTTTATGGGGATACAGAACTACAACACGTATGGCTACGGGACAAACTCCGTTCTCGTTAGTATATGGTTGTGAAGCAGTTCTACCCATAGAGATAGAAATTAAATCCTTGAGGGTAGTTATGGAAGCGAAAATCCCCGAGAGCGAATGGATGCAAAAGAGGTTTAATTACCTTGTATCACTAGATGAGAAAAGGATGGATGCTTTATTCCATACTCAGATTTATCAGAGAAGAATAGCAAGAGCGTTAAACAAAAAGGTTAAGCCAGGAAAGATTAAAGCAGGAGATATAGTATTAAAGCACGCAAGGGCAATGGTGTTTGACCAGAGAGGAAAATTCAGACTGAATTTGGAAGGACTGTACTTAGTCAAGACAATCTTGCCTAGGGGAGCCGTAAAGATATCAGATCTAGAAGGGAATAAGTTCATTGAGCCAATTAACTTAGATCGCCTTAAGAAATACTACCTTAAAAAAAAAAGAGTTTGCTAACTAGAAAACCTAAAAAGGCTGATTAGGCAAAAGTTAAAACATTCCCGCTGTTCAAAAAGCCTATAAAGGGCTGATCAGGCAAAAGTTAGGGAAATGAAAATGAGAGGAAAAATGTTCAGTTAGAAAATCTGAAAGGACTAACTGATAACAGGATTTATGTCATGTGATGTAACAAATGTACTCATTTTTTCCCTGGGTAGTGAAATGAATTGAAAAGATATTTTTGTTAAATATTGTGTATTCTATCTTTATTACAAGACACAAAGACTTGAAGAAAAAATAAAACATAAGAAACCAGACTTATGAGACCACTAGTTTTGTTTTTGTTTCTTTCTTGACTCATCTGATAATATTTGAGTCCTTTTGTACTTGATAAGTTTTGGTGATTCTGTAGATTGCATTATAACCCAAGTCTTGTAGTTGTCATCAGTAGTTATGTCAGCATCCAGGCACATATTGCATTCTAAAGCTCTGCGAGGCCACAAGTTCTTCACCTTGTCCAAGAAATCTTATCTTAAGAGGAAACCTTTAAAGTCAGTTATAATAGCAACAATGAATTGAGGGCGACCATACTGACGGAAGAGGCGTAAAGGAGAAAGAAAGGTTGAAAAGTATAATTTGGGAATAGGGACACAATTGTCATACAAGTTGATGGTCATGAATTTTAATCTCCACCAAGGATAGATCCAAGTAATCTCAATATCAGCAATGCCTTTCATCCAATCAACCCATTGACTCGTAGTGGGCTTATTTTTTATCTTTAAAGGACGAGCTTGTAGATGATGAGGTTGATAAATCAAAGCATTAGGAGGGGCATCAAGCAGACTCAATTTCTCCTATAACCAAATCTAAAAAGAAGAAGAAGAAGAAGAAGAAGAAGAAGAAGAAGAAGAAGAAGAAGAAGAAGAAGAAGAAGAAGAAGAAGAAGAAGAAGAAGAAGAAGAAGAAGAAGAAGAAGAAAGAACTAAACTGAAAGCCTGAAAGGGCAACCAAGTAAAAAAAAAAAAGAGGTTACATACCTGAAGGAGAAGCAGACTACCTGAGAGTTGGTTTTAAACTTTGAAATTATCTAACCCAATGATAGTTTCAGCAAGTATGACAGGCACGAGACTAGCTCTAGTTTCTACCTGTTCTAAGATACTGATAATTCTTATATCAGCATCTCCATGAGAAGATACTAGCAGGAACTGAGCATATAGGCAGAAGGTGACAGTTATAATCTAAGCAGTACTAGTTTTGTCTCTAGTTTCACAAGAGGAAATCAGAAAAAGAAGACTGATAGTTTCAACATTACGTGCGTGCATGTAGATAATATCTGGGGGCATATCAAAGAATGCTATTAACTTGCTGGGGAACTCAATTTCAAGGGCTGGGAGAGCAATGGTAGCAGTTGAACTTAGTGAACATCCCAGAATAATAGAAAACTCCTCTATTAAGGGACATAACTCTTGTCCGTTGAATCTAAATATGTGATCCTTGGCATCCCAAAAAGTAGTAGCAGCATGTAAAAAATTATTGTTTATCTTTAGACGCTGAAAGGACTTTAATGGTTTGGCATGAAAGGGCAGAATTTTATTCCAATCATCTTCATTAAGGGTTTTGAGAAGTTTCCTCACCAAAGTAAGCATGGCTTGTGTCATGATGAAGGCAAAGAATGGAGTGAATGCAGTATATTTGTCTTATGGTTTTTTTTCTTATATAGGTCGTAAATTTAATACAGAAAGGATTAGGATTGTGTTTGGACTAAATTCGCGTTGGAGAAGGAAAAGAAATAGAATCGGAGCCGAGATTTCCGATCAAAAATCCATAATTCCGATCGAAAATCTATAATTCTAATCGGAATTATAGATTTTTGATCGGAATTCTAAAATTTTGATAAGAAATCTAGGACACCGGTTTTAAAAAAAAGAAGGAAATTATCGTTTGGTCCAAAATAAAGGTCTATAGTGCATAAAAGAAGACAATCCTAAAATATCTCAAAATACAGTTACAACAGTCACACTAATACAATTCTTAAGGAAAGTCAGTCCTCCTGAGCTCTAGTGTCCGACCAAGGACTCTACTCTCTAGCTGGATCGTCACTCTGATATGGGGGCATAGAAGTCCTAGCATCGTGTCAATCAAAACTAAGGCTAGCAAGCTATTGCCGAAGCCTCTCATTCTCATGCTCCAGATCCTCGACATAATTCTGTTGCATTAAAAAATAGTTAGAACCATGTATATCATGCATAGCATGCATACATATGCATATTTATTGTGAATACTAACCCTCCAAGTGTCAGTAATCTGCATAGTAAATAATCTCTGGGAAAAGGCGATTCCATAAAAATACTTCGCCTGTGTCCTAAGGATCTGTAAAATAAATTTTACTAACTTAGCAACAAGTGCAAGTTTGTGTAGGGTTGGCTAGGGAGCAAATTAGACTTACATGTGAAGCATTAGGAGGTGACAAGCTAGGAATCTGAGTTGTATCAAAATACATGTGTTGCTTAACAGAAGTCTGTACCATGGGAGCCCAATAATACATCAACCTATCAAATGGGAGAACATCACCCAGAACAATACCCGAGGGAGCCTCACTATGAGTAGTCTCACTATGAGGACTAGGCTCGACCTCCTGCTCAGTCTCCTCAATACCATCCTCAGTCTCATCCATAGTAGCATCAGGGACTCCTTCAAACTATATAGAGAATTAAATGTCAATGATGATGAGAGAATTGGAGTGAAGTAATGAGAAAAAGCATACCTTAGATGGGTCCATAGGAACCTGCTCTAAGAGGTTCTCTCGAATATACTCCCAATAGTGACGAGAACGCTCAAGCATCGTCGAAGTAACATATCCCTCAAGTGCAGCTCTAAGCTCGGGGCTAGTCATGCTGCTACTTCATAACATTAAGGGAGGAATAGAAGAAGGGACACGTCTCCTAGAAGGTCCCACATGCCAGTGATAAACACACTCACCAAGATACCACATCTGGCAGCCATAACCGGGAAGCAGAACTCTCATCGTCTCAAGTCTCATAGCTATAGTCATAAACTCATATCGCTAAATGTCTTCAGTGCCAGCCAACCAATCTGATCTAACCTGCGAACTCATTCATTTAAATTTAAATTTATTAGACTTCTGCAATTGATTAAATACTAAAAGTTAAAATTGTCTTACCAGGTCCCACTCTAAGGAGTTCAGCTGATCCTGATAAGTCTGCAAATCATGTTTAATGCTAGCAAGATGAGAAGAACCCCATCTCTGCATCAGGGGAAGACTCCTGTCGGAGCTAATGGCACTAAAACCTCGAATCACTCCAGTCTCAATACCCCAAATCTGAAAAAAAGAGAAAATAAAGGAAATAAAGAGGGGAAGGTGAAAAAAAAAGGATGAGAAGTATACATTCAAGACATGCCAGAAGTCGCACATCGTCATAGCACCTCTACAAATAGTATCCAATCTATAGTAGAGGTAAGCAAGTGCTGCAGAGCCCCAATCCAAAGTAGAGGCCTTAGAAAGATCCTGAAGAGGGCCAAGAAGAGCAATGTTAACCTCATGACCAGTCTCACAAAAGAGGGTAGTGCCAAGCAAAATCAATAAGAAACGTCTCGCCTTCCGAAGAATTTGGCGAGGTGTAGTGGTAGGTAGTCTCCTAAAACCCTGTACAAGAGAAGAAAGAAGCACGTTCTTCCTATTCTTCCATGCTGGAACAAACTCGAGTAGGTCATGGACGTAACGACTCCTAGTATCCTTCGGAAGAGTGCAGTAATGGACATCAAAAGGAACTGGGGTACCTCCGAATGCAATCCTGGTAATGGCAGAAAAACTTAGCGGGGAAATGGTCAGCTCACCCACTCGTGTGTGGAAGGTGTGAGTAGTGTCCATCCATCTCTCGATAAGGGTAAAAAGGGATTAGTGATTTAACCTACCTCGAACAGTTGGTAAAGTGGCAACAAAGCGTCAAAGGCCGAATGCCCAGACATGCTGTGCTACCTCTCCAGACAAGTCATGGAACAACTCTCGTGCCAAGTGAAAACAACTTGAGAATTTTAAGGGTTTCTAAACAATGCATAAACAAAAGAATCATTTTCTTTCCTAAATTTTTTATTTTTATTACATCACCTTTAAAAAAAAATCAAATCGAAAGTCTAGATTTCCAATTGGAAATCTACAATTCTGATCTGAATTCTGGATTTTCAATCAGAAATCCAGAATTTTAATCGGATTTCTTGGTTTCCAGTCAGAAATTTGAGAAATCCGATCAGAAATTGGAGACTTCAATTCAAAAATTCAGACCTCTAATGAAAATCCCAGTGAAATTTAACACATTTTGATTTTAATTTGTCAATTTTCATGATTTACATAAACTTTGTTCATTAAATTGCATGCATATAAACATTAATTTTATATACTAAAATAAATATGTTTATTGCAGAATTAAAAACAGGGATAATAAATTTGCCTCATTTCCAGCTTGAGAACATCTGTGGAGGTCCAAGTGAGTTAATGGAAATATCTCTTCATCTTCATGAACACCCAAATCATTTTGGGGAAAATGTGGACGCAAAGTGACGGGATCTTACTATCTAGAACTACTCCCGCATAGTCTACGTTGTGGGTGGGCCATAAGATCAGAAGGATCCAAAATCGGATGTCAGATGAGAGTTTAATTGAAAAGAGAAAATTTGAAAATCAAGAGAAAATAAAAAGGAAAAAGAGAAGAAGAATAGGAAAAAGAGAATGTGAATCAGAAAAAGAAGGAATGAAATATATAAATGGGAAAATATCCTATTTGGTCCTTCAACTTTCATTTATATTTAGGTCGATTTGATTCTTTGCAATTTAGTCCTAGATTGTAAAGCTTTATAGTTTAGCGATTTAGGGAATTGTTAAAACTATCAATGTATCTTCAATCGATTATACGACCCAGTATAATCAGCATCATATGACCGAGTATGATGTTCATTATCAAAATAGACTATACGACCGAGTGTAGTCAGCATTGTACGACCGAGTGTAGTTAGCATTGTATGACCGAGTGCAATGTATCCTATATGACCGAGTATAATCAACATCATACGATCGAGTATGATGTTCATTATCAAAATAGACTATACGACTGAGTGTAGTCAGCATTGTATGACCGAGTGTAATGTATCCTCAATCGATTATACGATCGGGTATAATCAAGATCATACGACCGAGTATGATGTTCCTTATCAAAATAAACTATACGACCGAGTGTAGTCAGCATTGTACAACCGAGTGTAATGTATCCTTAATTGATTATACGATCGAGTATAATCAGTATCATACGACCGAGTATGATGTTCCTTATCAAAACAGACTATATGACCGAGTGTAGTCAGCATTGTACGACTGAGTGCAATGTATCCTCAATCGATTATACGACCAAGTATAATCGACATCATACGACCGAGTATGATGTAATTTGTTTCTAATGCTATACGTCCGAGTATAGTCAAATATTGTACGATTGAGTACAATATGGTTCATTCACCCAAGATTATATGATTGAGTATAATCAATATCATATGACCGGGTATGATATATCATTTGAAATGCTGTACGTCCAAGCATAGCAAATTCATAAGTAGAGACTTCAAGGAGCAGGTAAGTACCCTAACTTTCAATTTAGAAACTAGGTGCTATTTTGCTTTGCCATAATTTGTCAAGCAAATAGGGACAAAGGGGGGCAACTGTAAACACCCAATTTCGGGATGATATGTTATGGATGCAGTAAAGGACTCCAGTGACGAAAATGTCTTCGAAACTTAATCCTTAAAAAATTCTAAGGGCTTTTAAAGGAAGGATTTAATGTTTTCAGGGACTAAATCGTAAAGTTCTTTTTAGGACCTAATTGCAAAATTTAAATTTTTTAGGGGCCTTTTTGTAATTAAATGTTAAAAAAAAAGAGTGCTTTAGAATTCCATAATTTCGACTGGAATTATGTAATTCTGATCGGAATTTTATAATTCCGATCATAATTACACAATCCCGGTCGAAATTGAATTCTTCCGTTTTCCTATTTCTAAATTACTTCCAATTTAGTGTTTTAATTGGTTTAAACTTCCTAATTAATTTAATCCAAATTGGTTTAAACTTCCTGATTAATTCATTCCTAATTAGTTTAAAATTCCTAAATACACTTTAGGAATTAGAATCACATTAGTATTAGGGTTAAACTTTATGGTTCTACTATTAAAAGAAAGGAAGGGAAGCAGGAAAAGAGAGGAAACAAAAAAGAAAAAAGGAGAGAAAAAGGGGCGTGGAAAAGAAAAAGAAAAAGAAGGAGAAGAGACGAAAGGGAAGAGGAAAATCGTGATTTTCTTTTGAATTTTTTACTAAAATTCCTTTTGATTCAACAATCAGTTCAAGACTCATGAAGATTTCTTAAATAGAAAGATTCGAAGATTTGTCAAGAACGGTGAACTATCAATTTGAGGAGCACCCTAAATTATCCCTAGGCATATCATCTTTTTCTATTCTTTACTTCCTTATTTATTTATTCAACTATTTTACATTATTATTTTTATTTATTTTTTCAACTATTATCATAATTTATTCCTTAATTATTATTTTATTTTATGTTTTGTGGTGATTATGGAGGAAAACGCATGGTGATCATGTGAGGGAGATGAATTTCATTAGAAGTCCACAGAAGATTATGAATAAAGCCTCGTAGAGACTTAGTTTCTAGGGTTTTATTATTTTTTTTTATCATCTTTATGTTTTATTTATTGTTTTATTTTTATTAATTGTTTTAGGAATTAATGTAATAGGCCCAATAGTGGGAATAATAAGTTATATGTGTAGTTGTATGTTTATTTTGATTAAATTGGTTAGTAAAATTAGGTTTCAATTTGGCAATTATCTAAAATCAATGGAGGATGTAGATTAATTTAGGTTGCATATTAATAAAAATTATGGTTTTAGTAAGGAATAAATTTAATTACTTGTTTGATCTTAGTTAATTGTTTTTTTCATGTTTTTATTTGTTTTTGAGTTCATTCATTATTTTTGTATGTTTTGGGCTTTGAGCCCACTTTAGGTATTGATTTACTTATTTAAGTTTAGGTAATTCTTTTAGCCCATCTCATTTAATAATTAATTAGGTTTAATTAATTAAAATATATTTTTAGGCCCATAATTAATTAGATTTTTGGTTAGAAATATCCTTAGGGTCATCTAGTCAATTAGACATAGGCCCACCTAATTTAATTTAATTAATTTAGACTTAGCTCACTTAATTTAAACCTTCTTTCATAATTTGTAGATTTAAGATCACTATTTAATTAAAACATGTAGAATTAGGCCCACTAATTTAAATATTCCATAATTTATAGAATTAGACCCATTTTTTTTATTAAAATTAAGAGACTTAGGTTCATTTAATTAAAATCAAAAGGAATTAGGTCTTTAGGTTCACTTATACATTAAAACATGTAGATTTAACTCATTTAATTAAAATCCATGTAAATTAGACTAACTTAGGGATTATGTGATTTATTGAATGCATTATTTACTTGTATATTTCATGACTAGTTTTCCTTGGAGTTTATTGTTTTGGGTTTATATGAAATTGCATGTAAATAGAGAGTAAGATAATAATTCATAAAATAATTCTAAATGAACACAAGACTGAAAGAAGTTGGTATTCTGTGTCCAAAATCTCCTAGTTGTGGTACTAACTTTCTTTTAGGGAATCGAGTACCACCTTTTCGATTTGTCCTAGTTATTACCCTAGGTGGCGACTCCTCATCTCCACGCCATGTCTTTGTGACAGTGGTTGGTGTGTTCTCTAGAGCCCCAAGCTCAAATAGTATCGCGGTTGCTAAAATCTTGGACCCGCGCTAAACCCCGCTGTCTACACCTTATTTTTATTTATTTTTGGGATTTTATTAATTATTATTTTTTTATTCTCAATAGTTCATTATAATAACCCTAATAGCGGAAATAATGAAATTTGGTGTGTGTTTGTATGTTTTGTTTTAAATAATTGGTTAGTAAAATTAGAGTTTTCATTTGGTAGTTAATTAAAATTAATGGTTATAGAAATCATTAGGATGTTTAATTAAAATTGGATTAGATTTAAGTGGTTAACATTAGGGTTGTTTGTTGATTTTTTTTTAAAATTTGTTTGTTTATGTCACTTTAATTAAATTAGAGTTTTAAATTAAGCTAAATTAATTTATTGATCTTTCTTTTGTTATTGTTATTGTTATTAGGCTTGTTTGATTATGTTTATGTGTTTTAGGCTCTAGGCCTACATTAAGCCTTAACCTATTTAAATTTAAGTTTAACTAATAACAAATGCATCTTTAGGCCCATAATTGATTATATTTTAGGTTAGAGATAACTTAGGTCCATTTATTTAATTAGACATAGGCATACCTAATTTAATTTAATTAAATTAGACCTACCCCATATAATTTAACCCTTTTTCATAATTTATAGATTTGAAATCACTTTAGAATTAAAACATGTAGAATTAGGCATACTAATTTAAATACTTTATAATTTATAGATTTAGGCCTATTGTTAAAATTAAAATAAATAGACTTAGGCTCACTTAATTAAAATTAAATAGGAATTAGAGCCATTAGTCTTTAGACTCACTTATAAATTAAAGTATGTAGATTTAGCACATTTAATTAAAATCAATAAAGATTAGACTAATTTAGGGATTATAAATCTAAATGAATGCATTGTTTACTTGTATATTTCATGACTAATTTGCCTTGGGGTTAATTGCTAAAATAAAGATTTATATGAAATTGCATTCAAATAGATGATAAAGATAGTAATTCATAAAGTAATTCTAAATAAATACAAAATTGAAAGAAGTTGGTATTCCGTATCCAGAATATCCTGGTTGTGGTATTAGCTATCTTTTAGAAAATCGAGTACCACTATTTTTTATTTGTCCTAATTATTATCTTGGGTGGCGACTCCTCATCTCCACGCTATATCTTTGTGACAGTGGTTAGTGTGTTCTTTAGAGCCTTGAGCTTAAATAGTATTGCGGTTGCTAAAATTTTAGATGCACGCTAAACCTCACCATCTACACTGAGGCTTGGCACTTAGGTTGTGCTTTAATGCACTAAGAATCTAAATCCAGTGACTAAAATCGGCACCTTCAGGTTGCTTTGATAGTACTAAGGTTTGGCACTTGGGCCACGCTTCTAATGCACCGAGCATCAAAACTCCAGTGATGGCTAGTCCCGTCAGGTCATTTCTATAATACTAATCGGTTAATCCCTCAGATCATTTTTGTAACACTTAGCATCTTTTATTATAGGTTTTGCGCATCTAAGTCCATTTGACTCTTCATGATTATGATATTTTGATACAGTGATTCTAAGACTTGGTATGCCAAGCATCTTAATTTTTAATGATTGAGGTTGGCCACCTCAGCTCATCTTTCAATAACATATGAGATTTTTAAGCAAGATTCTTATCTCAGCACATTAGTCATCTTTGCGTTATTCTTGGAAATTCGAAAATCTCCAATAGACTTTCAGGGGGGACTCTTAATACCCTGTATGCATATTCTTAATTTAATAAAAATCTTTGCCCTTCAAGATAAAGGAATCTAAATCCTCAAATAGGAAGGAAACTATGCCATTCTCAATTAATAAGATTACTCTACGAAGGAAGTCTATTCTCTCCTAAACAAGGTAATCCTACAAGTATAAGGAATTATATTCCTAAGAGGTTTATATATACTTTTCCCTATAAATATATCTCATGACATTTCATGTCATTCATTCACTCATCTCTTCATTCACATTATTCTACATCAAGACATCACTCCAGACAAGCAATCATTCAACATTATACATTCTTTATTCTATTTTACTTATTCGTTTTATTATATTTTTTTCCATATAAATAGTGACTTAAGCTTCAGAATGCTTATGAAGAAAACACCATCTCTTCACCCGTTCTTCTTGTCAATTAATACATCTGGAATTAAGTTCCACAAGTAATAATACAGTGTGGAGTTATCAATTGTGTAGACTTCAATTATAACAACTACATCCGGAATAGATAAAAAAAATTTTCCTTGTTGACGTTTGATCGTTGGGCGGTAATGGTTTGAATTAGTTGAAACAACAAACTTGAAATTCCTAAAATTTTTTCCCAATACGCAGCAGTATTTATTCTTAATAAGGATCTATTTAGAATTAAGTTTCTCAAAAGTGCGTTCAGATTTTTTTTTTTTAAATTTACTTTTTAAGAAAATCTACATTTAACATTGTTGTTAAAATCAATTTGGCCTTCCAATCAGTATAAGTAAAAAGTTATCCACATAAAATTTACCTTAATTGAACTGGATTAAATAGTATTTAAAAAAAATAAATATTATACATTTAAAATTAAATATGAAAATATTTAATATAAAATGTTCTATATAATGAAATGCAATAATATACTATCGTTGCAAATTATATTCAAAATATCAAATCTCACATATTATTTAATACAATGTTAAGGAAAATAATTTTTAATGAATAAAACCAACACAATAATAAAATAACTTTCAATATTAAATATGAAAAATATAAAGCTAATAATTAATTTTATCTTTATATATGGTTGAGTTTCATGATTTTATTAATTGAAACTGAAAAAAATAGATGAGTAACTATATATATGTTTAATTCAACGAATTTTTAAAGGGTTTGCCAAAAAATTAATTTTAGAATTATCTGGCTAGAATAAAGGATTGATTTATTAATTTTTTTGACTGATCTGGCAATTAAAGGGATCAAATCAAGCTCAATTTAATAACCATAAAATATTTTAAAAAATTGTTATTAAAAAAATAATAAAGAAAGAGTTAAATAACACTTCTCTTTACCTCTAAATTCAATATTCTTTTAGATCCATGTTATCCATTTTTTTTTCTTTTCTTAATTCATTCTCCTTTAGGTTATTCATAATGGTTGGGAAAAGGTTTTCATCATCATCATTTTCTGTGGTTTTTTCACCCTAAGGAATCACTTAAAATGAAAGTGAAATAGACATATAGCACCAATTCTACTAATGCCTTTTACCCACCACTGAAGGTCACTAAAATCAAAATATTTTAATGTTGACAAAGAATAATGATACACCAGATGTGACAAAAAAAAAAAAAAAAAACTATTCATTATTAGCAAAAATCCAACTCTTGATAATTTATAAGCCACAAGGTACTTATCCTTATTGTACTACTTTCTTTTAGACAATTAATCTGATCAAGAAACTCTCTTGAAATGAACATGGCGACTAGTGATTATGCTAATAAGAGAAACCTTGTAACAGTGTTAAGCATCGATGGAGGTGGTGTTAGAGGCATAATACCTGCTGTTCTTCTTGCATTTCTTGAATCTAAGCTTCAGGTGCGTATCATATACTGGACTGTACTCACCACCATAACTGTGATCTCTTATACCTTTTGATTGATCACCTTTGACTTCTATATTTGTTGTGTTCTACTTCTACTTTTCGTTTTGTCCATGGTTCATATTGATAGGAACTGGATGGACCAAATGCAAGAATTGCAGATTATTTTGACATAATTGCAGGGACAAGCACTGGTGGGCTGTTGACCACCATGCTTACTGCTCCAAACAAGGACAAAAGGCCTCTTTATGAAGCAAAAGACATCAAAAACTTCTATCTGGAGAATTGTCCCAAGATTTTCCCCCTCAGAAGGTAACTTTACATGTATACGTTACGTTTACAAGAATAAAAAAAGTATGCAGTATCCTGACCGCAAATATATACAGAGAGATTTTTGCCTATCTCTAAAATATTATGCTTATCATCAACATCTGTTGATACAAATGATAAAAAATTTAGATTTTCTTAAGTAAGATTTTGAGTTCAAACTTTATATATAAAAAAAAATGAGTTAGGAGAGTTTTGCCTAATTTTGGAATAGTCAAAGCAATCGTGGCTACCGAATACTAGAAGTGTAGATGAAAAAAAAAATTATATATAGATAAAATTACACTTATCAGTTCAATTTGTAATATGATTCTTCAAGTACCTAACATTTAGCCATTAAAAATGTTACACAGATATATTTGTTATAAATTTAATTATTAGATAGGATGTAATATATTCGGAGTAAATAAGAATTTTCATGTCCGTTTAGAAATTATTATGATAAAATGTCATTTTTTTTTATCAATATAAAACATTTCATTTTGCTAATTGGCTATTTAATTCTTGTGGTTTTAATCAGCCGGAATAATTTCATTAGCTCGATAACAAATTTTGTGGGCGAATTTTTTGGGCCAAAGTATGATGGGAAGTATCTGCAATCATTGGTAGACAAGTTACTAGGAGATCTGACAATAAATGATACATTAACAGATGTGATCATACCTAGTTTTGACATCAAGCTTCTTCAGCCAGTGATATTCTCAACAGCAGATGTATGTATAATTGATTAAAGTATACTACTTAAATTAAAAGTATTGTTTTGTGTTTTAATTGTAGCTTAATATACAATTTAAGTTTCAAGATTGTTAGATGTTTTTTTTATTGTATTAACAGGGAAAGATTAATGCTCTGAAAAATGCTCGGCTAGCGGATATCTGCATTAGCACCTCTGCAGCTCCTACCTACTTGCCACCACATTCCTTCACAATCAAGAATGGTGAACAGACTCGAACTTTCGACCTTGTAGATGGTGGGGTTGCTGCAAACAATCCTGTAAGCCTTTTGCATAAGCACATAAATATATGTCAAAGTTAAAATCAAATGGAACTAAGCATAGGTACTATGGTCTCATACAGGAGTAAATCTTACTTTTTTAAATCATTGACGGTAAAATAAAATTTTGCATGTGAATGTTTTTAAAAAGAAATTATTACTTGACCATACTCTCACTAACAACTAATTGAAAGTTTTTTTTTATAACAAAATTAATTAAAGCTTATATGAATTTGGAATCATCCTATATAAACCTCAATTTGATCACTTCTATATATGTACTTGATAGTAATTTACCTTAAATGGAATTTGATTTGATTCGATATAGGTAATAAATTAATTAATTCTACTGAGTTTTTTCTTTTTGGGAACAAATCTGAGGTGCTTTTTTTTTTTTTAAGAATAATCTGATGTGCTTTGTGTAAATTGAATTTGCAGACAATGCTGGCTATAACACACGTCCGAAAGGAAGTTGTGATGGAAAATGCAGAGTTCATCGATGTAAAACCTCTGGAGAGCAAGAGTATGCTAATTCTATCCTTAGGGACGGGTACAGCAAAGTATGAGGCAAAATACAACGCAGCCACAGCTTCTAAGTGGGGTTTACTAGGTTGGATATTTGACAATGGGAAAACTCCAATCATCGATATTTTTACTGATGCTAGCTCTGATGTAGTCGACTTCCATGTCAGCGCCCTTTTCGAGTCTCTCAATTGCAAGGAGTATTACCTGCGCATCCAGGTATATGTATATGAAACTGATCCTAAGTCATTTTAATGGTTGATTGCTGATAGCTAATAGCTGTGAGATCACGCATTCTAATCCGAGGCAAGATTTTAAATCTTTTCTAGCGAACTTTAATCTTCGTAGATGTATATTAGCATATTGCAAAAGCTCATAGTTGGTGGTTATTGGACAGGAAGACACACTGACTGGGGATGCAGCATCAGTGGATGTTGCAACTGCGGAGAATTTGCAAAGGCTTGTGGAGATTGGAACTGAGCTACTTAAGAAGCCAGAGTCAAGGGTGAATTTGGAGACTGGCAGGTTTGAAAGCTTTGAAGGAGCACGTAGCAATGAAGCTGCTCTTACTGATTTTGCAAAACGCCTCTCAGATGAGAAGAAGTTGAGGGGCCACCAGCAGCAATTCAACTGAAAATAATGTCTTTTTTCTTGAAACAATGCAACAATTAATAGAACTTTGAAGCTATATTAGTTTGTTCTATATATGGCTAGCTAGCTATTGTTAATTTGCATCAAATACGACAAGTTAGTAATATGTTGTTAAATCTTAAGAAAGAACATTTAACAACACAGATGGAGAGACCAATTCCTTCTTGTTCTACAATATAGATGTTAGTGCAATTCTATAGCTAAAATCAATTAACAAGTCGCACACTCGTAATTCCAGAAATACAAAATATAGATTGAAAGACCAGCAACATTTAGCGGTTTTTATAAATGTAATCCATTAAGATTTTGTCTAGTAAAATGGAAAAAATTAGTATAATCTATGCTTCACCTATCATGGTTAATGAATGGAATTACAAGTTTACTATATATATGGATAATGGTACCTAAGTCGCAGCCTGCTGCAGGACAAAAAACTTTTGAGGCAATTTCAATATCGCCTTCAATATTAATTTATATGTGATGTGAATATCAAGTTAGTTCATCTAATCAAGTTACCTTGGACATTGCTTTGAAAAGAAATATTAGGCTTTTATGGAATTGCATGAATCTGAATACAAAGATCATATGAATATGATATTGCAATTAGAAACATTGGACCTTAATGTTCTTTTTTCTTCTTGGTACTTTGCTTGGTCCAAGTCCTAACATTGATTGTTTAATCATCGTATAAGATGATTCCATTACCGAACCAACATCAATGTTCATACATATAAAAGATGAAATTGAAATAATAATTTCGTCAACAGACCAATGAGGAGAATATTGCTATTTTTTTAGTGAATTAGTAAATTATATATGATATCAGCGACAAAAGTCTGCGAAGATTCTACTAAAAAAACAAAAAATGAGTAGTTGATTTACAAAGTTGATTAGTCTTAGTCAATTTCCTTCGACCAAAAAAAAAAAAAGTCTTAGTGAATTTCGTGTATTAAAATCCCAAGTTGGTGTTTCCTGGGTTTATATACACATCTTGTTCATCAATGTTCATACATGTTTAAATCAAGATCGATTTGGTTATCTATAAACATCACTTTTAATTAATCACAAGAGGCTCTCCTGGAAGAGAATACATATATGGCTGGCAGAAAGTCTGCAGTAACAGTGTTAAGCATTGATGGAGGTGGCATTAGAGGCCTAATCCCTGGAGTCATCCTTCAGAAACTTGAAACAAAGCTTCAGGCAGTCTTTATAATAACATTTTTCTACTTATTATTATTTTTTTTGAAAAGATCATTGACAATACTTTTATTTGTGATACGTTGATCTGCTAGACCTACCATGAAAACCCGAATGCAAGAATTGCAAATTATTTTGATGTAATTTCAGGGACGAGCACGGGTGGGCTGATAACAGCCATGCTAACAGTTTCTGCTAACCGGGAGAGCAGTAAACCAAAATTTACAGCATATGAGATCCTGCATTTCTATAATAGTAAATCTCCCATAGTTTTTCCGCCGACAAGGTGACTCGCATGCATAACATTATATATATGCGTACGTCTATAGGTACCAAAAAAATCATAATCATTTTGACTTTGGTAAATTTATATGAAAAATTACATTTTGGCAAAACTAACCAATTTGATATATTATTTACAATTTTAGCATAATTATAATTTAGTTAAAATTAAAAAATACATGACATTTAAGGTGAAGTGACTAATTTCTATTTTTATGGGTTCCACATTTATATTGTCTAAATACTAATTATTATAGGTAGCTACATTTTAACTTGGGTAAGCTTGAAAAAGGAAAAATAATAAGTTCTATAATAAATTTTGAGGCAATTATTAATTAAATGTTACTTTCAAATTTGTTTCAATTTGGTCTTCCAATTTTATGAATTGTGTCATTTTCATTCAATTTTCGTTTAAGGATCTAAATTGTATTTTTTAAAAATTATTTTTAAATCCTTATATATTTTTCTTTCTTAAGAAAAAGCAAATATTTTTATATGTTTTATTAATATTTTTAATAACTCAAAATTTTGTTATTTTTCTCTGTTTCATATTTTTTAATGATTTCTAGTAAAAAAATTTCAAAATAACATACTGTAAATTGAGAAGTGAATTTTAAAGTAATTAAAATATAAGATTTTTTAGTGAAAAAGTTGAAAATATTTTAAAATTTTTTTTGAGAGTGATAAGATTTGGATTTTGAAAGTATATTTTACATTGTTATATTTTTGTAAGAAAAAAGAGGAAAAAATCTATTAAGTGTTGAATTTATTTTATAGGAATTCTAAAAAAAAAAAATTTAAAAAAAAATTTTTAAAATTAAATTTGATAAAATTAATATAATTTGTAAATTTGAAGAAGTAAATTGAAATAATTTTAAAAATAAAATGTAATTGATAATTGACCTAAAAATTTAGAATCATTTTCCCTTTAAAAATATAAAATGGGAATATAAAACTTTGTTTAATTTGTAAAAACTATATGTTTAGCTCCTACTTTTAAGCTAGTTAATGTTTTCATATCAATATGAGATCACAATAATAGCATCAGCTAATTCACTTTAAATGTCAAATATATGTGTTTTTCTTAACTAAATTACAATTGTGTTAAAATTACAATTGGGTTAATTTTGATAAATTAACAGCATGATAAAAGCTATGATCCGTGCAAGCATGGGGCCAAGGTCTAATAAAAAAGATTTGGAATCAGTGATCAGAATTACTCTATAAGGAGGCGGCTTGAACCAGCAACAACATGAATTCACTATAAGTGAAACTGTAACAGATGCGGTCATACCTAGTTTTGACATCAATAAGCTTCAACCAGTGGTCTTCTCTACCAATGAAGTATACACAGTTCTCACCAAAAAATATATATATATCTCTAACAACTTGCTTTTTTGGGCACCAGGTTCCCCCTTTTTTTTTTTTTTCCCTCTCAAAGAATGTGAAACTTGTAGATGTCTACCTGAGCACCGCTGCAGCTCCAACCTACTTTGCACCTCATCGATTCACCACCAATGACAATAGTAAGTAGTGTATATATCGGTCATTTAATGCCCTGATATCTAATATGGGTCTCAACTATTCCAAAATTTAAGCTGGATGGAATGCGTTGTTGATTAAATTATATATATAACTTTATATAATTAACGTTTGTTGATTAATTATATATATAACTTTATATAATTAACGTACACACTTCTGAGCATTCAGTATATGATGAAGTTAATTATGAACTAATTAAATGCAGCTCTCTAAGCAGACGAAAAGCGCACTTTTGAGCTTATTGATGGTGCGGTTGCTGCAAATAATCCTATAAGTATATGTACCTTAAAACATTATTAGGTGAGCACATATGTGTACATATTGTGATATCCCACATCAGTTGGGAAGGAGAACGAAGCACGCCTTATAAGGGTGTGGATACCTTCTCCCATTAGACGCGTTTTAAAACCGTGTGCTGCGGGCTGGGCCTAGGCAAAACGGACAATATCTGATGCGGGTTGGTCTGGGCTGTTACAATGGTATCAGAGACAGAGTCGGTCGAAGCCGGTTGAGTTAGAGCTCTCATCCCATTAGACGTGTTTTAAAACCCTGCGCTGCGGGCTGGGACTGGGTAAAACGGACAATATCTGATGCGGGTTGGTCTGAGATGTTACAATGGTATCAGAGCCGAAGCTCAGATCGGTGTGCCAGCGTGGATGCTGGGCCCTAAGGGGGGTGGATTGTGATATCCCACATCGGTTGGGAAGGAGAACGAAGCACGCCTTATAAGGGTGTGGATACCTTCTCCCATTAGACGCGTTTTAAAACCGTACGCTGCGAGCTGGGTCTGGGCAAAACAGACAATATCTGATGCGGGTTTATCTGGACTGTTACACATATAGTTGCTGATTAAATTAAATTTGGAGACACTATTGGCTATGACTCATGCCTTGAGTTGCAAGAAAATCCTGCAAAGAGCGAGTCCTTCTTGTAAGGGAGTTAGCATGCTTGTGCTTTCACTAGGAACTAGCAAAGTCAATCAGCAACCAAAAGAAAGATATACTGCAGTAAAAGCCTCTAAATGGGGTGCATTCAGTTGGGTTTTTCGCAATGGAAAAACACCAATATTTGACATTTTTCAAGAAGTTAGCTCCGATATGGTTGATGTTCCGTGTCGCTACTCTCTTCAATGTGTTAAACTACAATGGTTATTACCTGCGGATTCAGGTAATTTTAAACCAGCACAATATTCATTTTACGTACATCCTCTAGACTAGCTAGCTCATAATACAAACATATATGCATATGTAATTCATTGATAATTCAACAGGCTGATGGAATGACTGGTGACCAAGCATCACTTGATGTTGCGATTGATAAGAATTTGAATGAACTTCGACGCATTAGGGAAGATCTTATAATGAAGAAACTAGAAACAAGGGTGGACTTGGGCACTGGTGGGCTTTTAGCGGTTATACATGAAGATGGTTATCACTAGGACCAACGAACTCGCTCTAGATTATTTTGCAAAGCGGCTAATCAGTGAAAAAAGACGTAGCCAGGGACTGCAGCCACTCCACTGAAAATTAATGAATGTGCAACATATTTTTACATCATATATTTTAACCAAGTCGAGCTTGTAGTGGCCCTTTTATTAATTATTGTTTTGTATGAGAAATAATCCATGTCTATTGAATATAAAATGTTGATCAGAGTTATATATAGTAATTTTTTTGGGGGGAATAAGTTTTCATTTTTTTTAATCTTAATCACAAGTACTTAGAACCACTAGGGTTAACTAAATTGGTTTTATTTTTATTTTTATAATAAGATTGTGTTTTTAATAAGGAGACAATATGTCCTTAATTTTTACATGAGCTTGTTTCTCTCATGAGGCAATTCAAACCATATTCAATCAAGATTAGTTTTTTCTCTTAGAAATTCAGGCACCACCAGTAGCAATTCGACTGAAAATAATTAATGTCTTTTACTTAAAAGTTAATTAAAACAAAGCAACAATTAATATATAGGAGAGATTTGAAGCTATTAATTTGTTCTAATAGCATTAGATAAGACAAGTTAATAATAACAATACAGAGGCCAATTCCTTCTTGTTCTACAATAAAGATGCCAATGCAATTCTACTGCTAATATGAATTATAACAAGCCGTATACTCATGATTTCAGAAATACAAAAATAAAAAATTTCATGATGTTCAAAATATGTTGAGAAATGAGACTTTTTTTTAAATGAAAAAAATAATATTTCTCTATTTACTATGTGCTAAATAATAATAAACAAATATAGCAATTATTTTTAAGTTTAAGGCATACATTTAATTACCTAAAATAAGGATTATAAAGTTGTTATCTTATTATAGTATATTGTAGTAGTATAAATGTTGTACGTATGTTGATTGTAAACATGTTAAAAAAATAATTATATTTTTTTTACATATAAAAATTCTATTCTCCTGTAAGAATTCTCTTCTCTCATTTATTAATATTTCTCACCATCCCAAACTAAAATACAATATCTTATTTCTAAAAAGTGGTATTAGAGCTCCGGAATATCTTAAGGGCCAAAACTATAATAAAAAAAAAATTTAAATATAGCTTCAACCTCCAAATCATCTACTATCTCCTTAGCCACACCTCGAATTTTCACGGAAGAAAAGTATGATTATTGGGTTGTAAAAATGAGACTCTTTTTTAAAGCAAATGATTTATGGGAGATTATGGAAAATGGCTTTGACACAAAAAAAAGAAGAGGAGCAATACAAAGATTCTCAATTAAGGGTGCTAAAAGAGAATAAGATCAAGGAGGCCCAAGTGTTGGCTCACATCCATAATGCTCTTGTTGACTTCTTTTCACCAAGAATTATGAGAGTTTCAATAGCAAAAGAAGGATGGGTCATACTTCAGGAAGAGTTTTAAGGAACTGTACAAGTAAGACTTATCAAACTCAATAATTTGAGAATCTCAAGATGAAGGATGATGAGAGTATGAAAGATTACTCTTCCAAATTCATGGAAGTAGTAAATCAAATGAAAATTTATGGTGATACTATTCTTGATCAAAGAATAGTTCAGAAAGTGCTTATTAGCTTAATGAAAGATTTTGACATAATTGTCTCTATCATTGAAGAATCCAAAGACTTGAGCAGCCTCAGTGTTACTAAGTTGTTTAGCTCATTGCTAGCATGTCACAACCCAAAACAGGGACCATGACCAGCGCTAGGGAACGGGAATTCTTTCGAATCCGGAACCCGTAACAAGCTTTAAAATAAAATAAAAACATGCAGTAAAAATAATAACATAAATAAAATCACTAGCAGCGGAAATAAATTTCATAAATAATATAAAGTAATAATCCACCACTGGATTTAAATAAACAACTCATCTCATATAGATAATATCTTTTAAATACAAATCTCAGTTCAAATATTTATAATACAAATTTCTTACAAATATAATGTAATACATAAGTCTCACAACTGTCTACAACTACTGTAGTATCTAAATTATAAAATAAAACTCAAATAAGCAGTTTACATAGTGAAGTCGGGGCAGAAGAAATCCGATGTATAGGTCTACTATTGAGGTATGAAGACAATGACTCTCCTAAAAAATAGTCAACGAAGGGGAGTCATACCTTACTGAGTGAATTGTTATAATATATATACATGCATAACTAAATGACAATGCACACAGTCAATAGTATATATAATAAGTATATATACAACCAAATACACACAGATGCAACAAAATCATTTTTATATATTTTTACTGAAAATCACTGTTTATGAAGGATCAAATAGAACCCTAGAAAATCGCAACCTCAAACAGTGTTAGACAACACTCTAGCCATACAAGCTTACTTATTTCAAATATATTCACTTATTCCATTTGGACAGTAGACTGACCCCGAGAAACTAAGTCATTCGAGCTCCAGCAGTCTAACTGTTAGTATGATTGGCCCCGAGACACTTGGTCAACTGAGCTCTAACAATCACACTCCCAAATCACATCTCACATCAATTAAATCAATAATATAATCAATATCCACAAATAGGTTAGCAGTAAAGCCTAAATGCTATCGGCATACCGGTATGTACTCGGTCATAATGCTGCCCACTAGGTAGCATGTTCAATTGATATCCTTCATTTATAATATAAAACATTCATTCATAAATAAATGATGCATGTAATTGAATAAAATCGCAACATAAACCATATATATACTAGAAATATATCAAAAGTAAACCAGGTATATTTCGAGTATATATACGTTAAATAAATCCAATACAGTTACAAAATAAATTGAAAATAAACTATAAATATACTTAAAAAAATTTAAGTATAAGTTTATAATAAAACATGCATATAATTTGGAAATATACTGAAATAAACCTAAGAAATGATTAAACTATATATGCATATTTTACACAAAGAAAACATACATTTCTAAAACATGCACCCTAAAACATACATATATAAAATAACAACTCACTGTTATTACACTCCATGAGACAAATCTGACTGGCCTGGTCCACTAGGCCTCGGTGTCGACGCAACTAAATAAATAAATGACAACACGACATTAGAATGAATCTATCGAAATTTCTAAAAACTCGATCTAGAATACTAGACACAGAATCAGAATAATCATTCGACCGAACATCACGTTTTACGAGAATTCTACCAAAAATCCGACAGAACCTCCCCTGTAAAATGGACATTTCTCTACTCAAAGAGTAAAGCCGGTCCTGCAAAAAAATACACTTCGAATAAACAAAATTCACAACCCCTCAGTCGGACTCCAAACAACAATTCATCGACCGAGGTTCACAATTCACAGAATAATTATAGAAATATCAAAAATGCCCTTTACTACTCAAAATGTAGCAAAGTTGATATTTAAACGCTAAAAATATTTATTTAACCGATAAATACACAAAAACCCTAATTTTATTAAAATATTATTAAAAATTGGTAATTCTCAATAAATTCATAAATATTAATCAAAATAAATTTTATAAATCCAAATTACATAATTAACCCTAATACTTACTAAAAATCGATAAAAACTTATTTATTTAGAAAAATCATATATTATATATAATTTGAAAATAATTTACGAAAAATAGTTTTAATTAGTTAAAAATACTAAATAATTTTTAGAAATCATTTTTATACCTTAAATAACTAGTAAAACCAATTTAATTACATTTTTAGCCAATTTAGTGTCAAATTACCAAAATACCCCTAGTTTCATAAATTCCCTAAAATTAATAAAAAATTCACCAGAAATAATATAATTACTCAAAATTAATTTTGTCAACATATAATTCAATAATATCAATAAATATACTCAATTAACCAATTAATTTCTCTAAAACACATATTTAACCTAATTTTTCAAAAATTACATAAACTAAATAAATTCAAAATAAATTTATAAAATTCACAAAAAATTACAAATAAATTTCTAAAATTCATTTCAACACCTATAAATACCATAAAACACAATTTCATAATTTAATTAATTAAATTTCAAAAATTAGAAAATATTAATAAAATAATAAAAAATTCACAAAAATCAAAATAATTCCCAAAAATTCCAAAAAAATTTCAAAGTGTAGATTAAGCTACTAGGATCAAATTTTGTGAAGGGAGTTTGCATGAATCATTCAAATCAAAACTAAAAAAATTCAAAAACTCAAGTTGACCGAAATGAAGATCAAGGTCACCACTAAAATCTAGACCAATTCAAGTGAAACCAAGCTTAGAAATACACTCGCCGGAGCTCAAGGAAGAGATTGAGACCGGCGGTGTCAATGGAGGTGGCCGGAATCGGCTTGATCGACGGTGGAAGTGATTTTTGATTTTTTGGCCAAATCAAGCTTCAAAGGCGCCGGAAACGGGTGCTGCTGGCGGTGGAGCAGGCTGGGGACGATGGTAGCACACCGGGAGGCACACTGATGGTGAAGGAACGACGTGATAGGCGGAACGGTGAAGGGAACGGTCGAAGAAGAAGAAGGAGAGGGAGTGGCACGGGTTGTAATTTTTTTAACTTTATATATATATATATATATATTTATATAACTTTAATAACTTATTTTATAATATAATAATATTATACTCCAAATAATTGCTCACCACATGTTTAAAATAAACAATATATATACCTTTACACATATATATGTACATAACACATGTTAATTAATTAATTAAAATTAAATCTATATAATATATATACATAATTAAAAATAATTAATAAACCCTAATGCTAAATATATATATATATATATATATATATATATATATATATATAAATATGATAAATAGAATTATGCATGGAATCGTGCAATTATACAAAACGGACTAACGTAAATCATAAATATTTATTTAGGTTTTAATTTTCCCAAAAATAAATTTCTTGGGAAATTTTTTACGTAAATATCTTAAAATATTTAAAAATAATTAAAATGACTTAATAAATAACAAACTCATGAAAATAATCATAAATATATATAAAAAATATTAACACTACATATCCCGATGCAATTTTAAATTATTTAAAAACTCGGGATATTACATAGCATGTGAGGCAAAATTCAGCAAGAGAGCATAAGGCTCAATAAAAAGTCCCTTTCAAACAAGGTATCAAGCAAAGTCGTCAAAGTAAAAAGGTGGCAAAGGCAAAGACAAATAATTTGAGAAAAAAAGAAAGAATGTTTGAGCTTATAATGGCTCAATGGGAAATGCTTCCCAAAAAGGAAAATTTCCTCCATATAAAACTTATGGTAAAACAAATCATTTAAAAAAAGATTGTTGGTTCAAAGACAAGCCCTAATGTAGATTTTTTAAGAAGTTTTGCCACATCTAGAAAGACTATAGAGCAAAATATGGCCAATAGAATAATCAAGAACAACATGCAAATTTCATAGAGAGTAATGATGAAGATCACTTATTTTATGCTTGTCAAGATATAAGCTCCAATAAAGGTAATAAGAGGTGGCATATTGATAATGAATGCACAAATCATACGACCTATAATCTAGAAATATTCATTGGTCTTGATACTTCTGTGATTCCTTTTCGAATGGGAAATGGAGCAATAGTGGAATCCCAAGGCAAAAGGATTGTACAAATCAACAACAAAAAGGGTTAAGCTTATAAAAGACGTTCTTTTGGTCCCTATGCTCAATGAAAATTTATTAAGTGTCCCTCGAATGATTAAGCATGGATATTATATCAATTTTAAGGGTGATCATTGCACCTTATTTTATCCAAAAAAGAGAGAGATTACTTATGTCAAAATGCAAAATAAGAGCTTTCCTCTGAAATGGAATGACTCCATCAAAGAGGCTAATAAAGCCCAAAGTCATGGTTATGGCACAAAAGATATGGGCACTGCAATGTAGGTGCTCTCAAACATATCTACCAAAGAGATATCATTCAAGATTTTCCTTCAATTTATGATGTTGATAGTTTGTGTGAAGCCTGCCATCTTGGTAAGCAACACAGGAAGCCTTTTGTCACACTCCATCCTTTATCCTAAGGAGAGTATGATTATAAACTAAAAACTTTTAGAACCAACAAAATCACTATAAACAAAACACTACTAGGATTATTACAAGGCTTACTATGCACTAAATACAGTTAAGAGTTTTAACAATATAATAGCCTCTGAGGCTTCTCTAAGAAAAATTATCCAAACTAGATAGAGTTTATTTGCTCAATTTCCACTATAGCTGATAATTAAGGTGCACTCGAGAACCACATTGTACAAGGATCTATTAGTCCATAAAAAGAGTCTGACAAATGATCAAATGGAGGGAATGAGTACGACTACTCAGTGAGAAGATAAGGGTATAACAAAGGGAAACACATAATGAGTTATTATATCACATATTAAGAATTAAACTATTTCATATAAAACAAACTTAAATCACTTCAAATAACTTGAATCATATTAAAATACATAAAAAATAATAATGAGTTTATCAAATAGAATTTACAGCAAATCAGTTCACAAAATCATTCTTAAATTATATTAGAAACACATTGAAATTCCAATAAGATCATCAATTAGCTTTTCAAAGCATATTCATCATAAAACTTAATCTTATTTGTAATTTAAATCCAAAACCATGTAAAATACAGTCAAACCTCATATATGCACTCATATTTGTGTCTTATAAATCCCTAGCAATTATGGGCGTTGAATGTCTCACCTCGAAGCCTAAAGTGTAAATCCTTATCATATGCATGTGCAGAGACAATACCCGAAGGTAATATATTTTCTATTTTTCACCCGATATTTGAGGTGCGATTTCATAGGCAAGATTACTGAGTGTATACCATTATTTTAAATATCTTTTAAACTCATTTCTCATATAATAATACTAAATCAAAGTAACATTATAAGTTACTAGAAAATACACATTTGCAATCACCATGTAAAAAGAGAATTTGTATAAAAATATCAATAAAATCATCAACTAGCTCTTTAAAGCATTTCCATCTTAAAGTCAAACTTATCGAGAGCTTAAATCAAAACAAAATAAGATATAGTTAAACATAAACTTGTATACACTCATAGTTGTAACCTATAAATCCTTAGCAACTATGGGCACTGAATTTCTCACCTCGCAGTCCAAAGTGCAAATCCTTGTTATACACATACACAGAGACAATACCCTTAAAGGGTGATAATATATTTTCTTTTAAGCACTCGACATTCAAGGTGTGATTTCATAGGCAACATCATTTAGTGAATATCATTTATCCAAGCATCATTTAAACTCACTTCTTATATATCAAAACCAAAATAACATTATATGTTCCAAAGTTTACTAGAAAATACACATTTGCAATAATCATGTAAAAGAGATTTCAAATAAAAATCATTTATCAAACATAGATATAGTAGATTCAAAATTAGAATGTTATACCATTATCCACTCACCTGAAATTGCTGACACAAAGCACTAACCGGATCAAACATGTTTGTGCTCTATGGCAGTGACTGAATCGGTTCCTAAAATGAAATTAATAAGCATCTAATAAGATTCTAAGCTCAAAATCTAAACGCTATTCAAAAGACAAACGATAACTAAAGAAATAAATAGAATAATTTCTCATAACAAATCCAACAAAGTTTCTATGAATTCAAATTTCCCTTCAAATGACCATGCCTACCTAAAACCATTAGAGTATTCAAATCAATAAATATGAAATGGTCTACAGCCCCAATAAATTAATATTATGTAATTACAATATGACACCCTCACTTAGTTTAATTCTTTATTTTCTATATAACTTCACCACACCTTTAACTTATGATATTACCCTTTTGATCTTGATTTAGAGCTTAATTGTCACGACCCAAAACAGGGGCCATGACCGGCGCTAGGGAACGGGAATTCTTTCGAATCCGAAACCCGTAGCAAGCCTAAAAATAAAATAAATCATGCCATAATAACAGTAATCATATAATATGCAACAAAAATAAAAATCATAAATATAATGATAACACTTCATCACTGGATTTGAATCAAATCTCATCATATATATAAAATCTCTTTAATACAAATTCAGTTTCAATATAATACATCTCTTTTAAAATAAAATACATGAAATCCAATACTTTAATTCACAACTACTGCAGTGTCTAGATAAAATAAATAAGACTCAAGTAGACAATTTACATAAAGAAGCCGGGGGCGGAAGAAATCCGGCGTATCGACCTGCTACTGAGGTCTGAAGAAGTTGACTCTCCTGAAAAAAATAGTCAACGGAGGGGAGTCAGACCTCACTGAGTGAATTACTATAATATATACATACACACTAAATGATAATGCATATAGTCAATAATACATATCTAATATGTATATATATATACAGGCAAATTCACACAGATGCAGTAAAATCATTTTTTATATACTTTTATTTAAAATCATGATTTATGAAGGATCACATAGAACCCTAGAATATCGCAACCTCGGAAATAGTGTTAAACAACACTCTAGCCATACAGGCTCACTTATTCCAAAATATATCCACTTATTCCATTTGGACAGTAGACTGGCCCCGAGACACTAAGTCAACCGAGCTCCAGCAGTCTGACTGTCAGTGTGATTGGCCCCGAGACACTTGGTCAACCGAGCTCTAGCAATCACACCCACAACCACATCTCACACATATCAATAACCACATCAAATCAATATCCACAAATAAGTTAGTATATAGCCTAAAGCTATAGGCGTACCGGTACGTACTCGGTCCTAGTGCTGCCCACTAGGTAGCACGTTCTATCGATATCCTTCATTAATAAATAAATCATTCATTCACAAAAATAAATGATGCATGAATTTAAATGAAATAACAATATAAACCATATATATACCGAAAATATACCAAAAGTAAACCATATATATTTCGAGTATATATACGTCAAATGAATTCAATCAAATCATAAATTAAACTAAAAATATATTTAAAAACATTTTAAATATATTTTATTAACAAAACATGTATATAATTTATTATATACCAAAAATAAACCAAAAATATACTTAATATAAACTTAAGAAATAATCAAATTATTTATGCATATTTAATCAACATAAAACATGCATTTCTAAATCATGCATCCTAAGCATATATATATAGTATAGTAACTCACCTAGTGCGCTCCACGAGACGGGTCCGATAGGCCTGGTCCACTAGCCCTCGGTCTCGGCGCAACTAAATAAGAAATAAGTAATCGACATCAGAATAACCCTAACAGAAATCCTAGAATTCAATCTAGAGTATTAAACACAAAATCAGAATTTAGGGTTTGACTGGACATCACGTTTTACGAGAATTCTACCGAAAATCCGGCAGAACCTCCCCTGTAAAACGGACATCTCTCTACTCAAAAAAGTAGAGCCGACCCTGCAAAGAAACACACTTCGAAAAATAGGCTCAACACAATCAAAATCCCACGGTCGGATTCCAAACTACAGTCCACCGACCGGGGTCCACAAACACAGAACAATTCCAGAAATATCGAAAATATCCTTACAACCTAGAAATACATTTTATAGGTAGAAATTACATAATTAACCTTAAAACACTGTAAAAACCGATAAAAATTCATTTTATTAGAAAAATCGTATATTATATATATAATTGAAAATAATTCACGAAAAATAGTTTTAATTAGTTAAAAATACCAAATAATTTGTAGAAATCATTTTTATACCTTAAATAACTATTAAAACCAATTAAATTACATTTTTAGACAATTTATGGTAAAATTACCAAAATACCCCTATATATATAAATATACTTAAATTACTTCAAAAATTCACCAAAAATTATACAATTATCCAAAATTAATTTTCTCAACATATTTATCAATAATATTAATAATTAAACCCAATTAACCAATTAAATTCAAATAAAAACACATTTAACCCTAATTTCTCAAAATCACATAAACTTCAATAATTCAAAATAAATACTTAAAAATTCATAAAAATTCCAAATAAATTCCTATAATTCATTTCAACACCCAATTCAATCATAAAATCTAATTTCATAATTTAAATAATTAATTTCCAAAAATTAGAAAATAATATTAAAATATTCAAAAATACCCAAAAATCCAAAAAATCTCCAAAAATTCTAAAAAAATTCACACATGTAGATTAAGCTACTAGGATCAACATTTGTGAATAGAGTTTTCATGAATCATCCAATTCGAAGCTCAAAAAAATCAAAAACCCTAATAGGCCGAAATTGACAAAATCGAAACCTAAGCAATTCTAGACCAATTAAGCTCAAACCAAAGCTAGAATCACACTCACCGGACCTCAAGGAGAAGAAATAGACTGACGGTGTCAAAAACGGTGGCCGGAATCGACGTGAACGACGGTGGATCGATTTTCGGCTTCTCCGGCCAAAATCGACTTCCAGACGCCGGAAACGGCTACCTCAGGCGGCGAAAATGATTGGGGAAGGCGGGTGGCACACCGGACGGCACACCCACTGTGAAGAAACGGCGTGACAGGCGTCCGGACGGCGAGGAGAAGGATCGGGAGGAAGAAGGAGACTTGGGGGCAAAATGGTAATTTTCCAATTCTTTTGATTTTTGATGTATATATGTATATATATATACTTTACACTATATAATAAAATAATATTAAATTACACACATCAAATATACACCACACACATAAAATTTAATATTTTAATAATTTATACTAAATAAAATTAATTAAATAACAATAAAACAAATAAATAACTAATAAAATATTAGGGTAATAATAAACCCTAATTAAATAAATATACACACACGTAGACTTTATTTAGTATTTTAAAAATACGTATGAGTCCATGCAAGTCCGAAAATATATTTAAAATAATTAATATTAAAATATTTACGTGAAAATTTCCCCGAAAATGCAAGTTCCGGGAAAATTTTACGTAAAACACTGAAAATAATACACATTAATTAAAATAGGTTTTAAATACATATTAACTCGTAAAAATATCATATAATATACAGAAATTATTAACACTGCATATTCCGGTACAGTATAAAAATATTTAAAAACACGGGATATTACATTAATATTTTCACCTACATAAATAGTATGGCTGAATTTAACATATGCTTAAACCATGGATTTCACCTAATTTTGAGAACAATTTTAACATTTAAAATAATTTATAAATATAAATATGCATGATTGAAAAGTCCTTTCTCAATTTCAAAACCTAATAAAAATTCATTTGCACAACCTATAATTCAAGCGCAGTCCCGATTACAGCTTAAACAAAAATAATAGAATTTCATTTGGAACTCTTATTGTCTATAGAACTCCTTGAAAACCCAATTCTATAACAAATTGGATGTAAAAACATGATATATGGTGAACCAAATGTCCTTGAAAAATTATTACACCAAATTGAACTTAACAAAGCAAAACTAATATTAAGAAAAATTCCAACAAAGAATTCAAGTTGTTCTTGTTCAAAGATACGTACATCCAAAACCCAAAATATAGTTATGAACATTCAAGAAACATATTTGTTGAGAGCTTTATGAAAAAAAATTTAAATTGAGACAAAAAAAAAAAAGATTTTTAACCCACTTTAAACAATTAAAAATTAGACTCATCACATGCACACATAACATAATACTCTCTTTACATGCACCACATAATTCTTCGTCATCTTATGTTAACTAAAATGGAAAATTCACTTAGTAATAAAGCATGTATAGATGGATTCTTTTATGTTCAAAATCACAATAAATCAAGGCTCAATTCATCATCTTTTTTCTCTTTTTTTTAATAACAAACCAAACCAACCCAACTAAATCTTTCATTTATTCTTAATAAATGTACCATTTCTTAAACTAAATTCTCATGTTTCAACTTATAAAACCTAAACCCCCATCAAACTCATTATTTTATTAAATTCAATATAAATTAAAGATCAAAATGACTTACCTGCTTAGAGATAACTCAAGGTAATCCTAAATTATTGAATTGAAGTTGGATTAGGTGAATTCCTATAGCTCACTATCATGCAACTCTGAAATTTACTTCCTTTCCCCTGACACCCATCTCCTATTCATTCTTTTCTTTATAATATTCTACCAAATATCCACTTACAGCTCTTTGCATTGAAATCTAAAATCCATATCATGTTCTTAATGATGCTATGGATGAATGTTAGAAACTGATAAGGGAAAGAAATTGAAATAATGGAGCTTGAGGTGGTGGTGAGGAGAAAGGCTCCCATTGATACTAAAAGTGTTAGCTAAAGAATAAAGTTGTTATTATTATTTTTTTTGTTATGAATTACTTTGTAAATAAAACGTAGAAACTAGAAGCTTCTTCTTAAGATGAGTCATGTCTTTATCTTTCCTTAAATTGCCAGCTCATAACTTCCTCATTCTTATCTCTAATATTTTCTCTTTAGTCCCTAAGCTTTTTTCCATTTTTCTTTAGTCCTCTTTTTTTCTTTCTCTTTTTTGCATCTATACTTTAATCTATTTTATAATAGGGATATGACACCTTTTTCAATAGAAAGTCTATGGAGAGCAAAGGAGAAATTTAAACTTATCCACACAGACATTTGTGGGCCCCAAAGGACTTTGTCCTTTAGTAAGAACAAATATTTCATATTGTTCATTGATGATTTCACCCAAATGATATAAGTGTATTTCATGAAAGATAGATCAAATGTGTTCCATATTTTCCAAAAATTCAAAGCTCTTATGGAGACACAAAGTGGCTAGAAGCTGAAAAGAATTTGATCTGATAGGGGAAAAGAGTATATTTCCTCTAAATTTGACAAGTTTTATGATGATGCAGGTGTTGAACATTAACTCACTCTTAGGTATACACCTCAGTAGAATGGAGCTTTTGAAAGAAAGAACAAAACTGTTATAGAAATGGAAAATGCATACCAGAGAAGAAAATACACAAGAAATTATGGGCAACTATATACTTATTAAAAAGGCTTCCCATAAAGGTTGTGCAGCAAAAAACCCCATTTAAAGCTTGGAGTGGGGTTAAACCAACAACTAAATATCTTAGGGTATTTGGCTTAATTTGTTATGTACATGTCCCATCTCAGAAAAAGGGGCAAACTCGATGATAAATCAAAGAAATGAATTTTTCTTGGCTATAGAATCTTTAATCTTAACACTGAAGACATTGTAATCAGTCGAGATATGGAATTTAATGAAAATGCAACGTGGAATTTGTAAAGACCTAAGTTTTTATGAATTAAATTAAGAAATTAAATTTTGAGTTATGCAGCGTTAATAATTATTTTTATTTTATATTATTATTATATTAAATTGTGGTATTTAATTTTTATGAAATTTAATTAATTTATTTATTTGGGGTTAAATATTATTTTAATATCATTAAATTAATTTTAGTATTTGAGCATAATTTATTATACTATGATTAAAAGTAATTGGAAATAATATTGTTGTTTCATAAATTATATTATTATGTCTTTTATACTTTTGATTAAAAAAAGGGGAGGGGGGGCGGGGGGAGGGGAGAACAAAAGTTAAAATTTTCGGGCCATATGTACAAGTACCATCTTCACCATTTTCTTTCTTCTTTTTTTTTTTTACATTTTTTTCTTCTTCTTCTTGCTGTTTGTCCATGCCACCACCCCAACATCACTGGACTGCCACCTTAGCTACATTGGCAACACTAGCAACAACATAGGCAACAGCGGTAGCAAGGAAGACTGCACTGTGTGAATAGTGCAATTCAGTCGCCAGTAAGGAAATTGGTTGAGTTTGGACTTGTTTCGAAGCTTATGCTATAAGTTTCAATAATCTGTAGTTAGTTTCAAGTGAATTGATCGGTAAGGACTTCGAAAACTTGATTTTATATTTATCTTAATATGTTTAATTATTTTTCTTAATAAAAATAATTTTATTTGAAGTTGTGGTATTTAGATGAGCTGTTATTTGAGCTAAGATCTACTCAAATATTATTTTTATTTATTTTTTTGAAATTATTTAAATGAAATATGTATTTTTGGGTTCAATTACTGTTCACACAATTTCGGGTCCGGAAATTTTCTTATTTTTAAAAAATTCTATAGATTATATAGAGCAAGTTTCATAAAGGAAGTTTATTTAAATTATGTACGGAATTTTTATTACAAATTTCTGAATGTTTATGTCAAAAATGAATTTTTGAGAAAATTAGTATAAACTAGTAAATTTTATGTTTTAATTGACATTATCGTGAATTATGATATTTTGGATAATGTTTGAGTAATAAATAATATTAAAATTATTTTTATGAATTAATTTTAATTTTTAGCTAATTATTAGTAATTTTCGGAATACTATCTGAATAAAATAGTATTTATGATTTTTACAATTTAAATGAGTTTTCAGTTGCTTAATTATATAATTGAATAATTTAATTAATTATTAGTAATTAAATGTTATTTAATTTCAAAAATTAGAATAAGGACCTTTATAGCGTAATTTGATTTTAATATGAATTTTATCAATTATTTTATAAATAAATGTCTTTTATGCTTTATTTGTGTAATTAAATTAATTTTGGTATTTAAATGGAATTTTATTGAATTATATTGTGAATTGTGAAATTGATTTTCGGTTGGGCATAAAGTATAGTTTGGGAGCCCAACCAAAAATTTGGAGTTGTTGCGGTTATTTGAAGTGTTTTTTTGTATAGGGTTGACTCTACTTTTGTAGAGAAATGTTTGTTTTATAGAGAATACTTTGCTTAATTTTCGGTAGATTTCTCATAAAACGTGACATCGGATCTATTTTAGTAGAGTTGTATTTTATTAAAGTCTTTCCTTAGAAATTCAGAATTTATAGGAATTCTGTTTTTTTATTTCTTTTATTTAGTCATGCCTCCAGTCGATAGAGGAGCATATTCTACCTGTAAGTTAATAATTTAATTGTATATATATATATATATTGATTGATTTTGATAAATAGGAAAATTTATTAAAGAATTAAATTATTATAAAAATATCTATTTAAATTAAATTCTCCTATTATTGCTAAAGTTATATTAGCATGTGTATGTTAAACTTTCACATGATTAGTAAATTTTAGTTTATTTTATTTTATTGTAATCTTTCTTAATTATTTATATTTATTTATTTTAAAATAAACTATGATAGAACGAGCTAGCTGAGGGGTTTCTTCAGGACTGTATGCGCACTAGTAGAATTGAGAATGAATGTTGGTAATTAAGAGGCTCGGTGATGCTTTGCTTTTAGGCATGATTTATATTACTAGGGCTAGTAGCTCGGTGATGTTTTGCTCTCTGGAATTGCCAGTAAATATCTGTTTAAGTGAATTGATTGTGGCTGGTAGCTCGGTTGATGCTTTGCTCTCAGGAATCGACAATGTTTGGATTATAAGAGAGTCGAAAGACTATTAGAATTGTGGACCAGAGTTCTACTTAGTTTTCTTATAAAATGATTTAAAGAAGCTAATTATATTTTATATATAGTATTTAATGGGTTTTAATTACCTCATTTTGGTAAAAGGAGACTTCTATAAATTAATAGTATAACTAAATAATTAATGGGTTTTAATTATCTCTTATTTTCATAAATATATTTTAAAGGAGATTTGTATACTATCTACATTTCTTTTATTAACTTACTCAATTAGATCTGACTCCCCTCAATTATTTTTCACGGTCTCAGGAGTTACTTGTCAGTCAACCTACTTTACATTGAGTTTCTTTTTTGTTGGCTATTTTATATAGGTTTATTTGAGATGTATTTTAATTATAATATATGTACTTTAAATCTAGAACTGTTGTAGTAGTAATAGTTAACTATTATATTGTATTTTTATGGATTTTCATATGTATTAAGAATTTGTACTAAAGCTAATTATTACATTTTATCAAGATTGTTTTTGGATATCAGATTATTTGTGTTATTTATTCTTATTTAATTATTTCATTTCATTATTGTCTATATCTTATTGCAATTTTCCTTAAGGCTTAATATGAGTTTCAGATACTTTATATATTCTTATTCCCTAGTGCCGATCGCGTGCCCCTTTGTGTTCGGGTCATGACAGAATTGGGATGACTAGAAGATTAAAAGAAGTATTATTCCAATTCCTCAATCTAAAAAGCATCCAAAATATGTTCTAGATGATTATAAAAAGAATGATAGTGGGTTTTCTCCAACCACACCAGTAAAATCTCTAGATGAGATCTATACATCATCGTCTGATAAGAATGCTACGGGTTGAAAAGGTGAAAGACTTTTGACTAATATCTATTAAGATTGTCCAGTCGTCCATCTGGATCTAGAAATGTGTTGAATCTTATCACTTTGTAATTCATGAGCCAAATAGTTATATTAAAGCTTCCAAGGTTAAGGAGTGGTAAAAAGCCATATTGAATGAAATTAATATGATCGAGAAAAATCACATATGAGAGTTAGTTCATAGAGGAGAGAATAGAAAAGTGATTTTTATCAAATGAGCCTTTAAACTAAGTTGAATCTAGATAGGTGGGTTGATCAATAAACATAAGGCAAGATTAGTTTTCAAAGTATATTCTCAAGAAGCTAGAATCGATTATGGAGATACCTTTGCCCCGGTTGTAAGACTTGATATGACTAGAACTTTAATCATATTGGCAACTCAAAATAATTGGAAAATTTACTAACTTAATGTAAAATTTGCATTCCTCAATGGCGACCTTGAAGAGGAGATATATATTGAGCAATAAGAAAGGTTTATTACGAAAGGAAGAGAACATCAGGTTTATCATTTTAAGAAGGCCCTAAATGGGTTGAAACAAGCTCCTAAGCTTGGTATATCAAAATTAACTCTCATTTCTTTTACTATGGCTTTAGGAGGAGCAAGAATGAGCATACACTTTACATCACAAGACATGGCAAGTCAGACATTCTGCTTGTTTCACTTTATGTTGATTTACTTGTCACTAGTAATAACCCATAAATGATTACGACCTTCAAGAATAAGATGAAGAAGAATTTTGGGATAATATCTTTAGGATCGATGAATTATTTTCTTGGTATGGAGATTCATCAATCACATGATGGAATGTTTATCTCACAAGCCAAGTACGCAAAAAACATTTTAAAGAATTTCAAAATGCAACATTACAAGCTAATGGTGACTCCACTTGTAGTAATTGAGAAGTTATCCAAATATGATGGGCAAAAGAAGGTTGATCCAAGGTACTATATGAGTCTTATTGGTAGTTTATTGTACATCATGGCTACTAAACCTTTGATTTGATGTATGCAACAAGTATACTTTCAAAGTTAATGAATGAACCTATTGAAATTCACTTGGGGACAAATAAGAGAATTTTGAGATACCTAAGAGGAACTTTAGATTACGGAGTGTTTTTTCAATCATGTTCAAGCCCCAAGCTAGTTGTTTATTCTGATAGTGACTAAGGAGGTTCTGTTGATGATATGAATAGTACCTCTACTATATTTTTTACACTTGGTTTTGGAGTCTTCTTATGGATCTCTAAGAAGTAAGAAGTTGTTGCCCAATCAATTGTCGAAGTAGAATATATTGCAGCATCTATGGTAGTTAATTAAGCCATATAGTTAAGAAAAATACTTGCGATATGAGGTACAAGAAATTTGAACCAATTAAAGTCTTAGTGGATAACAAGTCAACCATCGCTATAGCAAAAAATTGAGTTTGTCATAGTAAAACAAAACATATATATAAAGGTAAAATTTCATGCAATCAGAGATGCCGAACAAGAGAAGTGATACAAACTCTACCTGTAATAGAGATAGAACGTGCATCCAACTTTGAATATTACTCTAAGGATCATCAAGGATAGGCTATGTTAATAGAGTTAAACCCTTTGCCTATTAGATTAAGGCAAGATACTTAGCTATGAATAAATGAATAATCACATAATCCTAAGTTTAATCTAACCTAACAATTGTAGTGAAAGGCAGAAGCGAAACAATCCAAGCAAACTTATAAAGTTTTAAAAGAACAAAGTTGAGAAAAATCTCACTTAATTGATTAAAATTCAATAATTCTTAGTTTATAGCCCTAAGATGACTATTTATAGAGAAAACCTAAGTAGGAACAAAATTTGAAAAAATAAATTTCCAAAACATCAAAAAGGAAACCCTAATAAAATAAGAAAATTTTAGCCTGACACGGTTGTGTCAAAAAGATGCTTTTAGACATGGTTGTATTGAAAAATTTAGACAAACCTCAAATAAGATATGGCTATATTAGATTTTTGACATGGTTGTGTTAGAATGAAGACAATCGAATTAGCCAAAATGGTCTTCATTAAAGTTGTATCTATTTATCTTCGTTTTGAATTACTTTAATTTGACTTCTATAACAAAAGTTATGGCCAAAATACTAAAGTATGCTATTAAGACTCAAAATATGAAATTAAGCTAACTAGCTTAAATGCTTCATCACTTAGTTCCATGCTTGCACTTGAGATTGAATCCATCATTTTGATCACAATGTGAAGAACAAATGAATTCAATGCTTATTTGAACTTCTTCATCCTTGGTCTTGTCAAGAAGGAAGTCAAGTTAGTTCATTGTCCAAATGAATTTCAATTAGCTGACATATTTACCAAGGCCCTTCCAAAAGCAAGATTCGAGTTCTTAAGGATGACGCTCGGTATTTCCAGTAAAAGTCTCAAGAAGAAGTGTTGCAAAATGAGACTTTTTCTTTGTTTTTTTTTGGTAGATGAAAGTAGATTTTTCCTAAATGAAAGAAATAATATTTCTATATTTACTATGTGCTAAATAATAATAAACAAAAACAAAAATTATTTTTAAATTTACGATATACATTTAATTACCTAAAAAAAGGGTTAGAAAGTTATTATCGTATTATAGTATATTGTAGTAGTATAAATATTGTATATATATTGATTGTAAACATATCAAAAAACAATTATATTTCTTTTAAATATAAAAATTCTCTTCTTTTATAAAAATTCTCTTCTTCCATTTATTACTGTTTCTCACCATCCTAAACTAAAATACTAATAAAATATAATAGAAAATTTGAGACCAAAATGTTTCGTTTTGTGTTGGAAAACTAAAAGCACTTAGAGATTCTTGTAAATCTAATTCATTAAGATTCCATCTAGTAAAACAAAAGAATTATAAATCTAACATAAACATAAGAATACGGCAAATAGAGTTTTGACACAATACAAAGTTTGAAAAGAATGACTGTAAAATTTAATGGTTTAAGCACGATCACTTAAATTGCACAATATATTTTTAGATCATAAATCATAAATTTATTTATTTAATTTTTTGTAGAATTTTATTTGTATTGTTTAAATCAATTTACTTTACGCTAACCAAAACCTTGTTTGTAAATCAAAGAAAGACATACAATTTTTTGTGTTTGTGGATTATATAGTAACTATTGTTCTTCAGGCAAAGTTATTATAATCAATACAAATGCTACTGCACCAGATAAACTTGAAACTTATGGTTGATAATCAAAGAAAGACTTTTACAAGAATGCTGCTGTACATTCTTGTAAAAGTCTTCTCTTAAATCTTACGGTTGAAATTAACTTGAAACTTCATATTAAAATTCATCATTTTATAATTTATAATCTATGCTCCACTTGCCATGGTATATGAACACAATAACAAGGTTAATATGCATGTGTTAATATGAAGTTAGTTCAGCCCTAAAAAGCTCAAAATACTGATCAAAATTTGAATTTTTATATATATTAATTTATTGAGGTGACTAGTATATTAATTTAAACTAAAATTTTATGGCATCTTTTGCAGAAGTAGTAGCTAAGCAATTTACCTTGGACATTGCTCTCAAAATAAATATTTGGCATATATGGTAGTGGAATTGATTACTTTGGATCTTAATGTTTCTCTTTCTTCTTGGTACTTTGATTGGTCCATGTCCTAACATTATTTATTTATAATATCCTCTGTTTTTAAATATTTTAATATTGCATCGGGATATGCAGTATTAATAATATTTGTATATATATATTGGTATTTTTACGAGTTGATATGAATTTAAAACCTATTTTAATTATTGTGTATTATTTTAAGTGTTTTACGTAAAATTTTTCCAAAACTTTTATTTTTGGAAAATTTTTACGTAAATAATTTATTATTAATTATTTTAAATATATTTTCGGACTTGCATGAACTCATACGTATTTTTAAAATACTAAATAAAGCCTATGTGTATATATATTTATTTAATTAGGGTTTAATTTAGTACCCTAATATTTTATTATTATTTATTGATTCATGGTTATTTAATTATTTTTATTTATTTATTATTAAATTTTAAAATATTAAATATTAAGTGTGTGGTGTGTGATTTTTTCCAAATATTTTATTAAAATTATTATTTTTTATTTATTTTTCTTTTTTCTTTTTTTTTCTTTTTCTTTTCTTTTCTTCTTCTTCCTTCCCGAGCCCGACCCTCCTCCATCTTCCCCTCACCGATGCTACTTCGGTCATTGGCCGTCAGAGTGCCTCCCCTGCGTGTCACCGTCTTCTCCAGCTGCTCCGCCGCCCCTATCTTCCTTCCCCGGCGCCGACTAGCTCCAATTCCACCATTTTTGGCCGAAACTTCCCTCCTCACCGTTCACCAACTTTCTGGCCACCATTTTCAACACCGCCGGTCTCTTTCTTCTCCTTGAGCTCCGGTGAGTGTGATTCTAGCTTTGGTTTGAGCTGAATTGGTCTTGATTTGCTTAGGTTTCGAATTTTCAATTTCGGCCATATTAGGGTTTTTAATTTTTTTGAGCTTCAAATTGCTTGATTCATGAAAACTCCCTTCACAAATGTTGATCCCAGTAGCTTAATCTACATGTATGAATTTTTTTGGAATTTTTGGAGATTATTTTTATTTTTGGGTATTTTTGAATATTTTAATATTATTTTCGAATTTTCGGAAATTAATTAAATAAATTATGAAATTGTGTTTTATGATAATTATAGGTGTTGAAATGAATTATAGGAATTTATTTGGAATTTTTATGAATTTCTATGTATTTATTTTGAATTATTTAGGTTTATGTAATTTTGGGAAAATAGGGTTAATTGTGTTTTTAATTGAAATTAATTGGTTAATTGAGTTTAATTATTAATATTATTGATAAATATGTTGAGAAAATTAATTTTGGATAATTATACAATTTTTGGTGAATTTTTGAAGTAATTATAGTACATTTATATATATAGGGGTATTTTGGTAATTTTACATAAAATTGGCTAAAAATGTAATTTAATTGGTTTTAATAGTTATTTAAGGTATAAAAATGATTTCTACAAATTATTTAATATTTTTAACTAATTAAAACTATTTTTCGTGAATTATTTTCAATTATATATATAATATACGGTTTTTCTAATAAAATGGGTTTTTATTGGTTTTTACAGTGTTTAAGGGTTAATTATGTAATTTTTACTTATAAAATGAATTTCTATGTTATAAAGGTATTTTTGGTATTTTTATAATTGTTCTGTGTTTGTGGACCCCGGTCGGTAGACTGTAGTTTGGAGTCCGACCGAGGGGTTGTGGATGAGTGGTTGAGCTTATTTTTCGAAGTGTGTTTCTTTGCAGGGTCGGCTCTACTCTTTGAGTAGAGAGATGTCTGTTTTACAGGGGAGGTTCTGCCAAATTTTTGATAGAATTCTCGTAAAACGTGATGTCCGATCGATTCTTAATTCCGTTTCTGTGTTTAATATTCTAGATCGAATTCTAGGATTTTCTGTTAGGTTTATTCTGATGTCTATTATTTATTGTTTTTCTAGTTGCGCCGAGACCAAGACCTAGTGGACCAGGCCCGTCGGATCCATCTCGTGGAACGCACTAAGTGTGAGTTGCTATTTTATATATATATGCTTAGGATGCATGATTTAGAAATATACGTTTTATTTTGATTAAATTGCATAAATAATGTGATTTGTATTTAAGTATATTTTTGGTTTATTTTTGGTATATATTAACTTATATGCATGTTTTATTAATGAATTGTGTTTAAAATGTTTTTAAATATATTCCTAACTTATTTTGTAATTTAATTGGATTTATTTGACGTATATATACTCGAAATATACCTGATTTACTTTTGGTATATTTCCAGTATATATATGATTTATGTTGCTATCTTATTTAAGTTCATGCATCATCTATTTTTATGAATGTATGGTTTATATTTTAACGAAGGATATCAATAGAACGTGCTACCTAGTGGGCAGCACTAGGACCGAGTACATACCGGTGTGCTTATAGCATATAGGTTATATTACTAACCATTTGTGGATATTGATTGGATATGATTATTTGATGTGTGAGATATGGTTTGGAGGTGTGATTGCTGGAGCTCGGTTAACCAAGTGTCTCGGGGCCAATCACACTGACAGTCAGACTGCTGGAGCTCGGTTGATTTAGTGTCTCGGGGCCAGTCTACTGTCTAAATGGATTAAGTGGATATATTTGGATTAAGTGAGCCTGAATGGCTAGAGTGTTGTCTAACACTGGTTAAGGTTTCGATATCATAGGGTTCTATTTGATTCTTCATAAACTGTGATTTTTAATAAAAATATATAAAATGATTTTACTGCATCTGTATGTATTGCCTGTATATATACATATTATATATATATATTGTTGATTGTATGCATTGTCATTTAGTATGCATGTATATATATTATAGTAATTCACTCAGTGAGGTCCGACTCCTCTCCGTTGATTATTTTTCAGGAGAGTTATCATCTTCAGACCTCAGTAGCAGGCCTGTACGCCGGATTTCTTCTGTCCCGGCTTCTTTGTGTAAACTGCTTCCCTGAGTCTTGAGTTTTATTTTATCTAGATACTGTAGTAGTCATTAAATATTTAAAGAGATGTTGTATTATATTTGAACTGGATTTGTATTAAAAGATTTATATATATGAAATGATGAGGATGTGATTTAAATCCAGTTGATACAAATGTTATTATTATATTTATGGTTTTTATTTCCGCTGCATTATATATTGTTATTACTATTGCATGTTTTATTTTATTTTTAGGCTTGCTACGGGTTTCGGATTCGAAAGAATTCTCATTCCCTAGCGCCGGTCATGGTCCCTGTTTTGGATCGTGAGATTATTTGGTTAAGATTGTTCCATCACCGAACTAAAAAATGTCATCTTGTTCATAAGTGTTCATACATCATGCAAAGACAAACTTACGGAAGATGAAATTGAACAGGTCAATGAAGGACAATATTATTTTGTTTTACAATTACAAAATTTCTTCATGATAGATTTAATATAAAAATTAATTTTAATTTACATTTAACCATTCTTTAATTCAATTTCATTAAAAAAATTTATTTCTTTTCGAAATGAATTTAATAAATAAAATTCATTTGCAAATGAATTCTAATTTTGTTTGAATCAAACACATTTTATCAATAAAAATAGATTTAGTATTAAATAATTTTACATAATTAAAAAGTTAAAATTGAAAATAAATTTTACAAATTTTTTATTTAAACCAAACAGACTCACTTGAATTTGAAAATGAATTTTATAAAATTTTTTAAAATTCATTTAAAGCAAACTCACTTTTATTAGAATTTGAAAATGGAACTTCCCGCTGTGAAAAATCAATTTTTATATGAAAATTTAATAGAATCTTCACTAAGTAGACAATTGTTTGAGTTAAAAATATATATGGATGAAAAAAAAAATTGGTTGACATTTTTTTTGGTGGTGAATGAGTTAATTATAATGTCAATGACAAAAGTCAGTAGGAGTCTACTAAAGAAACAAAGATTAAGTAGTTAATTTACAGAGTTGGTCAGTCTAAGCGCTTTCCTGTTCTGGGTCTTTATTTCGAGTCTCCGGTTACGGGTTGAAGGGTCTATTCATATCCCAAGTTGGTGTTTCGTGGGTCTATATATACATGCTTCAAGCATGCACAACAATCATCAGAATCAAGATTATTGATTTGGTTAATTGTAAACATCATTTTCAGTTAATCTCAAGAAGCTCTCCTGGAAGACAACATATATATGGCTGCCACAAAGCCTGTAATAACAGTGTTGCGCATTGATGGAGGTGGCATTAGAGGCCTAATCCATGCAGTCATCCTTCAGAAACTTGAAACCAAACTTCAAGTATTCTTTTATTACTATCCACTATAATTATTTGACTCATGAGCAAATAATTAAGGGTAATGATTTATGTCACTACCGGGCTTTCAAAACTAATGATACTTTGGATTGTGGTTGATTTGTTAGACTTATGATGAAGATAACCCGAATGGAAGAATTGCAGATTATTTTGATGTAATTGTAGGGACGAGCACGGGTGGGCTGATAACAGCCATGCTCACAGTTCCTGCTGATCAGGTGGGAAAGAGACCTAAATTTACAGCATAGGAGATCGTAGATTTCTATAAAACTAAATCTCCCATAATTTTTCCACAGACAATAAGGTGAATAACATGCACAAGTTAACATATATATTCAAATATACGTACACACATTTGATTATATTTTACTCACTAATCAAAATATTTTCAGTGTTTTCGGACCCAAGATCACTCAGACTAAGTTCATTAAACCGATAATAAGGTTGATTAACAGCATGATAAACTTTATCCGTGCAATCACGGGGCCAACGTATGACAAAAAAATCTAGAATCAGTGATAAGAAATACACTACAAGAAGATCGTTTGAAGCAGCAGCAACATGAATTCACTATAAGCGAAACTGTAACAAATGTGGTAATACCTAGTTTTGACATCAGGAACCTTCAACCGATGGTCTTCTCTACCCATAAAGTATGCACAGTACTCACCAAAAAAAAAAAATCTCTAACAATTATTTTTTTGGGCATTATAAGTATAGAGCTACAGGTTATTGTCATTATTTTTTTTTTTTTGCTGTTCGTTGACAGGCAAAAAGAGAACCTTCAAGAAATGCAAAACTTGTAGATGTCTGCTTGAGCACCTCTGCAGCTCCAACCTACTTTGCACCTCACACCTTCACCATCAACGGCGAAAGTACGTAGTGTGTATATCTATAATTTTTATATAACGCATGCATACATAGACTAATCTTGATTAGCGCTGGTCCAGGAGAATTTACGTATATATTTCTAAGCATTGAGTATGTATATATATAAAATGGAGTTGATTATAAATGAACTAATTAAATGTATCTCTTTAAACTTACAGATAAATCTTTTAATCTTGTGGATGGTGCGATTGCTGCAAACAATCCAGTAAGAACCTTAAAATGTTATTAGTTAGGTGTGTGCATATATATAGCGGCTGATTACATTGAATTTGCAGACACTGTTGGCTATAACTCACGCCTTGAGTTGTAAGGAAATCCAGCAAAGAGTGAGTCCTTCTCGCGAAGAAGAGGACAATAATGTAGACCCAAACAAGGGATTTAGCATGCTAGTCCTTTCACTAGGAACAGGCAAAGTGCAGCAGAAAGAAACAGACCTATATACTGGAGAAGAAGCCTCTAAATGGGGAATGCTCAGTTGGGTTTTTCGCAAAGGGAAGACACCAATCCTTGATATGTTTCAAGATGCAAGCTCCAATATGGTTGAGGTCCATGTCCGTACTCTTTTGGATTCCTTCAACAACAATGGTTATTACTTACGGATTCAGGTACTTTAAAGGTGTCTCAGACACTTTTAATGTTTATGTATCAAGTAAATTACTTGGAAGGAATATATGTATATATAATTCATTGATAATTCAACAGGCTGCTGGACTGACTGGTAAACGAGCATCACTTGATGTTGCGACCGATAAGAATTTGAATGAGCTTGAAGATATTGGCAAAAAGCTAATAACCAAACTAGAATCAAAGGTGGACTTGGCAACTGGTGAGCTTGTAAAGGTTACAAAGATAGATGGAACCCCTAGACTCAATGAACAGGCTCTAGATGATTTTGCAAAGTGGCTAGTCAATGAAAAAAGACGCAGGCTGGGCCTGCTGCCACTGGTTGAAAATTAATGAAATGTTGTTATTTTGAAAGAGATATAATATATGATTCTATATGTGGGACTAAAAATAAGGGTAGACCAGAGTTATATTATATGGTCTTTGATTTGTGTGGTAGAGTAATTTTTTATTTTTATTTTTTAAATTTTGGAGTAAGTTTTGTTTTTACATTGGTTTGGTTTGTTTTCTCTCATAAGGCATTTCATGCCATATTGAATCAAAGAGAGGTCCTTTTTTTTTTTTGTCTTTTGCTTCTAAGATAAAAGGCTCCATATGTATTGGATCTTTAAAAAAAAAAAGGCTTTATGTATTGCGAAATCCAGACTGTCCTTTTATACATTTAGTAGTGTTCCAAGTAATTAATATAGAAATTTATGGCCGAAAAGAAATATATAGAAATATTGAATTAAATATCATCTTTTCCATCTATAAATAGCATCTATCAAATTCTATGGCGATAAGTGTTTTTTTATTAGAAAAGGTTAATTTTCTCCCTTAATTTTTTGACAATGATTAGATTAGTCCTTTTATTATTTTTTGAATCAATTTAATCATAAAACTGTTCAATAAAGGATATATTAACCTAATGATTACCGTTGCACTCTTATTATTTTACAGGTAAATAAAATACCCTTAAACTTTTATAAACACATCCATAATAATTTACTTAGTTAACAAATTAATCCTTATTTCAGTAAAAAATATTTTCCATTAATATAAATAATTAAAGGATTGCAACGGTGAGATCGGTAACACAAATTTAAACATACAAGTCCATGAAATAAACTCACCCAATATACAAGCTTTCAATCTTAGAAGGAAAAGGAACCTAATTTTTGTTGGAACTATATAACCAGCTCAAACAATCTGCTATGGCAGATTGTAGTTGAAGACAAACTATACCCAAATTTGCAATTGTGCTTTTCTTTCTAAATACTAATAAAAACCGTTAAGTTTAGTTGCTGAGTGACCAATAGGCTATACGTCACTCATGTCATAAAGCAAAAACATTGGATAGCAGCTATCAATCATAGTAGTCAAACTTTATTAAGTAAATTATTATATTATATATATATTCACCTTCTAATGTCCTATGCAATCAATTATCAGTATATAATAAATATATACAAGTATTTCACATATATGCTAAAATCACTTTATATAATAAATGCTGAAAAACATTTAATTTAGTGAATGATTAAATAAAACTCTATTTAAATCGCAACCCCAATCAATAATACTGCTCTAGCCATACAGGCTCACTTAATTCCAAATTAAGTCTCTTATTCCATTTTGAATAATAAATTGACATCGAGACATTAGGTCAACCGAGTTTCAGTAACCACACTATTCAATCATATCAATTTCAATCAATCAAATCATATATCACCTTAAGTGATTCATAACTCAACCCTAAATTTATCGCACCGGTACGTACATGATCCTAGTGCTGCCTACTAGGTAGCATGTTCTATTGATATCCTTCAAATAAAATTAAACATACATTTGGAAAATAAATAATGCATAACAACATTCATAATAACAAAATAAACCATATATATACTAGAAATATATATAAAATAAACTAAGTATATTTCAATTATATATATGTTAAATAAATTTAAAATCAACTATAAATATACTGAATATAAACCATGAATATACTAAAAATATTCTAAGTATATTTTGAAATTATAACATGCATTTATAGTGAAATATACCAAAAATATACTAAAAATATACTTAACATATACAAAATATTTAATAAAACAATTCATGAATAAATACATATTAAAATATGAATATTCTAAATCATGCATCTTAAATGCGATGTATATAAAATAATAACTCACAATGCTGCGCTCCACGAGATTGACTCGACGGACCTGGTCCACTAATTATCGATCTCGACGTAACTAGAAAATAAAATAATAATAACAATCAAAATAAATCTATCTTATACTTCTAAAAAGACTCGATCTAGGAATACGAAACTCAGACAAAAGACAGAAACTCAGGATCGACTCGACCTCACATTTTACGAGAATTTTACCAAAAATTCGACATAACCTTCTCTGTAAAACGGAAATTTTCTATTAAAAAGTAGAGTTGATCCTACAAAAAAAATACACTTCTAACACAGAACACTCAACACCTCTTGTTGGGATTCCAAACTGCACAATTCCCAATTGAGGTTCACAAATTCAGAAAAAATACATTTAATATAATAAATATACTAAAAATCAATAAATTCCACAAATACCCTCAAAATACCAAAATATAATATATTTAAACAATAACACACTAAATACAATTATTTTCACAATTATTAAATAAAAAAATCCCAAATAATAATATAATATTACTAAAAATCCAAATTTTCAATAATTCAATATAAAGTAGTAAAAATTTATTTTAATTTACTCAGATAACTTAAAAAGCCTAAATATATATTAAAAATAATTAAAAACCCATTTAATCTCCAAAATAGTAAATAATATATTATTTGAAAATAATTTTTGAAAATTAGTATTAATTAGAGAAAAATAGTAAATAATTTATAAAAATCATTTTAATACCTTGAATAATTCTAAAACCATTTTAAACATATTATTTATCTATAATTATCACAAAATTACACAATTAACTCAATAAATCAAAATATACATAATATAATTAATATTCCTAAAAATTATATAAATTCATAAAAAATTATTTTAAATATTATAAAATTATTAACTCACATTATAAACACTAATTTAACTAAATTTTCATTAAAAATAATTAATTAACATAATTATCAATAATTCAATATTTAATATTAAAATAATAAAAAATTAATCAAAATTCAAATTAATTCAAAAAAATTCACAAAAAATATATTTGAGAAACTTGAGCTATCATAAACAACATTTGTTAAGAAACTTTTCAAGAATCAATTATAATCAAGTTCAAAAAATTTAAAAACCCTAAAACACATAAACTAAAATTTGGGGATATCTAAAAATTTAGAGGTTTTGAGCTCAAAAAAATATCAGAAATGGACTCACCAGATGAAAATCTATTGAAAGAGACCGGTCTGACGTCAATTGGTGGCCGAAAACTTGCTAGTGTTCAAAAGCTCCACTTTCGGTCTTTAAGCAATTCCGGCGACTCCAGGTGGCGGCAGGCGGTGTTGGTAGCGGTGAGTGGTTGCTAGAAGCTCCTTGAGTCAATGGTGGCCAATGGTTGCAGGTGGGTGGTCTGGTGGTGGTCCGGTTGAAAGTTGACGAAGGTGAGGAAAGGAAGAAGAAGAAAAAGAAGAAAAAGGAAAAAGAAGAGAAGGGAAATGGTTTGTTAACCTCGATTTATACTGCTTTTAACTTTTGACTTTTGTACTTTTTTTAATTAATTTGTAAAATTATCAAAATGTCCTCCAACCAAATTTAATAATAATAATAATAATAATGTAACAATAATAATATTAATAACAATAATAATAATGAAATAACAACAATAATAAATACAATAATATTAACAATAATAATATTAATAATAAAAAAATCCCACATAAATTAATTTATTTTTACGTAAATAATTTTCTTAAAATAAATTACGTAATTAATATTAGTAATTAACGATAATAATATACAATTAAAATTTAAAATTATTAATACTGCATATTCCGAAATAATATTATTTAATTTAAAATTCATGGTCATTACAACCACTAAGTATAACATTCCATAAAACATAATCATTTTGAGGCATTTCACTGAACAAATGTTGTGCATCTCCTATACATCCATTTTCAGAATACAACTTAATCAATGAACTACCTATAAACACATTTACATTAAAAACCACCAACAACACTGTATCATGCACCATCTTACCCAATCTCACATTATTCAAAACCGCCACAAATAACAACTAAATCATTCACGAACAAAGCTTCAAAGTAATAGAAATTTAACCCCAAAAAAAAAAATTGAAATTTTACCTTAAAATACTTTGCTCTTGAACAAAGACCATCATCATCTTGCTGTCAAGTTTTATTTAGATTTCTTGGTCATGGGCATAGACATGCAGATGAAAGGTGGATATGGGATAATGGAAATAGGATGGACGCTCACAACCACCATCATCATTTTATCTCTCAGTGTCTAATTTTGAAGGAGAAGATGAACAACAATATTTTTATCTTGTTTGGTGAAAGGAGAAAGCCATTTAACAAGCATGTTTCCCAATTAATTAGGCTTAATTATACTTATAATTTAATTTTTAACTGTGGATCCACCTTCAAAAGTAAGTGTGTTATATGCTCCTTAAATTATGTGAAAATGAGTTTAAATGAGATATTAAGTGCAAGTTTTGGATTAAATTGTCAAAAAAAAAGTTATTTTAGGTCAAATTAAACTTTTGTAAAATGTTTATGGGCCAAATCAAATCTCATTCCTAATATCGGAGCAATCTTTCATTGCACGAAGGGGGCCGACTTTATAATTTAGACCCACAAAATTGCATCAATATTAGAGCATCGGCTCACAAATTTCATAACAACGCAAGAAACACTATAAACAAAAACATGAATCTGCCACTAACATAAATAGATTTGGAAAATAAACCTAACCAATAAATAATAAAATTAAAGAAAATTAGGAATTCCTTTTCTGTTTGACAATGTTTATTTTTAAATAGAAAAATAATTTTAAAAATAAAAATAATGAAAAATATTTTAGTCATTTAGAAATGTAGACTTAAAGATTGTGAAATTTATTTAAAAATTTCAATCATTTTGTTAAATTTTGATATAATTATTATAATAAATTAAATAAATTTAAAAATTTATAATTATAAATAAATTCCTATAATCTATTCATCTAAATAAACACATATTATTTATAATTACAATTAATTTTATAAAGTTTTGTGAAATTTATTTATATGGCATGCTAAAAATTATAACTAAAAGATACAATGGATTAATAATTAAGTGGTGCCAGGAAATAAATGAATATAAACATTCATTGATAAAAATATAAAATATAAAATTTGAATGACTACTAAATGGTAAAACCTAAAAATATTTTTTAATTTATCAAAAACAGTGCGTATATTAATTTATTATTAAATATACACACATTTCTTTCAATATAATATCTGCAAAAAATTAATTATTATATATTTTACACATATGGTATAGTATATTAAATGAACATAATTAATTATTAGTGTTTCATCCCCATTGAAGTATAGCAAAATTCATTATAAAACCCCTAAATTTATTAGATTTATTCTATTAAGCATTTATTCTTTCATTTTATTTTGTTAAGCCTTTATATTTTTATTTAAATAACAATTAAATACCTTTTTAACAATTTTAATAAATGTTATTAAGTATTATATATAAAAGAAAGATAAAATTTATTAAGAAACTTTTAAATTTATTGAGTTTATTCTATTTATCCCTTATTTTTTTTATTATATTATATTAAATATTTATACTTTTATTTAAATTTTTAATAATATTATTTTTATATATAATATTTAACACCGATAATAAATTTATTAAATTAGTTATTAATAGTTATATAAATAAAAATATAATAATTTAATAAAATATAATAAAATAATAATAGCTCAATAAAAAAACCGTTATGGTTCGTGGGATTGAAAATGAATTTTGCCTTTTAAAGTATAAAACAACAAAAAATCTCACTATATTGAAATTGAGTTAGTTGAAGTGATTAAACTAAAGTTTAGCGGTAGAATTCAGTTCAGAGAAAAAGTATTTTTCAAACCATAGTCGTGGAACATACCACACCAATACTATGAGTAACAAGGGAACGCGACCACCGCCTGATCCTGTAGCAGTGCTGAGAGGTCATCGAGCTTCTGTTACGGACGTTTGTTTTCATCCATTTAAACCTATACTCTTCACTGGGTAATGAACTCTCCATTATTTTCATTCTAATCATCATTTTTCTTTTTTGATAAGGCCTTTAGCTAAAATTTTGCTCTAATAGTTCGGCGGATGGCGAGTTGCGAATTTGGGATACAGTTCGGCATCGGACGATGTCATCTGCTTGGTATTGTTATTATTATTATTTTGATTATTTTTTTCTTTGAAATTAGTTTAGGTTTTGTGTATTGCTTGCCCTGAAATGTTGAATATTTGGTGTGATTTTTGTTGATTGAAGGGTTCATAGTGCAGCTCACGGGGTAATTTCTGTTGCTAGCTGTGATTTGATTGGTGCTGATAATGTTATCAGGTGTGTGTGAGAGCTTTTTTGTAATGATTTAATTGTTAATTGAGGTTTGTGGAAGCTATTTTTATGGTTTTGTTAGCTAATTGTTTTTGTTTGTGTTGCGCCCTTTTGCTTAGTCAGGGTAGGGATGGAACTGTTAAATTATGGGATATTAAAGAAGGAGGTCTCTCCAGGTATTTCTTGTTTTTTTTAGTTGATCTTCTTGGCATTGTTTGGAGTTAATTATGTGCTTGAATGAAATTGAGTTTGTGCAAAAGCATATCAATTTTGGCACAATTTCACTTCGCTCAAAGCGCTCTATTTTTTTTTTTTAATTTGAAAAAATTGAATTGTAGTGGCTACTGATTTTTCAAACATAAGAGTCAATTGATAGAATTGAATTCTTGCATTTTAGACTTTCAAGGAAGAAAATTATGTTTGTCTATGGAATTCGTAACCCATGTTACTTTCCTTTTCTGTTTGACAGGGTTCCTGCAGTTACGATCACAACAAACTCATACCATTTCTGTAAGCTTTCTTCAGTGAAGAAGCCTTATGATAGTGTGAGACAAGGGGCTGTGGAAACTGGTGATGTCAATGGTTTGTATGATACAAAAAATAAGCATAACGGAAATTCATCAAATTGTTCAAACAGATTTGAATGTATGTGCAAATTATACATTGTAGATATTTTGGACATCCTGTTGCTAGTGGAAGAGGCCACTAGAATTTCTATGTTCTTATGTATATTTGTCCTATTTTCAACCACAATAATGTCGCTTAAATTATCACAGCCTTCTTCTGATTGACCAGATACCTTTTGGAACTAAGAAAAGTTTGTTGGGAGTTTGTGTTAAAGTAGTTATGGGAATAAAAGTTACACAATTATGTGTTATTGCCATTGAATTGAGTGAGATATATAATTTGTTAAAATTTGGAAGATAACAACTGATTCTAAGTTCTTGCTTCTGAATATTGAGAGGCTAATTCCTAAATGAAGATGCTACAGATGCAACCTATTTTTCAAATTTTATGCCAAGATGATCTTTCATTTTAAGCGAGGCAATGCTAACATCTTTCACTGATTGCAATCGTTTCTTTTTGCATTTTTAATGGATTTTACTGTTACTTTTATATTTGTAGCTACATTACCTGCTATAAGCATTAAATAAATTACTAACTGTTTCAGGAGACAAACATATTGATGGGCTGAAGTGTGTTGCAGTAGCAGGGGAACAGTCTTCTGAGGTTAGCATGCATTTTTGAACTAATTTTGTTAATTTTATGGGTAATTCCTACTGTTCCAGATACCATTTGCTTATAACTTTTATTCATTGATATGCAAAGGTTGAGCTATGGGATCTTAATACAGCAGAAAGGATTTTGCAGTTGGCTCAAAACTGCTCTAATGGCTCAAAAAGTGTTTCAACACAAAATAGAGGTTTGTTTGTGGCATTATGTCTCTTTTAAAATACTGTTTGAAAGAAATGCTTGATATGATGTGCAGGAAGTTCAACAACTTCAAACTTGTAACTCAGTGTCCATTGGCAGGGATGTGCATGGCTGTTCAAGCCTTTATACCATCAGAATCACAGGGGTTCCTGAACATTTTGGCTGGGTAAGCAAGCTTTTCTTCTCCTTGGAATTTTGTGGTTTTATCACATGCGAATGTTAATGCTATTGTGGTTGCAAATGTTTATGACTGGGCTGTTTTACAATTAGAGATATTGTCAGTATTTCAAAATCTGACAATATGGACTATGAATAATCTGTTGTTCTTTTTTGTCTATTAATTCAGTTAGGTTTCTCTGTTGTTTTCTTTGAAACAATGATTTTGGTTGTTCTAATTGTTGGCTATTTTGTGCTTTATTTCATGTGTGCGAGTTTGCACTTTTTTTTTTGGGAGTAGGTGTTGGGGGATGAGGGACTGTCTAAGCAGTAGAAAGGGTATGTATAGTTTCCATTTCTAATCTGCAAGAAAAATTCTCATTGTTGTGATTAATTCACTTTCTTTCTTTTTCTTTTTCTTTTTACATGGATTCACCTGTTATTCAATCTCTTAAGCATTCATATCCGTTCCTCTTCTTTAATGCTTTTGTTGCTTTTCCTTCTAATTAGTGTGTAATAAAGAAAAACAAATGCTATTTGGCACATGTAAAAATAATCTTTCACAAGAGCCAGAAGGATTCTGAACTTTGTAATTTATATGTTGGTTACTATCAATTAATTGCTAATTTCAACAACCTTCTATGACTACGTTGCCTTTTTTAGGACCTTGATTTTTCAGATTGCAACTATAACCCTGATACAAAAGGAGCATTTCGGTCTCGTGAATTGAGTTAGTTATGTTCTATTGATTGTAGAAAGCATGTTTAGTTTTTATGCAGTAATTGTGTTTCTATTTTCTTACATGCTGCAGTTATGAGGATGGTTCTATGCTTTGGTGGGACATGCGAAACTCAGCTGTTCCTCTAACTTCAGTAAAGTTTCATACTGAGCCAGGTGAGATTCTGTGTTTCGATACTCTCAACCTTTTTGGTTCATCATGAAAATTTGGTCATTTTGAGTGGTCTGTTTGCAGTTCTAAGCCTATGCCTGGATGGGTGGTGTACTGGGGGTATCTCCGGCTCTGCTGACAACAAAATTGCATTGTTCAGTTTGGATATTTCTGTGGTAACTCACATCTGTTACTAAATTTTTTCAACTTTTATAATTTTTGCTCATTGGTTGGGTGTTAAGTCCTTTCTGGTTGTTTGCTAAGTTAGCTGAGATTTTATGATTGTCTGCCAATCAGAAATTTTGACGTGGTGTTTTGAGATTTTTTTTTTTTAAAATTCTTTTTAAGTTGACAAAATCTAGGGGTCAGGAAATAGAAAAGAAACAAAGAAAAAATGATGAGCTTTTCCCCTCTTTCCGCCTTGTACACCTACTGCTTACTGGAAAGGAAAATTTTCATTTTGTTCGCCGTTGTTTTGTCTTCATTTCTACCTGTATATGTTTATTTATTTGCAGCTCCTTGATATTCTACTTAATTATCATTTCACGTTCATGCTAAACTCTCTGTTATTTGACATAGGGTTCATGTGTGATCAAGAAAGAGATTACATTAGAACGACCTGGTATATCCGGCACATCAATCCGAGTGGATGGCAAAATTGCTGCAACTGCTGGTTGGGATCATAGGTTGGTTCAACTAGTTTGTAATTTGAGTAATCTTTCTTTTGGGAGTTTAATGGGAGTCAAAAACAAAAGTGATTGCACTCCTAATTCAATTGGATTTTGTTATAGTTCTGGTTGCTATGGGGAAAGCATATTCACTCTGTTTATACTGGGTATTCTTGCTTTTATTGGCGAAGTCTTCTGTTGGATTTTTTTTTTATTAAAAAAAAAAAAAACCCACTTCAAATTGATCAGTTTAGTATTCCTGGATACTTCATATGAAATGCTTTTGAGAGGTATTTGGCATAGCATTTGAATTGCATTTCTCTGTTGTTTCTTTGATTACAGGGTCAGGATATATAATTACCGCAAAGGGAATGCTTTGGCAATATTGAAGTATCACAATGCAACGGTATCTTATTATAACATGGCCTCTTGAGAGAATGATTGTTGTTTTTTTCATCCTACTATACCATGCTTTATCTTCTATGTTTTTTTCCCTTCATCTAGATTTACCATCAAAAAAATGGTTTTGTGGCAGTTTTTTTTTTCCTTGTGTTTTTAGTATATTTTGTCTTTCTGAATTTACTTGGGCATGATTGCTCATGCTTGTTAGACATTTCTAATTTCTATGCTTGCCTTAGCAGAATTGTTATACATTCCTTATTTCTTACTCTGCATGGCAAGCATATAAATGAAAAATTTATTGGTATTACTCTGAAAGCATACATTTGACAATTGCTGCAGTGTACTGCTGTCTCATATTCATCTGACTGTAAGCAAATGGCCTCTGCCTCAGAAGACACCACAGTTGCACTATGGGAACTGTATCCTCCTCAAACATGAAATAACATGATATACTATGACACTAATGTGCAAATGACTATTACCTTGCCAGGTTTTTTTGATCATTGGCAGAGTGTGATGTTTAATTCATTACTCTTTGTTTTTGTTCTTTTTAAAATGGAAAGAAGTAAAACATTGCTTGTTATGTTCTTTCCATCATTGTTGAGATTGGCAGAGTATATCTGTTTTTATGCTTCTATATTGTACCATTCATCTTTTATGCTGTTTGAGAACTTATGCAGCACGGGAGAGGATGGCCTCCAAAGGAATGTACCCATATTCAGAAGCTGGAAGTCCAAGTGGAATATTACCTTTAACTTCAATTAGTTTCTGGGTTAGGGAGATAGGAATAGAGCTTGTGATGTACATACAATAATGTATGTTTCATGAATTTTTGGAATTTACTTCTTATTGATTATATCTGCTTCCTTTTGACTTTTTTTTACGTATGCGGTTAATATTTTGTAAGATGTGTTTGGATTAGATGATTTGATTCTTTGGAGGTGTTGGATTGGTCTTGGTCAATAATTAAGTCATCCTTAGTTTATATACTACTGCCTGGCCACCCTGAGCAAATGCTTAGTTACTGAAGAAACCCTACTTTCACCGCATTGAACAAAATTCTATGACAGCACCTAAATTTATTATTGATTCTCTCTTCTCTTGTTTTCTTCAGTTCTTTTGACATTTTAGCCTATACTTTCTTATTCTTATTCTTATTCTTATTCTTATTCCTTCTGTTGTCCCTTAGTTTCTGTTTCTTATTCTTAACCTTGTAAATATAGTAATATTGCATATTCCTTTCAATTCCTGATTGGACACATTAAAAATTGTGGAGTATCCTAAGCCCAAACTCTCCAAAAACAAACCAACAAAAATGATGTTGGATTCACATGCTTAGAGTCCGTATCTTTAGCAAGCAGAATCAGGCCAACATACCATTCCAATTTCTAAGCAAGCTGCAACGCACCCAAAAAAAAAAAGATCTACTTCTCGCTATAGCTGCCGAGCAACTTTCAGAGCAATTTAAAGATTTTACTGCAGTGTCATAACCATCTGAGAACAAAATTTTAGAAGGGTTCTTATAAGTAAAAAAAATGACTTATAAATATCTAATTAACTCAAATGGCTTGCATACGTAGCTGATTGTTCGAATATTTAAAGCCAAATGAATTCAGCAAGAAACTAACAAAACATCCTTCGGGATTTCAGTTGCTCCTATCAATGATGAAATATGAGCTTTGGCAGCCTCCTTTTTGAATAATGTACTCTTAGATATTTAGATATTTGAGCTTGTAAAAGCACAAGATTTGCAAGCAAATGGAGGCATACGATGCAGACGGAGCGGAGAGATGTGCCTACAAGAAGACGGAATCGAAGGCGAAACATCAGAATATATTGCAGAACAAGATGGAAGAACTAGTAAAGATAAAGCACGAACTGAAGGATGCTAAAGACAGAACCACAGAGTCATTGTTAGCTTCCAGGCCTCTAACCGATGAGCTTGAAAAACTGCAATCAAGCCTTGCAATTGCTAAAGACCGATCATCTGTGTTGAATGCTGAAATTTTAGAGCTTGAATCACAGCTTGACGCTGCAAATATGAGCATCAAAGTCAAAGTGGAGGAAGAACTCAAGGCGAAGAAGATGACCAATGAAATAACTGAGGCTGTCAATGAAACACGAAAAGAGTTGAAAATGTACAAACAGGACATGAAAGAAGAACGTAAAGCAAGATCAAATGTGAAACAAGTCCTACGGATGAGGAGGCAGACTCTGAAGACGTTGCAAGCCAGGCTCCATGCTACAGAGATGAAATCAGAAGCTTTTGCAGCATCAGCAGCAGAAGCAGTTGGGCATATAAAGAATTCAGAAACAGACGACAAAACCAGTTTTCAACTCACTCAGGAAGAATACTATGCATTGCAAGAAAGAGCAAAAGAAGAAACAGAACTTGCTGAATGGCGAATTTCACTCTTCATAAAACAGCAACTTGCAGCTGAGGTAAGTCGAAATTTGCGTTTGTCAAGATTAAAAGAGCTAAGCAGAAATAAAAGCAAAGGCAAAGAAATTAATAAAGATGAAAACATCATTACAGAGGTACAAGAGCAACCATCTCCAATCAGAAAATCTGCTCTTCCTGAAGTTCAGGACAAGGCAACTAATAATCCAAACCAGAATACACGAAAACCGAAGAGAGGATCGAAAGATCGTAGAAAGAATGATCGAAAGCTTGGCAAGAAAAAGAAGAAAAAATCCGTTTTAATTCAAGTACGAAGTTTAGTTGTACGCAGCATATCAAGTTTGTTTCGATGATTCGAAACCGATACATTAAAGTTTCAAACCATTGTCTGATTTTCTGATTTATGACACGACAGAATCCACAAATTATTTAAATATCAGATACATCTCACTTGCAGTTGTTTACAGTTCTGCACTTCTTGTCCATTTTAGGACATAATTTACATTATAATTTACATTACAAGAACACAAGTAGATCGAGTTCTAGTTCACTACCCTACAATTATTCCTAATCTGCCCATTTTGTCCAGTAAGTACACCAATGTTACCCATCTTGATCATTGATGTTCCAAAATCCTTAGAGAACAAATAAGGGTACTTGCTGTAGTAACTGACCATTGAAGCAGATGTACTGTCGCTGGTGAGAGCTTGGTCTGATTGGAGTATACCCGAATTGTTCAAAAGAAGCTTGTAATAAGCGTTGTCAAATTTGGAGGAAGTGACAGAATCCAAAGGAACTAAAGTTGAATCAGAATCTGCTTGGTTTGGACATACTCTCTGCAGACTTTGTGCAAGTGATGTCTCTAGTGTTGGATCCGGTTTTCCAGAGCCACCAAAGTTGAAAAGCCTTGGCTTGAATGTGAAACACTGAGCAAAGCCAAGAGTGTGCCCACCTGTATTTAGCATTTTACATTTCCTTAAACGTTATCAATGTGTATGCATGTGTTTATATGTATGGTCATGCAGCAATAGATGAAGGTTGGTAATCACTTATCTAAATACAACTGTCCATGATTCTCAAATATTAACACAATTTTCTCTTTTTTAATGTAGTTTTAAGGCCTATTGATGCCAAAAATTACAATATTTATGGCCTGTTGTCTTATTTTCAGCTAAGAATATAAATAAAAAATTGTACATGGGCATGTAAAGTGTTTTTTTTAAAATGATACTTATGTATCTTTATTGATTTGGACCAACGTATAAATTGTGGTGATAAAATTGAAAATAATTGGCTAAAATATGATATTTTATCAAATTTTAAAAGTTGAAACAAATTCATAAAAATCACAAATGTGATTGTGATTTTTTTTAAACCCCTTTCTTAGTTTTAGTGTAGGGTAGGTTGAAATGAAGGTATAGAAAACCAATAATATAGAAGGAAACCTGACAGCACAACAACATCCTTCAACTCAAGACCCTTTGAGGTAAATTTTGCAGTGATGTTCTGTAAAGACTCGAAAGGTGATGGGATTTGTTCATCCGCGGCACTCTTACTTGCTGTTAGGCCATCTCTGCGACCCAAAGGTACGTTCCAAAAGGGTCCTCCAGCCTACGAAGAAGTTGATAAGAACATATAAATAAGAGCATAAGAAACAGATGATACCCTGCAAAATCCAATCGCATTAAGAAGGGCTCTTACGAAATACACTGCGTCCCTCGCAGCAAGAGTCAATATATCAGTGCAAGAAACAATTTCAGGACATGCCTTCTCCACATTAGCCTTTATACTGTCAATGACCTCGAATCCTCTAGCCGAGTTTCGATTAGCCGCTGAATTTTTCTCCCCGTTATCACCATCAAGTAGCACAGATCCTTCGCACCCCTATATATATATATATATGTAACAAAATCAATTTCGTCAGCTAAAAAGTTTGGAGAAATATACAATAGAGAAAAGGGTAGTGATGCATTTGATTACATTAACGAAACAATCATGGAAGTGAAGCCTCAATATAGAAGCTGCCATTCTAGTATCATTTGATATAGCTGACCAAACACCATATCGAACAATTCTTGTCAGGTTAGGACAAGTATCATCGTAATACTTATAATCAAGTTGGCAGGATACTAAAGGACAAAAGAACATGAAGCAAAACAAGTAAACAAATGGGAGATTATAGTTGTTATCATGCTCCATATCTTAAGAAGTGAACAGAAGCTGTTCTATAAGTGAAGTTAGCAGTGTTATGTGCAAGCAGTAGTGGGCAGGAACTAGCAATTTATAATGGTCGATTGGTAACACAAAATTTAATAAGATATATTAATTTGATTGACTATTTATAATTATAATTTGATTTGTACTTTACTTAAAATTAAAAAAATATGCATGTGTCCATCTTAAAAAACAGTTTCAGATGTCAAAAGTAAATTTTTTAAAAAAATTTGATGCACATTTTGCTAAATTATTAAAAAAAAAAAATTGGATGCTTTTACAACATTTAAAAAAAAATTGAAACAATCAATATCTCGAGTTCAAATTATACTATATAGTTTTTCTCTAATTGAATTAAATTAATTAGTAGATGGTTGGAAAGATTTTTACTGGAATTATTTTATTTGAATTGAATTGAATTAATTAAAATTTCATTTAATCGAATTAAATTAATTAGAGTATAAACAATAAATATTGATACTCGAAAAATATTGACAAAATTTGTAATAAGACGATGTAAAAATCATAACTTTCCATGCCAACAGCCCACTTATACTGCACTAACCTTAGAATATTCTAATAGTTTATATTACTGAAGACACTGAATGTGTGTTTCTCTGAATGAGTTTGGTACAATTCCATAACATTGCAAGCTCCACTACCTGCTAATTAGTGGCATGATGATGTATCCCATCTAGAAGAACAGGTATAATGCACTGTTTTTATACTCTCAAGTTTGACTTAAATCTTTGCATGCGAAGACTAAAAGAGAAGCTGAAACCCTTTCTGGCGTAGACTTCAGTACCTCTTTCAATTCCATCAAAGAGTGATTAGTGTTAAGCAGCACCTAATGATTTTTTAAGTCAAAAAGGATCATATATACATATATATAGTATTCTTAACTATAGGGTAGTGGAAAACATGAAGGTTTGCATAATGGTGGAGGCTGGTGAAATGAATCCATCATAGACTTGCACATAAGCTCATGACATGCAAGTGGAGATAATAGATTTACATCAAGAAGCATTATAAGCTATTCAAATGGAGATAAAAGAGGTCCTGAAAGAAAGGATGCATAGCCAATAAGAATGGTAGTTGGGGAGGTAGTGGTAGGTTGCCAAGATTGGAGATGCTTGATTCCATTCACCGTGTATACTATATAAACGATTAAAATAGTCATCTCTGATCAGGCCTTGTAGGGGAACTAGTGGGGGTGGTGCTATCCATCTAAAAGAAAAGAAAAAAAAAATCTATTTACGTTTTGCACCAAATATGTCTATCTAATTTCTTGTTTTTTCAGATAAGACTTCCAACATGTGACTTCGCTTTGCTTGTTGCTTTGATTTAAACTTAAAATATCATTGAGCGAGAATAGTTCTTAGCAATTGATAGTATTCATTATTAGTATTTATTTTTATATAAGAATCACTTTTCCTTGCATATTATAGTGGACGTATTCCACTTTTCCACTTGTTCCTACATCACTTAATATAGGCATATCTTTTCACCTTTTTCATAATGTATCGTACATTTTTGGACTAATACATTTATAGTTTTATTGAAATAATAATAAAGAAAAACTTTCTATAATGGATTAAACTTAAAATCAAACTGCAATTTCTAATCACTCCGATGAAGAAATTAAGTTCTGAAATTATGAGTCCTGCAATCATCTTTTTAAATTCAGAAGGAAAAGTTTCACCATGCTGAATTGAACTTTAATATATATATGCACCAAGAGCTAGATGTCATTTCCTCATATAATTTATATAACGATTTTCCTCCACATTTGTAAGTTGACCTTTTAATACATATTAAGAGCAAATTCTTGGCAATGACTGCAAAATTGAATGCTTAATTACTAACTTCTTATGATTCACCAATTCATAAGAAAAAAAAGTAATTAATTTTCTACATCCATGGATTATGATGATGAGTAAAAATTAAACTCAACTCTGAAGAATTCTTCTCTTCAACAAAGGTTGTAACAGCAAAGGTAATCAAGGCAGCTCTCTGAGCAATCAAAACAGCAAGAACAACTGCATACACACATACAGAACATACATATATATATATATATATATATATATCACACATTCATCAAACAATCAAGAATTATAATGATATAATTAATATATAACATGTATATGTATATACCATTCGTTGATAGCTTTGTCTTGCTCATCTTCTCCTGCCTGGTAATTCCTGTCTATGGACATCGATGCTGGTGGCTCCATCTCTCTTTATCTATTTGTGGGTATCTTAAGGTCAGATATTTGGTTACACTCTTTATCTACAGAAGAAGAATAAGAAGAAGAAGGAGGAGGCAGAAATGGGCATAATGAAAGGACTAAACAGAACAAAAAATGACAAAAACAAACAAATAAATAAAAACAAAAACCATTGTCCTGTAATCACGTGATTGCACATTTTGCTCTTCTTGGGAAACCTTTTTTTTTTTTTTTTTTTAAAAAAAGAATGTAATTAATTAATTTTTTTGTTAATTTTGATTAGTTAGTGCTTAATTAGTGGACTACTGAGAATAAAAACAGTGAACTTAATGCATTAGCCTACTATTAGTTGACCATATGATGTTTAAGACATTTATATATATAAATAAAATTAGAACCTGATTATAATTATTGATTTTTTTTTTTATATCAATATTATACTATAATTGAATAGAAGTTGATTTAAAGGTTTTAAGTTGCATTTGTATACATGTATGTAAATAGAAGTAATATAGTAATATAGAATGACTCCTAATAATAATGATTGATATTTTAATGTATAGTTTGGACCCCAAATTGCTCAAGATTGGATAACTTACTTTAAATGTATGTGTATAACTCTAAGGCACCAGTAAATTACAAGTTTACTCTATTCTCCTTTTTTTGTTTAAAAAAAAAATAAACCACAAGTCAAATTTAATCGGGGGAGTGTTCAATATATATTCTTTCCGAATTTAGGGGGAAAAAATAGAGAGACGAAGAGAAAAATGTTTTTTTTTTTTTAAAGAAAAATTCATTAAAAGAAACTCAAAGAATTACATTTTGTCCGAGAAAGCTAACAAGAGAAAGGTGAACATTAAAGTTATTGTCCTTAAAAACTAAAGCTGAGTGGCGTTTAGATAGCAAATCAGTTATTAGATTACATTGTCTAGGAACATGCTTAAAAGACACTTTGGGAGATAAAGCTTTATAAGAAAGTATCTCTTTAATAATGGTTTCAACATTCCACGAAAAAGCTTCAGGCACTGAATTACATAGCGTGATGGCTTGTTTGCAATCAGATTCAGTCACAATTTCCTTTTGAGGGTAGGTAATTGCAAAACAGATAGCTTTCCTTATGGCTTGTAATTTAGCTTGTAAAAGAGATGAAGCATCAGTGGAAGATAATGATTTTAATAATCTGCCCAAGGTGATCTCTTCAAACAAAAGCTATGTGGCCACTGTTATGATCTTTAAATGATGTTAAAATTGCCTCTTAAAATTAATAATTCCATTTTTCATATATGACATTTTTACTATTGAGTAAATATAATAACTTAAATTATTTTAAATTTCAAATGAGCTAAAGTGGGGGTAATTTATCAAATTATGGTAAAAAAATAAAAATATTTCTTATTTTATGGTGTTTTTAAAATTTTTTCTTTTTTTTTTTTGGTAAATTTTGATACAATTTTTTAATTTATGGTAATTTTAGTTGAGGTTGAGGGGAGAGAATTTTGTTGGACATGACAGTCTTTTTCCACTGTCAGTGGTGGTTTGGGCTGATAATTTTTTTTTTTTTTTCATTTTAGCCGAAAAAATGGCCATGCCATGCAAAAATGACAATTCATTTATTTCATTATTATTATTATTATTATTATTATTATTATGTTTTTTTAATTTTAACATTATTATTATTATTATTATTATATGTGTGCATGGCCATTTTATGCATGGCCTCTTTTTCGGCCTTGTTTGCATGGCCTTGTTTAACATTTTTGTTTTTTAATTTTAACATTTTTGCATGGCCTTGTTTATACATGGCAAAAATGGCCATTCATTTTTTTCATTATTATTATTATTTGTTTTTTCAATTTTAACATTATGATGATGATGATGATGATTGTTGTTGTTGTTATTATTATTATTATTAACATTTTTGAATGGCCTTGTTTATGCATGGCCTTTTTTTGTTGGCCAAACCTTGCTAGGTTTAGTTAACTCTCAAGGATCATTATGCTTAATCAAAAAAATAATAATGATATTAAAATTAAAAAAAAAAAAATAATAATAAAAGCCAATGACAATGTATGCAAATTTATGCACATGAAATAATAATAATAATAATAATAATAATAACAACAACATGAAAAAAATTATACATGGTCATTTATTTCTTTATTATGAAAAAAATTGTGCATGATCATGAAAAAAAATTATGGCCAATCAATTTTTGGTTGGGCTTGTTTATTATGCATGTCTTGGGCCAAAATTGAAATATATATATATTTGCATGGCCATTCCATCTTGAATCTTGTACCCGATATGGGTGCATATATATATATATATATATATATATATATTTTGAAAACAAAAACTTTTTACCCATCACTCCGATGGCGGTATAAATTTTCTCTCCTATTGAGAAATTCTTTCAAAATTCACCATAAAAAAGGAATTAGTTTTAAAAGTAACATAAATTAAAAAATAATTTTATTTTTTACCAAAAAAAAGTAAATGACCCAGTAAACTGTATGAAGAGACAAAATTTTATAATAATTATAGATTATAAAATTAAAAGCCAAATTAATAATATTAAAATATTAAAAAATAATTAATAATTAGTTACAAAAAATTATTCCTTTAAAATAAAATATAATAGGTTCATGTACTATTAGAGTTTTAATTTTTAATAAAATGCTAAACACCAACTGATCTTACAGTTCTATATGAGTTGGTGCTCATAACGAAAATTTTGAAGTGTTTATCTTTTTTCTACATTCAATTTAAAATTAAACTTTATTTAAAATAACTCAATGTTTGAAAACTATCATAAGTATACATATTAGTATAAACTAGTCATCAATGCACAGGTTATAAAATAAATAAATAAATAATTCAAAAAGAATGATAACTAAATAAATTAAAAATAAAATATATCATATTAATTTTATTTTTTATAATTTTTATTACTATAAATTTTTAATTATAATAAAATTAATTTTTAATATATATATATTAAATCCTCACCTTTAAAGTCATTAAGTCAAAAATTTGACCAGTGTCTCTCTTCATATTTGAGTATTCACTCTAAAGTTAATGTGTTAAATTATTAAAAGTCCTAATTTTTTATTAAAAATAAAAGTTTTACCATATTTATTTAGTATTATTTTGTAACTAAAACACTATTATACTTATCTCAATACTACTCAAATTCTAAAGATATTTATATACTACATATTTTTTTACTTTAAGTCACTCAAATGTTTTTTTTTTCAAACCATTAGAAGTTTTCTTTTAAAAAAAAATTAAAGAAAAAGAAAATTTAAAGTATAATAATTGTCACACCACATCTCACATAGCGTGAGATGAACATTTAAAATCAACCATTAACAAAATATTTAATTTAGTCTAAATATATAATAAATATCGTTATATTTGGAAAATGATTTAAATTAAACTCTTTTAAAAATTTAATTTTGTTAATATGTTACATTTAAAGAATAAGAAATTTTTAAAATAATATGTATTTATGAATAGTAAAATATGTATTTATGAATAGTAAAATTTATATTTATAAATAGTAAAACTACGTATAGATTGATAATAATCTTTGTAAACTAAAAACACATAGTGAAAGTATCATTAAGATAATATAAAATACATTTCCAAATAGTTATATTACATATAATTTAGTCACAATTATTTAAACTTAAAAATATACCCTTTTATAGTACTTCTATAACTAGCTTAAGAAACCAAGAAACAAGGCTTCTCTAATGAAGATATTGGCCAACCTTATTTTAAAACTTCTAGTCACATGCACTTAATTATGTCCACCAACTATCAAGTTTGCTATCTGAAAATGTTTATAAAACAGAGTAAAATGAGTATGAAAATACTCAAATAATAGATAAATCAAGCATAAAACAATTTGGTTAAACCAAACACATTTAACTTCTCAAATAATAATAATAGCATATTTGAAATCATATTATAATCCACTTAAAACATCAAATCATTATAATAAGCATTATAACCTGACCATAATGTACAAGCCATCACAAACTCACTCTTTAGGCACACTTGAAGGCTAACTTTTCGACTACATTAGCACGGAACAACCTTTCTTCCTTCATCGTCCTGCAATCAAGTGCCTTGTTGTTTATTGCACAATAACAACCAACACAATCTCAAATATGCATATATCACCTTAGCACATTTACATAACTTATATAGGGTGGTAATACTCAAATCCAAATGCTATTTTCATAAAATAATCAATCAAAAAAATATTATCGCATTTATGGTTTAATATGCTATTTTCATAAAATAATCAATCAAAAAAATATTATCGCATTTATGGTTTAATAAGCATCTAAAATCAAACAATCGTCATCATATTTCAAAAAAGAGAGAAACCATGTAGAGCATAGATTTGTTTAAATCACCAAGTAAATAAAATGACTTCAAATCATATTACAAAACAAAGCATGTACTAATGATACATTTAACTTGCACACTTTATGTAATATCCCATGTTTTTAAATATTTTAATACTGCACCGGGATATGCAGTGTTAATAATTTTTGTATATAATATTGATATTTTATGAGTTTTTTATTTAATTAAAGCTTATTTTAATTGTTTATATTATTTTAAGTCCTTTACGTAAAATTTTCCCTAGACTTGCATTTTCGGGGAAATCGATACGTAAATTGTTTATTATTAATTATTTTAAATAGATTTCCTCATTTGCATGAACTCATATATATTTTTAAAGTACTAAATAAAGTGTATATATGTGTGTATATATTTAAATTAAAATAGTATTTAATTAATTACCCTAATTTTTATTATTTATTATTAGTTTTAATATTATTTAATTATTTTTTTTAGTGTATAAATTATTAAAAATATTAAATTATGTGTGTGGTGTGTATTTAATATGTGTGGGAATATATATTATTATAATATATAGTTTGAATATATATATACATACATACATACCTAATTAATTATCAAAAATATAAAGTTTGATTTATTTACGTTCTTGCCATCGTCTCCTTCTTCAACCCGACGCACTCCCTACCACCATCACCGCCGTTTGTCAAGCTCTTCCCTTGCCGTCGGTGTGCCTCCCGGCGTGCCACCTCCTTCCTCAGCCTTCCCCGCCACCTGTTGCAGCCGTTTCTAGCGTCGGGAAGCTTGTTTTGGCCGGAGAAGCTGAAACTCTTCTCAACGTCAATCAAGCCGATTCCGGCCACCGTTTTTGACACCGCCAGTCTCTATCTTCTCCTTGAGCCCCAGTGAGTGTGATTTCAAGCTTTTTTTAACTTAAAATGGTCTAGATTTTCCTAGGTTTCAATTTTGCAATTTCGACCTATTAGGGTTTTTGAATTTTTTTGAGCTTCAATTGATTGATTCATGAAAAATTACTTCACAAATGTTGATCCTAGTATCTTAATATTCATTTTTGAATTTTTTTTAGAATTTTTTGAATTTATTTTGATTTTTGGATATTTTTGAATATTTTATTATTATTTTCTAATTTTTGAAAATTAATTAATTAAATTATGAAATTGTGTTTTATGATAAATATAGGTGTTGAAATGAATTATAGAAATTTATTTGGAATTTTTGTGAATTTTTATGTATTTACTTTGAATTTATTTAGTTTATGTAATTTTGAGAAAATAGGGTTAATTATGTGTTTAATTGAAATTAATTAGTTAATTGAGTATATTTATTGATATTATTGAAATAGATGTTTAGAAAATTAATTTTGAGTAATTATATTATTTTTGGTGAATTTTTGGATTAATTTTAGTATATTTATATATATAGGGGTATTTTGGTAATTTTACCCTAAATTGGCTAAAAATGTAATTAAATTGGTTTTAATAGTTATTTAGGGTATAAAAAATGATTTCTACAAATTATTTAGTATTTTTGACTAATTAAAACTATTTTTCATAAATTATTTTCAATTATATATATAACATATGATTTTTCTAATAAAATGAGTTTTTGTAGGTTTTTACTATGTTTTAGGGTTAATTACGTAATTTTGACTTATAAAATGTATTTTTATGATACAAGGGTATTTTCGATATTTCTGTATTGCTCTGTGAATTGTGGACCCCGGCCGGTGAACTATAGCTTAGAGTCCGACCGAGGGGTCATGATTGTGATTATGTGTCTATTTTTTGAAGTGTGTTTCTTTGCATGGCCGGCTCTACTCTTTGAGTAAAGAGATGTCCATTTTACAAGGGAGGTTCTGCCAGATTTTCGGTAGAATTCTCGTAAAACGTGATGTCCGATCGGATTTTGATTTAATTCTGTGTTTAGTAATCTAGATCGAGTCTTTAGAACTTCTGTAGATGTATTCTGACATTCTGTGGTCGTTTGCTTGTTTAGTTGCACCGAGACCGAGGCCTAGTGGACTAGACCCATTTCGAGGAGCGCACTAATTGTGAGTTACTATTATATATATATATGCTTTAGGGTGCATGATTTAGAAATGTATGTTTTATTTTGATTAATTATGCATAAATAATTCAATTAGTATTTAAGTTTATTTTTAGTTTATTTTGGTTTATCTTTAGTTTGTTTTCAGTATATTTTAAATTATATGCATGTTTTGTTAATAAATTAGGTTTAAAATGTATTTGAATATATTTCTAGTTTATTTTGTAATCTATCTGGATTTCTTTGACGTATATATACTCGAAATATACCTGGTTTACTTTTGGTATATTTCTAGTATATATATGGTTATTGTTGCTATTATATTTAAATTCATGCATAATTTATTTTTATGAATGTATGCTTTATATTTTAATGAAGGATATTAATAGAACGTGCTACCTAGTGGGAAGCACTAGGACCGAGTATGCACCGGTACGCTTATAGCATTTAGGCCATATTACTAACCTGTTTGAGGATATTGATTGGATTTGATTTATCTGATGTGTGATATGATTTGGGAGTATGATTGCTGGAGCTCGGTTGACTTAGTGTCTCGGGGCCAATCTACTGTCCAAATGGAACAAGTGATTATATTTGGAATAAGTGAGCCTGTATGACTAGAGTGTTGTCTAACACTGTTTGAGGTTGCGATTTTCTAGGGTTCTATTTGATCCTTCATAAACTATGATTTTCAATAAAAATATATAAAATGATTTTTATTGCATTTATGTGTACTTGCTTGTATACATACATATTATATATACTTTTGATTGTGTGCATTGACATTTAGTATGCATGTATATATATTATAGTAATTCACTCAGTGAGGTCTGACTCCCCTCCGTTGACTAATTTTCAGGAGAGTCATCTTCAGGCCTGTATGCCGGATTTCTTCCACCCCGGCTTTATTATGTGAACCGCTCACTTGAATTTTATTTTATGATCTAGACACTGTAGTAGTTATGGTCGATTGTGAGATATTGTATTATATTTGTGCGAGTTATGTATTTTAAGAATTTGAACTGAAACTTGTATTAAAGGATTTATTTATATATGAGATGAGAATTTGATTTATTTTTTGTGGTGGATTATTATTTTGATATTTATAATTTTATTCCGCTGCATAATATTTTACTTAATTGTGTTGTTATTATTACTATTGCATGTTTTATTTTAATTTAGGCTTGCTACGGGTTCCGGATTCGAAAGAATTCCCGTTCCCTAGCGCCGGTCATGGCCCCTGTTTTGGGTCGTGACATTTTAAACCATTATTTTTTCAAAGCTTAAATACTTCAAGTAGTAACAAATTGAATTGAAACATTTATTGCACATCATTTCATATTCACAAAACATCATTAAAAACTCATTTTCATGCTATTATAAAATTATTTAAAAAGCTTGAACATTTACTCACCAAAATTGTCACGACCTAAAACAGGGGGTTATGACCGGCGCTAAGGAATGAGAATTCTTTCGAATTCGGAACCCGTAGCAAGCCTTAAAAATAAAAGCATGTAATATTAAAATAAATAAAATATTATGCAGCAAAAATTTAATCTCAAATATAAAAGTAATAATTCCCCAACTCGTTTAAATAACATAAAATCCATCTCATATATATAACATAATCTTTAAGTACAAATTTTCGGTTTAAACTTCTGAAATTTAAATCTCATACATACATATTATAAATATAGCTCACTACAACAACTACTGCAGTGTCTAGAATACAAAATAAACTCAAGTAAGCAGTTTACACAATAAGGCCGGAGTAGAAGAAATTCGGCGTATAGGCCTGCTACTGAGGTCTGAGGACGAAGACTCTCTTGAAAAATATCGACAAAGGAGAGTCAGACCTCACTGAGTGAATTGTTATAATATATAGACATACATGTCCTATATGACAAAAGCATTCAAACATATGCAAATAATAAATAAATAAATAAATAAATAAATATATATATATATATGTGTGTGTGTGTGTGTGTGTGTGTGTGTGTGTGTGTGTGTGTGTGTGTGTGTGTGTGTGCAGACATGTACACACAGATGCTGAAAAATCACTTCATATATAGCACTGAAAAATATCAGTTTATGAAGGATCAAATAGAATCCTAAATGATCGTAACATCAAATAGTCTTAGACAACACTCTAGCCATACAGGCTCACTTATTCCAAGTAAATGCATTTATTTCATTTGGACAGTAGACTGGCCCCGAGACACTAAGTCAACTGAGCTCCATCAGTCTGACTGTCAATATGATTGGCCTCGAGACACTTAGTCAACTGAGCTCCAGCAATCACACTCTCAAATCACATCTCACATCAATCAGATCAATCAACAAGTCATAATCCACCAATAGGTTAGTAATTTAACCTAAATTCTATCGTCGTACCGATACGTACTCAGTCCTAGTGCTACCCACTAGGTAGCACGTTCTATTGATAGCCTTCATTAAAATAACTCATACATTCGTAAAAATAAATAATGCATGATATTAATTTAAATGGCAATATAAATTATATATATACTAGAAATATATAAAAAATAAAATAAGTATATTTTGAGTATATATATATCAAATAAATTCAGTTCAATTATAAAATAAACCAAAAATAAACCATATATAACAACTTAGGTATAAATCAAAGGTAAAACATGCATTTAATTCAAGATATATCAAATATATACTAAAAATATACCTAAAATATACTAATCATTTATTAAATCATTTATGCATAATTCATACAATTAAAACATATATTTCTAAAAACATGCAACCTAAATACATGTATATATAAAATAACAACTCACAGTTGTGCGCTCCACGAGACGGTTTCGATGGGCCTGGTCAACTAGGCCTCGGTCTCGACGCAACTAACAAATAAAATATTAACACAAAATTTGAATAAATCTAACTTAATTTCTAGAAACTCGATCTAGAATTCTAGACATAGAAAGATACAGAATTAGACCTGGTGTCACGTTTTACTAGAAATCTACTGAAAATTCGGCAAAACCTTCTTTGTAAAATGGACATCTCTCTACTTAAAAAGTAGAGCCGATCTTGTAAGAAAACACACTTCGAATGTAGAATAACCACACAACCCCTCAGTCGGATTCCCAAACTACAATTCCACCGACCAAGATTCATAATTCACAAGATATGCACAAAATACATTAAAATTCCATAAATACCAAAAATACCCTTTATATACCAAAATATAGCAATTTAAACATTAAAAACACCAAAAGTAATTATTTTACTGATAATTACTTAAAAACCCTAATATTAATATAATATTAATAAATTCGATATTTCTCGATAAATTCACAAATATTAATAGAAATTCATTTTATAAATCCAAATTACTTAATTAGCCCCAAAAACATATTAAAAATTACTAAAAACTCATTTATTTACAAAAATAGTATATTATATATATAATTTGAAAATAAATTTCAAAAAATAGTTTTAATTAGTTAAAAATAGTAACTAATTTGTAAGAAATCATTTTTATACCTCAACATATTATTAAAACCAATTTAACTAAAATTACTATCAAATTACCAAAATACCCCTAATATATAAAAATTCACATACTATACAATAATTACTCAAAAATTCACTAAAAATTATATAATTGCTCTAAAATTATTTTTCTCAACATATAATTCAACAAAATCAATAATTATACTCAATTAACCAATTAATTTTAACAAAATACATATTTAACCTAAATTTCCAAAATTCACATAAACTAAATAAAATTATATTAATAACACAAAAATCACAAAAATTATAAATTAAATTCTAAAATTAATTTCAACCACTATAAACACCAAAAATCACAATTTATTATTTAATTAATTTACGAAAATTAGAAAATAATAATAAAATAATAAAAAATTCACAAAAATTAAAATAAATTCCAAAAATTCTACAAAAATTCAAGGATGAAGATTAAGCTATTAGAATCAATTTTTGTGAAGGAATTAAGCTTGAATATCATATATCGAAGTTCAAAAAAATCAAGGAGCTAAAATGGTTGAATTAGAAATCAAGCTCACCACCAAAATCTAGACCAAATCAAGTGAAACCAAGCTTAGAAACACACTCATTGGAGCTCAAGGAAGAGAATGAGACCGGCGGTGTCGATGGAGGTGGCCGAAATAGGCTTGAATGGCGGTGGTGATGATTTTCGATTTTTCGATCAAATCAAGCTTCAAAGGCTCCAGAAACGGACGCTGTTGGCGATAGAGCTGGCTGGGGACGATGGTGGCACGCCGAAAGGCACTTTAACGGCCTGTGATCAGACTTGTAGATGGACGGTGATGGTGATGGGGCGTCGGGAGGTTGAAGATGGGGGAGGGGTAGATTTTGTAAATATTAGGTTTATATATATATATATATATATATATATATAACTTTATATTATATATACTAAACTTTAATATATAATCCCACAAAAACACACACCACACAATTATTTTATATATATACACACACACATACATAACACATAATAATAAAAATATAATATATATACATAATTTAAATATTAAACCCTAATATTATAATAATAATATATATATGCATGTATATGTATGTACTTTAATATACAAAATATTAATCATGCATGGAGCCATATAATTTAATAAAATAAAATAACATTAATCAATAAAATATCATTTAAATATTATTTCCCAAAATAATAGGTTTCGGAAAAAAATTTACGTGGAAAACTTTAAATAAACTTAAATAACATTAATTATTAACAAAATAATTAATTAATCAAATATATGAATTAAAAATTATTAATATTGCATATCCCGATAAATTATAAAAATATTTAAAAACTCGAGTTATTACAAAAATAGCCTATAAACACACAAGTCCGATTCACCGAATTTACTTAACATGTTCCTACACTTGTCTTACCTTTTCTAGCACCTAACAGATACAATTTCACTTATAAATTATCAATGTAATAATCTCACATGCTACTCTAACCATGTAGCCCCAAATGATATGCATAAAATGCAATTAAGCTCAATTCTACAAATTAGCTTCATTGACTCTAAAATAGCTATTTTCTGGCAAAAATTATAAAAACTACTCTGACATGTAGAAAAAAAATTTTAATCTCAAATTTTAACCATACCTAGGTCTTTGTATCTAGTACTTTTAATAAAAATTCATTTCCATTAGATAATCACAAATAAAATTATAAAGGTCACATTACAAGCAGCTTAATTATTCAGATAGATTCAATAATAAAAAGTACAGGTCTATTAGACCACTATTAAAAGATAATTAGATCTACATCAAAATTATAAAGTTTTAGAAAAATCTTTCAATTTTTCTTAGAATCAAACTAAACTCAATTTTGGGTTTCCTAGCTAAAGATATTCCAAAAGTATTTAGATGAATTTTAACTCATGAACTCTGTAAATCAGGTTCACATAATCAAAATAAGCCTTTTAAAGCTGAATTTGAAATATTTTTGGGACTTATAGAAAATGAATTTTGAGCTGAAATTTTAATTAATCTTAGATATACATGTCTAGAACATGCCATAAAATTTTCACATCAATTGGACACCCACGTAAAGAGTTATATACAACGAATTATAACTAGCTCAAAAAAACTAACAGACTGAGCAATAAAAAATTTTCTCTTATTACCCTAACGTAGAAATGAAACAGATCGAATTGAAAGAGGAAACATTTTAGATAATTCTTCAAAGTTTCAAGACCATCAAATAACATTGAATTTGGAGCTTTATAGAATAAGATATGATTGAATTACAGAGACTGATAAACCAAACTTTAAGAACCCGAAATTTACAACTTAAAAACCCTAAATTAAATCAACCAAAAAATTTAAAATGACTTACTAATTCAATCAATAAAGCTTTAAGGAAGATTATTAATGGCTTGAAATTGCTTTACACCTCTTGATTCAGCTTGAAAAAGATAAGCTCCCTAGAAGAATCAAGTAGATTTCTAGTTCTCCCCGTCTTTTTTTTCTAAGTGATCTTTTTTTTTTATTGGCTGCACCTAAGCCACGAATTGGATAGGATGCAGCCCCAATTTGGATAAATCAACATATAAAATTATCTATTTAGACATTTAATGAAATGTACTTATACAATTTCAAACTTCTAAATGTTTTAATCTAGGCCAATCATTGTTTCAATTTGAGTCCTCATCATTTAATAACATTAAAATTCTTATCCTTTACTTCAATTTAATCTCATATCATTATTATTCTTAATGTTTTGTTTATTTTAAGTGTCACTAAAATTAAAAAATTCTTGCTCTTTAATCGAGTATAAGTCATGGCTCAACCCAAAACACTATCTTAACTATATATACTAGCTTATATTTAAATTTAATCAATATATATATGTAAATGCAATATATAATGAATGGAAATATACTTAGAATTAGGGTACAGGTGTGATAATTTTTTCCCCTTAAAAAGAATTTTGTTCTCGAAATTTGATGCATTCTCACTACACTTATCCTATAATGGGGCTCACCAATGTTGGATAATATCATTTTGTATCTTCCTTTCATAGGTTGATTCTTCTAGATCACTTTAACTATGAAAATCATTTTATTTCACAGTACATTCTGATCCCTAAATATAAAGTCCTTATACACATTTAGACATGCTACATGCTATATAATTCCTTAAAGTAATATAGACAATTATCACTGCATTTATAAGAATAACTTCCAAAAATTATTCCTTATAAGGTTTGACAACATTCACAATTCTAAAGTCTTAACTGTGGTTGTCACCATGATCTTTACTAACCATGACCTTTATGAATGAACTAACCATAGTTTTATTGATCCCTACTTTAAAACAAGTCATCCTTAACCCTAAACCAAGCAATGATATGTTCAAGAATATTGACGATATAATACATTAATATTCTCAGCCGATAGAATATTAAATCATCAACTATTACCCATACAATTTCTATTTCCTTCAAAGTGGAATACCTTTGAAATATTAAATAGAGTTTTAAAAGATGACATTTTAGAATATCATTTTTAACTCGATCTTATTTTTTTTAAATCATGTTTCAACTCCTATATTATAAAAGAAAATTTCACTATATCATGAAACATATATAATTCAATCCACTAATAGATATGGAGTTTCAAGTAGACTCAGTATTGTCTTTAATGTCTATCAACTAAATATTCATAACTAGCCTTAAATTCTCAATCATAATATCTCCAAGAATAATCAACCTTTAAATATTATTGCTATTTTCACAAGTTATATTCTTATAAATCATTTATGCCAACACCTTATCTTTTATCACAATTCATTCAAGTGTCTCAGAATATAATAAATCAAATGTTACCCACTAAATAAAATTTTCACCCATTTCTTTTTTGCTTTCCTCAAATTTAACCTTCCTATGAAATTCATCATTTTTTTTATATACTTCTTTCGTCATAATTTTTTTTAGCAATTATTCCTCCCTTACGATGACTAACACCCTTTTAAACTATGTTATTGCTCCATAAGATGAATAAGTTAAATCCTCCATTCAGCCTTCTAAGACTATACCTTTAGTTTCCTTGAGCTAAACAACTTCAACTATAGATTTGAATCTCAAATTTTATTTCCTATTCAACATGCTTATTTATGCAACTACCATTCTATTATGCGTATATCTCGTTTAATCTATTAATTTTATACTTATTACTATATAATAGTCTTTTTTACCATTTGGTACCAACAAGTAACCTTAACTCATCTTTGTTTATCATCTTATTAGTATTTGATTACACTATGTGATAAGTTCAAGCTTCCTAGTGTGCTTTATTTTCTATCCATCGTTCATACATCCATTTTTCTCTTGATAAAATACACACTTTTTTAATATATAGACCTATATATAATTCCCATAAATGATATTTGGATAAATTACTTCTAGTTTGACAACATTCTTTATCATAGCTTAACCTTATCCTTAAATAAAATAAATTAATATGGTGCTTTCTTAAATAAAAATTCAACTCAATACAAGCAAAAAGTTCTTATATTTCCAATACTATCCATAAAATTTATCAACTATAACCATATTTTGATTTCAAATCCTTAAATCATTAATTTCTCAAATATTATTCTACTTCTAAATATTTTTTTATTTTGTAAAATATATTTGTATAAATTATTCCTACTAGCACTTTAACTTTCACTACAAATCATCCATGTATGCAAGATAGAATAAATCAAATTCAACTCTATTAAATATAAATTCCATCTCTAATATGATTATCACTCCATAGACTCATTATTAATCCCAGATTTTAAACCATAATCATATTAAGATCTCATAACCTTATTACTAATTCTCTAAGATAACCAATCTTTATAGCGTTCTTTCATTCTCATTCTACAAATACCTTAGAATCAATCAAACTTAAGGCCTGATATAAGGATGCCATTCGATATGGTGCAATTGATTATAGTGTTACCCCTGATATAGTTTCTATCTCAAAGTTCAATCTCTTGATATGGAGGTAAACCCGATAGATCTTCCAAATATAGTTCCTTTACTACTGGAACATCCATTACTCCTAGACTAGCCTTAGATACATCTACGACATTGGCCAAATACACTTCACATCTGTAATAACCCATATTTTTAAATTATTTTAATATAAATTGAGATATGTAGTGTTAATAAATTTTAAATTTTATTTTTATATTATTATTATTTATTTGTGATCAATATTCATATTTTTAATGTATATATATTTATTTTACGTAAAATAACTTAATTAAATTCTATTATTTAAAAAACTTTGCAATCACTATCATTATTTTTATTATTATTATTATTAGTGTTACTATTATGCATGTGCATTATTATTTCTATTATTGTTTTTATTAAATTATTTAATAAATGTGGTTTATATTAATGTTATTTTTAAGTGTTATTTTATGTGTATATTATTGTGATGTGTGTGTCTATGTATATATTATTGTGTGATGTGTGTGTGTGTGTATATATATATATATACACACACACATTTACAAACAAATAACAAAAAAAAAAAAAAAACGTAAACACAGTATACCTTACCCTCTCCTGCATGCTGCCGTTCAATTTCTTCACTGTCGGTGTGCCTCCTTTGCCTCCGGCCGGCCACCATCTTCTTCCCCGTCTTCCCTATAGCCATCTACATGTCGGAGTGTTGCCAGCAGCAGCAGGAAAAACTATCTCGCCATCAATCACCTTTCTGGCCACCATTTTGAGCTTCGCCGGTCTCTTTCGACTCCTTGAGCTCCGGTGATCTTGAATACAAGCTCTGTTCAAGCTCTAACTTGATCGTTTGTGAGTTTTGTTTATTTTTTAGTTTTGAGCTATTAGGGTAATTATGTAATTTTGTTAAAATTATAGCTAAATATTATGTTTTAATTGGTTTTAGAATTATTTAAGGTAATAAAATGATTTTTATAAATTATTTACTATTTTTAACTAATTAATACTAATTTTTAAAAATTATTTTCAAATAATATATTATTTACTAAATTGGTAATTAAATGGGTTTTTAATAACTTTTAATATATATTTAGGCTATTTAAGCTATTTGAATATATAAAGTGAATTTTTACTAATTAATATTGAATTATTGGAAAATTGGAATTTTAATAATATTATATTATTATTTTGGGATTTTTATTTAATTATTGTGAAAATAATTATATTGAGTGTTTTAATGTTTTAATATGCTATATTTTGACATTTTATGGATATTTTTGGAGTTTATTGTTTTTTAATATATTTTTATATTAAATGCATTTTTGGTGGAATTGTGGACTTTGGTTGGGAATTGTGTAGTTCGGAGTCCCAACTGAAGGTGTTGTATATCCTGTTTCTTGAAGTGCATTTTTCTTATAGGACTAGCTCTACTTTTTAATAGAGAGATATCCGTTTTATAAAGGAGCTTTTATTGAATTTTTGATAGAATTCTCGTAAAACGTGATGTCGTGTTGATCTTGAATTTTTATTTTGTTTGAGTTCCGTATTCCTAGATTGAGTCTTTTTACAAGTTTAAGTTAGATTTATTATGATTTTTATTATGATTTTATTGTTTAGTTGCATCGAGACTGAGGCCTAGTGGACCGGGCATGTCGAACCAGTCTCGAGGAGTGCAAACTTGTGAGTTGTTATTTTATGTATACATTGCATTTAAGATGCATGTTTTAGAATATAAATGTTCTGAATTGTATTTATTCATAATTGTTTCATTAAAATATTTAAGTATATTTTAGGTATATTTTAAAATATATGCACGTTATGTTTCTGATTTATACTTAAAATGTCTTTAGTATATTTTTGGTTTATTTTTGGTATATATCATGAATGATTCGAATTTATTTAACATATATATATTCAAAATATACTTAGTTTATTTTAAGTATATTTCTAGTATATATATGGTTTATTTTGTTATTATGAATGTTATTTTGCATTATTTATTTTCCTATATGAATGTTTTATTTAAATGAAGGATATCGATATAACGTGATACTTAGTGGGCAGCACTAGGACCGAGTACGTACCGATGGGATAGATTTAAGGTTGAGTTGAGAATCACTTGAGTTGATAAATGATTTGATTGATTGATTTGAGATTGGTATGATTAGATAGTGTGGTTGTTGGAGCTCGGTTGACCTAGTGTCTCGGGGCCAATCACACTGACAGTCAGACTACTAGAGCTCGATTGACTTAGTGTCTTGGGGCCAATCTACTGTCCAAAAGGAATGAGTGAATTAATTTGGAATTAAGTGAGCCTGTATGGCTAAAGAGTTATTATTGATTGAGGTTACGATCTTAAATAGGGTTCTATTTGATCCTTCAGTAAACCACGATTTTCAGCATTCATATATAAAGTGTTTTTCAGCATTTGTGTAAAATGCTTGTATATATATTTATTATATATGGATGATTGATTGCATTTGACATTAGGAGATGTATGTATATATATTATAACAATTCACTCAGTGAGGTCTAACTCCCCTCAGTTGTGATTTTTATAGGAAATTCTTCTTCCTCAGACCTTAGTAGTAGGCCCATCAGCTGGATTTCTTCAGCCCCAGCTATTTTATGTAAATTATCTGCTTGATTTTTTTTGTATTCTAGAAAACTACAACAGTGAGTTATATGTTGTATTTGCTGTATGTTGGATGTAATTTCAAAGACTTTTCTTTGAATTTTGTGTAATATATTTTATTTTATAATATATCAGAAGTTTATCTTTATTATATTGGTTTAAGATTTTTATATTAATGCATATTTTATTTATTATATTATATTTTTATTTTTTTAAGGCTTACTACGGGTTATGGATTCGAAAGAATTTTTGTTCTCTAGCACCGATCATGACTCCTAGTTTGGGTCGTGAAAAAGTTGGTATCAGAGCGAAGTTTGTATTTGAGTTTTAAATTGTTAGAGTTGTGGCCCTAGGTTTTCAGAGTTGTGTTTTCTTTGAAACTACTGCAGTTAATTAGGTTTGAGTACGTCTTCGATAAGTTTTCCTTGATTTAGTTTTCTGCATAACTGTTAGTTGTTTGTTTTGTCTGAATCTTTCTATTTGTCTTTTCAAAATGAGGAGACGAGCATGTGTCACTCCCTCAATCGTTGAGGCCAAGGATGATGAGTCCTTTCAGGATGAGGTTTTACCTCTTGAGCCGCCAGTAAGGCCCAGAGGTTGAGGTAGAGGTAGACCTCGAGGAGCGATAGGTCGTCGTAGACAACATGAGCTATAGGATGAGGAACCTTTAGAGCTTGAGTATGAGGATGCCCCTATACCTCAAGTTGCATTGCCGATTCAGCCTGTCTATCAGCAGGGTATGTCTGAGCTTAAGGCAATATTATTTTATACCAGAGTTGGTCATATAGCCTTTGATGGGACATTAGGCCTATTGGATTTTCTTCATATGATTGAGATGAGGACTCAGACTGCTCACATCGAGTACCAGCGAATTATGATCATTGAGATGTCAATAGAGGGACCAGCCCTAGATTGGTTCATATAGATGATTCAGCCGTACATGACTACCATGACTTGGGCAAAGTTCAGAAAGTGATTTATGAGGAGATTCTGCCTAGAGCCACTCTGTACAAGCTATAGACTCAGACTGACGAGTATATCCCAAGGTGATAGATCTGTTGAGGATTACACTAGAGAGTTTCTTTGACTCGGAAAATATACAGAGTACCTTATGCGAGATCAGTACTTTGCCGTCACCGCGTATGTCACTAGTTTAGGTTCTGCTTTTACTGGGATGCCTACAGTAGGCCTTACTTTAAAGTCAATGATAGAGTTGGTTAAGGAGATTGAGCTAAGGCTAGTCAAGCAAGGAGCTATGCCTGATTATTACTAGTTGGGCACTTAATCAGGAGGATTTTAGACTACTCCTTATTTGAGCTTTCAGATTAGTTCGAGTAGTCAGCAGAGAGGCCCAGTATAGCAGAGCTAGAGACAACAGTAGAGAGTGCACAGGGGTAGTAGAAATGGCTGTGGGGGTTAGCGTAGATCGACCAGATTTAGGTCAAGTGCTTTGAGTAGCAGTAGTGGTCGCAGTTCAGAGTCAGCAACTAGTGTTTGCTAAACGTGTGGTAGAGTCCATCAAGGACAGTGTTACATTGCACCGCTGACTTATTTTCGATGCGGACAGGTGGGACACTATGCTAGATCATGTCCCTATTTTGGTTATCAACCACAACAGATTCCACAGTTTCCATAATAGTCGATTGCTAGTGCAGCACCAGTTCCTTTTCAATTACCTCTAGCTTAGCACCAAAGTTTAACTAAGATTGTTGCTTAACAGGGACGTGGTAGAGGTACTAGAGGAGGTGCCAGAGGTTTTGGCCAAGCTTCTACCAGTTAGCACGGAAGTCGAGGTCAGGCCAGAGTTTTTCATCTCACTCAGCAAGATGCTCAGGCATCTAATGTGGTTGTGGCAGGTATTATTCCTATTTGTTACCTGGATGCTTTGGTTTTATTTGATCCGGGTGCCATGTATTCCTTTGTATCTCTTGTGTTTGCTTCAAAATCTTGTTGGCAAGCTTTGAGGATGGCTTTTCCTTTATCTATCGCCACTCCTCTAAGTGATTCTTTGGACACTAACGTTGTTCATTCTAGTTGTTTCATCGGAGGTAAAGAATTGTCGCAGATTCTGTATTGTTGAATATGATGGAATTTAATATTATCCTCGGTATGGATTGGTTGTCTCAACACTATGCCATTGTGGACTGTCGGAGTAAAGAGGTAAATTTTAGAATTCTTGATGAAGAAAAGTTTAAGTTTGTTGGTGATAAGAGTTTTGCCCGTTAGAATCTTATCTCCACTATTACGGCTAGAAAGATGCTGAGGAAGGGTTGTCAGGGTTATTTGGCATTAGTTAGGGATACTTCAGTGGAGAAGTTGTCACTCACAGATGTTCATGTTGCCTGTGAGTTTCCTGATGTTTTTCCTAAGGAGTTGCCAGGTTTACCACCTCATAGAGAGATTGAGTTCTGTATAAATATTATTCCAGGCACTACCCCTATTTTGATGCCACCCTACAGAATGGCTCCTGTAGAGTTGAAAGAGTTAAAGGAGCAGTTGCAAGAATTATTGGATAAGGGTTTTATCAGACCCAGTGTTTCTCCTTGGGGTGCACCAGTCCTGTTTGTAAGAAAGAAGGATGGTACCCTAAGACTATGCATAGACTATAGAGAGCTGAATAAGGTGACAATGAAGAAAAAATATCCTCTTCCAAGGATAGATTATTTGTTTGATCAGCTTTAAGGTGCACAGTTCTTTTCTAAGATTGATTTGAGGTCGGGTTATTATCAGTTGTGGATTAGTGAGGTCAATATTCCTAAAATGGAATTTCGTACTTGTTATGGCCACTATGAGTTTTTGGTGATGTCATTTAGCTAGACTAATGCACCAGCAACTTTCATGGATTTGATGAATAGGATATTCAGACCATTTATGGATTAGTTTGTGGTAGTCTTTATTGATGATATACTGGTGTATTTGAAGAGTATGGAGGAGCATGTATATTACTTGAGGACTGTACTGCGAACACTGAGAGAACATCAGCTTTATGCTAAATTCTCGAAGTGTGATTTCTGGTTGGAGATTGTTGCATTCCTTGGACATGTGGTGTCTAAAGATGGTATCCAAGTTGATCCATAGAAGATTCAGGCAGTGTCTGAGTGGCCTAGATTGACTACAATTATAGAGATTCATAGTTTTTTGGGTTTAGCTGGGTATTATAGGAGGTTTGTACAAGATTTTTCCAGAATTGTAGCTCTTATGATTCACTTGACTCAAAAAAATGTGAAGTTTGAGTGGTTAGATGCTTGTGAGAATAGTTTCCAGTTGTTAAAGGAGAGGTTGATCACAACTCTAGTTTTGGCTTTGCCTAATGGAGTAGACAATTTCACGGTGTATTGTGATGCCTTTAGAGTTGGCCTAGGTAATGTGTTGATACATAATGGTAGGGTGATAGCTTATGCTTTGAGGCAGTTGAAGAAGCATGAACGAAATTATCCTACCCACGACCTAAAGATGGTTGTAGTGATCTTTGCTTTCAAGTTCTAGAGACATTATCTATATGGGGTGACTTGTGAGATTTTTACTGATCACAAAATTCTTAAGTATATTTTTCAGTAGAGAGATCTGAATCTGAGGCAGAGGAGATGGTTGGAATTATTGAAAGATTATGATTATGAGATCCTTTATTATCTAGGCAAGGCTAATATGGTAGCAGATGCCTTGAGTAGGAAGTCCTAAGGTAATCTTGCTCATATTAGTGTGGAGAGGAGACCGTTGATCCAAGAGTTATATCAGTTAGTGGATCAAGGTCTAATGATAAAGATGAGTAGATCAGGTGGACTGTTAGTTCAGTTTAAGGTTCGATTTGTGTTGAGAGATAATATTAAGGTAGCTCAGGGTCGAGATCCTATTTTGGAAGAGCTTGTAGAAAATGTTCAAGTAGGGAAGTTCACTGATTTCACACTTGATGATGATGGTGTTTTATGGATCAATGGTAGATTGTGTGTTGTTGATGTGGATAATTTAAGAGAAGAGATCCTTGAGGAAGCAAATTCTACAGCCTACAATGTACATCCAGGTGTTATTAAGATGTACCACAGTATCAGAGATTTGTACTGGTGGGATGGACTGAAGAAGGATGTAGCTGATTATGTTGCTAAGTGTTTGACATGTCAGTAGATGAAAGCTGAACATCAAAAGCCTTCTGGGAAGCTTCAGCCTCTTCCTATTCTTGAGTGGAAGTGGGAAAGGATTGCTATTGATTTTGTGGTTGGTTTACCTCATTCCAAGGATGGATATGATTCCATTTGGGTGATTGTGGATAGGTTGACCAAGTTTGCATATTTCTTGCCTGTGAAAGCCACTTATTTTGTAGCTAGATTGGCGAAGCTATATGTTAAGCATATTATGTGCCTTCATGGAGTACCTGTGTCCATTGTATCTAATAGAGGTTTAGTGTTTACCTCTTGATTTTTAGCAGAAGTTATAGGAAAGGATGGGCACTAGGTTGGATTTCAATACTACTTTTCATCCTCGGACAGATGGTCATTCTGAGAGGACGATCCAAACACTAGAAGATATGTTGAGGATGTGTGTTTTGGATGTGGGAGGTAGTTGGGATGATCATTTGCCACTTGTGGAATTCACTTATAATAACAGCTATCATAGAAGTATTAGGATGGCACCATATGAGGCTTTGTATGGAAGGAAGTGTAGATCCCCTCTGAGTTGGGATAAGATTGGGGAGAGAGTGTTGACTGGACCTGAAATGGTTTAGGATGCTGCTGAGAAGGTTACTGTGATTGAAAGGAGATTAGAGATCGCAGTTAGCAGACAGAAGAGCTATGCGGATCCGATGCGCAAAGATGTGGAGTTCCAGGTAGGAGATTATGTGTTTCTGAAGGTGTCTCCAATAAAATGTGTGATGAGATTTGATAAGAAGAGTAAGCTAGCACCGAGGTATATTGGACCGTTCAAGATTCTAGAAAGAGTGGGAACTATAGTATATCAGTTGGCTTTGCCTTCGAGTTTGTCTCAAGTGCATTAAGTGTTCCATATCTTGATGCTGAGGAAGTATATTTCAGACCCTTCACATGTGTTGCAGCCCGATAGTGTGGAAGTGAATGAAGACTTGACATTCGTGGAAGAACCTGTTGAGATCGTAGATTATCAAGTTCGACAGTTGCATTCGAAGCAGATTCTAATGGTCAAGGTGTTATGGCGAAACAACAACGTAGAAGAGCATACCTAGGAGACCGAAGCAGAGATGCGAGCTTCTTACCCGTATCTCTTTCCTCGTTAACTCTTGTAATTATTCTTTTCTTTGAATTTGAGGACAAATTCCTATAAGGTGGGGAGACTGTAATAACCTATATTTTTAAATTATTTTAATATAAATGGAGATATGCAGTGTTAATAAATTTTAAATTTTATTTTTATATTATTATTTATTTGTGATCAATATTCATATTTTTAATGTATATATATATTTATTTTAGGTAAAATAACTTAATTAAATTCTATTATTTAAAAAACTTTGCAATCACTATCATTATTTTTATTATTATTATTAGTGTTACTATTGTACATGTGCATTATTATTTCTATTATTGTTTTTATTAATTTACATTATTGGTATTATTAAATTATTTAATAAATGTGGTTTATATTAATGTTATTATTAAGTGTTATTTTATGTGTATATTATTGTGTGATGTGTGTGTCTATATATATATATATATATATGTTTTTTTTTTTGTGGTGGAGGATAATTTAAACTAAAGTTTTATTATATTATATTATAAAGTTTAATATAATAATATATAATAATATAATTATATATATATATACACACACACACACATTTACAAACAAAGAACAAAAAAAAAAACATAAACATAGTATACCTTACCCTCTCTGGCACGCTGCCGTCTGATTTCTTCATCGTCGGTGTGCCTCCCTTGCCTCCGGCCGGCCACCATCTTCTTCCCCGTCTTCCCTATCGCTGTCTATACGTTGGAGCATCGCCAATAGCAGTAGAAATGGCAGCAGTAGCAATAAGAACTCCCTCGCCGTCGATCACCTTTCCGGCCACCATTTCGAGCTTCGTCGGTCTCTTTCGACTCTCTAAGCTTCGATGATCTCGAATACAAGCTTTGTTCAAGCTCTAACCCGATTGTTTGTAAGTTTTGTTGATTTTTCGGTTTTAAGCTATTAGGGTAATTGTGTAATTTGATTAAAATTATAGTTAAATATTATGTTTTAATTGGTTTTAGAATTATTTAAGGTAATAAAATGATTTTTATAAATTATTTACTATTTTTAACTAATTAATACTAATTTTTAAAAATTATTTTCAAATAATATATTATTTACTAAATTGGTAATTAAATGGGTTTTAATAACTTTTAATATATATTTAGGCTATTTAAGCTATTTGAATATATAAAGTGAATTTTTACTAATTAATATTGAATTAATGGAAAATTGGAATTTTAATAATATTATATTATTATTTTGGGATTTTTATTTAATTATTGTGAAAATAATTATATTGAGTGTTTTAATGTTTTAATATGCTATATTTTGACATTTTAAGGATATTTGTGGAGTTTATTGATTTTTAATATATTTTTATATTAAATGCATTTTTGGTGGAATTGTGGACTTTGGTTGGGAATTGTATAGTTCAGAGTCCTAACTGAAGGTGTTGTATATCTTGTTTCTTGAAGTGCATTTTTCTTGCAGGACCGGTTCTACTTTTTAGTAGAGAGATGTCCATTTTACAAAGGAGATTCTGTCAATTTTTCAGTAGAATTCTCGTAAAACGTGACGTCGTGTCGATCCTGAGTTTTTATTTTGTTTGAGTTCCTTATTCCTAGATCGAGTCTCTTTAGAAGTTTAAGTTAGATTTATTCTGATTTTTATTATTATTTTACTGTTTAGTTGCATCGAAACCAAGGCCTAGTGGACCAGGCCTGTCGAACCAGTCTCAAGGAGTGCAAACTTGTGTGTTGTTATTTTATGTATACATTGCATTTAGGATGCATGTTTTAGAATATACATGTTCTGATTTGTATTTATTCATAATTGTTTCATGAAAATATTTAAGTATATTTTAGGTATATTTTTAGTATATTTTTGGTATATTTTAAAATATATGCACGTTATGTTTCTGATTTATACTTAAAATGTCTTTAGTATATTATTGGTTTATTTTTGGTATATTTCATGAATGATTCGAATTTATTTAAAATATTTATACTCGAAATATACTTAGTTTATTTTAGGTATATTTCTGGTATATATATGGTTTATTTTGTTATTATGAATATTATTCTGCATTATTTATTTTCCTATATGAATGTTTTATTTAAATGAAAGATATCAATAGAATGTGATACCTAGTGGGCAGCACTAGGACCGAGTACGTACCAGTGCGATAGATTTAGGGTTGAGTTGAGAATCACTTGAGTTGATAAATGATTTGATTGATTGATTTAAGATTGATATGATTGGATAGTATGGTTGCTGGAGCTCGGTTGACCTAGTGTCTCAGGGCCAATCACACTGACAGTCAGATTGCTGGAGCTCGATTGACTTAGTGTCTTGGGGCCAGTCTACTGTCCAAAAGGAACAAGTGAATTAATTTGGAATTAAGTGAGCCTGTATGGCTAGAGGGTTATTTTTGATTGAGGTTGCGATCTTAAATAGGGTTCTATTTGATCCTTTAGTAAACCACGATTTTTAGCATTCATATATAAAGTGTTTTTCAGCATCTGTGTAAAATGCTTGTATATATATTTATTATATACAGATGATTGATTGCATTTGACATTAGTAGATGCATGTATATATATTATAACAATTCACTCAGTGAGGTCTAACTCCCCTCAGTTGTGATTTTTACAGGAGATTCTTCTTCCTCAGACCTCAGTAGTAGGCCTATCAGCCAGATTTCTTCAGCCCCAACTATTTTGTGTAAATTATCTACTTGACTTTATTTGTATTCTAGAAAACTACAATATTGAGTTGTATTTTGTATTTGCTGTATGTTGGATGTAATTTTAGAGACATTTCTTTGAATATTGTGTTATATATTTTATTTTATGATATATTACAAGTTTATCTTTATTATATTGGTTTAAGATTTCTATATTGATGCATATTTTATTTATTATATTATGTTTTTATTTTTTAAGGCTTGCTACGGGTCCCGGATTTGAAAAAATTCACATTCCCTAGCGTCGTCATGACTCCTAGTTTAGGTCGTGACAGTAACCCTTTTTAATCAAATAGAAAGCAGTGGTAGCCAAAACTAAAAAGCAATTCACATTAAAATCTCATAGAATACACATTTTCAATCAAAATATAACTTATCCATTACATGTTCACACCCATATCAATCACCACGATTGCACCCAAGAATTCATTCGATACTTATACTTACCTTTTATTTATCAATCACTTTATGGACAACTTGTATCATCTTTTTAAGTTTTACCAATGTTTTGACATCCTAAAGTATGACATATATTTGATCAAGAATATACCTACAATGAGATTTTATGCTTAGTATGTAATTAGGATATATTCTATATATGTAAGCTTAACATTTATGCATATTTCTTTCTTATTGGACAGTTTGGCCTTACTTGACTTGAAATGAATAACTCTCACAACACAATTTCAAATTACTTGATTTTTTTATAAAACTAAATGCACATGACTATAACATACCCAAAAATCAACACAATATAAGTTTTTTACAATTAATGGTGAAATTTTGAATCTAGATCTATATTTTGCACAAAAATAGCTTAGGCATGTCACTTTCAGTTTAGAATTTATTAAGTTATACAAGTTGAATTGAAAAACCCTATTTCAAGTATTTCATTAATGTATAAATTAAGAACATTCATGTTATTTACTTCATTTAATTTAGCCTCTAAGGCCCTTATATTATCTAGGAAAGATAAGGCTGTCTGTAGACGTAGTAAACAAAACTAGCCCCACTCCTAAGGACGAGTTCTTTTTACACACGCATTATTTAATCAAACTGTATTACATGGTTTTAGATAATATATAAAGGAACAAAATTTATGTTTAATAATTTGCCTAATTTAGCCTCTAAGGATCCTATATTTATTAGGTAAAAGAAAGCTACCTGCAGCAAATACAATCTAAACCAGTCCCAATCAAAGACGAATTTCTCATCACACACATCAAATCTCATAATAAAACTTTATAAGAAGGTAGATAAGACATAAATCTATAATTTTCATTTTTTTATTTCTTCTAATTCTTCTTATATGGCCACAAAAATATAGGTGCAAAAATTTCTACTCTAAAATAGAATTCAAAAATCTATATAATCATTTTCACTCCATCATCACATAATTTTAAATATAATTTACAAAGAAAGTAATTAATTTACCAAATTAGGAGTTGAAATCATCAAGATCTAAGTTTAGGAATTTGAGAGAAAAAGAAAGGACTTTTTTCTTTGCAAGAGAATTATGGCTTATGGTTAAGAAGAAGTAGAACTTTTTTTTTGTTTTAGTTTCATACAAGACAAAGACAATCCCATAAATGTACACTATCATATATTTTACCATTATTATTTTGTTTAATCAAATATAAACCCAAAAATTCAAATCAATCCATGTAAACAAGTCAACTAGATTTAATTCCCTACATATTTATTTATTGAATAAATGTTCAATTTTATAATACCCCAAATACATCCTATATTACACATACTCAAATATGCCATTGAAATAACTTTAGCAAATACACAACAAATGAAAGTATGTAAAGTACACATAGTCAAATGGAATGATTTGAGATGCATATGTTTAAGTGAATTATATACATTACTGGTGGTAATTCCTGTGCTAGTAGTGGTGGTGTATTTGTATGTTCAACCCCATGCACAGACTCAGACTCAAAGTCATATAAATTAGCAGGATCTTCAGTCAGACCCTCCCTACTTATCCTATTCAAAATATAAACACTGAAGCTTAATTATTAATATGTACATGCACTCACATTTTTAACCTAAGGGATTTTTAACCATGCTTTGATAATAAAATTGTCACACCTAGTCTCACATAACCTGAGATGAACATTTAAAATCAACTATTAACAAACTATTTAATTTAGTCTAAATTTATTATAAATACTGTTATATTTGGAAAATGATTTAAATTAAACTCTTTTAAAAGTTTAATCTTATTCATATGTTAGTTTTAAATAATAAGAACCTTTCAAAATAACATGTATTTATAAATAGTAAAAAACATAGTTATGAATAGTAAAATTGGTATTTATAAAGAGTAAAAATACGTATAGATTGATAATAATCTTTGTAAACTAAAAACACAATAGTGAAAACATCATTAAGATAACTTAGCCACCATTATTTAAATTTAAAAATATAAACTTTTACAATACTTCGATAATAAACTTAAGAAACCAAAGAAAAAAGTTTCTCTAATGAGGATATTAGTCAACCTTATTCTGAAATTTCTATTCACACTCACTTAACTATGTTCACCAATTATCAAGCCCTATTATTTGAAAATATTTATAAAACAAAGTAAAATGAATACAAAAATACTTAATGAATAGATGTACCAAGTAGAAAACAATTTTGTTAAACTGAATACATTTAAATTCTCAAATAATAATAATAATATATTTGAAATCATATTATAATCCACTTAAAACATCAAATTGTTTCTCACTTTTAAACTTTTGGAAGTTATAGCCAAGTAAAACACATGCCTTTTTAAACATCGATACAATATGTCACATGTATTAACCATCCCAAGAAAAAGCATCACAACCTGACCATAACATACAGGCCATCACAAACTCACTCTTTAGGCACACTTAAAGGCTAACCCTTCGACTACATTAGCATGAAACGACCATTCTTCTTTCACTATCCTACAATCAAGTGCCTTATTATTTGTTGCATAATAACAATCAACACAATCTCAAATATGAATATATCACCATTTCACATTTACACAACTCATATAGGGTGGTAATATTCAAATCTAAATGCCATTTTCATAAAATAATCAATCAAAACAATATTAGCACATTTATGGTTTAATAAGCATTTAAAATCAAACAATCATTATCATATTTCAAAGAAGAGAGAAACCATGAAGAGCGTAAATTTATTTAAATCACCAAGTAAATAAAATGACTTCAAATCATGTTACAAAATAAAGCATGCATTAATAATACATTTAACTTGCATACTTAAAACCATTATTGCTTTAAAGCTTAAATACTTTAAGTAGTAACCAAACTGAATTCAAACATTTATTACACATCATTTCATATTCACACCAATTGGATGCCCATAAAAAGAGTTGTTTATAACAAATTATAGCCAGCTTAAAGAAACTAATAGAATGAGTAATAAAATGTTTTCTTTTATTACCCTAACATAGAGACTGAATCAGGTTAAGCTCAAAGAGGAAAAATTTTAGATAATTCTTCAAAGGTTCAAGATTATCAAATAGCACTTAATTTAGAGCTCTCTAGATCAAGAAATAATCGAATTACACAAACTGATAAAGTAAACTTTAAGAACCCAAAATTTGCAACTTAAGAACCCTAAGTTAAATCAATCAAAACACTTAAAATTACTCACCAATTCAAGAAATATAGCTTTAGGGAAGATTATTAATGTGCTTAAAATTGCTTTACACCTATTGATTCAACTTAAAAAAGATCAGCTCCCTAGAAGAATCAAGTAGTTTTCTAGTTCTCCCTCTCTTTTTTTATTGTTTTCTAAGTGATCTTCTTTTTTTTTTTTTTATTGGCTGCACCTAAGCCATGAATTGGATAGGAAGCAACCCAATTTAGATAAATCAACATACAAAATATCCATTTAGACACTTAATGAAATGATTTTGTTATCTATACAACTTCAAACTTTCAAATGTTTCAATCTAGGCCAATCAATGTTTCAATTTGAGTCCTTATCTTTTGCTAACATTAAATTTCTTATCCTTTACTTCAATTTAACCTCATATCCTTATTATTCTCAATATTTTATTTATTTTGAGTGTCACTAAAATTCCAAAATTTTTGCTCTTTAATTGAGTAAAAGTCATGGCTTAACTTGAAACACTAGCTTAACTATATATACTAGCTTATACTTAAATTTAATCAATATATATGTAAATGTAACATATAATGAATGCAAATGTACTTATAATTAGGGTATGGGTGTGACAATTCTTTCCCCTAAAAGAATTTCGTCCTTGAAATTCGATGCATTCTCACTACACTTATCCTATAATACAGATCACTAATGTTGGATAATATCATCTTATATCGTCATTTCATAGGTTGATTCTTCTAAATCACTTTATCTATGAAACTCATTTTATTTCACAATACATTTTGATCATTAGCTATGAATTCTTTCTACATATTTAGACATGCTACATGCTATATGATTCCTTAAAGTAATATAAACAATTATCACTACATTTATAAGAATAACTTCCAAAAGTTGTTCTCTATAAGGTTTGACAACATCTACAATTTTAAAGTCTTAACCTTGGTTATTACCATGATCTTTACCAATGAACTAACCCTAGTTTTGTTGATCCCTACTTCAAAATAAGTCAACCTTAATCCTAAACCATGCAATGATATGTCAAAAAATATTGACTATATAATACATCAATATTCTCAACCGATAGAATACTAAATCATTAACTATTGTCCATAAAATTTCTATTTCCTTTAAAGTGGAATACCTTTGAAATATTATATAGACTTTCAAAAATGACATTTTAGAATATCACTTTTAACTTGATCTCATTTTTTAAAAAAATTATGTTTTAACTCCTATATTATAAAAGAAAATTTTACTATACCATGAAACATATATAATTCCATCCACTAATAAATGTGGATTTTTAAGTAGACTCAGTATTGTCTTCAATGTCTATCAACTATATATTCATAATTAGCCTTAAATTCTCAATCATAATGTATCTAATAATAATCAACCTTTAAATATTACTTTTGTTCTAACAAGTTATATTCTTATAAATCATTTCTATTAACACCTTATCTTTCGTCATAATTCTTTCATGTATCTTAGAATGTAATAAATCAAATGTTATCTATTAAATAAAAGTTTCACTCATTTCTCTTTTGCTTTTCTCAAATTTTACCTTCCTATGAAATTCATCAATTTCTTATATATATATATATATATATATATATATATATATATATATATATATATATATATATATATATATATATATTCCTCCTTTAGGATGACTAACACCCTTTAAACTATGTTATCATTCCATAAGATCAATTAGTTAAATCCTCTATTTGACCTTTTAAGACTATACCTTTAGTTTTCTTAAGCTAAACAACTCCCACTATAGATTTGAATCTCAAATTTTATTACCTATTCAACATGCTTGTCTATGCAACTACCACTCTATTATGTATATATCTCGTATAATCTATTAATTTTATACTTACTACTACATAACAATCTTTTTATAATTTGGTACCAACAAGTAACATTAACTCATCTTTTTTCATAATCTTATTGGAATTTGATTACACCATATAATAAGTTTAAGCTTCCTAGTATGCTTCATTTTCTATCCACCTTTCATACATCCATTTTTCTCTTGATGAAATACACAATCTCTTAATATATAGACCCATATATAATTCTCATAAGTGATATTCGAATAAACTACTTCTAGTTTGACAATGTTCTTTATCATAGCTTAACTCTATCCTTAAATGAAATAAATTAACACGGTGCTTTATTAAATAAAAATTCAACTCACTACAAGTGGAAGTTCTTATATTTCCATTGCCATCCATAAAATTTATCAATTATAACCATATTTTGATTTCAAATCCTCAAATCATCAATTTCTCAAATATTATTCTATTTTTAAATATTTTTCTTATTTCATAAACTATATTTATATAAGTTATTCCTACTAGCACTTTAATTTTCACTACAAATCATCCATGTATGCAAGATAGAATAAATCAAATTCAACTCTATTAAATAAAAATTCCATCTCTAATAAGGTCATCACTTCATAGACTCAATATCAATCCCATATTTTAAACCATAATCATATTAAGATCTCATATCCTTATTAGTAAATTCTCTAATATAATGAATCTTTATAGCTTTCTTTCATTCTTGTTCTACAAATCCTTTAGAATCAATTAAACTTAAGGTCAGATTTATGGATGCGATTCAATATAGTGCAATTGACTATAGTGTTACCCTTGATAAAGTTTCTATCTCAAAGTCAGTCTTTTAATATGTTTATTATTTATGTGTCTTAGAGTTGAATTTTAATAAATTTTAAATAAGGAATAAATTAATTGAAGTAATTTTGGGTTTAATTAGGAGATTTTTTTGAGTTAGTATTTAATTAGGATTCTTATTATTTATTGTATATTTGGAAAGTTTTATTTGAGTTTTAATTTTCTTTTGTGTTTTATGTCTAGTGTGGGCCCCAAAATAAAAAAGAATTGGTATGTTTTTAATATAGCATGGCATGCATAAGCCGTGTGATGAAGAAACAAATGAGGAGAAGCCATGTCCAAGCCATGTCTAAGCCATGCGTGAGCCATGAAGAAGCCAACTGCACTTGAATATCAACAAAGCAATGTCATGGCATGCACATGCCGAGTGAGTGAAGATTTCTGACCCATAATGAAGCACAACTAATGAACTTGCTTGTGTTGGAAGCCATACTGTGTGTTGAGTAAATTCGTAGATTTATTTGAATAAAGCACGACCGTGCTTTAAAACCATGTCACGAAGGCAAACACTTCCTATTTTGAGAAGGAATTAGAAATCAAATATGACTCTTTTCATACCCTAGTATTATATAAGGAGTAAACACCCTTTTGAAGAAAAAGGGGTAGTCATAGAGAAAATGAGGCAGCTAGACAGAAATCAATGAAGACTAAGAGTTTATTTTATTTTCCATTTCATCTTCTTATCTTTTTAATATTGATTATGGATTTCACCATAGCCATGTATGGCTAAGTTTTTGTTCAGAGTCTTGGTTAGGAGTAACTATTCCATGATATGAATTAAACATAAGTTTTTATATTTGATTTGAATTTCAGTTAATTCTTTATGTTATTATATTTATCTTATTATCATTTCAGGCCTATTTGATTGCATGTTATGGATGAATTTATCAACGAGAGTGAGGAGAATTCATTAGCTTAAGACACTTAGAAATTAGATCACTTGACCACGAGAGTAGGTGAGCTTTCTGGGGAGTCACGATAGTAGATTATGGTGACAAATTAATTGTAAAAAATCTTAACGAGCTTGGATTAAATTATTAATCATAAGAGTAGGTTAGATTTTAATCCTTGTATGCTTAATTGAACTTAAGAGAGTCTTTAAGCATTTTAGAGCAATTACCCTTAAATGAATTCAAGATTTCTATTTAATAATGTGTTCATGATTAGATTAGAATAGTGAAATAAACCTAGGCTTTGTGTTTACAAATATTTGATTTTACTTTTAAATTAAGTTTCTGTTATCTAAATTTTAAACCTTGCTAAATTATTCAATTACTAGCTAAGATCATAGGTAAAAATTGTTAGAAATCAATATACAGTCTTCAAGGGAACGTTATCTTTCTATTGCAACCACAATCATGCGCTTGCGAGTTTAAAACGCAACATCTTTTAATGTGGAGGTAAACTCAATAAATCTTCTACAAATACATTTGCAAATTCCTTCACTTTTGGAGCATCTATTACTCTTAGACCAGCTTTAGATATATCTACCATATTAGCCAAATAAGCTTCACATCCTTTTTTAGTCAAATGGAAAGTAGTGGTAGCCAAAACCAAAAAGCAATTCACCTCAAAATCTCATAGAATACACATTTCTAATCAAACTATAACTCATCCATTGTATGTTCACACCCATATCAATCACACTATTTCACTTAAGAATTCAATTGATACTTATACTTACCTTTTAGTTGTCAATCACTCTATGGACAACTTGTATTATCTTCTCGAGCTTTACCAATGCTTTGAGATCCTAAAATATAATATATATTTGATAAAGAATATACCTACAGTGATTTTTTATGTTTAGTATGTAAAGAGGATATGTTTTATATATGTAAGCCTAACATTTATGCATATTTCTTTCTTATTGGACAGCTTGACCTTGCTTTACTTGAGAGTGAATAACTCTCACCACACAATTCCAAATCACTTGATTTTTTCTTTTTTTTTTTATATAACTAGAAACACATGGCTATAACATAGCCAAAAATCAACACAATATAAGCTTTGTACAATTAATGGTGAAATTTTGAATCCAAACCTGTGTTCTGTATAAAAATAGCTCGAGCAAGTCGCTTTCAATTTAGAATTTCTTAAGTTATACAAGTCTAATTGCAAAACCTAAATGCAATCACTTCATTAACACATAAATTAACAACTTTCAAGTTTTTACTTCATTTAATTTAGCCTATGAGACCCTCATATTATCTAAGAAAGATAGGACTGCCTGTAGACATAGCAAAGAACCACCCATATCCCAAGGATGAATTCTATTTACACACACATTATTTAATTAAACTATATTATAGGGTTTTAGATAATATATAAAGGAATAAAACTTATGTTTAATCATTTGCCTAATTTAGCCTCTAAGGGTCTTATATTTATAAGGAAAAGAAAGCTACATGCGGCAAATACAATCTAAACCAGTCCCAATCAAAAGGAATTTCTCATCACACATATCAAATCTCATAATACAACTTTATAAGAATGTAGATAAGAGAAAAATCTACCATTTTCATGTTTTTTATTTCTTCTAATTCTTCTTCTATGGCCATAAAATATGGGTGCACAAATTTTTTCTCTAAAACAGAATTCAAAAGCTATATAATTATTTTCACACTATCACCACATAATTTCAAATAGAATTTATAAGGAAAATAATGAATTTTCCAAATTAGGAGCTAAAATCATCAATATTTAAATTTAGAAGTTTGAGAGAAAAAGAAAAGACTTTTTTTTTTTGGTAAGAGAACTATGGCTTATGGTTGAGAAAAAGTAGAACTTTTTTTTTAGTTTCATACAAGGCAAAGACAATCCCTTAAGTATACAGTTTCATATATTTTACTATTATTTTTTTAATCTTATTATTATATTTAATCAAATATGAACCCAAAAGTTCAAATCAATCCATATAAACAAGTCAAATAGATTTAATTCCCTACTTATTTATTTATTGACTAAACGTTTAATTTTATAATACCTCAAATACATCCTATATTACACATACTCAAATATACCATTGAAATGCACTTTGGAAAATACACAACAAATGAAAGTATGTAAAATGCACATAGTCAAATGGAATGATTTGAGATGCATATGTTCAAGTGAATTATATGCATTACTGGTGGTAATTCCTGAGCTGGTAGTGGTGGTGCATTTGTATGTTCAACCCTATTCATAGATTAGGACTCAATTAAGTCAGTAGGATCTTCAGTCGGACCATCCCTACTTATCCTATTCAAAATATAAACACTTAGGATTAATTATTAACATGTACATGCACTCACATTTTTATCCTAAGGGATTCTAAGCTATGATCTAATGCTAAAATTGTCACACCTCGTCTCATATAGCCCAAGATGGACATTTAAAACTAACCATTAACAAACTATTTAATTTAGTCTAAATATATTATAAGTACCATTATATTTGGAGAAGGATTAAATTAAACTCTTTTAAAAGTTTAATCTTGTTCATATGTTACATTTAAAGAATAAGAACTTTTATAAAAAATGCATATTTATGAATAGTAAAAATACGTATAGATCGATAATAATATTTGTAAACTAAAAACGCAATAGTGAAAACATCATTAAGATAATATAAAATACTTTCCAAATAGTTATATTACATATAACTTAGTCACCATTATTTAAACTTAAAAATATACTCTTTTACAATACTTCTATTATAAGCTTAAGAAACAATAGAATAGGGCTTCTGTAATGAGGATGTTGGCCAACCTTATTCTGAAACTTATATTCACACTCACTTAACTCTGTTCACCAACAATTAAGCTCAAATCCTATTGAAAATGTTTATAAAATAGAGAAAAATGAGTATAAAAATACCCAACGAATAGATATATCAAGCAGAAAACAATTTGGTTAAACCGAACACATTTAACTTCTCAAATGATAATAATAGCGTATTTAAAATATATTATAATCCACTTAAAATATCAAATCCTTTCTCACATGCAAACTTATGCAAAGTATAGCCAAGTAAAACACATTCCTTTTTTTAAACATCAATACAACATTCACATGTATCAACTATCTCTATAATAAGCATCAAAACTGATATAACATATAGGCTATCACAAACTCACTCTTTAGGCATATTGAATACTAACCTTTGACTACATTAGCATAGAACAACCCTTCTTCCTTCACCGCCCTACAATCAATTGAATATGCATATTACACCTTAGCACATTTTTATATCTCACATAAGGTGTTAATACATAAAACCAAATACCATTTCCATCAAATAATTAATCAAAACAATTCCATCACATTTATAATTCAATAGAGTATTCAAAATCAAACCACTTCTCATCATAATTAAAAAGAATGAAAAAAAGATGATTATAATCTCATTTAAATCATTGAGTAACCAAAATAATCTTAAATCATATTACCAAAACAAGCTTGTAGTAATAACATATTTAACTTGTAAATTGAAAGCTTGAAATTAAAACATGTAATTCAAGTATTAACAAGGCTGAATTGAAACCATTTTAAAACATCAATTCAATTCATACAACAATATTAAATTATCAACTTATTGCTATTATAAAAACATTTAAAGGGCTTGAACATCCACTCACCAAAATAACCTATAAACACATAAATCTAGCTAATTTGCTTAACTTGCACTTGCACTTCCCTTGCCTTTTATAGCACCTAATAGATACAGTTTCACTTATAAATAATCAATGTAATAATCCCACGTACTACTCTAACCATGCAGTCCCCAAATAATATACACAAAATGCACTTCATCTCAATTCTACAAATTAGCTTCATTGAGTCTAAAATAGTTATTTTGAGGCCTAAATTATAAAAATTGATCCCATATATGAAAAATAAATTTTAACCTCAAAATTTAGCTAAACCTAGATCTTTGTGTGTAGTACTTTTAATAAAAATTTCATTTCCATTCAATAACCATAAATAAAATTATTGAGCTCACGTTATAAGCAATTCAATTACTAAGATAGATTGAGTAATAAAAAGTACAAGTCTATTAGATCACCATTAAAACATAATTAGATTTTATCAAAACTATAAATTTTTATAGAAATCTTTCAAGTTTTCTTATAATCAAACTAAACTCAATTTTGAATTTCCTAGCTCAAAACATACAAAAAGTATCTAGACTAGTTTTTACTCATAAACTCTATAAACTTGGTTCATATAATCAAAATGGTTCCTTTTAGAGCTAACTTGAAAAATCTTTGGGACTTATAAAAAAAGGAATTTTGAGCTAAAATTTTAATCCATCCTGGGTCTATATGTCTAGAACATTCTAACAAAAATTTCACACCAATTGGACACCCACAAATAGAGTTATATATAACAAAGTATAACTAGCTCAAAGAAACTAACAGATTAAGCAATAAAATGTTTTCTCTTATTATCCTATCATAAAAATTGAATCAATCAAGCTCAAAGTAAAAAAATTTTAGATAATTCTTCAAAGGTTCTAGATCATTAAAGAACACCTAATTTGGAGCTCTCTAGATCAAGATATAATCAAATTATAAAGACTGATAAACCAAACTTTAAGAACCCAAAATCTGCAACTTAAGAACCCTAGACTAAATCAACCAAAACACTTAAAATTACTTACCAATTCAATAAATAAAGCTTTAGGGAATATGATTAATGGCTTGAAATCACTTTACACCTCTTGATTCAACTTGAAAAAGATCAGCTCCCTAGAAGAATGAAGTAGTTTTCTAGTTCTCCTTTTTTTTTCTAAGCGATCTTTTTTTTATTGGCTACACCTAAGCCATGAATTGGATAGGATGCAACGCCAATTTGGATAAATCAACATATAAAATATCTATTTAGACACTTAATAAAATGGCTTTATTACCTATATAACTTCAAACTTCAAAATGTTTCAATCTAGGCCAATCATTGTTTCAATTTGAGTCTTCGTCTTTTGCTAACATTAAAGTTCTTATCCTTTACTTCAATTTAATCTCATATCCTTATTATTCTCAATATTTTATTTAGTTTGAGTGTCATTAAAGTTAAAAAATTCTTGCTTTTAATCGAGTATAAGTCATGACTTAACCTAAAACACTAGCTTAACTATATAAACTAGCTTATACTTAAATTTAATCAATATATATGTAAATGCAACATATAATAAATGCAAATGTATTTAGAATTAGGGTACGGGTGTGACAATTCTTCTCCTTTAAAAAGAATTTTGTCCTCGAAATTCGATGCATTCTCACAACACTTATCCTATAATAGGGCTCACTAATGTTGGATAATATCATGTCATATCTTTCTTTCATAGGTTGATTCTTCTGAATCACTTTAACTATGAAAATCATTTTATTTCACAATAAATTATGATTCCTAACTATGAAGTCCTTATACACATTTAGACATGCTACATGCTATATGATTTCCTAAAGTAATATAGATAATTATCACTGCATTTGTAAGAATAACTTCCAAATATTGTTCTTTATAAGGTTCGACAACATCTGTAATTCTAAAGTCTTAATCGTGGTTATCACAATGAACTTTACCAATGAACTAACCATAGTTTTGTTGATCTTTACTTCAAAATAAGTTAAATTTTAACTCTAAATCATATAATATGTCCAAGAACATTGACTATGTAATACATCAATATTCTCAGTAGGTAAAACATTAAATCATCAACTATAGTCCACAAAATTTCTATTTCCTTTAAAGTGGAATACCTTCAAAATATCAATTAAACTTTTAAAATGACATTTTAGAATATCACTTTTAGCTTGATCTCATTTTTTTTAAATCATGTTTCAACTCCTATATTATAAAAGAAAATTTTACTATATCATTAAGCATATAAATCCATCCACTAATAAATGTGGAGTTTCAAGTAAACTCAGTATTTTCTTAAATGTTTATCAGCTATATATTCATAACTAGCCTTAAATTCTCAATCATAATATCTCTAGGAATAATCTCATGAGTTATATTTTTATAAATCATTTCTACTAACATCTTATCTTTCATCATAATTCATTCATGTATTTTAGAATGTAATAAATCAAAAGTTACACCACTAAATAAAATTTCCACCCATTTCTCTTTTATTTTCCTTAAATTTTACCTTCCTATGAAATTCATCAATTTTCGTATACACTTCTTTCATAATAATTTTTTTAATAATAATTCCTCCTTTAGGATGACTAACAACCCTTTAAACTACGTTATCATTCCATAAAATGAATCAGTTAAATCCTCTGTTGGGCCTTCTAAGACTATACCTTTAGTTTCCTTGAGCTAAACAACTCCAATTATAGATTTGAATCTCAAATTTTGTTTCCTATTCAATAAGTTTGTCTACGCAACTACCATTATATTATGCATATATCTCGTATAATCTATTAATTTTATACTTACTACTATATAACAGGCCTTTTTACCAATTAGTATCAACAAGTAACATTAACTCATATTTGTTGTTCATCTTATTGGTATTTGATTACACCATATGATAAGTTCAAGCTTCGTAGTGCGCTTCATTTCCTATCCACCTTTTATACATCCATTTTTCTCTTAATGAAGTACACACTCTCTTAATATATAGACCTATATATAATTCCTATAAATGATATTTGGATAAACTACTTCTAGTTTGACAACATTCTTTATCATAGTTTACCTTTATCCTTAAATGAAATTAACATGGTTCTTTATTAGATAAAAATTCAACTCACTATAAATAAGAAGTTCTTATATTTCCATTACCATCCATAAAATTTATCAACTATATTTTGATTACAAATCCTCAAATCATCAATTTCTCAAATATTATTTTATTTCTAAATATTATTCTTATTTCATAAACTATATTTCTATTAGTTATTCCTACTAGCACTTCAACCTTCACTATAAATCATCCATGTATCCAAGATAGAATAAATTAAATTCAACTCTATTAAATACAAATTCCATTTCTAACATGATCATCACTCTATAGACTCGTTATCAATCCTAGATTTTAAACCATAATCATATTAAGATCTTATATTCTTATTACTAAATTCTTTAAAATAACAAATCTTTATAGTATTCTTTCATTCTCATTCTACAAATACCTTAGAATCAATCAAACTTAAGGTCTGATATAAGGGTGCCATTCAATATAGTGCAATTGATTATAGTGTTACCCTTGATATATCTGAAAGTCAGTCTCTCAATGTGGAGGTAAACCTGGTAGATCTTCTAAAAATACATTTGCAAATCCTTCACTACTAGAACGTCCATTATTCCTAGACCAATTTTATTCACATTTACTATAAAAGCCAAATATGCTTTACATCCCTTTTTAATTAAATGGAAAGCAGTGGTAGCTAAAACCAAAAAGCAATTCACCTCAAAATCTCATAGAATACACATTGTCAATCAAACTATAACTCATTCATCATATGTTCACACCCATATCAATCACACAAGTTCACCCAATAATTCAATTAATACTTATACTTACCTTTTAGTTGTCAGTCACTTTATGGATAACTTGTATCACCTTCTCAAGCTTTACTAATGCTTTAAGATCCTAATGTAAGACATATATTTGATGAAGAATATACCTACAATGAGGTTTTTATGCTTAGTATGTAATTAGGATATATTCTATATATGTAAGCCTAATATTGATGAATATTTCTCTCTTATTGGACAGCTTGGCCTTGCTTGGCTTGAGAGTGAATAACTCTTACTACACAATTCCAAATTACTTGATTTTTATTTTTTTATAAATTTTACAAAAGTAGACACACATGGCTCTAACATATCCAAAAATAAACACAATATAAGCTTTGTACAATTAATGGTGAAATTTTAAATACAAACCTCTATTCTACACAAAAATAGCTCATATAGGTAACTTTCAGTTTAGGATTTCTCAAGTTATGCAAGTCCAATTGCAAAACCCTATTTCAAGCACTTTAATAACATATAAATTAACAACTTTCATGTTTTATACTTCATTTAATTTAGCCTGTAAGGTGCTCATATTAAAAAGGAAAGATAGGACTGCTTGCAAACGTAGCAAATAAAAGTAGGCCCACTCCCAAGGATAGGTTCTCTTTATACACACATCATTTAATCAAAATACATTACAAGGTTTTAGATAATATGTAAAAGAACAAAACTTATGCTTAATAATTTGCTTAATTCAACCTCTAAGGGTCTCATATTTATTCGGTAAAAAAAGCTACCTACAGTAAATATAATCTAAGTAGTCCCAATCAAGAGGAATTTCTCATCACACACATCAAATCTCATAATATAACTTTATAAGAATTAGATAAAAACAAATCTATAAGTTTCACATTTTGTATTCTTCTAATTCTTCTTCTATGGCCACGAAAATATAGGTGCAAAAATTTTAAAATAGAATTCAAAAGCTATATAATCATTTTCACACCATCATCACATAATTTCAAATATAATTTACCAGGTTACTCAGATAACTCTAGTACAAAATGAGATTAAGCTTCCATGTTTATACAGAGAATAAGAAAATAATAAACAGATACAGCTAACATAATAAAAATACAAGATAAGAAAATAGCAAACTCCCTAATTCTTATCGATGTAGCTCCCCGTTACTAATCTCTTTGTTGTCTACTTATACTCTGATACAGATGAATGAGCTTCACTCCCTGTCCTCTTCATACTTTTCTCTTTGTTTTTCTCTTTTTTTATGTCTGTTATTTTCTGCTCTCATCTCTCTTTAGCTGCTCCATGAGTTTATAATGCTCTTATATCCTTAGAATTAGGGGTTGCACATGGTGCATGCGTGCGAGTGGAATTTCCTTAAATGTACAAGCATGGCTGTGCAAAACCAAAGGACTTGCATGGCCATGCACATTTGCATGAAGCTCTTGGCACGACCGTGTTGCTTAGGGCATGGCCTGTCACGACCCAAAACAAAGGCCATGACCGGCGCTAGGGAACAGGAATTATTTAGAATTCGGAACCCGTAGCAAGCCTTAAAATAAAATAAAACATGCAATAATAATAATAACATAATTAAAATAATCTGCAGTGGAAATAAATCATAAATAAAATAAAATAATAATCTGCCAATGATATTAAATCGAACATCCTTATTTCATATATTAATAATCTTTTAATACAAATCCAGTTCAAATATTTAAAGTATATAACTCATACAAATATAATACAACATCCTTTTTCAATTTTACAACTACTGCAGTGTCTAGATTATAAAAATAAAACTCAAGTAAGCAGATTACATAATGAAGCCGGGGCGGAAGAAATCCGACGTACGGGTCTGCTACTGAGGTTTGAAGACGATGACTCTCCTGAAAAATAGTCAACGAAGGGGAGTCAAACCTCACTGAGTGAATTGCTATAATATATATACATGCATAACTAAGTGGCAATGCACACAGTCAAATATATAGAATCAAATACCCACAGATGCAACAAAATCATTTTATATATATTTACTAAAAATCATTGTTTATAAAGGATTAAATAGAACCCTAGAAAATTGCAATCTCAAAACAGTGTTAGACAACACTCTAGCTATACAGGCTCACTTATTCTAAATTATATTCACTTATTCCATTTGGACAGTAGACTGGCCCCGAGACACTAAGTCCAACCGAGCTCCAGCAGTTTGACTGTCAATATGATTGGTCCCGAGACACTTGGTCAACCAAGCTCCAGCAATCACACTCCCAAATCATATCTCATACATCAATTAATCAAATCCAATCAATATTCACAATTAGGTTAGTGATATAATGTCACGACCCAAAACAGGGGCCATGACCGGAGCTAGGGAACGGGAATTCTTTCGAATCCGGAACCCGTAGCAAGCCTAAAAATAAAATAAATTATGCAATAATAACAATAACAATATAATATACAGCGGAAATGAAATCATAAATATCATAATATTATTCACATCAACTGGATTTAAATCAAATCTCATCTCATAGATATATAATCTTTTAATACAAATCTAGTTTCAATATAATACATCTCTTTAAAATAAATACATGAAATCCAATACTTCAATTCACAACTACTGCAGTGTCTAGATAAAATAAATAAGAATCAAGTAGATAATTTACACAAAGATGCCGGGGCGGAAGAAATCCGGCGTATTGACCTGCTACTAGAGGTCTGAAGAAGTTGACTCTCCTGAAAAATAGTCAACGGAGGGGAGTCAGACCTCACTGAGTGAATTACTATAATATATATACATACATACTAAATGATAATGCATACAGTCAATAGTATATATATCTAATATATATATATACAGACAAATACACACAAATACTGTAAAATCATTTTATATATTTTTTATTGAAAATCATGGTTTATGAAGGATCACATAGAACCCTAGAATATCGCAACCTCGGAAATAGTGTTAGACAACACTCTAGCCACACAGGCTCACTTATTCAAATATATCCGCTTAATCCATTTGGACAAGTAGACTGGCCCCGAGACACTAAGTCAAACCGAGCTCCAGCAGTCTGACTGTCAGTGTGATTGGCCTCGAGACACTTGGTCAAACCGAGCTCCAGCAATCACACCCACAAACCATATCTCACACATATCAATAATCACATCAATCAATATCCACAAATGGTTAGTAATATAGCCTAAATACTATAGGCGTATCGGTACGTACTCGGTCCTAGGTGCTGCCCACTAGGTAGCACGTTCTATTGATATCCTTCATTAATAAATAAATCATCCATCATAAAAATAAATGATGCATGAAGTTCAATAAAATAACAACATAAACCATATATATATCGGAAAATATACCAAAAGTAAACCAGGTATATTTCGAGTATATATATGTCAAATGAATTCAATCAAATCATAATTTAAACTAAAAATATATTTAAAAACATTTTAAATATATTTTATTAATAAAACATGTATATAATTTATTATATACCAAAAATAAACCAAAAATATACTTAAATACAAATCACATTATTTATGCATTTTAATCAAAGTAAAACATATATTTCTAAATCATGCATCCTAAGCATATATATATAGTATAGTAACTCACCTAGTGCGCTCCACGAGACAGGTCCGACGGGCCTGGTCCACTAGCCCTCGGTCTCGGCGCAACTAAACAAGAAATAATTAACTGACATCAGAATAAACCTAACAGAAATCCTAGAATTCGATCTAGAGTATTAAACACAGAATCAGAAATTAGGGTTCGACCGGATATCACGTTTTACGAGAATTCTACATAAAATTCGGCAGAACCTCTCCTGTAAAACGGACATCTCTCTACTCAAAAGAGTAGAGCCGACCCTGCAAAGAAATACACTTCGAAAAACTACACAAAGCACAATCAAAATCCCACGGTCGGACTCCAAACTACAGTCTACCGACCGGGGTCCACAAACACATAACAATTCCAGAAATACCATAAATATCCTTATAACATAGAAATTCATTTTATAGGTAAAAAATTACCTAATTAGCCTTAAAACACAGTAAAAATCGATAAAAACTCATTTTATTTGAAAAACCGTATATTATATATATAATTGAAAATAATTCACGAAAAATAGTTTTATTTAGTTAAAAATACCAAATAATTTGTAGAAATCATTTTTGTACCTTAAATAACTATTAAAACCAATTAAATTACATTTTTAGCCAATTTAGGGTAAAATTACCAAAATACCCCTATATATAAATATACTTAAATTACTTCAAAAATTCACCAAAAATTATACAATTATCCAAAAATTAATTTTCTCAACATATTTATCAATAATATCAATAATTAAACTCAATTATCCAATTAATTTCAAATAAAAACACATTTAACCTAATTTTTCAAATTTACATAAACTTCAATAATTCAAAATAAATACATAGAAATTCATAAAAATTCCAAATAAATTCCTATAATTCATTTCAACACCTAATTTAACCATAAATCCCAATTTCATAATTTAAATAATTAATTTCCGAAAATTAGAAAATAATATTAAAATATTCAAACATACCCAAAAATCCAAAAAATCTCCAAAAATTCTACAAAAAATTCATACATGTAGATTGAGCTACTAGGAACAACATTTGTGAAGGGAGTTTTCATGAATCAATCAATTCGAAGCTCAAAAAAATCAAAAATCCTAATAGGTTGAAATTGAAAAATTCGAAACCTAAGCAAATCTAGACCAATTCAGCTCAAACCAAAGCTAGAATCACACTCATCGGAGCTCAAGGAGAAGAAAGAGACTGGCGGTGTCGAAAACGGTGGCCGGAATCGACGTGATCGACGGTGGCCAAAGTTTCGGCTTCTCCGGCCAAAACCGACTTCCAGACGCCGGAAACGGCTACCACAGGCGGCAAGGAAGGCTGGGGAAGATGGTGGCACACCGGACGGCAACACCCACGGTGAAGAAACGGCACGGCAGCGACCGGAACGGCGATGGGAATCGGTCGGGAGGAAGAAAAAGGCTCGGGGGCAAAATGGTAATTTTCCAATCTTTGTAATTTTGACAAATTTTAATGTATATATGTATATATATACTTTACATTATATAATAAAATAATATTAAATTACACACTTTAAATATACACCACACACATAAAATTTAATATTTTAATAATTTATACTAAATAAAAATAATTAAATATCAATAAAACTAATAAATAGAATATTAGGGTAATACTAAACTCTAATTAAATAAATATACACACACGTAGGCTTTATTTAGTATTTTAAAAATACGTATGAGTTCATGCAAGTCCGAAAATATTTTAAAATAATTAATAATAAATTATTTACGTGAAAATTTCCCCGAAAATGTAAGTCCCCGGGAAAATTTTACGTAAAGTACTGTAGATAAAACACAGTAATTAAAATAGGTTTAAAATACATAACAACTCATAAAAATATCGTAATGTATATACAAAAATTATTGACACTGCATATCTCGGTACAGTGTAAAAATATTTAAAAACACGGGATATTACATATAACCTAAATGCTATCAGTGTACCGGTACGTACTCGGTCATAGTGCTGCCCACTAGGTAGCACGTTCTATTGATATCCTTCATTTTAAATATAAAACATACATTCATAAAAATAAATGATGCATGTAATTGAATAAAATCTCAACATAAACCATATATATACTAGAAATATACCAAAAGTAAACTAGGTATATTTCGAGTATATATACTTCAAATAAATCCAATATAATTGCAAATAAACTATAAATATATTTAAAAACATTTTAAATATAAATGTTTAATAAAGCATGCATATAATTTAAAATATATCAAAAATAAACCAAAAATAAATTTAAGTACTAATTAAATCATTTATGCATATTTAATCAAAATAAAACATATATTTCTAAAATCATGCACCATAGAGCATATATATATAAAATAACAACTCACTATTTATTGCGCTCCTTAAGATGGGTCTGACGGGCCTGGTCTACTAAACCTCGGTCTCAGAGCAACTAAATAAACAAACGACAACAGGAAATCATAATAAATCTATCAGAATTCCAAAGACCCGATCTAGAATACTAGACACAGAATTAAAATCAGAATTCAACCGGATATCACGTTTTACGAGAATTCTACCAAAAATCCTGTAGAACCTCCCCTGTAAAATGAACATCTCTCTACTCAAAGAGTAGAGTCGGTCCTATAAAGAAATACACTTAAAAAATAAACATAGAATTCACAACTAAAACTCCTCGGTCGGACTCCAAACTACATTTTACCGACCGAGGTCCACAATTCACATAACACTACAGAAATACCGAAAATGCCCTTTAATAATAAAAATACATTTTATCAATCCAAATTACGTAATTAACCCTAAAACACGTTAAAAACCGATAAAACTTATTTTATTAGAAAAATCGTATATTATATATATAATTGAAAATAATTTACGAAAAATAGTTTTAATTAGTTAAAAATACTAAATAATTTGTAGAAATCATTTTTATACCCTAAATAACTATTAAAACCAATTTAATTACATTTTTAGCCAATTTAGTGTAAAATTACCAAAACACCCCTATATATATACTAAAAATCCAAAAATTCACCAAAATAATATAATTACTCAAAATTATTTTTCTCAACATATATTTCAATAATATCAATAAATATACTCAATTAACCAATTAATTTCAATTAAACACCTAAATAACCCTATTTTTCAAAATTACATAAACTTAATAAATTCCAAATAAATATATAAAAATTCAAAAAAATTACAAATAAATTTCTATAATTTATTTAAACACCTATAATTACCATAAAACACAATTTCATAATTTAACTAGTTAATTTTCGAAAATTAGAAAATAATAATAAAATAATCAAAAATACCCAAAAATCAAAATAAATTCCAAAAATTCTACAAAAATTACAACATGTAGATTAAGCTTCCAGGAACAAAGTTTGTGAAGAAAGTTTTCATGAATCAATCAAATTAGAGCTAAAAAAATTTGGAAACCCTAATAGGCTGAAATGAAGAAATTGAAACATAAGCAATTCTAGACCAAATCAAGTGAAGCAAAGCTTGGAATCACACTCACCGGAGCTCAAGGAGAAGATAGAGACTGGTGGTGTCAAATTTGATGGCCAGAAATGGCTTGATCGGAGTTGACTTCAATTTTCGGTCTCCTTGAAAAATTCGACCAAAACACACCGGAAAAAGGTGATTTAGGTGTTGGGAATGGCTGGTAAGCGAGGAGGAAGGCTGAGGGGAATAGTGACAGCAAGAAAACCAGGTGGAAATGGCCAGAAATGGAAGAAAATGTGTTGGGAGGAAGAAGAAAAAGGGAGGGGCAAAATTGTAAATAAAGCAAATTTTTGATTTTTGTTATAAAATAATGTATATATGTATATATATATGTCCACCTTATATTATAGTAATACATATATTCCCACAAGCAGATAATACTCACCACACAAATATTTTATTATATTTAATAATTTATACACTTAAAATTAATTAATTAATACAAAAATTAAATAATAAAATTAAGGAAATTAATTAAGCTCTAATTAATTTAAATAAATACACATATATACAATTTATTTTAGCACTTTAAAATTATATATGAGTTCATGCAAGTTTGTAAAACTAGTCAAAATAAATAGTATTAAATTATTTACGTATCAATTTCCCCGAAAATATAATTCCCAGGAAAATTTTACGTAAAGTACTTAAAATAATGTAAAATAATTAAAATTAGCTTTAAACAAATAACAAACTCATAAAATATTATAAATACATACAAAAATTATTAACACTGCATATCTCGATGCAGTATAAAAATATTTAAAAACTCGGGATATTACATGGTCGTGCTACTTTTCTTTGTAAATTAGGCACGGTCATGTTAAGGCTTGCATGGCCGTGCCTTTTTTCCTTTGAATGTGGCATGGCCATGTTATGGCTTACACGACCATGCTACTTTCCTTTGGAAAATTGGCATGGCCATGTTAAGCCTTGCATGGCTGTGCTCTTTTCTTCTCAATATTTAGCATGACCGTGTTAGTCATTAAATGGTCGTGCTCTTTTCTTCTTAAATGTTGGCACAACTGTGTTTAGCATTGCATGGTCGTGCTTGATTAATGCATACATGTGTTAATGCATACCTGTGTTCCTTTCTTTGACTTTTCTGAATTGTGATGCATTGCACGCCTAATATTTTAATTCCTACAGACAAAATAAAAACTTAGTGAGAAGAATACAAAAATTAGACATAAAATATAAAAATCATAGTTTATTTAATTAATGCATGATTAAGTCTATATTTTATTTAAATGTACTAATATTTTCTAAATGCTAACTCTATTAATTATTATGTAGAAAATGGAGAATTATGCACTTAAAATGAAATATTATTAAATTAAAAGGAGTCTAATTTTTAATAGGAAAATGTGATTATCATGCCTATGCTGAATAAATCTAATTGAATTGAATTTATATCAAACATGCAGATGCGATCAATATCACAATGCGTAATACCATCAGGATGCATATTTCATAAGTAAACATGACCAGAATTCATATCATCAATCACTAAAATAAAACAAGTTCTAAAGAAACTAAAATTTTATTCAAAGAAGATAATAAGAAAATTTATTTTCTATTATAGATGTTAGGGATGTTAAGTCTCATGGTGGTTGTCCTTTAGGTGGCTGATATAATAGCTATTCTTGCATTTCCTCATCCTTATTGTCTTGCACCAAAATCATAATAATCTGTTCCTTTTAGATCCCATTCTTAGGAACATCCACACTAGGCATATTAATAGGTTCCTCTACACTGAGGTAAGACTTTCTGTGTCTTTCTTTGACAAAATTCTCTTTTAGTGGTTTTGCTTTCTTCCCAACTATGCATAGCTTCTCATAATCAAACTCATCACCCCATCTTGTAGGCACAACTGACTCAAAGGATATAATAAAAGAAAGTGGTTTAGTGTAAAACACCTTATAGTCAAACTTGCCTAAGGGCCGACCCAGCATCTTTAGGAGATTTAGGGGCATTAGGAGATTTCTCATTATTTTTTAGGTTCATTTTCTCAAAGGAGTTTAGCACTTTTTCCTCACTTACTCTTGAGTTGATCATTATAGTGGTTGGGGAAAGGGTTATTTTTGGTGCTTGGGCTTTCAAGGTCTATAATTTTTCCCGAGTCTATAAGGTTTTGGATTTCATGTTTGAGGCAAATGCAATTATTTATGAAGTGTTGGAGGTTTTGGTGGAATTTACAAATTTTATTTGGGTTATAGCCTGGGGTGTTTGGGTTTGGTGGGTTTAGATTGGGTAAAGGTTGAAGTAACCCTTTTTGCATTAGGTGATCTAGGACTTTTGATAAAGGTTGGTTAAAGTTTAAGAATCTCCTTAGTTGTTGGACAGTGTGGAATTCCACTATCCGGCTAATACTTCCTTGTTGTGTGCCCCCAGTTAGGTAGTTTATTAGTCTGGTACTTTTAGCAATCTTCTTTTTCTCACTTTCAAAATCCTCAGCTTACAACCCATCATCATAAAGGTCTACAAATGTCTTAGGATTCATCATCTGTAACCTCTCAACCAAGTTGGGTGACACATTCCAGACTATCATCCTAACCTAATCCTTCTTAGCCAGTTTATTCTTCATTAATCATGCCTTATTCATGAATCTAGTTAGAAAATCTGAAAATGATTCTTTAGGTTTCTGCTTGGTCAATTCTAGATCCCTGATGGACACTTCAAGCCTAATATTGTAGTCGTACTGTTTCAAAAAAGTGGTGCACAATTCTCTCTATTCCACTTGAATAGATTTCTCCAACTCATGATACCAATTAATAGCCATACCCTCCAAGGATAATACAAAAAATTTGGTAACTACTGATAGAGGAGCCTTAGTGGTGCTCACAGTCATTATATACTAACTAAGGTGAATCCTTGGGCCTCAGTACCATTAAACTTCTATAGCTATAACATTTTGAACTTATCTAGTAGCTTATCTCCCTTAAAGTGCATCACATCATCAAAATCAAATGAACATCTGATGCCCTTTCCTCTCATCAATTCTTCCATTTTGGACATCTTCTTAGTCAGTTCTTTTATCTACTTGGATTCCAGCTCTTGGGCTTGCTCAAATGATTCCCTTTTTTCTTTTTCAACCATATGGTTCTTAATATCTTCCAATTTCACTTCCACGGTAGGTACATTCCTAGCAAACGTTTAGAAGTTGCCCCCTAACATTGTCATTGTTAGCAGGTGGTGTGCCCACAACAGGTGGATTAGCCATAACTAGAGGTGCAGTAGTAGGTAATGGCACTAATCCAGCCAGAGCTTGTCTTAGTTCATCTTGCATCATTGATCTTATGTCATCCATCAATGCTCCTTTAACGTCCTTTAGGGTCCAGTTTCCTCCCTCTTGTTGTTCCACTTCTTCTGCTTGTTTAGTTGAGGCTTGTGTAACTTCTAGGTAGAGCAGATTGATAGGACTCCTTTATAGTCTATTAAGTATCTCTTTTGCAATTGACTGTGGGCTTGAATCCATTCTCACTAGTCTACAAACTTTCCAACTCCAAACACAGGAAGACCCAGATGAATCTATGATGGCTGAAAAATAAAGTTTTAGTGTGATGCGTGAAATGCATGTATACATGTATGCATGATGCACGTGCTATGCAACAAGTAGCAAATAATAAGTCAAGTCAGGTGTACATACATCCTTCCAACCTTATTACTCTCACACACGTATTCAATGGTGAGTCTTTTTTCCTAGGATTTTTTTGTCTTGGCCTTAATTTTAATAGGGTATATCAAGAACCAACATGCATTCCACGTCTCTTAAAGTAGTAAAACATGGAAATAATATTTCTAGATATAAAAGATTAGCCAAATCTTTATTAACAAAAATAGGCTTATAAAGTATGGGCTTGGGCCTTTATAGATAAAAATACCTCATGGAAACATTCACAAGCAATTTGGGTAGATCCTAGGGGAAATAACTAAGCCATTATATATGGTTAGGGTCCGGTGAAAAGTCAAGGTTCCTTTATTAAGATGCCCTCCTTTAAGACTTGAGTTACAGGTCAAGGTTAGAGAGGGCCTGACATCCTTTACCAACTCGAGAGAAGACTACCCCACCTTAAGGACTTAGGTTATAGGCTCTGGTCAAATGAGCTTGACAATCTCTCTTTAACCGAGTTAAGGCTAAGAGTGATGGTTAGCCAATTTATAATCCTATAAAGCTAGTGGAATCATAGAACCATAAATCAATGCCATCGATTAATAGGGACATGTAGAATGAATGAAAAAATAAAATAATAATAATTAATAAAATAATTCTAAGGAACACAAGTAGAATCAATATCTCTTATCCTCAGTGGAGTCGCCACTATAGACGGTGGGGTTTAACGTGGGTCTAAGATTTTATCAATTGCGATACTATTTGAGCTCAGGGCTTTATAGAACACACTAACCATTGTCACAAAGACATGGCGTGGAGATGAGGAGTCACCACCTAGGGTAATAACTGGAACAAATCAAAAAATGATGGTACTCGATTGTCTAAAAGAAAGCTAGCACCACAGCCAATAGATTCTGGATACAGAATACTGATAATTGCATTTTCTTATTAAAAATTAAACTAATTTTAATTTAATAATTTATCATTTTTAGTGCATAATTTTCCATTTTCTGCATAATAATTGATAGATTTAGCATTTAGAAAATATTAGGATATTTAAATAAAATAGAGACATTATCATGCATTAATTAAATAAATTAAGAGTTTTATATTTTTTTTCTAATTTTTATATTTTTCTCACTAGGTTTTTATTTTGTCTATAGGAATAAAAATACATAGGTGTGCAATATGCATTATAACTATGCAGAAAAAATCAAAGAAAGGAACATGGGTATGCATTGATTATGCACAACCATGCAATGCCAAGCATGGTTGTGCCAAAATTTGCATGAAAATATGCACGACCATGCAATGCCAAAATTTTCCTTAGAAAGCGCATGGCCATGCAATGCCATTATGCAAGCCCATCCCCAAATAAAAAGAAGCACACATGTATGACATGCAACCCTAATTCTTAGGATATAAAAGCATCATAAACTCACAAAGCAACCAATAGAAGAGATAAAAAATCTGGAGCTACATTGACAACAATTAGTGAGTTTTCTCTTTTCTCATATTGTATCTTGATTATGCTTGCTATATGTGTTAATTATTTTCTTATTCTTTGCATGAACATAGTAGCTTAATCTCATTTTGTACTAGAGTTATCTGAGTAACTTGGAGATGTATTGAACTCACATGTCTTTTTAAATATATTCTCAGTTCATGTCATGTTTATGGTTTTTATTTTTATACTTTATGAATGATTCAATTATTTAAGTTAGTATATTGAGACTGAGAGGAGATTTATACTTACAGTTGTAATGTTTATATTAAGTCATCCTATGCTAAGAGTATTGAGACTAAGAGGATATTTACACTTAGGGATCTAGAATGAAAACTATTAAATCTTAGTTTGAGTAGAGATACTAGTTAAGAGTTAATATTGCATTTTTACCTTTAGAGTTGAAGTTTGTTATGGATCTATTTATTAAAGTTTTGTGAGGTGAGAGTCCTTTTATTCGAATCAATATTTGAAATAACAAGCTCACCTTATAAATGCCCGAGAGAGATTTATAAGAATTGCAGCAGTAGCATCTTAAACATGACTATTATGAGAGAGATTATATAAATTAGATTTTGAGTCAATATAGATCTAGATGAAATGAGAAACTCTAGTACATGCTTTACACTGCTCATTCACCATAATATTAATTTAGTTTTAATTTTAATTGTTTCATAACACATAAAAATTGATCCATTTAGACAAGCAAGTAAATAAAGTGAACTAGTATTTATCCTCTTCCCTATGGGATCGATATTTAGACTTACAATCCTATTCTATAACTTGACCCGTATACTTACGAATTCACATCAAATACCAACTTCTTTCAGTCTTGTGTTAATTTAGAATTACTATCTTATCCTCTATTTACATGCAATTTCATATAAACCCTTATTTAAACAATTAACTTCAAGCAAACTAGTTATGAAAAAAACATGTAACTAATGCATTCACCTAAGTTCATAATCCCTAAGTTAATCTAATCTATATTGACTTTAATTAAATATGCTAAATCTACATGTTTTAATTTACAATTGAGCCTAAAGACTAATGGGTTTAATTCATTTTAATTTTAATTAAGTGAACCTAAGTCTATTTATTTTAATTCTAATAATGGGCTTAAATCTACAAATTATTTAGTATTTAAATTAGTGGGCCTAATTCTATATGTTTTAATTCTAAGGTGATTTTAAATCTACAAATTATATAAAAAAAAAAGCTTTAATTTAATGGGCTAAGTCTAAATTAATTTTATTAAACTAAGATGAGCCTATATCTAATTAACTAAATGGGATTAAGTTATCTCTAACCTAAAATCTAATTAATTATGGCCTAAAGATGCATTTTAATTAAAACCTAGACCTAATTAATTAGTGAACCTATTAAATGAAATGGGCTAATTAAAAGATGGGCTAAAAAAAGAATTACCTAAACCTAAAATTAAATAAATGAGTTAAAGCCTAACATGGACATGAGGTCCAAAACACATAAAAATAAATAAATAAGCCTAAAAACATAAAAAAAAAAAAATCAAAACCATCAAATAAGAGATCAAACAATCGATTAACTTATTTCTTCTAAAAAACCTAATTTTTAATTAACATGCAACTTAAATTAATTTACTTCCTCCATTGATTTTAATTAATTACCCAATTGAAACCCTAATTTTACTACTAAATTAATCAAAATAAACACACAACCACACACATAATTTAATTATTCCTACTATATGGGTTATTACAATAATCTACTAATAATAGAGAAAATAAAAATTAATACAACCTTAAAAAAATACAAATAAACTAACCATCAAAATAAATAATAACAAAAAACCCTAAAAACTATATGGTTATGAAATCCAAATCTATGGACGTTCTATTAATCTTCATGGATTTTTTCTCTCTATATTGAATTCACCATGTAACTCCCTCCATAATCATAATTATAAAAAAAAAATGATTAGTGCTTAAATAAAATAAAAATTAAATTAAATTAAAATCAATGAAACTAAATAATAAAATAAAAATAAAAGAATAAGGTAGAAGAAAAGACGATTGAATGGATGAAATATGGTTTGACTCCTCAAAGTGTTATAGATCATCGTTGCTTTTAATGGATCTTCAAAAACTTATTGTTCTCCTTCAAGGTCTGTTGCTCTTGTTTCACCAAAAAAATAAATAAAACCCTAGAATTTTTTTTATGTACTGCCTCAAAAGAAAAATCTAGAGAGCTTTAAAGCAAAAAGAGAGAGAGAGCCCCTTTCAAGAGCTTAAATTATCCCTTATATACAAAAAAACTAGAAAACCCTAATCCTACGTACTTAAGAGTTCCAACTTTAAAAGGACTGAACTTCCTAAAAATCTAGATAAATCCTAAAAGATAAATTTTAGAAAATTTTTAGCCAATCAAAATTGATGACATTTTTTTTTATTTTGTAAAAAAATAAAAAAATAGGACGGAAAAGGTATAATTTGAACCGAAATTATGTAATTTCGATCGGAATTACAAAATTCTGACCCTTTTTTTTACTTTTAATTTTAAAATGACCTTTGAAAAAATTTAAAATTTTCAATTAGGTCTTAGAAAGTGTTACAATTAAGTCCTTAAAAATCAATTAAACCCTTTCTTTGAAAATGCATTTAGACTCTTGAGGTTTCAATCTTCAAGTATTAAAGATCTATTTATGATATTTTCATCATTTGAGTCCTCTGTTGCATCCACACTTTATCATCCTTAAATTGAGTGCTTACACCTACATTAGAAAATTGCATCCCTGAAGAATAGAAGAATTACTTGTAGAGGCGGCCATAACATGATGATGGCCTGCGTCACTAAAGGACATGAAAGAGAAAATTTTTTCAGGTTGTTTCTTACCATCAACAAAAACATCATTTTTATTCTTTGTATTAATAGGCCAAGTAAATCCCTTTTATATGTAAAATCAAGATTCACATCTTTAACCAATCCCAAATTTTCCTAATCAATCTCTCCCTCTCAAATTCATGAACTGCTATGACCCTAAAATTTGTTAGGTATTTCATTATAGGGTTCTGCCTCTCAATCCATTCCTATCGACCATCTAATTGAATTCTCAACTCTAAGTAGTCATGATGAATGATATACCTAAGGTTATTACGACTATTGTTATAAGGTGATAGGGTTAGAATTGGGGTATTTTGGGAGGGGTTGAAGAAGCAGAGGAGAAATAGGGAAATGAAAGCTACAAAGTGAGCTAATTTGAGAGGAAATGTCATAGTAGTGGTAGCAACTGCTGCTATTGCTTTTGTTGAGGTAAGGTGTCGACACGTGGTTATAGTAGGTTTAAAATGGCAGGCAAGATTTGGCATGCATCGACTTAACCTCCATACTGTGTTGTACTTGGATTGGTACTGGTTGTATAGAAGTTGAGTAGAGGCAAGGTAGTTTAATTTTTTTTATGGTTTTAAAAGAATAGGACTAGTATTGCTTTTTCTTTTAATGAATGAAAATTAAAAATGTTTTAATGAAAGACAAAAGGCAAGTGTGGATATGATTTTGATGGATGGCACATGCGATATTGACATTAAGGGTATTTTTGCCATTTAACTTGCTTAGTCAGCATAACTAAGCGTACTCAGTCAACTTTTGAATTCTCACTTACCACTTAATAGAGAGTGATAAAACCATGCCATTAATTTGCTAAATTGAGGCTCTATAGCTACATAAATAAAAGTATAGAGGCTAAATGTAATACAATAAATGATAAGGGTTATATAGAAGAATTGCTATAGTTCAGGGGCTTAATATGGTTTTTTGCCCTCCATAAATTATATTGCTTTACCTATTTAATTTGAGGATTTTTTTTATCAAAAGAAAAATGACTTTTTTTCTCAATTTTTTCTTTTCTAAAAATTGTACACCTATCTTCTTGGTTAATTTGTATTCATTTAATGAAGGTAATTAGTTTTTGCAATATTGTGTTATTGTTAATTAGTGGATTTTAATATAGGAACAACCACCAAATTCAAGCATATGTTGGTTCATATTTCCACATGTTACCTTGCAAGTAATTAATATTTGACTTCTTCATCTATTTACTATGTTTATGAAATGTAACAAGTTAACAAAGGGTTGGGTTGGGCAAGGCAAAGCCAACAAAAAGCAAAGTGGTTAGAAGATAGAGATGGCATATTTACAATTAGATGTGAAAACCATAGGGCAATAATTTCACTATACGTGAATGGTAAAATTGGTGTTTAAGTTTATTTTCAGGACAAATGTGCATTATACCCTTAATGTTTATTCCGATGAGTGAATATACTCTTAATGTATTTTTTTTGTAAAAATAAAAATAAAATTTTTTAACAGATCTAACCCCTGATTTAACAGCAGTTAATATTCTCTGTCTGTTTAATCAGATGTGGCCATGTTTTTTTTAGAAAGAAAGGCTATTTATGTCATTTTATTAAAAAAGAAAAGCTATTTATGTCATTTCAATATACAATCCCAATTTTCACCTATATAGTGTAGTCATACCACACCTATGTTCTTTCTCCAGTCTCTCTTTTAAAAAAAAAAAAAAAATCAAGTGCCGACATGAACTTCTCTACCATAGCCGCTGCAATAATGGCTACGCACCCTCACCAGCGAAGACAAAATAAATGACGAAGAAGAGGATGATCGTAACTTTTTTTATGGTAATTTTGAGTGATTAAATTCAGGTAGATGGAGAAAAAAAATAGTTACCAGAAAGTTAGTGAATTTCGGAAACTTGATACATATAGACAGTTTTGCTAATTCAAGCAGCTTTTATTCTAATAGAACACCTAAAGCATCACTACCAATTATACTTATTCCAGAAAAGAAGATGTAGACTTATTGAATTAGGTATGACCATTACTACTAAACACATAAATCACAGAGTTGTTGGTTTTTTCCATCAATGAGGGTTGGGGATTAGGGGTGATATTTTTAACAAAGGAAGTAAATGCAAAGGAAACTATATTCGTACTGTTTTTCCTTGTTATCTACAGTCGTGTTCAATGCATCCCTTTACTGTAATGTTGCATTTATAGACGTGTCATCTCTATTTAATGATGCAGGATCATAAACACCTCTTTCAATTTAAAGCTCATCATTTACAATGTGTTTTTTCAAAGATATGTACATGATCTCTCTTTTTCAGAATTTGCCACCTAATTGCATCTTTTTAGACATTTCAGGCTTTAAAATAACCTTATTTACAATCCTAATTTGTTTCAATAGAACCACTCATGGTCTGAGCTTTTCTACCTGCCTGATTAGAAACAGAATTCTTTGAAGTTTGCCACATTGACAATTTTGCTTCTGGTTATTCTGCCGAAGCACATTATTAGTTCTATTTTCAGAAGTTCTTTTAGTTTTTTATGTACTAGGCAGGCTCTCAGGAGGCTGGTTAGACCAGATCTCCTTATGCTCTCTCTACTTCTTAGTGTTACTATTTCTTGATGTTGTTCCCTCTCTTCCCTGAACATTTGACCTCAGTTTTTTTTTTTTTTGCATGTGAAACTGATTTTCCCTTCTTTCTCACACCATTAGAAGTACCTTTTTCAAAAAATTTCGAAGCCTTACACGATGAAATGCCTTGCAATCCACTCGGACTCCTATCAAAATGCTGTTTTTTAGTAGAGTTAAATTCAGTGAAAAATTATAGGAGTAGATTTTTTTTTAGTTTTATCTTCATTGTTGAGAGTGACATACTGACGGTGGCGGTAGAGAAGCTTATGCCTGGCATGTGATTTTTTTTTAAGGAGAGAATGGAGAAAGAACACAAACAACGTAAATACATGTGAAATTTGTATAGTGAAATGACATAAAATAGCCTTTCTTTTTGACAAAACATGTCCACGTCAGATTGAACAAATAGAAATATTAGTTGCCATTACATCAGAGGCTTAGATCTCCCTAAAAACTTAATTTGTGCTCTTTTGATCCAAAAAAAACAGAACAACGGTATATTCACTCATTGGGATAAACATTAGGGGTATAGATGCATATTTGCTCTTTATTATTGTATAAATGTCATGCTATAGTTTTTTATATTTAATTTGGTTAATTGAAACACTACAAAACCGATTTTATATGTTGGTTCACCTTTGGTTCTTTTATGAGGTGAACATTAGGTTCAATTCAGTTTAAAACTAAAAACTCATTACATGCCCAACGGAAGACATAAATACATGTTATAGTATAACTATTTTATATTAATATGCTTAGCCTAAAAAATGACCAAAAAATTGATTTTTTATGTGGGTTTGGCTTTTGTACTTTAGTGGGGTGAGCATCCAGATCGATTTGCACCGAATGCTCATCCAGACCTTACCTAGACCTTTTTCCGTCCATTTGCCATGTTTTCCACTCCCCTCATCTTTTCCTTATTTTTTTTTATCAAACAATAGAAAATTAAACTATATCAAAATGCCTTATGGGCAGAGTTACATTATGAAAAATATAGAAAAATGATAAATTAAGAAAATAAAGCAACAACCAGTCAACCATAATAAAAAACCAAGAAAATAAAAAGAAAAGGTCATATGAAATGTCGGTACAATGGTACCTACGTAAGATGGTTGACTAGTATAATGACTCCAACTATGGACAGGTAAAGAAAAGTTTGAAATCCGGTTGATTGTCTGAACAAACTTACTACTATCCTCCGTGAGCAGATGGAAGTGACTAGATCCATCTTGAACATATTAAAAATTCTTTTAATTCATTGTTGCTGTTTCTTTTCCTGATCTAAACAAATCCTTACAAAGATAAAAAATAATCAAAAGATGATAGAAAGACTCATAAAATGGCAGATTCAAGCCAAGAAAGAGACCAAAACTATACAAACTAAAAGAAATTAACCATGTGTTGACACATGACCTCTCTTTCTTCTAGCATATCAATTCTTTTTTAATTACGTTACGTCATTCCTCCTTCACTTTAAATTGAATTTTCTTCTTATTTCTTTTAATATTTTGTTAAATACTCTAATTGAAGAAGTCATTTGACAACCTTTTAGATTGCATGAAACATTTACATTAGCATAGAATAATGTCACGTACTAACGATTTTGTTAACTCATAATTTAGAGCTTAACTTTATTATATTATACAAATATAGATAGGAGCATTAATGTAAGAGCAAGTTATGAGTTCAACATATAAATAATATAAGAAATTATCAATAAATTATGAAGTATCATACATTTTTTTTTTTTTATGTTCATGATAAAGTATCTAGTGATTTATTATAAATAATTCAATTTTTACTAAAATCATTTTTAACTACATAATTATTCTGTAAATCTAATATCAAATAGATCTCACTTATATCCAAATGTAAATTATAGAAATTATTATACACATGTGTACAAATGAAGAGAAAGGGAAAGAAAAAAAAAGAATGAGGAAATAAACATAATGTACTAAACCATTTTAAAACTATAACTAATCATTTAAATATTTGAAAAAAAATATATTTAAAATTCTAGTGCAGAATATACCTTAAAATCTTATAACCGGAATTTATATTATAACCGAATTAGATTTTGATGAAATTTTGCTATGTATTTTTATGATTTAAATTAGTTTTGGTGGTAGTGTTTTGGTGATCTTGGTTGGGGTTTGTGAGTAGTTTGGGAACTTAACCCAAGTGTGGAACTTTGTTGTGAATAGTAGTGTTTTTCCTTGAAGGAATGACTCTACTTTAGTAGAGGAATATCCGTTTTATAGAAGAGGTTCTGCAAAAAATTTCAATAGCTTTCTCTTAAGCATGACATCAGTGTGTTTTTTCCCTTAAATCGAGTCGTTTTAGGATATTTTCGAAGTCTTGTTCAAATTTCTTAATTTCATTAATTTTTAGGTTTTTAAGAATATATTTTTATAATTTTTGAAACTTTTAGCATAAGCTTATTTTGAATAATATTATTTTTATTTTTAGAGGATATCAGAGTGGGAATTGCAAATTTTAGACGAATGTGAAATTGTCAATCAACTCGCTCTAACTATAAGTTAATAAATTGAACTCTGTGTGTGTGTTTACTGCACATAGTGAATTTTTAAAATTTAAAATAGCAATATGCTTACATGAAATTTAGTTAAGTTATTTTAGGCTATGCTTAGCATTATGATTATTTTATTTTATTTCATGTTATTTAATTTATAAATTATAGCTTTGTAAATTGTGCTATATTTTTAGTTATATAGTAGTTTTAAAAATACTGGTAGAATGGGCTACCTGATAGGTTTCATCATGACCTTATGCACATTGGTAGAAATTGAGAGATGTATACAAAAAATTTTAAGATTTGTTAACTAGGATGGTGTAAGCACCCAATTTCAGGATGCAATGTGCACAATTGCGACGTAAGCCCCTATGATAAAATTTATTCAAAAATTGAATTTGATTGTCGATTTTTTAGACTTTTAGGGACTAAATTGCAACATTTTTTGGATTAGATTGCAAAGAAAATCAAGTTTTTAGGGGTCTTTTGGTAATTAAAAAAATTTTAAGATTGACATCATTAATGTCGATCGGCATTGTGTAATGCCAACCGATATTGCACAATGCCGACCGGTATTATGTAATACCGGTCGACATTGCACAATACTGATGCGTAAAAAATCCCATTTTTTCAATTTTTCATCAATTTTTTTCTTTTCTTTTCTTTTCTAATTGGATGAAAATTTATCTTATTTATTTTTATTAGCAGATAACATAGTCAAAACGCGTAAAAAATTTTGAAAATTAAACAAATAGAGTCTATTTCTTGGAATAGAGGAAGTTCAGCTCGCAAGTCTCTGCTTTAAAAAGACAGAGACTGTGTGAGTGAGAGAAGAGACAGCGTAAAAAAAACCTAAGTAGACTACGCAAGAAAACCCTAGAATTGTGAAAAAAACCAGAGATACTATTGAGAAAAAAACCAGCACAACACATAAAACTTGATTTCTTTTGTTTCTCAAAATCCTAGTTTCTTGATACTATTCTTTACAGGCTTTGAAAAGAACGATTTGTGTCTTTGAATGTAATTAGTCTTTGTCCAGAATCAAACAACGAGTTTAAAAATGGTGACAATCCTAATATGAGGGGTCATCCAAAAACATATGCACAACATCTTATTTCCATTTTCTCCTATCTTTTGATTTTTAAATTTAATTTCCTTTAATTGTTATTTGATTTTCTTTTAATTTAACTTCCTTTAATTGTTATTTCACTCATCTGGCTAATGTGGTTTCTGTGATTTTTCTATTTTTTTTGTGTTTTCCTTTTGGAATCTAATTGGGGATTGATGAGGTCACTGCCAGATATCCAAAAATCAAATAGAAGATCCATAAAATGCCATGGATTCTAAACTGTGATTAGATTTTAGGGTTTGATGCTTCTGCATTTATTATTTTTCTGTGTTTTGTGTGTTAATAATTTGGGTTTGTAATTAATTTTAATTTCTAGTACATAGAATATTATAATAACCTTAGTAGTGGTAATAGTAAAAGTTTACTTTCTGCTTTTAAAATGAATTGGTAATTTAGGTTCAATTGGGTAAAAATCAATTAAAATCAATGATGGCAGTAGTAAATTAGGGTTTGCATGTAATTGATTTAGGTTTTTTTTTTAAAAAAATCACATAGATCTTGTGTTTGATATAATTTTGTTATGATTTTTGTTTGGGTTTGATTTTTTAGATCTTTTATTTCTTTGGGCCCTAAGCCCACAATAGGTTCAAACCCACTAATTTAAAATAGGTTTATAAATTGTTTAGATTAATTAATTAATTAAAACCAATGTAGGCCCATTTTAGGTTAATTAGATTTAGGCTCATTCTAATTAAAAAAATTAATTTAGATTTAGCCCAACCCAATAAAGCATTTTTATTTCTTTTAAAATAAATAGACTCAGGCCCACATTTCATTCAAAATCAAGTTAGAATTAGGCCCACTAATTCAACTTTTACTTTAAAATTTTATAAACTTAAGCCCATTTCCTTAGATAAATTAAAACAAATAGACCTAAACTCACTAATTAATAAAAATATAGGCCTAAATTTAGTCCATTTTTCACTTGTAAATAAAAAAATGTAAATCTAGCTAACTTTCAATAAAATTAACATAGTTTAGACTTATGGAATATTCGATTTTGAATGCATTTTTTGTATGATTTTATTAACTAGATGCTTAGGATTAGATGGATGTTCAAATAAGGTTTAATAATAATGAATTCATAATTTGTAAAGTAATTCTAAATGAACATGAATCTAAGAGAAGTTAGTATTCTATTCCCAAAATCTCCTGGTTATAGTGTTAACTTTCTTTTAGAGAATCATGTACAACCAATCAAATTGTCCCAGTTATTACCTTGGGTGGTGACTTCTCTTCTCACGCTATGAATTTGTGGCATAGTAGTGTGTTCCCTAAGGCCCTGAGCCTAAACAGTGTTGCGGTTGCTAAAATCTTGGACGCGTGCTCAACCCCATCGTCTATAGTGGTGATTCCACTATAGACAAAAGATATTGATTCTACTTGTGTTCTTTAGAATTATTTTATCAATTATTATTTTATTCTTGCATTTATTCTACATGTCCCTATTAAACTGATGGCGTTAGTTTATGATTCCATGATTCCACTAGCTTCATGGAGTTGTAAATTGGCTAACCATCACTCTTAGCCTTAACTCGGTTCAAGAGAGATTACCGGGCTCATCTGACCAAAGTATGTAACCTAAGTTCTTAAGGGGGGTAATCTTCTCTCGAGTTGGTAAAGGATGTCGGGCCTTTCTGACCTTGGCCTGTTACTCAAGTCCATAATAGAGGGCATCTTGCTAAGGGAACTTTAACTTTTCACTATACCCTAACCATATATAATGGTCTAGTTACTACCCCTAGGAATTTTTACCCAAAAGTGCTTGTTTGTTTGAATTGCCATGAGGTATTTCTATTTATAAAAACCCAGGCCTATACCTTTGAGGCCCATTCATGCTAATAAGGATTGGGCTAGACCTTTATATTTAGAAATGTTGTTTCTATGCTTTTTTTAAGAGAGATTTAGCATGTGCATCGACTCTTAATATCCCTTATTAATATATAGGCCAAAGACCAAAAATCCTAGGAAAAGAGACTCACCATTAAACACATGTGTGGGAGTAATAAGGCTAGAAGGATGTATATTATGTACCTTTCTCTATTACTTGCTACTTGTTGCATAGCACGTGCATCATGCAAACATGCATGCATTCCATGCATTATACTGACACCTTGTTTTGTAGCCATTATAGATTCATCTGGGTCTTCTCGTATCTGAGGATGAAAAGGTAGTAGATTAATTAGACCATATATAAGCCCTAAGTCAATAGCTTAAAAGATCCTTTAAGAACTATAGAAGAGTCCTATCAAACCACTTTACCTAGAAGCTGAACCAACTCAGACTGAACAGATAAAAATGGAACAATAACTAGAGATGTGGACTTTCGAAGACATTAAAAGAGCATTGATGGATGATAAGATAGCTATAATGCAAGATGAATTGAGGCAAGCTCTGGCCGGAGTAGTTCAACCTGCTGTCATACCACCACATATTGTTGAATAACCATCTGCTATTACTGTTGAATAACCACCTACTGTAGGAGCTCCGCTTGTTGCTACAGCTCCTCCACCTGTTGTTGGCATTCCGCCTATTGCTAATAATACTGAGGGGTAACCTATTGCTAGAAACGTACCTGCTACTAATGTGAGACTTGAGGATGTCGAGAACTACATAATAGAAAAGGTGAAAAGAGAATCACTTGAACTGGTCCAAGATCATGAGTCCAAGAAGATGTAAGCACTGACTCAAAAAATGTCTAAGATGGAAGAATTGATTAGAGGATAAGGAATGGGGTACTCATTCACCTTTGATGACATGCTGCAAATAGAGGGAGATAAGCTGCCTGAAAAATTCAAGATGCCTCCACCGCAGAAATTTGATGGGAGAGGAGATCCAAGGATTCATTTGAGCCAATTTATAACAACCACGAGCACTACTAAAGCATCATTACCAGTATCTACTAGGCTGGAAGTTTCCATTAGAGACTTAGAATTAACAAAGTAGAAACCCAATGAATCCTTCTCTGATTTTCTTACCAGGTTCATGAACAAGGTAGGACTGATAAAGAATAAGTTGGCTGAGAAGGATCAGGTTAGGATGATAGTTCATAATGTATCACCTAATCTGGTCAAGAGATTGTAGATGATGAATCCCAAAACATTCATAGACTTGTATGATGATGGTTTACAAGCCGAAGAAATTTAGAGTGAGAAAAAGAGAAATGCTAGGAGCACCAAAACTTGAAATTACCCAACTAAGGGCCCACAACTAGGAAATACTAGCTGAGCTATGGAGGTGCACAACCCCAAAGATTCTCTAACTTTAACCAACCACTCTCTAAAGTCCTAGAATGACTAATCCAAAAAGGCCTACTTTGACCTTTAACCTTTTTAAGCCACCAAACCCAAATGTACCATATTTTGACCCTAACAGTTACTACAAATTCCACCAAGCTACTGGCCATTCAACAGACAACTGCATGCACCTAAAATATAAGATCCAAAACCTGATAGATTTTGAAAAAATTACAGACCTTGAAAAGTCCAACTCTAACCCAAACACCAGAAATAACCCTTTCCCAGACTACCAAAATGTTCTACCACCAGCCATAATGATGATCAATTCAGGGGTTAATGAAGAAGAAGTGCTAAACTCCTTTGACAACCTAAACCCTATAGCCAATAGAGAATCCCTTAGATAGCCACAGAGAGGAGTGGAAGATTTACTGGGCCAGCTCTCAGGCAAGTTTGATTACAAGGTGTTCTACTTAAAACCACCCTCTATCGATATCCCTATTGAATCAATCAAGCCCTCATATTGGGGTGATGAGTTTAATGATAAGCCAATGAAAGAAGAGAAAGAACTTGAAAATCCTAAGCAGCCACCAAGAGGAGTTGAAGATTTGTTGGGATAACCTTCGGGCAAGTTTAATTATATAGTTTTTTACTTTAAGCCCGTTTCAGCTGATATGCCCATCTGAGAAATTGTGCTTACAGGATGGGGTGATAAGTTTGAAGATGAACCTTTAGCTCTTAAACAATCTCAAAAAGGAGTTGAAGATCTGCTGAACCAACATGTAGGCAAGCTCAATATGGAAGAGTTGAAAGGGAAAGAAACATGCACAATGGAAGTGTGGAAAGATAGGAAAAGAGATCGAATCATTGGTGTTGTTGACATTTGGTATGACTCTGATGAAGAAAGCCTGAGTGGTCTCGATGTCTAGAGTGACAATCCTAAGGTGAATCATGTCACTAGAAGTGGAAAGAATTACAAAGAAGTTAAAAAGAAAATTGAGGGAGTCATAGAAAGAGAAGAAATAGAGACACAGAAATAGAGGAAGATCATAAAGAAGATCTTATTTTGTAATAGTTAAAGAAGGCTAAGGTAAATGTCAGCATTTGGCAACTACTGATACATTCAAGCAGCTATATAAAAGCTCTTGTCAAAGCTCTTTCAAACATGACCATTGAAATAGTAGCCACACCTGAAGCTATGGTAGCAAAAATTACAGAAAAGAAACACAGGTTGATAACGTTCTCAGATGATAACCTGTCTTTGGAAGGAAGAAACCATAATAAGGTATTATTTATCCCAGCTGAGGTGAGGGGAAAGAGAACCAATTTTGCTATGGTTGATGATGGTTTTACTATTAATGTGTGTCCTTTGAAAATCCTACCTAACTTAGGTTTGAAAGCTGAAGACTTAACATATTCAAACCTCATAATCAAAGCTTATGATGACAACACTAGGAATATGGAGGGGACATTCCAAGTTTTGGTTAAAATAGGATATGTGGAATTAACTATTAAGTTTACCGCTCTGGATATACAAGTTACTTATGCCTTGTTGTTGGGAAAGAAATGGTTCCATGCCTTGGGAGGGGTACCCTTAACTGTGCATCAAAAGATAAAATTCCCTCATGAAGGAGAGGTTATGACTATAGAAGTTGGGACCAATGTTGCTGTGGCAGCCATATTGGATAAATAGAAGCAAATGTGTGCACCCCTTAGTTTCCAAATTGATGGGATATTTGATCGAACTAAAATGGATCCGAGAGTAGCAAAAATGATGGAGAGCATGAATTATCAGCTTGGGCAAGGACTGGGGAAGAATGAGCAAGGAAGCCCTAGTCTCCCAAAGTTTAAAAGTCAAGGTGACACAACTGGTTTATGTTATGTCGAAAAAATAAAGCTGATAAGCAGAAGGGCAAGGAAGAGGTTTAATGCTAAACAAAGGAAGCTCTTAAAGAAAATTAGGCCGATAAGTGAGAATGTCATTAGGCCAGGCGAAGGCAAATACTTAAGAGCTAAGGAATCAGTCAATGTTATTAAAGGAGATGTTATTAGGTTTGAGATCTTCAGGGAGAAGGTTGTAGAAAACCTGGTGAAAGACAATAAAGAGGAAGTAATGAAGCTGGTAGCTGAGAGGATGGGCAATGCTGCTATCAAAGAGCTACTGTGTCTGCCACCTGAAGAGGAGCCACCGTAGGATTTAGCTACTGTCATTCATGATAGCTTTATTGATGTTTTTTTTATAATGAAACTGATGTAATATCATCCAGTCTATTTGAGGATGAAAACTCTATTTTTTACATGGTTAATAATATGAATGCTGGTTTTGTTTACTTATGTGATGTGCATCCTGATAGTTCTGTGCATTATAACTTTGATCATTCATGCATTTTTGACATTAATTCAATTCAATTTGATTCATTTAATATGGGCATAAATGATAATCCAAAGAACATTTCTATATCACATGATGTAACTCTTGAAGAGAGGGAAAATTTTGAGAGAATATTGATAAAAAGAAAGGTAGTATTTGTTTGGACTTACGAAGATATGCCAGGTTTAGATAGGGAAATTACAGAACATCATATTGCCACTTGTCTAGAAATTAAACCTGTCAAACAAAAACTATCCAGGCTAAGACCAAAGTGGACTGAAAACATAAGAGAGAAAATTGCTAAACAAATCCAGGCTAACTTTCTAGAAGTAGTAGATTATCCTCAATGGTTAGCAAGCATAGTGTCGGTACCCAAAAAAGATGGCAAAGTGCATATATGTGTCAATTTTAGGGATTTAAATAAAACACTTCTAAAGGATGACTTCTCTTTACCTCACATCGATGTAATAACGAATAGTGTAACATTAAGTGCGATGTACTATAGTGCGGCATCAAGTGCGATGTACTCCTTCATTGATGGGTTCTCTAGGTAGAATTAAATAATAATGGCAGTTATGGATAAGATTAAGATAGCTTTTATCATATAATAGGGGACATATTGCTATAACGTTATGCCTTTAGGTTGAAGAACGTAGGTGCAACATATTGTAGGCGGCGGGGTTTAGCGCGCGCCTAAGTGTTTGGCAACCATAGCACTGTATGGGCTGAGGCCCACTTGGAAATACAGAATAGGTCTTGGGACTAATCGAAGATGGGGTTGCCACCTGGATGAAAGCTGGGACACACTTATATGGCAACTAGATTCCATAGAGGTTCCCAGAAGCCGTCATTAGAGAACTGGTTTGGAAACTGGGCATGAGCGTTTGAATGCTCACCCAACCTTACGGTTAGCCTCTGTTTGTGTTATGTATTTTATTACATTTAATTAATTAATTATTTCCTTATTTATATTCAAAATTGGACTTGCCTCCATCCATTTTCCAAGTTTACAATTAAGTACAAGTTTGCACATTAGCCCAATTTTCATGCTTATTGGTTGACATTCAATAAGAATAATACAAATGATAATAATTTACAACCATACATTCTAAATAAATGGGGAAGGATTAAAGATTACAATGCCTTTGAATAAAAAATAAAAAGAAATATACAAAAAATAAAATGTATATGTATAAAAAATAAACTGATAACAAACTACTAAAAATAAACCGATAACAAACTATCTACGCAAATAAAATACTCTAAAGGGTTAGCTATTTGAATTGACTACTCAATGATGTGGATCATCAAGTAATTCCTACAATAAACACATGATTAATTTCTTCTTACAAAATGCAACATTATCTATAACAATACTTTTACCACTAATATATTAAAAAATCTTCACAGTACAATGAACTAAAAATCAAATGATTCATGTGTTATCACACATATACTACTTCATGCAACATATTAACTATAACCAATGGCAAAAAGGGCACACAAGGTTAGATTCATGCAAATTTCTTCAAAGGAAAAAGGGATAGATTGTCTGGAGGCTTATCAATGTGGCGATCGCCTCTGTGATAAGGCGATCACCTCATTGGCAAGAGGTGATGCCTTTTTTATGAGATGTCATTTGATTAACAGGCTTTATGACATACTAAAATAATCTTAAGGCTGGTCAATGTGGTGATCGCCTTAGTGATGAAGCAATCGCCTCATTAACAAGAGGTGATGCCTTTGTTATGAGGCGTCGCTTAATTAACAAGCTCTCTCAACTCTTAAAATGACTTTAGCTTCTATCCTAAGCAAGCAATACATGCATACATGCTTTTAAAAGGCATACCAAATTACAACTACATATGATAATTCAATAGATCATGCCAATGAGGCAGTACAATAAATAAAATAAACCTAAAATATACCTAAAGCATACTAATAAACCTAATCACATACAAAATAAACACCAAAATGATGAAGTTATGAAGATATTGTATTTGAATGCAAATTTTTACCAAAATGATGGACCCTTAGAGATGTGTCTTTGATTATGATCTTCACTAGGATGTGAGTTCCACTTGGCACAAGCTCTTTTTCTTCCTCTCCTAAACAAAAATGGACTTGCTTTACTTGGATCTTCTTCCTTACTAAAAAAAAAATGTCCCTCTCTCTAGTTTTTTCACTCTCTCTTTTCCACCATCAACCACCTCCTCTGCAGAGCCCCCTCCCCACTCCTTTTTTTCTTCTTATGGACCTCTCCTATTTTCTCTCCTTTTCTTTTTTTTATTTTCCACTTTTTTTTGTTTCCTTAGGCTCTTTTTCATTTTTTAAATGCACTCTATAGCCTTTTCCTTTCCCCCAAAAATCTCTTTTCTCCATAAAATTTGGCCTAGTGGGGTGTGGAGTCTACCGCCATTTGACTATGTCTGCAGGAGGCTTGCCATAGAGGTGGTGCCTCTATGATGAGGTGATCGCCTCTGCAACATTTTCCAAAGAGGTGATCGCCTCATTGCATAGAGGCGACACCTCTTTGGCCTGGCCCCATGCTGGGCTAAATGGGCATGGGCTTCTATGGACAATTTGGGCTAGGGTTTCTTTTAGCTTTTGGGCTTTTAGGCTTTCAAGTCCATTTCCAATTGGAGATTCAGGTTTTGTACTCATGTCCAAGTTCCACATCTCATCGTCAGGCTTGATAACGGGCCAATCAAATTGAGCACCCCTAATTCGTCCCCTAACATGGGCAAACCGAATTGGGTGTCTATAGTTTGCCCCCTGATTTTTTAAAAAAACTAAATGCATGCAATGAAAATTTTTCAAAAAATCACATGCAAAACAATAAATAGGATGAGTAACATACTTGGCTCTCGAGTTTGACTTGAGAGTTGAATCATTCAGTTTTGAAACGTGACCATGATCCTCAGATTTTCCTAGCTTGATCAGCCACTCATTAATATTTGATAAATTATTTGAAGATGATTAACTGTGGGTTTTCCTGGCCCAATTACTATTTTATTGGGGACATAGATTTTCAGGTTTTCCTGGCCTAAACATTAGTCACTAGAAACACAATTCTCGGGTTTTCCTGGCCCTATCATCATCATATTGAAACTTGATTCTCGATTTTCCTAGCCCGATCATCACTGTACTGTCTTCAATTCTCAAGTTTTCCTAGCTCAATCACCATTATACTAAAACTTGATTCTTAGGTTTTCCTAGCCCGATCATTGTTGTATTGTCTTTGGTTCTTAAGTTTTCCCAGCTCAATCACCATTGAGGATGTGGTTTTCAGATTGTCCTGGTCCAATTATCACTTCTTTGGGGATACTAACCTCTAGGTTTTCTTGGCCCAATTATCATTTGTTATTGACTTCAGGGATACTACTCAAACAATCATTTTGGTCTTCGAGCTTTGGGGTTCTAAACTCGAACAACCCTCCTTAATCAAGAGCTTTGAGGATTCAAACCCGAATAGCTCTTCCTTAATCATGAGCTTTGGGGATTCAAACTCAAACAACCCTATCTTGATCACGAGCTTCAGGGACTCAAACCCGAACAACCCTGTCTTGATCACGAGCTTTAGGGATTCAAACCCCAACAGCCCTATCTTGATCACGAGCTTCAGGGATTCAAACCTGAACAACCCTATCTTGATCACGAGCTTTGGGGATTCAAATTCGAATAGCCCTATTTTGATCATAAGCTTTAAGGATTCAAGCCTGAATAACCCTATCTTAATCATGAGCTTCGAGGATTCAAACTTGAATAGCCCTATCTTGATCATGAGCTTTAGGGACTCAAACCTGAACATCGTTATCTTGATCATGAGCTTCGACGATTTAAAGTTGAATAGCCCTGTCTTGCTGCAGCACTATACTTGAGTTTTCTTGGCTCAAACATCGTCTAACCAAAAACATGAATCTTGGGTTTTCCTGGCCCGACTCTCAACAAAACCTAACTTAGACAACTTTTATTCCCGAACTTCAATTTTCAAATACACATAAATAATAATGACCATTTTTTTTAACAAAACCGTACTTCACTCTACCAATATAAAAATAAATCTTTTCTCCTTTCTTCCTCTTTTTCCACCTTTTTGTCATTTTCATCTCCCTTTTCTCTATTCCCATACCTTGTGTCATTTTCTTCTCCCTTTTCTCTTTTCTCATACCTTTTGTCATTTTCTTCTCCCTCTTCGCTTTCTTCTAACAATGGATGATATGAAAGCACCTCCTGCACTCAAGTGCGATCGTGTCCTACCTTTTGTTAGTGCTTCTCAAAGTCTTGGCTTGACACGAGGAGGCTCAATTCCCCTCATGGCAGATCTAAGGTCCCATATTTGAATGTCTACATCTGGAAGGGTTAGTATCTGAATTTTCTTCATTTTTCCTGCAAATTACATCAAGTTAGTGATTATTCTTGTTCATTTATCATTCTAAAGCATATTCAGGTTAATCAGATATGAAATTTGCAATTTTGATGTTGGAAATTGGGAACTGTCGCTATTCACATTTCGCAGAGGTAATTGTCTCATTAATGAGGCGATTGCCTCATTAATGAGGTGATACGCCTGTTCGAAAGAGGCAATAGTCTTGCAAGCAAACCTAATGAATGTTGCCTCTACGATGACGTGATTGCCTTTGTGATAAGGCGATCGCCTTATTGATGAGGTGACTTGCGTCATTAATAGGGAAAAACACATCAGTTGTTTATTTATTCTGAATTTTTCTTATACATGAATTTAACTTGCCTAATCTTTATTTTTTACAGCATGATGCCCAAACATTCAAGGGTGCTAGGAACTTCCATGGGGCCTGGGCCTTTTACAGTGAGCTAACTAAGGACCAGAAAGATCAGATTTATGAGACTGGATTCAAGGACTTCATCCTCTCACTTCCTTCTGAGCAAGGATGGACGGACTACCAGCCACTTCATGCACTGATGGAGAGGTGGTTTGACATAACTCATACCTTCCACCTCCTATTTGGAGAGCTCACTTTGGATCCTATATCTTTTGCAGCCATTATGGGGATAGACCGCGCTGGAGACCCTATTCCCCTCGATGCAAGCCTACATTAGTTGTCTCTGGACAAGGCCGCATTCATCGAGCATTTTTTGGGTATAATTCCTGACATGAAGGGGACTCATACCCTTAAGCTCAACTCTATTAGGAGCTTTTATACTCAAGAGTGAGCTGCAACTATAGTCACTCCTCACGAGGTTGATAAAGTGGTACGGGCCTTCTTGCTTTACTTGCTCAGCACTACTTTCTTCACCGACACTGCTAGCTCCATTGACATGATATTTCTACCACCTCTTTGAGATCTGGATCATGTATCTACTTTTGACTGGGGTAGATGTGCTCTCGCATACTTATATCAGAGTATGGATAAGGTGGTCCGAGGGGCCAAGAGGTTTTGCGACTTCTAGCACGCTGTTTTGGTAAGTCATGAATCCCTTTTCTCCCTTTTAATTTTCTTTAACTTTCACTTATTAACACCAGTTAATCAATTTCCTTGATAGGTATGGGCTTTAGAGCTAGAGTTGCTCATAGGTGTGTAGTGAGTAGGGGATCACCTTCCAACCATTAGTAGGTGGGGTGTTAGTCGTGTCCTAAAGAGGCATCTTGCTCGGGTGAATTTCCACAGGCAGCACCTGAAATCCCTGACACAGGATGCGGTTCCTGCAAAACATGTTTTCATTTGTTAGTAATATATATAAATTTAATTCACTTACCTGCTGATGTTTCCATTTTTTTGCAGAATTGGAATGATTTATGGGGGCCTGAGGATAGCTGGAATATCGAGATGACTTGATCTAGGCCCTTAGATCATAAGAGAGCACTTTTATGTGGGCTAAGATATCAAGCCTGGTATCTCAGTGAGTGGGTCCTAAACTGGCATGAAGGTGTTAGAGCGAGATGGGTTCTTAATTCTCCTCCCAATAGCATACTTTGGACGCACGAGTTGGAGGGCGACAACCTTGCTCGAGCTGTCATGGGTTCATCAGTTATGGATCACACAATCCGTGTGAAGAGCTTATATGTGCAGTTCATTCGAGCTCACCTTTTATTTACAGTCCCCTTCCATGCAAGTTCCACCTCTCAAGTATATCTCTATTGCCTTTTCTCCTACCTTTAGAATTAGTTGCATTCTTAAATATTTTCTTCCCTTGCTTTTGGGCTGTAAGTATTAGGCCTATGCCTCAGGCTAGATCTCAAGTGCAAGAGAGGGAGCCCCTGAGGTGCCATCTGGATTTGAGCAAGGAGGAGACTCCAACTGTTGTTGAGCATGCTAGGCCGCCTACCACCTCCAATTCTCAGTTTATTCCTAGCAGCTTCATCCATGTCCCTGACCCCTTAGCTCAATGCTGGGTCCCTCATTGAGAGTTTTCCCGTTAGTTTTTAACTATGGACGAGGACCTGATGCCTACATGCACCCCCAATGGCACTACTCATATGAGTTAACTCCTGACCTATTTTCACTATCGTTCTCAACTCATTTGTTAGTTCTAACATTCACTTAACAATGCAGATCTCTCTATAGCAAGGCCTATACATGTATCGCATGATAGAGGCTCAAAGAGACTATATGCTGGAGGTCACCTAGTAGTGGAGGTAAGAGTTTTCATGTGGCTACATGTATGCATGCTTGCATGGTTTACTAACCTATAGTTTTGGTTGAACAGGACCATGATGAGGCCAGTGGGGAGAGGATTGCTACCCTCGAGCGTCAGATTGATGTGTTCCAGATTGACGAGGATGATGACAAGGAGGATGGGAGCGGTGACGGTGCTGGAGGTGGGGAAAATCCTTAAGGCATTGAGTCGGACACTTGATAGACTAAGGCCTATGAATTATCTTTTTTTTTTATTGACTCTTTTGATATGGATGTGAACACATATATCTTTGTAATGAGGGGACACCTTATCACAAGGTAGTCCTCCCCTTTAAAAGCCCAAACTCTCTTACTCAAACCCTATTCTTCAAACACCCTCATCCCTCACTCTTAATTTCTCTCTCTAAACACTCTCACAACTTGAATCATGATTGAAAGAAGCCTTAAATTGCTACAACTGATCTTAAAAAGCTTAGACAATGGGTCTTAGGCTAGATTGGAGCCATTTCAGCTTCCGGCCTTCAAATCATTGCACACTAGGAGAATTAATTTCCCCTTCCTTTATATCATGGCTCAATTTTTGGATCCTCAAAGCATGTTTTCTGATTCAATATGGTAGAGATATGCCCCCTGCCATAAGATTTTGAAGCAATTCTTGGCTATCATATGGACTCCAATTGTCAGTTTGTATCCTGATCTTGAAAACCCTAGCTTTCACTCCATTCAATACTAGATGGTGTAGATGTTCAATCCCCCACCCCAATCTTCTTCTCGATGTATTCTCAACTAAAAAATCATGCTAGAAGCCTTTTATGAGATCACCGTAGGTGTATGCAAAAGAGAAGCTCATTGGCCTTGAATGATGTCTTTTTGCTTGTATGCCCAGTTTCGGCTTGTTTCTTCTTCTGGGAACTATAATTCAAAGACACTTTCAGTTCTTGATCAAGTGGAGGCAAGGTCCAACCTTTTCCCCTTCGTTGTAGTAGAAATGATCATTGGAAGGACAACTTTATAGAAACAAGACAATTTTTCAAAAGTCCATTTCTGTTAGAGGTAGGCTCACATATTGTTAATTCTTAACTTTTCATTATTTTTTCATTCACACCCAATTATTTGATGTCTCACAGATGTGGCTTTATGAGAAGCTGGGTTTACTTGATCCCTCTCGGGATGTTAGGCATTACAAGGCTAAACACTACAGGACCAAGAAGCTACATCCCATACCGGTGGATGTCCATGGTTGGCTATCAACATTCCCTGACACTCTAATCCGCTGGATGTGCCCTTGGTGGAGACTGCTGCATGTGACTATCTGGTCTTACACATATTGCTTTCTAATTGTTGGTCTTCATCTTGCCACTTTTTATAATCCAGCCCGTCTCTATTGTCAATATGGCCGCAAGCAACTGATAATGGAGTTAGTTCATGAGTTCAAACCAGGATCCCTTTCTCTAAACTTCTTAAATCATTTAGTGGCAACTTGGCCTTATAGAACCATCGAAAGAAATTTAGACTGCAATAAAGATTAGGCTACTAATGACCATTATAAAGCATGGGTTTATGTGCAGCAAACAGAAAAGTCGAGTTTGTTAGAAACAAAAGAATAAGGGAATTGCAAGCACTAAGCACCCAGGGCAGTCAATAAAAGAAAAGAAGATAAAATTAGTTCATGCAATTGAGTCATTGTTTTCCGTTTTTGTTAAATGCAATTTCCCTTTTTAGTTAAAGAGTTTGTAATAAACATTTTATGCAATGTTTAACAGTACTTGAAGTAATCTATTTCACTTAATTCAAGCATAATACGTATATTCATTTTGCTTTTGATATATCTCATGTTGTTAACTGGCTTGCCCTTGTAAGTTTTTCCAATTAATCATTTTACATTTCTCTCTCTCCTTTTGTGTGTCCTTAATTTTTTGTCTGGATTGTCTCTTTTCAAGATTTTCAACCCAACATGACTTTTTCATTTTTTACTCTGGTCTCTAACTTTTACCTAGACAGCCTTTTTTTTAGGTTTTCTCCCTAGAGAGACCTTTTACAGAAAGTAGTTCTTGAGTTTGTCCAAGTTGATGGGCTCTTTGAACACATTTCCTTCTATATCAGACAAAATGGCGGCACCTTTCCAGAACTACTTCTTTACCAGATACAGTCCTTCCCAATTTGGCTTGAATTTCCCTTGAGGGTTAGTCATGATTGACCTTGTAAGCTTCAACATTAAATCCCCTTCTCTGATCTTCCCTGGCTTGATCTTCTTGTTGTAAGCTTGGGCTATTCTTTTTTTATACAACTGAGAGTGATACATAGTTTTCATTCTCTTTTCATCCAATAATGTCAACTAAGCTAATCGACTCTCCAGCCATTAGTACTCAGGGAGTTTAGATTCTAATAGGATTTTTAGTGACCTCATCTCAACCTCTACTGGTAAAACAGCTTCGCATCCATATACCAGGGAGTATGGAGTGACCCCTGTCAAGGTTTTGGTAGTAGTTTTGTATCCCCATAACGCAAACTATAAGTATTCTACCCAATCCTAGTAATTTTCCAATATTTTAGCTAGGATCTTCTTTACATTCTTATTGGCAGCTTCCACTACCCCATTTGCTTGCGGCCTATATGGAGATGATCTGTGGTGCTTGATCTTGTAGTCTTTCAACAGTGTAGCCATTTCCACTTGAAATTGAACCCTATTATCGGTAACAATATGGTATGGCAAACCATATCTATAGATTATGTTATTTTCGATGAACCTTGACATTTTCTTTAAACCCATAGTAATGTAAGACTCAGCCTCAACCCACTTAAAGAAGTAATCAATGGTCACAACAATATATTGGTGTCCATTAGATGCTTTGGCCTTATTTCTCCTATGATGTCAATCCCCCATACAATAAACAACCAAGGGGAAGTTATCCCTTGAAGTTCCATAGACAGTAAGTGGCTAACGTCACCATAAATTTTGCAATTATGACACTTCTTCACAAATTTGACATAATATGTTTCCATAGTAAGCCAGAAATAACCTTGACAAGCTATCTTCTTTGAAAAAACTATCTCATTCATGTGAGGCCTCCATACTCCTTCATGAATCACCTCCATGAGCTTTTGGGATTCATCCTTTTCAACACAGTTAAGGTGTACCCCGGTCGGCATTCTTTTGTACAGCATCCCATTATGACTAATGAACTATCAAGATAACATTTGCATGGACATCCTCTCTTTCTTATCAGTATCCTTTGAAAATTGCCCAGTTTCTAAATATCTTTGCAAGTCATAAAACTAAGGCTTCTCAACATCTTTGACTAATGTTACCCTCACCTCCTTGTAATAAGGGCCTCAAGATTTTATCAAAATTAAGGGCCTGGCCTTTACCTATTTCCCACGTTCCCATATAGAGGCTAGTGTAGCTAAGGCATTAGCTATCTAGTTTCCTTCTCTCAGTAGGTGAACGAACTTACACTGAGTAAATGAGCATAAGATAGTAGCCAAATATTCCTAGTACGGTCGCAACCTATCTTCCTTTATCTCCACTCTTTAGTAGCTTGTTTTATGACTAACATGGAATCCCCATACATGGTAACATTCTTTGCTACTACACTATACAGAGCCTCTAGACCAAAAATACAAGCCTCATATTCCACTTGATTGTTAGTTGCCTCAAATTTGAGTCTTTTTACCATCAGAATCATTTCTCCTTCTGGTGTGATCAAGATCACGCCTACTCCGACTCCCTTGTTATTGACAGCTCCATCAAAGTACATTTTCCAACCTTGTACCTTTATTGCCCTAAAATGCTCGTCAGGAAACTCCAATTTCTATTCTTGTTTGTCATCCACTGGGTTTTAGGCTAGAAAATTTGCTATCGCCCTCCCTTTTACCATTTTCTTGGCCACATAATCTATGTCAAATTTTATGAGTAGAATGAGCCATCTAGCTAACTTTCCTGTAAAGGATGGAGTCTGTTGGAGATATATGAAGGGATCGTATTTGGAAACCGCTTGCACTCTATAGGACTGAAAGTAGAGTCAAAGTTTTTTTATTGCCCAAATCACTGTTAAACATGTCTTCTCCACGAGGCTATAGTTGGTTTCATATGGCAGAAGCTTCTTACTTAAGTAATACATGACATGCTATACCTTAACTTCATCTTCCTATGCCAACATTGCCCTTACTGCATCCTTTTCAATTGCCAGATACAAGATTAAGGTTTTACCAGGCCTTGGCGGTTGCAAAATGGGGGGACTCATTAGATCATTCTTAATAGACTCAAAAGCTTGTTAACATTTCTCATCCCATGTCACAGGTTGATTTTTCTTTAAAAGCTTAAAAATTGGATTTCAGATAGTTATCAATTTGGTTATGAACCTACTGATATACTATAAGTGCCCTAGGAACCTTCATACTTCTTTTTCATTCCTTAGTGTTGGCATATCTCTGATTGCCTTAACCTTATCCGGATCCACTTTTATCCCTTTCTAACTAATAATGTGTTCCAGCAGTTTCCTAGATATAACCCTAAAAACACACTTCTTTGGATTCAGTCTGAGATTGTACTTTTTTGAAGCGTTGAAATGTCCTTCCTTAGTTATGGATTTTACCATCATATCATCCACGTACACTTCTACCTCCTTGTGGATCATGTCGTGTAGCATAGCGTTTGCCATTCTTTGATAAGTGGCCCTTGTATTCTTTAATCCAAAAGGCATCACTCGGTAACAATATACACCCTATTTGGTAGTAAAGGATGTCTTCAACTTATCCATTACTGCCATCATGATCTGATTGTACCCTGAAAATCCATCCATGAAAGAATACATTGCATTAGAAGCCACGCTATCAATTAGTTTATCGATATATGGTAGTGGGAAATCATCTTTGGGATAGGCCTTGTTAAGATCTCGATAGTCCACACACACTCTAACCCTTCTATCTTTCTTAGGAACTGGGACTATGTTTGCCAACCACTAGATATCTTCCACTACTTCTAGGAACTTTGCCCTTAACTGCTTTTCAACCTCTTCTTTAACCAGGAGAGCCCATTCTGATCTCAGCCTTCTTTACTTCTACTTTATTGGTGCTATGTGAGGGTATATGGGGATCCTGTGTTCTGAGATTTGCTTGTTGATTCCTGGCATGTCCTCATAACCCCAAGCAAATACTTCCAGTCTTTTTGTTAGAATTTCTTTCATTTTTTCTCTTTCATCATGAGTTAGACCAAAAGCAAGCAATATATTTTTATGATTATCATTTGTGCCTAAATTAAATGATTCAGTTTGCATGGAATTAATGTCAAATATATGCATGAAATGATCATCACAAACAGAATAACCATTAGGAAACACATCACACAAATAAGCAAAGTTAGACTTTATTGCATTCACTTTTGAAAAGAAAAGATCATCAGTTTCAAACAAAGAAGCAAGAGAAACATCATAATCATCATTAAAAACATCTATAATAGAGTTGAGGACATAGGCCTCAAAGTCCAGCTCTTTGCTTTGATCATCAGCATCTTTCAATTCTGAGGCAGCTTCATTCCTCTTAGGTTCTTCTTCAGCCGGCACCAATTCTTCCATAGAAACTTCTTTAGTAGCATCCCCCTTTGCCATATTCAAAAACTTGACAAAGATCTCGAACCCTTGAATAACTTCCCTAGCCATCAGGAGAGGTTCTAAAGCTTCATTGTATTGGTACCCCGGTGCCTTCCCTTATAAAAGTCTCCCACAAGGCTTTGCTCTCGATCATAGTCTCCTCCCCTTCCTTCTCAGACTGTTCCCAAATATCCACCTCTTCTTAAGCATCACATATCTCTTTAAACCCTAAATTGTACTTCAAAATAGGCACCTTATGCTCCACAAATTCTGAGGGTCCACTCTGATCCTTTCCCAACCCCATACTTAGCATAAATTTCATATTGTGCATCATCTTCATAACTCTTTCATCCATCTCATCTCTTTAGATCATAAAAACCTCAAAACTTGGGCTTATAGAGATCTCTCTGGGGACCAATTTTAGTGCAGCCATAGCAGCTTCAGTCTTAGCAGAAATAGTGACAACTTTCCCTTTATGAGGAAATTTGATCTTCTAGTGAATAATAGATGGGACACCACCCAAAGGATGAAACCACAGTCTTCCTAATAATATGGTAAAGGTCATAAGGATATCAATCACATTTAGATCCACCCAAGTTTCTATAGGCCCCGTCTTGACCAAAGCCCTGAAAGTCCCTTCTATAAACCTCTTGGTATCGTTGTAAGCTTTAATGACCACTTCACAAGGTCTCAAATCAGCCAGGGTCAATCCTAACTTTAGCAGAATCTTTAATGGGCACACATTAATGGCGGAACCATTGTCGACCATCACATAACAAGTCAATTTCCCTTTTACCTCAGCCTTGGTAAATAAAGCCTTGTAATGATCTCTTCCTTCTAGGGGAAAATCATCATTAGAGAATGTTACTGTACCTTAAGGAGTTTCCATTAATGAACCGACAATTTGCTCGATAGTGCAACCAATGGAGATCTTTTTCTGATCCAAAGCCAAAACTAATGCTTCTTTGTGGTCCCTAGAGTGCATGAGTAGTTCCCAAATGCTAGCAGTAGTTTCTTCGACCCTTCCTACTTTTTCCTCTTTTTCTAAACTTTTTGCCTTTTTTGGCTCAGACTTGGCAGTCTTAGATTCTTTCCCTTTCTCTTTGACCTTCCCTATAGATTTAAACTGTTTCTCTCATCATCCTATAGATCAATCCTTCCCTCATTTTCTTCATCAGAGCTCCAAATGTCCAAGACATGTACATGTAGTTTTGTGGGTTGTTTGTTTAGTTTTGAGCCCTCGGGTTTGGATTTTGGAGGGTTATTGGCGACATCCATGAAGGAATTCAGGACTTGCTCCTTTGTTAAACTAGTATTGATCATCAGGATGGGCGTATTTGGTGGTGGCACATTTCGGTAGTTAGGTAAAGGGTTGGTTTACGTGTTGGGTTTTTTGGTTTCTAGATCAGTAATCTTACTTGAGTTGATCAAGTCTTGGATTTCATACTTTAATCAGGCATAACTATTGATGTCATGTCTGATGGTCTGGTGAAACTTACAAACAATTTTAAGGTTGGCACTAGGTAAGGGTTGTTGTGAAGGTAAAGGTCATAGCAAATTCTTCTCAATAAGTTTGTTAAGGACCTTGGATAGAGGCTGCCCCAAGTTTGAGAATCTTTAAGGTTGCCTAACAGCATTAATTTGTATGTCATTGCTTGGTGGTTAGATAGCATTGATCTGAAAGTTGCCGCTTGAACCGACTCCTTATTTGCCCCTAGATCTCCCCCCAAATAACTTTTTCTCTTTAGTCAGATCTGATTCCTTCTAAACTCTAAATCTAAACAAATCCTTAAAATTTCTGATTCCTAAATCTCTCAACTTCCTAGACAATGCTGGGACACACCCTTATATTGCTAGAACTAATTGATCCGACTCAACAGGCCTATACCTCATCAAAGATAACTTCCCTCTCTAACGAGCCAGATAGTCAGTAAAGGACTCACTGAAGTTCTATTTGAAGTTCTGCAAATCTCTCAAAGATACTTCCAATTGAACATTAAGGCCATCCTACTTTACAAAAGCAGCACATAACTCCTAATCAGACTGAATGTGTGACTCCAAGGTGTAGTACCAGTGAATTGGTGCTCCCTTTAATGACATGGGGAACTGCTTAATGATTTGAGTTTATGTTAGCTCAGTAGCTTTCATATAAGTCACATACTACTTCAGGTGCAAATGGGGGTCCTCAGCTCTAGAGTACTTCTTTAAGTCGGGGAATTTAAATTTTTGAGGTAGCAGTTCATCTTCCTTTCCTAGGTTCAGATCAGTGTATTTTAGAGGAGTGATAATACCCTTCTCCTTCATCATCATTTGCATTTGACTCAAGGCCTTGGTTATGCTCTTGGCTTATTCAGTCTATCCCACATCCTCAGTTGTGTTCATATTTTTTCGGTTTAGTGGGTTGACCAATACCATTATATCTTCTTCTTCCTTTTCCTTGATTGGGATCTCTTCATCAATATCTATCAGGTTGACTGTCGGTACATTTGGTGGTTGTATTAACTGATTCTCTCTAATGAGCTTGGTTATTTCCCCCATCATTTCCCTCATCATAGATCAGGTTTCTGCAATCACTTCTTCTTTCAACTGTGCCTCAAATGCCTCAGGATCAAAACCACCTGCCATTTCTACTTCTGAGTTTCTGGCCAAACGTCCTGAACTAGTTCAGACCCACCCTGATGAGCTCGAAGGATCTATAGTGCTGCAAAACCATGTGTCAGAATAATGCATGGTGTGTATACATAATGGGCAAGTCCATTTTATCTAAGGAAACTTTAAGAAGTAAACAAAATAAAAAAGAGATACAAATACACAACGCAAAGAAATAAAAAGAAAAGTGAAATTTTAAACGTGCAAACTTCTGCCCTTATTCCTCCCACACACGTATTCAATGGCGAGTATCTTATCATAGGATTTTTAGCCTAGGTTTTAATTATCAACAGGGAATAATAAAATCGACATATGTAGGATAACTCTTAAAATGATTCAAACAAGTAACAGGTCCTTTAAATAAAGCCCAAGTCCATTCCAATGGGCCAAGGTCCTTAGCACTATAAACTCACTTGTCAAGGCCCATTTGGGATGGGTTATGAATAGGCATGAAAGGCCCACATTGATATAGTTTGCTTATAATGGGCTTCGGCTTAGCATAAAAGCCCATTTTACCTTGGGTTGCTTGTTGATGGGCTCAAGATTTATTTTAAGGATCCATTATATGGCATAATACACATGCATGTGGAAAAATTCCTAAGGATAATTGCTAGGCCATTACATGGGCTTGAGTCTTAGGTAATGGGCTTCAACTCCCATAGCGATATATCTCCATTACATCTCCCCACTCAAGGGTCCATGCGACGTGGATAAGTATGTGCTATGAGTGACAATAATCAAATGCTCCACCACCAGGTTTAAGTGAAACGTAGGTAGTGAAGTACTGACTATTATCAGGTTAATCTGAGACTGAAGTTCTCATTGTGTGCAAAATGTGTAGTGAATGAATAAAATGTAGAAAGAAATAAGAAAATAATTAAAAATGATAAAACACAAAACATTGGAATCAATTTCTCTATCCACAGTGGAGTCACATTGTAGGCGGTGGGGTTTAGCATGCACCTAAGTGCTTGGCGACCATGGCATTGTGTGGGCTTGAGGCCCACTTGGAAATACATAATAAGTCTTGGGCCTAATCAGAGATGGAGTTGCTGGGACACACTTATATGGCAACTGGATTCCACGGAGGTTCCCAAAAGCCATCATTAAAGATCAGGTTCAGAAACTGGGTTTGAGCGTTTAAATGCTCACCCAACCTTGCGGTTGGCCACTGTTTACGTTCTGTGTTTTATTACCTTCAATTATTTAATTACTTCCTCATTTACATTCAAAATTGCACTTGCCTCCATCCATTTTCCAAGTTTTACAATTAAGTCCAAGTTTGCACATTAGCCTAATTTTCATGCTTATCGGCCGACATTCAATATAAACAATACAAATAACAATAATTTACAACCATACATTCTAGATAAATGGGGAAGGGATTAAGGATTACAAAGCCTTTGAATAAAAATAAAAATAAATATATGAAAAATAAATTGTATATGTACTAAAAATAAACTGATAACAAACTATCTATGCAAATAAAATACTCTAAAGGGTTAGCTATTTGAACTGACTACTCAATGATATAGATCATCAAGTAATTCCTGTAATAGACACATAATTAGTTTCTTCTTACAAAATGAAACATTATCTATAACAATACTTTTACCACTAATTTATTCAAAAATCTTCACAGTACAATGAACTAAAAATCAAATGATTCATGTGTTATCACACATATACTACTTTATGCAAAATATTAACTAAAAGAAATGGCAAAAAGAGCACACAAGGTTAGAGTCATGAAAATTTCTTTAAAGGAAAGAGGGACAGATTGTCTGGAGGCCTGTCAATATGGCAATTGCCTCTATGATGAGGAGTCGCCTGATTAACAAGCTTTATGACATACTAAAATAATTTGGAGGCCTGTCAATATGGCCATCACCTCAGTGATGAAGCGATTGCCTCATTGACAGGAGGTGATGCCTCTGTGATAAGGTGTCACCTGATTAACAGGTTCTCTCGACTCTCAAAATGACTTTAGCTTCTATCCTAAGCACGCAATACATGCATACATGCTTTTAAAAGGCATACCAAATTACAACTAGATGTGATAATTCAACAGATCATGCCAATGAAGCAGTACAATAAATAAAATATACCTAAAGCATACTAATAAACCTAATCACATACAAATAAACACTAAAATGATGAAGTTGTGAAGATATTGTATTTGAATGCAAATTTTTACCAAAATGATGGACCCTCAGAGATGTGTTTTTTATTATGATCTTGACTAGGATGTGAGTTCCAATTAGCATAAGCTCTTCTTCTTCCTCTCCTAAAGAAAAATGGACTTGCATTAGCTTGGATCTTCTTCCTTACTCAAAAAAATGTCCTTCTCTCTAGTTTTTTCACTCTCTCTTTTCCACTTTCAACCACCTCCTCTGCAGAGCCCCCTACCCTATTTTTGAGACTACACTCCTTTTTTTTCTTCTTGTGGACCTCTCCCACTTTATCTCATTTTCTTTTTTTTATTTTCCACTTTTTTTTGTCTCCTTAGGCTCTTTTTCATTTTTTAATGCACTCCATAGCATTTTCCTTTCCCCCAAAAATCTCTTTTCTCCATAAAATTTAGCCTAGTGGGGTATAGGGTTTACCCCCACTTGACTATGTTTGCAGGAGTCCTGCCATAGAGGTGGCGCCTCTATAATGAGGTGATTGCCTTTGCAACATCTGCCAAAGCCTCATTGCACAGAGGTGATCGCCTCATTGCATAGAGGTGACGCCTCTTTGGCCTTGCCCCATGCTAGGCCAAATGGGCCTGGGCTTCTGTGGACAATTTGGGCTAGAGTTTCTTTTGGCTTTTAGGCTTTTGGGCTTTCAAGTCCATTTCTAATTGGAGATTTAGGTTACTATAATCATGTCCAAGTTCCACATTCTCATCATCGGGCTTAAAAATGGGCCAATTAAATCGAACACCCCTAATTCATCCCTTAACACAGGCAAACCGAATCGGGTGTCTACATGTATCAAAGGGAAGCCACTGCTCTTTTCATTAATATGATGTATAAGGAAGTGGAGGTATATGTTGAATGATATGATGGTCAAGTCATAAATAAGAGAGGGACACTTTGAAGCTCTAGATAAGTTCTTAGCTCGAATTAAGAGCTATAATCTAAGGCTTAACCTGAAGAAGTGCATTTTCAGAGTTACTTTAAGGAAGTTATTAGGGCACATAATTAGCAGCCAAGGAATTGAAGTGGATCCAGATAAAGTGAGAGCTTTTTAGGAAATGCTAACATCGAAGATAGAGAAAGAAGTGAGAGGGTTTATTGGTAGGTTATAATATATTAGTAAGTTTATTGCAAAGCTTACCAATATTTGTAACCTTATTTTCAAAATTCTGAGGAAAAACCAGCCAATAAAGTGGAACGATGATTGTCAAAAGGCATTTAAAATGATTAAAGAATATCTCACCAATCTACCTGTTCTGAAGCTACCAAAGCAAGGTAAGTTATTGATCTTGTACCTGGCCTTAGAGGAAAATGCGATGGGGATAGTGCTAGCACAAGAAGGACCATATGGGATAGAGCATGCAGTGTATTATCTCAGCAAGAAGTTCCTACCATATGAGGAAAAGTATGACTTGGTAGAGAAGACATGTTTGATCATGATCTGGGCAACAAGGAAATTGAGGCATTACTTCCAGTCTTATAAAGTTCAAGCTATCTCAAAGATAGATCCCTTAAGGTACTTATTTTAGGCTCCTACTTTGACTAGAAGGATGTCTCGATGGCTAGTACTCCTAATTGAGTTTGATATAGAGCATCATTATGAAGGTCATCAAAGGAAGGGTAGTAGCAGAATTCCTAGCTCAGAATGCAATCGAGTGTGATGAATAGTGGATTTAGAGTTTCTAAATAAAAACTTGACAGTCATAGAGCACCAGGAGTGGAAACTCTACTTCGATGAGGCTGTAAACAACAAAGGAGCTGGATTAGGAGTAATTCTTGTTACTCCAGAAGGAGAAACCATACTGATGGCCAATAAATTAGATTTTAAGGTGATGAATAATATGGCCAAGTATAAAGCATGCATCTATGGGATTGAAGCAACTATAACAACTGGGGCAAAGGAACTGCTAGTTTATGGGGATTTAATGTTGGTTGTTAGCCAAGCTAATAAGCAATGGGAAGTGAAAGAAGAAAAGCTAAAACCCTACATCTGCTATTTGAAAGCTTTAGCGAAGAACTTCAATAAATGTCTCTTTATCCATTTGATAAGAGAGGACAATTAGATGGCAAATGCATTGGCAACACTCTCTTCGATGTGGGATAGTGTGACTGGGTCAGCTATGAAGCCTTTAGTGATCATAAAATCAGTAGCTCCATATTATGGGGGAGAACATATTATGAGTGTTCAAATAGGGCCTAAAGAGAAACCATGGTTTTATGATATTCAAAGGTTTATTGAAGAAAGGAAGTATCCTAATGAAACAACCTCAAAAGAGAGATATGCTCTTCATGTTCTTGCATGCAACTATGCAAGTCATAATGGAGTATTATACAAGAGAATGTTGAATGGTATGTAGCTTAGATGTCTCAAGAAAGATAAAGTTGAAGAGGTGATAAAAGAGATTCATGCAGGAGCTTTAGTTCTCATATGAATGGAATGATCCTAGCTAATAAGATACTTAGGCATGGGTATTATTGGATGAGTATGGAAAAGGATTACATTAGAATAGTGAGGCAGTGTCACCAGTGTTAAATCTATAGAAATTTTAACCATCTTCCTCCTACAGTACTAAATAGTTTATCATCACCTTGGCCCTTTGTAGCTTGGGGAATTGATATCATAGGAGAAATAAGGCCGACAACATCAAATGGGCACAAGTACATAGTTGTGGCAATAGATTACTTTTCCAGATGGGTAGAGGCCGAGTCCTTCAATGCCATGAAAGCAAAATAGATGGCACGGTTCATTAAGAAAAGCCTTATCAATAGGTACTAGGCTCCATATCACATTATGATAGATAATGGTGTCCAATTTTAAGCAGAAATAATGAAATTATTGTAGAAGTATAGGATCGAACATCATAAGTCTTCACCATATCATCCTCAATCTAATGGAGTAGTAGAAGCAGCTAACAAAAATGTCAAGAAAATCCTCTTTAAAATGGTTAAGACTTACAAAGATTGGTATGAGTTTCTTCCTTTTGCTTTATGGGGATATAGGACTACAGCTAGAACTGCCATGGGCTAAACTCTATTTTCCTTAAAGTATGGTTGTGAAGTAGTCTTGCTTATAGAAATAGAGATCAAATCCTTAAGAGTTATGATGGAAGCTAAAACTCTTAAGAGTGAATGGGCACAAAAGAGATATGATCACCTTGTATCTCTAGATGTAAAAAGGATGAATGCTTTGTTTCACACTCAGATATATCAAAGAAGAATAGCAAGATCATTCAACAAGAAGGTTAAGCCTGGAAAGATAAAAGCTAGGGACATGGTGTTAAAGTAGTATAGGGCAGTGGTATTTGATCCGAAAGGAAAGTTCAGTCCAAACTGGGAAGGGCCATATTTAGTCAATTGATTATGCCTAAAAGAGCTGCAAAGATATCAAATCTGGAAGGGAATGAATTCATGGAGCCTATCACCTCAAGAAATACTACCTGTAAAAAAATAAACAAAAGTAGTATAAAGAAAATAAAGTCCACTTATTATAAAACCTGAAAAGGCTTGTAGCCAAAAGTTAGGACATTCCCACTATTCAGAAAACCCGTAAAGGGCTAGCAACCAAAAATTAGGGAATAAAAATAAAACAAATGGTCCTACTGGCTAGAAAACCCGTAAAGGGCTAGTCAGGAAAAAATTAGGGCAAATAAATTAGTGAGAGAAAAATATTCAATTAGAAAATTTGAAAGGGCTAGATGATAACAGGAGTTATAACATATAATGTAATGAATGTACTCATTTTGGCCCTAATTAATGAATCATATTGAAATTGAATTTTTATTCTAGTATTACATGTTCTATCTTATTTATAAAGCATAAGTACTAGAAAGGAAGACAGAACATGAAAGCTTAAAATCAGCTTTATAAGACCATTTCTTAGTGATGTCTTTATTTCTTCTTTTACGACTCGTCATGTAAAGCCTGAGTCCCCTTGTATCTAGAAAATCCTGGTGGCTCTACCATTTATGGCATAACCCAAGTCTTATATGATTAACAGAAATAATAAGAAAGCTTAACCCTTCTTGTAATCAAATCTATGTGAGAAACGAACCAAATAAAATAAAAGCCAACTAAGTTGAAAACCTGAAAGGGTAACTTAGGAAAAATTTAGGGCAAGCCTGCTAAGTTAAAAACCCGAAAGGGCAGCTTAGGCAAAAGTTAGGGCAAGCCTACTAAGTTGAAAACCTGAAAGGGTAGCTTAGGTAAAAGTTAGGGCAAGCTTACTAAGTTGAAAACCCAAAAGGGCAGCTTAGGTAAAAGTCAAGTAAAAAAAACCTCCATTCATTTATTAAAGTCTGATTCAAGGAAGGATAAAACAATTCAATATAGTACACATGGGTAGAGTTCTGAATATGATAGTACAATAGGAACAATCTAAATACAAATAGCCTAGATCAGTCATCCTGAGCTCCAAAATCTAGCCTTAAGCTCCATCCTCTAGTAGAATCATCATGATGAAAGGTGTCTGGAGGTCTAACGGAGGAAGCCCTAGCACTGTAAGGGTTAATACCTGAACTTGCAAGCTATAGGTAAAACATCTCAATCTCGTATTCCAGACTGCTCGAGTAGCTCTATACATATAGAAAACACATAATGTGCATTTCATACATAGCATACATACATTTGCATCTTCATTGTACATATACTTACCCTCCAACTATCAGTAACCTGTATAAAGAATAACCTCTGAGATGAGGCGAGTTCATGTAAGTACTCTGCCTGTGTCATAGGAACCTATTTTGTAAATTTACTAAAATTAGTATCAATTGTATAGATCATGCACGAAATAAGTTAGAAAGACTCATATGAGAAGCATCTACTGGAGAAAAGATAAAGAGCTGAGCATCACTAAAATGCATCTGCTGCTCAACTGGAGTTTGAATAGTAGGAGCCTAGTGGAACATAGACCTATCCAGAAGAGAGATATCACCAAGGGTAACACTTACAAAAGCACCATCACGACTAGTCCCAACATGTTAAGTATGATGTGCAGGGCTAAGTCTGGGCTCAGGTCTCTCAATATCAAGAATAGCCTCAATCTCTAAAGCAATCTCAATATCTTCCTTCGCATTAGCAGGAGAGCAAACCTCCTCAAACTTTAAAAAGAATGAGTATTCATAGGTTCCAAAGATAGAAGCTGAAATAATAAGAAATTACCTCAACATCGTTAATGGGAATATGCTCCAAGAGGCTCTCACACATTAACTGCAGATAATGTCGAGAACACTCAAGAAAATCTGAGGTTGTGTATCCCTATAGTGCACCTCTTAGCTTTAAACATGTCATATAAGAGTTGCAGAGCATAGAGGAAGGGACATCAGATGGAATACGACATCGAGAAGGCCCAGAAGACCAGCGATACACTCGCTCCCTTAAATACCACATCAAATAGCCATATCCAGATAGTAAAACCCTCATAAACTCAAGGCGTATAGTAGCATCCATGAAATCATATCGCTAGATTTCATCAGCACCCTCTAGGCAATCAGAGTTTATCTATAATTTAGGTCAATTAATTTTAACTCACATTAAATTGCAAGATACTAATAATTTCATTTTTCTTACCAGGTGCCATTCAACAGTGTTTAGCTAGTCACGATACATCTACAAAGTGTTCCTATTACTAGCAAGGTAGGAAGAACCCCATCTCATCATCAAAGGCAGACTCTTATTAGAATTAATAGCATCAAAGCCTTGAATCAACCCGATCTCTATGCTCCAGATCTGAAAGGAAGAGAGCATATCAGTAAAAGGAAAAGGAAAGTAAGATAATAAAGATTAAAGAAAGGAGAACGTACATGCAAGATGTGCCAAAAGCCATACATCATCATAGCACCTCTACAGATAGTGTCCAGTCTATAGTAAAGGTAAGTGAGTGTAGCAGATCCCTAGTCAAGTGTGGCGACTTGATCCAAGTCACAAAGTGGACCAAGCAGAGCAATATTGACCTCATGACTGGTCTTCCAAAAGAGGGTCATACCCAACAGTATAAGAAGTAAACACCTTGACTTATGGGCAATCTGATGAGGAGTGGTGGTAGGAAGACATTTGAATCCCTCAACTAATGATAAAAAAAGAATGTTCTTTCGACTCTTCCACGCCGGAGCGAACCCGATAAAATCTCGCACATACTGACTCCATGCATGCTCAAGAAGATTGTAGTAGTTGATGTCAAATGAAACTTAGGATCCTTCGAAGGCAATCCTGGTGATAGAAAAGAAGCTCATAGGCAAAATGGTTAACTCACCTATAAGAGTATGAAAAGTCTGGGTAATATCCATCCATTGCTGGATAAAAGCAAATAGAGAGTAACGGTCAAACCGACCTCGAGCAGTCCAAAGTGCAGGAATAAAATGCCTAAACCCGAAGGCCCAAATCAGATGTGTCACCTACTCCGACAGTCCATGAAATAATTCTCGAGCTAGATTAAAGCAGCCCATGAATTTTATCGGACACTGGTTAAATTTCACAAAATAATTAATTAATTACTTAGAAATTTGAATTGAAAGAATTGATTAGTTGATTAATTAATCCTTTTCATTTAAAAAAATTAAAATAAAAAATGTTGATCGGCAAGCTAGATTGCCAATCGATAATCTAGAATGTTGATCAGCATTCTAGATTGTCAGCCGGTATTCCACTAAGTTGATCGACATTGTTTTAGCTGATTGAAAAGTCAAAATTCTGACTAGAATTCTAGACATCTGATCAGTCATATAGACTACCCAGAGGCTGAATTTCATATTTTCATAATTTAATTTTAATTTTATCATGCATTTTTAGTTAATCTCTAATTAACATGCATGTTAATTTCTACTCTAAAACTGACTCTGATTACTAATTTTACAGGTAATATTTTTGCAGAAATAAACAGAAGCAGTAAATGTTAACTCAATACCCACATCTCTGCACCTGTGGGTATGTAAATGAGTCAAAGAAAAGATAGTTGAGCCCTCTCAAAGTTCAAGATCATTCTGATGAAAATGAGGAGGCAAAATCCTCTGATTTTCTGAAATCTCTACTCTCCTATGTTTTCTATGTTGCAAGGAGGCCATAAGATCTGTTCAATTGCAAATCAAACGTTAGATGATCAAGAAATCAAGAAATGAAAATCAATGCAAAGAGAGAAAATGAAAGGAAAAGAAAATGAAGAAGTAGAGAGAATGAAATGAGACATGCAAAAAGGAGGGAATTTATTAAGTGGAAAATATCCACTTTGGTCACTACTTTTATTTGCATATGGATCCAAGTTCTCTTGTTGCAATTTGACCCATAATTACATTTTGATTAAGAATTCATTCCTAATAAAATCATGACATTCATTTCATCAAATTAATAATTCATTGAATTATTAATTTGTAACCATTCTATGATTCTGAATTCTCCATCAAGTATAAAATACATAATAAAATAACATAATTCAAAATTTTGCATTTTGCATGCATTATTTCACTCAAAGGATTTTAAATTCATATGTTGCACAGTAGCTATGATAAGAATTTTGAATGATTATGTTATGTGTTGCACAGTAGTCATAACCTTCATTATGTTATATGCTGCATAGTAGTTATGACATAAGCCTTCAAATCTATTATTGCCAGACATTCCATAAGAACTATAGCAAATTTTTAAATCATATCATTGTTAGACGTCCCATAGGGAATATAATAAAATTCATCATTGCTAGACTTTCCATAGGAACTATAGTAGATTTTCAATTCATCATCGTTAAACATCCTATAAGGAATATAATGAATTTCAAGTTCACTAGACATCCTACAGGGAATATAGTGTACATTGTTAGACATCTCACAGGGAATATAATGAAATTTCATTATCATTAGATGTCCTATAAGGAATATAATGCAGTTCAATAAACACTACACAGTAGTTATAGTATTATTACTAGATGTTCTATAAAAACTATAGCAGATTTTCAATTCGTCATCATTAAACGTCCCACAGGGAATATAGTAAAACTCATTTGCATAAAGTTGACTAGACGTTCCACAGGAAATATAGTGAGACTTGTTAAACATTACATCTTGCTTAATAATTTGAGCATCGATCTGTCAATTAGGATATAATTAAGTGTCCTAATTTCTTTTTATCAAAATTGTGTGCTTCTATTGTTTGCCATAATTTGTCAAGAAAACAGTGACAAAGGGGGGCAACTGTAAGCACCCAATTTCAGGATGCAATTGTGCACAATTTTGACATAAGCCCCTATGATGAAATTTAATCAAAAATTGAACTCGATTGTCAATTTTCTGGACTTTAGGGACTAAATTATAATGTTTTTAAGATTTGATTGCTAAAAAATCAAGTTTTCAAGGGTCATTTGGTAATTAAAAATTTTTTAAGATTGGCATTATGTAATACTGACCGGCATTGCATAATGCCGATCAGTATTGCACAATGCCAATGCATAAAAAATCCCATTTTTTCAATTTTTTGTCAATTTTTCTCTTATCTAATTGGATGAAAATTTATCTTATTTATTTTTGTTAGCAAATAACATGGTCAAAACACGTAAAAATTTTTAAAAATTAAATAGATAAAGTCTATTTCCTAGAATTGAGGAAGTTCAGCTCACAAGTCTCTGCTTTAAAAAGGCAAAGACTGCGTGAGTGAGGGAAGAGACAGTGTAAAAAACATAAGCAGATTGCGCAAGAAAACCCTAGAATTGTGAAAAAACTAGAGATGCTACTGAGAAAAAAACCCGCACAACACACAAAACCTTATTTCTTTTGTTTCTCAAAATCCTAGTTTCTTAATAATATTCTTTACAGGATTTGAAAAGAATGATTTGTGTCTTTGAATGCAATCAGTCATTATTCAGAATCAAACAACAAGTTTAAAAATGGCGACAATCCCAATCTGAGGGGCCATCCAAGAGCATATGCACAACATCTTATTTCCATTTTCTCCTATCTTTTGATTTTCTTTTTAATTTAATTTCCTTTAATTGTTATTTGATTTGATTTTTCATTTAATTTCCTTTAATTGTTATTTTGTTATTTGACTCATTTGGCTAATGTGATTTCTGTGATTTTTCTGTTTTTTGGTGTTTTCCTTTTGGAATATTATTGGGGATTAATGAGGTCACTGCCAAATATCTAAAAATCAAAGAGAAGATCCATGGAATGCCATGGATTCTAAACCATGATTAGATTTTAGGGTTTGATGTTTCTACGTTTATTATTTTTTTATGTTTTGTGTGTTAATTAATTTGGGTTTGTAATTCATTTTAATTTCCAGTACATAGAATATTATAATAACCCCAGTAGTGGGAATAGTAAAAGTTTACTTTTTGCATTTAAAATAAATTAGTGATTTAGGTTTAATTGGGTAAAAATCAATTAAAATTAATGATGGTAGTATTAAATTATGGTTTGCACATAATTGATTTAGGTTTTTTTAGAAAATCACATAAATCTTATGTTTGATCTGATTTTGTTCTGATTTTTGTTTAGGTTTTTTTTAGATCTTTTATTTCTTTGGGCCCCAAGCCCACGATAGGTTCAAACTCACTCATTTAAAATAGTTTTATAAATAGTTTAGATTAATTAATTAAAACCAATATAGGCCCATTTTAGGTTAATTAGATTTAGGCTCATTCTAATTAATAAAATCAATTTAAAATTAGCCCAACCCAATAAAGCATTTTTATTTCTTTTAAAATAAATAGACTTAGGCCCACATTTCACTCAAAATCAAGTTAGACTTAGGCTCACTAATTCAACTATTCCTTTAAAATTTTATAAACTTAAGCCTATTTCCTTAGATAAATTAAAATAAATAGACCTAAACTCACTAATTAATAAAAATGTAGGCCAACCTTTAGTCCATTTTTCACTTGTAGATAAAAAGGTAAATCTATCTAACTTTCAATAAAATTAACATAGTTTAGACTTAGGGATGATACGATTTTGAATGCATTTTTTATGTGCGATTTTATTGACTAAATGCCTTAGGGTTAGATGAATGTTCAAATAGGGTTTAATAAAATTACATGTAATTAGAGAATGAAGTAATAATTTATAAAGTAATTATAAATTAACACGAGACTAAGAAAAGTTAGTATTTTGTCCCCAGAATCTCCTGGTTTTGGTGCTAACTTTCTTTTAGAGAATCGAGTACCACTAATCATATTGTCCCAGTTATTACCTTGGGTGGCGACTCCTCTTCTCCACGCTATGACTTTGTTGTATAGTAGTGTGTTCGCTAAGGCCCTGAGCCTAAACCCCGCCATCTACAGCCTGCATTCCACCCATGGCTAACAAGTTAAAGGACATGGGCATAAGGGACTTCAAAGAGTTATACCACTTCAGAGTGCAAGTTAAAGCTGACTTGAAATTGGACATTCACTAGTAATTATTTATTAGTTGAGGCTATAATAACTCATAACCATATTTTACTGCACCATTTTATCTTTAGTGCTAATGAATGTTTGATTGTCTAATTTACATGAGTATGACTTTGTTATAACTATGCATACAATCTTATACTTGAATGAGAGAGACTTCTAAAAAAAAAACCATAAAATGAGAGGACTAAAATGTCAGAATTAACTTTCAAACTTTCCTTCGGGCACATTTAACCTCAGTTTTCCCTGAAATGAATTCCTCATATTTATCAAGAAAAAGAAAAGAGAAGAGAAGAAAAGAAAAAAAAAGAAAAAGAAAATAAATAAAGAGAGAAAAAGAAAAAGGAAGGAAAATGAGGGGAAAGAAAAAGGAAAAGCCTTGTTTTTGCCACTAACATTCGAAAAGTAGATTCTAAGTAATCCTTGAAAGTCTTTATTTTGAAATTAAATTTTCACCCACTATGAGCTGAAAAAAAAATAGTTGGTTAGAAAACTCTTAAAGGGTTTATCAATAATAAGCGTAAAGTACCTTACCTAGTTATAACAAAGGAGTTATCATGTAAAAATAGTTATGACCAACATAATGTTAGCATGAGAAGAGCCAGACATCGACTTTTTACAAAGTTTCACAGTAATTAACAATGTGAATGACAATTAGTAGAAAGAGCATAAAGCGATAAATAACTAAAGTGATGGTATAAGCATTAAGCATAACAAAACAATGGTCAATCATAATTTTGAATTTGCAACCACCCTGCTAGGTTTGAAAACTCCTAAAAAAGGAGCGACCTAGGCAAAATAGGGAAAATAAAAAGGAAAAAAATGAAAGACCTAGCTAGGTTTGAAAACTCCCAGAAAGGGAGCGGCCTAGGCAAGAAGGAATATAAAATAAAATTGGTTGTGGTTTTGTTTTGAGAAGAGTAGTTCAAGAGATCATAAGATCCTGCTTTGTGGTATAAAAGTGAGGGAGTCTATCAAGTCCTTAAACTAAGGGGCAAAAAGAGTGTCTTTCCTCACCCTGAGGGTTAAGCACGATCATCCCATACTAGCAAAGCATTCCATGAAGGTGAATGAGCAGGGGGGCATCTGTTGTCGTTACCCCAATTTGACTATAAGAGGGTTTTGATTTCTGCTCCATTTGGATAAATTGGTCTTAATGATAGTCTTTAATAGACTCAATTTTTGAATTCGAATTCTTTGATATAATAAGGGCCAATTCCTTAAGATTAGCTCCAAATATAAAAGGCATTTGGTTAAGTTATTTAAGATTTCTTGTTTTCAATTCATCTGTGCATGGCATGACTTTGCAAAAGATATTCATACTTAGGCATATTAGAATAATTCATGTCTTCCATAAACATTGCACATACTACATGAGCTTATGTTGTCAAATAATTTTTGAGGATTTTCAAAAATCATGATCATGCATACATTAGCATTGAATCTTTTAGATTTTTTTTAGAGTGGGCTAGCTCTGATGCATACGATACAGTCCTGCTATATTAATTTTGCCTGACACCCATAAAGCTCCATGGCTTATTTTGATTAATTTTGTTTGATGCTTTAGAGGCTATATTAGCATGTTTGATTGTTCTTTCTAACACCCTCAAGGCTATATTTGCATGCTTGATTGTTCTTTTTAATGCCATAAGGCTACATTGGCATGTTTGATTTTACACATTTTAGTTGACCTTCACCTGAAGTTGGAAGTGGCTATAAGGCTCCCATCTCATATGACGAGATTGTTCTTGAGGGACTGCCTCTCAGGTTTGTATACTTAAGGTTGATGGCATGAGTTTCCTATTTATGATGAGTGGTATATTAGACTTGATAGAGTTCCCGAGGATCACATTTTATATGTATTAATAAGTGGCTGATTAGGATGAACTCCCAAGGATCACGGTCATGTTTCAAATTGAAGAATTCATTTCCCACTTTGATCAGCCCATAGTAGGGGTAGACCATAGACACACGGTTTGATCGGCTTGTAGTCGGGGTGAGCTATGGAATTTTCTGATCGAAGCATCAAAATGCATTCTTAATCAAAGTATCAGAATGTGTCTTGATTAAAATATTAGGATGTAATTGGTTTTAGACTTTTCTTATCGAAGTATCAGAATGTGTCATGATCAAAGTATCAGGATGCAATTAGTTTTAGACTTTTATAATTGAAGTATCAGAATGTCTCCTTATCAAAGTATTAGTATGCAATTAATTTTAGACTTTTCTGATTAAAGTATCAGAATGTGTCTTGATCGTAGTATTAAAATGTAATTGGTCTTAGAATTTTCTGATTAAAGCATCAGAGTGCAATTCTGGATCGAAGTATCGTATTGCAATTGGTTTTAGACTTTTCTTATCGAACTATTAAGATGCAAGTGGTTTTGGAGTGTTTTAATTAAAGTATCAAAATGTAAAAAATGACCTCTAGAGTTCGTATACTCGAGGTTGACGGCTCGAGTTTCAAAGAACTCAATTCTCGAGTGAATCTCGGAGATCAAGTGTATCCTTTTATTATTTATTGCTTTATTTTGCATGTTGATTGTTTAAAAAATTTTCATTGCATGCATTCAGTTTTTTGAAAAATCAAAGGGGAAAACTGTAGGGGCGAATTGTGGATGCTCAGTTTGATTGGACCACAATAAAAGCCCGATGTTGAGAAAATATGAATCTTGAATGCAAAAGAGGCTCAGAATCTTCTTGAGAGTGGACCGAAAAGCCCAAATTCACATCCATATAAAGCCTAAGCCTTAAGCTAAAATAGACTAAACCCATGTCAGGCCCATAACCAAGCCTGCTTTAGCCTAAACATAGAAATAACTGTTAAGGCCAAAGAGTCAATCGCCCCATTGATGAGGCAATTGCCTCTATAGCAGTCACTTTGAAGAGGCACCGCCTCTTCATCAACCATTTGCACAAGCATTAAATGCCAAGTTGATAGTAGCAGCAAAGAGTGGTGGGCCCGCCTCTTATCCCTCTGAACCTTGAGCATAAATGGTTTATTTTTAGGGCAAGAGGTGGCTAAAAATTGAGATTTCGTGATGAGAAGAAAAGGCGGGTGTCTTGTCAAGCATGGAAGGATTAAAAAGGAGAGGGGTGGATCGATTTTACAAAGGGGAAGTTTAAGAAGGAGCTGAAAAAAATCCTAAAAGGGCATAAAGAAAAAAAGGAAAGAGAGAAAGAAAGAAAAGGGGAGCTTAAAAAAGAAGGACTGAGAATTCATTCTTAAGAAGAGGAAGTTGTTCTTGCATTCTGGACAATGCAGAAATCAAACCTTTGTGGGTCAAATATTTTTGGAATTCAAACTCATTTGTTAGTAAGGATATTTATTCTCTAAGTATTCTCTTTCATATTTTGAGATGTTTCCCATATTTTGTGATTATTTAATTCCAGTATCATTAGCATCTAAAAAAGAAAAAAAAAGGATTCTGTGATTTCGCTGACAACGCACCTTATTGCAATAAGGCATCGCCTTTGCATGATAAGGCACTACTATTCATAAGAAAATTTTTTTGTGTTCACAATTTTTTTTATCTTTTCAGCGACTTCATCAGAAGGGTGACATAAACATTTCCATCTATTTTATTCGCTCTCGTTTAGAGTGTTGGTCAAGATTTTAGGTAAGTTTAGTTGCACTTCATATTTATACATGGTTTCTGCTATTCCAAATCACTATTCATATAATTAAATTTTTGTGCTCTGAATTTGCTCTTTTTTTAGCCACTTTATCAGAAGGGTCACAGAAGTATTTTTATGTATTTTGTTAGCTCCCATTTAGTCTGATAATTAAAATTTTACATGGAATTGGTTGCAATTGCATGGTTTTATATAGTTTATTTTTTTAATTTATTATTTTAATCAAGCTCATTTGAGCCTTTTTTTTTTATTTAAACAGGTGACGCTCTTTGTTTTAAGGCGTTGTCACCTCTATGTAAAGAGGTGTTGTCTTATTGTCTTTTGTGCATTTATTTAAATAAATTATTATTATTATTTTCATTATTATTTTTTCATGCAAAATGGTTGTAACTCATTTCCCCTCCCCCCATTCCTTTGCACGAGCACTTATTTATTTATCTTTATTTTTAATGAATGTTATGTATTATATGTGATAAATGTCGTGAATTACACTAAATTGCATGAAATTGGATTAATGTGTAAACTTGAACTTAATTGTCAAACTTGGAAATTGGATGGAAACAATTGTAATTTGCATTTTAATAAAAAAGTAATCGAATAATTAAAGATAATAAAATATAAAACATAAACGGAGATCAACCGTAAGGTTGGGTGGGCATTCCAAAAGTTCATACCCAGTTTTCGAACCAATTCTCTTAAGACGGCTTTTGGTGTAATATCCCGTGTTTTTAAATATTTTTATACTGCATCGGGATATGCAGTGTTAATAATTTTTAAATATAATATTGATATTTCATGAGCTTTTATTTAATTAAAATTGAATTTTTAATTGTTTTAATATTATTTTAAGTGTTTTACGTAAAATTTTCCCGGGACTTACATTTTCGGGAAAATTTTCACATAAATAATTTACTATTAATTATTTTAAATAGATTTACGGACTTGCATAAACTCATATATATTTTTAAAATACTAAATAAAATATTTATGTGTATTTATTTAATTAACTAGAGTTTAATTAATTACCCTAATATTTTATTATTTATTTATTAGTTTTATTGTTATTTAATTATTTTTATTTATTATTAAATTTTAAAATATTAAATTATATGTGTGTGGTGTATATTTAATGTGTGTAATTTAATATTATTTTAATATAGAGTATAAAGTATATATATATACATATATACATTTAATATTAAAACAAAAAAATAAAGTTTGAAATAATTACAAAACTGCCATTCTCCCTTCTTCAACATTCCTGACCGTTCCTCATCACCATCCACCGCTGCTACCATCGATTTCTTGCCATTGGTGTGCCGTCCGGCGTGCCACCTCCTTCCTCAGCCTCTTCCGCCGCCTGTTGCAGCCGTTTCCGGCGTCTGGAAGCCATTTTTGGCCGGAGAAGCCGAAAGTGGGAGCAATGTCGTTCATGACGTTTCCAACCACCGTTTTCGATACCGCCGGTCTCTTTCTTCTCCTTGAGCTCCATTGAGTGTGATTCCAAGCTTTGTTTCACTTAAAATGATCTTGATTTGCTTAGGTTTCGATTTTTCGAATTCGGCCTATTAGGGTTCTTGATTTTTTTGAACTTCAATTTGATTGATTCATGAAAAATTCCTTCACAAATGTTGTTCCACTTAGCTTATTATACATGTGTGAATTTTTGTGGAATTTTTTGAGATTATTTTGATTTCTGGGTATTTTTGAATATTTTAATATTATTTTCTAATTTTCGGAAATTAATTAAGTAAATTATGAAATTGTGTTTTATGATAAATATAGGTGTTTAAATTAATTATAGAAATTTATTTGGAATTTTTATGAATTTCTATGTATTTATTTTGAATTTAATTAGTTTATGTAATTTTTGAAAAATAGGGTTAATTGTGTTTTTAATTGAAATTAATTGGTTAATTGAGTTTAATTATTGATATTATTGATAAATATGTTGAGAAAATTAATTTTGGACAATTATATTATTTTTGGTGAATTTTTGAAGTAATTTTAGTATCTTTATATATATAGAGGCATTTTGGTAATTTTACCCTAAATTGACTAAAAATGTAATTTAATTGGTTTTAGTAGTTATTTAAGGTATAAAAATGATTTCTACAAATTATTTAGTATTTTTAACTAATTAAAACTATTTTTTGTGAATTATTTTCAATTATATATATAATATACGGTTTTACTAATAAAATGAGTTTTTATCGGTTTTTACTGTGTTTTAAGGTTAATTATGTAATTTCTACTTATAAAATATATTTTTATGTTATTAAGGTATTTGGTATTTTCATAATTGTTCTGTGAATTGTGGACCCCGATCGGTAAACTGTAGATTGGAGTCCGACCGAGGGATTTTGGTTGTATTTTGAGCTTTTTTTTCGAAGTGTGTTTCTTTGCAGGGCCGGCTCTACTCTTTGAGTAGAGAGATGTCCATTTTACAGGGGAGGTTCTACCGAATTTTTGGTAGAATTCTCGTAAAACATGATGTCCGGTCAAACCCTAATTTTGATTCTGTGTCCAATATTCTAGATCGAGTTTCTAGGGTTTTCTGTTAGGTTTATTCTGATGTCCGTTATTTATTGTTTGTTTAGTTGCACCGAGACCGAGGCCTAGTGGACCAGGCCCATCAGACCCATCTCGAGGAGCGCACTAAGTGTGAGTTACTATTTTATATATATATGTTTAGGGTGTATGATTTAGAAATGTATGTTATTTTGATTAATTATGCATAAATAATTCATTTGGTATTTAAGTTTATCTTTAGTTTATATTTGGTATATTTTGGTATATATTAAATTATATGCATGTTTTATTAACCATTTATGTTTAAAATGTTTTTAAATACATTTCTATCTTATTTTGTAATTTGATTGGAATTGTTTGACGTATATATACTCGAAATATACCTGGTTTACTTTTTGGTATATTTCCAGTATATATATGGTTTATATTGTTATTTTATTTAAATTCATGCATCATTTATTTATGAATGAATGTTTTATATTTATTAATGAAGGATATCAATAGAACGTGCTACCTAGTGGGCAGCACTAGGACCGAGTACGTACCGGTACGCTTATAGCATTTAGGCTATATTACTAACCTATTTGTGGATATTGATTGGTTATGATTATTTGATGTGTGAGATATGGTTTGGAGGTGTGATTGCTGGAGCTCGGTTGACCTAGTGTCTCAGGGCCAATCACACTGACAGTCAGACTGCTGGAGCTCGGTTGACTTAGTGTCTCGGGGCCAGTCTATTGTCTAAATGGAATAAGTGAATATATTTTGGAATAAGTGAGCCTGTATGGCTAGAGTGTTGTCTAACACTGTTTGAGGTTGCGATATTATAGGGTTCTATTTGATCATTCATGAACAACAATTTTTCAACAAAATATATAAAAATGATTTTATTGCATCTGTGTGTATTTGTCTGTATATATATTATATATATACTTTTGAATGTGTGCATTGTCATTTAGTATGCATGTATATATATTATAGTAATTCACTCAGTGAGGTCTGACTCCCCTCCGTTGACTATTTTCAGGAGAGTCAACATCTTCAGACCTCAGTAGCAGACATATACGCCGGATTTCTTCCGCCCCGGTTTCTTTATCTAAACTGCTTATCTGAGTCTTGAGTTTTATTTTTATAATCTAGACATTGCAGTAGTCATTAAATTGTTAAAGAGATGTTGTATTATATTTGAACTGGATTTGTATTAAAAGAGTTTATATATATATGAGATGAGGATTTAATTTAAATTCAGTTGGTGCAAATGTTATTATATTTATGATTTTTATTTCCGTTGCATTATATATTATTATTACTACTATTGCATGTTTATTTTATTTTATTTTTTTATTTTTTAGGCTTGCTACGGGTTCCGGATTCGAAAGAATTCCCGTTCCCTAGCGCCGGTTATGGCCCCTGTTTTGGGTCATGACATTTGGGTACTTCCGTGAAATCCAGTTGTTATACAGTATGTCTCAGGTCTTATCCTGATGGTGACACCTTCTCCAATTTGGGCTCCAAACCTATTTTGTTTTTTCTAGTGGTTCTCGAATTTACACAGTGCCGTGGTCGTCAAACACTTGAGTGAACGCTAAATTCCGCCACCTACATTATAATTTTATAAGAATATAATAGTTTATTTTCTATATAAATTATATTCTTTTAAAATTATAGTCAAATTTAGAAATTAGTTAATCTATTAAGAAATTATTTATAAAAAAAATTCATATCTTATTTTTTTTATATTATGAAATAGAGTACTGATTTGTTTACAAAGATATTTCTTCTTTCTCTAAAAGTGACATAACCATTGCCATATCATCATTTTTAATGTGTCAGACGATTTGCCTATATTTACTTACAGTTTATTGCATACTATACTAATTTATTAGAATTAAAACCACATGTCAAGAAGTGTTAGTATCTAAACCACATTGTATTTTTTTTATACCTTTCTTAAATTTTAATAATTCTTCAATATTTTTAAAAAAGTCTCTATGAGGAAGATGAGAATATGTTACTGAAGCAAATGAATATTGCCGCCACCTCTAATAAAGAGCAAAGAAACCCTCAGTGACACTTTGCAAAACTATGAGACATTGAGTGAAACTAATTAATATCATTCTGTTCATATGGAAATTCCCTCCCTGAGGTGTACAAGTATGATTTTTTTTTTCTTTAAAATCTAAACAGGCATTTCGACTCCACGAATATGGAGGCAAGAATATAAAATCAGGAAATACACAAATGAATGAACTTCTATAATTGCTGAAGCTCTAAATTAGTATTTTGTATACAAAACCTGATTCTAAATCCCTGGTCTAGAATGCATCTAAATTTAGGAAGCCATTGATGACAGAGATGAAGGAAAGGCAACAATCTATGGCTTCCAGTCATCTACTAGCCTATTAAAGGTCAATCAAGTTAATTTCCTTTACCGCAAAAAGTTAAGCAGATATTGTTCTGGTGTTTTTAGTTATCTTGCAGACATTGTTATATTTGAAACCATGTTGATTTACATTAAGCATAGATGAAGAAGAGCTTCCATGATTTATGCTATGACCTGGAGGAGATGAAAACGGATGGATTTCAAGAATGGAGGGAGGAGAATAACAGGGGGCCATCATCACTTTTAAGTTGGAAGTTTCGTAGTGAGATTATTGGGCAATCTCGCTGAAGAAGAAGAATAATGCATGAAGCTGAAGCTATGGAAGTCGTAACAATTACTGACGTGAAAATGTATTTAACTTGATTGTTTAGAAATGAGAAATAGGTAGAGAAAAGGGTAATGTATAAAGTAATTGTTTCCTCTCAAAAGCCAGCTTTCCCTTTGCATTTGAACTAGGTAATATTGACATCTGATCAAATTTAGCTTCAGATGCATTTGGACTAAGCATCAAATCGTGCCAGTGCAATAAGAAATATAACAAAAACCACTAAAAGTGATTTCAGTAAATGAAAAGGAAATAAAACTAGTAATTTATCAATAATTTTATCCCATTAATTGACCTGGTGAAAGATGGAAAATCAAGCTGCTGTGAGTTTCTCAATCACCGATGTTCTAGTAGCATACTTACGGATGATCTTTCTTTGAAAACAACAAAATAAAAAAAAAATTGTTTCCCTCAGGTGACAATGCTTCGGGTAATGGTGGAATATCCCTAAGAACTTTAAACATCGTTGCAGCCTGTAATAGAAAAAAAATTTTAAATATTAAATTAACATAGGAAAAATTTAAGTATGCTTTGGCATCAATTTTAGAATAAGTAATACAGCCATCAATGCTACTCCCTCACCACAAACCTTATCAAAAAATGGAGCATGCTTGAATACAAGAGAAATATCAAGTATATTTGTCTTATTACAAAAATCTGCTATGAATGTAACTCACTAAGATTCATCCACATCCAACAGCAAAAGCATATTATGCAGAGACTGGCAAGTGATTGGTTAGAAATTACATAATTCAATCATGAGCTTATGGAAGGCCACATGAACTTCTATAAGGAAAATTACTTTTCATGATCTAATCTAACTACAAGATGCAGTGAGGAGACTCAGTAGGCTTAATCTGTTGCATCTCACTCGTTATTACAAGGATTCAGGCGTACTCTACTACAGTTAGACAATAGGATTTCTTTTCAATAGAAAAACAAATACTGTACCACCAAGTTATTATTCCACTGAAAAAAAAAAATCAAATAAGTAGAAAAAACATAAGAACAAAAGTGAAACCATAGATCCTCCAAACATTTAATCACATCTCCTCTTCTAAAACTATCTTTTATTAAAAACAAACAAGGAAACAAAGCATTTAGAATAAAAAACATATGTGCAATTTTGCCAAATTCTGACCTTCATTTTCTAAATTCATATTTCACAAAGAACATCCCTATGTAGTGACTGCCTTTGTAATGACAAGCTCACTTCTAGGGCCAAGTTAGGGAAATAATGAATAAAGTAGAATAATTTGGTTCTTACCCCCCTCAAAATCACTCCAAGGAGGTTTTCCTGTGAACATTTCAATAATTATATAACCCAAACTCCAAATGTCAACAGCAAATGCATGATCTGGGCTGGCATCCCTTTGCATTACAGCATGCATAAGCTGCAGAGAGGACAATATTAGAATAAAACAAGGTTATCAACCATTAAATATTGATGTAGCATCAATAAAGGTACGTCAGGTGCCATCCAGTATGGACTTCCCTTCAAAGACAATTCATTTGGGAAAATCCCCAAATTAAATAAAACCCTAAAATCTAATATCATGTTAAATCAGTAGAAAGCATAGCTAAAGCTTCCACAGATTAATCACCTTAGAGGCTTATAGTTGGCCTTCTAGGTCAATATGTTTTCCAAGAGCCTTTTGGTTTTCTCTTTATATTCTCTCTAATGATGGGATTTAGAAAGAACTAGAATGTAATAATAATACAAATGATCTGGGGACCATGACCACCTATATATAGATAACTTCTTTGTTATCTTTTGGTATTTCTATTTCAACCCATCATTAAAATAAAAATTACACATTAATCTCTACACATTAAAAGCCCCATACCCTTTAGATTCATTAAAGCCTAAATTATCCAAATTTGAATGATCACTTTTATATAAGCTTACTTAATATGATAGTCTTCAATATATAATTATTCACATGTAAGCCCAATGTTGGATTAAGGATCCAATAATCTCCCACTTGGGCTATATGTGTAACCTTATAATTATGTGTTACAAAAATAACTCTACGAGCTCAACTTTATTATCATTACCAAAATATATCTATAACCAATCTAGTCCATCAAAGCAGCCTTTGTTACATTTATCGTAACTCAACTTATCAATGGTCAGGCATGTCAATATAACTAAATGACATGGATCATGATGTGGATGTGTAGCATGGAAATTTCATGCAATGTGATCTTAACATGTCTATTTCCAATTGATCCACCTTAAACTTTAGTGAGATCAAACCATATTGAAATCCTTTAGTGCGATCAAACCTTATTGAAATCAGAGTGTGAATAAACCAAAAAACTTTATTTCTGCATAAAATAACAAAAATAATTGAAATCCTTAAATTGAAATAACTAAAAATGTGTTTATCAAGAGCATCTAAAATAACAAACTCCTACTAAAACTGAATTGTCACGACCCAATCCGGGGACCATGACCGGCACTAGGGAATGGGAATTTTTTCGAATTCGGAACTTATAGCAAGTCTTAAAAATAATAAAAATATACAATAAATAAAATAAATATACCGAAATTAAAAATTTCAATTTAATATGATAAAATAAACTCCTTCATATCATGAAATAATTTAATACAATATTCAGATTAAACATCTGAATTAAAAATCTCATACAACAAAATATATAAAACTCACCACTAATACAAATACAACTACTGAAGTTTTCTAAAGTACAATAATAAATAATTAAGTAGATAATTTATATAATAAAGTCGGGGCGGAAGAAATCCGGCGGATAGGTCTACTACTGAGGTCTGAAGAAGAAGACTCCTGTAAAAATATCAACGGAGGGAAGTCAAACCTCACTGAGTGAATTATTATAATATATATACATGCATTACTAAATGACAAATGCAAACAATCATATGTATATAATAAATATATATACATGCATGTACACACAGCTGCTGAAAATCACTTTGTTTCATAATATTGAAAAATATAGGTTTTTTTGAAGGATCAAATAGAACCCTAAATGATCGCAACCTCAATTAATAATAGAAATCACTCTAGCCATACTGGCTCACTTAATTCCAAGTAAATTCACTTAATCCAACTGGATAGTAGACTGGCCCCGAGACACTAAGTCAACCGAGCTCCAGCAGTCTGACTATCAGTGTGATTAGCCCCGAGACACTTGGTCAATCAAGCTCCAGCAATCACACCCGCAATCACATCAATCTCAATCATATCATGATTCCACAAATAAGTTAGTAATTCAACCTTACGATCTATTGCACCGGTACATACTCGGTCTTAGTGGGCAGTCCTAATGCTACCCACTAGGAAGCATGTTCTATCAATATCCTTTCTTTAAAATAAAACATACATTCAAAAATAAATAATGTAAAATGGCATTCAAATGATCAAATAATCCATATATATACCAAAAATATACCTAAAATAAAATAAGTATATTTCAAGTATATATATGTAAAATCAATTCAAACCAATCATGAAATATACTCAAAATAAACCAATAATATACTTAAAAATAATTTAAATATAAATCAAAAGTAAAACATGCATTTATTTCAAAATATACCAAGAATATACTGAAAATATACCTAAAATACACTTAAGCATTTAATAAAACAATTATGCAAAATTATACATTTAAAACATATAATTTTAAAACATGCAACCTAAATGCAATGTATATATAAAATAACAACTCACAGGGATGCGCTCCACGAGACTGGTCCAACGGGTCTGGTCCGCTAGGCCTTGATCTCAGCGCAACTAAACCATGAAAATCATAATAAATCTAACTTAGACCTCTAGAGACTCAATCTAAAATTACAAAATACATATAAACACAGAATTGGAATTAGACCCAATGTCACGTTTTACGAGAATTCTATCGAAAATTCGACAAATCCTCCTCTATAAAACGGACATCTCTCTACTAAAAAGTAGCGTCAATCCTGCAAGAAAAATACACTTTGAATATATAAAAATCCATATAATCCTCGGTCGGGATCCCGAACTACAAAATTCCCCAATCAAGGTCCACAATTCACCAAAATTCACATAATATAATAAAATATATTAAAAATTTAATAAATATCATAAATACCCTCAGAATATCAAAACATAATATATTTAACATTAAAATACCAAAAATAATTATTTTTCCAATAATTACTTAAAACCCTAAATAATAATATAATATTATTAAAAATCCATTTTTCCAATAATTACACAATTAATAATGAAAATTCATTTTATAATTCCAAATAATTTAATTAGTCCAATTACATATTACAATTTACTAAAAATCCATTTTATTACAAAAATAGTATATAATATATTATTTGAAAATAATTTTTGAAAATTATTATTAATTAATTAAAAAGAGTAAATAATTTGTAAAAATCATTTTTATACCTCAAATAATATTAAAACCAATTAAACATAGTGTTTAACTAAAATTATCACTAAATTACACAATTAACCCTAATATTCAAAAATATACATAAACTACTAATATTACTCAAAAATTCAATAAAAATTATATAAATGCACAAAAATTATTTTATCAACATATATCTCCATAATATCAACAAAAACATATAATTAACCAATAATTTCTAACAAAATATATATATAACCTAATTTTTCAAAATTGACATAAAAATAATTATTAAAATTATATAAAAATCACAAAAATTACAAAATCAACTCTAAAATTAATAATAATTACTAATAACACCAAAAATCAAAATTTTATAATTTATATAATTAATTTACGAAAATTAATAAAATATGCAAAAATTCACAAAAATCAAAATAAATTCTAAAAATCACACAAAAATTAATGGAAGTAGATCAAGCTACTAGAATCAACATTTGTAAAGGAATTTTTCATGAATCAACCATTAACACCCTAAAAAAAATCAAAAATCCTAAGTGACCGGATTCTAAAACTTGATCAACACCTCACCAAATCGATTTTTTAAGCTAAAAGGAGCTTGGATTCACACTAACCGATAAGAGAGGAAGAAAAGAAGACTGGCGGTGAGAAGAATGGTGGCCGGACGAAGGAGAATGACCGAAAAGCTCAAGTGTCAGTTTCTCCTTGTTGTCATTGATCTGCAGCTCGCCGGATAAGAAAGAGGAGACAGTGATGATGGCAGGAGGTGGCTGGACGGTGGTGAGGCACATCAACAGTGAAGGAACGGCATGACAGGCGATGGGGAGGGGAGCTTGGGTGGTCTCGGGAAGAAGAAGAAGATTTTTGTTTTTAATGTATATATATATATATATATATATATATATATATATATATATACACACACACACACACACACACACACATGTATATTAATATATATATATACACACACATACATATATTCACAAATAATAATAATAATAATTCTAACCCTAATATATGTGTGTGTATATATATATTAATATACATGTGTGTGTGTGTGTGTATAACAACACATAAAATAATCATGACATAATGCATTTTAATAATAATAATAATAATAATAATAATAATAATAAATAAATAAATGAACAACATCATTTTAAAAATAAAATAACATTAGTACTTAAATATTATTATTAAAATACTTCTTTTCAATGTAGTAAATATAACTTAAATAAATTCCAAAATAATAAGTTTTAAAATGAATATTTACATAGAAAATTATAATTAAACATAAAATAATAAATATTAATCACAACATAATAAAATAATCAAATATAACTTTGAATTTTATTAACACTGCATATCCTGTTTTAAATTAAAATAATTTAAAAACTAGGGTTATTACATGAATATCCTTAAATGACATAACACCCATATGAGCAATGTGCTCATGAAACTTTTTAGGTGGAACTCCCTTAATAAGTGGATCTACAATCATGGAGTTTGTCTCTATATGCTCTATAGACAACTGTCTACTCTGAACTCTTTTCTTAACAACATGGAACTTGATATCTATATGCTTTGACTTTGTCAAGCACTTGTTGTTATTGGTAAACTGCTGATTTATTGTCACAAAATAACTTGAGTGGCCTTTCAATACCATCCACTATGTGCAGTCCCGTGATAAAATTTCATAGCCATATTCCATGATTGGATGCCTCATAACATGCTATAAATTATGCTACCATAATAGAAGAGGCTATAAGATATTGTTTAACACTCCTCGTCTAAGAGATAGCACCTCCAACTAGCAAATATATATAGCCTGATGTAGATTTCATACCATCTTGGCATCCAATAAAATTAGAGTCAGTATACCCAATGATCTTAAGCTGATTTGACCTCTAATATATGAGCATGTAGTTCTTTATTCTTTGTAAGTACTGTAAAACCCATTTAACTACTTTCCAATGGTCTACTCCTGGATTGTTTAAATATCTACCCAGTATCCTAGTAATATATGCAATATCCAGACGCATACAAACTTGAGCACACATTAGACTCCCTACTGCTGATGCATAAGGAATCTTTTGCATTTTTTTCCTCAAAATCATTTTTAGGGCACTGTTTGAGACTAAACTTATCTCCCTTATCCATAAGGGTATCACCTGGTTTACAATCCTACATGCCATATGTCTTAAGAATCTTTTCGATATAGCCCTTTTGTGATAGTCCAAGAACACCTCAAGAGCGATCTCGATGTATCTAGATGCCTAACACAAAAGAGACGTTACCAAGATCTTTCATCTCAAAGTTCTTAGCTAGAAAGCTCTTGGTTTAGTGCAATAAGACTATATCGTTACTGGCAAGCAAAATGTCATCGACATATAAAACCAAAAAAATATACTTGCTCCCACAAAACCTATGGTATATACAATCATCAACCAAATTCACCTTAAAACCAAATAAGATGATCACTTGATGAAACTTGAAATACCATTAATAAGATGCCTGCTTGAGTCCGTATATGGATTTACAAACCATATTCTTTGGGTCTCCAAACACAAAGTTTTCTAGTTGTACCATGTAAATTGTCTCATCAATGTTTCCATTAAGAAACATTATTTTACATCGATCTTATGTAACTCAAGATCAAAATATGCCGCTAATGCCATTATAATCATAAAAGAGCCTTGTAAGCACCCAATTTCGAGATGATAAAGTGTGGATGCGACAGAGGACTCCAATGATGAAAATATCATAAATAGATCTTCAATCCTTGGATTGTGTAACCTCAAAAGCCTAAATGCATTTTCAAAAGGATTTAATTATTGTTTTAAGGACCTAATTGTCATGTTTTCTTTAAGGACCTAATTGAAAGGCTGAAATTCTTTCAAGGGTCTTTTGTAATTAAAAGTTAAAAAAAAGAGATCAAAATTTAATAATTCTTATCAAAATTCTCTAATTCTGATTTGAATTATGTAATTTTAATCGGAATTACACTATTCTGATTGGAATTATGTAATTCCGATCAGAATTACATAATTTCAGTCAAAATTAAACGTGTTTCATCTATTTTAAAACTTTATTTTTATTTTTTACAATAAATAAAATTTAGTTTTCTAAATTTTGATTGGTCAAATAATATTTATCTGAATTTTCAAGAAATTAAAGTCCTTTTAAAATTAAGACTCTAAGAAAAGCAAGTTGTAGTAGGATGCATTTTAGCTAGGTTTTTTTCCCTTTAAAAGCACAACTAAAGCTCTTTGGTAGGGGGACTGCTCCTGCTTCTTTTTTTTAGAGGACTTCTTCTTCTTCTTCTTTTTTGGATGGCAACATTTTTTCCTATTGTACAATTTTTTTACTTAATTTCCTTGGAAGGTAGCAGGTTTTTTTTTAAGGAGAGCATCAAGTTTTTTTGAAGATCCATTAAAAGCAACGATGATCTATAACACTCTAAGGGGCAATTCATTATGCATCAATACCATCATCTCTTTTTTTTTACTTCCTTCTATTTTATTTATTATTTTGATTCTATTAAATTTAATTTTTATTGCTTTTTTGTTTAATCAGTAATCCCTTTTTTTGTTTGTGTTGATGATTATGGAGAGGGTCACAAGATAAAATCATTTGGAGAACAAAATCCATGAAGATCCATAGGATGTCATGGATTGAATTTCATACTTGAATATAGTTTAGGTTTTTATTTATCTTTTTTTGGTTATTGTTTTGTTGATTGTTTTATTTATTTTTATTTAGTTTTTTTTATGTTATATTAATTTTTTTATATTATTATAATAACCCCAATAGTGGGAATAATGAAATCCTATATGTGGTTTTGTGATTATTTTGATTAATTGAGTAGTAAAAATTAAGGTTTCAATTAGGTAATTAATTAAAATCAATGGAGAAAGTAAAGTAATTTAACTTGCATGTTAATTAAAATTAGGCTTTTTTAAAAGAAATAAATTAATTGATTGTTTGATCTTTTATTTGATTGTCTTGATTTTTTTTTTATTGTTTTTAGGCTTGTTTTATTCTTTTTATGTGTTTTGGGCAAGCCCATGTTAGGCTCTATCCCATTTAATTAATTTTAGGTTTAAGTAGTTCTTTTAGCCCATCTTTTAATTATCCCATTTCATTTAATAGGTTGTTAATAAATTTAGGTCTAGATTTTAATTAATTAAAATACAGCTTTAGGCCCATAATTAAATAGATTTTAGGTTAGAGATAACTTAGATTCATTTAGTTAATTAGATATAGGCTCACTTTAGTTTAATAAAATTAATTAGACTTAGCCCATTAAATTAAAGCTTTTTTCATAACTTATAAATTTAAAATCACCTTAAGAATTAAAACATGTAGAATTAGGGCCACTAATTTAAATACTTCATAATTTGTAGATTTAGACCCATTTTTAAAATTAAAATAAATAGACTTAGGTTCACTTAATTAAAATTAAATAGGAATTAGGCTCATTAGTCTTTAGGGTCACTTGTAAATTAAAACATGTAGATTTAGCCCATTTAATTAAAATTAATGTAGATTATACTAACTTAGGGATTATGAGTTCAACTGAATGCATTGTTTACATGCATTTTTCATGACTAGTTTGCCTTGAGTTAATTATTTAAATAAGGGTTTATATGAAATTGCATATAAATAGAGGATAAGATAGTAATTCATAAAGTAATTCTAAATAAACATAAGACTGAAAGAAGTTAGTTTTCTGTGTCTAGAATCTCCTAGTTATGGTGCTAGCTTTCTTTTAAAGAATTGAGTACCACCATTTTTTATTTGTTCCAGTTATTACCCTGGGTGGTGACTCCTTATCTCCACGCTATATCTTTATAACAGTGATTAGTGTGTTCTCTAGAGCCTTGAGCTCAAATAGTGTCGTGGTTGCTAAAATCTTGGACACATGCTAAACCCTGCTGTCTACAGTGGTGACTCCATTGGGGATAAGAGATACTGATTCTACTTGTGTTCTTTAGAATTATTTTATTAATTATTATTTTATTCTTGCATTCATTCTGCATGTCCCTATTAACCAATGGTGTTGGTTTATGGTTCCATAATTCCACTAGCTTCATGGGATTGTAAATTGGCTAACCATCACTCTTAGCCTTAACTCGGTTTAATAGAGATTGTCGAGCTCATCTAACCAGAGTCTGTAACCCAAGTCCTAAAGTGAGGCAGTCTTTTCTCGAGTTTGCAAAGGATGTTGGGCCCTTCTGACCTTAGCATGTAACCCAAGTCTTAAAAGATGGCATCTTGCTAAGAGAACCTTGACTTTTCACCGGACCCTAACCATATATAATGGCTTAGTTATTTCCTGTAAGATCTACCCAAATTGCTTGTGAATGTTTCCATGAGGTATTTTTATCTAGAAAGGCTCAAGCCCATACTTTAAAAGCCCGTTTAGGTTAATAAAAATTAGGCTAATCTTTTATACCTAGAAATACTGTTTCTATGTTTTATTGCTTTGAGAGACTTGGCATGCGTGTTGGTTCTTGATATCCCTTATTAATATTAAGGCCAAGATCAAAAATCATATGAAAAGAGACTCACCATTGAATATGTGTGTGGGAGGAATAAGGTTGGAAGGATGTATGTACACCTGACTTGACTTGTTACTTGCTACTTGTTGCATAGCATATGCATCATGCATACATGTATTTCACGCATCATACTAACACTTTATTTTTCAGCCATCATAAATTCATTTGGGTCTTTTTATGTTTGGAGTTGGAAAGGTGGCAAATTAGTGAGAATGGATTCAAGCCCACAGTCAATTGCAAAAGAGATCCTTAGCAGACTAAAAAAGAGTCCTATCAATCCACTTCTACCTAGAAGTTGCATAAGCTCCAATTAAACAAACAGAAGAAATGGAACAACAAGAGGGAGGAAACTGGACCTTAGAGGATCTCAAAGGAGCATTGATGGATGACATGAGAGTAATGAAACAATATGAACTAAGATAAACTATGGTTAGATTAATGCCATTACCTACTGCTGCACCTCCAGTTACAGCTAATCCACCTATTATAGGTGCACCACCTACCAATAATGACAATGCTGAGGGGCAACCCCTAAACATTACTAGGAATGAACCTGCTATGGAAGTGGAATTAGAAGATGTTGAGAACCACCTGGTTGAAAAAGCAAAAAGGGAATCATTTGAGCAAGCTCAAGAGTTGGAATCCAAGCAGATGAAAGCACTGACTCAGAAGATGTCCAAAATAGAAGAGTTGATTAGAGGGTAGGGTATCGGATATTCATTTGATTTTGATGATGTGATGCAATTTAAGGAAGATAAGATGCCTGATAACTTCAAGATGCAACAGTTGTAGAAGTTTAATGGTACTAGAGACCCAAGGATTCACCTAAGTCAATATATAACTACTATGAGCACCACAAAGGCTCCTTTGTCTATAGTTACCATGTTATTTGTATTATCCTTGGAGGGTATGGTTGTTAATTGGTATCATGGATTGGAGAAGTCTATCCGAGCGGACTGGAGAGAATTGTGTACTGCTTTTCTGAAACAATATGACTATAATACCAGGCTTGAAATGTTTATCAGGGATTTGAACCCTAAGAAATTTATAGACCTTTATGATAATGGGTTGAAAGCTTAGGAGATTAAAAGTGAGAAAAAGAAGATTTCTAAAAGCACTAGAGCAAGAAACTACCCAATTAGAGGCACACAGCAAGGAAATGCTAGTCGGGTTATTAAAGTCCATATTGTCCAACAACCAAGGAGATTCTCAAACTTTAACCAAAATTTATCAAAAGTCCTAGAGTGCCTAATGAAAAAGGGCTTACTTTAACCTTTACCTAATCCAAACCCACCAAACCCAAACACCCAAAGCTATAACCCAAACAAACATTTCAAATTCTACCAAAACCTCTAACATTCTATAGATAACTGCGTCCACCTCAAACATGAAATCCAAAACCTTATAAACTATGGAAAAATCACAAACCCTAAAAGTCCAAACACTAGAAATAATCCTTTCCCAAACTACCAAAATGTTCTATCCCCAACCACTATGATGATCAACTCAGGAGTAGGTGAGGAAGAAGTACTAAACTTCTTTAAGAACATGAACCTATAAACTGTTGTGAAAGCTCTTAATGAAGCAAAAAGGGTGGAATCTTTAATTCCTAAAAAACCTTAAAGAGGAGTTAAAGGTTTATTAGGTTAGCCCTCAAGCAAGTTTGACTATAAGGTATTTTATACTAAATCAACTTCTTTTGACATACCCTTCGAGTCAATTGTGCCTACGGGATGGGGTGATAAGTTTGATGATGAGAAACTACTAGACAAGGAAGAAACATGCATAGTTGGGAAGAAAGTAAAACCACTAAAAGATAATTTTATCAAAGAAAGACATAGGAAGTCTTACCTCAATAAAAAGGAACTTGTCAATATGCCTAGTGTGGATGTTCCTAGGATTGAGATCTACAAGGAACAAATTATTGAGAACCTGGTGCAAGATAACAAGAATGAGGAAATGCAAGAATAGTTGTTATACCAGCCACCTAAAGGACAACCACCATGAAACTCAGCATCCTTAGCATTTAGAATAGAAAATAAATTTCTTGTCATTTTCTTTGAATAACATTTTAGTTTTTTTAGAAATTTTGTCTTATTGATTAATGATATGAATTATGATCATGCTTACTTATGTAATGTGCATCCTAATAGTATTACACATTATAATATTGATTGTATCTGCATGTTTGACATAAATTCGATCCAATTAGATTCATTCAGTATGGGCACAAATGCAAATTCAAAGAATATTCATATATCACATAATGTAACTTTTAAAGATAGGAAATTTGAGGGAAAGAAAAGTGAGAACAAAGAGAGAGAAAAAGAAAGAAAAAGAACAATAAGGTAAAGATTAGAGAGAAAAATTCAGGACTAACTGATAATAGGAGTCGTATCATGTGATGTAATGAATGTTCTCATTTTTGCCATAATGAATGAATAAAATTGAATTTGAAAATTTATTCAAATATCACATATTTATCTTTATCATACTGCATAAATATCTGAATGGAAAGATAATATATAATGAAAGTTAAATCAGAGCTATGAGATCACTATTTTGGTTATGTTTTCTTTTTTTTTTTACCATCCCTTTATGATTTTGTTTGTAAGCCTAGTGACTTCTTATACATAAACAATTCATGTGGCTCAATAACTTGTATTACAACCTATACCTTGTAACTATCATCAATCAATGCATCAGCATCAAGCGTCATATTCTGCTCAAAAGTTCTTTAAAGAGCAAGTCTAGTTGATTTTAGCTTCACTTCAGTCAATTCACCCACTTCTCTACATCTTTTGTACACGAGACTGCACTTAATGGGGTTGGTAAGTCAAAGGATCAATGACAATAGTGAACAAACTGAGTTTCTTACATACATGGAAAAAACTATTAAAATAAAATTGATGAATTCAGAATAAAACTAGAGGGCAAGTTAAAGGCAAAATAGTAAATCTATATTCAAGGGCTGAAGAGTTAGCAAAAGAATACTAGAGGCATAAAGAAGTAAACTATAACCAACAGCTAATAGCTCACCACTGGTCATTTATCAAAAGTTCTAACATCAAAAATACCAACAGTTAAGCATTTAATGCTCAAACCTATAGGTTGTTGATAAGGTACTTCATTCTCACATTCCAAGCTATAAACATAGCTTTGTTCCAAACACAAGACCTATTAGGATCATGCATATCATAAATAACATGCATACACTTGTATACATCTTTTATGATACTTGCTTGGCATAATAAAGTCGTTGAGCCTAGATAAGATTGTACAAATACTATGCTACTAACATTCAAAATCAGCGTAGAAAGGTAGTTAAAATGTTCACATGTGAAGCATCTGTAGGAAAAAGGGTAATACTATCAAGATGAATTTAATGTTCACTAGGACTTTAAACTGCAGGATCCTAATAAATCTAGGCCCATCTAGTAAAGGAATGTCACTGATAGTGATCCTTGCAAAAACATCATCTTGGCAACCTCAAGAGGCTAGATAGGACACTCAAGCTCCTCAGATTCAACATCCACCTCTATAGTCTCATCTGGAGCAGCATCAGGAATATCTCCCCATAATAGTTATACCAGTGTAGGGTATGGAATATGGCAATGATAAGATCCCACATACCAATGATATACGCACTCGGCCTAAAAAGGGAAGAATGCATTCAAAACTTGAACGAATGCACTCTAAAAACTTCTTTAATTATGAAATAAAAATCCCTAACTCCTAATTCTTTTTTTTAGGAAAAGTCCATAAAAGGCACGAAGCCCTCTACCATAGCATGTGAATATACAAATACAATACAAAGCCACAACTTTAATGGCAGAGTGTCACGACCTTGTGATCAAAGACATCATTACCATAATTAAAAGGGAAGAATGCAAAAGAATAACATTGCATTTTGATATAATCTCTTCACTTGCAAATAGATCATACTAACTTATGGTATTTTATACAGGAAAAGGAAAAGAGAACAAAGAAAAGGAAAGTAATCGATACATCAATAAGAATGGGCAAGACAAAAAATGCCAATCACTCATTAGAATATCATGTCACATGACAAACAACAAGACAAATACTAAAGGAAAGTAGTATGACTCTATCTCTTTTGATTCTGTAGTAAAGTACAACACAAATTGAAAGAAAATTCATAAATTGAAAGCAAATTTGTCCACTTCATGAGAACATGTAAAAGCCTATCTCATGACCTTTGATCTTAGTGGCTTTCTTTTATTAGCCTCGTAGAATTTGGATGTTCAGTTAATAGCTCTGTGTTGAGAGTTTCTAAAATCTAATCAATCTAATGCTTGCTTTGCACCCAAATGAGGAGAAGAATATGCAAAAATAAAATCTTTGGACTTGCATTATAAATTACTTGAATTTTAGAGTATTATTTCAGTCTTTCAAATGATAAATGTGCATATAATCTACTCCAATTCTCATAAATGAGTACGAGTATGAAATCCCTTGATGGTATCCACGTTAAGTAATATGAGAAAGGTGAGGGAATACTAAGAGGAGAACAAAATAAGAGCAAGCATAATGTACTTCAATGCTCATAAATGAGTAAAAGTATCAACGTGAAACCTCTGGTGGTATCCATATTGAGTAATATAAGAAAGGCAAGGGAATACTAAAAGAGGACCACATCAAAATCTGCTCTATTTACTCTAATGCTCTAGAAAGAGTATGAGTATCCATAGGACCTTTCCAATGGTATCCATGCTGAGTAATATCAGAAAGGCAGGGGAATACTCAGATAAGGAAGGAAAGCACACAAATAACTCTAAGACTATTTTAATACTCAGAATTTGATTTGTTTATGCACAATTTCCAAAAGTTTTATTTAGTAGATTTTCCCTAAATTTAGGTATGGAAGTCAGCTCTTCACTTGGTAAAAAATATACTCTCAACATAAGATGGTTAATGATACCTCTAACCTTTGCGAATGGCAAATAAATGATAGTCGTAAAAATTAAAATTAGTGAGATTCATTGAATACATGTTATCTCATGAAAAGTGATAAATTTTCTCATAAATTTTCAACATTATACTATACTTTTGAACATTCATCATGCTGAAACTAACTTCAACAAGTTTGTAGGAATTGTAAATCTAGAAGGAGGTGCACCCAACTTGTAGAGTTGGTTAACACAACGAAATTGAAATTAACCAGTAGAGAAATTCTAATAAATCAACACAGTAAAATTCAAAGTCAGTTAGAAAAAATTCTAATCAGTCAGCATAAAGAATTCAAAGCATTCGATTGAAATAACCAAAGATAAAAATTATGAGCAGTTATGGACTACAATAGTAAGGGCAAGCAACAAAAGGTTTGTAGTTAATAAGATCATTAGTAAGCAATGAAAGGATTACAACTAATCACGAGTAGTTATGGACTATAGCATTATAAAAGTGAGTAATGAAAGTATTACAGTTGATTTAGAAGAAATTATATATTGCACTATCAAAAGCGAGCAATAAAAGGGTTACAGCTAATCGTGAGTAATTATAGACTGTAGCATCAAAGGCGAGCAATGAAAGGGTTATAACTAATCATGAGCAGTTATGGACTGTAGCATTATAATGGCAAGCAATGAAAGGGTTGCAGCTAATTGTGAGCAGTTATGAACTATAACATTATAAAGGAGAGCAATGAAATGGTTGAAGCTAAATCGTGAGTAGTTATGGATTGTAGCATTATAAAGGCAAGCAATGAAAGTGTGGTTGCAACTAAATCGTGAGTAGTTATGGATTATAGCATTATAAAGGCAAGCAATGAAAGGGTTACAGCTAAATCGTGAGAAATTATGGACTACAGTATTATAAAGGCAAGCAATGAAAGGGTTACAGCTAATCGTGAGCAGTTATGGACTGCAGCATTATAAAGGGAATATAGTGAAAATCACTGTCAATATCATATGATTAAGTGTGATGTATCCTTTTAATTCACATTATACGTCCGAGTATAGTTAACATTGTACGACCGAGTACAATGTATCCTTCAATCAATACTACACGATCGATTGTAGTGTATTTTCAATCAAGACTATACGATCGAGTTTAGTCAACATAATACGATCAAGTGTGATGTATTCTTTCAATCAAGACTATACGACTAAGTATAGTCGACATCATACATCCGAGTTTGATGCATCTTTTCAATTCATACTATACATTTAAGTATAGTCAATAATATACGATCGAGTGTAGTGCATTTTCAATCAAGACTATACGATCGAGTATAGTCGACATCATACGACCGAGTGTGATGTATCCTTTCAACTCGTACTATACGTTCGAGTATAGTCAACACTATATGACCGAGTGTAGTGCATTTTCAATCAAGACTATACGACCGAGTATAGTTAACATCATACAACTGAGTGTGATGTATTCTTTCACTTTGTACTATACAATCGAATATAGTCAACATTATACGACCGAGTGTGATGTATCCTTTTCAATTAGTATTTTATAACCAAATATAATCAACATTATATGGCTGAGTATAATGTGTCCTTTCAAATCAATGCTATACATCCAAGTATAGTGTTTCCTAAGGTGTTTTAAGATTCTGCCTAGTGTTGCATCACAACACAAGCATTCATCATGAACCGATGATCACTTATAAGCAAAAGCCTCAAGGAGCACACGTAAGTATCTAAACTTTTATTCTTAGGAAATTATGTGCTTATTTGCTTCACCATAATTTATCAAGCAAACAACAACAAAGGGGGGCAACTATAAGCACCCAATTTTAGGATGATAAAGTGTGGATGCAATAGAAGACTTCAATGATGAAAATATCATAAATAGATCTTCAATCTTTGGATTGTGAAACCTCAAAAGCCTAAATTCATTTTCAAAAGGATTTAATTATTGTTTTGAGGACTTAATTGTCATGTTTTCTTTAAGGACCTAATTGAAAGGTTTAAATTCTTTCAGGGGTCTTTTTATAATTAAAAGTAAAAAAAAAGAAATCGAAATTCTATAATTTCAATCAGTATTATGTAATTTTGATTGGAATTACATAATTCTGATCAGAATTATGTAATTCCAATCTGAATTACACAATTTCAATTGGAATTAAACGTGTTCCGTTAGTTTTAAAACTTTATTTTATTTTTTTACAGTAAATAAAATTTGTTTTCTTGATTTTGATTAGTCAAATAATATTTTTCTAAATTTTCAGCAAATTAAAGTCCTTTTAAAATTACAACTCTAAGAAAAGCCAGTCATAGTATGATGCATTTTAGTTAGGGTTTTTTTCCCCTTTAAAAGCATAACTAAAGCTCTTTGGTAGGGGGACTGTTCCTGCTTCTTCCTTTTTTAGAGGACTTCTTCCTCTTCTTCTTTTTTGGATGGTAACTTCTTTTCCTTTTGTACAGTCTTTTTACTCAATTTCCTTGAAAGGCAGTAGTTTTTTTTTAAGGAGAACATCAAGTTTTTTAAAGATCCATTAAAAGCAATGATGATTTATAACACTATAAGGGGCAATTCATTTTGCATCCATACCATCATCTCTTTCTCTACTTCCTTCTATTTTATTTATTATTTTGATTCTATTAAATTTTTATTGTTATTTTGTTTATTCACTAATCCCTTTTTTTTGTTTGTGTTTATGATTATTGAGAGGGTCACAAGATGAGATTATTTGAGAACAAAATTCATGAAGATCCATGGGATGCCATGGATTGAATTTTGTAGTCAAATATAGTTTAGGTTTTTATTTATCTTTTTTTGGTTATTATTTTGTTGATTGTTATATTTATTTATTTTTATTTTTTTTTGTGTAATATTAATTTTTTTAGATTATTATAATAACCTCAATAGTGGGAATAATGAAATCGTATGTGTGGTTGTGTGTTTATTTTGATTAACTGAATAGTAAAAATTAGGATTTGAATTGGGTAATTAATTAAAACCAATGGAGGAAGTAGACTAATTTAAATTGCATGTTAATTAAAATTAGGTTTTTTAGAAGAAATAAATTAATTGATTGTTTGATCTTTTATTTGATTGTCTTGATATTTTTTTTTTATTGTTTTTGGGCTTGTTTTATTCTTTTTATGTATTTTGGGCCTCAAGCCCATGTTAGGCTCTATCTCATTTAATTAATTTTAGGTTTAAGTAGTTCTTTTAGCCCATTTTTTAATTAGCCCATTTCATTTAATAGGTTGTTAATAAATTTAGATCTAGATTTTAATTAATTAAAATATATCTTTAGGCCCATAATTAACTAGATTTTAAGTTAGAGATAACTTAGGCCTATTTAATTAATTACATATAGGCTCACTTTAGTTTAATAAAATTAATTAGACTTAGCCCATTAAATTAAAGCCTTTTTCATAAATTGTAGATTTAATATCACCTTAAGAATTAAAACATGTAGAATTAGGTCCACTAATTTAAATACTTCATAACTTGTAGATTTAGCCCCATTTTTAAAATTAAAATAAATAGACTTATGTTCACTTAATTAAAATTAAATAGGAATTAGGCCCATTAGTCTTTAGGGTCACTTGTAAATTAAAACATGTAGATTTAGCTCGTTTAATTAAAATTAATGTAGATTAGACTAACTTAGGGATTATAAGTTTAAATGAATGAATTGTTTACATGCATTTTTCACGACTAGTTCTCCTGGAGTTAATTGTTTAAATAAGGGTTTACATGAAATTGCATGTAAATAGAGGATAAAATAGTAATTCATAAAGTAATTCTAAATGAACATAAGACTACAAGAAGTTAGTATTCTGTATCCAGAATCTCTTGGTTATGGTGCTAGCTTTCTTTTAGAAAATCGAGTACCACCATTTTGATTTTTCCTAATTATTACCCTGGGTGGCGACTCCTCATCTCTATTCCATGTCTTTGTGACAGTGGTTAGTGTGTTCTCTAAAGCTCTGAGCTCAAATAGTGTCAAGATTGCTACAATCTTGGATGCGCGTTAAACCCCGCTATCTACAAGTCTTTCGAAGAAATTGGAGAGAAAGTCTCTTTATAATCAATGCCTTCTTTCTATGTAAAGCCCTTTGCAACAAGATGTGCCTTGTACCTCTCCACATTGCCTTTTAAATCCCTCTTTGTTTTAAAAATCCATTTGTAACTAATGGGTTTTGCACCTTCTGGCAATGGGACAATATCCTATACATCATTGTTTTTCATGGAATTTATCTCCTTATTCATGGCATCAATCCACTTTTAAGAATTAGAACTTTCCATGGCTTGATGGAAGTTAATTGGATCTTCCATCACTCTAATGTCAGCCTCATGTTCTTGAAGAAAAACAATATAGTCATCTAGTATTGTACTTCTTCTTTCTTTAGTGGATCTCCTTAATGACATAGGTTCTTGAGGTGGTGAAGTTTGTTCTTCTGAAATAATCTATAAAATGGTAGGTTCTCCAACATTGTCTCAGTGTGCTATGTCTTGAATAAAGTCAGTAATATAACCATGATTAATGCCAATAGCACCTATGGGAATATCAACATATTCATCTTCAAAGATAAAGTCTCTAACTTTATCACTCCCCATAAACTTAACAACCTCAAAGAACCGGGCATTTCTCGACTCAAAAATTGGCCTTGTTGTGGGATCATAAAACTTATATCCCCTAGATCTTTCAAAGTATCCAATAAAAAGGAAACTAACCATCCTTGAATCTAGTTTCTTTTTATTAGGCCTATAAGGCTTTACCTTAGCTGGACATCCTCAAACATGCAACTGCTTTAAACTAGGCTTTTTGCCAGTCCAAAGTTAGTAAGAGGTTTTGGCAGTTGTTTTTGTTGGAACCCTATTAAGGATATATGTTGTAGCCTTAAGTGCTTCTCCCTAAAGTGATTCTAGTAAGGTAGAATGAGAAATCATACTCCTTACCATGTCCTTAAGCATTATATTTTATCTTTCAACAACACCATTCATAGTGGGCGAACCTAGCATGGTGTATTGTGGGATGATACTACATTCCTCTAGGAATTTAGTAAATGGTCCTGGATATTGTTCACCTGAACTGTCATATCTACCATAGTATTCACCACCACGATTAGATTTGACTCTTTTAATCATTTTACTGAGTTAATTTTCAACTACAGCTTTATTATTTTTGAACATATCCAGTGACTGTGACTTTTCATTAATGAGATATATGTAGCCATATCTAGAAAATCGTCTATAAATGTTATAAAATATTGTTGACCATTCCAAGTAGTTGTAAGGAATGGCGCATAAATATTTGTATGTATAAGTTCTAGGACGTCTGAAGTCCTATTGGCTTCAAATATCCTTTTATTGGTTTATTTCCCCTTAATACATTTAACACAGAAATCAAAATCTATAAAGTCTAAGGGGTCAAGAATTTCATCTAACACAAGTCTCTATATTCTCTATTTAGAGATATGACCTAATCTCTTGTTCTATAATGTAACCAAATTCTCTTCGATTAATTTTCTCTTTACACCTCATGTGCTAGCTTGTAAGGTTTTATTAAATGAGGCATTGTTATCAAGCGAATAAAGATCATCATAACCTGATAAAGAATGGGAACCAAAATTTGAATAATGAAATAAGATAAATTTTCCATTCACAAATAGTCAAGAATAACTTGATTTGTCTAAAGTGGAAATGGAAATCAAATTTTATTAGTACAATAAATGTCTCATCAAGATCCAAATAAGATCCAGTCTTTAATAATAATCTAAATTTTCCTATTGCCTTAACTTCAACCTTCTTACCATCATGTACATAAATGTATATTTCAACATCATTTGGCTTTCAACAACTCAAGCAACCCTACGTAGACACACTAATGTGAGTTGTTGCACCAGAATTTAGCCACCAAGTGTGTTTAGGAACTGAAACGAACTTATCCTCATAACAAACCAAATTAAGAAGCAAGCCTTTGCAATGCTTATTTTTATGCTCTTCAACTCCATAGAAGAAACAACTATTACGCTTTTATTCATTAGGGTTTTTTTGTTATTTCTTTATCATTTATCCTTTTGGACATTATGCCCATAAATGTATCCAGAATGACCTTTATGATTGTCATGACTCCGAGAACAATTAAGAAGTTCCTTTGCCATGACCTAAAGTTAGTGCCATTAAGCATAGAAATGCAATTCATACTGGCAGTAATATTAGCAAGAGTGTTCATAACTAAACAGAGAACAACAAACAACCAAAACAAGCTCACATAAGTTCCAAAACAAAATCAATAATACATTCAAACAATGGTAAATCTCATCTCAAGATATCGGGCACTCCATTAATATTTTGTCTTTGGACGATAATATTAACTTGTAAGTGATATCTTGGCGTAGTTTTCAAACACTGACAATAAGAACATGTCGAAAAAAAATCTTCTTTTGGGCCGATTTATTATTCACATGTAAAACCGAATAATCATCACATATTTATTACCATAAATGCACATGCAATTCTGTTAAATATTGACCTTCATTTGGGCCGATCAATACTTATATAAGTTACATACACACAACGTTTTATATTTTAAAATAAATTAATTTCAATAAGAGAGCTCGCTCTGGTGAGATGTCATCACAATTAATTTATCTTAAAATATATATACCATACCAATATTTGAATTTAAAATTGTATCCAAAATTCCTTAATTGCATAAATTGCACTTAAAAAAAATTTTTAATTGCATTACTGCAATTTTTTTTAAATCCAAACATTATATATACATATACATATGTATATAATCCCACAAGCAATAAAAAAAATTGATGTACCAGTAATAATAAATATCCACTGATTCGCAAATAAAAAAAATTGCGATATGTATTTTATTAACAGACAGGTACATGTCTAACCAAATATTCACCTAAGTTGTATGCATATGCAGTGCCAAAGAAAAAATAAATTTAGAGTTGTACCCACATTTGCAATTCGGAAATCAAACAACCTCAAAATCAATACGGAAGTTTTACCCATCACGAGCTAAACCCATCACATGTACATTAATACACACATACAACATGACAAAAGCATAAACTTTTGCTTCCAAAAGCTTTACTCGTATACATATCTATGCACACTAGCCGAGACAACATAAAAAAAACATTAATATATGATTCTGTGCATATATACACATCCACCATTAACTGAAGAACATGACAGCAATACGAATGTACACACACCTTCATGTTCATCTCAAACCAAAATAATAACAAAATTGCAGACCGAACCCATTATATAAACATATATAATCAACAGATATATATATTTATATATAAATAGTGGACCAAAAGACATATAGTTCATTTTTTTAATTGAACCATAATCATCAATTAAATTAACTTCAAGAACTGTCCCATATGAACTCAAAAACCAAACATATATATACAAGAATAATAAAACGAAAAATTCATGTATATACACATAAATTCAAGAAATTTTTTATATAATTTTATTTAACCAAAATTAATATATAATTCAATAAAATTATGTATATTAAATTTACCAAACTGAATATAAAAATATTTTCTATTAATTGAACAATAGCGGTTCTTATACCACTTGTTGGGAAAATTTTCAAATTAAATAAAACCATAAAACTCAATCTCATGTTAAATCAATTAAACCATAACATAATAGTGGAAGAGTACTTGAATCCATAGATTAATCACCTTAGAGGCTTACAGTTGGTCTTCTAAGTCAATAAATTTTCCAAGAGAACGCCTTTTAGTTTTCTCTTTGTATTCTTTCTAATGATAGGATTTAGAAAGAAGAAAGATGTTATAATAATACATATGACCTAGGGACCATGACCACCTATATATAGATAACTTCCCTATTATCTTTTGGTATTTCTATTGCAGCCTATCATTGAAATAGAAATTACTCATTAGTCTCTACACATTAAAGATCTCACACCCTTTAGATACATTAAAGCCCAAATTATCAAAATTTGAATGATCACTTTTAAATGGGCTAACCTTATATGATAGTCTACAATACATAATTATTCACATAAAAGCCCAATGTTGGATTAAGGATCCAACAAGTTCAGTTGCTTGTCTAGTAAGCCGAGAAAGATACAAATTCATAAGTTTAATGTAATAGTTGGATAATAAAATATCAACAATGCAAATCATGTAGAGAATTATGTGATGAGGGACACATTTATTTGTGTACCACCACTGAAGTACGGTTGTTGTATTTGAATAGGCTTCAAATTATTACTATTACCAGGGAGTCAATGAAAATATTTCATTCACAATTCAACCAAAGTTTCCAAAATTTCAAGTTCATAACCCACTTATCTTCTTATCGGCTGCAATAGAACAAAATGAACCGATGAAGGTGCTACATGCAGTAGATTAGACAACATTATTGCTTTTTCATACAAGGGACCATAAACTTGTACATTTTTCCATCAACAATAGTGCATAGCAAAAAGATCTGCAATAGTAGGCTCAATTTTCATTTTAAGTTACTAGGCTCCTCAGGTATGCGAACATGTATGAAGAATAAAAAGGAAAAATGAGACATGACTAAGATTTAGATTCTCTCTGAAAAAATGTCGAGAATAATTGAGAGATCTGATAAATCTGTATAAAACTTGATGGTAATAAGAAGACAAAAGCATGAATAACCTTAATACAATACTTAAGGCTACAAGAAAAGACCCTAAAAGGAAGTTGCTACCAAGAACTTAAATTCTACCTAGAGTATTGAAGTGCAAGATTACATACAGGGGTTCATCAAGAGGTTACATGAAAAATTGAATTAAGAACTAAAATTATAAGTCCTTTAATTTTTCCTTTTCCTCTAATTATAAGTCCTCTAAGTAAAGTGGAGCCCACCATGCCACATAAATAATTTTTAATGGTGGCTGAGACTGCTGATAGTGGAAGGTTCTACTTAAATTACTTTTGATACATAAAGGTCCAATTCGAAACAAAAAAATAATAATAATGTACAATGTAAGATTTGGATCAAAGTTGAGAGTCCAATTTGACCCCTACATATCAATCCAATGAAAAAATGAAGAGCTGAAATTATAAATCCTCTAATTTTTCCTTCAAACTTTAGAAGGTAGAGTTTTAGCATTACAAATTGAACTTTAATGTTTCAAAAAAAAATTATCATTCGATTACTCAAATTTTCACAATTTCTCCACAACTTTATATACATAATATTCAAATATATAATCAAAATTAATACTTAGATAATTCAACAAAGAGGGCAACAAAGAGGGGGCAGCCAGGCTTTCAAGGGCTTTTGCATTGATTTATATACACCAAGAGAGGTCATCTCCACACATAATTTATAAAAAGAGTTTCATTCATGTTTCTAAGTTGACCTTTTAATTAAGGGTGAATTATATTTTACCCCACCCATTTTATCATATTATACTAATTCATCTCTAATATTTAAAAACTATGTTTATTCATCCTTTTATTTTGCTTCACAGTACTTTTTATCCATTCTCTAGAGTTTTCATTAAATTTGTAGTTAAAAATTATTAAAATAGCATTTAGTATTAAATGCAATTACTATTCACCTTTGTGTTTAACTCCCATGGAACTACTTTTCTCTTAATATTAAAAGTTATATTTTTCCTTATAATACTAATTGTTATCAATATTTATATTAAAATACTATTAATAATAAAATAAAATAACCTAATTTTAACTTTAATATACTCAAATTTTTAATTACTGACCTATTAATTATTTTAATTTTAAATATATGTATTTAAATATTAGCTTGAAATATTTATGTTGCATACAAGATCTGATCAAGTATAAATTACCTTCATATTTTTTTTTTTTTTTGAATTGGTTGTGTTGAAACTATTAGGTTTCTTAATTAAATGAATTAAAAATTATTTTTTTTATGATTGAATCAACTTTTGAGTCCATGTTATTTTGGCTATTTAAACTTGATCTAATTAATCTTTATTTTTATTCAAAATTAATACATAAAATCACATAAAAACAATAATAAAAAATAAAAACATGTCCTAAACATAAATGAAGTTAAGAAATTGTTTCATATATGGAAAATAAATCAAAATAAATGTAAAATATAAATTAGAAATAAATATCATCGGATATATAAATAGTTGAAAATATATAATGAATCTAGTAAATTTTAAATATTAATAATTTAAATAAATTATCCCCTTAAAATTAATTATCAAATTCATAAATTTTGAATATTATAGAATTTTTTTTATCATTTAATTATTTAATATTTTTACAATTTTTTATCATTTATCGTGAAGGAAACTTTGTTGCTAACAAGCTAGAATTCAGCTATTGCTCTCATTAAGGAGACCTAATGGCCGACATTTCTTGCTGATTGCTTTGATATGCTATGGGATTGCATTCCTATAGGTTTCGCTGATTTTTTCCTTTATTGTTCTATCTTACATTGCCATTTACTGGTTGTAATTACTCTTTGTTTTATTCTTTTATTAATAAAAGTCTTAGGATTGGTATATGAAGTATAGTAGATGGGATACAGAAGAGAGGAAATTTCATAATTTTTGAAATAAAATGCTTGTTCTAAGATCCATCCATCCATCTATAGCCAGTAGGTGATATACACCAGACGGTACTTATAGGTGATGGGGCTAATCACGCGCCCAAGTGTTTGGCAACTACGGTACTATATGGGCTCAAAACCCACTTGGAAATACAAAATAGGTCTTGGGCCTATTCGGAGATGGAATTGCCACTACAATAAAAGCCGGGACACACTTATACGGCAACTGGATTCTACAAAGGTTCCCAGAAGTAGTCATCAGAGAACGGATTCAGAAATTGGGTATGAGCGTTTGAATGCACACCCAACCTTGTGGTTGGCCTCCGTTTGTGTTTTTTGGATTATTACCTTTAATTATTCAATTATTTCCTTATTAACATGCAGATTGTTGTTGCTTTCGAAGAATTATCAAATTTTAGAATTAAGTCCTGATTTGCACATTAATTCTTTTTCATACACTTAGTCTCGTTATTTACAATAAGCAAAATAAATAATCAATATTTACAATCATTCATTCAAATCAAAAAGGGGAAAGGGATTAAGGATTACAATGCTTTTAAATGAAATAAAAGGATAATATACAGAAAATAAACCATTCATATACTAATGCAATGCAAATATGCATAGTTATTTAGGGTATTTTGGTTGTTATTTCATTTGATTTTGATTATGTTTTTGTGTTTATTTGAATATGAAAATGTTATTTTTTATTCCCAAGTGTCTATTATGTTTGTTTATGTGTTTTATACATGTTTTTAGACTTGATTGGTATATGGAAAGAACTTTGGACTTTCTAGAATGAAATATGGAGCTTATGAAGCCAAAGGAAGCAAATTAGAAGCTATGTCGAGTCATCACTGTGGGATCAAGTCATCACAAAGAGTTTTCATGCCGAGTCTTCACCCCTTACTGAGTTGTCACCAAGTTTGTCCAAAGAGTTGCAACTTTCTAGCTTTGAATAGTTTTCGTATTTTGGCTATAACTTCTTCTACAAACATCCATATTAGGTGATTCAAGTTGTGCTAGAAAGATAACAAAATAATCTACAACTTTCATTAAGGAATATTCTATATTTAAGGTCATCTGAATGGACCAAAATGCCCTTAAAGTTAAAGGGCATAGGGTTGTGACTTTTCATGTCAAAGGTTACCGATATTTAGTTAAAAACCCTAATATTAATATAATATTATAAAAATCCAACATTTCACGAAAAATACACCAATATTAATAGAAATTCGTTTTATAAATCCAATTACTCAATTAGCCCAAAAACATATTAAAAATTACTAAAAACCCATTTATTTACAAAAATAGTATATTATATATAATTTGAAAATAATTTTCGAAAAATAGTTTTAATTAGTTAAAAATAGTAAATAACTTGTAAAAAAAAATTTTTATTCTTCACATAATTATTAAAACCAATTAAACTTAATATTTAACTAAAATTACTACCAAAATACCCCTAATATTTAAAAATTCACATAATATACTATAATTACTCAAAAATTCACTAAAAATTTTATAATTACTCTAAAATTATTTTCTCAACATATAATTCAATAAAATTAACAATTATACTCAATTAACCAATTAATTTTAACAAATACATAATTAACCTAAATTTCCAAAATTCACATAAACTAATTAAAATTATATTAATTACACAAAAATCACAAAAATTATAAATTAAATTCTATAATTATTTTCAACCACCATAAACCCTAAAAATCACAATTTTATAATTTATTTCATTAATTTACGAAAATTATAAAATAATAATAAAATAATCAAAAATTCACAAAAATCAAAATAAACTCCAAAAATTCCACAAAAATTCCAGAGTGTAGATTGAGCTAGTAGAATCAAATTTTGTGAAGGAATTAAGCTTTAATCCTAAAGATCGAAGTTCAAAAAAATCAAGAAACAAAAAGGGCCTAAAATGAAATCAAGCTCAAATTCTTACCAAATCGAAATTTCAAGCTACAAGAAGCTTAGAAACGGCTTCTATGGAGTTTTAGGAGCTCAACGGCACTGGAATCACAGGATTTTGTGGTTGAAAAGTCTATAAATGGAGGAGAGTTGATTTTTGGCAACTCCGGCTTCCACAGGTGCAAACAGTGTCGGAGAAGGCGGTAGGAGGTGGTGGAGCAGCTGGAGAGGACAACAGCACTTTGGGAGGCACACCGATGGCTTGTGATCGGAGTTTTAGAGTGAGGGGAGGGGAGGGGTAGGCATCGGGAGGTTGAAAGAGATAAAGATGCTTTTCTCTTATATATATATATATATATATATATATATATAACTTTATATTTTAAAATTAAAACTTTATAATATACAAAATACACACACACCACACACTTATATTATATACATATTTATATATACATATATACACACATATATATACAAATATATCACACACTAATAAATAACACATACAATAAAAAAAAATAACCCTAATAATAATCATATATATATATATTAATACACAAAATATTGATCATGCATGAAACCATATAATTTAATAAAACAAAATAACATTAAACAATAAAATATTATTTCCCAAAATAATGAGTTTCGGGAAAATTTTTACGTAGAAAACTTTAAATAAACGTAAATAACATTAATTATTAACAAAATAATTAAATAATCAAATATATATTAAAAAATTTATTAATACTGCATATCCTGATACAATATAAAAACATTTAAAAACTCGGGTTATTACACTATATCCTTCAGTAACTGAAAATTGTTCTCACAAGCTTCTAACCACTTAAATCTTACATTCTTCTGAGTCAAGTGAGTCATAGGAGCTGCAATTCTGGAAAAATCCTGTACAAACATCCTATAGTACCCGGCTAAAGCCAGAAAACTCTAAATCTCCGTAACTGACGGTCTAGGCCACTCAGACACTACCTCAATCTTTTATGGATCCACCTGGATACCTTTTTTTAACATGACGTGTCCAAGAAAAGCAACACTCTCTATCCAAAAATCACACTTCAAGAATTTAGCACAAAGCTGATGCTCTCTCAGTGTCTGCAGTACAATACAATCCTCAAGTGATAAACATGTTCCTCCATACTCTTCAAATACACCAATATATAATCGATGAAGACTACCACAAATTGATCCACATATGGTCTGAATACCCTGTTCATCAGGTCCATAAAAGTTGCTGGTGCGATAGTCAAGCCAAAAGACATCACCAGAAACTCATAATGGCCATATCAAGTGCGGAATGTCATTTTAGGAACATCGGCTTCACTAATCCGCAACTAATGATAACCCGACCTCATATCAATCTTAGAAAAGAACTATGCATCCTGTAGTTGATCAAACAAGTCATCTATCCTTGGGAGAGGATATTTGTTCTTCACTGTCACTTTGTTCAGCTCTCTGTAATCAATGCACAGTCTCAAGGTGCCATCCTTCTTCTTCACAAACAAGACTGGTGCATCCCAAAGAGAAACACTAGGTCTGATGAAACCCTTATCCAACAACTCTTGCGACTGCTCCTTCAACTCTTTCAACTCTACTAGAGCCATTCTATAGGGTGGCATAGATATAGGAGTAGTTCCTGGAACCACATCTATACAAAACTCAATCTCTCTGTGAGGTGGTAAACCTGGCAACTCCTCAGGAAAAATATCAGGAAACTCACAGGCAACAGGAACATCTATGAGTGATAACTTCTCCACTGAAGTATCCCTGACTAATGCCAAATATCCCTGACAACCTTTTCTCAATAACTTCCTAACTGTAATAGTAGAAATGAGATTCTGAGGTGCTGAACTCCTATCAATCACAAACTTAAATTCTTCTTCATCAGGAATTCTGAAAGTCACCTCTTTACTCCGATGATCCACAACAGCATAGTGCTAAGATGACCAATCCATACCCAGAATAACATCAAACTCCAACACATTCAATAGAATTAAATTAACAGATAATTCTCTACCTCCAACAAGAACTGGATAACCAAAAAGAACAACATCGATGTCTAAAGAATCACTTAAAGGAGTGGCGACAGATAAAGGAAAAACCATCCTCGAAGCTTGCCAACAAGACTTGGAAGCAAAAACAGGAGAAACGAATGAATGTGTGGCACCCGGATCAAATAAAACCCATGCATCCAGGTAACATATAGAAACAATACCTGCCACGACTGCATTGGATGCCTGAGCATCCTGCTGAGTGAGATGAAAGACTTTAGCATGTCCTCGACCTCCCTGCTAGCTGGTAGAAGCCTGGCCAACACCTCTGGCACCTCTACCATGACCCTGCTAGGGAACAAACTGAGTAGAACTCTGATGTTGGGCTGGAGGCAACTGAAAAGGAATGGGTGCAGCACTAGCAATCGACTACTGAGGAAATCACAGAATATGTGGCTGCTGATCCCTAGAATAAGGACATAATCTAGCAAAATTTCTTGTTTGCCCTCATCTAAAGCATGTCAACGATGTCATATAACATGGTCCTTAATGGACTCTATCGCAGGTTTGACATACACTAGTAGCTGATCCAGAACTACGACTATTACTGCTACTCGAAGCACCTGACCCAAGTCTGAATGGTCTACACTGACCTCTACAACCATGTCTACAGCTCTGATGTACTCGCTACTGCTATCTCTGATTCTGCTGAGCTGGACCTCTCTGCTGACTACTTGAACCAATCTGAAAACTCGAGTATAAAGTAGTCTGGAATCCACCTGACTGTACACCGAACTGGTAATAATTAGGCATAGCTCCTTGCCTGAGTAGCCTCAGCTCAATCTCCTTAGCCAACTCAATCACCTACTCCAGAGTAAGACCCGTTGTAGGCATACCAGCAAATGCAGAACCCAATCCGATGACATAGGTAGTGACTGTGAAGTACTGGTCTCGTATCAAATCCTCTACATATCTACCAAGTCAAAGGAACTCTTGAGTGTACTCCTCAATAGATTTGTCACCGCGAGAAATACTGGTCAATCGGAATCTGTAACTCATGAGAAGTGGCTCTAGGTAAAATCTCCTTATGAATCGTTCTCTGAACTAAGCCCAGGTCATTGTCAACATATACAGCTGGATCATCTGAATGAACCAGTCCAGGGCTGGTCCCTCAATAAAAAGCTCAATGATCATGATCCGTTGGTACTCGATATGAGCAATCTGAGTCCTAGTCTCGATCGTATACAGAAAATCTAAAGGATCGGGCGTCCCATCAAAAGTGATCCTCCCAACCCTGGCATAGAACAGAGCTACCTCATGGTCAAACATACCCTACTGGTAGGCAAGCTGAACAGGCTAAACTACCAGAGGTACAGGAACATCCTCGTACTCAGGCTCTACAGGCTCCTCATCCTGTATCTCTCTCTATCTACGACAACTTGTCGCTCCTCGAGGTCTACCTCTGCCATGACCTCTACGCCAAACTGGCGGCTCAGGAGGTAAAACCTCATCTTGAAAGGACTCATCATCCTCGGCCTCAACGACCGGTGGAGTGACACGCACTCACCTCCTCATTCTGAAAAGACAAACAGAAGGATTCAGACAAAATAGACAACGAAGGATAACGCAGAAAACTAAATCAAGGAATACTTATCAAGACATACTTGAACCTAATTCACTGCAGTAGTTTCAAAGAAAAGCATAACACTAAAAACTAAGGCCACAACTCACACAACTAAGGCCCTGACACAGAACTCCGCTCTGATACTAACTTTGTTACAACCCAAAATAGGGGGCCATGATCGACGCTAGGGAACGGGAATTCTTTCAAATTCGAAATCCATAGCAAGCCTTTAAAGTAAAATAAAAGCATGCAATAATAATAAAATAAATAAAATATCTTACAGCGAAAATTAAAATCTCATAAGTAATAATATAACTCATCAGCTGATTTAATAACATAAACTCATCTCATATATATAAAATCTTTTAATACAAATTCTCAGTTCAAACCTTTAAAATATAAATCTCATAAATATATAAAACATACATCTCATAATTTAACTACTGCAGTGTCTAGAATACAAAATAAAATCAAGTAAGCAGTTTACATAATAAAGTCAGGGCGGAAGAAATCGGGCGTAAAGGTTTGCTACTGAGGCTTGAGGACGAAGACTCTCCTGAAAAATAATCAACGGAGGGGAGTCAACCTCACTGAGTGAATTGTTATAATATATATACATGCATAGCTAAATGACAAATGCACACATTCAATAGTATATATAATAAATATATATATCGGCAAATACACTCGAATGCAGCAAAAATCATTTTATATAACTCTAAAAATAATAACCGTTTATGAAGGATCAAATAAAACCCTTGATGATCGCAACCTCAAATAGTGTTAGACAACACTCTAGCCATATAGGCTCACTTATTCCAAATAAATTCACTTGTTCCAATTGGACAATAGACTAGCCACGAGACACTAAGTCAACCGAGCTCCAGCAGTCTGATTGTTAGTGTGATTGGCCCTGAGACACTTGGTCAACCAAGCTCCAACAATCAAACTCTCAAATCATATCTCACATCAATCAAATCAATCCAATCATAATCCATAAATAGGTTAGTAATTCAACCTACAATCTATCGTCGTACCAGTATGTACTCGATCCTAGTGCTACCCACTAAGTAGCACGTTCTATTGATATCCTTTATTTTAAAATAAATCCATACATTCATGAAATAAATGATGCATGACAGTAATTAAAATAACAATAAAAACCATATATATACTAGAAATATATCCAAAAAAAACCAAGTATATTTCGAGTATATATACATCGGATAATTCAATTCAATTATAAAATAAATCAAAAATAATCATATTTATACTTAAAAACATTTTTAGATATAAAACAAAGGTAAAACATGCAATAAATTCAAAATATACCAAAAATATACTAACAATATACCTAAAATATACCTAAGCATTTATTAAATTATTTATGCATATTTCATAAAATTTAAACATACATTTCTAAAATATGCAACCCTAAAACATGTATATATAAAATAACAACTCACAGTCGTGCACTCCACAAGATGAGTCTGACGGGCCTGGTCCACTAGGCCTCCATCTCGGCGCAATTAAACAAATAAAAGACAACATGAAATCAGAATAAATCTAACAAAGTTCTAGAGACTCGACCTAAAACACCGGACACAAATTAGGAATAGGGATTAGACCAGATATCACGTTTTACGAGAATTATACCAAAAATTTGGTAGAACCTCCCTTATAAAACAGACATCTCTCTACTTAGAAAGTAGAGCTGATCCTGCAAGAAAACACACTTCGAGTATACACAGTCACACAACCCCTCGGTCAGACTCCCAAATTACAATTCCATCGACCGAGGTTCACAATTCACGAGATAAATACATAACACATTTAAATTCCAAAAATACCCTTTATATATCAAAATATAGCTGATTAGATATTTAAAATACTAAAAATAATTATTTCACCGATAATTACAATACAACCCTAATTTTTAATAAAATATTATTAAAAATCCATAATTCTCTATAAATTCACAAATATTAATCGAAATTCATTTTATAAATCCAAATTACACAATTAGCCCTAAAACATATATATATATAACTTTATTAACTTATATTATAATATATTAATATTATATTCTAAAATAATTCTACACCACATGTTAAAAATAAAACTAATATCTATATACATATACATATATATATAATACATATTAATTAAATAAAAATATATAACATATACTTAATTAAAAATAATCCTAAAATACTAAATATGTATATATATGCATGTATATGTATTAATATGATAATTAAAATCATGCATGGACTCATGCAATTACATAAAACGGACTAACATAAATAATAAATATTTATTTAGGTTTTAATTTTTTCAAAAATAAAATTCTCGGAAAAATTTTACGTAAGAAATTTAAAATAAGTAAAAATAACTTTAATAATTATCAAACTAATTAATTAATCAAATATATTTATTAAAATTATTAACACTGCATATCCCGCTGCAGTTTAAAATTATTTAAAATCTCGAGATATTACACCCAACCAATATGTTTATATGATAATTGTTTTTAAGTTCTTATTTGATTCTAAACTGTGATTCACCCATATAGAGTTGTTATAATTTTTGTTTAGTGTTAGATTTAGAAATTAGTTAGTATTTAGACTTTTTTATTTTTTTATTATTATTATTCCTATTCCAATTTATTTTGCCTATTCATCTTAGTACCTATCTGGTTAATACAAACTTCCCCAAATTCCCTATGTTTGATACCCTTTTTACTCCATGCTAAGTCTTAGGACTAGGGTGATACAATTTGACCTAATTTAAATTTTGGCACCATTGTCGGGGAATTTTGATTCTGAACTTTTATTAACTTAGGGTAGAGAAAGGTTGTTTTAGGCCTTACTTTCATTTTCATTTCATTTTGTTTAATTAGTTTTTGTTTTCTAGTTGTTATTTTTAGATTTAACTATAATTTTTTTTAGATGCTTACTAGAAGTACTAGTGATAGTAATTTACACTTTGATCCTAAAATTAATTTAATTATACATCCTTTACATAGGGAATAAAGGTAAAGAAAAGAGAGCCAACCAAATTTAAATAACATGGCTCAATCGGAAAGAAGAACATTAAGTGATTTTGTGCAATGCTTGACATCTCAGGTAGTTTTAGTTGAATTATGGCTCCAGATATTGCCAATAACAATTTTGAGATCAAGCCAAGTATCATCCAAATGGTGCAAAATAATCAGTTTGGAGGTTTACAAGGAGAAGATCCTTATGCTTACATATTGAGTTTCCTTAATGTGTGTGCAACTTTCAAGATTAATGTTGTGACAGATGATGCAATAAGGCTAAGACTCTTTCCATTTTCAATTAAGGATAAAGCACAACTTTGGCTTACTAGTTTGCCAAATGAATCAATCACAACATGGGATCAATTAAAGCAAGCATTTCTGCATAAATATTTTCCACCACATAAGATGGCTAAGATTCGCAATAAAATCACTACTTTCAAGCAAAATGGAAGTGAGACAATATATTCAACTTGGGAGAGGTTTAAGGAACTTCAAAGGTAATGCCCACATCATGGCTTGCCAAAATGGATGATTCCTCAAATCTTCTATAATGGGCTGACGGATGAAAACTGAGATATTATGAATACAAAAGCCGGTGGAAAATGGATGGATAAAATGGCTAGAGAAGCTGTTACTTTGCTTGAAGAACTTGCATCTCAAGGGTACATAGGTGATGAAACAACTATGGTAAAAGAAAGAGGAGTTTTGGAACTTGACATAATTAAAATGTTGAATGCAAAGGTAGATACTCTTACTAATTTGGTAAGTAGAAATTAAATAAATTCTTTAGAAAGTGTTAATGTTGTTTATAAGCCTTGTGGAGGATCTCATTCATAATCTCAATGTAATTCAAGTACAAATGAGGATGTGAACTATGTGTAAGGGGGTTTTAACCAAAGAATAGGGCTGAATTCCAACACTTATCACCCTTAATGGAGGAACCATCCCGAATTCTCATGGTCAAACCCATCCTCTCAATAAAACTCTCCATATAACCTAAACACCAAACCTCAAAACCCACCTGGATTTTCCATGAAGCAATAACCCTTTAATCCTACTTATCCTAAAACTACTCTTGAAAATCTTATGGAGCAATTTGTTAACCAATAAATTACCATAAACAAATAAAATGAGGAGAAACTTAAGTAGTTAAACTCTAAACTTGAACAACTTACAACTTATAACCACATCATTGAAAATCAAATTGCCCAACAAGCTTCCTCTTCCAACACTAAACCTTTAGGAAAGCTTCCTAGCCAACTGGAGTATGTACAAAAAGAGACTTGTCAAGAAATTACCTTAAGGAGTGGTAAGGAGGTTGAAAATGCTACTAGTAAAAATAAGGTCATGGTTGAGGATGATGAAGTGGTAGGGATTGAAGCCAATAGTGGAACTGATGATGCGGATGTTAATGGAAAAAATGTTATTGAAAGTACAAAGAAGAGTAAAAAAGATTAAGCTAAAGACAATGAACCAAAGGTAGATCTTAAGGCACTACCTTTCCCTCAAAGGTTCATGAGGCGTAACCTAGATAAGCAGTTTGGAAAATTCCTTGATTATCTCAAGGAAATAACTATCACCATGCCATTCGAATTGCCATTAGAGACATGCCAGCTTGGGGTAAATTTTTGAAGAATCTTATTAGCCATAAGAGTAAGCTTAAAGATTATGGCTTAGTATCTCTTATTGAAGAACCCAAAGCTATGTACTCCAAGTCTCCACCAAAGCTTAAGGATCCTAGTTCATTGATGGTTCCTTATGCAATTGAGGGTACACATTTTGATAAAGCTTTATGTAATATTAGTGCTAGTGTTAGCCTTATGCTTTACTCTATTTACAAAAGACTCAATTTGGATGAACTTAAGCCTACCAGTATGTGTCTTTTTATGGAAAACAAATCTATCACATATCCACTTGACGTTTTAGAAAATGTGCCAACTAAAGTAAGGAAGTTTGTAATACCAGTTGACTTTGTTGTCTTAGAAATGGAGGAAGATCCCAATTTTATTTGGAAGACCATTTTTTATGACAGCAAGAGCAATTATTAATGTAAAGAAAGGAAAGATCACATTAGAAGTGGATAATGCATGTATAGAATTTGATGTGCTAAAAATTATGAAGTCAACACCTATAGAAGTGGTAAGTAGAATCGATTATATTGATGTATTGATGAATCATTGAAGAAGTAATTCATGAGTGTTTGAGGAATGATTCTATGGAGCCATACGGGATGCAAGAAGCTAATGAGCAAATATTGGGGGTAACTCCATATCAACCTTCTCATAGGATACCAAAATTTGAACCTTTAAGAAAAAAGGATGATCCAAAATCTACTACACCTAGTAAAAAAGTCAAATTAAAACTCAAGCCTTTGCCATCAAATCTAAAATATGCATTTCTTGACTCTAATTTTAAATTTCCTTTTATTATTAATTCATCATTACCTAGTAATAATGTTGATGCTTTATGTAATTAGTTGAATAGTCATAAGAAAGACATTGGTTATTCTATTAATGATTTGAAGGGAATTCATCCTAATGTGTGCATGCATATAATTCTTTTAGAGGATAATGTCAAGCCTTCCATTGAAGGTCAAAGATGGCTAAACCCCACTCTTAAGGAAGTGGTTAAAAAAGAGGTAACTAAGTTGTTTGATAATGGAATCATATACTCCATTAGTGATAGTAAATGGGTTAGCCCCGTTCAGGTTATACCAAAGAAGGGAGGCTTAACTATTGTTAGGAATGAATCTAATTGTTTGATACCTACTAGAACTATCACTGGATGGCGTATGTGCATAGATTATAGGAAGCTAAATAAAGCAACTAGGAAGGATCATTTCCCATTGCCTTTTATTGACTAAGTCCTTGAAATACTAGCCAATTTCTCTTTCTTTTGTTATTTGGATGGACTTGGTGGATTTTATCAAATTTCTATTCATCCCGAGGATCAAGCTAAGACCGTATTTACATGCCCATATGGTACTTTTGCCTTTAGGCATATGCCTTTTGATTTATGCAATGCACCGCAACTTTTCAAAGATGCATGTTTTCTATATTTAATGACCTACTTGATAATTGTGTAGAGGTTTTTATGGATGACTTTTGTGTTTATGGTACTAACTTTTACAATTATTTAGACAATATATCCAAAGTTCTTGACAGGTGTAATGAGCATGGATTGGCCTTAAATTGGGAAAAATGTCACTTTATGGCATAAAAAGGAATCATTCTTAGTCACTCAGTCTCAAAGAGAGGCATTGAAGTTGATAAGGCAAAGATAGAAGTGATTGAAAATTTGCCACCTCCTAAGTGTGTTAAGGATATAAGAAGCTTCCTTGGACATGCAAGTTTCTATCAAAGACTTCTCCAATATAGCAAATCCATTATGTAAGTTATTTACTAAGGATGCTATTTTTGAGTTCGATGATACATGTCTTGATGCATTTAAAATTTGAAAAGTGCTCTTGTTTTTGCACCCATCTTACAACCACCTAATTGGGAGCAACCATTTGAAATAATGAGCGATGCTAGTAACTTTATGGTGAGGGATGTTTTGGGTTATAGAAAGGAAGGCAAGCCCTATGTGATTTACTATGCTATCAAGCTTCTCGATGATACTCAAATCAACTACCCACCACAGAAAAGGAGTTGATTGTTATTGTGTATGCATTTAACAAGTTTATAGCGTATCTTATAGGGCAAAAGGTGATTATTTATTCAGACCATGCTGCTCTTAAGTATCTTCTAAGTAAGAAAGATATAAAACCTAGAATCCTATAGTGGATTTTAATGCTTCAAGAGTTTAATTTAAAAGTAAGAGACAAGAAGGGAAGTGAGAATCTTATTGTAGATCATCTATCAAGACATGATTAAGATGGATAAAAGAAGAATGATGATGGTGTACTGATTAATGAAACATTTCATTTTGAACATCTACTACGGTTAGCATCGAAGGAACTTCCATGGTTTATGGATATTATAAATTATCTTATGAGTGGTGGTCTTCCTTATAAGTTAGATTATCGATAAAGGAAGAAATTTCTACATGATATTAAATTCTACTATTGGGAGGAGCCCTTGCTTTACAAGAGATGTGCTTATGGTTTAATTTAGAGGTGCATTCCTCAAGATGAAGCCCAAGATGTTTTGAGACATTGCCATTCCTTGGATGATGAAGGACACTTTGGTGCAACAAAAATGGCATTTAAGGTACTACGGTCTAGTTTTTAGTGGCCAACTTTATTTAAAGATGCTAGAGAGTTTGTTCTTACATGTGATAGATGTCAAAGAATGGGTAATATTACTAGAAAACATGAGATTCCCTTAAAGGGAATCCTTGAAGTCAAGCTCGTTAATGTTTGGGGTATAGATTTCATAGATCTATTTCCTAGATTTTTAGGCTACAAGTATATTCTAGTCATGGTTGATTATGTTTCAAAATGGGTGGAAGCATTACCAACCATTACTAATGATTCTAAAGTGGTTAAGAAGATGCTTAAGAAAATTATTTTTCCTAGGTTTGGTACTCCTAGGGCATTGATTAGTGATAAAGGTTCCCATTTTTGTAATCATGTGATTGAGGCACTCTTGAAAAAATATGGAGTAACACACAAGGTTGCTACTCTATATCACCTATAAATAAGTGGGCAGGTTGAGATTAGTAATAGAGAGATTAAGTGGATCTTAGAGAAAATGGTGTCTTCTTCAAGGTAAGATTGGGCATTAAAGCTTGATGATGCTTTATGGGCGTATAAGACAGCCCTTAAAACCCCAATTGGCCTTACTACCCATTGAATTAAAGCACAAGGCATATTAGGCAATAAGGGCTTTGAACTTCGATTTAAAGAAGGTCGGTAGGAAGAGGTTACTTTAACTTAATGAGTTGGATGAGTTAAGAATGAATGCTTATGAAAATGAAAAGTTATATAAAGATCACACTAAGTTATGGCATGATAATCATTTATCTAATAAGGAAATTCATCTTGTTCTCCTTTTTAATTCGAGACTCAAGTTATCTTCGAGAAAGTTGAGGTCACGATGGTTAGGTCCTTTCAAAGTTATTAAAGTTTATCCTCATGGTGCGGTTGATCTTGCTAATGCAAAGGGGGAAATCTTTAAGGTAAACGAACATCGTCTCAAACCCTACTTGATCAATGCAATTGATCCAAACTATTTTATCTCTCTATCTACACTTTAATGGAATCAAGGTAAGTTCAAGCTATAGACTTTTAAATTTAGCATGGTACGATTGACACATATTTATTTTTTTTAACTTTAGTATACATCTTTTCTTTTTATGCTTTTATTTTATGTTATTTCATTTCATTTCATTATTTTTTAGATTCATTATTTCATATTTTTATGCTTAGAAACTTTATTTATCATGTTACTTTTGGATTTAGATTAGTTCTTTTTTTGTAAAGTTTAAGTCATGCATTATTGTTTCATTCCATACCTAAGTAGTGATTTCACTAAGACGGTAATGAGTCGTCACCATAGGGATGACTCTTAATCAAAAGATTAGGTGATGAGTCATCATAATATAACGACTCACTAGAGTATGGAAGTGACTAGTCATCACGAAGTGATGACTCATAATAGAAGGATTCAATGATGAGTCATCATGAAATTGATGACTCGACCTAAGACACAAGAGGCGGTGATAAGTCATCACCACATGATGACTCTTACCTGAAATTTATAGTGCCGACTCATGCCTTATCCTTCCTCTTAAGCATTCATATTGTAACAACCATCAATTAGTACTTTTTTCATATTTTATATCTTTTATCAATGCTTTCATTATTTTGTTCTATTTATTTACTAACTCAATTCAAATTTTAGATATGAAAAGTTGTCTTTTCTCCAAAGATGGTCATGCCCATTCATATCTCCTCACCCCTTTTCACATCCATACACACCTTTTCACTTACATCTTAAACACCTTTTCACTATCTCTTACACCCCTACATTTTACACCCTTATTACGTTTTTAAATACAACCTTTTGACCACCCAATCTCATATGTCTTCGTATCCAAACAAATTTTCACTTACCTACACTCTTTTCCATCATTTTCGATTCTTTTATTCCTTATATACTTAGACTTTCTCTTCATCTCTTCTCTAAATCAACCCTAACCTAACCGAACCACCCTACCCTTTTTATCCTCTTTGTCTTATTTTTTTCATTTTCCTTTCCTACATATCTCTACATTTCTAAATCATTTGAGCAAGACTATCACCATGCATAAGACTAGAGGATCATCTTTTAAGAGGCCACACATTAAAGAAACACATCAAGAGGAGGAAGATCTTTCCATAACTTACAAAACCAAGTTTCCAATCCTTACACATGAAGAATGTGCCAAGTTCACAATAATCAAGTTTAGGGAAATCTTAGGTTGTAAGTACATTCCTAACTCTCTTTTGAATGATGTGGGTATACTTGCATCTTTTGATCAATTGTTGACTTAATGTGGGCTTAAGAAATTTATTTCTATGCATAAAGATACCAATGTGAAATTAACTACTAAATTTTATACTAGTTTGAATGTTAATGTTAAAAATTCACAAATTCTAGAATTTCTCATGCAAGGGAAGAAACATCAACTTACTTACACTTTCATGAATCGTGTCTTTAGTTTTAAAAGAGATGGGTTATATGATCCCCCATCATCTTTTAGGTTGAATGAATTCTAGATTTTTTTAACTAGTTTGCACACACCATTTGACTCTGGGAAAGGCAAGGCTATGTTTATTAAGGACTTGAAATATTGGTTGCCATATAAAGTGCTTGCATGTGTTTTGTTTCATAAAATTGAATTCAATAGAGTTTCTGCATAAGAATTATTTTTAATGTAGTGCATTCATAATAAGAAACAAATGTGTTGGACTTATTGGGTGTTTAATCAATTATTAGCTTGTGCTTCCCATAAGGATGAACCTTTGACTCATGGACATTTAATTACCATTAATGCAAAGGCTTTGAATGTTATCCTTGCTAACTATACTCATTTTGTTGAGCATTTTTATTTTACTAAGCAAGTTTTTATGAGAGGAGAAGTAGTGGATGATGCATTCCGTTTGATTCCTCCTTGTTCCCATTGTTATTGGAGAGGAATTAAAGGACCACCACCAGCTGCAGAGCAATACTATGCAGACTCTGCCGAGGAGAGTGATCCAGAGGAGGAACTTCCCTAATATACACCATCCAATGATGTTCCTCTCCTCACTTATCCAATTCAAAGCACCACTAGTAGATCCTCAAGTGCCCATCCTCCTATTTGGGAACAAATATTGGATACGCAGATTGTTATGCAATTCAACTCCATGAGATGGAGTTTCAACAAAAGCAAATTGATCGTCATCAATGGAAGATGGAGTACAAATTGAACCAATTCTTTACTTACTCCGGACATCCAATTAAGTCTCCACCTCCTACCCCAACCGATGACTAGGGGAGTATTACTTTCCTCTCCTTACTTTATTTTTATCACATTAGGGACAATATGTGCTTTTAAGTATAGGGGAAGGGATATAATTAGGATATTATTAATTTATTATTAGTATATTATATTTTTCATATATGTTTGGGATATTATCTATGTTTATGCTTTAATTTTCTTACATTTTGTTCATTAGTGCATTTTGCTATATTTTCATCTATCATACATTTCATTCTTCTCCTATCTTTTAATAAGTAGTTATTTTACAAATTTTTTTAGTTTTTGATTGAGATTATGTTTTCTAAATTGATAATTAGTTTTTATGCTCAATTGATAAAAATTTAAAGTTTCATTTAGTACAAGTCATAAGTTTTTCTTCTTATCTCTTTTTATTATTTTTAAAATTTTATGAATGCTTTACTCAACTTACTAACTATGCTTAAGGCTAAGGTAATAAGGATTTAAGCTTAGGTTTTCTTAGAAACTTAGGTAGCCTTAGGGAAACTACAACCATAATACATATGAAATTTGTTTTTCAATAATAGATGAGGACATTTCTCTTTTAAGAGAAAAAGAAAAAGAAAAAGTAATAAATAAATAAATATATATATATATATATATTTATTTATTTATTTATTTATTTATTTATTTATTTAATGCTTGAAATGTGATGCATCTTGAGTAAGTTGTGTGTGATTAAGTATGCTCATTAGTTATATTCATTTAGAAAGAGATGTATGATGTCACAAGTAGATGTATTTTGAGAAAGTTGTGTGCATTTGTATTTACTCCTCATTTTCATTCATTTCGAAAAGAATACATCTAATAGATATGCTTATGAATAAAAATGTCTAAAAATGCCATGAGAAAAGTAAGTTGTTATATGTGCTTAACATTGTCTCAAGGTTGCTTCTGTCTCTAGAATTCCTAAGTTTGAAGAGTGACCACTTTGGCTAAGTAGCTTGGTTAGAACTTTGACTTTGTATTCTTGATTTTATTCTTAGTAGATTGAGATAAATTGGTAATTTTGTTGCTTGTGCTATAAAGCTTGCTTGTTTTATCATTGTTGAGCATTAGAAGTGTGATTATTAATTCATCCTTTTCTAACCTTTTTTGAAATTAAAATGATTTTCTAAGATGATTACATTTGTTTTGGAGAAGATGAAATTTTTATTAACTTTTTCTTGCTTGAGGGTAAGCAAGGTCTAAGTGTGGGGGAGTTTGATGAAATGCAAATATGCATAGCTATTTAGGGTATTTTACTTGTTATTTCATTTGATTTTTGTTATATTTTTATGCTTATTTGATTATGCAAATGCTATTTTTATTGCCAAGTGTCTTTTATGTTTGTTTGTGTATTTTATACATGTTTTTAGGCTTGATTAGTATATACAAAGAACTTTGGACTTTCTAGAATGAAATATGGAGCTTGTGAAGCCAAAGGAAGCAAGTTAGAAGCTGTGTTGAGTCATCACCATAGGATTGAGTCATCACAGAGGGTTTTCATGTTAAGTCATCACTCCTTATCGAGTCGTCACCAAGTCTGTCCAAAGAGTTACAACTTTCCAACTTTGAATAGTTTTCGTATTTTGGCCATAACTTCTTCTACAGACATCCATATTAGGTGATTCAAGTTGTGCTAGAAAGATAATAGAATGATCTACAACTTTTATATAGGAATATTCTAGAGTTAAGGTCATCTGTATAGACAACAATGCCTTGAAGTTACTATATCTGCACAGGGTGATGACTTTTCATGTCAAAGGGTGCCTTTCCAATTCTAAACAAATTTTGATCCTTTGTAACTATCTCTAAGATCTATATATACATCATTTATGATCTATAAGAGAGATATATAGAACAATCATAGAACAATTATTATTTTTAGTTTTTAAAAATCATTGAAAATATTTAGTTCTAGTTTTTTAGGATCAACTAGAAGGAGACAAAGTCAAGAAGCAAGAAGAGAAGATTATTCTACACCAAGCAAGTGTTAGAAGATTTTAGTAAAGTGTTTTATCTATTCATTTCTTCTTTATCTTTTTGCTATGTTGCATTTGATTTTCTCTTATTGTTCTTTAAGTATGTGTCTTGGCTATGTCTTGTATGGGAATTACAATGATGAATCAAATAAGAACTATATTTCTATCATATATTGTTATTGGTTTAATTTCAATTAGTGCTTAATTTTGTTATGCATGCTTGCTCACCATATGTAACTTAGTAATCAAATTATTTACAAGGAGAATTGGATTAATTTGGTGGAATGTAATTGAAATTGCTTAAGAATTGGATTTAAATTGGAAACAAGGGATTCATCTTAAGGGAATAAGAATTATTATAATGTGATTAATGATTTTCTCTTGTCTTTGCATTACCATGAAAATGAATGTGGATTCTAAAAGGAAATATTTTTAATAGATTATGAGACTTGTCTTTAAAAGATTATAGACCATAAAAGAATTGACTTTAATTAATAATGAAAATTGCCTTTAAAGATTATAGACTAATTCCCAACCAACATTTTTATATGATAATTGTTTTTAAGTTCTTATTTGATTCTAAATTGTGATTCTCCCACATATAGTTGTTATAATTTTTATTTAGTGTTCGATTTAGAAATTGGTTAGTATTTAGACTTTCTTATTTGTTTTTATTATTATTATTCCTATTCTAATTTATTTTGCCTATCCATCTTAATACCTATCCAGTTAATACAAACTTCCCCAAATTTCCTGTGTTTGACACCCTTCTTGCTCCGTACTAAGTCTTAGAGACTAGGATAATACAATTTGACCCACTTCATATACTAAAAATAAATTGATAATAAACTACTTGCATGGATAAAATGCAACTAAGGATTGGCTAATTAGAGTAACTACTCAATGATATGAACCATCAAGTAATTCCTATAATAAAAATGAGATTAGTTCCCCCTTGTGAAGCACGACATTATCTATAATAATATTTTACAAATAATGTTCTCAAAAAAAATTCACAATACAAACTAGAAGAAATCCTCAAATGATCAAAATATTATCGTGCATACTACGTTGTGCAATAAGGTAATTACGTATAATGATAAGAAAAAGCATACGAAGTGAGAATCATGCAAATTTTCACAAAAGAGAGAGTGCTGGATTGTCTAGAGGCTTGTTAATATGGAAATCGCCTCTACGAAGAGGTGATCACCTCATTGATAGGGAGTGATGCTGCTACAAAGAGGCATTGCCTGATCGATAGACTCTTACGACTCTAAAAATAACTAAACTTCTATCCTAAGCAAGTAATACATATACACAAGTATTCAAAATGTATGCCAAACTATAACTACATGCAATAGTTTAATAAATCATGCCAACGAAGTTGTATAACGAGTGAGATAAACCTAAAATATACCAATAAATATGATCACTTACAAAGTAAACATCAAAATGACAAAAGGATGAAGATATTATACTTGAATGTGGATTTTTGTTAAGTAATTGACCCTCAGAGATGCCCCTTAGACTGTGATCTTCAATGGGATATGAATTCCATTTGGAAACAAGCACTTCCCTTTACCCTCCTCAAAGGAAAATGATCTTGGTGAGCTTGGATTTCCTCTCCTCCTCTTAAGAACATCCCTCTAATTCTTTTTTCAAAGCTTTTTCTTTTCTCCCCCTTTTTCAACAATGGCTAATTTTCTTCCATATGGACCTCCTTTTTCTCTCTCTTCTTTTTTCATTTTGTATCCTTTACTTTCTCATACATCTAGGCTCTCTAGCCCATGATGAGCCTCTATAGCCTTTTTCTTTCCCCCAAAAATCTCTTCCTCATCCAAAATTAAGGCTGCGAGTGTAGAGCCTACACCACTTGGCCACCATGGCTGCAGTTGCATTACATGTAGCTGCAAGTGACCTGCCACAAAAGTAGAGCCACTTCAATGAGGCGATTACCTCTACAGCAGTTGCCAAAGATCTTATCACCTCATAGTTAAGAGGTGATGCCTCTTTAGGCTGGCCTCATGTTGGGCTAAATGTGCCTAGGCTATTTTGGACAATTTGGGCTAAGTTTTGGGCTTCTGAGCTCTCAAGTCCATTTCTAATCAAAGATTCAGGTTTTGTACTCATGTCCAACTTTCACATTCTCATCATTGGGCTTGATAATAGGCCGATCAAACTAAGCATCCCTAATTCATCCCATATCACGGGTCGACCGAATCGAGTGTCTATAGTTTAGCCCTTGATTTTTTGAAAAACTAAATGCATGCAATGATAATTTTATAAAAAATCACATGCACAACAATAAATAGATAATAAGATGAGCAACATACCTGACTTTCGAGTTTCACTTGAGAGATGAATCCTTCAATTCTAAAATGTGACAGTGATCCTCTAGTTTTCTTGGCCCAATCAGCCACTCATTAGTATTTGATAAATTATTTGAAGCCGATTATTCTTAAGTTTTCCTGGCCCAATTACTATTCCTGTAAGGGCATAGACTTTTGGGTTTTCCTGGCCCATTCATCAATTATCTGAAACATAACTCTCGGGTTTTCCTGGCTCGATCATTACTTAATCTCAACTTCATTTTTTGAGTTTTCATGGCTCAATCAGCACTCGAGATGTGGTTTTTGAATTTTCCTAGTTTGATTATAAGTCCTCAAGGAATACAGACTTTCGAGTTTTCATGGCCCAGTTGTCATTCATTGTTGACTTCGGGGATACTACCCCAACAGTCGCCTTAGTCTTTGAGCTTCCAGGGTACAAACCCAAATAGCCCTTTCTTGATCACAAGCTTCAGGGATTTAAACTCGAACAACCCTTCCTTGATCACGAGCTTTAGGGATTCAAACTTGAATAGCCCTTCCTTGATCACAAGCTTCAGGGATTCAAACCCGAACAACCCTTCCTTGATCACAAGCTTTAGGGATTCAAACCTGAATAGCCCTTTCTTGATCACAAGCTTCGAGGATTCAAACCCGAACAACTCTTTCTTATAATAACACAACTCTTAGGTTTTCTTGGCCCAATACATCGTTCAACCAAAAATATGAATCTCGGGTTTTCTTGGCCCAATCATCACTAAAAACATCACCTAGACAACCTTTACTTCTAGTCCTCAATTTCCAAATACATATGAAAGATTTTTTTTTTAAAACCCTACTCTAACCATTTACTATAAAAGCAAATCTTTTCTCCTCTTTTTTTTCTTTTCTTTTCTTCACTCTTCTTTCTTTTCTTCCTCTTCTTTTCCAAACTTCCCACGTCTTCTTTTTTCAAATAATGGATAATAAGAGGATGGCCCCAACACCTGAGTGGGATAGTGTCTTGCCTCCTGTTAATGCCTCACGGAGTCTTGGATTGACACGAGGAGGTTCAATTCCCCTCCTAGCAGACCTAGGGACCCACATTTGTTCATCGGCATCTGAAGAGGTTAGTACCTAATTTTTCTTCATTTTTCTTAAAAATTACATTGGGTCAGTGACCATTCATGTTTATTTATCATTTTGAATCAAAATTAGGTTAATTAAACATGACATTTGTGATTTAGACATTAAAAAATTAGGAATTGTCATTGTGTGTGTTCTACAAAGGCAATTGCCTCTTCTATGAGGTGATCGTCTCATTGATAAGGCAACATGCCTCTTTGAAAGAGGCAATAGCCCTGCTGCTAACTATAGTGGGCATCACCTCTATAAATGAGGCAATCGCCTCATTGATGAGGTGCCTCATCAACAGGGCGAATTACTACAGTTATTCACTTATTATGAATTTTTTTGTAACAACAAAATGTATTAATTCAACTTCCCTTATTTATTTTCGCAGCATGACACGTGGACGTTCAAAGGTGCTGGGAACTTCCATAAGGCCTAGGCCTTTTACGATGAACTGACTGAAGACTAAAAGGACCAAATTCGAGAGACTAAGTTTGAGGATTTCATCCTCTCACTTCCTGCTAAGTAGGGTCGGACAAACTATCAGCCACTTCACACATTGATGGAGAAATGGTTTAACACGACCCATACCTTCCACCTCCCGTTTGGAGAGCTTACCTTGGATCCAGTGTCTTTCACCACCATCATTGGGATAGATTGTGATGGGGACCTTGTCCCTCTTGATGCGAGCTGATGTGAATCCCTAAGTATACGAGTCAAGTTATATAATAGGAATGTAAGTCCAGATATCGATCCCACAGGAAAGAGGTTAAGTACTAGTTCACTTGATTTACTTACTTGTCTAAACGAATTAATTTTTCTTTTTGTTATTTTGTAAAATAATTAAAATTTAAAACTAAATTAATATTATGGTGAATGAGCAATGTAATATATGTACTAAAGTTTCTCTTTTCACCTAGATCTATATTGACTCAAAATCTAATTTATATAATCTCTCTCATAGTTATGTTTAAGATGCTACCGCTATAATTCTCATAAATCTCTCTCGAGCATTTACAAGATGAGCTTGTTATTTCAAATATTGAGTCAAGTAAAGTGACTCTCACCTCACAAAACTCTAATCAATAGATCTATAACAAACTTCAACTCTAAAGGTAAAAATGCAATATTAACTCTTAACCGGTATCCCTACTCAAAGTAAGATTTAATAGTTTTTATTCTAGATCCCTAAGTGTAAATCTCCTCTCAGTCTTTATATTCTTAGTGTAGGATCACTTAATATAAATATTTTAATCGTAAGTATAAATCTCCTCTCGATCTCAATATACTAGCTTAGATAATTAAATCATTCATGAAGTATGAAAATAAAAACCATAAACATGACATGAACTGAGAATACATTTAAAAAGAAATGTGAGTTCAATACATCTCCAGGTTACTCAGATAACTCTAGTACAAAATAAAATTAAGCTACCATGTTCACACAGAGAACAAAAAAAATAATTAACACACATAGCAAACATAATCAAAATACAAGATGAGAAAAGAGAAAACTTCCTAATTCTTATCAATGTAGCTCCCCGTTGCTGATCTCTGTTGTTGTCTACATGCAAATGAATGAGCTTTACTTCCTATCTTCTCTATGTTTTTCTCTTTATTTTTCTCTATTTTCCTCTATCTATTATTTTCTGCTCTCTCCATCCTTGGCTGCTATACAAGTTTATGTTGCTTTTATATCCTCTGAATTAGGGTTGCACATGACTGATGCGTGGTGTATCATCATTTCCTAAGAAGGGCAAGGGCGTGCATGTGCACATGGTTGCACGGTCGTGCACTTTCTCTTGAAGAGCATGGCATGACCATGTGACCATGTGCATGGTCGTGCAAAAATATAAAAGAAGGATGACACAGTCGTGTGTCCATGTGCATAGTTGTGCAATAATATAGAGAAAGTATGACACGGTCGTGTCATGCCTTGCACGGTCGTGCATCTTGCATGCCAATGAGTGGCACGGCCGTGTGCTATGTCTTGCATTCCTTGGCACGGCTGTGCATGGCATTACATGGTTGTGCACTCTTCAAGCCTGAGTTTTGAATGCCTGTGTTCAGATTCCTAGATACAGATAAAAAAATTCAGTGAGAGAATACAAAAATTAGACAACAAATATAAAACTCCTAATTTATTTAATTAATGCATGATTATGTCTATATTTTATTTAAATGTCCTAATATTTTCTAAATGCTAATTTTATTAATTATTATGCAGAAATTAGAGAATTATGCACCTAAAATGAAATGTTATTAAATTAAAAAGAGTCTAATTTTTAATAGTAAATTGCAATTATCAAATACCTCCACATTTGAACTTTTGTTTGTCCTTAAGCAAGAACCTTATTATAACAATAAAATAAGCATATTAAAATAAAATTAAGGCTAATTTAATCAATATAGTAACGAGTTAATACAAGTATTATTTAGCAAAACTGAGTTAATAAATTGAGAAAAAGACCGTAAATATTACCAAGTGAAGCATACCTCTCAATTAAATTATTCATAAGAATTGATGAACTAAAACTTATAAACCAAGAAAAATCAAACATATTTAAATTCTTAGTCAACCCTTAAGGTAAATATAATAATCAACTAAATTTTATTTTATTTATTTAAGCTGGATTAGAATCCTTCCTAATTTTGATATTTCCTATTATTCCAGTATTACTGAGTATGAATAATGTCGTTAGCTACCTTTGGATTACTCTTACTCAATTTGAGCATTGGAGTAGAATGGAACTTATAGGCTTTTTAAAGCTTTTTGCTCCTCTAATCTTTTTTTTATATTTAGCTGAATTATCATATATAGAAAAAGATATTCCTAATAATAAAAATTTTTCCAAATCTTTTGATTATAAAAATTTTATCCATAAATTCTTTTTAAATAAAACAAAAGAGAGATATATATTTAGATTGATTAAAAGTTAAAAAGTCTAATTCTCAAATAATTAATAAAGTTTTAAACTATGTACTACAAGAATTAACCACATGCTGTATTAACTAAACTAACTTAATTGAATTTTAATATACAAAGCTTATAACTATAATAAGTTAGTAAAAATAAAAGTGTGGGATAGTATTATTTTTACTATATATTATTATTATTATTATTATTATTATTATTATAGTTTTTTTTATTTTTATTGAATAAACTAACATAAGTAAACGGATTGAAAATTAAAAACAAGGAAATGAGAATTGAAAATTTAAAGACATAAAGTAATAAAAGATAAAGTAAGTAGACACTGCCCAACACTTGAATTGAGCATTGTACTCAATGTGTTGCACTGCAACTGGAGGGAATATCTGTAATGCATAAAATGAAAACATAAAGAAAATAATATAATAAAGAAAAAAACATAATATAGAATATAATAGAAAATGAAAGGTTAACACATACAAAAGACTTTTTATCAATTAAAACGGACAGTACATATATGACTTTTACTAACATGACACAGTACATGACTTTCAACAAACGAAAAAGCACACTAGCACACTGACAAAACTTAAAATAAAAACACACCAATCACAAACATAAATAACATTCTTTGTCAAAGTAAAACACACAAAAGTGACGCTGGCAGCCACGGAACTCAGGCGTCATCATCCTCTGGCTCATTTGATGGAGTTGTCTCTGAATCGTCATCATTTGGTTTACCACTCCTTCCATGCCTGTCATGCGAGTGTCAAAACGTTGCATCCAGGAGACAAGTTCGTCCATAAAGGGTGGGGGTGCACTTGAGGAAGAGGCACCAGATGCAGGTGGGGGCTAAGCTCCAAGACGGTGAGGGAGTAAGACTAGCCTCTGTCCATCAAATTTAATTAATCCCATATTGTTCATCATTGTAAGGCCAATAAAGTAGTCTCCGTCGATACTCAAGAATGGCAGTGCCTCAACATCAAAGCCAACAAACTTTGCTATTGCAGTGATGATACCCCCTATTTTGATCACACTGCGCTCCCCACATTTGACATCATGTAATTTGTAGGCAATGGTGGTGGCCATATATACTTTTTTTTCATTAACCATACAGTACAGCAGGGTTAATTCGTTAGAATTCAACACCCCATCACTCTCCTTCCGTCCAAAAATAGTATTAGCAAATAAACGGTGAATGTACCAGAGGGCATGGAAATAATTGTAGCCTCTTTGGCCATCCTAGCATTGTACCGCTCAGTAGTACCTGTGAGTTGTGACCAAAATTCATGTCTGTTAAAGACACCCACATCATCTTCATGGCGAGGCAAGTGAAGGAAATCATTTATGTCAAAAGACACTAAAAGATAAATTTTCACTGCCAAGCCTAAATAAAATCGTTCCTTGCTGGTAATCAAACTCATAAGAACTAAGGAACTCACAGATCATTTGCTTGCAGGAGGGGTACTTCAACTCAACCCATGCATCCCACCCAATCCGTTTCAAATACATGTCAACCTCCTCCCATAGCCCGACGGATTTCAAAGCCTCTACATCGATGTATTTGTTGGGCAGTATGGTTCTTGTCACCAAATTTTGGAAATTAATTTCCTAGAGTGCAGTTTGGAAACGGATGGTGGGTGGATATCTTTTGAGAGTGGTACGGGTGGTTCGTTTTCCACTGGAACTCATGGTTAACAATGAAAGAAAAGACACAGAAAAGGAGAAGAGAAAGGATTTGGGGGATGAACACAGAGAAGAAATAAAGGAAAAATGAAAGAAACGAAGTTGGAAAGAATTAAAAGTGGAAGAATAAAAACATGTGTCTGCAGGAGAGGAAAGAAACCAAAGGAAAGAAATTTGTTGCAGAAAGAAAATGATGAGGTTGACGATGGTGTAGTGTGTGGTGCAGGGGACTTGTAAAGAAGTGTGTGGTGTGGTGAAGTTGACGTGTGACTTTTGGGGAAGACGAATGTGTAAGTCAATGATAATTGGAAAATGGAAGGTTTTTGGAATTTAGTGAATGGATATTGTGTCGGGTGAAAAAAAAAAGGTTTGGGAAAAGAAAAAGGTATATAAAAGTATTAATATAATAATAGTCCTATTAAATGTATGAATATAATATAGTATAATATATAATAAATATAGATAAAAAGCAACTATATATATACATATGAAAATAAAATATAAGTGGCTATAAACAATAAAGAAATATAGATATAGAAACAAAGATATATATATATATATATATATATATATATATATATATATATATATATATTATCACTTCAATTTTCATTAATTTAAATTTTTTAAAAATAAAATAGAAATTAATATAATTAAAATATAAAATATATTTTTAATTAAATTAAAATTATATATTAATTAATTTTATTTTTATTATAGATAAAATTGAAGTTAACCTAATTAGAATAAATAAGTACTTCAATTAAATTAGAATTACATTTTAATTAATTTTAGTTTATTTTATTTTATTAGAAATAAAATACAAGTTAACCTAATTAAAATAAAAAATATATTTTTAATTATATTAAAATTATATTTTAATTAAATTAATTTTTATTAGAGATAAAATAAAAATTAACCTAATTAAAATAGAAAATATACTTTCAATTAAATTAAAATTTTTTAAAAGGTAAGATGATAGGAAACTTATTTTCCATGAAATTAGAATTATATTTTAGTTGATTTAACTTTCATTAGAGATAAAAATAGATATTAATCTAATTAAAATAGAAAATAAACTTCCAATCAAATTAAAATTATATTTTAATTAATTTTATTTTATTTTTATTAATAGATGATTTAATTATCTAATTTTTATAGAAATAAGGTTCATTTAAGCTCTTCAAATTTAGATAAGCTCTTAATTTTATTTAAGCTCAAATAAATTAGAATTTAATTAAAAACACGTTTTTAAGCCCCTATGACCACACGGATTTCAACTCTATTAACTCATGTGATGACATGGCTAATTCCCGTATGTTTTTACTGTGCCAATATTACGAAATTGTGATTTAAAGAAAAGAAAGAAAATAGAACTGTTTCCATGAACACACCTCTACTCCAAATAAGTACTGTTTTGCCTTCTTTCTTTTTTCCAATAAAACCCATTTGGTTATCCAACAAAAAAAAACTTATTTGGCCACGACACAAGCTAATGCAGCTAGAATTCCTGATGAAACCCAAATCGCCAATGCAGTGAAAGTTTCTCAAAAGAAGGACATATTCTAAAACAGGATTGAGCATCTAATAGAGAAAATATCAAACTGAAAGATATTAAAATTAAATTGAACTGAATAATTTTAATCAAATTAAATCAAACTAAATTTTATCACTAGTTTAGTATGTTATTAGATATTTACAAAAAATTGAATCAAAAACCGTACCAAAACTGAATATAATACCGAATGATAATAATATATATATGTATGAATAAATAGTAGTGAAATTTATTATATATTTTATTATATTATTAAATATTATATATTAAATAACATACATATAATAATATATGATAAAAGTTAATATATTTTGCGTTTAAAACATAATAAATAATGTAATAATCTGAATATTTTTAAATTATTTTATATATAAATATTGAGATTTCAACGTTATCAGTAATTTATATATTATGTTGTTATTATTACATTAAATTGTTATATTTAATTATTAAATTTAAAATTCTATTTGAGAACTATTATATTCAAAGATATTAAAATTATTATTAATGTTATTGTCACTATTTATATTATTATTTTTATCTCATTATTATTTTCATGCATGTCCATTATTTTATTTAATTGTCATTATTTTTTATATAGCATTATTATTATTAATTATTATTCTTAGTAGCATTATTTTAAACTAGGGTTATATTTGTTATTGTTGGGTGTGAGTGTGTGTGTGTGTGTATATATATATATATATACATGTGTGATGTATATGTACATATTTTGGGATTTGAATTAAGTGATATATATATATGTCTCTATAGGTATATATAGTGTGGTTTATATTAAGTAATATACATATTTGTGTGTGTGTAAAAATTTTGGTCAAAAGCTCACCAACCCCCGATCCTACCACCCACAATTTTCTTTCTTTTCTCAATACCGATTCTTCCTCCGGCTCTCTCCTCTCTTTGTGCTTTCCTTCCCCAATAGCACCACCTTCGGCTTCTTCTTCCATTCTTTGTTACCTTCGCATGAAGTCAGCAACCTCCTTCTCCTTCTCGCACGAAGACAAGCAACAGCAACTCCAACACTTACAGCAACAGCCCCTCCCCTATCCTTGATCTCAGTGTTAGGTGAGTTAGCGGGTTAAGGATAGTTAGATCTTGGTTGAACTTGTTTGTTAGTTAGTTGACTTCAGTTAGTTTTTGAGTTGATTTTGATTTTTGGTTAATTTATATATTATTTATTTAAATTACTCAGAATTTATTTTAAATATTTGGTTAATTTTTGGGTTGATTTACATGTATATTAGTTGTTATTAAGTATTTTAGTTGATTTTAATTATAGGTATATAAAATATGATTTAGGTTAATTAATTTGATTTTTATGAAATTTTGTATAATTTATTTTAGGTGCTTTAAGTTTATGTTTATTTTGTTAATTAATTATTTTATTGATTGGAAATTGAGTTAATTAGAGTTAGAAATGTAAGTTAGTAATTTTGTGTTAATAAAATAATTTTTAGTAAATTTATATAATTTTTGAAAAATTATTATTATTATGTGAATATTGGAATTGTGGGATAATTGTATAATTTTATTGAAGATATAGTTAAATAATATGTTTTAAATGATTTTAGAATTTTATTGGGTATTAAAATAATTTTTATAAATTATTTACTATTTTTAATTAATTAATAACAATTTTCAAAAATTACATTCATATAATAAATTATATATTATTTTTGTGATTAAATAGGTTTTTAATTAATTTTATAATACATTTAAACTATTTGAACAATTAAATGTGAATTTGACTAAATTATGTTGAATATTTAAAAAAATTGGATTTTTATTAATATTATATTATTATTTGAGATTTTATTAATTATTATGGAAAATATTTATATTTAGTGTTTTGAGGTTTAAATAAATTATATTATAATTTATTTTTGATTTTATGGGTTTTTAGTGATTTTAATATATTATTATTTAATATTTGTTTTATTGTGTTTTATGAACCTCGGTTGGGGATTTGAGTAGTTTGGGGTCCCAACCCGAGGTATTGAGCTTGTGTGAAGTTTAGAAGTGTGTTTGCTTGCATGATTAACTCTACTTCGGTAGAAGGATGTCCGTTTTATAAAGAAGACTCTATCGAATTTTCGGTTGATTTCTTATAAAATGTGACATCGGGTCAATTCCAAGTTTTGAATTTTGTGTTCAAGTCAAGTCTTCCTTATAATTCTAGAAGTTATGGTTCCTATTTTCTGATAGTCATTTTATTTTTTGTTTTTTAGTCGCACCTCTGGTCATGTCTACCAGTCGAGGTCGGACACGATCTAACAGAAGAGCACCTTCATCTTGTAAGTTAATATTGGATTTGTGTGTCAGGTCTTTCAATTTAAATCATATTAAATTTTGATGAATTTAATATTTATGAGATTCAAGTCGGTACTTTTAAATAATGATACATTATTTAATTTATAATCGGTTTACTTTATTTTCATTTATTGTAATTTTCCTTGTTTTATTTATCTTTATTTATTTTAAATAAACTATGGTAGAACGGGCTACCTGATGGGTTTCATCAGAACCCTATGGACATCGATAAAAAATTTTTTGAGTTATTGATTATTGTACTAGGACTGAAGGTCTAATGATGCTTTACTCTCAAACACCGCTAGTAATGTGATAGTTGTTTATATTTGATAAACTACTAGGGCTGATGGTCTGGTGATACTTTGCTCTCAGACACCGCCAGTGATATTGGATTAAGTGATGTGACTGCAGTTGTGCATCTTAGTGATGCTTTGCTCTCGAGATCCAACAGTTTTGGATATAAGTGAATTGTATAGCTGTTAGAATTGAGGATTAGGGTTCTACCTAGTTTTTATACTGTAATGTTTTAAAATGCATTTAAAATTTATTCCTTTCTAAAAAAATGGATTTCTTATATATATATCAAGGGATTTGAATAAAATTATAAATATATTATATTTTCATAAAAACTATTTCAAAAAATATTTTCAAACCACATTCATTTCTTTTATTAGCTTACTCAATGAGGTTTGACTTCCTTCAACTTATTTTTTTCAGGAGTTTGGGAGTTTTCTTTTAGGCCTACTTCCTTACGCTAAGCAGCTTCCTCACCGGCTACCTTATGTAGGTCTATGTAGTTGTGTTTGTAATAGTATCTATGTACTATAGTAGAGAAATTGTATGATTGCATATTGTAATTTGGATATTATGTATTTATAATTAATGTACTGAGATACTATTTTGTATAACTGATGATGTTTATCTTATACATGATGATAGTATGGTTTATTTAAATTGAGAAAAATTAGTTTGATAATATGCATTATGATTAAATTATTTTATTGTAAGGTTTTAAAATTAAAATATTCTGCATTTTTCTTTTAAGGCTTACTACGGGTTTCAGTAGCTTTAAGCTTTCACATTCCCTAATGTCGGTCACATGCCCATGGGTTCGGGTCGTGACAAAATTGGTATTAGAGCTTTGGCTGATTTTTCATACTTTTAATTGTCGATCTCTGTCTTTTTCTTATGTTACTGCAGTACTTAGGTTGTCATTTATTACTTATTGATTTTCTTATCCTTAGGATTATGTGTTTATATCTGTGTTCTTGTCTTATTTTGAATTTAAGTTTTCTTATCTTTTTAGAATGAGGCATGCTCGAAATGCCCTTACTGCTAATACAGAGCATGATGATGGTGAACAGTCATTTCATAATGAGATTCTTCCTCCTGCCCCTCGGCCTAAAGGTAAGGGTAAAGGTAGAGGTAGGGGCAAAGCCAGAGTAGCAGTGGCCCAAAGGCAGGATCAGCCTCAGGTAGAGCCTAAGATTCCAACAGTAGATCCTATAGCTTTTGCAGCTGGCATGGTAGGTATTAATCAGGGCTTGGTAGCTCTTAATCCGGTGATGCTCATAGTGCAGCAGATGCTTCAGCGATAGAACCAGGATATGTTAGATGCAGATGTTGCATTATTGTACTCTATAGTGGGGCGAGTTCATTTCGATGGTACTAGAGACGCAATGGATTTTATTAATACCATTGAGTCTAGGACCATATCTAAGTATTCTGATTATTAGCAGATTATGATTGTGGAGTTATTAATCTCAGCGGCAGCTCAGGATTGGTTTATACAGTCCATTCAGCCCTTCATGACCATGATAACTTGGTTGGGTTTTAAAGAGCAGTTATAAGATTCTTCTGTCCTTCATCTATAAGAGCGAACTATAGATGGCAGCGGCTTAATATCGATAAAAGTCGAGAGTTCTACAAATTGATGAGAAATGCTGAGGATGTGAGGCAAGATGTTGCCAGAGCAGTTGAGCTTTATGTGACTGGGTTAGGCCCAACATATATGAGCATTCAAAAAGAGGGTCGAGGCGAGACAGCTGGAGCAAAGGCATATCCGACATGGCACCAAACCTAACCCTTATGATAGCAGTATTGTTGAACCTGTTCAGAGGGTGCAGCAGCCTATGTTTCAGATAGGCAGTACGAGTGCTCAGTCAGTAGGTCCTTCTCAGTAGAGCAGATAATTTAGGCACATCAGACTAGTAGGCACCGTTTCCCTTAAGATCGTAGGAGTAGTAAGGCTGCTAGATTTGGTGATAGTGCCAACAACAGCAATGGAAAGAGCTCTGAACATGGCAGTTCTGGGTCTGGGGCTAGTGCGTGTGCCACGTGTGGGCGAGTGCATCAAGGTCCTTGTCACTTGATGCCAGAAGCATTTTCAGGTGTGGTCAATTTGGATATTTTGCTAGAGCTTTTCTGAACTATGGAGTTCAGTTGTCCTTTGCTCAGGGATCTTCACCTTCTATTGTTTAGCCTTTATTATAGGTGCCTCAGCAATATCAGGCACCCATGTACCCTCAACAGCGACCGATTCAATTTGCGAGTCAGCAAGGCAAGGCAGAGGACATACTTAATTGTTCACCTTGCAGCAGCCAGGACATGAACAGACTAGGGTCTTTACTTTGACTTTACAGGATGCGTAAACATCCAATATTATGGTAGCAGGTATTATTCCAATTTTTTGTTCTAAAGCTAGAGTTTTATTTAATCTAGGTGCTACATATTCCTTTGTATCTCCTTTGTTTGCTTCAAAAGTGGCTTGTCTTCCTTCCAAGATGAGGTTTCCTTTATCTATTTTGACTCTGCTTAATGATGAGTTGGAGATGGACATCTTCTTTCCATCTTATCCTGTGTTGGTTGAAGGTAGAGAGTTATTGGTAGACTTGGTCCTTCTGGATGTGATTGAGTTTGATGTGATTCTGGGAATGGATTGGTTGTCCCAATATTATGCTTTTATGGACTGTCGAGCGAAAGAAGTCATTTTTAGGATTCCAAGTGAAGAGGAATTTATATTCAGAGGTAATGAGAGTTTCATACCTTGTAATCTTATTTCTGCTATTACAGCTAGGAAGATGCTTAGTAGAGGGTCTCAGGGCTATCTAGCTATAGTCAGAGATGTTCAAGCAGAATTAGGATTAGTGAAAAAGGTATCAGTGGTACATGATTTCACTGATATTTTCCCAGAGGAGTTACTTGAATTACCGTCAGATAGAGACATAGAATTTTGTATTGATGTTGTGCCTAGTACAGATCCTATCTCTATGCCACCTTATAGGATGGCACCCATAGAGCTAAAAGAGCAATTACAGGAATTATTGGATAAGGGTTTATTCGGCCTAGTACATCTCCTTAAGGTGCTTCAGTTCTTTTTGTGAAGAAGAATGATGATAGTATTCGACTCTATATTGACTACAGATAATTGAATAAGGTTACCATCAAGAACAAGTATCCACTCCCCACGATTGATGATCTCGGTATTCCCCAAGATCGACTTGAGATCTAGGTCTCATCAGCTGAGGATTAGAAGTGAGGATGTACCCAAGTCAGCATTTCGAATTAGGTATGACCACTATGAATTCCTAATGACGTCTTTTGGGTTAACTAATGCCCTAGCAGTTGTTATGGACTTGATGAATAAGGTGTTTAGGCCATTCTTGGACCAATTTGTGATTATGTTTATTGATGACATTCTTATCGATTCCAAGAATAAAGTAGAGCATGTGATGCATTTGAGATTGGTGCTACAGACTTTGAGAGAGCACCAGTTATTTGCTAAGTTCTCAAAATGTGAATTTTGGTTAGACCAAGTGGCATTCTTATGCCATGTGGTATCCAACGATGGCATTCAGGTAGATCCCAGGAAGATAGAGGCAACCACCTAGTGGCCAAGAACCACAACGGTTATAGAAGTGAGAAGTTTTCTAGGTTTAGCGGGCTATTACAGGAGATTTATGAAGGATTTCTCTAAGATTACTGCGCCTTTCACTAGACTGACCTAGAAGAATGTTAGGTTCATGTGGATTGATAGACGTGAGGAACATTTTTAATTGCTTAAGGATTTATTGACTTCAGCTCTAATGTTGACATTGCCTTTTAATGACGATGGATATACAGCGTATTGTGATACTTCCTTAATAGGATTGGGCTATGAGTTAATGCAGAATGGCATAGTGGTTGCTTATGCTTTAAGGCAGTTGAAGAAGCACGAGCAGAATTATACTACTCATGATCTGGAGATGGCAATAGTTGTATATGCACTGAAGATTTGGAGGCATTACTTGTACGGTGTCACTTATGAAATATACACCGACCACAAGAGCTTGAGGTATATCTTCGATCAGAGGGATTTGAACCTAAGGCAGAGAAGATGGATGGAACTTCTGAAGGACTATGATTTTTTAATTCTTTACTATCCAAGCAAGGCGAATATAGTAGCAGATGCGTTGAGCATAAAATTAGTAGGCAGTCTTGCCCATATTAGTACTGAAAGAAGGCTGATTATTCAGGAGTTGCATGAGCTGATTGATCAGGGTTTGTAGTGGAAAGGACTAAGAAATGCCTTGTAACTCAATTTAAGGTACAATCAGTGTACTTGGATAGAGTTAAAGCAGCTCAAAGAAAGGACCCACAGCTATAGAGAATCATGTTTGAGGTGCAACAGGGTCAATCCAAAGAGTTTTTAATTAACGGTGAGGGTGTTCTATGCTTAGGTACTCAGTTGTATGTGCCAGACGTTGATGATCTAAAGAAAGAGATCTTGGAAGAGACACATTTTTCTACTTACAGTATTCATCTAGGTTCTACCAAGATGTATAATAATTTAAAGGATACATACTAGTGGAATGAAATAAAGAAGGATATTACAAAATTTGTATCCAGGTGTCTCACATGTCAGTAGGTGAAGCTAGAGCATTAGAGACCTTCAGGATTATTACAGCCCATGCCTATCCCTGAGTGGAAATGGGATATGATTGCTATGGATTTTATGACTGGTTTGCCTCTAACGACTGGTGGATTTGATGCAATTTGGGTGATAGTTGACAAGTTAACCAAGTTAGCTCACTTTCTACCAATAAATAAGACATACTCCACTGACAGGTTGGTACGGTTGTATGTCAGCAGAATTGTTTATCTTCATGGAGTTCCAATAAGTATAATATCTAATAGAAGAACCACTTTTACATCATTTTTCTGGCAAGAGTTACATAAAGCCTTAGGTATAAGGTTAGACTTCTGTACAGCATTCCATCCTCAAACTGACATTCAATCTGAGAGGACCATTCAAACTTTAGAGGATATGCTTAAAATGTGTGTGATGGATTTTGGAGGTCAATGGGATAACCACTTGCCATTGATTGAATTTGCATATAACAGCAGTTATCATGCAAGTATTGAAATGGCTTCGTATGAAGCGTTATATGGTAGGAAGTGCATATCACCTTTATTTTAGGAAATTGGTGAGAGACAACTGATAGGTCCAAAGTTGGTACATATTACTTCTGAGAAAGTTCCTATCATTCGGCAGAGGTTGAGGACAACTTTCAACAGGCAGAAGAGTTATGTTGATGATCCTAGAAGGAAAGATGTTTCTTTTCCAGTTGGAGATATGGTGTTTCTGAAGGTATCTCCAATAAAAGGAGTCATGAGGTTTAGTAAGAAGGGAAAGTTGGCTCCGAGATACATTTAGTCTTTCGAGATACGGTCACGAGTTGGAGAAGTGCCCTATAGACTAGTGTTGCCACCTGAGTTATCTTGAATCCACCTAATGCTCCATGTACCTATGTTGAGAAAATATATTCCTAATCCTTCTCATGTACTTCAGCCTCAAACAGTGGAGCTTAGCGAAGATATGTCTTACGAGGAGTATCCAGTGGCGATTATGGATTGCCAAATTCGTCAGCTTCTCTCCCGGGAAATTATGATGGTAAAAGTTCTATGGAGTAACCACACAACAAAACACTATACGTGGGAGACGGAATCCGAGATGCAAGCCACCTATCCTTATCTTTTTCATCAATAAACCTTGTCTTCCTTTACTTTTCTTTGAAATTCGAGGACGAATTTCTATAAGGGGGGAAGACTGTAATAACCTGAATATTTTTAAATTATTTTATACATAAATATCGAGGATTCAACGTTATCAGTAATTTCTATATTATGTTGTTGTTATTACATTAAATTGTTATATTAATTACTAAATTTAAAATTCTATTTGAGAACTATTATATTCAAAGATATTAAAATTATTATTAATGTTATTGTCACTATTAACATTATTATTTTTATCTCATTATTATTTACATGCATGTCCATTATTTTAATTAATTGTCATTATTTTTATATAGCATTATTATTATTAATTATTATTCTTAGTAGCATTATTTTAAACTAGGGTTATATTTGTTATTATTGGGTGTGAGTGAGTGTGTGTGTGTGTGTGTGTGTGTGTGTATATATATACATGTGTGATATATATGTACATATTTTGGGATTTGAATTAAGTGATATATATGTCTCTATAGGTATATATTGTGTGGTTTATATTGAGTAGTATATATATATATATATGTGTGTGTGTGTGTGTGTGTGTGTGTGTGTGTGTGTGTGTGTGTGTGAGTGTGTGTGTAAAAATTTTGGTCAAATGCTCACCAACCCCCGATCCTACCACCCATAATTTTCTTTCTTTTCCCATCTCAATCTCGATTCTACCTCATGCTCTCCCCTCTCTCTATGCTTTCCTTCCCCAGCAGCACCACCATTGGCTTCTCCTTCCCTTCCTTACTGCCTTCGCACGAAGTCAACAACCTCCTTCTCCTTCTCACACGAAGACCAATAGCAGTAGCTCCGACACAAGCAGCAGCAGCTCCTCCCCTGTCCTTGATCTCAGTGTTAGGTGAGTTAGTGGGTTAGGGGTAGTTAGATCTTGGTTGATTTTGTTTATTAGTTAGTTGATTTTAGTTAGTTTTTGAGTTGATTTTGATTTTTGGTTAATTTATATATTATTTGTTTAAACTAGTCAAAATTTATTTAAAATATTTGGTTAATTTTTGGGTTGATTTACATATATATTAGTTGTTATAAAGTTATTTTAGTTGATTTTAATTATAGGTATATAAAATATGATTTAGGTTAATTAATTTGATTTTTATAAAATTTTGTGTAATTTATTTTAGGTGCTTAGGTTTATGTTTATTTTGTTAATTTTGTTAATTAATTATTTTATTGATTGGAAATTGAGTTAGTTAGAGTTAGAAATGTAAGTTAGTAATTTTGTGTTAATAAAATAATTTTTAGTAAATTTATATAATTTTTGAAAAATTATTATTATTATGTGAATATTGGAATTGTGGGATAATTGTATAATTTTATTGAAGATATAGTTAAATAATATGTTTTAAATGATTTTAGAATTTTATAGGGTATTAAAATAATTTTTATAAATTTTTTACTATTTTTAACTTATTAATACCAATTTTCAAAAATTACATTCATATAATAAATTATTTATTATTTTTGTGATTAAATAGGTTTTTAATTAATTTTATAATACATTTAAACTATTTGAACAATTAAATGTGAATTTGACTAATTTATGTTGAATATTTAAAAAAAAATAGATTTTTATTAATATTATATTATTATTTGAGATTTTATTAATTATTGTGGAAAATATTTATATTTAGTGTTTTGAGGTTTAAATAAATTATATTATAATTTATTTTTGATTTTATGGGTTTTTAGTGATTGTAATATATTATTATTTAATATTTGTTTTATTGTGTTTTATGAACTTCGGTTGGGGATTTGAGTAGTTTGGGGTCCCAACCTGAGGTGTTAAGCTTGTGTGAAGTTTAGAAGTGTGTTTGCTTGCACAATTGACTCTACTTCAGTAGAGGGATGTCCGTTTTACAAATGAGACTTTACCGAATTTTTGGTAGATTTCTCGTAAAATGTGACCTCGGGTCAATTCCAAGTTTTGAATTCTGTGTTCGAGTTGAGTCTTCCATAGAATTCTAGAAGTTAGGGTTCCTATTTTCTAATAGTCGTTTTATTTTCTGTCTTTTAGCCGCCCCTCTGGTCGCGTCTACCAGTCAAGATCGGACAAGACGTAACAGAAGAGCGCCTTCATCTTGTAAGTTAATATTTGATTTGCGTTTCGGGTCTTTCAATTTAAATCTTATTAAATTTTAATGACTTTAATATTTATAAGATTCATGTCGGTACTTTTAAATAATGATGTATGATTTAACTTATAGTCAGTTCACTTTATTTTCATTTATTGTAATTCTCCTTATTTTATTTATCTTTATTTATTTTAAATAAACTACGGTAGAACAGGCTACCTGATGGGTTTCATTAGGACCGTGTGTGCACCGGTAAAAAAAATTAAGTTATTGACTATTATACTGGGGCCGAAGGTCTGGTGATATTTTGCTCTCTGACACCGCTAGTAATGTGATAGTTATTTATATTTGATAAACCACTAGGGCCAATGGTCTGGTGATGCTTTGCTCTCGGAAATTGTCAATGATATTGGATTAAGTGATGTGACTGCGACTGTGCATCCTGATGATGCTTTACTCTCGAGATCCGACAGTTTTCGATATAAGTGAGTTGTATAGCTGTTAGAATTGAGAACTAGGGTTTTACCTAGTTTTTCTACTGTAATTTTTTAAAATGCATTTAAAATTTATTCCTTTCTATAAAAAAAATGGATTTCTTATATATATATATTAAGGGATTTGAATAAAATTATAAATATATTATATTTTCATAAAAACTATTTCAAAAAAAATTTCAAATCGTATTCATTTTTTTTATTAGCTTATTCAGTGAGATCTGACTCCCTTCAACTTATTTTTTTTTAGGAGTTTGAGAGTTTTCTGTTAGGCCTACTTGCTTACGCTAAGTAGCTTTCTCACCGGCTACCTTATGTAGGTCTATGTAGTTGTGCTTGTAATAGTATTCGTGTACCACAATAGAGAAATTGTATAACTGCATATTGTAATTTGGATATTATGTATTTATGATTAATGTACTGAGATACTATTTTGTATAATTGATGATGTTTATCTTATACATGATGATAGTATGGTTTATTTAAATTGAGAAAAATCAGTTTGATAATGTGCATCATGATTAAATTATTTTATTGTAAGGTTTTAAAATTAAAATATTCCACATTTTTCTTTTAAGGTTTACTACAAGGTTTCGGTTGTTTTAAACTTTCCCATTTCTTAATATCAGTCACGTGCCCCTAAGTTCGGATTGTTACAAATAAATTACTAACAAAATATTTTTATTAATTTTATTATTATCATCATCATCATCAACAAGTAAAAATATGGAATGCCCATTATATTTCAATTTAAACTAAAATTATGAAAATAAGAAAATTAACATTGTATGATTTCAAAATTTATAATTTTTAATTAAAATATATTATTATTATTATTATTATTATTATTATTATTATTATTATTATTATTATTATTATTATTATTATTATTAAGTAATCTAATATCATTGATATTATTTAAATTAATGAGCTAGATAATATTATTATATTTAATAACTTGTTAATTTTTATTGTTATTAAGTAATCTAATTTTATTGATATTATTTAAAACTAATGAACTAAATGTATTAGTATAATTACTATTTTATTGTATATTAATATATAGACATATATTATAGATAAAAACGATGTAGATTTTATAAATAAAAACAATAAAGATGTCATTTTTATTTATCAAAATATATTGTTATTATTATATTAAATAACTTATTAATTAGTATTGTTATTAAGTAATCTAATATTATTGATATTATTAAAAACTAATGAGCTAAATAATATTATTATAATTATTCTTTTATTGCATATTAATATAAATATATATATATATATATATATAACCAAAACAACATAGTTTTGTCCAAAATTACGTCGTTTTATCATAATAATAATATATAGAGTCAATGATGACTCTACCGTGAAAAGAACTGCTTTTTTCTAGCTTGATAAGGGGACTTCTAGGAGAAAACTACATTGTTTTGCCCTAAACTATGTTGTTTTAATTAAAGTAAGTAGTGATCTTACAAATAAAAACAAGAAATAAGTCATTTTTATTATTTAATAACTTATTCATTGTAATTTAATCTTATTGATATTATTTAAATTAATGAGGTAAATAGTATTATTAAAATCATTATTTTTATGAATATATACATATAATAACTATATTTAATAAAACTATATAGTAAATTCGTTAGATAAAGACTACATAGTAAATTTGTTATAGTATTCAATAAAATTATAAAATTTTAATATAAATTAGTATGTATAGTGTCACATCTCATCTCATATAGCCCGAGATAGACATTTAAAACCATTCATCAAACAATTTGCTTAGTTTAATTAATTTTTATTAAAATACCCTTATATTTGCAAGAGGATTCAAAATTTATCTTTTATAAAAGTTTAGTGTTATACATATGTTACATTTAAAGAATAAGAGCTTTTAAAGTATTATGTATTGTTTTAAATAGTGAAACACTATTTATAAATAGTAAAAATACATATTTTTGAATAATGAAATATTATTTATGAATAGTAAAATACGTACAAAATAATAGGATAATATAAATATTACATTTCTAAATATGACTTAACCATCAACGTTTTACAACACTTATACAACAATAAAAATAAAATAAAAGTCTACTCTAACGAGAATGGTTGGCCAACCTTATTATGGACTTCTATTCACACTCACTCAACTTGGTTCACCAACTATCATGTCCAGCTATCTAAAAACGTTTATAAAATAGAGTAAAATAAGTATAAAAATACTCAATGAATAGACGTTACAAGCAGGAAATAGTTTAGCTAAATTAAATATAATAAATATCTCAAATTAAAATACTAAAGCATTTAATAATCAAATTATCATTCACTCAAAATATCCAATTCAATCTTGCTTTCAAACATATTCAAAACTCAGTCAATTGAAACATATGCCTTTGCAAATATCAATACAACTTTTCATTTGTGTTAACCATCCCTATAATAAGCATCATAACTTGGCCATAACATACAGGCCATCATAAGCTCACCCTCTAGGCACACTTAAAAGATAACCCTTCAACTACATTAGTATGGAACGACTCTTCTTTCTTCACTGTCCTGCAATTAAGTGCCCTGTTGTTTATTGCGCAATAACAACCAACACAATCTCAAATGTGCATATATCACCTCAGCATATTCATATATCTCATATAGGGAGGTAATACACAAAATAAATATCATTTCAACCAAAATTGATTAAAACCATTCTACCACATTTATAGCTCATCATAGTATTTAAAATCAAACCACTTCTCATCAAAATTCTAAGGAAGAAAAATCAAGATGATTATAATCTTAACTAAATCATTGAGTATCCAAAATAATCTTAAATCATATTTGCAAATCAAGCTTATAGTAATAACATATTTAACTTGTAAATTAAAACCTTGAAAGCTTGAAATTAAAATATATAATTCAAGTATCAACAAGGCTGAATTGAAACCATTTAAATACCTCATTTCAGGTCCATAAAACAAAATCAATAAATATCATTTTATTACTGAAATAAATAGATTTTAAAGGCTTGAACATCTACTCACCAAACTGTCTATATATACATAAGCTTGGTTCACCAAATTTGCTTAATTCGCACCTGCACTTCCTTTGCCTTTTTCAGCACCTAACACAAGCAATTTCATTTATAAATCATCAATATATTAATCTCATGTACTGACCTAACCATGCATCCCTCAACTATATGCAAAATATGCAAATTAGCTTAACTTTACATACTAGCCTTATTAACTCTAAAATAACTATTTTTAGGCCTAAATTAGAAAAATTTCTCTGACCTGTAAAAGAAGAATTTTAACCTCAAATTTTAACCAGACTTAGGAATGTGTGTCTAGTATCTTCAATAAAAATTTCATTTCCATCCAGTAAAAAAAAATTTAATTATAAGGATCGTATTACAAGCAACTCAATTACTTACATAAACCGAGAAATAAAAAGTACAAGTCTGTTAGACCACTAATAAGGCATAATCAGCTCAGGGATCAAAACTACAAAGTTTTAGAGAACTCTTTCAAGTTTCCCTAGAATTAAAATAAATGCAATTTGAAGTTTCCTAGCTCAAGATATATGAAAAGTATCCAAACTTGTTTTAACTCATGAATTCTGTAAACCTAGTTCACATAATCAAAATCACTACTTTCAAAGTTGACTTTGAAAAATTACTGGAACCTATAGAAAAGAAATTTTGAACTGAAACTTTAATCAATCTTAGATATATATATATATATATATATCTAGAATATGCCATAAAAATTTCAAACCAATTGGACAACTGTAGGTCGAGATATAGGCATCTGAACACAGCTAGGTCAATTTACATAATAGATTAAGCAACAAAATGTTTCCTCTTATTTCACTATCATAGATACTAATTTAGATCAAACTCAAATGAGAAAAAATTTTAAATAATTATTCAAAGATTCCAGATCATCAAATAACACTTAATTTGGAGTTCTATATGTCAAGATATACTCAAATTACAAAGACTAAAAAACCAGAATTATCAAACCCCAATTATGCAACTTAAGAACCCTAAATTAAATCAATCAAAATACTAAAATTACTTACCAAATCAATCACTAAAGTCTTCTAAGATGAAGATTACAGCCTTAATTGTACTTTATATCTTTAATTTTGCTTGAAAAATGACTTCTATAAGATGGAATAATTCAACCCTCATTTTCCCCTTTTCTTTTTTTCCCCTCTTTTCTTTTCTATCTTTCTTTCTTTATTTCTTCCTTACCTTCTATCAATGGCTTCTCCTCCTGACACATCCAATTTAATTTATTAAATAATATGTAAAATACTCCTTTTGGTCCTTAATGAGATGTTTAAATTACCTATATATCCTTAAGCTTTTAATTGTTTCAATTTAGTCCTTTCCTCTATAACTATATCTATATATATTTATATATACTAACTTATACTTAAATTAAATCAATATATAATATGTAAATGCAAAGCATAATGAATGCAAATATACTTAGAGTTAGAGTACGGGTGTGACAATTCTCCCCACCTTAGGAAATTTCATCCCTGAAATTATGCTAAAAAAATGAGGGTATTGATTCCTCATGTCTTCCTCTCACTCCTAAGTAGCTTCCTCTCTCCCATGGTGTTTCTATAACACTTTCACCAAAGGTATGATTTTATTTCTCAACGCCTTGGTTTCCTAGCAACAATTGCAACCGGCTCTTTTTCATAAGATAAGTTTTCTTTCAATTCTATAGGTTGGGCTTGCAAAAGGTGACTAGGATCACTCCTATACCTCCTCAACATCGACACATGGAAAACATTACGAATTTAAGACAATTCTAGAGGTAAGGCCAACCTATAGGCTACTGGACCAATCCTCTCAATCACTTCATATGGACCAATATACCTAGGGCTTAGTTTTCCCCTTTTACCAAATCCCAAAACTCCTTTCGAAGGTGAAATCTTTAGGAAGACCTTGTCACCCACAACATATTCAATCGGTTCCCTTTTTAAGTTTGTATAACTCGTTTGTCTATCCTGGGCTTCTTTTAGTTGATCTTGAATTAATTGAATCTTCTTTGTTATCATTTGCACATTTTCTGGACCAACTAATTGTCTTTCCCTAACTTCATCCCAACAAATTAGAGTTCTACACTTCCTACCATATAGTGCTTCATAGGGTGCCATTCCCAAACTAGAATGAAAGGTGTTATTGTAGGCAAATTCCAGTAAAGGTAGATGTTTATCTCAGCTACCTTGTAATTCAATCACAAGAGTTCAAAGCATGTCTTCTAATGTCTGAATTCTCCTCTCTGATTGATCGTCTAATTGAGGATGAAAAGTTGTACTAAACCTCAACTTAGTACCTAAAGCATGCTGCAAACTTGGCCAAAATCTGGATGTAAATCTTGGATCCCTATCTGATACAATAGAAAATGGAACAACATGCAATTTGAGCACTTCTCTAATATAGATTTTAGCAAATTTATCTAGTGAATAACTCACTTTCACAGGTAAAAAGTGAGCTGATTTTGTGAGTCGATCAATGATCACCCAAATTGCATCATGTCCCTTTGAGTTCTAGGCAATCCAATTACAAAATCCATGGTAATATACTCCCACTTCCATTCAGGAATAGGAAGAGGTTGCAAAGTTCCCACTGGATGTTGAAGTTCTACTTTAACTTGTTGGCAAACTAAACATCTATCCATAAACTCTCCCTGACCACTAATTATTGTCTTTTAAAGTACGATACATTTTGGTACTTCTAGGATGCATAGCATATGCTAAATTATGTGCTTCCTCCATTATCTCTCTTTTCAAAACCTCAACATTAGGTACACATAATTTGCCAATATATAATAAAGTACCATCCTCTAAAACCATAAAGTCTGCCCTGTTACCCTGCTGGACTTGCTCTTTGATCTTTACCATTTGTTCATCCTGACTCTGTGGCTCCCTAACTCTATCAATCAACACTAGTCAAATCCTTTTAGTAGCAATGCTCCTTTCTCACCCTGAGCTAATTCCATATTCAATGCCTTTAACTCAAGTAACAATGGAATTTGCATAATCTGAATGTAAGACAAGTTACTTAAGGACTTCCTACTATGTGCATCTGCTACCACATTAGCTTTCCCTAGGTGATATTCAATAGTGAAATCATAATCTTTTAGAAGCTCAATCCATTTTCTTTGCCTCAAGTTCAATTCTTTCTGACTTAATATGTACTTTAAGCTTTTGTGATCTGTGAAAATCTGACACTTTTCACCATGTAAATAATGTCTCTAAATCTTCAAAGAAAAAATGACTGCTGTAAGCTCCAAATCATGTGTAGGATAGTTCAGCTCATGTGGCCTCAACTGTCGAGAAGCATAGGCTACCACCTTACCCTGTTGCATCATTACACAACCTAAATCATTTCTAAATGCACCACTGTACATAATATATTCTAGCCCCATCACCGGTAGTGTCAACACTGGTGATGAAGTTAAACATGCCTTTAATTTATCAAAACTATCTTGGCATTCTTTATTCCAGACAAACTTTACATTCTTCCTTAGTAGTTTTATTAAAGGTGAAGCAATGATAGAAAAGTTCTGCACAAATCTCCTATAATTGTCTGTTAACCCCAGAAACTACGTACCTCGTGTACATTAGTAAGTGGTTTCCAAATAAGAATTGCTTCAATCTTCTTGGGATCAACATACACTCCCTCAGGTGAGATAACATGCCCCAAAAACACCACTTTCTCTCACCAAAATTCATACTTGCTAAACTTGGCATACAGTTGTTTACCTCTCAATGTTTGTAACACATTCCTCAAATGCTCAGAATGTTCTTCCTTTGACCGTGAATATACCAAAATATCATCAATGAACACAATAATAAAGGTATCCAAATAAGGCTTGAATACTCTGTTCATCAAATCCATAAATGCAGCAAGAGCATTAGTTAACTCGAATGGCATCACTAGGAATTCATAATGCCCATATCGATTTCTAAATGTTGTTTTAGGCACATTTGCTACCCTAATCTTCAGATGGTGATACCCCGACCTCAAGTCAATCTTTAAGAATACTTTAGCTCCTTGCAGCTGATCAAACAGGTCATCAATCAGTGGCAATGGATACTTATTATGCATAGTCATCTTATTCAATTGTTTGTAATCAATACACAATCTCATGATACCATCCTTCTTCTTTATAAATAGAACTGGTGGTCCCCAAGGTGATACACTAGGTCTAATGTATCCTTTATCAAGTAATTCTTGCAACTACACCTTTAATTCTTTTAATTTTACTGGAGCCATTCTGTATGGAGCTTGTGAAATAGGAGTTGTCCCTGGCTGTGAATCAATACTGAATTCAATCTCTTTATCAAGTGACAAACTTGGAATATCTTCTAGAAATACATCTGTAAATTCATTTACTATAGGAAGATTGTTAAGCTTTTGCCCCTCTTTTTCAGTATCAATGATATATGCCAAGAATGCTTCACATCCTTTTCTTATCATTTTTCTAGCTGTGAGTGCTGAAATCATACTATAATGTTGTGAACCCTTCTCACCTTTAAACACAATTTTACTATCCATAGGCATCCAGAACTCTACTTTCTTCTTATAGCAATTAATTAGTGCTTGATATTTGGTTAGAACATCCATACCAAGAATCACATCAAACATCTGTAATGGTAATGGCACTAAGTCTACTTCTAATTTTTTACCCCCAAATTCTAGCTCACAGCCCCAATAAACATGACTACAAACCATTGATTCACCTATTGGCATATCTACAACCAAACCCTCGTCCATCACACTCTTTTCTATTGGTATCCATGATGTGAAAAATGATGCAATAAATGAATGAGTTGCACCTGGGTCAATCAAAGCATAAGCATTTTCACCAAATATAGTTAACCTACCAAAAATAACATCATGTGATGATGCTGCCTCCTGTTGTGTAATAGCAAAGACCCTAGGTTGCACTAAAGGTCTCTCTATTTGTACAGGCCGAGTAGGTTATGTCGATGTAGATGCACCACCCTCTCGACTAATACTGGCTCCTAAACCTCTACTTGTACCTCTACCAAATCCATAAGTCCTACCTCCTCTGCTAGCTGTGCTCTGGACTCCTCTGTTAGTACTAGTGCCAAAATGTGCAAAATTAAGACAATCTCTCCTAATGTGTCTGAATCCTCTATATTTAAAACACTAAATATTCCTCTTCTTATAATCTTCTCCCTCGTGAATATGACCATATATAGTACAAGGTGTGGTCCTTTTGAATGAACTACCAACACTAAGCACAGGTTGTCTCACAGAGCTCTAACTAAACTAAGAAGATTGTGGTCTATTAGTGCCTGACCAAGTCCAAGGCCCTTTACTACCTTTGAATCCTCCTATCTTTGGCCTTTGTTGAGATGTACCAGTTCCCTTATTGAATCCTTTTTGCCTCCTTGCCCAAACTGGAGCCTTTGACTTACCCTCTTGCTATATTTCCTCTCTCAGCTTCTCTTTCTCTATTGCTTTCTCAACCTAGCCTTTAAATTCTAACCTTCATAAAGTGATAATTCATTCTTTAACATAATCTGTAAGCCCTCTTTAAACCTATAACACTTCTGAGCTTTAGTTAGGAAAATGTCTGAAGCACACTTATATAACTCTTCAAATTTATCCACATATTCTTGCACTGACGTTGCCCCTTGTTTTAATGCAATGAATTCATTCTGTCTTTCATGCCTGAATGCATCTGTCAAGTATTCCTTACATAACTCAATTTTAAATACATCCTAAGTTAATTGACCTCCATGTAATAATCTAACCTGAGCAAACCAAGCATCTACTATATCATGTAGAAGGCCATACACATTGTCAATTTTTTATGCCTCAGTTAATGCAAAAGTATTAAATGCTTTCTCTGTAGCTCTTAACCATTTATCTTCCTCTCGAGAATTAACTAAGCCATGAAATTCAAATGCCCCACATTTTCTAGCATGTTTAATTATATCACCAATCCTTCTCCTCTGCTCTTAGGCTACTAGAGTAGCAACAATAGTCTCTGTAAGTATTTTAGGATCAAGCTATAATACAGGTATAACATGGGGTGGGGGAGGTGGAGGTTGCTCAATAATAGGGGTCCTAGCCTTAAACTTTATCTCAGGATTAGCATTACCCCTAGACTCTGCCCTGTCACTACCCTATTGGCTAACTCTCCCTCGTTTAGGTAGCCTACCACGGTTCCTTCTTAGTGGCATCCTATAAATATAATAAAAATATTTTCAGAATTCCTTCAAACTGCAGTAAATGAATAGTTTAAAGGACCATTTAACAAAGCTCTGATACTAAAATTGTCACACCTCGTCTCATATAGCTCTAGTTGGATATTTAAAACCATTCATCAAACAATTTGCTTAGTATAATTAATTTTTATTAAAATACCCTTATATTTGCAAAAGGATTCAAAATTTATCTCTTATAAAATTTTTGTGTTATACTTATGTTACATTTAAACAATAAGACCTTTTAAAATATTACATTTTTTTAAATAGTGAAACACTATTTATGAATAGTAAAAATATGTATTTATGAATACTGAAATACTATTTATGAATAGTAAAATATGTACAAAATAATAGGATAATAAAAGTCTACTCACCAATGTTTTACAACACTTATACAATAATAAAAATAAAATAAAATAAAAGTCTACTCTAACAAGGATGGTTGGCCAACCTTATTTTTTACTTTTATCCACACTCACTCAACTCGGTTCACTAACTATCAAGCTCAGCTATCTGAAAATGTTTATAAAATAGACTAAAATAAGTATAAAAATACTCAATGAATATATGTTACAAGAAAAAAATAGTTTAGCTAAATTAAATATAATAAACATCTCAAATTAAAATACTAAAGCATTTAATAATCAACTTATCATTCACTTAAAATATCCCATTCAATCTTGCTTTCAAACACATTCAAAACTAAGTCAATTGAAACATATACCTTTGCAAATATCAATACAACTTTTCATTTGTATTAATCATCTCTATAATAAGCATCATAACTTGGCCATAACATACAGGCCATCACTCACTTTCTAAGCATACTTGAAGGATAACCCTTCAACTACATTAGCACAAAACGGCCATTCTTTCTTCACCGTCCTACAATCAAGTGCCCTGTTGTTTATTACGCAATAATAACCAACACAATCTCAAATGTGCATATATCACCTCAAAACTTTCATAAATCTCATATAGGGAGGTAATACACAAAAAAAAATATCATTTCATCCAAAATTGATCAAAACCATTCTACCACATTTATAGCTCATCATAGTATTAAAAATCAAACCACTTCTCATCAAAGTTCAAAGGAATAAAAATCAAGATATTTATAATCTCAATTAAATAATTGAGTATCCAAAATAATCTCAAATCATATTTCCAAATCAAGCTTATAGTAATAAATATTTAACTTGTAAATTAAAACCTTGAAAGCTTGAAATTAAAATATATAATTCAAACATCAACAAGGCTGAATTGAAACCATTTAAATACCTCATTTCAGGTCCATAAAAAAACATTAAGAAATATCATTTTATTACTGAAATAAATAGATTTTAAAGGCTTGAACATCCACTCACCAAACAGCCTATATATACATAAACTCGAATCATCGAATTTGCTTAATTCACACCTGCACTTCCTTTTCCTTTTCCAGCACCTAACATAAGTAATTTCATTTATAAATCATCAATATATTAATCTCATATACTAACCTAACCATGCAGCCCCCAACAATATGCAAAATATGCAAATTAACTTATCTCTACAAACCAGCCTTATTAACTCTAAAATAGCTATTTTGAAGCATATATTAGAAAAATTTTTCTAACCTATAGAAGAAGAATTTTAAGTTCAAATTTTAACTAGACTTAGGTATGTGTGTCTAGTACCTTCAATTAAAATTTCACTTTCATCCAATAAACACAAATACAATTATAAGGGTCGTATTACAAGTAGCTTAATTACTCAAACAGATTAAGCAATAAAAAGTATAGGTCTATTTGACCACTATTAAGGCATAATTAACTCTGGATCAAAACTACAAAGTTTTAGAGAACTCTTTCAAGTTTCCTTAAAATCAAAATAAACTCAATTTTTAGTTTCGTATCTCAAGATATACGAAAAGTATCCAGACTAGTTTTAACTCATGAACTTTGTAAACCTGGTTCATATAATCAAAATCACTGCTTCCAGAGCTGACTTTGAAAGATTACTGGAACTTATAGAAAAAAAATTTTGAACTGAAATTTTAATCAATCTTAGATATATATGTCTAGAATATGCCATAAAAATTTCAAACCAATTGGACAACTGTAGATCGAGATATAGACATCTGAACACAACCACGTCAATTTACACAACAAACTGAGCAATATCCTCTTATTTCACTATCATAGATACTGATTCATATCAAACTCAGAGAGAACAAATTTTAGATAATGCTTCATAGATTATAAATCATCAAATAACACTTAATTTAGAGTTCTATAAATGAAGATATACTCAAATTACAAAGACTGAAAAACTAGAATTATCAAACCCAAATTCTGCAACTTAAGAATTCTAAATTAAATCAACCAAAATACTAAAATTACTTACCAAATCAATCACCAAAGTCTTCTAGGATGAAGATTACAACTTTAATTGTACTTTATATCTTCAATTTTACTTGAAAAATTACTTTTATTAGATGGAATAATTCAACCTTTTCTTTCCCCTTTTCTTTTCTTTTCTTTCTTTCTTTCTTTCTTTCTTCCTTACTTTCTATCAATAGCTTCTCCTCCCGACACATCCAATTTAATTTATTAAATAATATGTAAAATACTCCTTTTGGTCCTTAATGAGATGTTTAAAATACTTATAAATCCTTAAATTTTCAATTGCTTCAATTTAGTCCTTTCCTCTCTCTCTCTCTCTCTCTCTCTCTCTCTCTCTCTATATATATATATATATATATATATATATATATATATATATATATATATTTATTTATTTATTTATTTATTTATTTATACTAACTTATCCTTAAATTAAATCAATATATAATATGTAAATGCAATGCATAATGAATGCAAATATACTTAGAGTTAGAATACGGGTGTGACATATAGTAAGTAAATAAAATTTAGATTATTAGTTCATGTAATGGAAAAAAAAAAACTATTTATGACAACTATATAATGCTAATTTAACATAAATAAACTTCAAATTCAAATTGTTAAGTATAATAGAACTTATAAATTCATATCAATAACATATAATTTTTGTATTAATATTAAAATTCATATTAAATAAATATAATTTAAATTATTTAATATTAATAAAATAAGTATAATTTTTATTATAAATCGTAAATCAACTCATTAAAAAACTTATTTAGTAATTTCAAAATAATTAAATATTTTATATAATATAAATAGGATTGAATTGTTATTGATAATGTTTGATGGGCCAACTAAAATTTTTTAAAAATTATATAATATTTTATATGAGTTGATGGACCAAGTAAAAAATTATATAATTTTTTCAATAAAAACTACTTAGTAATAAATATAATTTTAATTAATAATATAAATTTATCAATTATATAAATTTTTAAATTCATATTTTTTATCGTACCATATCGATATATTTCGATAGAATCAAATTCTCATATCGAACCGTTTCAAAAAATAAAATAATATTGGTACAAAAATTTTTAAATTAAATACTAATACTATAAATTTTATTTTCAAAATTTTTAAAATATGATACAATTTCAAAAATTTTAAATTCTCATATTTACTCAATTGTGCTCACCCCTAGTTTAAAGGAGCGAAAATTACTAATCCCAGTAGGAAATATAGAAGTACTATCCGTAACAGTGGTTGACCAAAGATTGCCCATGTGGTCTCGTTCCCGAGGGGCTTTTTATCATTTTGTGGCAAAAAGTTAAACATTTTCTCAATTTAGGATGTTTTTGAAAAAAATTCCAACTTTAAGATAGTCGTCAAAATAATTACCAATATAGGTAGTTTTAGATGACATGGCTTGAAATACAGAGTTCCGCCGCTTTGACTAGCGGAAAAACAACTCTACCAATTAAAGTAGTGGAATTATTTTTTTTAATTTAAAATTATTAAGTGGCGAAAATGCCTAAATTTTTTTTTATTTTATTAAAGGCCACTTCAAATCAAAAAGGGCACTTCAAGTTTTGTTTTCTTATTTTAATACTTTTGTGATTATGGTTATTTTAGTTATAATAATATTAAAAATAATTTTATAATAATGATAATATTATAATTTTTTTATTTTAATATTATTATGATTATATTTAATTTAATTATAATAATATTATTATTTTATTATTATGAGTATTATGATTAATAATATATGAATAATATTATTTTTAAATAAATATTATTTCTTTATTTGTAAAAATTCAAAATCAACTCAATAATAATTGAGTTGAGCTCAAGCTTAAGTTTGTCGGGTAAAATATCAAGCTAAGTTTGAATTCTTTAATATTTAGTTTGATAGATTCATGAGTTTAATCAATCTAATTTAACTTGTATATATTTATGATTTTATGTTTTTATTTTAATATAATGATAGAATATCTTATCAAATCGAGTCGAGTTCGAATATAAATATATAAAATAATTAATCAAGTCAAATTTAGTCGAACTCAAATATAAGAGTTATTTAATCAAGTCAACCTCAAGTTTTGAAAATGAAGCTCAATGAGTTTGAATCAAGTTTCAAATTTTAAAATTGAATTGAGTTTGAATTTGGAATAATAATAATAATAATAATAATTATTATTATTATTATTATTATTATAAGGGCACATGTAAAATTAATTAGTTGCCATTAATTTGTGGAACTCGTTTATCAATTTTGGCCAAAAATTTAATCTTTTTAATTGATTTTTAAAAATTTAAGGATGAAATAGTTAGTTTGGCCAAATATCAAGGGCGCTAATAATTTTTTCTATTACTATTATTATTATTATTATTATTATTATTATTATTATTATTATTATTATTATTAGCAGCAAAAAAAGAGTATGAATATTTTAAAATAACTTAATAATATTATTATTAATATTAATTGAAAAGATGTCATAATAATAATAATAATAATATTATTATTATTATTATTATTATTATTAAATTAATAAAACATAAAAAAGTTATAATATCTAAAAAGTAAAAAAAAAATCGTAGGAACTGGATATGGCTATTAAAGGATTAAGGAGCCATAAAACCCTTCAACCCACTTTTTGTTGCAAGTTCTTTTTTTTTTTTTTTCAATTAATACAATTATACAAATGGTGGTGGACTTCCCATATATTTTCACTACTTGTTGCAAGTTTATTTTTTTTAATTAATACAAATGTTAAGCGTCGGACTTTTTATGCATTTTTTTGTCTTTTTTTTAGTCCATTAATTTGACCTGTGAATTAATTTTTCTTTTTTTTTTTACTTTTTTTTCACCCTAAAATTGAAATTTTTTTTTAAAACCACCCTAAATTGGTAGAATGTTTAATTTTTTTTGCGTCTCTTTTCTCCAACATTGCAGCCATTTGACACCCTGAAAGGTCTACTTTAACATCAGATTATTCTATGAAGATTCTCCAGGCTTCTGGAAGTGGTTCACCATTTTGCAAATGCTGACAAATTTCATAGATCAATGAATGGCCATGATCAATTGAAGCACTTTAAGAACAAGAAGTAGTTTCAATAATGTCCACCTAAGGATATCGGATATAAGGATTGAACTCCAATCTTTCTGATTATTCATCTGTAAGGTTTTGATCAATTGTAAGTTCTCCAACATCGATGTATGGGAATTCAATCTCATCCCATGGTTTAGTACAGTCAAGTGGAATATTACGGGCGGCTACATCCATGGCAAGTGGCCTGAATTGCAGCTGCAAAATCAACTGTTTCCACTAACATAATCTAATATCGCCATCATGAATAGCACCACCATCACCTGAAACTCAAACCACCAACAGAAATCCAAACCACCAATAGCATCGAGCTTGGCTTGCATGCTAATGCAGCTTGTGGGGATATCATCATCGAAAGAAGAAATAGCCCACCTCTGGCCGGAAATTGCTAGCTTATTTGCTGCACAAGAAGAGAGGATTGACAGAGCAGCTATTTCGAGCTCAATCTGCGTCTCATTTTGGCAGTACAGGAGCTCTAACAACACAGGTACAATTCCTGATTTCACCACCACACTCTTGTTAGTGCAAAACATTAATAAAGATTCTTCATCAATTATAATATCTTATTATTAGGAGGTAGCAGTAGTAGAGAACGAGAGGATGTTTGTGAGACCCAGGCACAACCCAACACTGCTGTCGAGACCATCATCAACCTTGCCCATCAACATAATCCAATATCACCATCATTAATATCACCACCATCACCTGAAACTCAAAATTCAGGACCTCTATGAAGCAACAACCCACCTCTGGCCGGAGATTGACTCTATTTTCGAATCAACTTCCACCGTTAGAACATAAGCGGTGAACTCACTAATCAAGCTCGGCGACGGTGTCCGCACAATGCTAACGAACTTTGAGGAGGCCATTTTGAAGGACAATTCCAAAACGCTTGTGTCTGGCAGTGGTGTCCATCCGCTGACTCGCTACATCATGAATTAGATCGCCTTTTTAGCCGATTATAGCGGCGTCCTTTCCGATATTGTACCTGATTGGCCCTTAACGACACAATCTCCGTCGCCAAAATCTTATTTCAGAAGTCCTCGGCATGAAGACGGGCAGTCGACGACGATCTCAGTCCGTTTAACTTGGCTTATACTTGTGTTGCTGTGCGAGCTCGACGGAAGAGCTGAGCTATATAAAGACGTGATTTGATGGAGAAAAGAGAAGGCAAGTAAGAGATTTGATAAGGCTGTGGTGTAGTAATGGTGGCAATGGTATGGTGAAGGAATAGTGAAGAACGGAAAAAAATATAAGCAGGGTAAAGTTTAATTTGCGTTAAAGCCATGCTTGGCTGCGGTGGCAAGTGCTTTAATTGCCTAGTGGATGTGGTTTCAAATCCCCACTTCATCCCTATTAACATACTAAGCTAACTAGCAAACTAATAAAATGATTGTTCAAACAAAAAAAGTTTAATCTGCGTTGAAAATTTAACATGTTAAATTTGTTTGTTTGGAGGGGGGTTCAGAACATATTTTTATTTAAACCCTCATGTATTTGAGCCTTAAGAAAATAGAGGACTTATCTGAGGTTAGGGGTTAATTTGTGGGCTTAAATGAACCTCATCCCATTTTTACATAATAATAAGTAAAAATATTTTTGTAATTTTACTTGTTTCCCCCAAATACATTTATATATACTAGTAAATAATTATATATTTTACACATGAATAAAAAATTTATTTAACTATAATATCTAGTAAATAAATAATTAAACATATTATTATTATTAAATAAAAAATTTTAAAAGTAACAATAGAGTTTTTTATTTATGTAAAAATTTTATATTAACTTAATATAGTTATAATTTATTACAATTTTTATAAATCTTTCATTTAAATAATTATATGTCATTACTTCAATATTTTTTATAATTAATTTTTTTTTAACTCTATAACTGATTTCAAATAAAAACAAATATCATGATCATAATTAATCATAAGATAATAAAAAATCATTAGTTATTTGTTAATTAAAAAATTAAAAATAATAAAAGTTAGGGAAAATTACATAAAAAACCCTAACCTTTTGGAGTACTAACATTCAATTTTTGTTGTCATTTAAAACTACAACCTTTAAATCGTTAATAAAAGCAACCCTCCATTCCAAAACACATTATAGCGTGCTAATGTGGCCGTTAAGTCCTATAAGTGGGGATCATGTTGATAATTGTGTTGTTGACTGTGAAAACAGTAACTAATTTGCCTCTAAAATCGATTTGCAATTAAAAAGGAAGAGGAACCCTAATTGCTTAATCTCATTTGCTTGAAATCAAATTTTTTCTTATCATTGATGTGATTAGCGAGATTTGAGAGAATGTTGTGATTGAAATGATGACACAAAGAAGAAATTGTTGAAGATTGAAGCTCTTTTCCTCTAACGCCTATTTTCTTGAAGATTGAAGCACTTTGCAATAGAGGTATGTTAAACTTAATCGTGTTTCATCTTATTGGGTTCTAAGTTCGAGAACATTAAATTTGTCTTGCATTTGTTAATGAGATAGTAAGTAGTTGAATAAATATGATTTTGCTAGGTTTTGTGTTCAATAGGTAAAGAATATTTGCAAGTTTAGTGTCGACATTAGTGTTCCCTTACTGGTCCCCTCTTGCTTTTTTAATAGCTAAAGTATAATTTTTTTAAGTGATTAATTAATGAATTCTAAATTAAATTAATGTTTCTTTTATTGGATTAGGGTTTTTGATATGGAATATAGATACATCACTATCATTCTCCATCATAGTGGTTACTTTATAGGGAATCCTTGGATGGAATATATATTGGGGAAAACTTGTATATTTGATAACAATGATGTTGATAAGTTAAGCTTATTTGAATATGAAGATTTGCTAAAAAGATCAAGTCAATCAGATTTTAAAGCCTTTTATTATTGAGTTCATGGTTTGAGCATAAAGAATGACCTGAGAAAAATAGCAACTGATCATAATAATAATGTGATGGTTGGTAGTTTAGGTGATAGAGACAAGTAGAACATTTTATTTTGCATAGTTGGCAAAAGGAAGCTACTATTGCAGATGTACCTATTTTAGTAAACATGATAGAAAATGGAAGAGCTAGTAAAGATGTTGAGAGCAGTCATGTTGATAATGATAAAGTTAATGGGGTTGAGGATGATAGAATTCCTAGTGATGAAGAGGCAGGTGAGTTTTCTTTTAATGGAGAAAGGCCCTGTGATGATGCTGCAGCTGTTGGATATGCAATACTAATTACTGGTCATGGGAAGACATATGTGACAAGTGATTTAGGTCTTAGTGAAGCTCGTACACATGCTGAACCTAATGAACATGGTGCATCTACTTGTAATCACCATAGGAAGTCTAATGCGGATTATCATGCAGGTAGTAGTGAATGTGCTACTGAAATAGCCATTGCACCTGGTACTGAAACAACCACTGACCCTACTACTCAAAATGATACTGCTGATATGCATGGTGGTGATGCTAAGAAAAAATTTATAGAGAAGCAAGCATCAAAAGAAGAACTTGAAGATTTTGATATGGATGATGATGGTGGGATAAAGTTTGCTCAGTATAATATTCGAAGGGATTATGATAATCCTTATTTTTGCATTGGAATGTTCTTTAGCATAAAAACTAAATTCAAAGATGCTATTAGGGAGTAAGCTATTAGGGGTGGTTATGATATACACTTCACAAGAAGTGAAGAAAGAAAGGTATAGGCCAATTGCACCCTTTGCATATGGAAAATATATGCATCATATATGAGTAACTCTAACACTTTACAGGTGAAAACATATAACAAGAACCATACATGTAGCAAAATTTTTTATAACAGAAATGCAATGGCTGATTGGCTAATAATGAAGTACAAGGAGACATTAAGAATGTGAAACTTCAGGTAAGCATATAGAATTCCACTTCAAATCCAGGGTTGCAAAAAAGCCCTACATCCTTAAGCCTCCATAGATACCATCATATATGCAGCACTTTATAGCACAATAAAATAGTTTAAGGCAGCATTCATCTACTGGCACTCAAGCTAAGTCTGGCACTTTCACTTAGTCTCAATCTACCATTGACACTCAGTCTAATTCTGCTGCTACTAATAAGGATAAGTTACCTGTTACTGCTTCACCAAGAAAGGCACAAACTAATCAAGTATTCATTTCTTGATAAGGATTTGCACTTTTATTCATTTCTTGATAAGTAATTTACACAACTAATTTTTTTCCATACAGCCTGCTCATCCAAAGGAAATGCTTAGCTGGAGAGGAGACAATATCATTCTCAATCATTCACTTCGATCATCGACTAGATCAACGAGGTACACACACATGCTATAAGAGTTGGATAAGTCATCTACCTCCATTTAGAAAGTAAATGAAAGCAGCTCCAGATCAAGAAATGGTTAAAAAAAAGCAGAAGAATAATTGTTAGAGTGTTTTTGTATATTATTTTGGTCATGTAACTAATTTAATTCTATTAATGAATGCTTATCTTATTAGCTTTTTTAGACAGTGAACACTATATTTTTATTGAACATTTGGTCTAAAGGTTAGACCTAAAATTTTTGTGTCATAAGATATTGATAATGCTATTTTGTTAATGTAATATAGGCACTGGTGCACTAAGCTTTAAATGTGCTCATCTTGTGTCCTTTTTAATTAAATGAAACCATGTTATTTTGCTCAAATTTTGTTCTTGATCATTTCTTATTAACACTAACTGCTTTAAGTTATATAATTGTTACAAAAGCAAAACCATCTAGTTCACAAAAGATAATTTTTCATTCTAATCAATAGGTTAGTGGTTACATACACATGATATTGCTGCTAATTGACATAAAACTTTACAAATTATCAACAACACAAAACCTAATATAACTACTGCTAACTGACAACATATTGTAAAGACAATAACTTCTATTAAGTTATACACCATTTTCCTATGAAAAGTAACCATGACACCACCAATATACACCTAAGCAACTTCAATTTCCTATCTCTTTTTGCAATTTCATCTTTCATCTTTTCTTCCATTAATTTCAACAACTGCAGAAATCTATCTTTTTCATCTTCAATTTGCTGCAGATTTCTCGCAATTTGACTTATGTCATTCAAGATTTTTTGCACAACTAGACTTCTGTAGACACACGTAGGTGGATCAAACCATATGAAGAAACAACAATCTTTAAGTCCCTACACCAAACCAAATGAAGACAACAACTGTTGTAACAAAGCTTTCACTGAAAAAAAAAACCATAAATTCATACATTAGGCAACGAACAAGCATAAAACCTTCGACCTGGGTTACATTCCGTCCATGAATATCGCAACCACGCAGATCTTCCATGTCCACATTGTTGTTGATTTGCTCTATTGTTCATTGCCATTTGAGAAGGAATGAAAATAAAGGGAGTTCATTTTGATTTAAGGTTTCTTGATTTAAGAATGGGTGGGTGGATTAATTACTGAATATTTATTCTTTGGTCCCCCTTTACATGTCATTCTTATGGGACCCAATTACACTAGAGATTTCAAAACATAACAGAAGTGAAGTGTCACATCAGCACGCCGTAACATGTTTTAGAATGGAGGGTTGATTTTGTTAACAATTTAAAGGTTATGGTTTTATTTATTAGTAACTCAGAAGGTTGGGGTTTTTTATGTAATTTTTCCTAAAATTTTTATTTTCTTTATATAATAATTTAAATATTATAATCCCATTAAACTTATAATTTATTACAATCTTAGTAAATTTTTTATTCAAGCTATGACACTTTATTTCTTCAATATTTTGAATATGAATACTTTTATTTACACAAAAATTAATTTAGTGTAATTTTTTAAATTCAACTAATAATTAAATGATAAATATTAATTAATTTAATTTAGACTTTTTTGTTAAATTTTATTAAAATACTAAAAACAATAATTATATTACTTTTTTACAGAAAATATACTTTCAAACAAATTATATGCTTTATTTTTTATTTATTAATTTTTAATTTATAAAAATATCTACTATTAAAAAAAATTATATACTTTTTCTATTTTCATAAAATTTATTAATTTTGATTTTAATTATTTACTTTTTAAAACTATTAAATATAGGCTTGGATACTACTACTACTATTATTAGTATCATTTAATTAAATAAAAGTGTATTATTTATCTAATTTTTCAGTCTTGATAGTGTTATATTATAACATAGTAATTTATTGCAATTTTAATAAATTTTCTATTTGAATAATTATACAACACTCTTTCAATATTTTATCTAAATAATAATTTAATTTTACAAACTTGAAAGAATTATAATATAGTAATTTATTATATTCTTTATGAATTTTTTATTCAAACATGACAATCTTTCAATATTTTTTACAATAATATTTTCATAATTATTTATATTATAAAATTTATTAATTTGATTTTAATTTTTTACTTATTAAATTTAATACAATAAGATTTAAAAAATTATGTTATCTAATATGATTTATATTAGATAAAATATAAGCCAACCTAATTAAAATAGAAAATATATTTTTAATAAAATTACTATTACAATTTTAATTAAATTAATTTTGTTATAGATAAAATAGAAGTTCACCTAATTAAAAAAGTAAAAATACTTTCAATTATATTAGAATAATATTTTAACTAATACATTTTTTATTAGAGAAAAATATAAATTAACCTAATTAGAATATGAAATATAATTTCAATTAAATTAGAATTATATTTTAATTAATTTAATTTTTTAAAGATAAAATAGAAGTTAACCTAATTAAAATAGAAAGCATACTTTCAATTAAATAAGTATTATATTTTAATTAATTTAATGTTTATTAGCTATAAAATAGAAGCTAACCTAATTAGAATGTTAAATATACTTTCAATTAAACTAGAATTATATTTTAATTAATTTAATTTTAATTTTATTAGTTAATGACTAAATTATCCAATTTTTATATAATAATAAGTGAGAACGTTTTTGCAATTTTGCATGTCCCCTCTTTGTGTGTGTGTGTACAAAAAGGGGGTTGTGTGTGTATATGTATATATAGATCTCCTTATTCTGTGAGTATATATAGATCTCCTTATTATACAAGTATTTTGGGTTGTTTGAAACTTCCAATGTGTTCTATATATTGTGTAGAATGTTTTGGTATAATTTATTTGGTCAGGTGTGGTATTTTTCGATGAGAATCTGGTGGGTTCCACCCGAATTCCAATAATGAATAGTACCTACCTGAAAATTTTGAAATTATTTTTTATAAATGGAGTATATATGGTGATCAATTCTTGTAACTTGACCGAAGTCCAATTCCTTATGGATTATGAGAAAAAAAATTCCAGAATGTTTATGTAGAAAATTATACATTTCCTTATAAATTATTTTAATTCATTAGAAATTTTATTTGAATATCGAAATTAATCATTTTGGTGTTTTTAAGGTTATTTTGATCATTTTTGAATTTTCATAATTTTTTCTAAGGTTTTTAAGAATTTATTTAAAGCTATTTATTAAATAAATATTATTCATTTTATAGAGTTTGGAAGCAAAAGGTGTAGAGCAAAGATAGCCGAGGATGCATCAGTCAACACACTCCACTTGTGAGTTAATTTTATAAGATGTTTGTTGAGAATATTTAAACCATAATTTTCTTGTGGTTAATATAATATTAATTTGAATATATAGGTTTATGCATGATTTATTTACTTTATTATCGTGAATAATTCTTGGGAAAATGTTTTATTTGGATTTATGATATTTTATGTTATTGGTTTATGAAAGAAATATGTTTTGGAGAAAACTGGTAGAACATACTGCCTGGTAGGTGTTACCAGGACCACCTGAGCATTGGTTGAGATCTCAAGTTTGAGAATTATGTAGATTGGCTCAGTTAAGTTTGTTCTCTCGGGCAGTGTTATGGTTTTGGCTCAGTGGAGCTTTGATCTCTCGAGCAGTGTATGAATTGAGCTTAGTGGAGCATTTTCTCTCAGGCCGAAAAATAAAGATGTAACTCGGTTGAGCTTATTCTCTCAGGACATTGAAAATGGAGTAAGTGATTGGACTGCGACTGTAACTCTGTTGAGCTTGATCTCTCGGGTCGGCAATCATTTGGATTTAAGAGAGCTTAAAGGCTATTAGAATTAAGGTTTAGGTTTCTACCATATTTTCCATCAAGGATTTAAATTATAATATTTTCGTATAAAAGTGATTTGTAAATTTCGAAAAAGATTTATATGAATATAATTTCTAATAAAGTAAAGGATTTTAAATGTTTATTTAATTGAAAAAGGTTTTAAAAAGTATTTTAAAACCAACATGCATTTTATATTATTAATTCACTCAGTGGGGTCTGATTCCCCTCAATTTTATTTTTTCCAGGACCTCACCATTAGTGTGGTAGTTATCATTGTCTATGTTAGGTTTTTTCTTTTTTGACTATTTTATGTAGGTCTATTTAAATTATGTATTGTGTATTTCAAATTCTAGAACACTGCAGTAGTAGACTATCTCGAATAATTTGTATTATAAATTTTATTATTGGAGATATATGCATTAGTGATGGATTTGATGTGGATTATTGGAGTAATTGTGAAGTGGTGCTGATTATAACATATTGGAAGTAATATTTTCTTCTCTATAGGTTTTGGTTTGGTCCCAATGCTGAGGAAACTCTACCAAATTCTCTTTAAAATTTCAAAGTGAATTAATATTATTGTGAAAAAATTTCTTAAGGCTTACTATGGGTTTCGGAAGCTTCAGGCTTTCCCATTCCCTAATGCCAGTCACATGCCCTTGGGTTCAAATCATGACAAAGTTGGTATCATAGCTTATGGCTGATTTTTTATTGATTTGGTCATTAAAATATGTCTTTTATTGAACTATTACGGTGATTAGGTGGTGATTGTCATTTGTTGTCATTGTTGCTTTTAGAATTTCGCGTACATGTCAGTTCCCTTATGATGTTTTGAATCTTGTTGTTTCTATATCTTTTCAATATGAGGCAAGTGCGAGTAGCTCCTATTGTAGAAGCAGAAGATGTTAGTGAGCAGTCCTTTCAGGATGAAGCTCCTCCCCCTACCCCATGATGTAGAGGAATGGGTCAGACTAAAGCAGCGGCAGCTCAAGGATTAGAGCAACAACCGCAAGTAGGGCCAAAAGCTCTAGAGGTGGATCCTGTAGCCTTTATGGCTGGTATGGTGGGAATTAATCAGGGTTTGGCTACATTTAATCAAGTAATGCCATTTGTGTAGTAGATGCTTCAATAAAGGAACTAAGGGATGATAGATGTTGATGCTCTTCTTTTGTACTCTAGATTTAGGAGAATTTCTTTTAATGGGACTGGAGATGCATTGGACTTTATCAATACCATTGAGTCTAGGACTAGGACTGGGTATACATATTATCATAAGATTCTTGTTATTGAGTTATCAGTCCAAGAAGCAGCTCAAGATTGGTTTATACAGTCCATACAGTCTTATGTAGGCATTATCACTTGGATAATGTTTAAGGGGCCAGTTTTTCTGTCCACCTGCTATGAGGGATGTACACAGATGGCAGTTTGTAATGACCCTTTATTTTAAATTATAAAAAATTATTTTAAGATATGCAGTATTAATAATATTTTAAATTTCTATTTATTATGATTATTTTATATGATTTTATTAAACTCAAGTATTTGGAGCTATTTTATTTTATTATGAATTGATATTAAATTGAGATTTAAAAGTTAGTATTATTTTAAGATATTAATGTTAGTATTATTATTATTATTAGAATATATATATATATATATATATATATAAGTGATCAAATAGTCTTTTTTTGGGTTAACCCACCTATTCTTTTTCTTCTTCTTCTTCTTCCTTTTTCCATACCCATTCTGCGTAGACCACCCAGCCCCGCCGGCTCTACCACCTGCAGCCACCACCTACCACCATCACCTCCCCTCCTTTTCCTCTCCCCTCCGCCACCTCCAGCATGCTGAGAAATACAGAAATAGCAGCAACAGCAGTGAAGGTCGTGCATCATCGGTGGTTTTTTCGGTGGCCAAAACTCATATTTTTGGGCTCTTTAGAATCCTCTAGCTCCGAACAAGCCTATTCCAAGCTTGATTTAAGCTTAGATTCTTCCATTTGTAAGTTTTCTTCAAATTTAGTTTATGTCATTTCAGGAAACTTCGGACCTTGTGTTAGTGGTTGATGATATGTACAATGCTACAACATAGGCCATATTTGTTTTTCTTCCCTGAATTAAACTTAGTGATTATGATTAGGGATTTTTCATAAACATACAATAAAATAAAAATATTTTCAAAAAATATGCTTGAATTTGGTTATTACATGAGAGTCTTTGTGCATGGTTAGTTTTGAAGGAGGAGCAGAAACAGGGTTAAATGAGTACTTTGGCCTTCTTGTATCTTCCATAGCAAAGAAAGAAGTGGAAGAAGCTATATGGAATAGGAGGTTTCTTAGGTTTTGGAGCTAAGAGTATTTTGGCTTAAATAGAGAATAAAAACTTGGTATTGACTTAATTAAAAAATGTATTAATAGAAAGACAGTTGGCTATTGACTTTGTGATCGAGCTTGCGAACTGTTAGGGTTTTACTCTGATCCTTTAACCAAAATAATTTTTTATGCATTTATTATTATTATTAAAAATGAATTTTAGCATCTGTATGAATTGCCTGTATATATATATATATATATATATATATATATATATATATATATATATATATATATATATATATATATATATATATATATATATATATATATATATATATATATATATATATATATATATATATACTGATGGTTGATTGTATATGAATTTTAGGTTGCATGTATGTATAATATAATAATTCACTTGGTGAGGTCTGATCCCCCTCAATATTTTTTCAGGAGATTCTTCGTCATCAGACCTAAGTAGTAGACCTCTTCGCCAGTCTTTTTTAGCCCCAGCTAGACTATGTAATTTTATTATTTGAACTTCTATTGTATTCTATAATTGTAGTACTAGTTTTGTAGTGTGTGTGTGTGTGTGTGTGTATATATATATATATATATATATATATATATATATATATATATATATATATATATATATATACTGATGGTTGATTGTATAAGAATTTTAGGTTGCATGTATATATAATATAATAATTCACTCAGTGAGGTCTGATCCCCCTCAATATTTTTTTCAGGAGATTCCTCGTCATCAAACCTAAGTAGTAAACCTCTTTGCCAATCTTCTTCAGCTCCAGCTAGACTATGTAATTTTATTATTTAAACTTCTGTTGTATTCTAGAACTGCAGTAGTAGTTTTGTTGTAGTAGTAATGCTATAGTTGGTTTGAGTTTTGTATCAGAATATTGTATGAATTATTTTTATTATGTACAATATAAAGATTTATTTTTATATCGATTAAAGTTTTAATTCTGATGTATTTTTATTTATTTATTACATGCATTTTTATTTTAAGGCTTATTACGGGTTCCGAATTCAAAAGAATTCTCATTCTCTAGCACCGGTCATAACTTGTTGGTTTGGGTCATGACAAAGTTGTTTCATATTAGCAGGGGAAACTTATCAATTGAGGATTTCACAAGGAAGTTCCTTAAATTGGCACGTCATGCAATAGATGTGATGGCAGATGAGTGTAGAATAGTGGATTTGTATGTGACTTGGTTAGGACCAGCATATATAGGGATTCGTACTGAGGGTCATACTTTAGAGAGTGTTATTAATAAGGCCAGGCAATTAAAGAGGCAGCACATAAGGCATGGTATGATCCTAGATCCTTATATAAGTGAAGTTGTTAAGACAGCTGATGTTATGAGCATTCCCCAATCAGTGTTTCAGATAGACAATGTTGGTATTCAGGCTGCTAGTACTTCACAGCAAGGCTACAGAAGTCATTATGGGCATAAAAGTGGAATGCACAATCAATGGAGTAGCAAACTTGTTAGATTTAGGCCCGGAGCTAGTAATGGTAGCAATGGTCAGAGTTCTAGATATAGTAATACAAGCTCAGGGCCCAATGCATGTCCTAGTTATGGTCGAGTACCTAAAGGCCCTTGTCATCTACCATTAGGAGCATGTTTTAGATGTAGTCAGGTGAGGCAGTTTGCTACATTATGTCTGAATTATAGTTATCAACAAGCATACCCGTAGGGTTCATCCGCCACAGTTGCTTAGCCAGTACATTAGACTCCTTAGTTTCAGACACCATTATATCCTCAACAGAGTGGTACTCAATATATGGGCCAGTAGGGCTGTGGTACAGGAGGTAAACATGGAAGGAGATCAGGTGGCAGAGGATTTATATAGCTATTTATTTCACAGCAAGCTGGTCGTGGACAGGCTAGAGTGTTTACTTTGACTCCTCAAGATGCTCATGTTAGTGTAGATGTGCTCTAATGCCATTTTTATAATTAATAATGACATTGTAATTTATTCCTATGGTAATAAAATATTCATTTAAATAAAGAGTTTGTTTATTTAAATATTTACCCTTTAGCAATATGTTAAATAAATTTATTATCAAGAGTTGATAATATGAGTTACAAATTTATTTAGTACATATGCTAGAAATTGTTCATAGTCAAATAATTAATATTTAGATAATATTAATTAGACTATCACCTTTATCTATTTTCCTTGATCAGTATGTGATGCTAATAGTGGGAGGTAGTAGGTCTCATATTACTTGATATAAGATATTAGAATGGATATGTGGATACTCATGTGATGGGTAGATTGAACAGTGATGTTAGAATTGTGATTGCAAGGACACTCACTTATTATCAACAATCTCAATCTAGGTCATAATGGTGCATATTGTCCTTTGACTTGAAGTAACATGGTCATCCACATTTAAGTGGTTAAAGTTAGTTACCACTTACATATTTGTGTTATTCACACAGAGGTATATGGCGTGTGGTGGATCTAGTCAGTTGAATGTAGGGATGAGTATTTCACCAAAATGGGATTCATCGCCTGGAGTGAACCGGGATAGATCCTATACTATCTAAGTTTATTCTTAATGAATAAGTTCCTGGCCAGAACAAACATAACACAGTCTGAAAAAGTTTTAGTGCTAGAAAATATTTCTAGTATTAGTTATATTTTATCAAGAATAACTTGAGATGAGGTCATATGATAAAGCTATTAGAGTTTGATCAAACCTTGACTCTAGGCTATATCGGGATCTTCTAATGAAGAGATTTTAGTGCACAGTAATTATGACCATAAGATTCGTGTGAATCAATATATGCATTCATATCTAATTAGGTAGTTGTGATATCGATGCTAGGGGTCACTCATAACTTATGAGAACTAAATGTGCATATTTGGGATTTTCACATTTAGACTTGAAAAAGTTTCAAATAATATCAAGTGTTGATATTATATTCTCATTGCCAATTAGATATGAACCTAGTAAGTCACACCTAAAAGAGTTTTGTCGTATCACCATTTAATGTTAATCTAATTATTAATTAAAGAGTTTAATCAATTAAATAAGATTAATAGAATTGGATTTATGCTTTAAGTAATGATTCTAGGATATCATGAAATTTAATTTCAAAAGGAGTTTTATTATTAATTTATATTTAATTAATATGAGATATTAATTAAAATAGTAAATTAATAATAATATATGTTATTTATTAAATTATTAAATTTAATATTAGATATTAAATTATTAATAATTAAATTGATAATAATATATGTTATTAATTAAATTATTAAATTTAATATGAGATATTAAATTATTAATAATTAAATTAATAATAATATATGTTATTAATTAAATTATTAAATTTAATATGAGATATTAAATTAATTAAATTAATAATAATATATGTTATTAATTAAATTATTAGATTTAATATGAGATATTAAATTATTAATAATTTAATTAATAATTATGTGTAAAATGTTGACTTTGGATAAATACAATACATGAGATATATTTTCTACATATTTCTTTATACATTACTATGTCAAGGTGGTAAGCTAATGTTTTATGTCAAGATGGCAAACTAATGATGTAGTAAGTTACTTGCACAATTTCTTCACTAATCACGTCAAAGGTGTGTGCAAGGTGGCATGCAAAGTTATATACTAATGATGTGGTATAAGTGATTTGCATGTCTATATCAACTCACTTTCTCTACACATATATCATTAGAAGAGTTCTAATGTATCTAAAGACATGTGAATGAGCAAATGTGATATATAAATTAATACAAGTCGTTACTTTGAGAAAGTGTGGAGAGGTTTTTGGTAAGAAAATATACCAAAAGGAAAAGTAATATATACACAAAATAAACTCTAAAGTTCTTACAAGGGTTAAGTTAGTGCAAGTTTACAAAGGTCACTTGGAGAGGGTACTTGCTACTAAGCTTAATCAAGGCAAGAAGGTGGTTGACAAAGCTTTGGTGTTTCAAGCTAGAGGCTTAACACTTGGGAGGCTAAGCATTTGATTCAAGATTTGAACCAAAGACATCTAAAGCTAAGGAATTTGTAAGTATTCTCAAAATTAGAATTCCTAGGTTGTTGTTTACATGTTTTGATTTTTTGCTATGTGTTTAAATGTAAATTGAATCCTTGGGATTGGAATTCTTCATGTGAGGAAGATTTACATTGAGTAAAATTTTTAAAATTTTCTCTACTTAGATTTATGCTCACCATACAAGTCTTGATGCCTAAGTAGCATAATTAATTCCTAACAACTCAGGCATCCAATATAGTTATGGTAGGTACTCTTCCGATATGTTATTATAATACTAGAGTTTTGTTTGATCCTAGTATATCACATTCTTTTATGTCTCCTATTTTTACTTCAAGAATGGGATGGCAACCATCCAAGTTATTAGTTCCATTATCTGTAGTGACTCCACTTAGTGACAAGTTAAAAACAAATATAGTCTTTCCATCTTGTCCAATGTTAGTGGAAGGTAGAGAGTTGTTTGCAGATTTGGCTTTATTGGAGGTAATAGATTTTGATGTGATTCTAGGAATGGATTGGTTGGCTCAACACTATACTACTTTAGATTGTTGGGAGAAGGAAGTGATTTTCAAAATATCGAATGATATGGAATTTTGATTCAGAGGTGATAAAAGTTGAATGTCTTAAAATCTTATTTATGTAATCACTGCTAAAAAGATGCTTACAAGAGGGTGTCAAGGTTACCTTATTATGGTTAAAGATACAAAGGCAGATAAGGGGGCAATTGAGAGCGTGCTAATGGTGTGTGAGTTTCTGGATGTCTTTCTTAAAGATATACCAGGTTTACCACCGGAAAGAGAGATAGAATTTTGTATCGATGTTGTACCTGGTATTGATTTTATCTCTATGTCACGTTATAAAATGGCACCTGCAGATTGAAGGAGCATAAAGAGCAGTTATAAGAGTTACTTAATAAGGGTTTCATCAGACCTAGCACATCTCCTTAGGGTGCTCAAGTGTTATTTTTGAAGAAGAAAGATGGTAGCCTTTGACTTTATATCGATTATAAATAGTTGAATAAAGTTAATGTCAAGAACAAATACCCACTTTCGATGATCAATGATTTGTTTAATCAACTTCAAGGTGCTTGATGTTTCTCTAAAATTGACTTAAGGTATGGATATCATCAATTAAAGATCAAAAGTGGAGATATACCTAAGACTATTTTCAGATGAGATATGGCCATTATAAGTTCTTAGAAATGTCCTTTGAGTTGACTAACGCCCCAGCAACTTTTATAGACTCGATGAATCAAATGTTTAAGCCATTCTTGACCAATTTATGATAGTATATATTGATGATATTTTAGTATATTTTAAGAGTGAATCAGAATATGCTATGCATTTAAGGATGGTGCTTCAGATTTTAAGAGAGTACCAATTGTATGCCAAGTTCTCATGGTGTGAGTTTTGGCTGGATCAAGTGGCATTCTTAGGCCATGCAGTATCTAAAGATGGCATATAAGTGGATCCTAAAAAAATAAAAGCCATTACGGAATGATAGAGACCCACAACAGTTACTAAAATAAGGAGTTTTCTAGGTTTAGCTGGCTACTATATGAGGTTTGTCAAGGATTTCACTAGGATAGCTTAACCTTTAACAATATTAACCCAGAAGAATGCTAAATTTGTATGGACAGATAAATGTGAAGAGCATTTTTATTTGCTTAACAATAAGTTGACTTCAGCTCCAGTGTTGACTTTACCTTCTGGAAATGAAGGGTGTACAATGTATTGTGATGCTTCCCGAGTAGGATTGGGGTATGTATTGATGCCAAATGGAAGAGTAGTTGCTTATGCTTCACGTTAGTTAAAGAAGTACGAGCAAAACTACCCTACTCATGATTTGGAAATGGCAACAATGGTGTTTGCATTAAAGATTTAGAGGCATTAGTTATATGGAGTAACTTGTGAAATATACACTAACAACAAAAGCTTGAAGTATATTTTCCAGCAGAGTGATTTAAACTTAATGCAAAGGAGATGGATGAAACTTTTAAAAGACTATAATTGCTCTATTCTTTATCATCTGAGTAAGGCTAATGTGGTAGTTGATGCATTGAGTAGGAAATCAGATGAAAGCATTTAGCACATTATTTCGAATAGGAGGCCAATCATTAAAGAGTTGCATTGATTGATTGATCAAGGGTTGCAATAAAAAGTAACAAAGTCATATCTATTGGCTCAATTCAGAGTATGATCAATGTACTTAAATATAGTCAAATCAGCTCAAAGAAGGGACCCATAGTTACAAAGGATAATGTTTGAAGTACAATAAAGTCAATCCAAAGATTTTGTTATAGCTAATGAGGGTATGCTACATTTAGGCACTAGGTTATGTGTGTCGGATGTGGATAAGTTGAGGAAAGAGATTATAGAAGAAGCTCACTTTTTAGCTTACAGAGTTCATCCAGGTTCTACCAAGATGTATCATGATTTGAAAGATACCTACTAATGGTAATAGGATCAAAATGCAGATTTTGATTTTAAAATTCGACCACAAGTTATAAACATTGGGAAAATTACCTGGTCACCAATCAATGGAAGCCATTATTGGAATCTTGTTCCCTACTGTCTCAAGAATCTATAAACACTGATCTTGTGTCAGATCTCCATCGGTAGAATATTTTATGAATTTTTAAATAATTTCCCTTTTATTTTTAAATCTCTTTATTCTATGAGTATTTTATGTTGTTTGAATTCTAAAACACCGTTGTAGTAAACTATCTCAAATAATTTGTATTATGAATTTTATTATTTGGAAATATATGTATTGGTGATGGATTTTATATGGATTATTGGAGTAATTATGAAGTAGTGTTAATTATAACATATTGGAAGAGTTATTTTCTTCTCTATAAGTTTTGGTTTGGTTCCAGTACAAAGGATACTCTACCAGATTTTCTTTAAAATTTAAATATTATTTTAAAAAAATTTCTTAAGGCTTACTACGAAGCTTCACGCTTTCCCATTCCCTAGTGTTGAACACGTGCCCTTAGGTTCGGGTCATGATACAGTTCATATAAGAGCTTATCGTTGATTTTCTATTGATTTGGTCATTGAAATATGTCTTTTCTTGAACTACTGTCGTGATTAGGTGGTGATTGTCATTTATTATCATTCTTGCTTCTAGAATTCCGCGTACATGTCAATTCCCTTATTGTGTTTTGAATCTTGTTATTTTTGTATCTTTTTAATATGAGGTGAGTGCGAGCAGCTCCTATTGCAGAAGCAACAAATGTTGGTGAGCAATCCTTTCAGGATGAAGCTCCTCCCCTTGCCCTATGTTGTAGAGGAAGGGGTAGGCCTAAGGCAGTGATAGCTCAAGGATTAGAGCAACAGCCACAAGTAGAGCCAGAAGTCTAAAGGTGGATCCTACAACCTTTATGGCTGGTATGGTAAAAATTAATCAAGGTTTGGCTGCACTTAATCAAGCAATTCTATTGGTATAACAGATGCTTCAACAAATGAACCAAAGGATGACAGATGTTGATGCTCTTCTTCTATACTCTAGAGTTGGGAGAATATCTTTTGATGGGATTGAAGATGCATTGGACTTTATCAATACCATTAATTCTAGGACTAGCATTGGGTATACATATTATCATAGGATTCTTATTGTTGATTTATTAGTCCAAGCAACAGCTTAAGATTGGTTTGTGCAGTCTATACAGCCTTATATGGGCACTATCACTTAGATAAAGTTTAAGGGGCGCTTCTTGTAGTTTTTCTATCCACCTGCTATGTGGGATGCATACAGATGGTAGTTATTGCATATTAGCAAGGGAAACATATCAATTGAGGATTTCACAAGGGACTTCCTTAGATTGGCACATCATGTAGTGGATATGATGGGAGATAAGCGTAGAGCAATGGATTTGTATGTGACTGGGTTAGGACTAGCATATGTGGGGATTCGTATTGAGGGTTGTTCTTTGGAGGGTGTTATTGATGAGGCCATACAATTAGAGAGGTAGCACATAAGGCATGGTACAATCCCATATGCTTATATGAGTGGAGATAGTAGGATAGCTGGTGTTCAGAGCATTCCCCAATCAATGTTTCATATAGGCAGTGTTGGTGTCCAGGATGCTGGTACTTCATAATAAGGCTACAAAAGTCACTGTGGCTATAAACACCCAATTTTGGGATGCAATTGTACACAATTGCAATGTAAGCCCCTATGATGAAATTTATTCAAAAATTGAACTTGGTTGTCAATTTTTTGGACTTTAGGGACTAAATTGTAACTTTTTTTAGGGGTTTGATTGCAAATAAGTCAATTTTTTAGGAGTTTTTCAGCATTGGTGTAATGCCGAATACACAAAAAATTAAAAAAAATAGGACTTTTATGCATCGGCATTGGTGTAATGCCAACTGGCATTACACAATGCCGATCAAAATTGCACAATGCCGATGCATAAAAGTCCTATTTTTTTCTATTTTTCATGTATTTTTATCGATTTTTTCAGCGTTTTGATTAGTTCAAAATTTAATTTTTATCTTTATTATTATTTGATAAGGTTTTAAACGCATAAACAGTTTTCAAAAATTAAAATTCTTATCAGGTTGTTTTTTAAAAGATGAGCGTTCCTGCAAACTGGGAAAGTCAATACGCGCAGACTCTGCTTTAAAAAGAAAAGAGTCTGCGTGCGTGAGAGGGACTTTTTTCTGAAGGTGGGGGGATTTTTCTTTTGACACACAGAGAGACCAAGAGAGACAAACAGATACTAAAAAATTGACTGCGCAAAAAAACCCTAAAAATCGAGATGCTATTGAGAACGCCCTTTCCAGTCCAGAATCAATAACAGTTCAATTTCAACGGTGAAAATCCTAGTCTGAGGGGCCAAAGCATATGCACATCATTCTTTTTTCTTTCTTCTCTTCTTTTCTTGTAATTTTTTTATTTTTTTATTTCGTTATTGTTTTCTTATTTCATTACTAATCTAATTTTTATGTGTTTTTATTTGATGCTCGATTATGGATTGAGGAGGAAACAGTCTAATATCCAAGAATTGAACAGAAGATCCATGGAATGTCATGGATGAACCTGTATTATTTTTCAATAGTTCTTAGGATTTTAATTTTTATTCTGCATTTTGGTATCTTGTGTAGTTTATTTTTAATTCAGGGGTGTGTAATTGTTTAATTTTAATTTTGTACGTAGTTTGTAATAGCCCTAGTAGTGGGAATAGTGAAAGATTTAAATTTCTGCATTTTAAAATTAATTAGTAATTAGGTTCAATCGGGTTAAAATTAATTAAAAATTAATTGTGGCTTTAGTTAATTAGGGTTTGTATGTAATTAATTTAGATTTTTTTACAAATCATATGTGAATGTATTTTGATTTGATTTTGTGATGTTTTTTATGTTTTTTTTATGTTTTTGGGATCTTTTTTATGTTTCTAGGCCCCAAGCCCATGTTTAGGTTTAACTCATTTAAATAAATAGGCTTAAAAATGGTTTAAGGCTTTGAATAATTAGAATCAATTTAGGCCAATTAGGTTAATTAGATTTTAGGCCCACTTAGTTAACTAAAATTTGTCTAGACTTAGCTCAACCCACTTAATTTCATTTCTTTTAAAATAAATAGACCTAAGCCTGCATGTCACTTAAAATAAAACTAATTTAGACTTAGGCCCACTAATTTAATTTTCCTTTAAAATTAAATAGACTTAAACTCATTTCTTAGACAAACTAAAATAAATAGATCTAGGTTTACTAATTAATAAAAATGTAGGTCCATTTTTAAAGTCCATTTCACTTGTAAATAAAATATGTAGATTTAACTAACTTATAAAATAAATTTAACATAGTTTAGACATAAGGACATTACCTTTATGATGCATTTTTACTTGTAATTTTATAGACCTGTTGCCTTTTGGGTTAGATGGATGTTAATTAAGGTTTAATAAAATTGCATGTAATTAGAGGATGAAATAATCATTTATAAAATTATTCTAAATGAACACGAGACTAAGAGAAGTTAGTATTCCATATCCAAAATCTCCTGGTTATAGTGCTACCTTTCTTTTAGAGAATCGAGTACCACCTTTTCGATTTGTCCCAGTTATTACCCTGGGTGGCGACTCCTCATCTCCATGCCATGTCTTTATGATAGTGGTTAGTGTGTTCTCTAAGGCCCTGTGCCTAAACAGTGTCGTGGTTGCTAAAATCTAGGATTCGCGCTAAACCCCGCCGTCTACAGTAGGCATAAGAGTGGAAGGCACAATTGATATAGTAGTAAACTTGTTAGATTTAGGCCTGGTTGTGGTAGTAGTGGTCAGAGTTCTGGATACAATAATACAGGCTCAGGGCCCAGTGCATGTCCTAGTTATGGTCGGGTACATTAAGGCCCTTGTCACCTACCATCAGGAGCATGTTTTAGATGCGATCAGGTGGGCACTTTGTAACCACGTGTCTCACTTATCAATAATTGAAATTAGAACGTCAAAGACTCTCAAAAATTTTTGCAACATTTGCCCATTCCAGAGTGGAAGTGGGATATGATTTCTATGGATTTTGTGACTGGATTGACTCATACAATTGGAGGTTATAATGCTATTTGTGTGATAGTTGATTGGCTAACTAAGTCAGCCCACTTCTTACTAATTAAGAAGATGTGTACTACTGACAGATTGGCAAGGTTATATGTTAATCAAATTGTTTATCTTTATGTTGTACCTAAAAGCATTGTGTCAGATAGGGGAGCTACCTTTACTTCAGTCTTTTGGCAAGAGTTGCATAAGGCATTGGGCACAAGACTCAATTTTAGCATGGCATTTCATCCTTAAACGGATAGTCAGTCAGAAAGGACCAATCAAACATTAGAGGATATTATAAGAATGTGTGTGATGGACTTTAGTAGTCAATGGGATTTATATTTTCCATTAATTGAATTTGCATATAACAACAATTATCATGCAAGTATTAAAATGGCTCCATATGAAGCATTAAATGGTAGGAAGTGTATATCACCTTTATATTGGGAAATTGGAGAAAGACAACTAACAGACCTGGAGTTGGTGCAAATTACTTTAGAAAAGATCCTTATCATCCAACAGAGGTTGAAGACAGCTTTTAGTAGGCAAAAGAGCTATGTGGATCCTAAAAGGAAGGAGGTATCTTTTTTAGTTGGGGACATGGTGTTCTTGAAGGTGTCACCAATGAAAGGGGTGATGAGATTTAGTAAGAAAGGAAAACTAGCCCTGAGATACATTAGACCTTTCAAGATTCGCTCCAGAGTTGAAGAAGTGGCATATAGATTAGTGTTGCCACCTAAATTATCTCGAATCCATCTAGTGTTCCATGTATCCATATTGAGAAAGTATATATCAGATCCTTCTCATATCCTTCAGCCTCAAGCAATGAAAATCAGTAAGGATTTATCATATGAGGAATATCCTGTGGCGATTGTAGATTGTCAACTTCATCAACTTCGCACTAAGGAAATTTCAATGGTGAAAGTGCTATAGAGTAACTGTACAACAAAGGACTGTACTTGGGAGACATAAATGGATATGCATAGTCAGTACCCTTATTTATTTAAAGAGTAATAAAGAGATTTCAAAATTTAAGTATGAATTTTATAAAATGGGGGAAGAATGTGATAACCCAAAAAAAAAAGGTTCAAGAATATCAAAGTAATCGAGTTAAAATGAAGAAGGTAGAAAATGGTGGAGAAGGTTATTTTGGGAATAAGGAGAATATATATATATATATATAATGGTTGATGTGGATGTAGGTGGATTTTCGTAAAAGTTAGTTGTTGGTTGTTCATTGGTTGTTTAATGGTTATTTGGTTGTTGTAGATGTGAGTTATTTTGGGTGGACAGTGGTTGATGGTTGTTTTATAGTTATTTTGTAGTTGTTTAGGTTGTTTGGTGGATTGCTTTGAGCTGTTTTGGTTGCTTAAAAGAAGGTTAAGGATGTACAAATACAGCTGGTCATTTTGAGGTTGTTCTATAGTCGTTTTAAAGTTGTTCTATTATCATTTAGAGGTCGTTTTTAGACTTGTTGGTGGCTTGGTTGAGGAAGGTTGCTTTGAGTTGTTTTGGGTGTATTGCAGCTAGTTGTTCTGTGGCTGTTTCAATATTGCTTTGGGGTTATTAGCTACTAGTTAAAGGAAGTTGTCTTAGGATGTTTTAAGTTTCTAAGTTGATTTACATAAGTGGATTGACTTGGGTTGCTCCTAGTTTCTAGAGATGGACATGTGAGTGTATATATGTGAAGGATCAGGTCTGCAATGGGAGAAGAGAAGTGTGTGGTGATAAATATCTTATTTGGTCCTTATATTTTCATTCTTCTTTCTAATCTCTGTTCACTATTCAAACGAGCTCCGATCAACCTGAAATTTTGTACCCAACCATTTTTTAATGTCCTCTGCGCATTAGTGGTGTCTGTTTTTGCAGATTCAGCCTAGAAAAATGCAAATTTTGATTTTAAAATTTGGCCACAAGTTGCGAATGTTGGGAAAATTACCTCATCATTGATCAGTGGAAGCCATTATTGGAATCTTGTTCCCTACTGTCTCAAAAGTCTATAGACATTGATCTCACGTCCAATCTCCATCAGTAGAATATTTTGTGAATTTTTAGGTAATTTCTCTTTTATTTTTAGATCTCCTTATTCTATGAGTATTTGGGTTGTTTGAAACTTCCAATGTGTTTTCTATATATTAGGTAGAATGTTTTGGTATAATTTGTTTGGTCGGGTATAGTGTTTTCCGGTGAGAATTTAGTGGGTCCTACCCGAATTCAGGTGATGAATAGTACCTACCTGGAAAATTCTGAAATTATTTTTAATAAATAGAGTATATTATGGTGATAAATTCTTATAACTGGACCGAAGTCCAATTCCTTATGGATTATGAGATAAAAATTTTGGATTCTTTATGAAGGAAATTATATATTTCCTTATAAATTATTTTAATTCACTAAAAATATTATTTGAGTATCAAAATTAATCATTTTGGTGTTTTTAAGGTTATTTTGATCATTACTATATTTTCATAATTTTTTCCAAGGTTTTTAAGAATTTATTTAAAGCTATTTATTAAATAAATATTATTTATTTTAGAGAGTTCGAAAGTAAGAGGTGTATGGCAAAGACAACCGAGGACGCGTTGGCCAACACGCTCCACTTGTAAGTTAATTTTATAAGATTTTTGTTGAAAATATTTAAACTAGAATTTTTCATGTAGTTAATATAATATTAAATTTGAATATATAGGTTTATGCATGATTTATTTACTTTATTATCGTGAATAATTCTTGGAAAAATGTTTTGTTTTTGGATTTATGATATTTTATGTTATTGGTTTATGAAAGAAATATGTTTTGGAGAAAAATGGTAGAACATGCTACCCGATGAGCGTCACCAGGACAACGTGCACACTAGTTGAGATCTTGAGTCTGAGAATTATGTGGATTAGCTCGGTTGAGTTTGTTCTCTCGGGTAGTGTTATGGTTTTAGCTCAGTGGAGCTTTGATCTCTCAAGCAGTATATGAATTGAGTTCGGTGGAGCATGTTCACTCAGGCCAAAAAATAAAGATGTAACTTAGTTGAGTTTGTTCTCTTAAGACATAAAAAATGGAGTAAGTGATTGGACTACGACTATAACTCGGTTGAGCTCGATCTCTCGGGATGGCAATTATTTGAATTTAAGAGAGCCTAAAAACTATTAGAATTAAGGTTTAGGGTCCTACCATATTTTCCATCAAGGATTTAAATTATAATATTTTCATATTAAAGTGATTTGTAAATTTTGGAAAGGATTTATATGAATATAATTTCTAATAAAGTAAAGGATTTTAAATGTTTATTTATTTTAAAGAGGTTTTAAAAATTATTTTAAAACTAACATGCATTTTATATTATCAATTCACTCAATAAGGTCTGACTTCCCTTAATTTTATTTTTTCCAGGATCTCACCATCAGTCTAATAGTCATCATTGTATGCACTAGGTTTCTTCTTCTCCGACTATTTTATGTAGGTCTATTTAAATTATGTATTGTATATCTAAATTCTAAAACACTGTAGTAGTAGACTATCTAGAATAATTTGTATTATGAATTTTATTATTTGGAGATTTATGTATTGGTGATGGTTTTGATGTGGATTATTGGAGTAATTGTGAAGTAGTGTTGATTATAACATATTGGAAGTATTATTTTCTTCTCTATAGGTTTTGGTTTGGTCTCAGTACAAAGAAAACTCTACCGAATTTTCTTTAAAATTTAAAAGTGAATTAATGTTATTGTGAAAATTTTTCTTAAAGCTTACTACGAGTTTCGAAAGCTTTACACTTTTCCATTCTCTAGTGCCGGTCACGTACCCTTAGGTTCGGGTTGTGACATGTACATTATGGTTTATCTTTATAACAACAAGTGCCCTATTTTACAATATCAAATAAATAAAATATTTATTTATTTACAATAATAATAATAATATGAAAATTTTTTATAAATTATTTTTTAATGGTTTAGTCAATTTTTTAAAATATAATTTTTTATTTTCTATATATATAGTGCATTATTAATAATTTTGTAATAAATAATATTTAATTTTATAGAATTCATATAATTTTAAAAAAATTAAATTTCTATTTTATTATTAAATTATCTCAATTTTACAAAATTAAATATTTATTATTGTAAAATTATTAATAATGCATTAATAACATAAGTTTTAAAAATATACGTGTGCATGAGTTATTGTTGTGTATATTATAATTATTAAGCTACAATTTTTTAAAAAATTTTAAAAACTACAAAACTAAATTTTAACTATTGTAAAATTATTGATAATTTATTAATAATATAATTTTTTAATTAATTAAATTAAAAATATATAAAAATCTAAAAAATTAAATACTAATTATTATAAAATAATTAATACTGCATTAATAACATAAATTTTTAAATTGATCAAATTAAAATCTGTATAAAATAATAGACTATAATTTTATAAGAATATAATTTTTTATTTTCTATATAAATTATCTTTTGTTTTAAAATTATAGTCAAATTTAGAAATTGGTTAATCTATTAAGAAATTATTTATAAAAAAATTTTATATCTTATTTTTTTGACATTGTTAAATTCGGTACTGATTTGTTCGCTCATTTTTAACGGGTTAGACGATTTACCTTTATTTGTTAACGTTTTATTGCATAGTATACTGATTTGTTCACTCATTTTTAGGGTTAAAAATCACATGTCAAGAAGTGACAAGGATTTAAATCACATGGTATTTTTTTTTTTAATACCTTTCCTTAAATTTTAATAATTCTTCAATATTTTTTAGAGTAGATATTGAGAATTAAGTGTATTGAATTAGAAGACGATATACTGGGAAAAAAAAAAAAGGGAAAAAAAAGTCTATTTGGAAGATGAGAACATGTTACTTAAGCAAATGAAGATTTGGCGCCACCTTTAATAAGGAGCAAAGAACCCTCAGTGACACACTGCAAAACTATGAGATGATATCACACCCTCAGAAATTGAGTAAAACTAATTAATATCATTCTGTTCACATGGAAATTCCCCCTTGAGGTGTACAAGTATGAATTTTTTTTTTTTTTTCTCTCTCCAAATCTACACATACATTTCGACTCCAAGAATATAAAATCAGGAAATACACAAATGAATGAACTTCTGTAATTGCTGAAGCTCTAAATTAGTATTTTGTATACAAAACCTGCTTCTAAATCCCCGGTCTAGAATGCATCCAAACTTAGGAAGCCATTGATGACAGAGATGAAGGAAAGGCAATAATCTATGGCCGCCAGTCATCTACTAGCCTATTAAAGGTCAATCAAGTCGATTTCCTTAACCACAAAAAGTTATGTAGATATTGTTCCGGTTCCTTTGGTTATCTTGCTGACATTGTTATTTTCGAAACCAACTTGATTTACATTAGGCATAGATGAATAACAGCTGCCATGATTTATGCTATGACCTGGAGGAGATGAAATCGGATGGATTTCAAGAATAGAGCGAGGAGAATAACAGGGGGCCACCATCACTTTTAAGTTGGAAATTTCGTAGTGACATCGTCGGGCAATCTCGCTGAAGAAAAAGAATAATGCATGAAGCTGAAGCCATGCAAGAGGTAACAATTACTGACATGAAAATGTATTTAACTTAGATTGTCTAAAAATGAGAAATAGGTAGAGAAAAGGGTAATGCATAAAGAATTGTTACCTCTCAGAAGCCACCTTTCCCTTTGCATTTTGTGAACCAGGTAATATTGACATCTGATCAAATTTAGCATCAGATGCATTTGGACTAAGCGTCAAATCCTGCCAGTTCCGTAAGAAATATAACAAAAACCACTAAAAGTGATTTCAGCAAATGAAAAGGAAATAAAACTGGTAATTTACCATTAATTTTATCCCATTAATTGACTTGGTGGAAGATGGAAAATCAAGCTGCTGTGAGTTTCTCAACCACCGATGTTCTAGTAGCATGCTTGCAGATGGTCTTTCTGCAGGATTTCTTTGAAAACAGCAAAACAGAAAATCCTTTCCCTCAGGCGACAGTGCTTCAGGTATTGGTGGAATATCCCTAAGAACTTTAAACATCGCTGCAGCCTGTAATAGAAGAAAATTTAAAATATTAAATTAACATGGGAAAAATTCAAGTATAAGTAGGCATCACTTTCAGAATAAGTAATACAGCCATCAATGCTATTCCCTCACCACAAACCTTATCAAGAAATGGACCATGCTTGAATACAAGAGAAATATCAAGTATATTTGTCTCATTACAAAAATCTGCTACAAATCTAACTCAGTAAGATTCATCCATATCCATCAGCAAAAGCATATTATGCAGAGACTGGCAAGTGATTGGTTAGAAATTACAGAATTCAATAATGAGCTTATGGAAGGCCACATGAACTTCTATAAGGAAAATTACTTTCCCCAATCTAATCTAAATACAAGATGCAGTGAGGAGACTCAGTAGGCTTAATCTATTGCGTCTCACTTGTTATTACAAGGATTCATGCGTACTCTGCTACAAATTAGACAATAGGATTTCTTTTCAATAGTAGAACACTGTACCACCAAGTTATTATTCCACTGAAGAAACAAAATCAAACAAGCAGAAGAAACATAAGAATAAAAGTGAAACTATGGATCCTCCAAACATTTAAACACATCTCCTCTTCTAAAAACTATCTTTTATTAAAACAAACAAGGAAACAAAGCATTTAGAATAAAAAATATATGTGCAATTTTGCCAAATTCTGACCTTCATTTTCTAAATTCATATTTCACAAAGAACATCCTTATGTAGCAACTGCCTTTGCAATGACAAGCTCACTTCTAGAGCCAAGTTAGGGAAATAATGAATAAAGTAGAAGAATTTGGTTCTTACCCCCTCAAAATCACTCCAAGGAGGTTTTCCTGTGAACATTTCAATAATTGTACAACCGAGACTCCAAATGTCAACAGCAAATGCAAGATCTGGGCTGGCATCCCTTTGCATTACAGCATGCATAAGCTGCAGAGAGGACAATATTAGAATAAAACAAGGTTAGCAACCATTAAATATTGATGTAGCAGCAAGAAGGTACCTCAGGTGCCATCCAGTATGGACTTCCCTTCAAAGACAGTTCAGCTGCTTGTCCAGTAAGCTGAGAAAGATACAAATTCATCAGTTTATGATACTATTATGAGACGTAATAGTTGGATAATAAAATGTCAACAATGCAAATCATGTAGAGAATTATGATGAGAGGCACATTTATTTGTGTACCACCACTAAAGTTTGGTTGTCGTATTTTAATGGGGTTCAAATTATTACTAACACCAAGGAGTCAATGAAAATATTTCATTCACAATCCGACCAGAGTTTCCAAAATTTCAAGTTCAGAACCCACTTATATTCTTATCTGCTGCAATAGAACAAAATGAACCAATGAAGGTGCTACATGCAGTAGATAGATCAGACAATATTATTGCTTTTTCATACCAAGACCATAAACTTGTACATTTTTCCATCAACAATAGTGCATAGAAAAAAGATCTGCAATAGTAGGCCCAAATTTTCATTTTAAGTTACTGGGCTTCTCAGGTATGCGAACATGTATGAAGAATAAAAAGGAAAATGAGGCATGACTAAGATTTAGATTCACTCTGAAAAAATGTCAAGAATTATTGAGAGATCTGATAAATCTGTATAAAACTTGATGGTAATAAGAAGACAAAAGCATGAATAGCCTTAATTTAATACTTAAGGCTACAAGAGAAGACCCTAAAAGGAAGTTGCTACCAACTTAAACTCTACCTAGATTATTGAAGTACAATACTACATACAGGGGTTCATGTGATCAAGAGGTTTCATGAAAAATTGAATAACCAGAACTCACATGTTTTGACATCCCAAAGTCAGCAAGCTTAACAACTCCTGATGCATCAACAAGCAAATTAGCCCCTTTTATGTCTCTGTATAAACCAGGAAAAAAAAATCTTTTGAGCAAGAAAGTAAAAGAATTTCATAGAAACATCCTTAAAAGACTACCCAAAACAATACTTATTCTTGTACCTGTGTATTGTTTTCATGCTATGCAAGTAGGCTAACCCAGACAGAATGTGACGACTAAAACTACGAACAACGTTCTCTGTTATGGCACCACAATGTTCACGGACATATTTATTTATTGAACCTGGATGAACATACTCTAGATATATATTGAAGTGGTCTTCAACCTGCATGTACATAAAATTATTGAATCAGCATGGTCTTAACAATATCATGGTGGCACACTAAAGCTTGGAATCTAAAGATGCAAGTTGAGGCTGCTCACTATTTCACTACCATAATACTGCACAATGTTTGGATGCTTCAACTGGCTGAGAACTTTAATTTCCTGAAATAAATGACGTAATTAAAGATAGCAAGGAAGCATACCTAACACAATTGCAAAGGCATGCATTCCCCAAAAAAAATTAAAGAACAAAATCTTTACAACATAAGCAATATGCATATCGAGAACCAACAAAGGCATTAACAGATATGCATAGATATTCATCAGCCCAAAAGCTAGTGCAGAACTTTCAGAACAAAGGCTAAGAAGATTATGCCATACATGATTAGTTTAAAAGGAGTTAGGGAAAGAAAAAATCCACATATACATTCATTATGAATATGGTGGATAACCTGTTCTAATTGCTTTATAGACTCTGCAGATTTTGGGTCATCTGGAAATATGTCAACTTCCTTCATTGCACATAGAGCCCCAGTTTCCCTGTTAGCAATGAAAGACCCTCATCTTTATTAATGCTGCAAAAGAAGCTAGCTGCAAGAGACAGAGTTTGCATACCTGTTGCTGGCAACATAAACACTTCCAAATGTACCACGTCCAATTAGCTTTCCTTTCTGCCACTGACTTTTTAAGGGGATGGACTCTGTTTTTGAAATAGCTTGGGGAAGGGGGGATGATATTGAAGTCCTAGATGCATAAGGAGGAAGAGGTAATGGATGAACCTCCACACTAGAATTGTTTTCGCGCCCTTGTGATGAAGTTTCAATTGACGATTTAGTAGGTGCAGGACCTGTAGGACTTCTAGAATTCCTTCTGGGACTTATACATGGTGGACTATGAAGGGGGGAACTATCAGTGCTAAATGCTGTGATATCAAAGTATGCTGGAGGAGGAATTCCTGGTATATTTAAAACTGCCATTTCTGGCGCAGACCATACTTGATTTCCTGTTGCAACCATTTGATAGTAAGGCACCCATTCAGCTGCAGCATTTAATCTCTGTGGGCTGATAACAGGACTTGCAAATGGACTAGTAGGTGCACTCCTACAAGGAGCATTGGTACTGGAGTTATCTCCAAAATTATCACAAACAAAATCCGGATGCACCTTCATAGGCGATCTTATATCAAGCGGCTCCACCATCTTCCTCCGCTCTCGGCCAACGAGTACACTATAACAAACCACAAACATATCAGAAATTCCAAGCCAATTAAATGCCTGCAAAAAAACTAGTCATTATTGCACATCAAAGGAAAATTAATACAGATAACTAATATCTGCTATGATTATAGTGCACTGCATAATCTGAAATAGCACTATAACAGGATTCATGTAAGAAAGAAACAGCAACAATAACGATAACAACAGCTATTGATTTTTTTTAATTCATTATACAGCCAATTAAATGAATTCATCAATTGCTTTAATTTAAAAAATGTGAATAAATCAGACATCACGAAGAAATGAAACTTAAACCAAAATCAAATTTCAATCTAATAATTAAATAGTTAATCACATTAAAGATAACAAAAATGACAAAATAAATAAAAAAGCAAAATAAATCCATGATTAATTGCACCAAAATTGAAATACCTAGCAATTGGAGGATTTGCAGAAGATAATCCATCTCCATTAGAACCATCATTTCTCTCTTTATCTTTCTCTCTCAAATTAAGATCTCTATCCTTCTCCTTTTCCTTCTCCTTCTCTTTCTCCTTTTCCTTCTCCTTCTCCTTCGGCGACGGCAACCGCAACTCACCGTCGATACAATGCACAGGTAACGGGAGAGGCAAAGGAACAGGAACCGACGACGACAATCTAGGAGGCACAACGGTTGAAGAAGTACTCGGCGACCGAGATAGAGGAACCGGCTGCAGCTCACCTGACGCTTTCATGGAGATGGCTGTGGAGGAAGCTTTATTATTGTTGTTGTTATTGTTATTGTTATTGTTATTATTATGAGGTGTTGAGACGCTATTTTGAATCAAACAACGAAGCTTCCTGTAGCGCCTGTGGCCACCGCCACCGCCGAAACGTAAACCTACTGCGTTCCGGAGAAAACTGCCGTAACTTTTGCCAGATAAGGTAGAAGAATAAGTAGCAGCAGAAGAAGAGGAAGAAGAAAATGAAGAAGTTGAGGAAGACGAGGTAATAGCTTTTGGCGACGAAGGCGATGCTGAGGTTGAAGAAGAAGATGATGATGACGACGTCGATGATGATGCATGTGATGACGAGAAGGAAATGTTATGAAGCCAACGCATAGGCATTGCGAGAGATGAAAGAATAATAACACATTAACATTAACATTAATTATCATGATCGCATGGTTTCCATTCACCGCCGTGATGAGGAGCTGAATTCAAGAGAATTATTGTAATAATAATCCATGTGGCGGAGGGAGGGCGGCGGAGGAGACTACGGAGACTCCTCCCTCTGCAATGAATCGATGACGATAATAGCAATTTTTTTTACTCGCTTTCTCTCTCTAGATTCCTCCCTTTCTCTCCCGGTGTGTGTTTTGTTTTCCTCCTAGAGAGAGAAAGGGAAAAGCAAAGAGAGGGAAAGTGTAATTAATGGTTTTTTTTTTTTCCCTTGTGTGTGTTGTGTTGTTGGGGTCAGGAAGAGAATTCTGTTTTTTTTTTTTTTTTTTTTTTTTTGTTGAAAAGGGGAAGAGAATTCTGTTAGTAACTGTTTGTTGGGGTGGTGGAAATGTGATTAAAAAATATTTACATATAATAATTGTTGTTGAGTGTAGAAAATGAATTATTTGTTTTCATTTATAATTAACAAATGAATAACAATTTTTCTTTCTTTATTTCTCATTTTCCCATTTAACAAAAAACAGTAAATTATCATCTTAAGCTAGAAAAAAGAAAAAAAAAATTGATTTAGGATGTTAACAAATGGATGAAGCTTGTTGTTATTTTCCCCTTTAATAAAACAATAAATTTTCTTTTTGAAGCCAGAAAAAGTTTTGATTTGGGATCTTAACAAATGGATGAAGCCTAAAATAACTAATTTTTAAGTTAATTAATTAATTTTATTATTATTATTATGCTATAGATTATAAATTTATTTAAATATTAAAATAAAAAATTAATTTAATTATCATAATATTTTTGTTGTTTTTGCTAGCTTTGTTGAATCGAATCAAATTAATCAAAATTTAGTAAGTTTTAAATAACGGTAGTTCATATCAGAAAAATGAAAAATAATACAACATTATAAAACTAATGACAATATTTTGTATAATTAATAAAGTTTAATGATTTAATTACATTCAATTTTATATAGCAAATGTCAGTTCGATATGTCAAAATTAAGTTTTTTTAATAGATAAGCTAAGCACAAATATTGTATTCACTATACAAACTTGGTAGCTTAATTAGGATTAGTATTAATAGTAGCTTTATGGTTTTTTCCAACAAAAGAATGTTATTGGTCTCTGGTTCTGCTAATGATGATAATACTGAAAACTAATTTTACAAATGAATAAATAATTCCCAGTAGTATTTTACTAATTTCCGGTTGAAAATTAAAACAAATAATTGTGATATGAGGAATTAGTTACATATACCTAATTTTATTGGTCAAGTGCTCTTACAATATTTTTCTAAATTTAATAAGTGTAACCTGTAGAAACCCATATTTAGTGTTTGATTTGTTACTAATGATTAGTTTCTTCCAACTCTGCTATTTTGAAAAACTATATGCATGTTAAAGATACACTCCACATGTAATTTTTTAATGAAGAAATATTAATATTTCATTGATTGAAAATTAGCAGTATATCTTGACAAATAAATATAATATCAATAATAGGATAATTAAAAAATATTAAAATAAAATTTTATTTAAATTATAAAATTTATTATTACTATTTTTTAAATTTTTTTTATAGAACTTTTATAATGCATAACTTAATAATTCATATGTTCCCCTCAATGTATTTAATTAGCCAATTGCATATTTATCAATATAAATTTTACAAATTACAAAATTAGCATAGTTTACAAAGAATAAACAACTAAATTTCATAGAAGATAGTAATTTCATAAAAAAATTTAAAAAATAAACAAATCAAAAATTTATATTTGTTAAATCCAAAAAGGCATGTAAATTTCAAATATAATTATATGATATTTTTTATGTGAAAAAGGATAATGCATTTTATCTAAATTTTGATTATCTATATACAAAAGGACTTAACTTTTTCAGTCTATTAAAGTGGCTTGATTTGATAATTAATATTAATGATATGCCATCTAACTCTCTTCTAGAACTAGAATAACAATACTTTAATCAACTAGTGCTTTAAAGTATAATGTGTAGAGCTACAACAAAAAAGAATTTATATTAATAATAAAACACAAGCTTCCATTGAGTCAAATATATACATATCACCCTATTTTTTTAAAAAAAAACAAATACTGATGCCAATTGCAATGGTAAGAGGACAAAAAACATTATTTAATAATTTAACGTGAATTATTGGATTAAAATAATTATTAGAAAAAAATAATAGCTATGACTATGAAATAGAATTAGTATAAGATAAATTAAAAAATATTATTGAAAAAAAAATACATTGATGGGGACATGGACAAATATATAGTATATATGCTTCCATTTTATTAATTAATTAAAAAGGGCTGATCCTGATAAGAAAACTCGAGGATCCCGTTCACATTTCAGAATTGAATGATTCATCTCTCGGATGAGACCCAAGAGTCAGGTATGTTTTTTATCTTATTGTTTGATTGTTGTTATGCATGTGATTTTTCAAAAAATAGTCATTGCATGCATTTGATTTTTTGAAAAAATCAGGGAGCAAATTGTAGACACCTGATTCGATCGACCCATTTAGGGGATGAATTAGGAATGCTCAGTTTAACCGGCTCGTTATCAAGCCCAATGATGAGAATGTGAAACTTGGACATAAGAATGAAGCCTGAATCTCTAATGGAAAGTGGACTTGAAAACCTAAAGCCTAAAAAGCCCAAAACCTAGCCCAACTATCCAAAATTAGTCCAAACCCGCCTAGCCCAGTGCAGGCCCGAGCCAAAAGGGTGTCGCCTCAATGCAATAAGGCGATCGCCTCTTTGACAGCTGCCAATGAGGCGATCGCCTCATCGAAGAGGCACCGCCTCTATGACAGCCCACTTACAGCTGCATTAAATGCAGTTGCAACTATAGTGCCCAAGTAGTATGGGCCCCAACCTCCAAACCTGATTCTTACGTGAGAAAGAGATTTTTAGGGAAGAGAAAAAACTATGGAGGCTCATGATGAGCTAGAGGGCTTAAGGACATGGGGAAGTTAGGGAATAAAAAAGAAAAAAAGAGAAAAAGAAAAGGGAGAGGCCATTATTGCAAAAAAAGGAAAAAAAATAGAGAGAGGAGCTCTGAAAAAAAAAACAGAGGAAAGCAAAGAAAAAAACATCCTTAAGAAAAAATGAGAGATTGAAGCAAAGAAATCCACATTCTCCTAAGTAAAGAAGGGAGAAACTTGTATCAAAAGTGGAGATCACATCCTAGCAAGGATCACAATCAAAAACATCTCTGAGGGTCTCTCATTTTGGTAGAAAACTTACACTTAAACTTAACACGTTTTTCATCATGTGTGTTATTGATTGTGTGTGACTAAGTCATTAGTATATTTTGGGTATATTTCTAGTTTCTCTTACTTAATACCTTATTTTATTAATGTGATCTTTGAATACTTTTGTGTGTAGTTGTAGTTTGATGATTGTAGAGTGTGTATATACATGTATTGTTACTTAAAGTAGAAGTCTGAATGTTTAAGAGTTGGAATTGGCCTGTTGCTTAGGCGACGCCTCTTGTCAATGAGACGGTCGCCTCATCAATGAGGCGATCGCCCCATTGACAGGCCTCTAGGAAATCTTCCTTTTGTTTATGTGTGTTATATGCTTTTTTGCCTTAGAAATATTAGGGGTCCCTGTTGATGAGGCGTCGCCTCATTAATGAGGCAGTCGCCACATTGATAAGTCAGCCCACTTTTAGCTCTATTTTTCTATTAATGCTTGTCGCAGCGTCCACTTTGATATGTATTTTTTGACTTTAAATATGGCTATTTCATTGCATGATGATGCTCATCTTAATTGTTTGATGGTTTCTTTAGTTCATAATGTGAAAACCCCTTTTTATAGAGTCTCTTTGTAAGTATCGTTATATGTGATTTCATTTTTTTGAAAAGAAGGACTAACTGTGCGTTATTTGTAGGAATTACTTGATGATTTCCATCATTGAGTAGTCACCTTTATTAGTTATCCCTTTTATATTACCGCATTTATGTTATTTTATCGGTTTATTTTCGATATATGTTTAGTTTATTTTCTGTATATTATTCTTTTATTTAGCCTAAAAGCGTTGTAATCCTTAATCTCTTTCCCCCATTTGATTTTGAATGTATGATTGTAAATTAATATTTATTTTATTTTTGCTGAATGTTGGGACTCAAAAGCATGAAACTGAACTAATGTGCAAACTTGGACTTAACTATAAAATTTAGAAAGTAAATGAAGGCAAGTGCAACTTGGAATGTAAATGAGGAAATAATTAAATAATTAAATGGTAATAAAACGCAAAACACAAACGAAGGCCAACTGTAAGGTTGGGTGAGCATTCAATCGCTCATACTCAGTTTCTAAATCCGATCTCTGATGATGACTTATAGGAATCTCTGTAGGATCCAGTTACTGTACAGTGTGTCCCGACTTTTATCCGGGTGGTGACTTCATCTCCGAATAGGCTCAAGACTTATATCGTACTTTTTAATGGGCCTCAAGGTCACATAGTGTTATAGCCGTCAAACACTTGAATGCATATTAAACCCTACCGCCTGCAGTATTTTTATTTTTTTTTTAAACAATAATGAGATTGTGCAAGTCCAACCTCGGAATTCCTATATTGAGTTCCTAAGGCAAGAAGCATTTTACATTGGGTTGACTTGATTAGAAGAGTAAAAGACTTTTTTACTACTTCTTATTTTTCTTTTTTGACTTTTTTGGTGAAAAATCTTGTACAACTAATTCATGAGGTTTATTTAAAAATTACATCAATCCAATCAAATAACATGATTTTTTTTTTATCATACATCAATGGAAAAGGGAAATGTTAATATGAGAGTGTGGGATTTTAAATATAAGATCCTGCAGTATTGATGACAATAATTTATCCATTTAGACCAAATTTGGTGACTAAATAATATGAATATTGGTATATGAAATGTATAAATGACTGTATGACTTTTATTTTGGAATTTATCAAATTGCCCTTGCAAATGACTCTTGCTTTGATTTGTTCCAACTGCATTATTATTATTATTTGTAGTACGTAATAGTACCATAGTCTACACTCGACAATACATAGCTAATGTGAGAGGAGTATTCAAGAATTCAATAACGGAGGGCAGGTTGAAGATAATCGTATGAAAACATTTAAAAGGTAAAGTATATTTATAAATATTTTTGACTTTTTTTTTTGGTCAATATTAGAATCTAATGTGTTGCATGAAAAAGCCTACGTCTCGGTTGTGGTGAGACTAAGACCGCTGTAATTACAAGGTTGTCATAACATGGTCACTCTTATTTTCTTGGAAATGCATGAGGTCAAGCATTGACGGAGGAGAAGTAGGTGGATTTTATGGCATTGTTGCATTGAATGCATGTCTTTTAAGAGACATATGTGAAATGATAATAAAAATTCATTTTACAGTGTTAGAACATTATGAATTCAATTACACCATTGAATAGTTAAATGGTAAAAATTCATTTTATGATCATGGCATTGTGAAACTGTCTTCCTAAAAAAAAAATAATAATAATAATAATAGTAATCTGGCAAGCATTGCCATGGCTTGTAGTTCGATTCTGGAGCAGCAGCCGCTAAGCAACGATTACACTCCTGAGTGCATGCATGTGAACTATATTCTACTAATATTAGGTTTCAGCTAATCATTTTTCTTAAGAAGACTATGGTCAGGCAAGCAAAGAATGTTCAAAACTAACAAGAAACAAAAGCTGGACCATTAAAGAAACAGCAACAAATAGAATTTTCATATACTTCCAATATTAGGCTCCGCTCCAAAAAATCAACATAAAACGTGAAAAATCATCTCATCTTTGCATTTGTCATTTGCAACATGGATAATTTCACAGTAACCAACTTTCTTTCCTCACAGCTGCCTGATAAAGTTAGATTACAAGTCAGCCACAAAATGCTAATGAATTCAAGCATGTCAGATTATGCTCTATAACTTAATGTTCATCCAAATTGGGAAATCCCAATGCAACACCTCAGGACAGAATGGAGCAAAACTAAAAGATTTATTCTTTCAATGCTTTCACTTGTCAACTGATTGAACCTGTGAAGTTTGCTGACATGAATTCAAGAGGCTATGCTTGTGCTGGTTCTGGCTCTGGTTCTGGGCTTTCCAAATCAGTAGCTACAATCTTACATATAGGCATGTTCTCATTCTTACTCAAAAGCTTCAATGATGGATGAACCTCAACGTCACTCATGGACACTTTATCTCCAATATCTAGACTACTTATGTCCACCTCAATTTTGGGCGGAACGTGTTCAGCTGGGCAAAGAAATTTCAGAGTACTTCTTATCCTGTTCAATTTGCCTCCTGTTTTGGAATAACATAGAGTAAGAAATATATTTGACAAATTAAAGCATGCATTGATCAAATTAGTGAGAAAAAATTAGAAGTCTGTAATACTGTAATGATTTGCAAATCAAGCACTTGCAATAAGGTTACCCTTATAGACATGGATATAGTCCGAAAAACCAATAACAATAAAATTGAATTGGATATCTAGCATTTCACATCACCCCCTTCCCCATCCCCCATTTGTTTCTTCCATGTCTCAACAGCAACTGTTTGAACATTTGCATTATATCATTGGATAATGCTTCCAAAATGCATTTCCAAACAAACCTATTTTCCTTTTTCTCATTTTTTTCTTTTTTTTCCATTCATGGGATGATATACCGGATATCCTCAACACAGCTGCATGAACGAAAAGCCATCAAAATTGCTATATTGAATAGAAAAATACTAGCAACTTTTGAGGCATTACTACCCTAACTAATTATGTAGGGGGCCACCAACAATCATTTGATGTCATGTCATGGCTTCAAACCTGGTCATGAATGAAAATGTGGAGTAGATGGCATCTGACTACTGAAAATATGAAAACTGTGGGTAGAAAATAAATAATGCTTGTATCCTCAAGAAGTATAAGTGCTGATCTTGACAAGGGAAAATAATTGCTGCAATGATGTTGGCCAGCTATATCTTCTACCAAAGGTCCCAATTAGTTAGTTTCTACATCAATAATCGTGGTACTAATGCTAATGTAACCTTGAAAAACTCCTAAGATATTATCATGGATTCAAACTTCAACTCCAATAGTTAAAAATCAGGACTGTGCATATTGAAGTGCTATTTTTTGACTTGTTTTCCTTTTACTTCCTGTCTTTACTTAAATGCAGCCTCCTTTACTTTACTTATGACAGCCCCTTACTTCTCATGTCATTGTTCTTCGCTTACCATGGGCAAATGCCAAACCAGCCACCGAACTTCAAAATGCAAACCACAATCCAATTCATTAATGTACCAGTCCAACCCCCAACCCGCTCCCCCCTCCCCCCCCAAAATAAAAAATCTTTTACATTTTCCTTACTCTATCAAAACAGGTTGCTGCCAGAAAATTCCAGTGGGGTACCATGAAACAGTATCACATTGTCCTATATTTGCAAACACTCCAATTCAATAAACAAAACTAGTTCCCTTCTTTTAAATTTCCAATCCTAAATTCCTAATCTTTGAAATCCTAAACTACCACAAAGGCACCGTCTTCAACGTAAGCTTAATTGATATCTACATTACAACATTCAAGTATAATTGATATGTACATCACAACATTCACTGCATTACATAATCCCAAAAAACCCCAACAGCACATTAACATGAACTTAAAGCGAAGCAAAAAAAAAAAAAACTAAAGGGAAACCTTTTTTGAGACCAAGGCAATCCTCTTCTCCTTTAAAAACAACAGGCACATCAACTTTCAACTCTGTTCCATCATCAGCCCAAACAAACACCAAATTCAATATCTTCCCAGTCTCCTCATCTCTATGTACCTATATCACAATTCCCCATTTATATACATCAAAAAAATATTTAATAGCAATTTACAACAATCACAATTAGCTATTAAATCAATTTTTTCTAATTTACATATGACTAATTAGGCCCATGCTCTTCTTCAAAGTTGGACCTAAATGAGAAAAGTGTATAATTTGGGGGGCAAATTAACATTTTAAGCCATATTTCAAATCAAACAATGAATTGAAAATTCTAATAGCAATAAAAATCTTGCCTTGATGGGTAAAATGGTGCCGGAATCAAGAAGAACCGAAGACCCGGACCCGGCCCGGATCTGGAGCTCGAAGGTGGTGGAGCAAAAGAAAGGTAGTTGAACAGATTTAAGAATTGATTGAATCTGTTTTCTCTCAGTCGTCAATAATTGTTTTCTTGAGGATGATCGAGCGTTAGGGTTTTTATCAAGCAATGTTTGGGAGAAAACAACCGCCGGAATTCTTCCCTGTGCTCTGTCCCGTGCCGCAACTCTGCTACCTGTGCATTCTCTGGGGATGGCTTGGATCGTGTGATAAAGAGAGGTCTGTGACTGTATTTGTGGTGGTCGTGGCGGTGGTGGTGATTGAACCGCCACCGTTTTAAGGCCGCGCCACCACCTGGCCATGGTGTCTTATTTTTGGGCAGATTAAAATTGGTTAGGGTTTTTGAGTTGTTGGCTTTCCGGCTTCGGGGTTTAAGGTGTGGAATGGATATATCATTTGGGCTTGAATAAGAAAACTAAGAAACTTTTTGACGCAATTGACTTGGGCCGTTATTTTTTAAAGGGATTTTTTTCAGAAATAACTAAAAACTGTAAAAAAAATTAAAAATACAGTTATTTTTTTTGGCGATTTATACCATTACTTGATTTTTAAAAAAGTAAAATGTATTTATCAATAACTACCCTTAGATTATGAGAAACATATGTATCTAATGGCAATCAGATTAAAGTAAAATCAAGGTCAAAAAAAATAAAATTACTATAAAATCTTCCTATTTTTTCTTTCAAAAATATGATATTTTATCATATTTATTTTAAAAATGTAATGGTTGTTTTCATGTATGAAAATAATAAAAAATAATTGAAACAACTACATAAAATAATAAATTACGCTTTAAACCTTTTTATATCAATTCGATGGAAACATAAATATAACAATCAAAAACAGTAGGAAAATAACCAAAAACAACTAAAATAACAATGAAAACAATTGAAATAACCAATTAAAATAACAATTAACACTTTAAATTTTTTTCAAACCAATACAATAGAAAAAGAAATATAACAACTGACAACAATATAAAACAACTGAAATAACCCTTTAGATTTTTTCAAGTTAGTCCATTGGAAAATAGAAACATAACAATCGAAAATAATCAAAAACAATCAAAACAACAAAAAATAACATCTGAAATAACAAATAATGCTTTAAATTTATCAAACCAATTTAATGGAAATAGAAACATAACAACCAAAACAATTAAAATAAATCAAAACAATAAATAACAACCAAATAAAATAACAAATAAGCTTTAGATTTTCTTCAACTCAATCCAATGGAAACAAAAATTAGAATATAAACACTATCGAAATAAAATTAGAAAAGGAAGAAGACAACTCAATAAAAATCCAAGTATTAACAATCAAAAATAATGAAAATTAACACCTATCCGTTATATTCTTGATGATTTTGTGACAGGGCAAGTTTTCAATAACAAAAAAAAATTAAAAAATGTAAAAATGGAACTTTATAACAATTGAGATGAAAATTTAATTGTGAATTTCTTCTTAAACAAATTAATTTTGTAAATATTATTATGCTTAGAGTTGCGTTTAGGAGAAGAGATGAAAAAAATGGAAAAAAACATATATGAAGAGAATAAAGAGATAAAGGAGAGGAAGAGAATGGCACACAACAATGTCATAAAAATGACAATAAAAAATAATAAAAAAGTGTTTATGAAAATATAAGAGTTAGTGTTGAATGAAAAAAAAAAAAAACCACCGTATTTTAAAAACTTTTGTAAAATATCAGGTGTAATTTGACCTTTTCAAATTATTGATATTATGATATTTTTAATTAATGTAAGAAATCAATTTCTCAAATTAGGATACAAATTTTACAAATCTATGATGAAAGAATTTAAATCTTACATTCTATAATAATTTTAAAAAAAAATTGACCACTTAATTATTATCTCACTTATATTGATTTTATGATTTTAATTGATAAGGCGGGCATATTTCGCAATGGCAAGGGAAATTATTTTTTTAAAATTTGATTTTAATTTTTTACTGTTCATGTTTTTTTTTTCACTTAGTTTTAACTATAGTATGATTTTTCAAAGTTAGGTTCAAAAAATAAAAATAAAAAATTCCACTGCAATACCAAACAAACACTTAATCTGTCATTTAAATTATTGTACTTTAATTTTAAAGAAATTTATTGTTAACTTAAATTTACGTGAAACATAAGGTGATAGATTAACTCATATAACAAAACGGACTGATTAGCTTCTTAATGTATCATTCAAATTTTGATTCTTATGGCCAATATTTAGAATTTTGAGTATAAAAATATTAATATATCTATATATATATATTTTTTTTCTTTTTCTTTTGAATGGATGAATTAATTAATGTGTGTTCACTTGATTGGTTAATATTATTTTCAATTTTAATTTAAACTTTATTTTTCCATATTCTAAATGGGTCCCTTGAATGCTACTCTAGCTTGAACTTGCATGCTTATTGATATTTTTGTGTTTCTCTTCGTGTTTTTACTTTGTTGGATAAAGTGTGGATTAAATCAAACATGTTACCTTTAAGGGGCAAGTAGAAAAAAATTAACATTAGAAAAGAGGAAAATAAAGCAAAAATGCTTTACCAAAGTTGAGCATACTTCATAAATTTGGTCAATGGGCATAAGGTCTACACTACACAAAAAAATAAAAAAATAAATAAAAAGACCATTAAAAAGGTGAACATAATTGCATCAATAATCCACTCTTTTTTCCACATTTGATTTCTTTAGCACCCACCACAAAATTCTTAATGTGTATATTATATTTATAATAAATTGTATACTATAATTATACTACACATATGTGCATTCCCAAAGTCCAAAAATAATAACTGGTAATTGTACAACAAAAAAAATTGTGAACCCCACTTTTCAACGCTTGTACTATTAAGTCTATAAATGTGTAAAAATATATAAATTTATCAAGAAAAATATAATTATCTTCACCTCTCTTATATAATTAAATTCGAATTAGTTATAACTAATACATATTAAAGATAATTATATAAAAAATATATAAGTTTAACATAAAGAACATAATTATTCAAATATGTATTTTGTATAGCTGTTGTTTTTCTTCATTTTAAAGTTTTGGGAAATGAAAATAATGTGGATATAAAAGAACAGCTAACCGTCTTCTTCTTTTCGTAACATAACTCGATCAAACCAAGATTCAAGATCTTATATTTATTTATTTTCAAGAAGATGAACAAAAAAAGAAAAGAAAATAAGAAGAAACATGCCTAGAATATTAATAATAATTGCATGCAAAAGTCAGAAAAGAGAGTGCATGGTTTGATAGATTTTGATTTTTTTTCATAATAGTACTGCTGAAACGTACAATTATATGTGATGTGTTCATAATTACATGTCGGATTCACACTCTTAATTAAAATGCTTTTGCATTTTATATAAACGATAAAAATATAATTAGCATTCATTGTATGCATATATTATCAATCACTTCTATTGCCAAATCCTTTTAGTTACCAATCCAAGCCCCTTTCACAGGTATCAATTTAGGAGTAAACATGAAAAAAAATAATAATAATTCCTAAATATTATTCATTTATTCCATTCGATTCTATTATAAATTATAAATTTAATACAACTGTATAAATTATGATTCGAAATTAAAATATCGCTTACCGAAGAAGAGTTGCATAAGCTCATATAAACCTTATAAACCTAACCTGAATTGTCAATTGAGTGTTCTTTGCCTCTGAACAATATTGCTATTTGCAAGTGATCAGATCCCACCAAAAAAAAAAAAAAAAAGTTGCCACTAGAATATTCTCTTTATGTTTGACTATAAAAATGTGCATATATTAAAAAATGTCAATCACCTATCTACCAGTCTCTAGGAGACATGGCAGGATCCATTTCAAAGCATATATATATATTTATCTACGTGAGTATGGAGAGAGTTCAAAAAATTCCAAACCAGAAAATGAAAGGTGAGAGGAAGGAGATGAAGATGGTAGAGATAATGGGTGCATTTAACATCCTGACATGTTACATGATAATAATAGCAGAACATTCATGCATATGTAGTAAATGCTAAAAACAGAACAATTTTTTTTTTTTTTCAATGTACTAAAAAAATGGGGGGAAACTTCATTGTAGTAAGTTTTATGAATTTTTTCTATTAATTGCTATAATTTTAAGTCTTTTAATTCAGGATTATTTAATTTAGATTACTATCGAGTGTGTTATAAATTTAACAGTAATAAATTCAAAATCATTTGATTATTAATAACTTCTACTAATTATTATGGACTGAAGTAAAATAATGAAAGTTGTACTAATAATAAAAAAGAATAGTAAACAGTAAATAGTAAAAGGCTGTTTTTTTTCTTTTTTTTGGTTGTTTTACCATGGGATAACCTCTGAAACAATTCAAATTGTCAATAATTATTTCGTATTTTTTTTAAAAAATATATATATTATTCCATCTTATAACAAAGATTACAAATCATTTTAAAATTTGACTAGATCCAACTGTTAAAAATAAGTTTATCTCTTATATTATCATAATTTTAAAAACTCCTAATAAAAATCATAAACTCTTATTTATAACAAATTTTTACAAAAACTCAAAATATTATAGCCAATTGTAGTGATATACACTAACCAATTAGAAGTTGTTATCCCTAAATTATATATTGGAAAATTTTTATTGTTGTTATAATTCTATTCAAATCAAATTGAATTAGATATAATTTATTAATTATAAATACTAGTTGTTTGAAAAAAAAACTGATATACACTTTGGTTAATTTTATTATGAATGTGAATGAACAATATATTGCTTGTGAATGAACAATATATTGCTTGTGAGAGAATAGTACTCAAATAGTGAAAATAAAATCTCTATATAAAGGGATTGAAATTCATTAATGAGAAGATAAAGAAGAAGAAAAGATAGATTACTCTCCAAATTCTTTCAATATTATAATTCTCTAAATTCTCTCCAAACTCTTTCTAAATTCTCTCAAAATCATTCTACTATAAAATATTTTTCTTCTAGTTAAATACTACTAAATTCAAGTTTAGTTCTATAACAAAATAAGTAATTCAATCTTTATTTCACAACACGTTATCAGCACGAGGAGCTCTCGATCAAAATAATAAGGTACATATTTCTTAATATTTAATATTTATGAATATATTAGTTGATTATATATTATCATGGATGGCTATGCCTCCTACTAATTTATATATTTATATTTATTTCTTCAATCTAACTTTATATTAATTGTTATTTTTATTTTGTTTTACTAACTACACCATTGATGCAAATATTGCTAGAAATGGTTCTAACCTTATGGATGGCTATGCCTCCTACCAATTTATATTTATGCACATTTATTTTTTTTATTATTTATGTTAATGGAAGGCTATACCCCATTTTATATTAATGGACGGTTTTGCCCCATATTTATACATATCGTTATGTTAATTCACTTGCTATAAATAATCATATCAACATTATTTATTGATTTTACTTTATACAATTTATTTCTCAATATATTATATTAAAAAAAAAAAAAAAAAAAAATTTCTAACGGCTATATTTTTATTACCAACGGTAATATAACGGTAATAAACGGCTATATTTTTCATTATAAATAGATGAGCTATAAATGTTATTCATTCACACAAATTCATACATTTTCTCTTTCTCTCTTTACTCTAAATTGTAAACATGATTTGGTATATTTATATTTGTGTTTTGATCATGACTATTATAATTGTTTTAGGAATAATTAATATGGAAGATGATTTTCTATTTGATATAATTTCAAGTATTATTGTATCATTTTTTGTACCACTATTATTTCTTGCAATATTCATTCATGATATAATTAATTAGTAAATTCTGATCATGTTTGATTTTTTTTAGTAGTCATCAAATTTATGAATTCTAATTGAGTTATATTTTTTATTAGTTATCATAATGACAAATCTAGCAAAGCTTGAGTTCGTTGCTCTTGACATCACGGGAAAAAATTATATGTCTTGGATTCTAGATGTAGAAATGCATCTTCAATCAATGGGGTTAATTGATACCATAAAAGAAAATAATAACACCTCATTGCAAGATAAGGCCAAGTCTATAATTTTTCTCCGTCGTCATCTTGATGAAGGATTAAAATGTGAATATTTGACTGTCAAAGATCCAAGTGTTCTTTGGAAGGATCTAAAAGACAGATATGATCATCAAAGAGATGTAATACTACCAGTAGTCACTGATGAATGGAGAGCTTTACGCTTTCAAGATTTCAAAAAAGTGAGTGACTATAATTCTGCAATGTTCAGAATAGTATCACAATTAAAATTCTGTGGACAAACAGTCACAGATGAGGATATGCTGGAGAAAACTTACTCCACATTTCATGCATCAAATGTTACACTGCAACAACAATACAGGATGCAGAGATTTAAAAAATATTCTGAACTAATTTCATGCCTACTGGTAGCTGAGAAAAATAATGAACTCTTGATGAAAAATCATCAGTCCCGTCCCACTGGCTCAATAGCATTTCCAGAAGCAAATGCTACAAATTATTCCAGATATAAAAATTATAATAGCCGTGGACGTGGGAGAGGTAGAGGTCGTGGACGTGGAAGAGGTCAATTCTTTGGCCATGGTCATGGAAATAAATATAGTAATACTCCACAACAAACTCAGACTCAACCTCAAAAGAAGTTAAAATCAGTCATCAGTGGTGTTCAAGAAAGGCCTCAATATAAGTCTGAAACTGTGTGTTTCAGATGTGGTAGTAAAGGACACTGGTCACGAATTTGTCGAATACCACCACATCTTTGCCAACTTTATAAGGCATCATTGAAAGGTAAAGAAAAGGAAATAAACTTCAATGAGCATCATACTCATGTTAATGATACAACTCATTTAGATGTTTCTGATTTTACTGATGATTTTACTGACAATGGAAATTGAGACATCTATAATTTTAAGTATATTGTTATTACTTATTTGATTCTGAAGAATATGTTATTGTTATGTATGTTATTTTTAAATTAAATAAAATGTCCTACTTTATAATTATTTTATGTTTTTACCTTAATTGATTAATTTTGTGTTTATCTATTTTGAAGTTTAATATGGATTGTACTCAACATAAAGACAATATTGGAGATCTCTGCATACCAGATAGTGGTACTACACATACTATCTTGAAAAATAGAGATTATTTCTCTGAAATAAAGCCCACAAAGGCAGTTGTAAAAACAATATCAGGTCCTGTAGATCTGATTGAAGGAATTGGCAAAGCTAAATTTATGTTACCAAATGGAACAAAGTTTATAATTGATGAAGCTTTGTTTTCACCAAAATCAACAAGAAATTTGTTGAGTTTTGATGACATATATCGAAATGGGTGTGATACCCAATCTATTACTATAAATGGTAACAAATATTTAAATATAGTTTCCTATGAATCAGGAAAAATGCAAGTATTGGAAAGACTGCCAAAACTCCCTACTGGATTGCATTACATGCATATACATGTAATTGAATCAAATATGGCAGTAAAAGAAAAATCTTATGATCCTTCAATAATAAATTTATGGCATGACAGATTAGGTCATCCTGGATCAGTAATGATGCGAAGGATAATTGAGAATTCACATGGGCATCCCTTGAAGGGGCAAAGAATTCCTCAATCAAATGAAATGCCATGTACAGCTTGTTCTCTTGGAAAATTAATCTTGAGACCTTCACCATCTAAAATTCAAAATGAATCACCTATGTTTCTTGAAAGAATTCAAGGTGATATATGTGGACCAATTCACCCACCATGTGGACCATTCAGATATTTTATGGTATTAATTGATGCATCTAGTAGATGGTCACATGTTTGTCTATTGTCAACTCGTAATGTTGCATTTGCAAGGTTGCTTGCTGAAATTATTAAATTACGAGCACAATTCCCTGATTATACAATCAAGAGGGTAAGACTTGATAATGCTGGTGAATTTACATCTCAAGCATTCAATGATTATTGTATGTCTACTGGGATCATTGTTGAGCATCCCGTTGCCCATGTACATACTCAAAATGGTTTAGCTGAATCATTGATTAAACGACTTCAGTTTATTGCTAGACCATTAATAATGAGAACAAAGCTTCCCATTTCAGTTTGGGGTCATGCAATCCTACATGCTGCTTCATTAATTCGCATCAGACCTAGTGCATATCATAAATACTCCCCACTACAATTGGCATTTGGTCAAGAGCCAAATATTTCCCATCTCAAAATTTTTGGTTGTGCAGTATATGTACCCATTGCGCCACCTCAGCGCACAAAAATGGGTCCTCAACGAAGATTGGGAATTTATGTTGGGTTTGAAACACCCTTGATTATTAGATATCTTGAACCTCTAACTGGTGATGTTTTTACAGCACGTTTTGCTGATTGCCAATTTAATGAGGTTGTTTTCCCAACATTAGGAAAAGGGGAGAAAGAAGTGAAAAGGGATATTTCATGGAATGAACCATCATTATTGCATCTGGATCCTCACACAAAACAATGTGAATTAGAAGTGCAAAAGATTGTGCACTTACAAGCAATTGCAAATCAATTGCCAGATGCATTTACTGATACAAAAAGAGTGACTAAATCATATATACCAGCAGCCAATGCTCCTGCTCGTATTGAAATTCCAGAAATAAAATCTGAGAATAAAGACACTCATGAGTCTAAAACACGCCAGAAGCGTGGAAGACCAATTGGTTCTAAGGATAAAAATCCTCGAAAGAGAAAGGGAGTAGATAATCATATTGATAGTGAGGAAAATATCCCTGACGAAATAGAAAATAAAGAAAGTCATGAAACATTGTCATATACTGTTGCATGTGAAATCATAAATGACAAAGATGATCCTGAACCAAAATCAGTCATGGAATGTCAAAATAGGCATGATTGGATAAAATGGAAAGATGCTATGCAGGCTGAATTGGACTCACTAAACAAACGAAATGTTTTTGGGCCAATTATTCCTATGCCTAAAAATGTGAAACCTGTAGGATACAAGTGGGTCTTTGTACGAAAGAGAAATGAGAAAAATGAAATAATAAGGTACAAAGCTAGACTTGTAGCTCAAGGTTTTTCACAAAGGCCAGGAATTGATTATGATGAAACGTATTCTCCTGTTATGGATGCAATTACGTTCAGGTATCTGATTAGCCTAGTAGTTTCTAAGAAATTAGAAATGCGTCTTATGGATGTTGTGACTGCTTATTTGTATGGATCACTTGATAGTGACATTTATATGAAAATCCCTGAAGGATTTAAAATGCCTGAAGCATTAAGTACAAAACCCAAAGAAATGTATTCGATCAAGCTCCAGAGATCTTTATATGGGTTAAAACAGTCTGGGCGCATGTGGTATAATCGTTTAAGCGATTATTTGATTAATAAAGGATATGTGAGTAATATTATTTGCCCATGCATTTTTATTAAGAAAACAATATCCGGATTTGTGATTATAGCTGTATATGTTGATGATTTGAATATCATTGGAACAGAAAATGAGATCCATGAAGCAACAGTATACTTAAAGGAAGAATTTGAAATGAAAGATCTTGGAAAAACCAAGTATTGCCTTGGTTTACAAATTGAGCAAATGCACAATGGGATATTTGTGCATCAATCAAATTACACAGAAAAGATCTTGAAACGCTTTAATATGGATAAAGCAAATCCTTTAAGTACTCCAATGGTCGTTAGATCACTCAATATTGAAACTGATCCATTTCGACCCTGTGAAGAAAATGAAGAAATTCTTGGTCCTGAATTTCCATATCTCAGTGCCATTGGAGCTCTAATGTATCTTGCTAATTTTACTAGACCTGACATTTCTTTTGCAGTTAATTTATTAGCGAGGTTCAGTTCAGCTCCAACAAAAAGGCATTGGAAAGGGGTCAAACATATACTTCGATACCTTCGAGGAAATGTTGATTTGGGTTTATTTTATTCTAACAATTCAAAACAAGAATTGATTGGTTATGCAGATGCAGGACATTTATCTGATCCTCATAAAGCGAAATCTCAAACAAGCTATGTGTTCACAAATAATGGAACTGCAATTTCTTGGCGTTCCCAGAAACAAACGCTTGTCACTACTTCCTCAAATCATTCTGAAATTATTGCACTACTTGAAGCAAGTAGAGAGTGTGTGTGGCTTAGATCAATGACACATCATATTGAAGAATCTTGTGGTTTTCCAGTCAACAAAAGTCCAACAATTTTATATGAAGATAATGCAGCATGCATTGCACAGTTAAGGGAAGGATATATCAAAAGTGATAGAACCAAACATATACCTCCAAGATTCTTTTCATACACTCAAGAGCTAATAAAAGACAATTATATAGATATCAAGTATATTCAGTCTAGCCAGAATTCAGCTGATCTTTTCACAAAGGCACTTCCAACTGCAATCTTTAAAAAGCACGTTCACGATATTGGAATGCGACATCTACATACTATGTGAAGGAAGATTATACATATCAACTTGAGGGGGAGAATATCATGCACTGTACTCTTTTTCCTTAAGCTAAAGTTTTTCCCACTGGGTTTTATTTAGCAAGGTTTTAACGAGGCAGTTGCAAAATATTGTTATTCAAGGGGGAGTATTATGAATGTGAATGAACAATATATTGCTTGTGAATGAACAATATATTGCTTGTGAGAGAATAGTACTCAAATAGTGAAAATAAAATCTCTATATAAAGGGATTGAAATTCATTAATGAGAAGATGAAGAAGAAGAAAAGATAGATTACTCTCCAAATTCTTTCAATATTATAATTCTCTAAATTCTCTCCAAACTCTTTCTAAATTCTCTCAAAATCATTCTACTATAAAATATTTTTCTTCTAGTTAAATACTACTAAATTCAAGTTTAGTTCTATAACAAAATAAGTAATTCAATCTTTATTTCACAACAAATTTATATTTTATTAAAAAATAACTTATATGTTATATATTAAAAATTTCACTAAAAATATAGCATATGTATAATGCCAAAAAAAAATCTTATTTAAAAGCTTAACAGAAAAAAGTAAGTTGACTTTTTTTAATGGTAACTTAACAAAACCACACTCTTTTTTTAAAAAAATAATAATAATAATTTTATCTTATCACTAATTTAAAATATCAATGATACATTAAAAATAATCAAATACCAATTACGATATTTAAAAAAAAAAATACCACGTTTATTTTATACATATATATATATATATATATATATATATATAAATCAAACGTTTTTCTCATAGAAAAATCAACTACAAGCCAAAAAAATTATGCAGTGTCCACATATAAAAACAAAAAATGAAAAATGCCCACCACAACCACCCAAAGGATTAAGCATTAAAATTTACATACTATAAATCAAGCAATTGAATAGGGCAGCGCAGGCATATCAGACACAACACAAGGACCTATCTCTTTACATACCCACCACCACCACACCTCCTTTTTTAATTCCTTCTTTTTGTCTCCTCAGGTCTCTTTAAAGCCCTTATTTAGGGTCCCTTTCTTGTCCATTTGCCTGACCCTAACATCTTCTTCACTCACTTCTCTTATTATCCATCTTTTTTTTCCCTTTTTCCTTTGTTCTTGTTTTTACATTACACCTGTATAAGGCCTTGTGTTAACATTTGTACGTTAACTACAATCTCGATTTCTTTTCTTTTTCCTTTTTTTTCCCCCAAGATTGCCATTTATGCCCTCAATATATAGTCTTTCTTCTGGTATATTTTTATATGGAAAGATCGATCTTGATCTTGATCTTGTTCTTTTAGCTGGTCCGAATATCAAGGGATTTTTGGTATATTTTTAGTTTTGGCAAGTCAAACGAAAGAAAGAAAATGATTTCTTTGAAAGAATAAATGGATCTTGAAAGATCCATTTAAAACCCTTTTTGTTTTCTTGAATTTCATGATTGTGATATAAAGGAAGCAGAAGAAAGAGACCCATAGAGCCAAAATACAGTTCAAGATCAACAACATCTCTTATACTTCTCCTGGTAATTTTTTAGATCAATCCATTAGTAGTTTTTATTGAAATGAAACACTTAGTTTTATTATTATTATTTTTCAAGCTATTTTCTTGGCCCAGAATTCTTCTTCTTCTTCTGTTGCTTGAATTTTTTTTTTAATATTTCTGGTGTAGTTTTACTGTAACCACTTTTTGATTTTGAATATTTGATTTGATTAGGCTATCTTTTTGTATTTTGTTTTCTGCTTTTTTTTTTTTTTTATCTTGACGATTAGTTCTTCAAAAAAAAAATCAAAATGATCATCATATCATCTCCTGTTTCCTAGAATCAATAAACGAAGGTTCCTTGAATCCTCCATCCATGCATTTTTCTCAGTGATTTCTCTTTTCGATGTCTCCTTCGTGCGCATCTATTTTATACAATTTTTTTTATATATATAAATAAATAATAAAGCTTTGGGTTCTTGCTCAAGATTCTTTGTTTACATGATCAAGGTTTGATCTTTTTTTTTAATTTTTTTCCTAAAGTTTTGTTTTTTCTTTGCAGAGAAAATGTCAACACCTAATTCACCATGTGCAGCTTGCAAATTTCTAAGACGAAAATGCACCCAAGAATGTGTTTTTGCACCATATTTTCCACCGGATCAGCCTCAAAAATTTGCCAATGTTCACAAGGTGTTTGGTGCAAGCAATGTTGCTAAACTTCTCAATGAACTCAACACCACACAGCGAGAAGATGCTGTGAATTCTCTTGCTTATGAAGCAGAAGCTCGTCTCCGTGATCCGGTCTATGGTTGTGTTGGTCTGATCTCAATCCTTCAACACAGGCTCAAAGAGTTGCAAAATGATCTTTACAATGCCAAGAAAGAGCTTGCACAATATATTGGTCCTCAGGCAATGCTTCCTACTATTCAAACTCCAACTTATATGGCTCAACAGCATCTGGGTAACCCATCTTCTTCCCTGGTTCAACATAACGCAATGCCTATAATGGGTGGTATACCTGCTGGCACAGTACATGGCCATGGCGGATCATTGATGATACGAGAGTCCCAACAGCAACAACAGCAGCATCAAATCTTTGAGGCTCAACAATTAGCTGCTGCTTTAGCAGCAAGAGAACAGCAAGAAATGTTTAGGGCTTATGAGCAGCAACAACAGCAGCAGCAGCAGCAGCAAGAGATTGTGAGGTTCAATAGAGGTTATGATGTGCAGGATACAGTTAATAACACTACTGGGTTTAATCAGATTACTATAGCTGCAATGTCACCTTCTTTAGCTTTAGGAAGTTTTGACACTCCATATCAGATTCAAACAACACAAGTGGATCATCAACAGCAGCTTCAAGCACAGCTTTTTCTTCAGCCCACAAAGATAGAGACCCAGGCACAACAACAGCAGTTTCAACAAACCCAACAACAGCAACATCATCAGCAGCAGCAGCAACGGTCTGGAAGTGATGAGGCTGGGAGTGTAGGCCCATCTTGTTGATGTTCCTTTGTTTGTTTGCTTTATTTTTACCAGCTCTTGATCTGCTACTAATACTAATTCTTGAAGCAAGTTTGCAATATAGCTAGGTACGTATTCAACTTTTTTTTCCCCCTTTTAGATGATGATGGACAGTATATATTGTGCTCGTGCACATAAGTGTAATTGGATCACTAAAATAGTTTTGCATTTATGATCACTTTCTATGCCTTTATGTGTAATCAGGTCTGGTTTTTTCACAAATGGGGCAGTTTTGGTTTGGAGGGTAGTAGAAAGCCAGAATTACTCTTTATTGCATAGTGCAAAAAGAATTGGTTGGTTTGAAGAATTATTGTCTTTTCACTGCAAAGGATATGTCCCTTTTATCTATCAATCAATCAATTATACCTTTACACCAAGCTACGGTCTCTTGCTTTGACCTACTGCTACTGTTTTTCACTCTTTTATTCATTAATGAAAAAAATTTTATATGACTAGTCAATTATATCATATATGTATGTTCAACAATAATTAGAACATGTATTGAGTTGAGCAAAAAAAAAACATATGATCTTTTCTCTATTTAATAAAGTGCATATTTGAAATTAAAGAAGACTAGTTAAGTAGAATTCCACTATACATCCATGCTAGACGAAAAGGAGTATTTTCTTTTAGTATATTTATTTTCAATATTTAGTAGTTATCTCGTATATTTGATTTTCTAGTTAGAAGATAAGATTAAGATACTTAAATAAATCTATTTAACTCTAATTCAATTATCTTGAGCAATGCACATAATCAAAATACAATTTTTTCTTCTTAGTGTAAAGAACATAACTATAAGATATATATTACATTTTGTTTCATTTTTTTTTTTTGTTGTTGCTTTATTTTGTGCAGGTCATAAATGCCAGACACAAATGAACATAAAGAGAAAGAAAGAGAGATTATTTTAAAAGGGAGATCTGAAGTCAGCCATATATTTTTATTTTTATTTTTTTTGGGGTTTGAAGAGGAAGAAGAAGAAAAAAGACTACTTTGTGGGAAGAGATGAACATTTTGAAATTTAGGATCTGCATTGATTTTCGAGTACAGCTCTTTTCCTTTTCCAATTGGTAGCGATTTAGAGATGAAATTTAGCTCTTTTATTTTAATTATTATTTTGCAAAATTATATATATGTAGTAAGTATATCAGAAGTTATGAAGTTCTTTAATATTTTCTTTTTATGATCAGCTTCTCAAACACTTGGATTTAACTTAATTTCCACAAACTCTACTAGATAGATAGATATTAGTGGGTTGTGCATGGTATTAGCATTTTAATTAATACTATCTTTGCTAATTGAACAAGAAAAAATGTATGTTGATATTGCAATATTGCATGTGATTTGAATCATTGATAATAAAAAGATGCAAATTACCTTGTAGATGTAAAGGAATTAATACTTAGAGATATTTATTATCGCAATATTTGAATTATACTTATTTAAAATATTGAAGATATATATTGATCAATTATTGGTTGTATTGTATAAATATTTTTTTTTTTTTTTGAGGAAAGGTTATATTGTATAGACTGAATCAATTATTGTTTTTTAAAAAAAAAAAACTTATAAGATGATTCTTATAATAGAAATAAAACTTTGATTGCTACAATACATTAGTGGCTTTCATTTTTTTCAACAAATTACTATCTCTACAATACTGCCTGTATCAATATGAAAATGTGTGTGTAGTATCACAAATGATGCTTTATGTTGAGAACTAATATTAGGCAAATGAATCAAATTGACATGATAACTATTTTTTTTTTTTAAAAAATACACTTAATTCGATGAAATCTGGATATTGATGTGATATTTTTTTTTTGTTACATATCCCTTGTACTATTATTTTAATTGATTTAGAAAAATTAGTTTTTCTTTAATACTTATATAAATGACATTAAAGTCCTCTACAAGTAGTTTAAAAGACAAAAAATATGGACATCCAGATTGAAGAAAGCATGATTCCAACCCCCTTTCCCCCTTATGGTGTTTGAAATTAACCATTTGCACTAGGTTAAAAAAATATAAATGAAATTAAAACTATTACGTTAATTATTTTTTAATTATAGTCATTCAAATATATTATAAAAGTAAATATATAAAAATTAATCAATAGTTATAATTAAATAAAAATTAATTTAATATATATGTATACTAATTAGCAAGAGCTTAGGAAAAAAAGATTATTATACAAATCTAAGTAATCATGTTGACCAATTGATACATCTTTGAGTTATTTGGGTGATAAAATGACTTAATTAATTGTATTATGCTTTACAATTGATTAGTTAGATCTTGGAATTGTGATATTAAAACCTGGTTCAGCTCATAGATTTCATAGATGACTTTGATTAATGGCCATGTGCATTTCCATTAGTACTATAGTTGTCATTACAATATTAATCTATATTTAAAAAATACCTTGACCACCATCCAAAATTGAATAAAACATCAGTATATATATATATATATATATGAAAAGCCATGTATTATCTAGGTTTTGCATATAATTTAATTAGAGTATATATATATATATATATATATATATATATATATATATATATATACTTGTATGTACTCTTGATTTTATTCAAAGGCTGGCTTTGCCTTCATGAGAAGGAAGCAAAGAGTGGGGAAGATCTAAATGCAAGGCTTTTTTTTCTTATTGTATAATGAATTTCTTGAGTCATTGTTTAATAAAAAATGATTGATATGATTGTATGAAAAAGTACGTTCTATATCGACTTAAAAAAACAAAATTTTAGCTTTCTGCTAAAGAATTGTTTTCTGCAACATACCTTATATTTAGCTATAATTATGATGTAATTTTCTATTAATATGAAAATTTATTAAACCTATTTATGTAGTCGGTGGAGAATTGGTAAGATTCGAATCTAATACCTATTTTCTAAAATAGTTTAGTTTGATTTTACCATTATTTTTTTTTTTGTCTTTATTTATGTAAATTTTCTACAATTGCTGCTTACATTGGTCTATACATAAATGAAGACAAATACAAGATTGCACTATATATCCCATAACTTGTTCATGCTTGTACCTACCTTTGAATTAATGGCTATGAAACCATATTCAATACATTCAGTCATTTTCATTTCGCTTTCTATCAAGTTTACATAACCTTGACCACAAAAATAATCATAATAATAATTAATTAATTAAAATTAAACTCAAGATTCTTATATTAAGGATCATAGGATTTTCATAATGTCAAATGCTCTTAATTTGTATATATTTCAACATTATTATTTTAATTTTATCATGGTCCTACTAACCATTAAAATGAAAAATATAGCAGAAAAGTGGTTTGGTACTTCAAATACTTTTGAAAACAATTTTTATGGTGTCAATCATGGGTAAGAATAAAAAGGTCACTAATGATTGTTGTGTTTTAGCATTAATTTGAACCAATTTGATTAATTTTTTCATGTATTAAATATATAAAAATCAAAATCAAAAGTATAATTTAAGTTAAAGAGTTTTTAATTATATATGAGCAATTCGGGTTTGAGTACTTCATTTTCAATTCAATAGTATTAAATTATAATGTGTTAAAAAAATTTTGATTATGAGTTAAATATATATATATATATATATATATTTCAAGAATTAGATGTAAATTTCATTTTCCATCATTCCATGTCAAATCCATGCACGTGACGAACTTCCTACCAAACCATGAAAGTCAACAACAAAAGGCAATGAAAAATAGAAAAAGTGAAGAATTAAAATTCCAATAAAGTATTGTGAGAAATTTTGATTAAATAATAGTTAGAAATTGAAAAAAAAAAAAAAAAAAAAAAAAAAAAAAAAAAAAAAGAGAGAGAGAAATTTTACGGGTGTGATTTCATTTGCAAGCATTAGCAGGTAGCTGCCAATCAATGATCAAAAGAGTCATTAGAATTTATTAGATTACACCCAGCTGTGATCAGGTGGTCTTTCTTCCAAATCATCTTTATTTTAACTTTGAATTTTTGGCTGTACAATAAGTGCGTTGCTCAAAATAAATAAATAAATAATTCAAGTGCCCACTTCTCTTTGCAAGCTCTTCATAGTTAAATACAACAAAGCATAAAGGGATCAATATAACTCGGATTATATATTAGAGTTACAACTATTTTTCTTATTACATAAGTCAATTTTTTAATTATTAAGAATTTAATGTTCTTTGAATTTTAATTTTAAATATAAAATTAAGCATTTGAACTAGTAAAAAAAAGAAAAATTATTTACTTAATTCAATTGGATTTAAGTATAATTATAAAAGTAATGAATATTTTTTAATAACTAATTTAACATCATTTTTTTAACCCAAAACATTAATTAAAATAGAATAATATCATACAGTCGATTCAAACAAACAGTTGTTGCACATCCAATAACAAGTGAATAAAGAAAAGAAAATGAGGGAAAAAAAAAAAAGAAAAGAAAAAGTAGGAAATGGTACAGGAGGTATAGCATATACACTGAAATAACAATTAATGGAATGAAGGTCTGAGCACGCAAACCCTCACCAACACACTGAACAGTGACCACTCTTTTTTATTTTATTTTTCATATTGGCACCTTTACTATTACCATGAATCATCAGTACAGTGCCTGCTGCTGCTGCTGCAACGCCAGAAACACAACACTAACACCAGCCACCAGCCACCAGCACCTAGCACTGACTCCTTATTCATGTTTAGTCCCCTTTACTTCCCTTTTGTCTTCTCAAACCCCTAAATTGGCACAATGCACGAATTACATATCTATATATATTTTATATAATTATTTTCAAATTTAAATCAAATAAATTAAAATATAATAATTTAAATGTATCAATTAAATAATTTTAATAGAATGGCAACTATTAATTAATTAATTTTTAGAAAATGAAAATTCACCTTCTTTTGATTTTAATTTTATATTTTTTTATAAACATCCTAAATATTATAATACTTCTCAATGTATTAAAATTATTATTGATTTAAAATATATTATATTTAATAATTAATAATATGTACATCATATTTTTATCACAAAATTAAAGTAAATTTTGGAAATGTAAGTAAAAAAAATTCCTGCATTTAAATAGATTGCAGGGTCAAAAACTTCTGCAAATAACGATAATTAAACTCAATTCACCATAATTAAAAAAATTTAAAAAATCCACGTGGAACTCTCTTTTTTAACAGTAGAGGAGGTGGGTCATGTGCCGACTTGTGTGCACTTCAAGTTTTCTTTTTGTAATATAAATTTAATTATTTATTTAATTAATCCTCGAAATTAGGATCAAAATTATTATATATAAAAAATTAATATTCGTGGGGGATGATTGACTTTAAATAGATAATTAAAGGGAATAGGAGTAGAGTAGCTATGATATGAGCATCCGTCAGTCCGTTCAAAAGAAAGCTTAAGGTTTAGTCTTGTCCAAACGTGTGCCCTTATTTAAATTTCATATCCTTCAATTCAAACACTCCATCAATCCAAAGTGTCTTCATAAGTTCTTTTTTTTTTTTTTTAATTAGCTTCTCCACCCATACGTATTAATCCAAGAATTTAGATTAATTTAACAAAAAAATGAACTTAATTATCGTATACATGAACAAATAGAAATAAAATAAATTATTTTTTAATAAAAATTCATTCACTTTTTATTAATGAAAAATAATATAATAGCTACTTCTCTCAAAAATCATTATAAAATGTATTTAGAGTCATCCGTTGCTGAGTAATTCATAAAATTTAAATCATCTTACTCCTATGCTAATAAAAAGAAAAATTAATGGATTCTAATTCCAAAATAATTGTAGCCCACTTAATTTTTGAATATAATATAAAAAATATTAAATGTGAAAAAAATTAACTTTTTTCCATTGTAATTAAAAATAATTTACATATGCAAAAGAACCACTCATCCCTGGAAATGCAACGAAAGCTAATGATAATTACTAAATTGAATGTTTAATTGTCTAGGAGTATGGGTATGCATTGATCGGGGTTCTGCCCCGTCAAATTTCAAAATTTTTTAAGAATTTAAAATTGAATCAAATCAAATTTTATAACTGGTGTTGAGTTAATTTTTAGTAACCGAACTAAACAATAAAAGAAATTAAAAAAAAATAGATAAATCCTAATAGCTTTTAGGAGCCTCGTTTCGAGTCAACCATTAATCCTTTCATTAGTTTTTTCATATTAATGAAAAAGTAAGTAAACCTACAACCTAAGACTGTAAATACTCAATACTTTACTACATTACTGCAACCATTTCTATTAGCATTTCCATTGGTTTACACTCTATAAAATGTAATGGAGATATCACATCACTTTATTATCCCTTTGTTCACCATGAATTATATTTAAAAAAAGTATAACAGTCTAAACTCATCTAAACTTATTGTCAAATCACATATTTATTTTAATAATTTTTTTATATATTTAAAAAATAATTATATTTTAATACTAAAATAAGATTAAGGCAGATTAAAACATAAAATTGTTAATATTTTTGCAAAAAAATAATTAAAATTTTTTTGTTACTTTCTAAAAATTACATAATTAACCTTAATTAAAACAAACGTTTGATTCAATCTAGATAATACACGATATAATTGGAATTGGGTGGAGGTTATGGATAATTTTACATATTTTAAGGATTATTGAAATTGAGTGGGGGATGTGGATAATTTTTCATATTTGGAAGATTATTAGGATATGGAAAACTTTGATAAAATTGAAAATTTTGAAGGTTTTGGTTTTATGAAGAGGAAATTTTTTCCATATTTGGAGCATTAAAACAGGGATTAAAATTGTTCAAATTCTCATCCATAATGAGGAAATATAAAAGAAAAAATTGTAAATTGTAAGAAATTATAAAAAGATTGAAAATGTCTTAGAGGGAAGATGAACAAGAAAATTAATAGTTGTGTTGTGTGAAAAATTAAAAACGAATTTAATGGATAAGCATGAATTGAAAGAGTATAGAGAAGAAAGAGCAACAAACATAAAAATTTAAGAAGTTCAGATTCTCAATAATCCAATGTCTCCACCGAACTTATCCCCAAAATAAAATTTCAATACCTACACAATCGTATTCACAAGACTAAGATTGCACAAAAGTTTAAGGCTTACTCTTTTAACCTTACACAATCAAGAGTTTCTAGGCTCACTCTTAAACTAATTCCCAAGTGTTTCAATAGATAAACACTTAAACCAATTTCATTAGAATAGAATCTCACTTCCCATTTTCTCAATCCTAGAAAATAGAAGAATAGGAATATTTATTCTATTACTCACAAACTCTCACAAGAGTTATATAAATATAAAATGAATTGAAGAAAGTTTTGAGAGCTTAATTGAATGCTTAAAAGAGTATAATGAATAAACAAGTTTCTTAAACTTTCAATTGAACTCCAGGGGTTATTTATATAAATAAACAACTTAGATTATGGTTGTTGGATGCATTGATTATGTCTCCAACATCTCTTGTTGATTTTTAAATCATCTTGAACTTATTTCTATCAGAACGTCGTTCATGGTCATGAGGAGCAAACCCTGGCTCGTGAGGGTTGATTTAAGAACCGTTGGAGTTTGAAATTTGCTTATTTTTGCCTGTTTTGAGCTATCTGGACTGCCCTTATGGGCTGCTCATGACCGTGAGCGGTGCTGTCCAAAATAGCTAAAACGGCTAAAAATGGGCACCCAAAGGGGACAGCTTAAGACCAACTGGTAAGGAGATCACTGTAAGTCCAAAATTGTATATTTTTGGTATATAATTGCTTCTCAAAGATTGGGGACTTTCATAAGTTGAGATATTTCATCGAAATGTATATTAATACTCTTTCAAGGAGTGTTTCATTGTCTCAAATCATTAAACAATTAATTTTGATAATTAATCAAATTCCTACACACTCAAAAGAAATCATTCACAACTTAAATTGACTGTCAAAGTCCAAAATTAGAAGTTTGATCATACAAATGGTCAACAATCTCCCTCTTGTTGGCTTTGACAACCAATTTGGTAAGATAATAAATAAAGTGTATGTGTGTCAAAAGTAAATAACACAAATAAGCATGTATTATATAAAATAGCTTTCCCTTTCAAATTAAGTTGATGTATTAAATTTGCTTCCCCTTAATATATGCATAAAATCAATAATATGTGTCAAAATATGAAAAGGAATTATCATAGCATATATAAGGAAGAGAAAATTTTTCTTAAAATATTAAAGAATTATACAGGAGATTTTTTTAAAGAATATAAAAAAAATCATAGAAAATTTCTCCTTTATATCAAAATATATTTCTATATTTCTTCATTTTTTAGACATGATAAGAAATATAAATTTAATATTTTGTTCTCCTTTTGTTAAAAATAAAAACAACATAAAATTTAACATGAGGGATAAAAAGAAACATGGCCTAACATAACAAATGTGTTAAAAATATAAAAACATAATAAAATAATCATTTAAATAAATGTTAAGCAACATGAAGGAAATAATTTCAAACATATATGCATATAGTGCTACTTAAATGCATCACAAACATAGTACATATAGCACTTATTTGAAACTTAACAAATTTAACTATCACATAATCATACAAAGCTGTAATATCCTGAGTTTTTAAGATATTTTAAACTGCATCAGGATATGCAGTGTTAATAATTTTGTATATAATTATGATATTTTTATGAGTTGTTATTTGTTTAAAGCTAATTTTAATTGTTTTATATTATTTTAAGTACTTTACGTAAAATTTTCCTGGGACTTGCACTTTCAGGGAAATTGACACATAAATAATTTAATATTAATTATTTTAAATAGATTTACGCATTTGCATGAACTGATATATATATATATATATAAGTGCTAAATAGAGTGTATATATGTGTATATATTTAAATTAAACTAGGGTTTAATTAATTACCCTAATTTTTTTTATCATTTATTATTTAGTTTTAATATTATTTAATTATTTTTGAGTGTATAAAATTATTAATATATTAAATTATATGTGTGTGGAGTATATTTAATGTGTGTGGGAGTTTATATTATTATAATATATAGTGTGATTATATATATACATAATATATAGTTTAAAAGAATTAAACTTTATCAAATTACCAAACTGCCCCTCCCTCCTCCTTCTTCTTCCCTGACGCCCTACCCTCACTGTGCTTCTCGGTTTGGCATGTTGAACCGCCCTTTGCCACCACCAGCTACCGCCAACCTCCTCCCCCCTCCTTCCTCTTCCTCTTCGACGTGATCAGGTCACCGGAAGCTCGCTGGAACGCCTGGAATTTGCTGTGGCAACGTGTGAAGCTCTTCACCGTCGATCGTGATTTCGGCCACCATTTCGTGCACCGCCGGTCTCCATCGACTCCCTGAGCTCCGGTGGTCCCTATTCTAAGCTTCTTTTGGCCGCAAAAACGGGTGGTTGTTGAGGTTTGAGCTTGATCTTCATTTCGATCAACTTGAGTTTTCAATTTTTTTTAGCTTTAATTTGATTGATTCATGAAAAATTACTTCACAAACTTTGATACTAGTAGCTTAATATTCATGTGTGAATTTTTGTAGAATTTTTGGAATTTATTTTGATTTTTGGGTATTTTTGATTATTTTATTATTATTTTCTAATTTTTGAAAATTAATTAATTAAATTATGAAATTGTGTTTTATGTTAAATATAGGTGTTGAAATGAATTATAGAAATTTATTTGGAATTTTTGTGAATTTTTATGTATTTATTTTGAATTTATTTAGTTTATGCAATTTTGAGAAAATAGGGTTAATTATGTGTTTAATTGAAATTAATTAATTAATTGAGTTTATTTAGTGATATTATTGAGATTTATGTTGAGAAAATTAATTTTGAGTAATTATATTATTTTTGGTGAATTTTTGAATTAATTTTAGTATATTTATATATAGGGGTATTTTGGTAATTTTACCCTAAATTGGCTAAAAATGTAATTAAATTGGTTTTAATAGTTATTTAGGGTATAAAAATGATTTCTACAAATTATTTAGTATTTTTAACAAATTAAAACTATTTTTGGTAAATTATTTTCAATTATATATATAATATACGATTTTTCTAATAAAATGAGTTTTTATTGGTTTTTACTGTGTTTTAGGGTTAATTATGTAATTTCTACTTATAAAATATATTTTTAGTATATAAGGGTATTTTTGGTATTTTGTAAATATTCTGTGAATTGTGAACCTCGGTCGGTGATTTGTAGTTTGGGGCCCGACCGAGGGATTATGGTTGTGTTCTGTGTTTATTTTTGAAGTATGTTTCTTTGCAGGGCCGGCTCTACTCTTTGAGTAGAGAGATGTCCGTTTTACAGGGGAGGTTCTGTTGGATTTTTAGTAGAATTTTCGTAAAACGTGATGTCCGATCGAGCTTTAATCCTAATTCTGTGTCTGGTAATCTAGATCGAGTTTTTAGAACTTCTGTTAGATTTATTTTGATTCTTGTCATTATCTGTTTGTTTAGTTGCACCGAAACCGAGGCCTAGTGGATCAGGCCCATCGAATCCATCTCGTGGAGCGCAATAAATAGTGAGTTACTATTCTATATATATATATGCTCTAGGGTGCATGATTTTAGAAATCTATGTTTTATTTTTACTAAAAATGCATAATGTTATTACTTAGTACTTGAGTTTATTTTAGTTTACTTTTGGTTTATTTTTGGTTTATTTTAAACTATATGCATGTTTTATTAATGAATTATGTTTAAAATATTTTTGAATATATTTCTAGTTTATTTTGTAATTTAGTTGGATTTATTTGACGTATATATGCTCGAAATATACCTGGTTTACTTTTGGTAAATTTCTAGTATTTACATGGTTTATGTTGCTATTTTATTTAAATACATGCATCATTTATTTGTGAATGTATGTTTTATATTTAATAATGAAGGATACCAATAGAACGTGCTACCTAGTGGGCGGCACTAGGACCGAGTACGTACCGATACGCTTATAGTATTTAGGCTATAATACTAACCTATTTGTGGATTATGATTGGATTGATTTGATTGATGTATGATATGGTTTGGGAGTGTGATTGCTGGAGCTCGGTTGACCAAGTGTCTCGGGGCCAATCACATTGACAGTCAGACTGCTGGATCTCGGTTGACTTAGTGTCTTGGGGCCAGTCTACTATCCAAATGGATCAAGTGATTATATTTGCAATAAGTGAGCCTGTATGGCTAGAGTGTTGTTTAACACTGTTTTGAGGTTGCGATATTCTAGGGTTCTATTTTGCTTGTATATATACTTATTATATATACTATTGACTGTATGCATTATCATTTAGTATGCATGTATATATATTAGAGTAATTCACTCAGTGAGGTCTGACTCCCCTCCATTGACTATTTTTCAGGAGAGTCATCTTCATCAGACCTCAGTAGCTGTCACGACCCAAAACAGGGGCCATGACCGGTGCTAGGGAACAGGAATTCTTTCGAATCCAGAACCCGTAGCAAGCCTAAAAATAAAATAAAACATGCAATAATAATAATAACAACACAATTAAGAAAAATACTATACATCGGAATAAAATCATAAATATCAAAATAATAATCCACCACGGGATTTGAATCAAATCCTCATCTCATATATAAATAAACTCTTTTAATACAAATCTAGTTCAAATTCTTAAAGTACATATCTCATACAAATATAACACAATATCTTTTAACAATTTTTACAATTATTGCAGTGTCTAGATCATAAACTAAAACTCAAGTGAGTAGTTTACATAAAGAAGCCGGGGCAGAAGAAATCCGGCGTACAGGACTGCTACTGAGGTCTGACGAAGAAGACTCTCCTGAAAAATGGTCAACAGAGGGGAGACCTCACTGAGTGAATTACTATAATATATATACATGCATACTAAATGACAATGCATACAGTCAATAGTATATATATAAATATATATACAGGCAAATACACACAGATGCAATAAAAATCATTTTTATATATTTTGTTTGAAAACCACTGGTTATGAAGGATCAAATAAAACCCTAGAAAATTGTAACTTCAAAACAGTGTTAGACAACACTCTAGCCACACAGGCTCACTTATTCCAAAATATTCACTTATTCCATTTAAACAGTAGACTGGCCCCGAGACAATAAGTCGACCGAGCTCCAGCAGTCTGACTGTCAGTGTGATTGGCCCCGAGACACTTGGTCAACCGAGCTCCAGCAATCACACACTCAAATCATATCACACATCAGATAAATCAAATCTAATCAATATCCTCAAACAGGTTAGTAATATAGCCTAAATGCTATAAGCGTACCGGTACGTACTCGGTCCTAGTGCTGCCCACTAGGTAGCACGTTCTATTGATATCCTTCATTAAAATATAAAGCATACATTCACAAAAGTAAATGATGCATGAATTTAAATATAATAACAACAATAACCATATATATACTAGAAATATACCAAAAGTAAACCAAGTATATTTCGAGCATATATACGTCTAAGAAATCCAAATAGATTACAAAATAAACTAGAAATATATTAAAAAATATTTTAAACCTAATTTATTAGCAAAACATGCATATAATTTAAAATATACCGAAAATAAACTAAAGATAAATCAAAATAAACTAAAAATAACTTAAATACTAATTGAATTATTTATGCATAATTAATCAAAATAACATACGTTTCTAAATCATGCACCCTAAGCATATATATATAAAATAGTAACTCACAATTAGTGCGCTCCTCAATATGGGTCCGATGGGCCTGATCCACTAGGCCTCGGTCTCGGCGCAACTAAACATAAAAAAAAATAACAGATATTAGAATAAATCTAATAGAAAATCCTAGAAACTCGATCTAGAATATTAGTCACAGAATTAAAAATCAGAATTTGACCGGATATCACGTTTTACGAGAATTCTACCAAAAATCCTGCAGAACCTTCCCTGTAAAATGGACATCTCTCTACTCAAAGAGTAAATCCGGCCCTACAAAGAAATACACTTCAAAAAATTGACACAGAATCACAATCACTACCCCTCGGTCGGACTCCAAGCTACATATCACCGACCGAGGTTCACAATTCACAAAATATTTACAAAATAATGAAAATACCCTTGTACACTAAAAATACATTTTATCAGTATAAATTACGTAATTAACCCTAAAACACATTAAAAATCGATAAAAACTCATTTTATTAGAAAAATCGTATATTATATATATAATTGAAAATAATTCACAAAAAATAGTTTTGATTACTCAAAAATACTAAATAATTTTTAGAAATCATTTTTATACCTTAAATAACTATTAAAAGCAATTTAATTACATTTCTAGCCAATTTAGGATAAAATTACCAAAATGCCCCTATATATATAAATATACTAAAATTACTTCAAAAATTCACCAAAAATAATATAATTGCACAAAATTAATTTTCTCAAAATTTTTATCAATAATATAAATAAATAAACTCAATTAAATAATTAATTTTAATTAAAAACACAATTAACCCTATTTTCTCAAAATTACATAAACTAATTAAATTCAAAATAAATACATAGAAATTCATAAAAATTCCAAATAAATTTCTATAATTCATTTCAACACCTATAATTTCCATAAAACACAATTTCATAATTTAATTAATTAATTTTCGAAAATTAGAAAATAATAATAAAATATTCAAAAATACCCAAAAATCAAAATAATTTCCAAAAATTCTAAAAAAATTCAAAAATGTAGATTAAGCTAAGGGGAACAACATTTGTGAAGGAATTTTTCATGAATCAATCAATTGGAAGTTCAAAAAAATCAAGAACCCTAAAATGGCCGAATTGCAAAAAATCAAAACCTAAGCAAATCTAGACCATTTTAAGTGAAACAAAGCTTGGAATCACACTCACCAGAGCTCAAGGAGAATAAAGAGACCGGAAGTGTCAAAAATAGTGGCCGAAAATGCCATGAACGATGGTGAGAATGAATTTTGGCTTTTCGGTGATATCGAGCTCCTTCAACGCCGAAAATGGACTCTGCTGGCGGCGGAATAGCTGGAGGAAGGAGGTGGCACGCCGGGAGGCACACCAACGGTGAGAAAATGGGATGGTAGGCGGTGGTTGGCGATGGAGGCGTGCGTCGGGTTGAAGAAGGAGACAATGGCAATGATGTAAATAAATCAAACTTTATTTTTGATAAATATAATATATGTATAGGTATGTATATATATATATACTTTATATTATTTTAATATAAAATATTGTATGGACAATAAATATTCACCACACACATAATTTAATATATTAAGTAATTTATACACTAAAAATAATTAAATAATATTAAAACTAATTAATAAATAATAAAAATACTAGGGTAATTAATTAAACCCTAATTAAATAAATACACATATTTATTTTATTTAGTACTTTTAAAAATATATATGAGCTCATGAAAATATGGAAATCTATTTAAAATAATTAGTAATAAATAATTTACAAGTCAATTTTCCCGGAAATGCAAGTCCCGAAAAATTTTTACGTAAAGTGCTTAAAATAACATAAAATAAATAAAAATAAATTTTAATTAAATAACAACTCATGAAATATCATAAATATATACAAAAATTATTAACACTGTATATCTTGATGCAGTATTAAAATATTTAAAAACACGGGATATTACAGTAGCAGACTTGTACGCCAGATTTCTTCCGCCCCGACTTTATTATATAAACTGTTCACTTGAGTTTTATTTTATAATCTAGACACTGCAGTAGTTATGATCGATTATGAGATTGTTGTATTATATTTGTATGAGATATGTACTTTAAATATTTAAACTGGATTTATATTAAAAGATTTTATTTATATATGAGATGAGGATATTGATTTAATTTCATTTGGTGGAAATATTATTTTGATATTTATGATTTTATTCCGCTGCATATTATTTTATTTAATTATGTTGTTATTATTAGTATTGCATGTTTTGTTTTATTTTAAGGCTTGCTACGGGTTCCGGATTCGAAAGAATTCCCGTCCCCTACCGCCAGTCATGGCCCCTGTTTTGGGTCGTGACAATAGCTTAGCTAGCTAACATACATGATTATGTAGCACTTAGCATATCACAAACATAATTATCTATAATATTCTCCCCCTTTGTCAAAGACAAAAAAAAAAAAGAGAGACATAAAGGGAAACGAACCTAAAAGAGCCAAAAATCCTAAAAGGAATAAAAAACCAAGGACCAAAACAATGAAAACAAAGATAGGCCAAATCTTTTATCATACATAAACAAAGTAAACAAAAGAAAGCCTTTTATCAAAAGAATAAAACCATGATTATTAAATTATGACAAAACGAGCCATGCTTACAACGTTACAATGTATGCATAAAAAAATTTCAAATGTTTCTCCTCCTTAATCAAAATGTAAAAGGAAATTTTAAAAAAATATAAATTGCATTAATGAAAATAATAGAGTTACAATAATATTGGAATATCAATTGTAAATGAAAACACAAGAAAAAAAATAAAAGACATAAACTAGCATCTCAAGGCTCAAAAAACTAAAAATAAATAATAAATAAACCAAATATAAATTGACAAAAAAAGAATATAGTCTTGTGAAGAAGGAGGAGGCTAAGTGCATTATTTGTTATGATGAGTATATAATTGATGAATGTCATACGTCATATGATCCATCCTATACTCAAATCGATAAAGTCTAGTATCCATTTGATCAAATCTATGGTTAAAGTTCAATTCAATAATGGAGAGACGATTAAAGAATCCACCAACCCAAGCGGGCTCATCATCAACGCTTTAAGAAATGGAAGGTCCTCTTGCTTTTTTTCTTTGAGATTAAGGAGGAACATGTTCTTGAGGGATTTCTTCTTCAATTTGAACACTTTCAAGACCATGAGTGCATATGTGTTCAATGTCTTCTAAGTCACATTCTAGCTCCTCATCAACATCTTAATCTCTTACTTCATCTTTCCAAACCCAAGAATTTTTAACAAGCTTGAATTGCCTAGAGTTTCTTATCATTAAGAAAAGAAAGAGGTATAGAAGGAATGTTGTCTAAGGTGATTCCAAAGTGATGAGAAATTATAGTTGTCACAACCCAAATCGGGAGTCATGATCGACGCTAGGGAACGGGAATTCTTTCGAATCCAGAACTCATAGCAGGCCTTAAAAATAAAAAGTATGCAAAAAGTAAATAAAAATACACCAGAATTTAAAACTTAAATCGATATAAAGATAAATACTTAATGTCATATTATAAAATAAAATATATCCATACAATATTCAGAGAAAGGTCTCTGACATTAAAATAACACTCTACCGACACAAAGTACTACTACTGCAGTTTTCTAAAATACAATAAAGTTCAAATAAATAATTTACATAATCTAGCCAGGGCTGAAAAAGTCCGGTGTAGGGGTCTACTACTGAGGTCTAAAGATGAGGAATCTTATATAAAAAAAAATAATTGAGTGGAGTTAGACCTCACCAAGTGAATTGTTATATTATATATATATATGCACCTCCTAATGTCATATGCAATCAAGCATCAATATATATATAAATATATACAGACATTTCACACAGATCCTGAAATCACTTTTATATATAATAAATGCTGAAAAATATTTATTTGAATGAAGGATCAAATAGAACCCTAATTATATGCAACCTCAACTAAAAATATTTCTCTAGCTATACAGGCTTACTTAATTCTAAATTAATTCTCTTATTCCATTTTGGACAGTAAACTAGCCCCGAGACACTAAGTCAACCGAACTCCAGCAGTCTCACTGTTAGTGCGACTGGCCCCGAGACACTAGGTCAAGTGAACTCCCGCAATCACACTATTTGATCATATCAATCAAATAAAAGTCACCTCAAGTGATTTTATAACTCAACCTTAAAATCTATCACACCGGTACGTACACGGTCCTAGTGCAACCCACTAAGTAGTACTTCTATGCACAATCTCAGGGTACCATCCTTCTTCCTCATAAACATGATTGGTGCACCCTAAAGAGGAACACTGAGTCTGATAAAACCCTTATTTAACAATTCCTGCAACTACTCCTTCAAATCTTTCAACTCTGTAGGAGCCATTCTATAGGGCAGCATCGAAATAGGAGTAGTGCTTAGAACCACATCTATACAAAACTCAATCTCTCTATGAGGTGGTAAACCTGGCAACTCCTCAGGAAAAATATTAGAAAACTCACAGGCAATAGGAACATCCATAAGTGACAACTTCTCCACTGAAGTATCCCTGATTAATGCCAAATATCTTTAACAACCCTTCCTTAGCATCTTCCTAGCCGTGATAGCGGAGATGAGATTTTGAGGTGAAGAACTCTTATCACCCATAAACTTAAATTCTTCTTCATTTGGAATTCTGAAAATCACCTCTTTACTCCGACAATCCACAATAGTATAGTGCTGAGATAACCAATCCATACCCAGTATCACATCGAACTCCATCACATCCAACAACACCAATTCTGCTGGCAATTCTCTACCTCTGATAAACATTGGACAACCAGAAAAAAAAATGTCGGTGTCTAATGAATCACTTAGAGGAGTAGTGATAGACAAAGAAAAAGCCATCCTCAAAGCTTGCCAACACGAATTCAAAGCAAACATAGGTGATATGAAGGAATGTGTGACACCTGAATCAAACAAAACCTAAACATCCAAGTAACAAATATGAATAATACCTACAACGATGGCATTAGATGCCTGAGCATCCTGCTGAGTGAGGTGAAAAACCTTGGCCTAACCTCGACCTCCCTGCTTACTGGTAGAAGCCTGGCCAAAACCTTTGGCACCCTCCTTTAGTACCTCTACCACATCCCTATTGAGCCACAATCTGAGTCAAACTTAGGTGCTAAGCTGGAGGCAACTGAAAAGGAGCTAATGCTGCATTAGCAATCGACTGCTACGAAAACTGTTGTGGCTAAAAACCAAAATATGGACATGATCTGGCAAAATTTCCCATTTGTCCACATCTAAAACATGTCAGCAACACCATATAACAGGGTCCCTAATGGACTTTACCACGTCTGACAGGCACTAGCTGTTGATCCTAAACTTTGACCACCACTACTACTAGAGCACCTGATCTAAATCTGATAGGTCTACGAGGTCCAGCACGACCATGTCTGCTACTCCTATGCACTCTTTGCTACTGCCTCTGGCTCTACTGCACTGAGCCTCTCTACTTACTACTCGAACCAATCTGAAAGATCGAATACATAGTAGTATAAAATTCTCCTGACTGAATACCCAACTAATAGTAATCAGGCATAGCTCATTGCTTGACTAATCTCAAGTCTATCTCTTTAGCCAACTCTATCACTGACTCTAAAGTAAGGCCCGCAGTAGGCATCCCAACAAATGTAGAACCTAAACCAGTAACGTACGTTGTAATAGCAAAATACTAATCTCACATCAGATTCTCTACATATCTACCAAGTCATAGAAACTCTCTGGTGTAGTCCCCGACAGATCTATAACCTCTGGTGATACTCATCAGCCGAAGTCTGTAACTCATCCGGAGTGGCTCTAGGCATAATCTTCTCGTAAACCTCTCTCTGAATTGAGCCCAAGTCATCATCGTTATATACGACTGAATTACCTGAATGAACCAATCCAGGGTTGATCACTCGACAGATAACTCGACAATCATAATCCGCTGGTACTTGGTGTGAGCAATCCAAGTCCTCGTCTCAATCGCATGCAGAAAATCTAACAGATCTGAAGTCCCATCAAAAGCTATCCTGACAACTCTGGCATAAAATAGTGCTACCTCAAGGTTAGGCATACCCTACTAATAGGCAAACTATATCGGCGGTGCAACTGGAGGTATCGTAGCTTCCTCGTATTCTAGCTCTACAGGTTCCTCATCCTGTAGCTCTTGTTGTCTACGGCGACTTGCTGCTCCTCAAAGTCTACCTCTACCTCGACCTCTATGCCTCGCTGGCAGCTCAAGAGGTAAAACCTCATCCTAAAAGGACTCATCATCCTCGGCCTTAATGACCGGTGGAGTGACACGCGCTCGCCTCCTCATTCTGAAAAGATAAAAATAAAAAGATTCAGACAAAACATACAATCTAAAGATTACGTAGAATACTAAACCAAGGAAAACTTAAATAATTGTAATAGTTTCAAAGAAAACAAAACTTTGAAAAACTAGGTCTATAACACTAACAACCTAGGGCTTTGATACCAACTTTGTCACGACCCAAATCGGGAGTCAGACTGGTGCTAGGGAATGAGAATTCTTTCAAATCCAAAACTTATAGCAAGTCTTAAAAATAAAAAGCATGCAAAAAGTAAATAAAAATACACCAGAATTTAAAACTTAAATTGATATAAAAATAAATACTTAATGTCATATCATAAAATAAAATATATCCATACAATATTCAGAGAAAGTTCTCTAACATTAAAACAACATTTTACTAATACAAAGCACTACTACTACAGTTTTTTAAAATACAATAAAGTTCAGATAAATAATTTATATAATCTAGCCGAGGCTGATGAAGTCCGGCGTAGGGGTTTACTACTGAGGTCTGAAAATGAGAAATCTCCTGAAAAAAAAACAATTAAGGGAAGTCAAACCTTATTGAGTGAATTATTATATTATATATACTTGCACCTCCTAATGTCATATGCAATCAAGCATTAGTATATATATAAATATATACAAGCATTTCACTAGATGCTTAAATCACTTTTATATATAATAAATGCTGAAAAATATTTATTTGAATGAAGGATCAAATAGAACCCTAATTATACGTAACCTCAACCAAAAATATCTCTCTAGCTATACAAGCTTACATAATTCTAAATTAATTCTCTTATTCCATTTTAGACAGTAGACTGGTCTTGAGATACTAAGTCAACCGAGCTCCAGCAATCTCACTGTCAGTGTGATTAGCCCTGAGACACTAAGTCAACTGAGCTCCCGCAATCACACTACTCGATCACATCAATCAAATAAAAGTCAACTCAAGTGATTTTATAACTCAACCCTAAAATCTATCGCACTGGTACGTACACGGTCCTAGTGCAACCCACTAGGTAGTACGTTGTATTAATATCCTATAAATAAACTTAATAATTATTAAAATAATAAAAATGCATAATTTAAATGTAATAGCATCCATTCATAGCAAAATATACCCATCATATACAGAAAATATACCAATTGTACACTAGAGATATACTAAAAATATTCCAAATATATAAGCCACATATATACCAAAATAACCAGAAATATACCGATTGCATATTAGGATTATATCAAATATATATAAGTCTCATGTATATTAAAATATACTGAAAATATATTAAAAGTATACGAAAAATATATTTTACATTTAAAGAAATAATCATATTCAATTTCATTATAAAATTCATGGATACTAATTTTTATGCATTCTACATGCAATGCATATATAAGATAATAACTCACAAGTTTGCGTTCCTCGAGACTAGTTCGGTGGGTCCAGTTCGATAGATTTTGATTTCGGCTCAACTAGAAAATAAATGTTATATTATCAGAATAAATTCTAACTTATACATCTAAGAATTCTAAAGAAAAACTCGATCTAGGAATACAAAACTCAAACAAACACAAAAAATGTCACGTTTTATAAGAATTCTACCAAAAATTCGGCAGATACTCCTCTATAAAATGGATATCTCTCTACTAAAAAGTAGAGTTGATTCTGCAAGAAAAATACACTTCTAACACACCAGGCTCAACACATTGGGTTGAAACCCCGAACTGCATAATTTCCCAATCGAGGTTCACAATTCACCAAAAATACAAATAAAATAATAAATATATTAAAAATCATTAAATTCCAAATGTCCACAAAATACCAAAATATAATATATTTAAACAATAAAACACTAAATACAATTATTTTCACAATAATTAAATAAAAATCTCAAATAATAATATAATATTAATAAAAATCAAAATTTTCAATAATTCAACATAAAATAGTAAAAATTCACTTTTATATATTCAAATAGCTTAAATATATATTAAAAATAATTAAAAATCCATTTAATCACCAAAATAGTAAATAATATATTATTTGAATATAATTTTTAAAAATTAGTATTAATTAGTTAAAAAATAATAAATAATATATAAAAATCATTTTAATACCCTATATAATTCTAAAATCATCTAAAACACATTATTTAACTAAAATTTTCATAAAATTACACAATTAACTCATAAATACAAAATATACATAATATAAATAATATTCTCAAAAATTATATAAATTCACCAAAAATATTTTAATAATTCTAAAATTATTAACTCAAATTACTAACACTAATTGAACTAAATTCTCATTAAAACTAATTAATTAACATATTTATCAAAAATTCAATATTTCATATTAAAATAATCAAAAAATTACCCAAAATACAAATTAATTTAAAAAAATACACAAAAAAATATATTTAAAAAGCTAAAGCTACCACAATCAACATTTCTTAAGCAAGATTGCATGAATCAAACATAATCAAGTTCAAAAAAATAAAAACCCTAAAACACAAACTAAAAATTGAAGATATCTAAAAATCGAAGGGATTGAGCTCAAATGGAGCTTGGAAATGGACTAACTGGAGCAAGGGTGGTCAAAAGAGATCGGTTTGAAGTCCTATAATGGATAGAAGCTCACCAGCGATGATGGAGCTTCACTTTCAGCAAGCTTCTGTTTCCGGCATCTTCAGGCAGCTCCGCTGGTAACGGACGGTAGCTAGAGGCGATTGGAAGTGGTGGTGACAGTTAGGGTGGCTCCGACGTCACTGATAAGGCTGACCGAGAAGAAGAATAAGAAGAAGAAAGAGAGCTTTGATCCGATTCTGCTTTTGAATTTTCTATATTTTTTATTAATCATGAAATTACTAAATTGCCCTTCAACCAAAATAATAATAATAATAATAATAATAATAACAATGTTAACAATAATAATACTAATAATAATATTAATAACATTGGTAATAATAATAATACTACTATTAACTTTAATATTATCAAGTAATCCCTCGTAAAATAAATTATTTTACGTAAACAATTATTTAAAATAAAATACATAAATAATATTAGCAAATAATAACAATAATATATATTAAAAAATTTTAAAAATTATTAACACTGCATATTCTAAAATAATATTATTTTGTTTAAAATACTGGATCATTATAATAGTGATAAAACCTCACACACATAAGGCACCACTTACACTATCACTAGCTAACCTAAATCTCCATTGGAGCCATCTACCTAGCTCCCCATCCACACCCTCAACAAGACATCATATAAAAAAAAAAGTCATTAAAAGAAATTATTTCGTTACTTAGCCCCCTAGTATGAATTGAATAAGTGATAAACCTATGCACATACCAAAGAGATTTTGAAGCAAAGAGAGATGCTTTGGTATGACTCGCTTCACAAGGTTTAGCATGTTGAATCCAAAAGGGATAGTAGGGGAAGCTAGACCGATTGCTTAAACAAAATATGATCAAATTCTTGAAATGTTAAAAATCTCTTTTCCTCCCAATCTAAACCTCATACTATTAAGGGGATTTTGCTCATCAAAATGGTGGGTTCTAAGGCAAAAGGAAGAAAGAAATTCATGAACTAATAAGGGATAGGTAGGATAATGTGTAAAGGCTAGATTATAATACCCACATTCTCAAGTATAGTCTTGACTTCATTATAACACCTCATCTTCTCTAAAGTAGCTTGAGATATTGACTTGGAGGCGATTATTTTTCTTTCTCTAAATTGAGTTAGTCGTTGCCTAATTTGAGAATTAGTATAGGAAGTTAGAGGAGTCTTCTTAGGTTGATCCTTAGTAGCTCTCCTAGAGGATGAAGGAGCTTTTTAAGTAGTCTTCTTCTTAGGAGCCATGATAATGAGAAGAGAATTTTGATGAAAGTTTGAGGGGAGAAGAGTGATTTTACTTGAAAAGAGTTTAATTGTAAAAAAATAATGTGAGGATGAAAAGATGAGTTTATGGTGTTTATATAGTGAAGAAATAGGGTTAAAATAATCAAGTAAAGTCTTAAAAATACTCAAAAAATGCAGGTTACCATATTAGAATAGGAAGCAAACATGAAAAGACCAAAACCTAGTAAAAATAGGAGAGACGTGTGTTAAGGGCTCCTCATGAGCGGCTCATGATAGTGAGCGTCACCCATGAGGGGCTTTGTCCCCTGACACAAGCAATAGTCAAGAGCAACCTTAACGACTTGTGACAAAAAAATACTCAAAGGCCCCTAAACTTTCAAAAAACTTACAATTACATCCTTAAAACATTACAATTAGGTCCTTAATGCCAAATTAACACCAAATCTCATCAAATTACAACCAAATTAAATAATTTTATAATTTTAATTATAAAATAACATAGTTAAGAATTTTAAAAAATTTTAATTACCAATAATTAATTTTTTTTTAAATTATATAAAAAAATTATTTTAAACATAAATCATGCAAATGGGAAAAACAATGAATTAAATCATGTGTATGAAATAGATTTGCTTATTTAAATAATTAATAAATTGGATAAAATTCAATAGTTAATTATTTAATCAAAAAATATTTTAAAGCAAAACGAATTTTGATAAATAATTATGACAAGGTATCAAATACCAAAAATAAATCAAACGTATAAAAATCATGATTAACCATGAATTTATGAAATGGTATCAAATATGAAAAATAAACAGAAGACAAAGATAAGTGAAAACAGAATTACACATGAATCCAATCATCAATTAGCAATTAATCAATTCATCAAGACAAGTTTGAACCATCAATCATACCAAGCTCATATTTAATAAAATTTAGTCTTTTCTTATATAGAGGCTTGGTAAAAATGTTTGATAATTGATTATTAGTATCAACATATTCAAGAAAAATATCACCATTTTGCACATGATCATGCAAGAAATTATGTCTAATATCAATATGCTTAAATCTAAAATTTTGAATGATATTCTTACTAAGGTTTATAGTACTTGTATTGTTACATTTAATAGAATTATGATCAAATTCAATGCAATAGTCCTTAAGTTATTATTTTTGCCATAACACTTGTGAGCAAGAACAACTAGCCGCCATATATTCAGCTTCAACAGTGGATAAGGCAACCAAAACTTGTTCCTTGCTAAACCAAGAAACTAAACAATCACCTAAAATTTGACAAGTTCCAGAAGTGCATTTCCTATCTAGTAAACTATCTGTAAAGTCTGCATCTAAATAGCTAATTAAGTTAAATGATGAACTCCTAGGATACCAAAGTCCTAAATGCATTGTTCTATAAAAATATTTAAAAATTATTTTAATAGCATTCAAATAAGACTCTCTAGCATATAAGTAGCTAGCAAATATAATGTCGGGTCTACTAGCTGTTAAATAAAGAAAGGATCTAATCATACCTCTAAATTGCTTTTCATCAACCGGTTTGCCATTCTCATCTTTGTTAAGTTTGGTGGTAGTGCTCATAGGAGTTTTGCTTAACTTAGTTTCATTCATTCCAAACTTCTTGAGAATGTCCCTTGTATATTTGGTCTAATTGATGAAAATCTCATCTTTGCATTGCTTGATTTATAGTCTAAAAAATTATTTGAGTTCACCCATCATACTTATTTTAAATTCTCATTGTATTAGCTTAAAGAATTGCTCACACAAGCAATGGTTAGTAGCACCAAAAATAATATCATCAAGATATATTTGCACAATAAGTAAATCATGCTTGGATTTTTTTTATGAAAAGAGTTATGTCGACTTTTCTTTCAGAGAATCCTTTCTCTAATAAAAAGTTACTCAATCTTTCATACCAAGCTCTTAGAGCTTGTTTCAATCTATATAAAGCTTTAAAAGCTTAAACATATGATTAGGAAAATTAAAACTTTCAAAACCTGGGGGTTACTCAACATACACCTCCTCTTCAATTAAACATTTATAAATGCACTTTTAACATTCATTTGATAAAGTTTAAAATCCATGAATGATGCAAATGCAAGTAGCATTCTCATAACTTCTAACCTTACATCCAAGGCAAAGATTTTATCACTCAAAAATCAAAATTCAAAGCATCATCAATATTTTGGGTTCAATTTGAGAAATGAAGGCTAAATTTATAATAAACTTAAGTTTAGATCTAATCATTACCCCTTTTGTAATGTCACCAATGATGAGGTCTTGATGATAAGCTTTTTTAAATTGTTAATTCTTTAGAAGATCATTCTTTAAAGTAGATTGAGATATCTCTTTATTGTTCTCCTTACTTGGACCTTCAAGTTCCAAAGGCTTACTAGCATTTTCTTCTTGAGTATCCACAATTTTATCATCACTTACAAGATCATCAACATGATTTCTCCAATGCCTATAATTTTTCCTTTGGCATTGTCTCCGAAAGTGACATGTCCTCCATTCTTATCCTCAAGCTTGTTGAATTGCTACTTGTCTCTCATCATGTGCCTTAAACATCCACTATCGAGATGCCATTTGCTTTTTGTTCTTATGGATTTTAAGCACATCTACACAAAATAATTTAAGTGTTCATTTGAACCTAAACCTTTATTAGTCTAGGTTGGTTTGTTTTAAGATAATCTAAAGGAAGAAAATTCATATGTAGTCTTCTATAGAAGCATACATTGTTGGTGTGCCCTTTGTCATGCAATAAGAATATACAATATTTTTAAATTTATTTCTCCTAGGTTAATATGCTTTCTTAGTATATGAAACATGTATTTTATGTTATGGTGGTGTGTGTCTCCTAATATTATTCTATGTTATAGTATGAGACATACATTGACAGTGACAATATGTATTTTTATAGGTTTGTGCTATATGATTATGAGAATGATGTTGTGTAGCATGCTTAGGAGTGTTATGTCTAGTGTACATATAAACATATTTAGGTTATGCTTTTCTAGCATAAGACTTACCTCTTTATGTTATATAGGATTGAGTCTTATAAGACTTTCCTTTAATATTTAACACATGAGACTTATTAGCTTTGAGAGCTTGAGTCTTAATTGGTTTAGAGGTAGAATAGATGGAATTGCATGATGCTTTAACAAATTTAATATGTGATGATGATGAAAAAGAGGTCATTCCATTAGTATATCTAATTCCATGAGTATTTTCATGAAATTTTTTAGACTCAAGTAAATTATGTAAACTCTCTTTTGCTCTTTAGAATTTGGATATAGAATTTTTTAATTCTACTACCTCATTAGAAAACTTATGATTTTTATAACTTGCTTTCTTGAGTTGCTCTTCTAAGAAATTAAAAGATTTTAAATCACTAGTGAGTTTATCATTTAATTTAACAAGACTAGAAAATTCATTTTAAAAATTTTTAAATTCCTTAGTTAAGCTAGTTAACTCATGCTTATAATGATTATTTCTAGAAAGTAAGCTTTTGCACTTAAGTAGGAATTTGCTCACAATAAAGCTCTTAACATCATCATCATCATCATATTCATAATAAGCACAATACTCATCATAATAAGATTTAGAAGTATATAGTACTTTTTTTTCATCTTTAAGAGCCATGAAGCAAAGGTTGGCCACTTTTTATTGTTCCTTTTCCTTTTCAAATTCAGAGGAGTCATCCTAAGTAACTTTAAAAGCCTTTTTCTTATTCTTTGCTCCCTTACTCTTAAAGTTGAGTTTAGGGAACTCACTTCTAATGTGTCCCAATTTTTTAAATTCATAGCAAGTAACCTCTTTGGTTTTCTTTTTATTTTCTCCTTTATGCTTCTTGTTGGATTCTCTAGTTTTTGAGAAATTTTTCTTTTTTAAGAATTTCTTGAAACTCCTTGTAAGCATGGCAATATCACTATCTTCGTCACTAGAATCTTCAAGACTTTCATCTTCACTATCATCTTGTGTAGCTTTTAGTGTTATGCTTTTATTCTTTTCCTTTTCTTCTTGTTCTTCTCCTTTTTGCTTAATTGTAAGCTCATGTGTTATGAGCTTTCCAATCTGCACATCAGTGGAAAGAGCATATAGGTTTTGTGCCTTCCTCTATTGAGGTAACTCGTGATTTTTAATCCTTCTTAGGTAAGATTCTTAGAATCTTGTTATTTTCTTCTTCCTGGGTGAAATGTTTACCAAGCTTTTTAAGGGTTGTAAGAAGAGAATTGAGGCTATTTATCATTTTCACAATTGACTCTTGTGGTTTCATCTTAAATAGTTCATACTTATATATACAGAGTTTAACCTTCTTGTTTCTTGCTTGAATGTTTCCTTCATAATGATTTTTTAGTGTCTCTCATACTTCTTTTATAGATTGACAACGTTGAACTTTACCACCTTTTTCTCTAGATATAAAAGAGAGTAGTGTGATCATAACTCTCTTATTTTTATGATTCTCATCTTTTTATGTATGATTCCATTTACTTGTTTTGATAACCACTTTCACATCATCAATTTTGGACTTAGGAGGTTCCCATCCATCTAGAATGACAAACCATAATTTAACAGAATCACTATCAAGATAGAGTTCCATTTTGAATTTTCAATGTGGATAGTCACATCCATCCAAGAATGGTCTTAGAAAATAAATGTTTTGAATTTCACTCTCCACGATCTTGTATTAAATTCAGGCTCTGATACCAAATGAAAATGCCTTAGAGGGGGTGAATAAGGCAATTAACAGTTGTGTGAAAAATTAAAAACAAATTGAATGGATAAGCATGAATTGAAAGAGTATAGAGAAGAAAGAGTAAAAAACACAAAGATTTAAGGAGTTTTGATTTTCAATAATCCAACATCTCCATCTAACTTATCCCCAAGTTAGGATTTCCATACCCACATAATCTTATTCATAAGATTGAGATTACACAAGATTTTAAGGCTCACTCTTTCAACCTTATATAATTAAGAGTTTCTAGGCTCAGTCTTAAACCAACTCCTAAGAGTTTCAATGGATAAACACTCAAACCAATTCCACTATAATAGAATCTCACTTCTCATTTTCTCAATCCTAGAAAATAGAAAAATAAGAATATCTATTCTAACACTCACCAATTCTCACAAGAGTTATACAAATATATAATGAATTGAAGAGAGTTTTGAGAGTTTAATTGAATACTTAATAAAGTATAATGAATAAAAAAGTTCTTTAAACTTTCAATTGAACTCTAGGGGTTATTTATATAAATAATCAACTTAGAGTATGTGTCACAACCCAAAACAGGGGTCATGACCGGTGCTAAGGAACGGGAATTTTTTTGAATCCGGAACCCGTAGCAAGCCTTAAAAATAAAAGCATGCAATATAATAAAATAAATAAAATATTTGTGCAGCGGAATTTAAATCTCGAATATAAAATAATAATTTCTCAACTCACTTATCAACATAAATCACATCTTATATATAAAACCTTTAAGTACAAATATTTCAGAGTAACACTCTGAATTTAAAATCTCATACAATATAATAACAAATACATGACAGATTTAAGTACAACCACTACTGCAGTGTCTAGAATACAAGATAAAACTCAAGTAAGTGATTTACATAATAATGCAGAAGCGGAAGAAATCTGGTGGACAGGTCTACTGCTGAGGTATGAAGAAGAAGACTCTCCTAAAAAATATCAATAGAGGGGATTCAGACCTCACTGAGTGAATTATTATAATATATATACATGCATAACTAAATGTCAAATGCAAACACTCAGTAGTATATATAATAAATATATATACAGGCAATTACACAGATGCAGTAAAAATCATTTTAATACTGAAAACCATCAGTTTATGAAGGATTAAATAGAACCCTATATTTTCGCAACCTCAAATATCAATAAAACTCACTTAAGCCATATAGGCTCACTTAGTTCCAAATAATTCACTTAGTCCAACTGGACAGTAGACTGGCTCCAAGACACTAAGTCAACCAAGCTCCAGCAGTCTGACTATCAGTGTGATTGGTCCCGAGACACTTGGTCAACCGAGCTCCAGCAATCACACTCTCAATCACATCTCATATCAATCAAATCAATCAACAAGTCATAATCCACAAATAAGTTAGTAATTTAACCTAAAATCTATTATCGTACCAGTACGTACTCGATCTTATTGCCGCCCACTAGGAAGCACGTTCTATCAAGATCCTTCATTTAAATATAAAACATACATTTATGAAAATAAAGGATGCATAATGGTATTTAAAATAAACAAATATACCATATATATACCAGAAATATACCTAAAATAAACTAAGTATATTTCAGGTATATATACGTATAATCAACTTAAATAAATCATAAAACATATTAAGTTCAACTAATAATATATTTAAAAACAAGTCATATTTAATTGAAAAAGGAAAAGATACATTTATTTCATAATATACCAAAAATTTACTAAAAGTATACCTAAAATATACTTAAATATTCAAATAGGCAATTATGCAAAAACTTATGTTTAAAACATAACATTTCTAAAACATGCACCCTAAGCAATGCATATGCATTATAATAACTCACAGTTGTGCGCTCTACGAAATAAGTCTGACGGGTCTGGTTCACTAGACCTCGGTCTCGGCACAACTAACAAATAAAATAACAATACGAAAATCAGTATAAATCTAACTTAATTTCTAGAAACTCGATCTAGAATTCTAGACATAGACAAAGAATAGAAATTTGACCGAATGTCACATTTTACGAGAATTCTACCAAAAATTCGATAGGACCTCCTTTGTAAAATGAGCATCTCTCTACTTAAAAAGCAGAGTCGGTCCTGCAAGAAAACACACTTCGAATAAATTTCACAAAACATTCACGCAACCCTCGGTAGAAATTCCAAACTGCAAATTCCACCGACCAAGGTCCACAATTCACAAAATATATTAAAATTCCATAAATACCGAAAATACCCTTTTGATACCAAAATATAGCAAATTAAATATTTAAACACTAAAACTAATTATTGAACTAACAATTACTTAAAAACCCTAATCTTAATATAACATTATAAAAAATCGATAATTCTCGATAAATTCACAAATATTAATAGAAATTTGTTTTATAAATCCAAATTACTCAATTAGCCCAAAAAACATATAAAAAATTACTAAAAACCCATTTATTTACAAAAATAGTATATTATATATAATTTGAAAATAATTTTCAAAAAATAGTATTAAGTAGTTAAAAATAGAAAATAATTTATAAAAATCATTTTTATACCTCAAATAATTATTAAAACCAATGAAACTTAATATTTAACTAAAATTACTACCAAATTATCAAAATACCCCTAATATATAAAAATTCACATAATATACTATAAATACTCAAAATTTCAATAAAAATTATATAATTACTCTAAAATTATTTTCTTAATATATAATTTAATAAAATCAACAAATATACTCAATTAACAATTAATTTTAACAAAATTCACATAAAACCTATAGTTCCAAAATTTACATAAACTAAATAAAATTATATTAATTACAAAAAAATCACAAAAATTATAAATTAAATTCTAAAATTAATTTCAACCTCCATAAACACTAAAAATCACAATTTCACAATTTATTTAATTAATTTATGAAAATTAGAAAATAATAATAAAATAATCAAAAATTCACAAAAATCAAAATAAATTCCAAAAATTCCAGAGTGTATATTAAGCTAAAGGAAGCATATTTTGTAAAGGAATTAAGCTTGAATCTTAAAGATCGAAGTTCAAAAAAATTGAGAAACATAAAGGGCCGAAATTGAAATCAAGCTTAAATCCTTACCAAATCGAGTTTTCAAGCTACAAGGAGCTTGGAAAGCACTGGAATCACCAAGTTTGGTGGTCAGAAAGTCAATGAATGGCGAGGAGAGGAGTTTCGGCCAAAACACGTTCCTCGAGCTGTTGCCGGCGCCGGAGGGGATGACAGGGATGGTGGAGCTACTGGAGGATGAGGCGGCACTCCAGGAGGCACACCGATGGCTTGGAATCGGACTTGCAGCAGTGAGAGAGGGGAGAGGATGATGTCGGGGGTGAAGGAAGAAGATGCTTCTTCTCTTTATATATGTATATATTATAACTTTATATTATAATAATAAAAACTAATAATATAGGTACACATTAAACACACACCACACAATATATTATATACATATCTATATATATATATATATACACACACATATATGTATGTATATATGCATGTATATATATATATATATATACACAAAATAATGATGATGCATGAAACAATATAATTTGTTAAAATAAAATAACATTAAACAATAAAATATTATTTAAATATTATTTTCCAAAATAACAAGTTTCGGAATAATTTTTACATAGAAACTATAAATAAACATAACATAACGTTAATTATTCACAAAATAATTAAATAATCAAATATATTTTTAAAATTTATTTACATTGCATATCCCAATATAATATAAAAATATTTAAAAACTCGGGTTATAACAATATGATTTTTGGATGCATTGATTATGTCTCCAATGTCTCTTGTTGATTTTTGAATCATCTTAGACTTATTTCTGTCAAAACATCACTCACAGTTAAGAGGATCAAACTCTAGCTCGTGAGGGTCGATTTGAAGACCATTGGAGTTTGAAATTTACTTGTTTTTACCCATTTTAAGCTGTTCGGATTGCCCTCACGAGCTGCATCATGAGTGATGTTGTCCAAAACAGCTGAAATTGCTCAAAATGGACACCCAAAGGGGACAGCTTGTGACTGGCTCGTGAGGAGACCACTATAAGTCTAAAATTGTATATTTTTTATATATAATTGCTTCTCAAAGATTGTGGAGTTTTATAGGTTGAGATACTTTGTCGAAATGTATATTAATACTATTTTAAGGAGTGTTTCATTGTCTCTAATTATTAAACAATTAATCTTGATAATTAATCAACTTTCTACACACTTAAATGAAATCATTAGCAACTTAAATTAATGTCAAATTACAAAATTAGGAGTTTGATAATGTAAATAATCAACAAAGATACTGAAAAAAATGAGAGTGATAGGAGATAAAAAGGGAAATAATATTGAATGATATTGAAGAGAGATATTTATAATCAAAAATTTTATTAAATTAAATTAAATTAAATTTAAAAAATTGCTATTTTTTTAACGTTGGCAACATCAAAGTGACCGTTGGCTATCTTTTGCTAAATTACCATTTCATTTATTTAGCTTTTAAAAAAAACATCCTCCAAAAAGGCTATTATCATGGGCATGATACGCTCACAATGGCACCCGTTTCATGGAGAGGGTGTCATGAAGCTTGTTACACGGCTATGACATCCCATTGCAGATATAGCATATTTTAGTTATATTAGTGAATAATTATATGTTTTACATGTGAATGAAAAAATTATTTGACTCATGATATATAATAAATAAATAATTAAATATATTATTATTATTATTATTAAATAAAAGTTTTAAAATAATAATAGCGTTATTTACTTATATAACAACTTGATATTAACTTAATATAATTATAATTTATTAAAATTTTTATAAGTTTTTTATTTAAATAATTATATGATATTATTCATTATTTTTTATAATTAATTTTTCTTAATTCTAAAATTTATTTTATATATATAAAAAATTATAGTCATAATTAATCATATGATAATAAAAAAATCATTAGTTATTTGTTAATAAAAAAATTTTAAAATAATAGAATTTATATTTTCTTTGTATAACAATTTAAATATTACAACCCTATTAAATTTATAATTTATTACAATTTTAGTAAATTTTTTATTTGAACTATGACACTTTATTTTTTTAATATTTTTAATATTAATATTTTTATTTACACAAAAATTAATTTGATGTAAATTTTTAAGTTCAACTAATAACTAAATGATAAATATTAATTAATTTAATTTTAACTATTTTTTGTAAAATTTTATAAAAATATCTAAAAGCGATAATTATACTACTTTTCTTATAGAAAATATATTTTAAAAAAAATTATATGTTCTATTTTTTATTTATTTATAAATTTATAAAAATATATACTTTTAAAATAAATTATATATTTTTCCTATTTTTGTAAAATTTATTAATTTTGATTTTAATTATTTACTTATTAAATTTAATATAATAAGACTTATAAATTTATGTTATCTAATTTGATTTATATTAGATAAAATATAAATAGACCTAATTAAAATAGAAATATATATTTTTAATAAAATTCTCACTAAAATTTTAATTAATTTAATTTTGTTAGAGATAAAATAGAATTAACATAATTAAAATAAGAAACATATTTTCAATTAAATTAGATTTTGATGTTTATTAATTCCATTTTTATTAGAGATAAAATAGAAATTAACCTAATTAGAATAGTAAATATATACTGTCAATTAAAATTACATTTTAATTAATTTAATTTTGTTAGAGATACAATAAAAGTTAAATTAATTAAAATATGAAACATACTTCATTTTTATTAGAGATAAAATAAAAGTTAACTTAATTAGAATAGGAAATATATTTTTTCAATTAAATTAGAATTACATTTTAATTAATTTAATTTTATTAGAAATAAAATAAAAGTTAACCTAATTAAAATAGGAAACATACTTTTAATTATATTAAAAATATATTTTAATTAAATTAATTTTTATTTGAGATAAAATAGAAACTAATCTAATTAAAAAATTTAATATTTATTAGAGATAAAATAAAAAATAGAAATTAACCTAATTAAAATAGAAAATAAATTAAAATTATATTTTAATTAATTTAATTTTACTTTTATTAATAAATTACTTAATTATTTAATTTTTATATAATAATAAATGAATACTATTTTATAATTTTGCATGTCTTCCCTATTGGTACATTTATATATACATATATAGAGTAATAATGTTTGATTTCTTGGTCGGATTGGTACCGTCCAAAAATTTACAAATGAACAAAAATGACAGCTAAATAGACCTTTTTTTTTTTTTTTTTATAACCCTAAGTAGACTCAATTCGGTTTAGTCTGATTCAACTCTTTGATGGCGGGTGATTTTTGCTCACTCCTATTATGGGCTTACGATAGTATATTGCACCTTTATGGCTCACTTTCGGCTTATTAGGAGGCACCAAGTGTACCCAATTTCAACTTTCTCAATGCACTAAATTTTTGTTTTAAAATGTATCATGTGCATAACCCTACATAAAATGGACATAAACACACACACAAAATTGCATTTCTATGTTCATTTTTTTTTTTTTTTTTACTACTTTGAAAATGTCTAGAAGAGTATTCAATCTTGATCGGGCTAAACTAATAATTGCCTCCATAGTTTAAACCATTAGCTTTATGAAATTAAATGACTTTTGAATGTGTAATTTAGCTTGAGAGGATATATTAGATATTTGTGACCAATTTTTTTTGAAAAATTTAATATTTGAATTTTAATGGGTTTATTATAAAAATAATTTAGTCTTTATTTTTGACAAATTAGTATACAATTTAACATGACAACCGAAGTTGTCCACACATGAGTGCCACATCAAAACTTTCGATTTTGACTAATTGAAAAATAAAAACTTAATGAAATTAAGTAAGAACAAGTGAATATAAAATGAACATTGATGAAAATTTATGAATTTGTCAAAATTACAACTTAAATTTTAATTTAATATATTGATGAACTATATATGTATGAATCTTGAAATTTTAATCAATATTGAAATTCTAAATTTAAAATAATTAAAAAATTATTTTATTTTACTAAAACTAAAAAATTAAATTATTTTATTATCAGAAAATAGAAATTCTAATACTTATTTTGATATAATAAGATATTAAGGGAAATTTTAATATAGGATCTTGAGTGTTTGAAGTGTTACATTTTCAAATAAAAAGGATTCAAATGTAATTATAACCTAATTTTAGAGAGATAAATGTAATTTTCAGTAACGTTTATAAAAAATTCATCAGATCTTATGTGCGCCCATTTCGTTAGAGTTCACTATCAGGTTTCAGTATTTACAAAGAAAAAGAGAGAAGTAAAATCGGTACGGATTGCTCTGCTGTTTTCAGGTTGCGGTTGCAAAGAAACAGTGTCAATTTCTTTCCTGTTTCCAGGTGTGCTTTAATTGACGTTGAAGTGAGATAGATTGCTCTGCAGCAGAAGGGTTTTCTTGTTTTCTTGGTTATCAACCTGAATCGAAGATAACCTGAAGGGTGAGCTTTCAATACCTTCTTGTTCCTTGGAGACTCTGAATATCAAGATTACTCTCATTTCTTTGATTTCTGAAGCATTATTTGAACTGTGTACTAATTTATTGCATTTCAATCGTCAGTTTTTAAGAGTCATCTTCCTTTTTAATTGCTTCTTTTCTTTTCTTTACATTCTTGCTCCATTTAGACACTGAATTTAAAGATTACTCTTTCGTTTCTTTGATTAAAATTTAAATTTCTGAAGCACTAGTTAAGTAATAGATACTAGCAAACCCGTAGTTTCTTGCATTTCGTCAGGTTTAGAGTGATCTTCATCTCTTTCCGTAAGAATTTTGCACCTGGTACCTATTCAATTACTGTTATTTTATATCTACATTTTTTAGTCCATTCTTGCAGGTTTAGCAGATGATTCTTGATTTTTTCTTGGGTTTTTTTTAATCCTTTGTTCTTTCTTTATATCTTGGTTTTCTTGATTCTTGATTTTTCTTGGGTTCATTTTCTTTGAATTTTTTTTTTCTTGGATTCTTGATTTCGCTTAATTGTATTAGAAATTGGTTTCTGATTATTCATTTATTTTCTCTGTGTTTGTAGTACTCTATAACGAAAAATGTCAGGACAAAACCGCCCACCATGTGTGGCTTGCAAAATCCTAAGTAGAAACTGCCGTGAAAATTGTATATTTGCAGCACATTTTCCACCCCTCATACGCCTGAAGAGTTCGAGAATATAAGGAAAGTATTTAGTGTAAGCTGTATTCAGGATCGTCTATTCCGAGTCATCCTAATTCAAAAGAATATGCAATTAATTCGATTGCTTATGAAGCTGCAGCGATTGTTCGTGATCCAGTTCATGGTTGTCTAGGTCAAATTTTACATTGTGAACAACGATTACAGCAACGGACTACTGAGCTTGAAATTGCCAGGCAAGAATTGTCTATTCTGCAATCCAATTATCAGATGCTACAACAACAGCAACAACAAGAGCTGCGGTTTCTCAGATCACAACACAGAAACACCTACCAGAAAAACAAACAGAATATAAGATGCTACATCAGCAGCAAGAACTACTAGAGTCTCAGAATTTGAGGAGTGTACATGGAGGAGGTACAGTTGATGCTGCTACTGGATTTAATCAGCTTCCCACTATTGTTACTGATGATTGGTCACTAGGAACTATTGATAAGAACACTTTCCAAATTCAACCAGAATATCAGATACCCATATCAGCAGCAAGAACAACTAGGGGCTCCGAGTTTGAGGGGTGTACATGGAGGTACAGTTGCTGCTGCTACTGGGTTTAATCAGCTTCCTACTAGTGTTACTGAGCATCGGTCTCTGGGTATCATTCTTGACAACCCTTTTCAAAATCAACCAGAATATCAGATGCTACATCAGCAGCAAGAACAACTAGGGGCTCAGAGTTTGAGGGGTGTCCATAGAGGTACAGTTGCTGCTGCTACTGGGTTTAATCAGCTTCCTACTAGTGTTACTGACCATCGGACTCTGGGTATCATTCATGACAACCCTTTTCAAAATCAACCAGAATATCAGATGCTACATCAGCAGCAAGAACAACTAGGGGCTCAGAGTTTTGAGGGGTGTCCATAGAGGTACAGTTGCTGCTGCTACTGGGTTTAATCAGCTTCCTACTAGTGTTACTGACCATCGGACTCTGGGTATCATTCATGACAACCCTATTCAAAATCAACCAGAATATCAGATGCTACATCAGCAGCGAGAACCACTACAGTCTCAGACTTTGAGGAGTGTACATGGAGGTACAATTGCTGCTGCTTTTGGGTTTAATCAGCTTCCCAGCAGTGTTACTGACGATGGTACCATTGATGACAACCCTTTTCAAATTCAACCACCAACAAAAAGTCCAAAATCTTCAGTTTGATGCACTTCCTTTGTTTCAGACACAACACCGATCCTCAAGAAACTCAGAAGTTACATCAACAATTTTTCTTTCTTTTCTCTCTCTTTTTTTTTTTCAGCTAGTGATACCTTTAAGAAAAATAGATTAGATGCATCTCGTGTGATTTAATTGAATCGCAAGTGACCATTAAATTTCTCCTGCATATATGTAGCCATATGATACCCAAGAAATCGCGATTTGTTTTACTTTACAATTTAGATCTTAAGTATAAAATGGATTACCAAAGAAATTCTCAGCTTTTGAGGGAAAGGATAGTGTATGGCTTACAAATTTGAAATAATTTATTCAGAGTCTGAGGAAGCCTGATATCGATCATCAAGTTTTGCAACCATTCTATATAGGTTTTCTTCAATGTCTTCTAATTCATCTTTCGCAAAACCCCAACTTCGAAGTGTCCTCAGTCCCAGGTGCTCCACGCTCAATGCCATATTTACGAAGATTTAACAGTCTCTTCTCCAGAAATGGTACAATAGCACTGCTTGAACGTAGTCGAGCTGCCATAGGAATGGAATGGACATTAAGCGATCCCCTTGATGAGGAACCTACAATCGGACTACTTAAGAGTTCACCATGTTGGCCAACCAAATTACTGAAGATTGAAGGAAATGGCAATGGTATTGGAAGAGGGCAAACAGTGACAGACAGATGGCAGAACTTTGGCCTAGTTAACAAATGTGCATAAGCCTCATTAATTGTATCTGTTACTTCTGAGACTGAAGCCTGGCAACCTCCTACGGAAAAAACAGGACAAGAAAAAGAAGAAAACAAAACAATTAATTAGCAGCATAATAGAAAGTCTTCATTAAGAAAGCAAATGGGAAGAGAATCCCCCCTCCCCTTTTTATCCCCCCCAAGACAAAAAAAATTCTCACAATTTGCCAAAGCAAGGCTATTAAATTCTTTCAACAATGCGTTTTCTTTGTATTAAGATCTTGTTCTTTGTGCCAGAAAACCCTCATGTTTTATAAAATTTTCAAGAAATTCATGCACGTGTACAAGCATAATTTGTATCTCAATCAAGCAAGAAAGCAATCAGAAATCATTCTTATAACTTGTTGGTACACTTCTCGATAAATAAAGTAACATATTAAATGCATTATCATATCGCATATATAAAGATAATTCCGGCCAAAGACAGTAGAAAGGGAACTTATGTTGGAAAGCACATTCAGCATGGACTTGCAAACTTGGATGCTGAAAATGTAAAATTTCAAGTATCTTTCCAGTGCATCCACAAATTATAGCCGTACCTGACCCAAGAGATTCCATGAACAGTCATGGATTTCCACTGCTTGCAAATCTTCTACTTCTGCTATCTCTGGTGTCAATGGATGTAAATTCCCCAGAAAGGATTGTTCATCTTGTTTCCCTGGGTTTTATCATGCCAAACAATCAACAAACTCTGAACTCACTGACAAAAGTAACATCCTGGTAACAAAGTTAATAGATAAGTACCTGATAAAGGAGACAGTGGCATTCCAACATCCAGAATGGTTGCCATATTCTGTCTCTCTTGCCCAGTTAACATGTGTACTAGTTCATAAAATATCCATTGCACAGAAAAGTAACGAGAGTCTGCAGTAGGTCCAAGTGGTTCCATTCGGAAGGGGGAGACTTATCGAGTGTAAAGCAGCAGCATAAACTGCACTGCAGTGGTAAGGCTTCTCATCTTCTATGCAGAGATGTGCAGAAGGCTTTACCTTCAAAATCAAGAGAATATGTTCAGAAAGAAAACATGTTCAGTCAAGGATCAAAACCGTGCTATTATTCAAGCAAAGGGTATTTAGAAGAAACATGTAGAATGGCAAACATAACCTGGTTTACAAAGAATTCTGCAAAATAAAGGTGTGGAGTGACAGTATAATAAAAGAAAAAAAAATGCAGAACGTTCAGAAAAGGCGAAGGAATCATCTAAATGCAAGTCTGCTTACTCTTACTCAGGAAGGGTAAACCAATTGGAACAATCATCCTACAGAAGGATGATAGTCTTACAAAAGAAACTGCATCATGAAGTTTACTGAAAATTGATTGTTTTGGGCTTCTTGGGTTCATCATATGAGAACCAGGACCTCTGACAGAATAGAGCAGCACCGGTGTACTAGAGTATTCATCTGCAATATTCTCCAAAAAATCTGCAGCCAGAGCAGAGAAACCTCCTGAGTCATCAACAATGAATTGAAAACCCTGTCAAATTCAACAAACACTCAGCATCAAAGAAAAAAAGCCGCACAATCAATTGAAAAACATATAGGATATCAAAATCAAGAGACGTGTATATGTTGACCTCCAACTCAATCAAAATACCTAATCCAAATTCTGTCTGTTCTAAAAGGCAGCTAACTATTGACTTAGTCCTTACACAATGGTGCATGGTTCAGATATCTCAACATGCCATGGGTATCAAGATGTAAAATGCATTCACTAACAAAAGAAGATTTCTCATCAAATAAGCAGCATCTTCTCCACTTGCCATTAGTACTTCTTAAATAACCATTAACATTTTCGACATGATAGTAGGGGAACTCAGCAGCCAACCCAAACTTTATAGCTAATAAAAAGAATATGCCGAGACAATCATCAATAAAGAAGAAAAAATTTTTACTTCAATTTTTCTTTGGAAAAAAAAGAAGAGAGAGAGAACTTTCAAGTCCGTTTGAAAGTCAGAACATTTGATAGCAGTCTTAATTTTTTGGCACTTTGGCGTACCTGAATATGGTCACATTCTTCTACAAAAAATCGCAGCCCTCTCACTTATGTCATCTCCTCGTAAACCTCCTGAGAAAATATCCCTTCCAGCTCCATAATTGTCAAATTCCTTGGAATCCATCCATAATCCACATAGTTCATATAAACTCTGGGGATGATAATGCACTTTTGAAAAATCTGTCCAAAACTGAACATTATTTTCTAAAGATTCAACTAGATCCTGATCTTGAATGTCTCTTTGTGTAACACTACCCCCCCCTGACTGGCAGCAGTGGGCTTCAATTCTCCCTGCTCTTCCTCATACAAACTTTGCAAGAACAAATTTTTCTTTAAAGGCTCAGATGCATGGGTGGATATATTGCCTGTCCTGCGCATTGGACCCAGTCATTAGGAGAAACCACTAGAATCCAACTAAGCATATTTGGAAATCCACCAAAAATTGGATCAATGATTGTGTCCAATGTGCTGGCAGACTAAAAATTCAAAGCATAGCTATTCTTAAAATTTGATTTAATTTTTAAAGCTAGAGGAAAAAAAAAAATTGACAAGTATGAAGAAAACCCAAAAACCAGTAAGCGTCAATAAAATAGATAATACTTCAGTTACAAACAAAAAAAGTCATCACAATTCGTGAGAGAGAGAGAGAGAGAGAGAGATACACTGTTAAGTAGTTACAGGGTGGAAGTAGAACCATCAAAGAATTATTTAGCACTCCTCACAACATCACAAGAATTGGATAGCCACAATCACTTCAGGACATATTTCCTTCTGCATTTTCCTTTTCTTTTTCTTTTTACACATTTATTTACTTAATATTTGCATGAAATTCATACTTAGCTGGCTTCACAATACAATGATACTTGGAAAATAACCCACAGATAATGTATGTTGAAAATCACTATAGAAATCAAATCTTTCATGCTTATGTCTTAACTATGAAAAAGAATCTATTAAATTTTTAATCAGCTAATTTACAGAATGAAATTAAAAACCTCACCATGTGACAACTTCTGATGATGATGATGAAGAACCAGCCTTGAAGAACCAGCCTTATAGAGTGTACCATGTGAACTCATTGATCCAAGGGACCCTACAGGAGTAAAACAGAAGTTAATTCAATGCCAACTTTCTTCGCCAAACAGCAGGGGTTGACACTGGGTGTAATGGGGAGAGAATGTGGAACTCATGACATTTTTACTTTAGGCCCTTCTATTTCTACTAAAATATCATTCTCACCCTAATATAAGCAGCACAACCCCTTTCATATAATTGGTAAACAGTACCAATCAGACTAAAGCCAATCGTCTCTTTACAAAAACAAACACTTGCATTAGACTTGCAAGCACTTCCTGTGAAACACTACATATCTCAACGAGAAATTCATGTCTTAACCATTCCAAATATAAAACAATAAAACACATAAACTCGTAAACATCATTTCAAATAAGTAAAATAAAACATATTGATTACATTTTGAGCTAGATTACCTTGACTGTTTATCGAAACTAGGCGCGGAGTATAAGTAAGGATTCCCTGCACATGATTAAGAAACTAAATACATGAAGATTGGCAGCATAACAAAGCTTAACGAAACAAAACGACTCGAACCTGATGCGTTTCGCCGCTTCGGTAGAGCAAATCCATGTTTAGATACTGATTTAGATTCTTGAAGACTGGATCACTGTCAGGATCCGCAGCCAAACCGAGCAACTCATCCTTCAACCATTTCAAAATCAACAAGGAAAAATTAACAATCAATCATTAAACGCACATTTCCAATAATCAAAAAATAAAAATTACCTGAAAGTTCCAGAAATGAGAGCCAATGAAATTGGCAAAATCTCCGACTTGAACAGTTACTATCTCTCTCATTGTCGGCCCCGCTCAAAGTTTTTTTTTTTTTTTTTTTGGGGGGGGGGGGGGAGTGGCTGCAGTAGTGATTCAAGGGTTTAGTCAAGCCAGGGAGAAAGAGGTTTTAGCAATCGGCGACGGTGGGTGACTCTGAGGCCTGAGCTTCGTAATAGCGACAAATCGAGTGAGATTGAAACGCCAGCGTTTAGATGTAAAACGAGGCGTTTTTATGGGAGTGGTGCGGCGGATTTGTTGGATTTTCAAATGGATGGATAATTTTCAGTCCACGCTACGATTGTAAGTGGGTCAAATAAATTGGGCTCAAGTTATATTCAATTTTATTTCAAAATATTTTATTTTAATGAGTCATTATACAATACAACCATTTTGTATCTATACAAATGAATTTAGAGCCATTAGATTGCTATTTATTTAATTATAGCCATTGATATATATTGATACACATAACTAATGAACAGTTATAATCAAATAAAAATTAATCCAACGGTTCTAATTCCATTTATATAGATACAAACGTTTTCACCATAGTAAAAGTCTATATTAATTTAGGTTGAATTTCAACTCAAAATTTATGATAAATATTTGGTAGAATATACAATTTCACCCCTAAATTTTATTTAATTATTTTATGTTACCTCTCAATTTTTATTTTATTCAATTACACCTCTTAACTTCTATTTTTCACGTATTTAACATATATAACTTCTATTTATCACCTATTCAAGCCCAGAGCGACCAAAAAAAACTCATGTATTTAACTTGAGAAGTAACATTGAACAAAATGAAAATGGAGAAGTTACATTCAATAATTAAGTAAAGTTCAGGGGTGAAACTGTATATTTGGCTATGGGAGTAGGAATTCATCCACCCTAATGATGTGTCAACTTTTTAAGCTATCACTAATTAATAAAAAAAATAATTCAACTTTTTAAAATGTCTCATATAGATAAAAAGATAAAATAACACTCAAATAAACAAAATTGTAAATATAATATGATATAATTGTGGACACCGTCAGTTTGATCAGCCGGCAACGAAAGTCCGATGATGAGAAAGTTCGAGTTTTGAATGCAAAGAGAGCCTGAGACTTCTCTAAAATCGACTCTAAAATCCCATAAATACTATGTCCTAGCCCAAACACCAACTAAAGCCCACAAATACCATATTCAAGCTCAAAAATAAGAGCCAAAGCCCAAGCCTATTGTCTTTTGACCTAAGAGCCTCGACCTGGCCCAAGTGAAGAGGTGATAGTCTCAACGAAAAGGCATCGCCTTTTCACCCTAGGCATCAGTGAGGCGACACCTCATTAAAGAGGCACTGCCTCATCACACCCACTCTTTGCAGCATTAAATGTCATTAATGACAGTAGTTGAACGCCCACCTGTTAAGGATTTGGCCATTTTTAGACGTAAAAGAAAGAAGAAAAAGGCAGGAAAGAGCCTAAAGAATGAAAGAAGACAATGGGAGAGGGTGAGAATGAGTTTTTGAGAATTTGAAAGAGGGAGAAAATAAGAGAGGCTTTAGAAGGATATGTGGGGAAAAAGTTGAAAGGGGGGAGGGGGGGGTGGGCTAATTGCTAGAAAAAAATGCCTGAAAAAAAAACACAAAGAAAGAGAAAGAAAAGAAAGGAAGGAAGAATAAGGGAGGAGACTTTGAAGATTAAGGGACTTGATTCTTGAGAAGAAGAGAGAAGCTACTTGCATTCATAGCCACTCCTCCATCAACCAAGCTTTAAGGGTTTAGTTAGGAGCATTAAGCACGTCCAAGTCAGTGAGTCTCTTTATTTTTAAACTTTAACTATTTATTTTCATTAAAAGCTTTAACTTCTTGTTATTTTGTGTGTTCTCTTGAGCTAAATTACTTATTTAAAGTTATAGAGAAGCATGGTTGCATCAAATATTGAATATTGATTGTTGATACTTGTATATTTGCGTATATTTCTCATTTATGTGCTTGATTATCGCATTTCTTGGAATTTAAGAAATGCAGAGTGTTTCTGCCTTTACTGAAGAGGTGACGTCTCTTCATAGAGGCATCACTCCTTCATGTGAGGTGATGGAGGCATCGCCTTTTAGTCAAGAGGCGACACCTCTTTGAAAAAGCGACGCCCCTTTAACAGAACTCTGTCTTTTTATGCCTTGATTTTCAATTACTATTTTGCATGTTTAACATCATTTCCTTATTTAATTTGTTATATTTCTTGCGATTACATATGATTCCTATGTTGATCAATATTGTTTCTATTTTTTTTTCCTTTTTTCGCTTTATTTAGTGGATTGTTTTATGAGCCTGTTTTCATTTATTTTTGTGAATACCATGTATCGATGATTTGTAAATATTATTGTTGTTATTGTATGGAATTAACTTGTATGTGTTGCATGAATTATTTGGTGATTTTTAATCACTAGATGTTTGCTTTATTTATCCTATTAATTAGTTTATTTTTGGTTTATATATGGTTTATTTTTTAGTATTTTTAAATTTATTTACACTGAAAGTTGTAATCTTTAATCTCTTTCCCCTTTTTATTTGGAATGAATGGTTATAAATTATTTTTATTTGTTTTATTTATTTATTTGTGATTGAATGCTGGGGATTTAAGCATAAATGGGATTAATGTACAAATTTGGAATAAAATATAAAATTGGAAACAAATTGCGATTTGCATGTTAATAAGGAAAAAAGTTAATAATTAAAGGTAATAAACTACAAAACACACACGGAGACCAATCATAAGGTTGGGTGGACATTCCAAAAGTCCATACCTAGTTTTTAAAACCCGATCTCTAATAACAGCTTTTGGGAACCTCTGTGGAATCTAGTTGTTATATAGTATGTCTCGGTTTCATCCAGATGGCGACTCCATCTCTATTTTGGGCCCCAAACCCACTATATATTTCCTAATGAACTCCAAACTCACACAGTATTATGGTCGCCAACACTTGAGTGCGCGACTGAAATCACCGCTTACAATAGTATATACTAATATTTCAATAAACAATCAAAAAGGCCACTCCCATTATTTTAAAAGAAAAAAAAAAGTTGAATTTTTTAGAAAATAATGACATTCACTTGGTCATTGAATATGCTAGATACAGACTTGCATAATTTGATTGGTTGCATAAAATAACATTACTGCTAAATTAATTGTTGAGAATTGATTTTTTTTTTTAATTTTAAGTTCATGGAAGAGTAGGGGCGTATTGAGATAACTATACAATGTTACAATTGTTATTTAGATATCATTATGTTAGTTGTTGTAACCTGTATATATAGTACTTTGTTTTTTTTGGGACAAAATTAGGGTGTAAATGAGTCTAACCACTTGTGAGTAGTTTGATTTTCGACTCGATAAAATTTATTCGAATTCATATACTGAAGCCAAGCTTAAGCTATACAAAATTCAGTTCACAAACAAACTTACATTAAAGTTTATGAGTCAACTCATAATTTTAATATTTAGTAATTTAATTTTAGATATATATAATATATAAATTTTTATTGTAAAAAATGTTTTTAAAAATATATTATTATAATAAAATTATAATTTTTATTAAATATATTGTAATTTATTTAATAAATAATTTATTTTTAATTTTTAAATGTATAAATTTAATTTATATTTTATATTTTATAAAATTTCGTTTAGACTCATTTAAACTCGCGAACAGCTCGTAACCACTATGTATGATAGCGAGCTTGTTTCGTTTATAAACGAATCGAGTTCAAACTAGCAAAATTATGTTTCAGCTCAATTACACCTTTAAACAGAATAATACTTTATTTTTCGTTAAATATACAACAGTTGACTTATATTCTAAATGTTGATATTGTGTTTCTTTTTTTTTTATTAAACTTATATATGAAAGTAGCAAAAAATTATATTTGGAATTATTAAATATTTTTTCGTTGTTCAAATCATACTTTTTTCATGACAAATTATTCTCTTAAAAATTTGAAATATAAATATAAATATAATTTTTTTGTTACAAGAACATACAAAACATAATAAAAATGAGATATTCACTCTTTTTTTAGGACACCAATAATACACAATTGACTGATGAATTTGATTAATATCAGCAACTTTTATTAGTGGTATAGCAGTTTCTCTTTTTTTTTTTTTTTTCTAATTGTTGTGTTTGTTTGCTGAAAAATTAGAATATATAATGTCAATTTTTTTTTGGAGTCATGAGACCATATAATGTGATCGTGTGCTTATAATTTCATTTGTTTAATGTACAAGGGTTGTTTTTTCTTTTTATCCATAGAGAAATTTTTAAAAGTTAAATTATTTATTTTATTAATTAAGTGATATTTTAAAAAGTTGATATATCATTAGGGAAGAAGAATTTCTACTCTCATAGATTTTATAAAAGAATTGTCCAATTTATAAATTATATTTTCAGCTCCTAATAAACAATTTCACCTCAAAATTCATATTAATTTATAAATTATTTCTAATTAATCTTTACATTAAAAATTTATTAATGAAAAATTTTAGAAATTTGGAATTGGGACTAAATTTCAAATGTTAATGTATGAAAAAAAAAATGATGATGATGATGAAAAATATCATGAGAAAAAAAAATATCTCAAGTAATTTGAAAAAAAAAAAATCAGAAAGATCGAATTATAATAAATAAACCAATAATGCTTATTTATTGGAAGATTAAAAAGGGTGATGCCATCAACCCACAATGGCTGGGGGTAAGACATCGATCTGTAAATAAATCGAAAAAGTCGAGCTTTATTTTATCTTATTCTTACTGAGTCTTTTCTAAACAAACTCTACAAAAATATATAGTTTGAAATGCATATTCGTGCAGTGATGTTTCTGTGGTATTATTGGGAGATTTTAGTTTAATTTTCTCAACCCAACCCAGCTGGTAATGGTAAAGAAAATATATTCGCACTGAAAACACCGGTGTGAAAGAGAGACTTGCTATAAATAAAGTAATTAGTTTCCACAATTCTAATATAACATTCTTGCAAAATATGTCAAAAAGGCAGCTTTGCCAAGGTTGCTGCCGTTGATGGTGCCCACAACAAGAACAGGAAAGGAAAATATTCGAAGCATAAAAAATAAAATAGAAAAAGTGTTGATTAACCAATAGATGACATGAAGACGGTTGCATGAACAATTAATTCCAACAAAATGTATTATAATACTAATTGATTATTTTTGAGTCCATTCAATGTTCTAAGGCAAAATCTTAGCGTGGGCTCACCATATCCTCTAATTAGACCCAGATTCATATATTTATATATGTAATTGGTACTTTTTATTTTTTATTATGTAATAGAGAATAGTTTTTTTTTTTCTTTTAATTAATTGGATATAAATAAAATTTTACAAATTAATTATTTGAACCATACAAACACATGATAATCTTATTATTTAATCATAAAATTGACACATTTGTATTTTTTATTCCAATTTGTCCTTGCACAAACGAATATTATATAAAGATATATCTGTAGGTTGAAGTTGACAAAAGGGTAAATCACCAATATAATTATTATGTATCTAATTTTAAGGATAAGTTGAACAATTTGCATTTTCTTAGTTGATTTTTCAATTCTCATTTTGATTATTGTTGGTACACAATAGTTTGTCCTTAACCATACATTTGTTGTCAAAACATGCTTGCGTACAAAACAAATGAATTGTCTAGAGTAGATATTTTGACCACTAAACTACGTTTTCAAATTCAATCTCGGAAAAAATGATCATTAGAAGAATTCATGGAAAAACCACAGGTCATATAAATCATTAACCTCAAATATTAAATTATGTTAGAAACAACGTGGGGGATGTCCAAGGGCTTCAGAACAGAATCTTATGATGAATGGACAATATAATTTTAGGACAGAAATAATTTTTGAAAAATTCTTGCATGCAGTAGATGTGTTACATCCTATAATTGAATTTGTAACATATATTAATTATGCATTACAATCCAATTTTAAAGTGTAATACACCGGTGAAGGTAAAAGTAAAAATCTTATGAAAGACTCTTATGTTTGGCAGTATGCTGCAGTCCTGGAATCTGCAATTTGATGGTCCTAGTAATAAAGTGAACACAGTTATTGCATGGCTGAGGCTTCCAGGTAAGCCTTGGAAGTATAAGAGACTATAGCCTGCAACCCAAGTACTACACCCAACTGTTGAATGTAGGATACAAACTCTATAAGAACTTCCCTTGCATTACTATCACAAGCGCATTACAGACAAGAGGAAAATTCATCAGGGTTCTTGTGTAACTGAGCTTGGAAAACCATTTTTATGTTCTCAGTTCATGCTAGATGGAAACTCCAAAAGGTGGGACATGAAACTGTCTCTTGCATTTGCTCTGTGTGTGTGTGTGTGTGTGTGCAAGAGTATATGCCGAGGAAGAGCAATAGTAGGAGAGGTGGAGATGATAAGGCTTAGAAAGAAAAAAAAAAAAAAAAGCGAAACAAATAGCAAACAGCATTCATCAGAATCAGATAATTGACTATCTATATATCAGAATTTGTTATCAAACAGTTCAAAATCCGTCAATGTGCCTTGCATAAAGTGATGAACAACACAGATCAGATACGAAGAGGTAGAACTCATGAGTAAAGAAAACTAAACCGCCCGAAACATCTGCAAAATCTATTCATATCTGATCCCTCTAATGTATAAACTCTCTCTTAAAAATATATATATATATATATATAATTCTAGTTTTGAATCTATATCTTTCAACTTCATTATTCTCATGTTCATATATATTTGTATCAGCAAAATTCACACGTCTATCAGAATCAGTTTGATGGTTACTGCTCACAATACTTCAACTTCTTGTGTAGCCACCATTCCAACTATTGCTTTCTGACCTATCATCATCTTCTGCTTCCATACTTTCATCTCCAGTACTAGACATACCTTTAGCAGATCCACATCCATGGAAGGGTCCTTGCGGAGAATTAGATTGTGAAACACTTAGTTTTGATGGATCATCTTTGTGTTCATTTTCAGCCATCCATAAAGCATTTGCTTGAGCAGCTGAAGAAGCTGGAAGTTTACGGATATGAAGCCTGTATTTCTGCACGCACAAAGATACTCTTATATATCATCATAACGGAAAAAGAGAGCGCGAAAGAGAGGCTTCTGAATCAAAAACATACTTGCAAGTGACTCTTAACTTCATCATTAGTAAGCCCATCAACTTGCATGAGTTCTCTTATTTGTTTAGGAGTGGCCACTGTAAAAACAAAATAATCCAAATAAGAGAGTTGCCCAAAAATATACAAAGTAGAAGAACTCAATTTAAACATACAGAAAGGACCGAAATTATAACAAGTATTTTTGGCATAAGAACATACAAGCCATTCAATGGAATTTAACTGTAGATCCAAATTGTTTCCATTTCTTCTATCAATTGTCTTTGCAATTAAAAAACTCCACACCAAAAAAAAGTACAGTACATATGCAACTTTCAAACAATTCCACTCAAATATATCAATCCCAGTAATAAAAAAGGCCATGCAAATACTTCTTTATATTAGTTTCAAAAGAGAGAATCTTGGCAATCAGTTTCTAACCTTGAGATCCACCAAGTTGTTGTAAGGCATCAACAAAACGCCGGTGAAGCTCCGGTGACCAGCATCGCCTCTGTTTCTTGTAAGGAGGCTGCTGATGCTGCTGGTGTTGTTGTTGGGGTTTATTCTGTATCTTGATTTGATTGGTGCCACTTGTTTTTGACATCAAATTGCAAGACCCCAGTTCAGATACTACAGGAGTCATAAGAGAAAGTCCAGTAACTTGAGACACAACCTCTTTCTCCTCTTTCTTGCCAGTTCGTCCAAATCCAGAAAGTCCCTTAAATGGCACAAATTCCCCTCCTTTACTTCGATAATTGCACAACTGAATTGGGTTCTCACAAGTAGACCTATCGTCATCTTCCTCACTTCTCTGTGAACCAACAACAAAAAAAAAAAATTCCCATCTTTCAAATTCCAAGAAAAATGCAATCTCTGCTTTATTTTTGGTTTGATCAGACAAGTTAAAAGAAAAAGAAAGGAAAAAAAGAAATCTTTACCTGCTTAGTTTCTGATTTTGAGTCTTCTCTTTTAGAATTAAAGTTGATATTATTACTATCATTATTCCAAAGCTGAACAGAACTCATCCAATTCTTCTTATCAATCATATCATTTTCCAATTCCTTATCTCCATCCTTACAAGAAACCCCTTTTACTGGTACAACCTCTTCAGATTCCTTACACTGCAATGCCGCCTCCTTTACCCTAACAATAGCTAAAAAAAACACCCACAATCAAAATCAAAAACCCATCTCAAAAAACACAAATCCAAAGCTAAAAAATAACGAAAATAAACAGAAACACCATATATACATACCATCATTCAAAAGAAGCATGCAAAGAGGAAGTTCACGTTTAAAAGCATCAATCTTTTTCATTTCATCTTCCAATCTTTTCACATAATCATCAAGCTTTGATAATTTCAAGCTACTGTCTTTAACCTTAGATGCCTCTCTTAAATACTCACTGATCGTTTTGGGTACATGGACCAAGCTCAAATCCAAGCTCAGCTCCATTTCTTTTTCTCCTTTCTTTAATTTCTTCAACCTGTATATATGTCTATATATTGGTCTCCACCATAACCCAGATTACAGACAGAAAAAACGAGCAAGACAGCTATCTAGATGCTTATATATAGAGATAAATGGGGAAATGAGAATTGTTCAGATTCAGGGACACGAAGATTCGGTTACTATCCTCGCGCATATCGGGTCGTCGCGTATTTTTGAGTTAAATCGGACGAGTCGGTGACAATTTATAGGCTAAAAAAGAATGTGAACCGGCGAGTCATCGAGTTAAGTAAAAGGAATCTCTTGGATACCGTACACACGCGGCGACTTGTGGCTATAAATGGAGTAGTTTTGTTTTTGGTTTTTTTTTTACCAATAAAATAATCCAATTTAATAATAATTTTTTTTGCTTTTTTTTTTTTCCTTCTTAGAAAAGAAAAGGAAATTAGAAGAAACAATTATTGTGTATTTTCCAAGATTCCTTTAGGTAGGTAAGGTAAGGTTGAGGTGTGACAGTGAAAAAAGGTACACTTTTGACTTTTTAGGGCACTTTGGTGAGAAAGTTAGGGCCATGAGCGCAGAGAACTGTTTTTTCTTTCTTTGAAGTTACCATTTTACCATATTAAGCAATCACCCACAAAATACTGGATGAGCACAACAGTTATTCTCAATTAAATGAAATTACAAGTTAAAATCGTAATATATAAAATTATTTTAAATTAATTATTAAAATTTTTTTATTGCTCTTATTATCTTGTCTAATTGTTTGGGAATTATTAAGTTGAGTTGAAATATTTTTGTTTAAATTTAAGTTTGAACTAACTTAAAATGTTTGAAATATAAATATATTTTTATTTAATATTATATATGCGAACATATTCTCTCAAATATATATATATATATATATATATATATATATATATGCGGACATATGAAGTTACAAAGACCCACATAATTTTTCATTTAATAGCTAGTTGAAAAGATTGGATGTTTACCTAAACACTTGATATATATATATATATATATATATATATATATATATATCAAGTTTATGAAATGATCAACTTTTAAATTTTAAGATTCAAATTATCCTTAAATATTATTTCTTCACTCATAAAAAAGTTCAATTAATTTTGATATATTTATAGTGTTTTTGTTGTGATTATAAAAATAATAATAATTTTTTAATAATTAATTTAACGTGATTGTATTCATTATATTTAAATTTAAAATATTTATTTATATGAGAATAATCCAACTTAAAATATTATTTAAAGGAGATAAGTTTTTAGTAATTTTTGTAAAAACAGAATATATTTTTTTAGAAAATTATAATAATTTTTTTATTGTTACTAATAATTATAATTTCAATAATTATGGGTAAAAATGTATGTGTTTATCATAATAATATAAGATATATTCAAGTTAGTGAGAAAGTAGACAAATAATAACTCCTTCTTAAAGATATCTTGATATTATAATTCCAGCCAATATAGATTTAAAAAAAAATAATTATTTTCTACTATACAGTTTATTTAAATTTAAGTCATATAACTTTTTCATTAAAAAAAAATACAAACCATAATGAAGGTGGGCATGACATCAGTCCACCTCCAGGAGTTGTATCATTTGCATCAGGATAAGTCAATGTAGCATATTGATTAATGATTCGTTAGGTTGCTTAAATGAGGTTAATTCCTTAACATCCATTCTTTTTTAGAGAGGAATATTCTATTGGTTGAATAAATAGTGCATTTTTTTAATTTTCTTATTAGATTTTTTTAACTTGTACCATGTATAATTTGATCAATTAATATATAATATTTTATGATATTTATTGATTTATTATTTTAATATCAATTAATTGGTGAGAAATTTTTATAATTTTATTATTCAATTTTAATAAAATAAAATTAGTCAAATTTGAATAAATTTTACTTGAGCATAAAAAAAAAATATACTCAAAATAACAAGTTATTCAATTACAGCTCTATTCGTACAATCCTTAAGAATCAATGTGTCAAAAGTTGAGTCAGCTTATTCACGATGCTTATCCGAAATCCCCAGATGTCAAATTCCTGAACAAAGCATTAACATAAATATCACAAGTCACTTTTTTTTTTCTTTTTTTTTTTTCATTTGAAATATCACAAATTACTTGCCACATTGACATTGGGTATTTTCACATCTTAATGAAATATATGAGCATTGCACCCAGGAAAATATAGATGAATTGGAAGAAAATTCTTTGAGTTTAATTAAAAATTTTAAATTCAATTTGTAGATATATAATGATTTTAAAATTTTTGAGATAAATTTTTACAAACTTTTAAGATTCTTATAGAATCAAATTAAAATTAATTAAATTTTATTGAGAATGCAGGATACTTAATTGTCTTGTACTAAAAATATATTAATATTATTAGTGAAATAGTAATTCTTTAAAATAGTTGAAGTTCTAATGATTAATTTTATAGTACAGTCATTGATATTAGCTCATATAATTTTGGTTAAGCTTTATCGTTTAAAATGAGAGAATAAGAGGGTTAGAATCAAACGCTCCTCTCAGTTAAATGGCTGAACTCTATAACATTTTCCATCTATCCTAAGTTTGTGGGCTAATTGCTTGCCAATTAAATTAGATAAGCCATTGTTTTTAGAAATCTATGTATAAAACCTTTATCTTAGCTGAAAAGGCACATTATTCACACCTCACATTTGGTATCCATCGGTTGTTATTTTTCCAGTGTTGGGAATAAATTGAAGTCTGACATCCACTCTTATATATATATATATATATAATTTTATATTAATTCTCATATTAATGATTGGATTTTTTTAAAGTTTATTGTGATTTTTTTTTTCATTTTGCATATTACGTTTTCTTTTTAAAATTGAATTAGATGAATCCCTAATAAATAAAATTCTCTAAAAACTATTTATTTAGAAAATTAGAAAGCAAAATCTTACTTATAAGATTTAAATTTATTATTATTTAAATCAATAGATGTTGATAGTTTATCGTAAATTTTTTAATATGAAAAATTTAAAATTTTTTTGTAATTGAATAAATTATTATTAATGTGTCATTTCTAATCCACTTATAACGGAAGTAAATATCTCTTCATATGATCAGTACATTTAATAAAGTGAAAAATTTGACCCACCCTCTTAATTTCCTAACTCTCTTATATCACGACATAATATCATGAAACTTTTAAAAAATATATATTATTAATGTGTCAAATTTAGCAATCAAATTTTGAGAAATACTTCAAATAAAAATCATACTAGATAAGATAGTGACAATCATAGAAGAAGAAACAGTTATCTTTCATATAACTATATATATATATATATATAAGAATTATTTAAATAGATTGTCAATAGGAAAACATTGCTTGAACCTAATCAATTATCATATCCTTTACAATGGCTAGAATTCTACATTCAGAACCCATATATTTCTTCATATATAATTATTCTCTTACTAATGTACTAAAAAAAAAAAAATACCTCTAACATATATGGAAGAGAATCACAAAAGCATAAAATCTAACAATAATTTATAGCCAAATAAAAAATATTTAATATTTTTTTTTCTAAGGAGTAATTGAAATATCAAATTCGGTCAATATGCTATGAATTTTTAATAATTAAAATAATATGGTTTGTTATGATTTCATGATTATGACTATTGATTGTTAATGTTAGTAATAAAAGTGGAATACCATATTAATGGATCCCTCTCAATCTTTCACGATACAACTCAAAAAAAAATTTTCAAAAAGACACTTAAATATGAAACCTCAAAGTCCGTCTAAATCATTTAATCTATATATATTACAAAAATTAATTCAAATAAAAAAATTATGTTCTCAATTTTAAAAAAGTTTAAGCTTAATATCTCACTTAAAAATTACAATTATTAACGGTCATGATTTTTATAAAAAGAAATTAATAATCACCGTTCAAAAATTATGCAACTTTCTATTAAACCTATAAAAAAAATATATTAGCTACCTCATATTCCAAGATCTTCAAAGCTTATCTCATCTAAAAGCTCAATAATGTACTTCGATCTCAATATCTCAAATCCACAAAATGTCATTTCAAGAACCACAATAGAAATAGTGGCAAAATAATAATAATAATTAAAAAAAAAAAAAACAAATAGGTATGTTTGTCATGTGAAAGATTCCTTAGCCAAAGCACCTTTCCTTTTCTTCTAATTGTTTTTATTAGCCTGATGGCTATGGTTGTGGACTATTATTATTGTCCTTATTTCCTAGTAGCCAACAACCCAAATCATATTATTTCACAAAAAAAAAAAAAATCATATTTATTTTTCTATTTTTATTTTATAGTGTATATGAATCATATAATAAAAATAATTATTTTATTATTTATTAAATTTTTAATAAAATATACAACAGTAACAACAACCGTTAAAATTAGTTAACATAAAATTATTTTCACTTAAATAATATTATTATTTTTATAATTTTGCTCGAGTTTTGAATTATATTAATTATAATATATTGAACGGTAAATATGAGCAATTTAAATAAAAGATTTTAAATTTTTATATATAAATTTATATATAAAGTATTTCTCAACGACTGTTATTGTAGTTCTTTTTTTTTATTATTATTATTTCAAGTACTTTTCTAAAAGAAAAATACTAAAAATTGAGAACCAATGGATCGCCAACAAGTGGCAAAAAGACGTCACTTTAGATGAACGGTGAGATTCTTCTATGCAAAACTCGTCCGTTACTTGAAGAATAGTTTGTCTAGAAGAATCGCAGACAATGGTTTTGATTCGCTGTTTCAACAGATTCTTTTAGCTGTGAAAAGGACACGTGTCAACGAGCATCATCTCAGTTTCTAACATGTGAGATAAATAATTATTTTTTTTTTAAGTTTATTTTATCTTGTTGGATTTGGAGATAAGGATTCGTTTTTTGGCTTGGCTTTAAATGGTTGTTTGTGTCACATTATATTATATTTTATAATTGTCATAAATATTCGTATTTTTTTGAATTTAGTGTTTTTTTATTAATTTATAACTTAATATTCAAATATTTTAATTTATTCAAACTACAATTTTTTAACACTTTCAAATAATTTTTATAAATTAAAATAAAACTATTTAATTAATTAAATATATTTAGAGATTGTAGTTTTAATAAAGTAAAATATTAATTATACGATAAAGGGATAAAAAAAATGAAAATATCAATTTTTTTTACCATTATAAATTGCGAATTTTCTACTATATCAAGGAAAACTTAACTGATGTACTAGACTTGCACAAACATAAAAAGACTACATTATGATCACCAAGAGAATTGTCCAAATTTACTAATATGTCATTAAAATTTGAGAATTTAACTAAATATCCTCTTATGATTTGATTTAATTTACTATATTAAGATTTGATTTTATTAACAATTTTTATTTTTATTAACTAAATATTTCTTAAATTTGATATTTTTATTGTAAAACTAAAATGATATTAAATATGAGAATATTTGGTTAAATTTTAAATTAAAACAAACCTTAAAGAGGTGTTAATAAATTACCCAACATAAAAATATCAATTTTAAAGTACAAATTTATTAGACCTTTTATAATTTAATATGCTTTTATTTTCAAGGAATATGACAATCTATCATTTTCTAGCCATTTGAGTTACATCTCCATTATCACTAATATTTCTTGGGGCATGTTTGTACTTTCTTCAATAATTCATCTACTACGTACGTATTATAATTATGAACAAGTGAGCTGATTATACAACATTTGATTCCAAATTTAATTATAGAAGAATATATATATATATATTTGCCATTAAAAGGAGGCAAAATGTCTAAACCAATTAAAAAAAACTATAGCTATTGAAAAAGACACGCCACTAATATCATGTTACAAGAATAAAATAGTTTCAATTTTAAGTAATAAAAACACTTAATTTATTAATTATATATTTTATTGGTAAAATACAAATATAATACCAAAATTAAAATTATTAGTACGGCATAAACTGAACAAGTAAAATTTAAATTAAGTGAAATAATTTTTCATTTCCCAGGAAATAAGCTTTCCGTTGTCGTCCAGCGGTTAGGATATCTGGCTTTCACCCAGGAGACCCGGGTTCGATTCCCGGCAACGGAATGAACTTTTTATCTTGCCACCTTCATCCTTCCACAACTTCATTCATTTATTTTCATTTTAATATTTTCAGCTGATGAAGGTTCTGATTGATAGATTAAAGTTTTCTTCATTTATAACTCATAAAGGTTCTGATCTATAGATTAAGGTTTTTTTTGTTAGCAACAAACTTATTATGCTCTAATTTTTTAAGCGCAAATCCTTGACCAGAAGAATTAATGTTCCCGACGGCCCCCTTAAAGGTTAGGCCATAAGCTAAGACTAAGACCAAGACCAAGACCAAGGCCAAGTCTGCTGTGATGTAATCAATTTGATGTGTCAGCTTATGCCTGTAGTTTATTAATTCCATTTCTCAACAAATCCAGTACAAATGTGACAGTAGAACAGAAAAATCTAGACATAACAATGTCTACAGTATCTCCAGAGAAGTCCATGCATCACCAAGACACCCACAACAAGTACAGTCTACCCGCCCCCACCAAGGTTACACAACTCAGAAATTATACTTGAAAAGTGGAGGGCGGAGAATGGGTTGAAACAATGAATTCCAGGAAGAGAAGCACAAAAAGGTGATGAATTATGAATTCAAATTAGGAAAAAATGCAATGATGTCTAAAAAAATAAGTCAACAATTTCATATTTCTGTTAGCCCTGTCTTTGAACATTAATTTAAAAAAATATATATTAAAGAAAATGTTTAAAAAAAGGTTGGAAAAATTTGCAGGCAAAACCATTGTTTTGTCTTGAGCTTGGTCAAAACTTTGTATCAGCAACTCCCTTTTAGGTCTTTACAAAATGAGCAGATAGAAGCTTTGAAACGGTGAAGCCATTGAATGTATCCACATCAAAGAGTTCTTTCAGCTTCTCATCGCATAATATTCTCCTTTTGTCCGATGGGTCCTTCAAACAGAGAGAAGAATAGTCTCAGAAACAGTTTTGCTACAGATCAAAATAAAGCTACAAACATATTAGAGCTTCTTTGTTCTATATTACACATCTCCAAGTATGGTATCTTTATCCAACATTTTCTATAAATATTAGTTACCAAGAATTTCCAAGAAAGCCTTCACGCTAATCCAACTTGCGTGTTGCCATGGATGGCCTATTTCAGCCAATGTAGTAGTGGGGTGATGTCAACATGCAAAGAAACTAACTATAGATACGTAGTCATTCTGAAGTATGATGGTAATCTGAAATAGCTCCATGAAACTTAGAGGTGGTCAGCACATTAACATTGCACTAATAATAAACTGAAGTACTCAAAACTTCATCTTGAAAAAACTGCCTTTTTTCCATGCCAGTCATGTCCACTTCACAACAGTACATCAGTTCTACAATCTAACCGCATTTAGACATTTTCATATCTTAGTCTACTGACTGTACATGCGTAGTCATTCAAAAATACATTGTCTATGCTTAAAAGATTACCTAAAACAACCACATTGTGTAATACATTGAGGGATTCAACCACATACCTGGAGGTTGTTTTGCTTTATGTATTCCCACATTCTCTTGATGACATTAGCTCGAGACAATGCATTTTCGCCAGTGCCAAAAAACTTTATTAGAGCATCTGAGAGTTGGAGGGGGGCACAAAAACCTGATTTTTCTCCCTTCTGTCGTTTTTCCTTTCTTTTTGGCTCATCTGGCTCTGACATGAATTAAGTTAAACCAATAATGAGTTCCATGTTCCATCTAAAAGAAATTGATAGCTAATATTCAAAAGGTACAATAAATCATTTTCCAACATGTGTTTTCACATTGGCCACAATTCTCAATAAAAATAACTAAAGGCTATATGTCTAGGTTTAGTAACAATGGAGACTGCATCTAAAAATTATCTGGAGAAACACGTGAAAATGGAGGAAAAACTTCTACATAAGCAAGTGCACAGAAGGCATTATGCTAAGATTCTAGCAGTAGTATAGCAGAACAATTCTGTAAAGTGCACCACAGTTTAATAGCCAACTCGTAACTACTGGTAAAGAAACCAAGCTATGAATCTGAATGGAAGGGATAAGGTTAAGGTTAAACTCTGAACATAAACAATTATATTATGCAACATGATCCTGTGACACATTGAAGACATTTGGAAGAGTACTTCATAGCTACCTTCTTCTCTTTCTTGCTTGCGCTGCTTTTCTTTCGGTGCAGACTTGGCTGGAACAACTGTACCACAAAAAAGTAAACTCATGTTGTGAGCATAAAAATAAATGTACTGATGGTAACAAAGTAAACACCATATTCACATTATGCTACAGACTTGCAAGTGAAAACATTGAATATTACTTCTCAACAAAATAAGCAGTTAGGCAAACAAGAAAAATACAACAGTCGTCCTTCACAAAAAAGGAACATGATCAGAACCCAATAATTGATACCCCCCCAGTAAAATTTTCAAAAACAAAAGAACAATGATAATAAAGTGCCCTTGGTGCTCACATATTATAAAGATTTTTTGCTCAAAACCTGCAGAAGAAAGAACTGGAATATTGTTAGTATGTTTTGCAACTGAGGACGTAGAAACGTACCGCCATCAGAATCCAAAGGCCAAATATGCTTTGATAGGGCTTTATTCATTTGAAACATGTCAATAGAATCAACACCAAAGAGGGCACGCAACTTTTCATCACAAATTATATTCTTCCTATTATTTGGCTCCTGCAAATTTTTCTCTCTAATGTGACACCAAAGTTGCTTGACAACCTAACAAAGACAAAGGAACTTAATTGATAAAACCCTGTACCAGCTTAAATAATTGCTAAGCAAGAAATATCTTCTGCTGCACTATTCAGGCATACCTCTGTTCTAGCCAACTGAGGCACACCAGTGAATTCATGAAGTTGAGGAGAAAGGCTACATAATTTGCTAAAACCACCCCCTCTTTTTTTGCCTTCATCTTTATGCTTGTTAGACCTGACTTGAATTTAAAAAAATAATAAAAAAAAGTTAGGATAAAAGGTGAACAACTGTAAGTGTAGACTGAAGTTTCCAGCCCGTGGGCACATGAATCTTGAAAGCTTGTATGGCATTGCATAACAATGATTTTGAATATACAGAAAATTTGTTTAATGTTTTAAAAAAATTCTTTTGATTGTCCAGAAACAAATGTGCAGCAGAGAATAGACTGAAGGGAAAACACTTAAATACACAACAGAATCGAGGTTTAGTATGAACAAAGACAAAAACAGTGAAATATATTTCTTCATTCTTTATTTTGCTGTTAGAAGCTAAAAAAATAAATAAATTTCATTCCAGCTTTTACTATCAAGAAATATTAGCTATGTAAGAAATTGCAAAAGTGCATGAAAAGAATTTAATGACGCATTTACTTAAAATTTTGATAACATTTTTCTTAAAATCAAGGAATTCATAACGGAAGAGGTTATGATTCTAGTGAAGTTGATGAGAAATTGAGGAATAATAAAAATCATTTGCCCATTGTTTATCAAGCGATTTGGTATCTCATATATGGCATGCTAATATAATATCATCTTTTGCAAAATATATAAAAAAAAAACTTGGTTCATCAGAAGCCGCACATTCCCAATGATGATTTCAAAAGGCACTAGGAAACCCATTATCCCTCCATCTGAAGCTCACAAAACAAATAAAACCTCTAAAACAAACTCAAGTAACAAAAAGCAAACAGCTGAAAATGTAACATATGGGCAATCATCATACAAAGCAGAGATGTAGCACCAAAAAGACAATAAACCTACTTTGCAGTCGGGATCAATAATTCCCACAATTTGAAATTCTTTTCTTTATTTTCTTTTCATATGTAGAAACTGATAGTAATGACTGTATCACAAGCTGTTGTCAAAAGAATAGCCTTTAAAACAAAACATTGGCACGTGCATAGAGTGCCAAACAAATTCACAAGTTAAAATTACCCAATAATAGAAAGTGAAAAAAACAGCTCTCTGTTTATCAAAGAAGCGAAAATGTATATATTTTTTTAGCTATTTAAAAACAATCATTTCCTCAAGCTTGAGAGGAAACAAGCTGAGTACTTTTGAACAGAAACATAACTTTGGAAGAGACACAACATAGCTATATAATATTTTACCTCAAAGATCCTCAATCCTCGTATATATTTTTTAAAACAATCATTTCCTCAAGCTTGAGAAGAAACAAGCTGAATCCTTATGAGCAGAAATGTGACTTTGGAAAAGACACAACATAGCCATATCATATTTTACCTCAAAATCCTCAATTCTCCCCCTCCCCTCCTCTAATACACCCCTCATTCCACTCCACTCCACCGCACCCAATAACAATAAATAAATAAAACAAGAGAGCATCACAAGAGGAAAAAATTCAAAAACTCTGACAATGATATTCACAAAGATTTGCATTCTCTTTATAAATCATGCAGTTAAGCTTGCAGCAAAGCGTTCCTCGGGCAGTGATAGACACTGATGGAAATAATCGAGGACCTGTTCAAATTCAAACACATTCTCTCAATGTATATTAACCAACTTCTTGAATTTCCTAATTACTGTTGCACATAAATTAAAAAAAACTGTAATCTGCAACACACTAACTCATATAAAAAATGGCTAAATGCTAAATTAAAGAACAACAGTATGAATCTGCACATGAAACAAACCATCATCACAATGCTTAGATACTCATTTAAAACACTATCAGTAGCTAATAAACGAAACAGTCGCCAAATGCACTTAAAGCTACTAACCTCCGTTTCCCCGGTGGTTCTTCTTCTTCTTCATTATCATCACCGTCGGTTTGCTCAGATTTAACGTTAGCCGTCTGATCATCGTCGTCATCGTCTTGCTGTTCTTCATTTTCATCATGTTCTTCGAACTGGCTTTGCAGAAACAAATCAACTTGTTCTCTTATGAACGCTTTTTTTTCCGATAAATCGATTCCGAAATCTTCCTCTAGCTGTCGCCGTACAATACCGGTGGTCGTCGTGTTCAGGTCCGAGTTCCGTAAGAACTCCCTCAATCTCCCAATAAGCTCCGAATCCGATACCATTTCTTTCGTCGAATAATCCGATAAATTTGAGTCAGTTTCGCCTTCTAAATTGGTTAACACGGGTGTTTCAGGTGAGGAATTGGCAGCGGTAGGCAAGAATGGAGAAGAAGGAGAAGAAGACGAAAGGTCAATTTGGAAAAATGAAAAAGAGAGTTTCTTTCACCGGTTTTTCGTTGCTCGTTAGAGTGAAAGTGAAGGACCCACATTTCTGGCTTCTTTTCTGCTGGGTAAGCTTTTTCTTAACTTGACTGATTTGCCCCTACGTTATTTTATTTTTCTATGTGGATAAAACAAAGAACTGGATCGGGTTACATAGAATTCGGTTTGGTCCGGCCCATCTCAATATGAAATAATTATATAATAATAATGACAATAGTAATTATTCCGTTTATCCTATCCCGAAAGAAAAATTGCATATGCGTACCCAAAAAGGAATTATGTGTGCAAAAATGGATCAATTTTTCATATTTATCTTAATAAATATATAAATGATATTCTTTTAATATGAATTTAGTAATCAATGGTCATATACCGAAAAATTTTATTCATTGATTATAAAAATTTTGCGTATTTAGTTATGATTAGCCAAAAAAAAAAATTACTATTTGTTTAAATGAATTTATAGTTGGATATCAACAATTCTTGTTTGGATGCTCTCATGTATTGGATGAAAATGATAAAACATGTTTGAGTGATTTTTGGGCATTAAATTTGAAATAATAATGGGGTTTTAATGAAAAATAACCTAATATTTATGCAATTCTCCGAATTTAGTATCTTTTGAAAACTTGTTCCCCCAATTAATAAATTAAATATTTTTTAAACTGAAAATGGGAGGCAAAAATCGTAAATATCTTGAAGTTAACTATACTACTAAGCTACTCAAGCTTTGATACATAAATTAAATCTTTGGCCATTAAATTTGAAATAAATATTTAAGTTTTAATGAAAATAAATTTTAAATTTGATAAAAAAGGCCTAATATTTATACAACTTTCTAAATTTAATTTTTTTAATTAATTTGTCTTCTCAATTGAGAAATTAAATAGTATAGACATCTTAAATTGCTAAAAATAAGACATAATCAAATTAAAAAAATATTATATTTATTAGGGATAATGACTTTATAAGTTCTAAAAGTTATGCCATTTATTCAATTAAGTCTTATAAGTTTTAATTGTTTCAATTGAGTTCATTAACTTTCTAAAAATTGCACCATTAGTCATAAACTATTAAAATTGACAAACTTAGCTGACCTGTCAGTCAAGTCCTCAAACTTCCTTTAAATTGATTGATGATGTGTCAGTCATGCAATTAGCTTTAAAACACATAATGTCACATTGGAAAATATGCCATGTCAGATTTCCACTATTAGTTAGAGATCCTTGATGTAATTTGAAACTCTCTAACGTCAAACACTAATAAAGGTACACCAGTGCAAAGGCATTCATTCTCTTTGTGCAAAGCTACATTTTTCTTTAAAAGAAAAAATTGATGTCGTTCTCTTTGTAGTTTAAGAAAATGATAATGGAAAAGTTAGTTGTGGTCCAAGAAAATGATTTATTTGATCGATGTGAAGATTTGTTTGGGGCAATGAGAAACAAGTATGTAAGTTTTTTTTTTTGGAAAAGTGAAAATGGAAAGCAAAAGTGAAAATTGAGCCTTACTCTAATACTCTGATGCAATTTTATACAGTTACGTTTTGATTCAAGTGCTAACTACATGAGTTTTCCATATTATAAAGTAAAGTGTTCGTTCAAGTTTAGGAAAAATGGTGTTGATGCTAAAGGTGCTGGCATTTATGGTAGCCAATCTAGTGATGACTTTAATAGAGATGATGTTGAGTAGGTAATTAATTTCTCTCCTACTTATTGACATATACAGTTCCATGTTTTTTGTCTAGTTTTTAAATTGGGATTTGCTTGTTAGTTGATTGAAATAATTTTCTAATATATGCTTGAATTGTCTTGTCATTAACTTATCAATTGTCTATCTGCTGGTGGGTTGCTTTTCGATTTTGAGTTAAATGGGCTAGATGAAAAGATAAATATTTGTTGTTTAGACTTTATTGAGATGAAATTTATTGGCTACAGAGCTTCTGGACTCAAAATTGGCTTATATATTGTGATAGTATAATTAGAGTATTGATCAGAACCTTTATTTGCTCATATCATGGCCTTTAATTTGAAGCTTGTACAATGTGAATGAAGTTTTAATCACTCTATTCTTATAGTTCAATTTCCCAACTTTGCTACTAGTAAGTAGAAAAATGAGAGAGTTGTAGTGTAGTACAAGCTAATAACACATTGCTTAGTTGAATAATTAGAAGCTGTCCTCAGTAAACCATCAATAAATCAAAAAATTATGGATATTAAGAGAAGAGCTTGCTCAAGCAAGCTATGCCACTCTCCTTTTGATACTAATTAACTTCACTATTATATAAGTATACTAAAGATTATTTTAACTAGTCTTACAATGGCTGTCTTTGAATTGCTTATCTTCTTTTAGGATATAAGTTGAACATTGATGTTTTTTTCTTATTATTCAACAATCTAATAGTAAAAGCACTCATATATGCCCTAAAATGTCATTAAAAAAAAATCCTAAGCCTCTTTATTTTTAGTGGTGTATTATTAAAGATTTCAATCATCTTACTAGTTTTGATTAGCAAGTCAAGTGTCAACTAATAACTTTAGTAAATAAATTAGATGAGTGATTTTTTTTTTTAAATATGAAAGAGCTTTAATGTATTTATATATTGTCATGACTCAAATTGGGGAGTAATGACCGGCGCTAGGGAACGAGAATTCTTATGAATCCAGAACCTAAAGCAAGCCTTAAAACAAAAGCACATGCAAACATACCACAAAATATCTTAGAATAAAAACATTAATTAATATAAAAGAAATCCTCATAATAAAACATAATAAAATATATTCAAATACGGAATCTCTATCTAATACAATACAAATACTACAACAAGATACACTACTACTGCAGTGTTTACTAAAATACAAGAAAAGTAATTGTTCGATGTTTACATAAGTTAGCCGGAGGAAAAAGAGTTTGACGAATAGGTCTAATAGAGAGATTTGAAGTAGAAGATCCTGAAAAAAATATTGAGGGGGGTCAGACCTCACTGAATGAATTACTATAATATATATACATACAACCTAAAGACATAGACACTCAAGCATTAATATAATAATATATATATTTATTTAATATATACATGCATTTCATACAAATGCTAAAAATCCACTTTTATTACAATAATAAATGTAGAAAATTTTGGGTGGAGAATCAGAGTAGAATCCTTAAGTTTCCGCAACCTCGATTACTATAATACATTAGCCAACAACCTTTCCATAACTCCAAATTATTCTTATCCAACTTATAGCAGTGAACTGGCCCTAAATACACAAATGGTTAATTGAGGATTCGCAATTCCACTATCGGTGCTAATTGGCCCCGAGTACTTTACAGGTTAATCGAGGATTCACAGTCACACCCCTTATCATCCACAATTCACAACAATCAATAATTCCCATATCAACGTTCAAGTCTAATTATAGCATACTGTTGTGCAATAACCCTAGCGTGACTTGATAGGTGGCATGTTCTACAATTATCCTCCAAAAATGTTATTTCATAATAAAATAATGAAAATCATAATAAACATGAATAGCATTCATTTTCATAATTTAATAATCACTTGTAAATATATATGAAAATATATTTATTCGAAATAATCATATAATAACCACATAATGAATTAAAGCATAATGAAAAATCATATTTGTTCAAAATATGTACGCTCATAATATATTATCTACATGCAATATATGCATATAATAATAACTCACAGTTTAACTGTGCTCCTCTACTCTAGCTCGGCTGGCCCAGTCTGATAAGCCTAACATGTGGAGCAACTAAGGAAAATAATAAAAAAAAAATATATTAGAATCGAAATCTTAATTTATACTTCTAGAATTTCTAAAGAATGACTCGATCTAGGACATGACTCGACAAAAATCAAAACTTATGACCGACTCGATGTCACGTTTTACGAGAATTTTATCAAAAATTTGATAGAGTCTTATCTGTAAAATAGACGTCTCTCTACTAAAAATAGAATCGATCCTGAAAGCAAATACACTTTAAATACTCAAAATGCTTAACTTCTCGGGTTGGGCCTCTGAACTACATTTATTGCCCAACCGAGAACCAATATACACAAATCAATAATATAATAATAAATATTAATAATTCACTAAAATTCATAAAAATCAATAAAATACCATAATTCAATTTATTTAAATAATAAAAACATCAAAGATATTTATTTTCAAAATAAATAATAAAATCTCAAATATAATTAAATAATATTAATAAAAATCCATTTTTCAAATATTCGAAATCAAATAGCATAAATTACAAATAATTATTTAAATTGCCCAAATATATAATAAAAATAGCTAAAAAATCATTTAATCATAAAATAATAGATAAAACTATTATTTGAATATATTTCCATAAATTATTATTAATTAGCTAAAAATAGTAAATAATTCATAAAAATTATTTTAATACTATTTTTTACTCAAAAATTATCCAAAGCATAATAATTAACAATAATTTCAATTAAAATACAAAATTTACTAATTTATACCAGTTTTTCCAAAAATCCAATTTTGACATAAACATTTGAAACTTCATAATAAATATTCGGAACATAATTTCAATAAACTTTCTTAACGAAATATGCTTAAAATGATTAGTAAAATTTATTAAAAATAAAATATATTTCTAAGTCGAAATAGTAACCGTGAACAATAATCGAGCTCGGAATAGTACTTAAATCTCAACTATCTTTAAAATCTAATTTAAATACATTTTTAGAAAGCTTACAACTTCAATTTAACTAATCTAAAGTCAATTTAACAATAATCAAACCAATTGAACACAAAATCAATAGTTGAAATTAAGAACCCTAGAATGAATTATTCAAAATTGAAGTTGAATTCGAGTTTAATAAGATGAATTACCTTGGGGAAATGAAGCCCATGTTGAGAGCTTTCAAACGAGACTGGTGCGAGCTCTAACCACCGCCGACCTTCGGAAGCTCACAACACTGAAAAGGAAGAAGAAGGAGGAAAGGTAATGGCGGTAAAAGGAGGGACAGGTGGTGGTGGTGGTAAGCTGCGAAGGAATGATGGGGGCGACGGTGGCACTGCCAAGCTTCGTTGCACAGAGGGGAGGGGGCTGGTGGCGCAATTTTGCGATGCACATAGAAGAAGAAGAAGAAGGGAAACAGAGGGAAAAGGGAGGAAGGAAAGAGAAAAGAGGGGGGAAAGGGAAATTTTTGTGTATATATATATATTATCAAAAAGGAGAAAAGGACAGAATAATATATTTTAATTTAAATATTTTCTTTTCTAATTAAACTCACCACAATATTAAAATATATAAAATTACACTACATTATATAATTCATAAATAATAATAATAATAATAATAATAATAATAATAATATTCTATAATATATAATAATAAATTTAAGTTTTAAAATTCAATTTAATATTAATACTATAATATAATAAAATAATTAATAACACTTAAATTTAATTTAATTTCTCAAAATAACCATAATATAACTAATTAATAAAATATTTATTAACATTGCAAATCTTATAAATTAATTTAATAATTTATAAAATTTGGATTATAACATATGTGTTGTTGGTTATGTATGTAGTATTTTAACTACATGGGGATGCTTGGGGTTGAGGGAACATATGATAAGATGGAAACTCTTATAAGTCAAGACATTCATCTAGTAGACTTCTTGTTAATGCTTGCTGCTTCAGAAGGTGATAAGCTAAAAATTGAAGAATTGGAGCAGATTATGGTATTAAGGATGCAGATGGACGAACTGCACTTGATGAAACCAATGAAGAAATCAAGGAATTCATCCTTGGATTTTCAATTCAAAAGGCTTGATTTTGATAATTGTACTTTCATTACCTATGACTTCTTATAAATTATGAATCTCCTTCCTGGGTTCCTACTTGTCCATGAGGTCCTTGTAATAGGTGCGTTGCCACAATTGTCGTTCATATTTTCACCATCAGATGAAAATTGCAGGTCCTTGTAAAGTTGTAGAGTTCTTTCACTTTTCTTCCTTCTTTGATTATTCATTATATATATATATATATACAACCATTTAGAAGGAGGTGGGAATTTTTCCCTCTCTACTGGAAACATATTTTCCCTATAAATCTTCACTTCATTTTATATCAAATTGCAAAAAGAAACCCTAAGTGATAGTGGAAATATAACACGTCATATTTTTATAAAGTGACATTTTGTGTTTTTAATCTCTTCCACCTTGACTGACATTTCATCAGTCAATTTCAAAGAGTAACTGACACATCGACAAAGTCTATTAATGTTAACGACTTAAAACTGATGGCGTAATTTTCAAAAAGTTAATGAATTCAATTGAAATAATTAAAACTTGTAGAACTTAATTGAAAAATTGGTATAACTTTTAGGACTTATGAAATCATTATTTATCCCATTTGATTATGATAGTTAAATATAAATAAGTCCAATATTGAATGAATCCTATTGGATACGGAAAAATCTATTTACTAAATTATGCGAACCTTAAAATTTTAATGATAGTTAACTACAATAAGTCCAATACTGAACGAATTCTACTAGATATGGAAAAATCAATTTACTGGATTGTGCAAATCTTAAAAAATTACTAATAACAATTAACTACAAATAAGTTCAATACTGAATGAAACTTGTTGGATGCCAAAAAAATCAATTTACTAGACTTTACAAACCTTAAAATTTTAATTGTAGTTAATTATAAATAAATCCATTACCGAAGGAATCATATTGGATATGTAAAAATCAATTTATTAGATTGTACAAACCTTAAATTTTTAATGACATTTAATTATAAATAAAGTCCAGTATTGAATGAATCATATTAGATAAAGAGAAATCAATTTACTAGATTATACGAACCTTAAAAAAATTCAATCACAGTTGATTCAAAATAAGTCCAATACTAGAGGATTTTTTTTTTTGACAGAGGTGGAGGGGTAGGGAGGATTTGAACCTCCATTTTTTAAAGGATGTCAGCCCCGTGGCTAAATGGAAAACCATCAAGCCCTCGGCGGGTTGGCTATAGGACATTCATGGTACCCAAATTTATCACCAATTCCCATTAAAATACTTGATTTTTATTTTGTCACTTAAAACCGTTCAAATTTTCACCTCAGTCCTATAAAAGTGCCTAATCCCAAAATCCAGTTGCCGAAGTCCACGTGGAAAAATCATCACCACATCCACTTACCCAATTACCTCTCCTCCCAAAGCTTCCCAAGAAAGCTCCTAAAGCTTACACCTGAAAAAACCCAAAGACAAATGATTAAATATATGTCTTTTACATAAATAAAATGCAACTCATTGCTTAAAAAAAACACAACTCATATCTACCCAAAACGTAAAAGCTAAACATATTGAAAGCAAGGCTTGCATTTACAATGAAGGAATTGCACATGCAAATAACCCAGAGTAAATCCTCCATTATCTTTTAAGTTGGAACTGAATCAAAGTAGCTTGATTTTTTAGTTTTAGTTTGATTTGGATGAACTGTAAAGAGGTATAAAATTTTGATATTGGCTTAATGTGCATGCATGTTTTTGATAAATTAAGCTTTATTGGGTTTGAGAGGCTTGTGGGTGTTTAAGTTGAGCTTATTATCATAGTAAAAAGAGAAGTACAAAAGTGGGGTTTAAGAAAAACAGTCCGTGTGGTGGTGGGGTCGATGAGTGAGAATGGACAAACAAAATCCAAGTAAAGTGAAGCTTTTATTTTTATATTTATTTAATTTTACGTTTGGTAAAGCTAAATGATATTATAATTGAAACAAATATTTTGGGAATAATTAAAGTTTATATTTAATAAACTTGATGAAAGAACACTTTGCCGTTAGTGGTGTGTGTGGTGGAGTTTATATATTGCTTAAAATTGTAACTAAATTAACATGCATCATTATTTTTTATTTTTTTAAAAATAAAGCCAAGTACTGAAGAATTTGAAGTGCACTTACACTATGGGGGGGAATTTAGTGAATGGGGTTATCATGAGGGGGAGGTTGACCATGAGCTATTTTAGATTGACAAAAAGATTTGATTTATGGGCATAAGAATTGGGACTGTTTGGGAGCATGATGTACTATTAGAGACATCTTGGGAAGGATTATAAGACAAGTTCAAAAATTTTAAAAAATGATGGCTCAATATATGAAATGGTATTAAATGCAGCTAATACGAGGGAGGTGGATGTGTACGTGAGGCATTTAAGTGAGGATGAGTTAGAGGATGTCTTAAACATTAGCCAATGGAGCTCTGTGGTAATTGAAGAAATAAATGATGAGAGTGAGGAGTTGCCAACTATTAAGACTAATAATGTAAGGCAAAAAGCACAGGCAGAGCACCTTGCAGGTTATGTAGAGCAGTAATTCCTTTTAGCTGAAACAGATACCACTCATACTGGTGCTGGTGATGTAGTTGAATGTGGCATTGGTACTGAAGCTGACACTCAGGCTGCTGATGATGTCGAGGGGATTGGTCAAGATGATGTTGAAGTGACTGAATAAGAAAAGGAAAACAAGTTCATTGATCCTGAGTATGATATTATCAATGGGGATGAAGATATGATTGAAGTGCTTAGAGAAACAGGGTAATTGAAAGGTGCATAAAAAAATGGCAATGGTGATGGGATAAATGAGTCAGATTTAGAAAATGAAGCTATAAGAGATGAGACAAAAAATGAAGCAGTAGAAAATAAGGGAGCAGGTACTGGTTCCACAAGTTATGAAGCTGCAGGCCAAAGTAAGGAATAAAAAAAGGACTAATAAGAAAGGGGACTCATATTAAATCTGATGGGTTAGAAGCAACTATGAGAGTGGAAGAAAATGAGATGGATTCTGACTATACAACATCCGATGTGCTTCAAACAGCTTTGAAGTCTGATGGAGAAGAAAGAGGGTCAATAAAGAAGGTCAGATTCCCAAGTTTCAATTCTAAGAGGGACATGCTAAATCCAACCTTTGCCATAGGTATGCTTTTTATAAGTAAAGAGGAGTTTAAAGAAGCATGTAAGTAGTGGGGTATCAAATATAGATTTCAGTTGCAATTTCCTAAAAATACAAAGATGAAAGTTAGATGTGAATGTTATGATAAATGTGGATTTTGGATCAATGCATGCAAATTGAACAAGCATGCTAAAAAAGACTTGACTTTTAAAGTAAGGACTTTCAACTTGAAGCATAAGTGTCCAAGAAAACATCGTAACTTCCATTTAACATCCCAATGGATTGCTAAAAAATACATTGAGAAATTCAGGTCTGATCCAACTTGGAAGCTTAAAGCAATTAAAGCTAGGGTTAAAAAAGATATGTGATTAAACATATCAAGAATGAAGGCATGGAGGGTAAGATACTATGCTTTAAAGTAAATTAATGGGGATGAGAAGGAGCAATATTTAAGGTTGTATAAGTATAAGAAGGAGTTACTAAGGATAAATCTGGGAAGCACAGTTGAATTCAAAAAACCAAAAGGTGTATTTGAGGGGATGTATGTATGCTTAGCAAGTTTGAAAAATGCATTAAAGTCAGGTTGTAGGCCACTTATGTGTTTGGATGATGTTGGCTTAAAGGCACATATGGGGGACAAACTGCTTTCTGCAACATTAATTGATCTAAATGATTATATTCTTCCAACTGCATGAGCTGTTATGGAGATTGAAAGCATAAGTACTTGGTCTTGGTTTCTTGAATTGCTGAAAGTTGATTTTGAAATGCAAAATTCACACCATTGGGTGTTCATGTCTGATAGACAGAAGGTGCATGATAATCTATTACATTGTTTAATGCTTTATGTATTATATTAATGCATACAGACTTTTAGACATGTTTAATTCTTTTTCTTAGAGTTGAAGGGGTTACAAAGAGTAGTTGCAGACTTATTTCCAAACTCTAAACATAGGCTTTGTGTGAGGTATATATGGACTAATTTAAGGGGAAAACTGAAGATAGGAGAGACAAGCCAAAATAAGGAGCTCAAAAACTGGTTATGGAATGCTTCAAGGGCACCTTTAAGGTTAAATTGAACTATTGGTTAGAAAAAATTGAAGATAAGTATCCTGAAGCTTCAACTTGGCTTAAAAAGTGCCCTTACGAGGAGTGGAGAAGGGCATGTTTCAAAAATACAGCAAAATGTGATATTTTGCTAAATAACTTAAGTGAATGCTTTAATAAGTACATTTTAGAAGCAGAGGAGAAGCTAATTTTGACTATGACGGTGATGATTCGATTATAATTGATGAATAGAATTAATTATAACAATTATGGGGAAATAAAATAAAGGGGAATTTATGCCCCAAGATCAAGCAGAAGTTAGCTGCATATATGAAAGACTCTTTTAATTACGAAGCAGAATTTGTTGGGTCAGCTCGAGTTTAAGTGACAACCTGATGGTCAGTTCGTGGTGGACATGGAGAACAGGACATGTGCTTGTAGGAGATGGGATCTTATAAGAATTCCTGTATGTATGTGTGCTATTGCATAATTGAAAATAATGAAGAACTAGATAATTATGTTGATGCATGCTATTCAAAGGTCACATATCAATGAATATATGGTTGTGTAATTAACCTAACAAATGCCCCTACCTTGTGGGAAAAGGATATATCTGCACCTAGCATGTTTGTTGCCCCTTCACTAATCAAGCAAAAAAGAGGGAGAAAGCCTATAATAAGAAAGAAAGAAGCTGAAGAACTTAAAAGCCAGGCTACTAAGAAGAAAGCAAAGGGAAAAAAGGTTCAAAGAATGAAATTAAAGAGCAAAGGGATTGTCATATTTAAATGCAGTGTTTGTGGATAATTAGGACGTAATAAGAGGTTCCATGATAAAAGCAAAAGCACTGTGAGCATATCATCTTTACATTTTTTTGCAATTTTATGGTATATCATGTTATTTTTTATAAATTATTTTTTTTTATATTATTAGCAACAAGGGACCACCAGTACTCTTGCACCACTAATTACCATGCAATGGATGATAGATGTATATTAACTCATGTTTATGGCTATTTTTTTTATTGTCATGTTGGCTCAGTTGTGGGGTGTCTTTATTAGGCTTTTTCTATGTGCTTTTTTTCTTCAGGGCAGTAGTAAGGTTCCAGAAGCGAGGAATGAAGCTGCATCAGCTTTTCTAATTGATAATACTTGTGTATGTATGTGCCCATATTGGTGTTATAGATGATTGTAAGTCTTCCAAATTTTTATAGTCATTCTGCCGTTATTTTGTAGGATACTCAAACAAGCACAATTACACAAGGGGCTGGTTCCACACCTCCAAGCCAACATGTTGATCCATCAGAAGGAGCTAAGGGCAACAAAAGATCCATAAAAGTCTAGAGGGATGTAAGTTCGAAGAAATCAAAATCTTATTCAGTTACTCAAAACTGAATTATGGATTTGAATCAGCCAAAGAATGTTTTTTATTTTTTAACTTTATAAGCTAGCACAATTGTGAATTGTAGATAGGTTATTGTCTCTTTTTGATTTTGGTATACCCTTAGGTACTATTTTATGTAAATAGGGTCTTATGAATTAAGACAGGGATTGTATTTTGTTGATTTAAGGTTGAAACAAAGCTATAGATGCTTTTGTTTCAATATTGAATCATTACCAAACCTTTATTTGTTGTATACAGCAACAAACCTACTTGTGCTTTGCATGATTTTGGTATAAATATCCATATCTATTTTGGTTCTTCAGGTACTATTTATAGACACCACAATTTCAGGATAACATGTTATGGATGCAGCAAAGGACTCCAATGATGAAAATATCTTCGATACTTAATCTTTAAAAAATTCTAAGGGCTTTTAAAGGAAGAATTTAATATTTTCAGGGACTAAATCATAAAGTTCTTTTTAAGACCTAATTGCAAAATTTAAATTTTTTCGGGGGCCTTTTTGTAATTAAAAAAAGTATGTCGAAATTTCATAATTCCGATCGAAATTATGTAATTCTGATTGGAATTACTTAATTCCGATCAGAATTATGTAATTCCGATCGGAATTACAATAATTCCGATTGGGATTACACAATCCCAATCGGAGTTGAATTCTTCCATTTTTTTCTATTTCTAATTACTTCCAATTTAGTGTTTTAATTGGTTTAAACTTCCTAATTAATTCAATCCTAATTTTTTTAAAATTCTTAAATATACTTTAGGAATTAGAATCACATTAGAATTAGGGTTAGGCTTCCTAGTTCTATTATAAAAAGAAAAAAGGGGCATAGAAAAGAGGAAAAAGGGAGAGAAAAAAAGGGGAGGAGCGTAGAAAAGAAAGAAGGAGAAGAAAAGGAAGAAAAACGTGATTTTGTTCTTCTTATATTTATTTTTAATCAAAAAATTCTTTTTGATCCATCAATTAATTCAAGACTCGTGAAGAATTTTTGAAGAAAAAGATTCGAAGATTTATTAAGAACGGTGAATCACAAATCTGAGGAGCACCCTAAATCATCCATAAGCATATCATATTCTTCTATTCTTCTTTTATTTATTTATTTCTTTGATTATTTTATATTATTATTTTTATTTATTTTTTTAACTATTATCATAATTTATTCATTAATTATTATTTTATTTTATGTTTTGTGGTGATTATGAAGGAAAACGCATGGTGATCATATGAGGGAGATGAATTTCATTAGAATGCATGGTGATCATGTGAGGAGATGAATTTCATTAGAAGTCCACAGAAGACTATGGATAAAGCCTCGTAGAGACTTAGTTTTTAGGGTCTTATTTTGTTTTTTATCATCTTTATGTTTTATTTATTGTTTTATTTTTATTAATTGTTTTAGGAACTAATGTAATAGTCCCAATAGTGGGAGTGATAAAATTATGTGTGTGGTTGCATGTTTATTTTGATTGAATCAGTTAGTAAATTAGGTTTTGATTTGGTAATCATTTAAAATCAATGGAGGAAGTAGATTAATTTAGTTGCATGTTAATAAAAATTAGGGTTTTAGTAAGGATTAATTTAATTATTTGTTTGATCTTTTTTAATTGTTTCTTTTATGTTTTTAGTTGTTTTTTGGTTTTATTTATTATTTTTGTGTGTTTTGGGCCTTAAGCCCACTTTAGATCTTGATTTGTTTACTTTAGCCCATCTTATTTAATAATTAATTAGGTTTAATTAATTAAAATATGTTTTAGGTCCATAATTAATTAGATTTTAGGTTAGAAATATCTTTAGGCCCATTTAGTTAATTAGACATAGGCCCACCTAATTTAATTTAATTAATTTAGAACTTAGCCCATTTAATTTAAGTTTTTTTCATAAGTTGTAGATTTAAACTCATATTTATAATTAAAATTAGTAGACTTAGGTTCATTAAAAGGAATTAGGTCTTCAGGGTCGCTTATAATTTAAAACATGTAGATTTAACTCATTTAATTAAAATCCATGTAGATTAGACTAACTTAGGGATTATGTGATTTATTGAATGCATTATTTACTTGTATATTTCATGACTCGTTTGCCTTGGAGTTTATTGTTTTGGGTTTATATGAAATTGCATGTAAATAAAGAATAAAATAATAATTCATAAAGTAATTCTAAACGAACATAAGATTGAAAGAAGTTGGTATTTCGTATCCAGAATCTCCTGGTTATGGTGCTAGCTTTCTTTTAGGGAATCGAGTACCACCTTTTTGATTTGTCCCAGTTATTACCCTGGGTGGTGACCTCCTCATCTCCATGCCATATCTTTGTGACAGTGGTTAGTGTGTTCTGTAGAGCTCTGAGCTCAAACAGTGATGCGATTGCTAAAATCTTGGATGCGCACTAAACCCCACCGTCTATAGTGGTGACTCCACTAGGTATAAGAGATATTGATTCTACTTGTGTTCTTTAGAATTATTTTATTAATTATTATTTTATTCTTGCATTCATTCTGCATGTCCCTATTAACCGATGGTGTTGGTTTATGATTCCATGATTCCACTAGCTTCATGGGGTTATAGATCGACTAACCATCATTCTTAGCCTTAACTCGACCCAAGAGAGATTATCGGGCTTATCTGACCAGAGTCTGTAACCCAAGTCCTCAAGGGGGGTAGTCTTCGCTCGAGTTTGCAAAGGATGTTGGGCCCCTCTGACCTTAGCCTGTAACTCAAAGTCCATAATGGAGAGTATCTTACTAAGGGAACCTTGACCTTTTTATCGGACCTTAACCACATATAATCTCCTGGTTGTGGTGCTAGCTTTCTTTTAAGGAATTGAGTACCACCTTTTCGATTTATCCCAGTTATTACCCTAGGTGGTGACTTCTCATCTCCCACGCCATGTCTTTGTGACAGTAGTTAGTGTGTTCTGTAGAGCCCTGAGCTCAAACAGTGATGCGGTTGCTAAAATCTTGGACGCGCGCTAAACCCTGCCATCTATACTATTATTTTATTTTGTATACTATATTTTTATATGTTTACAATAAACATATAATAATAACAAGATAGAATCAAGAATAATACAGGATTTGATAATAGTAATTGATGTTCATTTTCATTTTTCAGAACAAAATTACATCAATTGCATCCTACTTAAAATCTGCATTTTACATGGCTAAATTACATACTTTATAAGCATTAACATTCGATTCACCTTCACCATTCCTATTGCTACAACATCACTATCTAAAACCCTAAACACCTCAGCATCCATAACATAAATAACACCAGACAAATTTCCCTCAAGGTTATCCGTATTCTTGACGTGTGGTCCTTTAAGCTTTTTTCCTTTTCCTTTTCCTCCTTTAATCAATTAATCTTTCTTAGTGATACCATCCAGAATGTTCTCACCTAATTAGGGGTCCCTTACCCCCTAAATAGGGACACTTGGATTAGCAAGAAGGTAGAACCATCCGGAATAAGGACTACCCCAAAGTGGAGTCCTAAGCACAAAAGGAACACTCTCCTACCAAGATTATGATTCACTATTCCACATGGAATCTGACTCCTTCCAGGTTTAAGTATTACTATATATAGAGCCCTACATCCCTCATAAGGGATCATCTCATTCTCATACATTTAAGCTATCTTACATTCTCCTTGCTTCCATTCTCTAACTTAGGCATCGAAGTGTTCGTGGGGATCCTCCCCACCTCTCACTTTGCCCTCTGTTCGTGCCTTGCAGGACGCCTAGCCCAAGAGTTCTGAATACAAGTTATCAAGTGGCGCCGTCTGTGGGGACTCCTTGGGAAAAGCCATTCATTTACTTGCTAAGCTAAAGACACCTTCACCATGACATCTAGTCCACCACTAGCCCAGATTACTAAAGCCAACACTAATCCTTCTGCACCTATCCTTTCGATCGACCTTTTAGACCCTCTCCCAGTAATAATACTACCACCCACCTTACAGTATGTTAGAGCCTCATTTGGACATATACCTTCACTTCCGGAGAACACCCTAAGATACCCGTCCTTAGGCATAAATCTCCCGCACTACACTCCGCTGCAACACCATCAATCGCTATCTTCAATACCTTTTCCAAGTCTACCATAATTGCCAGCGATAACCACTCTAAACCTAAATACCATGACCCAAACACTCAGCCTTGATCAAATCAGCAGGAAAGCCATAATAAAAAATATTCAGGCATAGATAGCTTTGATGCAAAAATAGCTAAATGCTATAGTACAGAGCGGGCGCGCTGATCCGGCTCAAAATGATGATAACACCACAACCCGACAGGCCCTGGGGACGAGCATAGGGAAGGGTAAAGCACCAGAAGGGGAGTGCAGTTCCACTATTCCGGCCCTTAATGATTTGAAATTAGCACAGAAGGTTGAGGAAGCAATGTGCAAAGCCCGAAATAAATCTAGAAAGGAAGAGGAATGGGTTATGGATAGTAGAACTCTATTTGTCAGCAAGATAATTCAAACGAAGATTCCTAGTAAGTTCAGAATCCTGCAGCTCGATCAGTACGATGGGATGGGAGACCCCATCAGTCATATATCGACGTACCAGATAAAGATGCTACTCCAGAATGTAAATGACGGAATCATATGCAGAGTCTTCCCGAGCACACTTGTAAAGAGTGCTAAAAAATGGTTTCACTGGCTCTTGGAGAATTTAGTCACTTCTTTTGAGGACCTAGCAGAGCAGTTTTATATCAGATTCATCACCGATATTCCCCCCATAAAAAATATCAATGACCTACGGATATGTCGATAGGAAGCTAACGAATCTCTACGAAGTTATCTTGACCGTTTTAATAAAATAGCCATGTAGATTGAGCATCTTGTTGATGAAGTTGCCATAGAAGCTTTGAAAAATAGCACCATACTTGCAAATTTAAAAGATAGAATAATGACTAAGGAGCCGAGTACCTTTGCAGAGGTGATGGCGATAGCGGTCTGGATGATAAAAATGGATGAAGACAAGAGGATGCATCAGGAAGAAGACAAGCCATCGATCAAGGATGAACGGCCAAAACAGAGATAAGTAAGCTTCCCAAAGATGAATTTTTGAACTCTGATAGATAGATTTGGCAGGGAAGCAGACAGATATACACCCCTGAACAGTTCTCGATCCAAAATCCTTATGTGGGTTAGGCATAATGGAGTGGGGATCACACCGGCCAAGAGAATCAGCCCAAACCGGAGATTTACTCGTGACAAAGGCCAATACTGCGAATACCACTGAGAATATAGACATGACACGGAGGGTTACAGAGAACTGAAGAGTGCCATAGAAAGACTGGTGCAGTGGGGAAAGCTTAATAATTTCATGAACACACCGAGGAGAAGTGGAAACTCAAAAACTCAAGAACGGGATAGAGCTGAAATAAAGAAAGCCAGGAAAGAGCCGATTGGGATGATCAACATGATTATTGAGGGAGAAAACACTGGGAAAAAACTAAAGTGTAGTAGAGGAAAAAAATCAATACTTAGGAGCAGCGACATCGTTTTCCACTCGGAAGATGATTTGTATATACATCACCCCTATAGTGATGCCCTGGTGAGAACTGCAGGTATAAATAAATATCGGGTTAAAAGGCTACTGGTGGATAATGGGAGTGCTATCAACATTTTATCTTGGAATGCATACAAAGCTATAGGCGGCTCCGTCACCAACCTGAAGGCCATCCAGAACCCCATCACTAGTTTCTATGGGGGAATGATGCAACCAATGGGGTTTATCGATCTGGACCTAGAATTTGGAAGCCAAGATAATAAGGAAACAAAAGTCATCCGAACTCCATTCAACATGGTAGACATACCACTAGCCTATAATGGGATTATAGGACGGCCAACACTTTATGAAGCAGATGCAGTCACCAGCATCCGTCGCTTAACCATGAAAATTTTGATCAAGAATGGGACCCTTATTATCAAGGGAGTTTAGCACATGGCCAGACAGTGCTATCAGATGGCCATGAAGCCTCTAGTGGAGGCTTTTCCTTTAGAGGCATGGGAGGTTGAAAAGCAAGGCACTGACCCACAACTGGTGGAACATACAGAGACATTATGAATCATGGAAGGAAAGACCATGAAAATTGGCAACGCTCAGTTAAAACCTCAGAGACAAAATAAAGGAAGTCCTTACCAGACACTCAGAGGATTTTGCTTCTCAAGCCTCCGAAATCGTCGGTGTGGACCCACGGGTTGCTTGTCACTGCCTAAACATCAAACCAGGAGCCAAGCTAGTAGCACAGAAGAAAAAAACCTTTGCCTATGAAAGACAGAAGATCATTGCTGAGGAAATAATGAAGCTGTTGGCAGCCGGGTTCATTAAAGAGGTTACTTACCCGGAATGGATAGCCAACATGATGCTCATCAAAAAAGCAAATGGGAAGTATAGAATGTGTGTAGACTACACCGACCTCAACCGAGCATGCCCTAAAGACAGCTACCTGTTACCCATGATTGATCAGCTCGTCGATTCCACCACTGGTCATGGCTTATACAGTTTCGTCGACGCTACATAAGGTTATCACTAGATTCCGATGAAGGAAGAGGATCAGGAAAAAACGTCCTTTATCACTTATGAAGGGTTGTACTATTACAAGGTGATCCTCTTCTGACTGAAAAATGTTGGAGCCACGTACCAAAGAATGATGAACCAAGTCCTCCAAGACCAGATTGGAACAAGCGTAGAAGTATACGTGGATGATATCATCATCAAGAGCAAGCACCCGGAGCATTACCCAACAGACGTGGATCGGGTTCTCCAGCTACTGAGAAAATCTAGGATCAAGTTAAATCCTGATAAATGCATTTTTAGAGTCCAGGCGGGCAATTTCCTGGGGTTTATGATATCTCACCGAGGCATTGAAGCCAACCCAGAAAAAATGGAAGCTATACTTAACATGAAGGCACCGAAGAACATCCATGATATATAAAAGTTAAATGGTAGAATCATCACACTGGGGCGTTTTATTTCTTGCTCGGCTAGGCGACGTTTACCATTGTTTTGAGCTCTTAAAAATTTTGGAAAGTTTCAGTGGTCCACTGATTGTCAGGCGGCATTTGAAGAAATTAAGAGATTCTTGTCTTCACCACCCTTACTCAGCCGACCAATACCGAATGAGACCTTGTATTTATACCTCTCTATTGGCCAAGAATGCATCGCTTCAGTACTAGTAAGGGAAGAAGGTAGCCAATAAAGCCCTATCTATTATGTCAGTAAGATACTCCGAGGACCTGAAGTTCAGTACCCCATGCTGGACAAATTAGCCATGGCCGTGGTCCACGCTTCTCGAAAACTTTGGCATTACTTCTAAGCCCACCATATTATGGTCTGATCCTACTTCCCGCTGTGAAAAATCTTGCATAGACCGGAGACTTTAGGCAAGCTAGTTCAATGGTCGGTCTTACTCGGTGAATTCGACATTGACTATGAGCCCTGGCAGCAGATGAAAGCCTAGGCGTTAGCAGATTTCGTGTAAGAAATGGCTCTGGAAGACATCACCTTGACCAAGGCACCAGAATGGAAGCTCTATGTTGATGGAGCATCCTCAGCTCAGGGTTTCAGCGTAGGAATAATCCTCAGGGGCCACACAAAGTTCACATCTGGTATGCAGTCCGTATAGAGTATAACGCCACCAATAATGCAGCCGAGTACAAAGCGCTCATTATAAGTTTGAAGTTAGCCACTGAAGTAAGGGCTAAACACCTCATCATACACTCAGATTCCCAACTAGTAGTCAACCAAGTCAGCGGAGCATTTTAAGTCAAAGACACCTACATTGCTAAATATGTAGACAAGGCTAAGTGACTTTTATAACACATCAAACGGGATGGAGGCCAGTGGATGATCCTCTAGATTCCCAGGGAAGACAACAGTGAGGCCGACTACCTTGCTAAATTCACAGCTGAAAACAGTCAAGTATTTAGGGATTTGAATTTCATTTAGTCGCTAACCAGTCCCAGTATAGAAGACACCAAAATTTTTGAGACACAGGTAGTCCCGGAATGGATGCAACCTATAATCCAATATCTTGAGCACGAAACACTCCCAGAAGATAAGCTGCAAGCTCAAAAAATCAAGACCAAAGCAGCCCACTATTCCATCCATCGAGGGGAGCTCTACTGAAAGTCCCTTTCACACCCATTGTCGAAGTTCGTTTCCCCAGAGGAGGGAAATTACATACTCCAAGAAATCCATGAAGGAATTTATGGAGCACATGAGTCCCACTATTTGCTCATTAGAAAGGCACTACTCCAAGGGTATTACTAGTCCACCATGTCTAAGGATACCCAACAGCTAATGCAAGCATGTCCCCGGTGTAAGCACTATGCTCGACTTAGTCACAAACCTTCTCGGCCTCTGCATCCCATCGGTAGCCCTTGGCCATTCTCCATATGGGGGATGGACATCCTTGGTCCTTTCCCTCCCTCTACCTCACAGAAAAAGTTTTTAATTGTGGCCATTGACTATTTCACCAAATGGGTAGAAGCAGAAGCGGTCCCAACCATCACAAAAGCCCGGATACAACACTTTTTCTGGAAGGAGATCATTTGTAGGTTCGACATCCCCCATATTTTAATTACAGACAATGAAAAATAATTTAATAACCATAAATTTAGAAGTTTTTGCTCAGACCTTGGTATAAAACTGCACTTCACCTTAGTAGCTCACTCACAGATGAACGAACAAACTGAGGTCACAAACAGAATCCTCATGTAAGGGTTGAAAAGAGACTTGATGACAAAAAGGGGAATTGGGTCAAAGAGCTGAACAATGTAATTTGTTCCTATAGAACTACACCCTGATCATCCACTGGTGAAACACCATTCAGACTGACTTATGGCATGGACGCAGTAATTCCCGTGGAGGTTAGGTCACCAAGTTATCGGGTAAGCCAAGACCTCGATCACACCATCAATAACGCTGATGCCCGGATATGCCTAGACCTACTAGAGGAAAGAAGAGAATAAGCGGCAGTCACAACTGAGGCACATCAATAAAAAATAACTCGGTACCACCATCAGTATCATCGAACAGAATAATTCAAGATGGGTGACTGGGTACTCAAAAGAGTGGATATCGACAAAGGCACCTCAGGAACTGGCAAGTTAGGTCCAAACTATGAAGGTCCGTATCAGATCTCAAAATGCATAATAAAGGGGGTGTACAGACTAAGAGAGATAGGAGGCAAGGAACTACCAAGGTTTTGGAACTCAGACTCTCTCAAGAAATACTATCAGTAAACTTGTACTTAACATATGATATGATTCAATAATAAAGTATCTTCATTGATCAGAATGCCTTTACATGTGATAAAGTACAAAAAAAAACCTATACATGTCTACTCTACTATTTGTACACTTGGACCCCCAGGCCCGGAAACTGAGAGGGAAGTAGTATCAGCAATCTGTAGACACTCGGTAGACCTGGCAGCAATACCGGCCTCTTTAGACTCCCTCATAAGAATAGAACTGGCCATTCAATGGGCGTTGTCACGACCCAAAACAGGGGCCATGACCGGCGCTAGGGAACGGAAATTCTTTCGAATCCGGAACCCGTAGCAAGCCTAAAAAATAAAATAAATCATGCCATAATAACAGTAACAATATAATATGCAGCGGAAAATAAAAATCATAATATCATAATATCATCCATATCAACTGGATTTAATTCAAAACTCATCTCATCACATATATATAATCTTTAATACAAATCCAGTTTCAATGTAGAACATCTCTTTAAAATAAAGTACATAAAATCCAATACTTTAATTCACAACTACTGCAGTGTCTAGATAAAATAAATAAGACTCAAGTAGACAATTTACATAAAGAAGCCGGGGCGGAAGAAATCCGGCGTATCGACCTGCTACTGAGGTCTGAAGAAGTTGACTCTCCTGAAAAATAGTCAACGGAGAGGAGTCAGACCTCACTGAGTGAATTACTATAATATATATACATACACACTAAGTGATAATGCATACAGTCAACAGTATATATATAATATGTATATATACAGGCAAATTCATACAGATGCAGAAAAATCATTTTTATATATTTTACTGAAAAATCCCAGTTTATGAAGGATCACATAGAACCCTAGAATATCGTAACCTCAGAAAATAGTGTTAAACAACACTCAAGCCATACAGGCTCACTTATTCCAAATATATCCACTTAATCCATTTGGACAGTAGACTGGCCCCGAGACACTAAGTCAACCGAGCTCCAGCAGTCTGACTGCCAGTGTGATTGGCCCCGAGACACTTGGTCAACCGAGCTCCAGCAATCACACCCAAACCACATCTCACATATATCAATAATCATATCAAATCAATATCCACAAATAGCTAGTAATATAGCCTAAAGCTATAGGCGTACCGGTACGTACTCGGTCCTAGTGCTGCCCACTAGGTAGCACGTTCTATTGATATCCTTCATCATTAATAATGTAAAACATTCATTCACAAAAATAAATGATGCATGAATGTAAATGAAATAACAATATAAACCATATACATACCGGAAATATACCAAAAGTAAACCAGGTATATTTCAAGTATATATATGTCAAATGAATTCAATCAAATTATAACTTAAGCTGGAAATATATTTAAAAACATTTTAAATATATTTTATTCACAAAATATGCATATAATTTATTATATACCAAAAATAAACCAAAAATATACTTAATGTAAACTTAAGAAATAATCAAATTATTTATGCATATTTAATTAACATAAAACATGCATTTCTAAATCATGCATCCTAAGCATATATATATAGTATAGTAACTCACCTAATGCGCTCCACGAGACAGGTCCGACGGGCCTGGTCCACTAGCCCTCGGTCTCGACGTAACTAAACAAGCAATAAATAATCGACATCAGAATAAACCTAACAGAAATCCTAGAATTCAATCTAGAGTATTAAAATACGAAAACAGAATTAGGGTTCGACTGGATATCACGTTTTACGAGAATTCTATCGAAAATCCGACAGAACCTCCCCTGTAAAATGGACATCTCTCTACTCAAAAGAGTAGAGCCGACCCTTCAAAGAAACACACTTCGAAATACAAGCTCAACAAAAATCCACAACCCCTCGGTCGGACTCCAGACTATAATCTGTCGACCGGGGTCCACAAACACAGAATAATTCCAGATATAATAAAAATATCCTCACAACATAGTAATACATCTCATAGGTAAAAGTTACATAATTGACCTTGAAACACTATAAAAACCGATTAAAACTCATTTTATTAGAAAAACCGTATATTATATATATAATTGAAAATAATTCACGAAAAATAGTTTTAATTAGTTAAAAATACTAAATAATTTGTAGAAATCATTTTTATACCTTAAATAAATATTAAAACCAATTAAATTACATTTTTAGACAATTTAGGGTAAAATTACCAAAATACCCCTATATATATAAATATACTTAAATTACTTCAAAAATTCACCAAAAATCATACAATTATCCAAAATTAATTTTCTCAACATATTTATCCATAATATCAATATTTAAACTCAATTAACCAATTAAATTCAAATAAAAACACATTTAACCTAATTTTTCCAAAATTCCATAAACTTCAATAATTCAAAATAAATACTTAGAAATTCATAAAAATTCCAAATAAATTCCTATAATTCATTTCAACACCTAATTCAACCATAAACTCCAATTTCATAATTTAAATAATTAATTTCCGAAAATTAGAAAATAATATTAAAATATTCAAAAATACCCAAAAATCCAAAAAATCTCCAAAAATTATACAAAAATTCATACATGTATATTAAGCTACTAGGAACAACATTTGTGAAGGAAGTTTTCATGAATCAATCAATTCGAAGCTCAAAAAAATCAAAAACCCTAATAGGCCGAAATTGACAAAATCGAAACCTAAGCAATTCTAGACCATTTTAGCTCAAACCAAAGCTAGAATCACACTCACCGGAGCTCAAGGAGAAGAAAGAGACTGGCGGTGTCGAAAACAGTGGCCGGAATCGGCGTGATCGACTGTGGATCGATTTTCGGCTTCTCCGGCCAAAATCGATCTCCAGACACCGGAAACGGCCTCCTCAGGTGGTGAAATTGGTCGGGGAAGACGGTGGCACACCGGACGTCACACCCACGGTGAAGAAACGGCACGGCAGAGACCGGAAATGGAGAAGGGAAGAATCGGGAGGAAGAAGAAGAAGTCGGGGGCAAAAATGGTAATTTTCCAAACTTTTTGATTTTTGACAAATATATGTATATATATATACTTTATACTATATATTAAAATAATATTAAATTACACACATCAAATATACACCACACACATAAAATATTAATATTTTAATAATTTATACTAAATAAAATTAATTAAATAATAATAAAACAAATAAATATTTAATAAAATATTAGGGTAATAATAAACCCTAATTAAATAATTATACACACACAGGCTTTATTTAATAATTTAAAAATACGCATGAGTTAATGCAAGTCCGTAAATACGTTTAAAATAATTAATAATACATTGTTTACGTGAAAATTTCCCCGAAAATGAAAGTCCCGGGAAAATTTTACGTAAAACACTGAAAATAATACACAGTAGTTAAAATAGGTTTTAAATACATATCAACTCATAAAAATATCATATAATATACAGAAATTATTAACACTGCATATCCCGGTACAGTGTAAAAATATTTTAAAAACACGGGATATTACAGGCGTCTTCCTTCGTTGCAAGCTTGGCAAGGTCTGCTGGAGTTATCCGATCTAACACCTCTAAGTCCAATCCTGAGTCTTAGGCTATTAGGATCCACTTGCACTCAGCTCGGTAAGCCTTGAGAAACCCCCCCACCATGCTTAATATGCCTTCTTATCATTCGCTCGGGACTTCTCAAGCTCCGCCAGCCTCCCTTGGAGCTCAGCGATTTGAAGATCCTGCTTTTCGATCCTCCTAGTCAGCTAGGCTTGGCTATGTTCCAGCTCAGACACCTTCTTTTAATTCGCCTCAGTATCAGATTTGGCCTCAGCGTATCTTGTCTGGCAGTGCTCCAGAGCTACCTTCGCACTATCCAGCTTCTTCTCAAAATCTATTGCTATTGTCCCCACCTTAGTTTCCTTTAAGCTGTACTGACTCTTCAGGTAGAAGTACTGGTCCTTCGCCAGCAGCAAGGCCTACATCATCTGCGAAAAATAAATAGACAACCTAAGCAAAAAGCAAGTATGATAACTATATCAAATGGCAGAAACTGGCTTACCTCCAATGACTGGCCAATCATGGAATCCAGCAACCCGTTCGGGCCCTCATCCGACCAATGCTGCATGTCGCTAGGTAACCGCAGTGACTCAACGTACTGATCCCGTACTTGGCTATTAGAAATGCTCGGTGGCTTCATCCTCTTTAATATCTAGCTCCACATATCCGGACACCTAAATAATCATGGGCATTGGACATAGATCTCTTATCCAACCCCTCTGCATATGACCCCAGGTCGATTAGTCTCCTTTTTCTCCACCCAACCCGCTCCGGCCGATCACTCTCCACCCGTACTTTGCCCTTGGGGTCGGTGGGAACAGCTTCCAAAGCCACAGGATCTTCGCGTTCTGGAGAAGGAGAGACTCGAACCTCCTCCACTGTAGCTGGCTCATCTACTAGGGAAATTTTGCCCGTAAAATAAAAAAATTCAGCCATCTACAGATTGACAAACAAAGCAAGTCAGAAGGATAGCTCAAAGCAAAATAAACATATTGGGGGAGCGGTCGTGATTTGGACAGACTCTCCATAGGTACCTCCGGGATGCATCTTCTGCTGATCGAGCTTCGGCAAGTCTATCGAGATGTAGCCACAAAACTAGCTCCGTATCAGGATTGGAAAGTTTCGTTGGACGGGTCACTTTATGACACTCGTCCGACCATATCCTCCGGACATCCAAAAAGTCCAATTGATGCTCCATAATAAAAAAATGGTACCTCCACTTCTTGTGGAGATCCGAAAGCTTAACGAACAGTGTATGGTTGGGTACATCCGATAGGGAGAACATCAATTCTCCTTTCTTCCTAGTCAGCCTGTACAAATATCGAAAGACATCTAGATCAGGGTCCTTACCCTCTTCATGCATCAGCTGGACGAATCCGGTCAGTATACTATCACTATTCAGATGAAGTTGACCGGGAGCAATGTTATTTCTATTAAGAAATTCCTTTACAAAGGGATCTAAGGGAAATTTTAATCCCCCCTCTAATTGGTCAAAATATACTACTAACCTACTTAGCCCCGGTAAGGGGGTATGGGCCCTAAACCTCCTATCTACGGTGTAAAGGGCATAATCGACGGGGATACAGAACCGCCACTGACACCACCCTAGCAACTTGCTATCTACATTGGACATAAAGAGGTCAGAACTAATTTGTTCCCGGGGAGCCATAATAGAGAAAGGGAAAATGCAGTAGTAGAAAAGGATAAAAAAAGGGGAAGAAAAGATGTGAAGAATCACCTGGTTGCTAAAAGGAAGAACTATGGTAGGAAGAACTATGGCAGGAAGAAATGGAAATAATAGGAGGCAGTAGCAACGCAGCGAAAATAAGAGACAAAAGCAAAAGAAGAAAAATATGCCAGTTAACAAGCGCATCAGTATTTATAGAGGCACGGAAGGATTTGGAAGCATGCCATTAACTGCCCTCATTATTGCTGCATTCCTCCCTAGGCCACCAAGGGCCCTTTAGGAATAAAATAGCCCATTGGATGAGGAGTCGTGATAACGACAACACAAGCATTTTGTTTACTGACACACAAAATGATGCATCAATCACACGATTTCAAGAGTTGAATTGAAACCACCTCGTGTGGGCTCACCCACATTTTTGACTGGGCCGCTTCATCAAGCAACTTGAAAGGCATTTCAAATATCGCTTCCAGCCCATTCCGGGTATCCGAGCATCTAAGTCTCGTGCACCTAAGTCCAGTGATTGAAGCTGGCGCCCTCAGGTCGCTTTCGCAGTACTGAGGTTCCGAGCATGTAAGCCTCGCGTCCCTAAACCGAGCATCTAAGTCCAGTGACTGAAGCTGACGCCCTCAGGTTACTTTCACAGTACTGAGGTTCCGAGCATGTAAGCCTCATGTCCCTGAACCGAGCATCTAAGTCTCGGGCACCTAAGTCCAGTGATTGAAGCTGGTGCCCTCAGGTTGCTTCCGCAGTACTAAGGTTAGGAGCAATAAGCCTCGCGTCCCTGAACTGAGCATTTAAGTCTCGCGCATCTAAGTCCAGTGATTGAAGCTGGTGCTCTCAAGTTGCTTTTGTAGTACTAAGGTTCTGAGCATGTAAGCCTCGCGTCCCTGAACTGAGCATCTAAGTCTCGCGCATCTAAGTCCAGTGATTGAAGCTGGCACCCTCAGGTCGCTTTCGCAGTACTGAGGTTCTGAGCATGTAAACCTCACATCCCTGAACCGAGCATCTAAGTCTTGCGCATCTAAGTCCAGTGACTGAAGCTGGCACCCTCAGGTCGCTTCTGTAGTACTGAGGTTCCGAGCTCGTAAAGCCTCACGTCCATGCACCAAGCATCAAAAATCTAGTGACAACTGATTCCATCATATCGTTTCCAAACTGATGGGTTAATCTATTGAGTTGCTCATACGCACTTGGCGGATAGCCCAACTCTACAGATTACGATTCAGCGATGACCATCCAGATACTCGACATCAAGCTCTACTCGTGATTGAGGCTGGCCACCTCAGCTCACTGGCCTCTATTACCATTTTATTCTCTTATAAGAGAATCAATATCCTACCCGAACGCAGCGGATATAAATATCCGAATATCCCAGGGGGGACTCTTGATACCATCCAGAATGTTCTCGCCTAATTAAGGGTCCTTTACCCCCTAAATAGGGACACTTGGATTAGCAAGAAGCAGAACCGCTCGGAATGAGGACTACCCCAAAGTGGAGTCCTAAGCACAAAAGGAACACTCTCTTACCAAGATTATGATTCACTATTCCACACAGAATCTGACTCCTTCCAGGTTTAAGTATTATTATATATAGAGCCTTACATCCCTCATAAGGGATCATCTCATTCTCACACATTCAAGCTATCTTACATTCTCCTTGCTTCCATTCCCTAACTTAGGCATTGGAGTGTTCGTGGGGATCCTCCCCACCTTTCACTTTGCCCTTTGTTTGTGCCTTGCAGGACTCCTAGCCCAAGAGTTCCGGATACAAGTTATCACTTAGTAACCTTATAATAACAACTTTTGCCCTTGCAGAAATAGGTGGATCAACCCACTCAATGAATTGGCATTGACTGCCTTGTGAGAGGAGTGGATAAAACATGGCAATTTTAATAATTTTTTTTTCAAATTTACAATAAACTCAAATTTCCCAACACATTTACACTTACCTCTATGTTCGGGCAACATAAAAATCTTCTACCTGGATTTGCGTTTGTCCATGATGTTCTTATTATGGCTTTGACTGAGCAGTAACAAGTTGGTGTCTAGCTCTCTATCTTAATCTTTGATTTGATCTTATTATCAAATGTTTGTGTTTTAGTTTTATTTAGGGTTAACAACAATGATAACATAAAGGAGATGTCAAACTTAAGTTAAAGAGCTTGATATGAGAGAGAATTAAAGAGAGTGAGAATGAAGAATTAAAGAGCTTGATGCATCTTCATCTCTAAGAGTGAAATATTTTTTTTATTTTTGGTTGCAATGGCCATGGGACATATTAGGTGTAAGCTTTGGGAGCTTCCTTAGGAAGCTTTGGGAGGAGAAGTAATTGGGGACGTGGTGATGATTTTTCTTAAAAAGTTGCCACGTCATCCTCCATGTGGACACCAGTGATCGGATTGTGGGATTAGATACTTTTGTGAGATTGAGGTGAAAATTTGGACAATTTTAAATGACAAAATAAAAATTAGATATTTTAATAGGAATTGATTATAAATTTGGATACCATTAATGTAATTAACCTGCTGGCTAAAGGAATTCTATTGGATACGGAAAAATCAATTTACTAAACGATGCAAACCTTAAAAATTTAACGATAGTTGATTATAAATAAGTCCAATACTAAATAAATCCTATTGGATACAAAAATATATATATTTACTAAATTGTGAAAATTTTAATGACAATTAATAAAAAATAAGTCCAATACTAAACGAATCCTATTGGATACAGAAATATCAATTTACTGGATTGTATAAATAAATTACAAATAAATTCCAATACTGAAAAAATCCCATTGCATACGGAAAAATCTATTTACTAGCATATTATACAAATCTTAAAATTTTAATGACAGTTAACCTGAGTGTATAGTATAATTATTGACTTCGTAAATATTAAAATTTTAATATAGTGCGTGAAAAAGTATGATTACTAATCATGTGAATTATTTTAGTGACTTATGCAACCATAAATAAAATAGTTAAGTTTTAAGTATCATGTGGATAATTTAAATGATAAAAAATTTAAATATTTATTTGAAAAAATTAATATTTGAATCCTTTATTTTTCTTCCTCTTTCCTTTTGGTGTTAATAATTTGATCATTTTTATTAGTTGTTGAGAAAAAATAGTGAAATTTTAACTTTTAACAACCGGTAAATTTTAAATTTGATAAAAAATGGCACTTATGCAACTCTTTAAATTTAGTAATTTTTATTAGTTACTTTTGGAGTGATTTGAACCTGGAGCACATTCAGGGGGCAAATTGATCCTTTAGCCACTGAAATTCCAAACCAAAATGCTCCTTCCTGGCTATGAAAAGAAAAAAGCGTACTGAAAAGATTCTCACCAATCAGTAAAAAAGAATTAATGGTTGATGCGTATGGTATTTTGTTCAAATTGAAAATCTTAAAAAAGTCTAACCAGTTAAAGGCTCAGATTGCGTCTAGTGTTTACACCTTAATGCACCCAAAAATATTCTATCAATCACGGGGTGCTTTATTATTTCTTTATTTGGCAATAATCGTATAATAATCCTTTATAGTCAGAAACTTTTCTTTATTCCCAAGGCTCTATACTGGATGGACAATGCTAACAGCCATGGAATGACCATTTTATCCCTCAAATATCTATCGCTATTTTTTAAATGGATAATGTTACTTTTCATTATTATTATTGCCATTTATAAGGCTTATACTTTGTACAAAATCTTTTTGAAATTCAATTACTTTCTTACTATTTGTTACAAGTGCAAGTGCAAATAAAATTTCCTTATTTGGCATTATTAAATAGGATAAGAAAATAAATGAAAAATAGCTAGCACAATCCACTAATGGACATATTCATCTATTACTAAATAAGTAGTTCTTCAAAAAAAAAAATTATAAATAAGCACAAAATTAAACAATCCAATTATATAATTTCCTTTAAAATATGAATAAGTCAAAAGTTTAATATTCATCCCCTTGCCTATTAAAAAAAAAGTCATACTAAAGAGAATAGAAGGTTTTCAAATTTAAATATTATCATTGTTAATTTAAAAGGAAAAAATTATTACTTATTATACATTTTATTAATGCCTAAATTATATAATCTCGCTATTTAAAAGAAAAATGTTATAAGTAGTATTTGGTGACTAAGTTACATCAATCTTTAATTAGTTTTTTATAAATTATATTAATTAATTGTATAACTAACATAAGCATGATTTAAACTTTATGTTATATAATTTTTTTTACAGAAAAATGATCATTAATCTTTTGATAGAAGTGAAGATAATATAAAAATACTTTATAAACAATAAGGTTGTAAAGTTAAGTTTATCAATTAATTCAACACTTAATATTTGAATTGACACTTTATTTTAATTTCATCACTAATCCATTAATATTATTCACAATCACATTCAACAACCCGCAAATAAATATTGATTAATTAATATTTTTTGTTGATATATTTTAAATTCAAACTCGGTCTAAGAAAATTTTCTTAAAAAAAAAAGCAAAAAAAATTGTTTATTTACATCCAAAAAAACTAGGCCAGGGGCATTTGAGGCAAGTAGGAGGAGATTCCAGTAAAGAATGTCAATTTACACCGCAACAAGACAAAACAAAAAAAGAGAGGAAAGCCACCAAAAAAACGCCGTCGTTTTTTATTATCCCTCCTCTGCCAAAACCCACAGCAAATTTTTTTTTTTTATTTTTTTTTTCAGTTGGATGTCTTCATCCAGCTTCTCTATAGTAAATATCTTCTTTTCAGCACACCATCATTTCCTCCTCTGCAACCAAAATATCTTTCGCCTTCTCTTTCACTGTTACTCAACACCTTCAGATATTAACCACAACGCTAATCAATCTCTCAGATCACCATCTCATAACTCACTGGGTTCACCATAACCGAGTCAAGCGATCTTGCTGTGTCATTTTTTTTTTCCTTCCATAAAAACGTCGTCGTTTTTAAATGTGATTACTTGAAGTTTTCGAAGAGGCCGGGGGGCAAAACTTGGAAAAAAATTAACCACAAGCAGTTGAGCCAATAATGGATCGGTCGACGATAACCGTTGGTCCTGCTATGGATATGCCGATCATGCATGATAGTGACCGGTACGATTTCGTCCGTGATATCGGCTCTGGTAATTTCGGTGTCGCTAGGTTGATGCGTGATAAGCTTACTAAAGAACTTGTCGCCGTGAAGTATATCGAGAGAGGTGAAAAGGTCCGGTCCGGTCTGTTCCGTTTTCATAATAATAATAATAATAATAATAATATTTTTATTTTATTTTCTATTTATGCAAATTTATTAATTGTTTTGAATGTTATGTTTTTGGTCTGCTAAATTTAGTAAATTATGTTTGTTCATTTATGGTTCAGTAATTATTTTCATTATAAAGTTTATTGTATTTATCCACTTTTTTTTTTTTGGTGTGATGCTTTTAATTGAAATTGACTTCAATTTTTTTTTATTTTAATTTTGTTAAATTTTAGAGAATTATTATTGAATGGTTATAGTAATTTTTGATGTGGCAATATGTTACAGATTGATGATAATGTTCAAAGAGAAATTATTAATCACAGGTCACTGAGGCACCCAAACATTGTGAGGTTTAAAGAGGTTTGTTTGCTTGTTTTGTTCATTTTACTTTCATGGCTTGTCAAGATTTGTATCACTTTCATAAGAGGTGTTATGTTGGCTTTTGAGAAGTTGCTGCAAATACTGTTTCAGGTTATTTTAACTCCTACCCATTTGGCCATTGTGATGGAATATGCGTCCGGAGGGGAGCTTTTTGAGAAAATCTGCAATGCTGGTCGTTTCAGTGAGGATGAGGTTTACATTCCGATATGCCGACTAATTGATGGTTTTTGTTAGATTCTTGCTGGTTGTATGTTGTTTTGTTTTTGATTGTGGTTCTTGGTTCAGGCTCGATTCTTTTTTCAACAACTCATATCAGGTGTTAGCTACTGCCATGCTATGGTACTCAAAATACACTGTGTTTGTATTATTATTGTGGTTTTCTGGTTTAAAGTATATTTATTTGACTTTATATTGCTTCATTATTGTTTTTCTTGATGAAGCAAGTATGTCACCGTGATTTGAAGTTGGAAAACACTCTGTTGGATGGAAGCCCAGCTCCTCGTTTGAAGATTTGTGATTTTGGGTACTCTAAGGTACTGTCATTTCTGCTTTCTATTTCTTTTCTAATCTCTCTGATCCTTTTGATTGCCGATTAAATGCTTGTCATTTTAATGATATTTAAAGGTTGAGATTATGAATTTTTTCAAAATTATGCTACTTAGGGGATGCTTTCAATTTCAATGGATGAAACTGAATCATCAAGTTAGGATGACCAAGGAATTGTGGTTCTTTTTTGAGGGACTTTTTAAAAAAAAAAAAAACAAATAATAATAATTACAATGAAATGCTTAAGTGTGATAAGTTGAAGTTATGAAATACTGTTGGTTAAGGTGATTTGTAGTGTTAGAAACACATACAATTACTTCAATGTTCCTAGAGCCTGTATGATTATTATTCCTATTTTGTTTAACTTGCTAAATTTGCATTTTATGCCTTTTGCTGCTTTAAAAGCAAACTGTCAGCAAAAGAAAAGAATGTATGGTCAGACAATGAAAATGATTTTTTTAAAAGCCATTGAACAAAATTAGAAAATGAATTCCTTTTTCATTATTATCTTTTTCCTTCATCATGTGAATTGAGACCTCAAGTTTACCTAGCATATGTTGTTATTTGAACATGCTGGTACTGAAGCAGTAGAATGCACTTTGTAGGAAGCAATGAAGAGAATGTAAGAATTCACATCATATAGATTTATATTTTTATGCATTTATACCCTCAAGGCTCTAGAGCAATATCCCAAATTTTCTGTCATTTTTTTTTTTTTTATATTTGCTTAACTAAGAATGAATAACATTTAGTAACAGAATGTTGGAATGTACTTGCAATTCGTATGAAGGGTTCTTTTTATTTGTCCCAACTTTGTGAAACACATTTGCTGGTTGAACTTCAGTGTTTTGCTGATTGCATCCTCTTTCTTTAAGGAACATTTATGATTCTTGATTATTATTATTATTAAGTTCTTTTTTTTTTTTTTTTTTGGTGCCTTTCTGCAGTCTTCTGTGCTTCATTCTCAACCAAAATCAACAGTAGGAACTCCTGCATACATTGCTCCAGAAGTCTTGTTGAGACAAGAATATGATGGGAAGGTAATATCATTTGTTATAATTCACTATTCAATTAAAAGATGTTTGGCCAGCAAGATCACTTTTAATATGCTGAGGTAGATCTTTATTATATTGACTGGCTATATCAATATATTTGGGGTTATATTTGCAAACATATTGTCTTTGTTGTTTCATTATACAAGTGATATAAGAAGAAGCATGAGAATGCATATTTGGCCAGATCTCAGGGGCTTACCACTTAGATATTTGATAGATTTTACCATGGCAAGCAACTTCTTATATTTAATGTTCATGACTTTGCATTGATTTCTTGCATCTCTGTCTTCTTTGTTCAAGCAATTTGTAAGTTGGGACCACATGTGGATAGGCTACTTCATTTTACATTTGTTTTCCAGAATTTGATTATTTAGTACAGAAAACAAGTTGATTTGTTCTGTCATACCAGACTGCAGATGTGTGGTCATGTGGGGTGACCTTATATGTGATGCTAGTTGGGGCATATCCCTTTGAGGATCCTGATGAGCCAAAGGACTTCAGGAAGATAATACAGGTATGTCTCCAGCTCCTGACAATAATTTAATGCCTTCTTATTTAATATTTCTTGTATTGCAAAACAACATTCTTGTTGGTTCCTTGCAGAGAATTCTTAGTGTCCAGTATTCCATTCCAAATGTATCTCCTGAATGTCGTGACCTCATTTCCCGAATTTTTGTTTTCGACCCGGCAGCTGTGAGTAATATCTTTTATTATGGATCTAGTTATGTTATATAGCTATACACATTTGAAATGCATAAACTTCTGTGTATCTTTGAATGGTCATGGGTAAAAAGAATTGTACTTGTGTGAAGTTAAATGGGATTATTTATGAACACAATTCTAAATGCTTAATGCATAATATACATTAATAAAACTTTTATTTGAATCAGTTTTATTACTTTGAACTTGCCTCAACATTTGTGCTGAACTTTGGTGTGATGCCTACTGTTATGAATATTTGCAATTTAAAAACAGAGCTGCTTATGCTTGTGTGATTATTTCTTGAGGCTACTACGTTTGTATGTTTTCATTTAACAGAGGATCACCATTCCACAAATCAAGACCCATGAATGGTTTTTGAAGAATCTTCCTATGGACCTGATGGATGAAAAGACGATGGGCAACCATTTCGAAGAGCCTGATCAGCCTATGCAGAGTGTTGATACCATCATGCAGATAATTTCTGAGGCCACCATACCAGCAGCTGGGACACATGACCTTAATCGCTTTATGGCAGACAACCTTGACATGGATGATGACATAATGGATTTTGATTCTGAGTCTGAGCTTGATGTTGATAGCAGTGGAGAGATTGTTTATGCACTGTAATCACATCATATTTTCACAGGAATCTTTTATTTGCTCATGTGGACATACCAAGTTCTAGTAAAAAAATGCACTGTAGAATGTTGTAGGTTAGCATAGAAAACAGTAGGAAAGTACAATGTGCTTCTTTGGGACTGTTTTGCTCACCATATGAATCTTCTATTCCTTTCCCTGAGGAAGGATTTGACCTTATCCCTTTACAAGGGATGGTAAGTGGTGCAAATTCTCGAACTCAGGGATATGCACCCATTGCCATCCCATTGAACCACCGCTTATTTTTCATTCTTGCTTTGGTCCTCTGCTTTGTGTTGTTTGTATGTGCTTTGGCATAAATGTTTGTATTCCTTACGTAACAGGTGCCTAATAAGTTTAATATATTTGGTAGATAGCTTTCTCACTGGTGCATGCAAGCAACTTGTTTGAATCTGTGGAATAATGTCTTTACTCTTTGGTTTATCCTTTTTCTATTGCCTGTTAAACAATATGATATTGTTTCATTTCTTATCCCTCTTTTAGGTGTTCAGCGCCCAAGTGATGTTGCTATAAAATGGTAGCTTCTCCCTCATGTAGATACCATACAATCTTCTAAAAATTTAAATGGAGCATTGGTAGTGTCTTGATGACATGGGTTGGCGCTTTTTTAGTCACACTGTTATTTTATTTGAAGTAATCAAATACTGCATTATTCGTTAATTTTCTGAATCAGGGCAATTTTGATGTACCATTTCCATTGTGAAAAAAAAAAAAAATAGTCCAAAACAGTTCGATTACAAAAACATCAAATTGAAACTACGAGGAAAGGGCCATACAGTGCATCAGAATCGGAAGCAGAGCCTCTTGGCTTTCCTTGAGATTGAACCGTCTCAAAATCCACAATTGTAGAGCCAGTTTAAGTTGATATCTTCTTTTTGCACCTTAACATTCAAATTCTTTAGATGCTCGGCAAAAGGCTCCCATAAGCTGGCTGTTTCTTCATCACATATTACTTCCTTAAGATGCTCGAGATTTAAGATTGATAGTGGCAACTCAATATTATTGAGCATCCCATCATATGGAGCTTTCTTAGATTATGCAGGTCACCAATCTGTTCAGGCAATTTTCTGATTTCTGAACATTCTGATATGTCAAGAATGCTTAGCTTATGGAGGCTTCCAATTGTGCTCGGTAACTCTGAGAGTTCGATACAGGAAGTGAGTCTTACAACCTCCAAATTAACCAAGTTTTCCACTTCTTTAGGCAATGTAACCAACTTGTGACAATTGGTAATGCTGATTTTCTTTAACTGGATAAGTTGACACAGCCCAATAGGCAACTCTGCAATATCATTGCAATAGTCGATGCTTATTTCCACCAAATTAGGCAATGCATATGAAATCTGGGGGGCAGAAGTACTAGTAAAAGCTTGACCAACATTGCACAGCACCAAGGTTATCTTTTTTAGATTCTTGAACTGTATAGAGGTGAAGCCAAAGCAAGGAATTGAAACCTTCTCCAATCTGATTCTTTTTAATTGGATACAGCTCCAAGAAGTGGGAAATTTGTTACTTCAGTGGGGAAGAAAGTGTAGTTTGAGACAAGCAAAACCTTTAGTTTCTTCATTCTCTCTATGCACTCGGGCAAGGTGTAGTTCTTTGTACGCGTGTTTAGAACCAAAACCTCAACTTCAGGTGCTCGTATGCTGCACCAACTTGAAAAAAACTTCTCGTCTGCAAAAAAAAAAAAAAAAAAGGTTCAATGTGCTTTGAGACATCAGGTGCAAAGAAGATGGACTCATTCAAGCACTTTCACGTATTCGTGTACGTGTCTAATGTGCTTGTGCTATACAAAGAGAAATGAACAACCTGTGGCTATAGACAACAGGCGGCTGGATATGGTAGGCTGCTTTTGTTCGTTCCACCAGCTGGAACGTCGTTGCCACTTATCTCCAGGATTAGTCTTTTTGTCTGCTGAAAGGATTCAAAGCTGCTCTGATGGATAGACAGCTCCTGAGAAGATCATGCTGCATAACGAAGTGCTGATTATAGTTGCCATTGGGGTCTTTCCTGATACAGGATAAAAAATAATTGCTTAGAGACAACTATGACACCTTCAGATATCTGCGCAGAAAATTCCATTATCATGCTACTACATCAGACATTTTTTTTTTTTGGATGCATTGTTGATTGTTGCGCATGTTACAATTACACGAACCAAGATACAAAATAGTTTGGCAATCAAACATCAATTGGCAACCTGCAGGATTTGCAGGACAAAGCCAGCATACCTTGTGACTACAAGATCAATTATATTCCGAGTTGAGAGTTCATGAAGGTTGGCAACAGCATATACACCATCTTCATCTAGCTCGTATGATTCTGCCCACATATCCATCAGGGCAGTGACAGGAATTCTTTGGTCTTCAGGAAATGCACACAGGTCCATGAAACATTCCTTAACCTTACTGTCCAGGGCATCCAAACTGCTTTGCAGACAGTTGAGTAGATCACTGTATTCAAAAATAGTACCGCCTTTTGACAATTCGATTTCTCTTTTTTTCCAGGTTTCTTCCGGCTGTCCACAGAGTGATCTGCCTACCACTTTAAGAGCTAATGGAAAACCCTTGCACGCTTTCACTATCTGCAATTCAACTCTTCGTATTATAAATCAGATATTAAGACAAAATGAGCGTATATGCTTGAACATTATTGTGAATTTGACAAGGTACCTTGTTCACAACATCTTCATCAATATCAGGTGACTTACTGGGAAAGAAAGCTGAATTGTAGAAAAGGGTCATGGAATCTTTATCATTGAGTGGCTTCAGCTTATATGTAGATCCAAATCTCGGAAATGTAGACCTTGATGTTACCAAGATCTTGCAATTTGGGATTTGGAACTGGAACTTGTCAAGGAGAGATTCTGAATCATGCCAAATATCATCCAGGACTAATAATATAGGACTTGGTGCTAGACTCTTCAAAAATTGCTCCAAGTGGTAGACTATATGTTCATCATTTTGAAAACAAGGTATCTCATAACCCTTGTGCTGATATAGCCTCTGTACAATGCCCTCCACGGCTGGTTTTCTTGACACAATTGCAAAGAAGATGTTGTCTTTAAATTTCTCTACACAAAATTCAAAATCCATATAAAATATCCCTTTAAGATACAGATACAGAAATTTTTCATTTGACTTTGTTGACTTTATTAACTGTGGTCTTAATTAATGAGTTTCTCGTTTAAGCTTGTAATGATTAGGGTGCAGGGGAACGATTATACAAAAGTATATAGAACTTTTTTTTAAAAAAATTATAAAAAATCTACATGAATAGAAGCTTAGATTGAAAATAACTTAAAATATTTATTTTTAGTAACTTTTTTTTATCGGATAGCTATAAAAATTTCAATTAATTTGAATTAAATTAGATAGACCTTTACGGGAGCAAAACTCTCCTTATTTGAACCCTAGACTTTTCTTCAATAAATCCAATTTTTGGCCATTTGAGCCAACAATTGTTTATAAAAGATTTATCTCTTCAATTTCTTATACTAAAATCCCTCCTAACTTGTTATGTAATTCTTAGCTATAGAATTAGTTCACGTTTATAGAATGCCAGCATGCTCTTCCATCTTCCCTTCAAAAAATTCTTTCTAAGTAGTCTTTTTTTTTTAATAATCAACCAATGTAAAGATTTTATTGCACAAAAATAGAACACAACTAAACCAAAAAAAATAAAATAAAAAAAAATAAAAATACAGGACTATGATTGTTACCTTTAACTTCTTTATCATGACATAGAAGTTTAGCTAAAGTAGTCTTCCCACAACCTGGAGGAGCAGACAGCACAACAATGGACACATCATCATTAAACAACTCCATCTTCAGCTCCTCCAGTGGAACCTTTAATCCTACAGGATTTGCCAATGGCTCGGGAATCACGAATGGAGGATTTTTATCATGCAAATTATGCACCCTACTACTCTTTGCATTCAAACCTAAGCGCCTCAAATCCATGCGAAGATCTTTCACCTCCAGCAATATTTCTTTGCCATCTCTTGCCTGTTGAGCTTGCAAAGTAATCTGGAAGAACAATTTCAGAGACTTTTCTAGCTCGACAAGCTTTGCTGTGTACTTGGGTATCTTCCAACATGCAGCGAGCATCTTCCACCGTGAAGAATGCACTCTTGAGCATTCAAGAACCAGCTCCTTTCCTTCCTTGATTATTTCTAATATTTCCGCCATTTCTTCTTTTCTCAAATCCAATACCTTGTTCTGTTCTTCCATATGTTTAATGATCAGAGTAATCGATTCTAGTGTGTATTCCATGCGCTTTAGTATGGATTTGAACATCAGCGTTCTGTTTTTAGCTTTCAGAACTGATTCTAACAGTTTCTCCAAGTATTGCTCCAAGGGCAGCCCCGCCAAGTAAATCTGCTGCCATCACTGTTTATTTTTCTTGTAAAGAAATTGACTCTCAGGAATGAATGAGCCAACTTCACTTTTTATATCAATCTGCACTCTGAAGTGTCTTATCATTGCCAAAATGACATACGCAAGAATCGTTTTCCTGGATTAGGAAAAGTGAAGGAATTTTTAGCGGGCCATGTCCTGAGTTACTGCGTAGTGTTCAGGCTACTTCGCTGTTGACTTACTTTTTTGCTTTTATGTTTTCATGTCAATTCTTCAATTTCCTTATGCTCTAGAAATTACAAATTAGGAAAAATTAACTCTATAATTCCTTTAGGACGCTCTACAAAGCGCCCCATTATAAGCAAATGTAAGGATAAGGTTGATGACTCAAAACAAATATATATATATATATATTGTAACGTTAAAAGATCATAAATTCATCAAAATTATTTTCTTAAGCTCAAGTATGATGTATGGAAACAGAAATGTTGAGGAAATTTTGCTTTATTTATTTATTTTTTATGAGATCCACCTGTATGAACCAAGATAGTGCAAGACCAATCCTCAAAACCAAGCGGCTGTCATTACGCCCTTTGCAAGCAATAGGAGGGAAAATATTCCAGTTCACTCTAATAATTTGTTGTTGAAATGCTAGTGGTTGACTGACTTGATATGTTAATACCATCATTCCTGTATGATGCAATGTTGAATAAAGCTAAAGATCAAAGTCACATCTCCCAGTTATGTCAATTTGCAAGTAGAGTTTGATCTGATGCTGCAATAAAAAAAAATGAACGATGTGATATCATTATCATAACATAATGAAATAATGCAGAACTTTTTCATATTTCATGAACAAGCCATTGCTTACATTATTCTAATAGCAATTGGGCACATATACATAATACAGAACTACAGAAATCAAGTTGTTCTAATTTGCTTCTTTGTGGGGTGAGTCCTGTCCAGTCCATCTTAAAGAACTCATTTTCAAGTTCCTCTGCCAGTCATTCTATGTGATCTCCATTCTCTTCATCTTTACAGGGAACTTGCTGCTACCATCAGTTACAAAACTGTACATCTTTTGGTGAAGAACACAATGAAGTATTATTTCACGTGACCACCAAATCCGTGGTGCACAGCGTTAGCATTAGTAGAAATAGATATTATCGAACGATAGAGATCAGCGAAGCCAGTTCAAGTTGATATCTTTGTGCACATTAGTGGTCAATTCGGCAGGAAAGATGAGAAATTTTTTCCATGAATTGACAATTTCTTCATCGCCTATAACTTCCTTTAGGTGGGCAAGGTTCACAACTGATGATGGAAGTTCACAGCTTGAGCAATCAGTCATGTACAACTTTCTTAAATTACTTAAGTCACCGATTTGTTCTGGCAATTTCGTTATACTCAAGCACTCAGATATGTCAAGAATGCTCAAATTATGAAGCTCCCCAACTGATTCTGGTAACTCTAACAATTCAATGCATGAATTAAGTCTTAGCTCTTCCAATTTTACCAATTGTCCAATTTCTTCTGGAAGTTCAGACAGTTTGTAACAATGGTGATGCTGAGCTTTCTTAGGTGGATAAGATTGCACAATCCATCAGGCAATACCACCAAATCATCGCAGTAGTCAATGATGATTTCCACCAAATTAGGCATCCAGATAGAAGAATCGTTAAAGGCTTCGCCAATATTACACATAACCAAAGATATCTTTTCAAGATTCTGCAATTGCATGGATGTAAAGAAAAATGATGGAATTGAAATCTTTTCCAATTTGATTCTCTTCAGATTGAGCAAAGAACCCACAAGCTGGAAATTGCTCAGTTCAGCATAAGAGAAACCGTAGTTTGAAACTACTAAAACCTTTAGCTTATCCATTCCACTCATAAAGGAAGGTAAGGCGTAGCTCTTTGTCTGGAAATTTAGAACTAAAGCCTCAACTTCAGGTGCTTCCATGCTGTGCCAATTTGACGAGAACATTTCATCTGCAAAGCAATGTTTCTTATGTTAATGATAACTTGGAGAAAAAAATAATTGAAAGTTCCAAATGTGTAGTATGGTGCATGAGCACACGCTTGACTCTGTTCATTGTGTCAAGAAATAGAGAGAGGGAGGCAGATTATCAACCTGTGCAGATAGACAAGAGCCTTGCCTTGATAAAAAGCTGCCTTTGTTCCATCCACCATTCTGGAAATTTGTTTCCAGTTATGTCTATAAATAGCCTTTTTCTTTGCTCAATGTCGAATGAGTTGCTTTGAATGATAGCCAGCTCTCTTAGCAAATCATGCTGCAGCACTTTAAGAGAGCTATAATCTTCACTGGCATCCTTCCTGCTGAATGACAGGAAGTTGATTGCTTAGAAACAAACTCCCTGATTTACCAAGATAGAAACTACCATCTATATTTGATGTGCAAACTACAATAACAGGAATAGGTAGATAATCTACAAGTTTAATTGGAAAGTGTCATCCATTAAAGAAAATGAAAAACATAGAAATATACAAGTTAACCAACAATTTAATCTCCATAAAACCAAGTTCAATAATTGCACCTTACATTCTCATCTTCTTCCATGATCTGAACCTTGGAATGGTTTTAATAGAAAATAAAATTCGCATTCTTTACTCAAGCAAGATTGTTAGTTTCAATTCCATTTGAATAGTTATTGAAATTTGACTAAGACACAGGGTTTACATCAACTTCTTTTGGCTGTAAAAATTATCAGAACAAATCGTCTTAGCAACTGGCACTTAAAAGAAAGCATACCGTGTGATTACGAGATCAACTAGATTCCGATCAGAGAGTTCATAAAGATTGGCAATGGCACTGTTTTCATCAAGATTATGCAATACAATCCACATATCAGAAAGGGTAGTTGCTGGAATCTTTTGGTCTTCAGGAAATGCACCTAGGTCCTTGTAACACTCTTTGGCAGCAACATTATCATTCAAGGCATCAACACTGCTTTGAAGACAATTAAGCACCTCACAGTTAGCAAGAATAGAAGCAGCTTTAGAACATTCCTTAATTCTCTTGCTCCACTCTGCTGCAGACTTCCCACATAGTGATTTGCCAACCACTGAAATGGCTAGTGGGAATCCCTTACAGACTTCCACTATCTGTGATTCAACAGCAAGAGTAAAATCTTTGTATACTGTAAGTGTTGGCAGAAAGAGCTTGTAATGCGTCATAACTACATTAGTTGTTTCTGAAAGATGAAAATTGGTTAAAAGCATTTTTTAACAATTTCTCTTTTGCAAGTATGCAGACTTCACACCCAAATGCAAGAATCAAATGAAACATAAGCATGTTTTAAATAAGATGTTAGACAAGCACCTTGTTCACAGTATCTTGATCTGGTTTGTATGTGTTTTCATTGGCCAGGATTGCTAGCTGGGAAAAGAGAGTCATAGCATCTTTATTGTTCAGCGTTTGCAATTTATAGCTGGAACCAAATCGTGACAATTCAAATCTTGATGTCACCAAAATCTTGTAATCTTTTATTGGGAACTTGAGGTTCTCAACAAGAGATTCTGCTCCAGACCAAACATCATCAAGGACCAGCAGTATAGGATCAGGTGCTATGGACCTAAACAAAATTTCCAATTGGTTAATTGCATCTTCTTCACTTTGAAAATCAGGTACCATGTAATCCAAATGCTGGAATAGCCTCCGTACAATAACCAGCATGTTGGGTGATTTTGAGACTGTAACAAAGAAGAGAGTGCCCTTGTATTTGTCTGTCCAGAGTCAAAATACTATATCAGAAAGCAGCTATTGAAATTTCTTTGGAAGTTCTATAAGATCCAGTAAAGAAAAACATTTATAATGAAATATTTCTATACATAAACTCCAAATTCTAACATTCAAATTGCAAAAGAGTATGATATAAATAGAGCATATACTCTGAAATCAAAATCCCCCCATCAAAAAACTCAGCTCACTCCAAAAGAATTTTCTAGTGATACTTGCTTAGTTTCCTATCTCAATCACCATAAACAAAGCAACTTTGCATAGATGAAATTCACATGCATGCGTCTGGTTCAACATAATCTCCTCTAACCCCAATTGACAAAATAATGATAATAAACACTATAGGCAAGTAGCATAAAATCTACAGAGGATCATCAAACAAAACTTCAAAAAATAACCGATGATGTTTTCATCTTCTTGGTGATATAGATAAACATACAATGATGCACAATATGATTAAAGCACTTTCAATTCAAGCTAGGGCAGCCATTGCCACTGAAAATAAGAGAAACAGGGAATAACAAATAATAATAATAAGTACCCTTGATCTTAGCATCTTGGCAAAGTGATATAGCCAATGTAGTCTTTCCACACCCTCCGGGAGCCGATACCACAATAACTTCTGGAAGCTCCTTATGCTTAAGCAACTTTTCTTTCAAATCCCTTCAAAGGAATCTCCAAGCCAACAGGAACAACCTTGAGTCCAGGAGGTGAGCACACACCCAGACCCATAAAACTATCACTAGTCTTACTGGACACCCCACCACTACTTGATGTACAAATGCTTAAGTTCCTAATCTGAGTACTTAGAATTCTCATCTCACACAAACTCTCTTTTATATCAGCTGTTTGATGTACTTGCAAAATGGTATTAATATACCTATTGATTGACGCATCAAGCTTGAGAAGCTTCTTATTATAGTAAGGCTTCTTCACATAGTTATATCTATTGACTCTTGAGCATTTGCGAACTAATTCCTCACCTTTTGTAATCATATCTCTTAACCCTTTTATTTCATCAGGCCTATCAAAATCTAGTTGAATGACTCGATTCTCTTGATGCTTGGTTTTATAGACTCTATTGTATCAGCCAAGATTTTCAAAGTAGAAGCAAACATGGCATTGTTTTTCCTTACCTCTAAAATAAGCCTCAAAAAACTTCCAAAAACTAACTCTAAACCAGCTCCTGCAGCTGCTGGTGCAAAAAGTGAACCCATTTCTTCAGCAGAAAAGAAAAGCTTTTTCACCCAATTTCGATCTGAACCTTGCAAAACTAACACTGAAGAATCAAATTATATGGAAACAATTCATGAATTTTTGCAAAGCTCTCAAATTTTTCTACTGTAAAAGGCATAATCTTTTACTGGATCGAAGAAGAGAAAGAAGAAGAGATATAAAAAAAATTGTTTTTTTTTTTTTTATAAAAATAATTTACAGCTTCAAGACTCGGAGAGAAGGAAACAGAAATTGTGCATACTGCAAGGAAGTTTCTCCTCAATTCTACTTCAAAGAATAATAGCGTCTGGTTCTAAACCAATGACTAAAAAGACAACGACTTTCTCGTTCTTATACATCAACTAGAAAAACCAGTTACTCCAAGCCAAAATAAAAACACAACACATGTATAGTCAAACAAATTGTTACAGACTGAAAATGAAAAAATTTCAATTAACAGTTAAAGTGCTCACAGGCATTTCTCATATCCATTTGTAATTTTTTTAAATAGGAGATAATTTAAGTTTTAATAGGTTATATAATAGAAACAATCGTCTTTTTAAATTAATAAACATAAAATAAAATTATTATTTAATTATTTTTTTATTATCACATTTATAATTTATTTAATTGACTGAAAAGAGAAATAAGAGTGGAACTTTTACTCCTTACTTACCTTTGAACCAAGTTTTGTCATGGTCAAAAAAAAAAAAAAAAAAAGAAGAAGAACAATTCAAGTACCGTTAATATTTTTTAGAAAATATTGAAAAATCCAACTGTCTACATTACACTTTTTTCTTTTTTTTTTTTCAAACCCTAAGTTCCATTACGTGTAAACGAGCAAACCAAAATAATGAATGAGAAAAACGGCAGCGAGGAATTTCAAGGCAAGTTCCTTTTCATTAACAATGGCTAAACTTAAAATAAGTTGTCAATGGTTGCCTTTTTTTAGCTTAGAAACTTCTAGACCAATAGAAAGCCTGTTTTCGAGCTTAATCTATTAAAAAAAAAAAAAACCAATAGATAGCTAAGATTGTGTAGCTTTGATTTTTTTCAATACAGTCCAACCAATCATTATTCAAACAAATGTAAGATGGAGAACTCGAATTCAAATCTTTCGAATATTTTGGAGCTCTCTCACCAATAGTTCAAGATTTTTGCTTGTAACATTTCATCACAATGAGACTCTATAATTATGATTACATTTTATAAATATTATCTTTAGTAAAAGAGATAATATTGAGTGCATTACACTATCGGAATATATTTTATATTTTTTAATTATTGGTATTTAATGTAATTAATTTAGTTCAATCTGAACAAAACTATAAAATGATACAAGTTTTTTAATAATTAATTTAATATAATAGCATAATATATTATGTGTTAAATTGGCCTAAAGGTCAGAAAGGGGCTGAATTGATCCTTTGTGCAAAGTTTAGGGGTAAATTGATATTTATTTTTTCTTCTTTTACATTTTCTAACGACATCTAGCTTTTTTTTTTTTCCCCAAAAGCTAATTGCTCAAGTACTTAAAATCAAACAATATACAAATAAATAGATGTGATATGATTGTTAAAAAAAAAAAAAAGAGCTCCGAGAGAAATCTTGAAATTTCTTGGGGGTTTCAGGCTTAGGTGAGTTCTGGACCGGACAGTAAACACTAGTCAGTAATTAGCAAATGACAAAAATGACCAGTCATTAATTAAACAATAAACATTGAGTGATTTATTTAAATATTTCAGCATGACCAACTTTTTTTCTTCACATAATATTTTTTTAAAAAAAAAGGCACTTTGTTGATGAAAGTTATAGGGGATATCTTTATCCCCCTCGTACAAGCTTTATTATTATTATTTTTTTAGAACAACAGTAAAGTGAAGAAGAAAGTGATTTGAATTTGTATTTTAAAAGAATGTTAATTTCGTAACTAGAACAATTCAATCTTAAATGAGTTAACATTAACTTTTTTTTTATCTAAGATGATTCAGGACATTGATGTTCTCTTGCCATTCCAACTAGACAAAAGAAAGAAGGTTGTCTAAACTTTATTTGATCCCCAAAGAAAAAAAAAAAGAAAAAATTCATATCAATATAAATATTCCAAATAGTAATAAATCCTAAAATTTGTCCAAGCTAAATGGACTGGGTATTCAGGATCCTAAAACCTCTTAAAATGCTAAAATGGGTTTATTTTTAAAGATTTTTTTAATTTGATCTTTTATTTTTTTCAAAATATTTCCCACGGTATAATATGAAATATACTTTCCTTTTAAATTTAATAAATTTTAATTTTATAAATATTTTAAGATATTTTTTTTAAAATAACCGTTGAGTTATAAAATATTCACTTTTTACTAAAAAAATAATTTTTTTATTTGATTAGGAGTTCACATCAAAATAAAAAAAAAGTATACAAATAAAGAGAAAAGTGAAAGAAAGATAAAAAGATTATCAATGAATTACGATTCGATATATATAGTCCATGAGTCATCATAGAAAAACTAAAGCATCAAAACATCAAATACCAATTTGAATAGATCTATGACTAAACAAATTTATCCAGAAAACAGAAACTTAAGAGTCTCGAGTCAATAAAGACTAATATTCTTAATAGATTTTGCTACAATGTAAATATATATATTTATTCAAATGCAACTAAAAACTATTTTATTAATTTTTTTAAACTATGACCATTAGTCAATCTTCATGTATATATACGTGTAATATATACTAATGACCATTAAATAAAAATAAATTTAACGTTTTAATTTTATTTTTATAAATACATATGTAGGTAAGTATTGAAAAAATATATGCGTATAGTGTGTAGAATTTAAAAGAAAAATTTGTTCTTTTCTTTGTCTATTAAGAAAAAAATTGACATAGACAAAGAACAATATTAAGAAAAAAAAATTGTTTTTCTTTTGCATGTTGCCCCTGATTTCAATTGCATAAGATAGCTCTAAATAATTAAGATATTTTTCTCTATTATGAGCAGTAATAATATTGATACTATGAAAAGCAAGTATATAATTAGTGGGATAGATGTCTAGTGATTACCTTTTTTTTTAAAGATATCGTAGGATGTATGTTTTAAATTCTGTTATTAATTTGTGAAATTAATTTCTACAAAGGTCTGTTCATTTTTGATATTCCATATGCATATTCATATTATATTAAGGGTTATTGTTCTAAAGAGGGATTACTTGCAGAAGAAAAAATATCCAACCCAAATAGGAAGAGTCCTTAATTTGAAAGACATCTGAATAGGAAGATGCTCCTAAAAAAAGGTAAAGTGGGCTAATGAGGAAATCCTATTCTTCTCAAGTTTGAGCATTTACTATCTCTATAAATACCCCTCACATCCCTCATTCTTATTCATTAAATTCTCTTGACTCATTACTCTCTTTATCTCTTTAAACTCTCTCTACATTTTTTGATTTAGGCATCAGAGAGTTTGTGGGGGATCCGCCCCATTTCTCACTTTACCCTTTGTTGATTGCTTGCAGGACGTAGAGGTTCCAGAAATACGTTATCAAGTGGTGCCGTCTATGGGAACCTCGGGAGTCAAGGTCATTGTTATTTACCAAATAAGACATTTGCACCATGACCTCCAGTTCACTACCAAGTCCTATTCCAGCTACTCAAATCAATTTGTCAGCCCCCATCTCTCAAGTTAATCCCTCAGCTCTCATCTAGCATGTTGGACCTTCATTATAAACCCCTTCGATACATATACACCACTCCCTTATAATTAGGGGTTGGTCGACTCGTGGCACCACTTTCCTTTATTATGCTCCCCTATAATATATTAATAGATCTTTACCTTCTATACCTTCCCTAAGCTTATTAGGAACTCTGCCATAAGCACACCAGACCTGAACATGGTGACTTAGACGCTTAAACTACCTCCATCAACAATGGGGTGATGATTACAACATTTAAACCCAACATTTAGAAGCTGGCCCCTTAAGTCATTTTACAGCATTGAGGTTCTAAGCCTCAAGTCTTAGTACCAAACATCTAAGCCCAACTTTTAGAAGATGGCCCCTCAGGTTATTTCATAACACTGAGGTTTTAAGCCTCAAGCTATAGCATTAAGCATCTAAGCCTAGCATTTAGAAGCTGGCCCCTCAGGTCATTTCATAACATTGAGGTTCTAAGCCTCTAGTCTTAGCATTGAGCATCTAAGCCTAACATTAAAAAGTTTGCCCTTTAAGTCATTTCATAACACTGAAGTTCTAAGCCTTAAGTCTTAGCATTGAGCATCTAAGCCTAGTATTCAGAAGTTGGGCTTTCATGTCATTTCAATAATACCGAGCATCACGAATCCAATGATTGAGGCTGGCCACCTCAGTTCGTCCCTCATCATCGAGCATCATGAATCCAATGATTGAGGCTGGCCACCTTAGTTTATCCCTCATCATTGAGCATCACCTTGATTAGATCATCATCTCTGAACATCTCAACTTCAATAGAGAATATGATTCATTGCTCAATTATTATATGATAGAATATCTCATCAACACAAAGTACTGCTCATAAACTTGGACATAAATATCTTAACAGACTTTCGAGGGGTACTCTTGATACCCTATATACATATTCCTATTATAATAAGGGTTATTGCCCTAAAGAGGGATTACTTGCAAAAGAAGAATGTCCAACCCAAATAGAAAGAGTCTTTAATTTGGAAGACATCTGAATAGGAAGATGCTCTTAAAAAAAGGCATAAGTCTTAGGTAGATGAGGAATACTATTTCTTTCAGGTTTGACCATCATTATCTCTATAAATACCTCTCACATCCCTCATTTTTATTCATTCTATTCTCTTGACTCATTACTCTTTTTATCTATCTAAACTCTCTTTACATTTTTGACTTAGGTATTGGAGTGTTTGTGGGGATTTTTCCCACTTTTCACCTTACCCTTTGTTGATTGCTTATAGGACTTAGAGGTTCTAGAAACAAGTTATTAATTTTCATTATTTTTAATAGAGGATTTTGAACTGACACTTAGGCTAAACAACTTCCCTCTTTATTAAAAAAAAAACATGTATTCTTCTTTCAATAACTACACAATAACTTAATGAAATCAAGAATCTAAAAATTTCTTTTATTCACTGAGTACAATAATTTAATTTTTTAGAAAATAAAACATAAAATATAATTTCTTTAGAGCTAAAAAAAAAATATCTTTGTATCCAGGGAAAGTGCTATAAACTAAATATTAATATCATTTATTTTTGAAGTAGCTATGGGAGCTCTACTAGGAGGGTTGTTGAATGCTATGATTGAAGAAAAAAAAAAGCATAAATTTATCATGAAACCTAACAAAATTTTGAGTCCAAGCTTTAATGTATAAATCGTAGTCTTGACAAGATTAAGAAGTTGAATGAAATCTTTTAGCTTGGGCTGGTGATGAAAAGAAAATTATTGATAAATGCAAACAAGAAGTACGTGCTTCAGAAAGCCTCGTCACATAAGGGATGTTAAGGAACTAGAAAATTCACTTGACAGGTTTTATGAGATTGTCATGAATGAGATTTTGGTAACTGTTGATTGTTGTGGAATTTGAGTTAATTTTCACCAATAATAACAAAAATCACCTTAAGAACTATTGCACAGGTGACTAGAGTGTAAACGATTGTACTAAAAATCACCTCAAGGTATATTCCCAGGAAAAAGTGGAGGGGTCATAATGGTCTCACTTAAAAATACTCTCTTTAGACAAAATTTTACCAAGACAAGTAATTTTAATAGCATAACAATTAACAACAACTATACTTGAAAATAACTATTAAATAGATATAAAAGAGAATGTCAAAATTTAACGAGATTCGGCCAATTATGCCTATGTCCTCGGACATTACTAAAATAATATTTCACTAATTAAGGAAATATTAAAAAAGAGAGAAAAAAATATAATTGCCTAAATATAGGAGAAAGACAATTTTTGGATGATTTAACCAAAAGTGGGAGGAGTTCTTTTATAGCCTAAGGACTCCTCCATTTTATTTTTCTTCCTGATGTGGGATTTTGCTAAATCCAACAAATCTTCACTTTAAAAAAATCTCATATAATTCTCTCAAAAATCCAACCTTCAATAGTGTTTGTAAATTTCATCTTTCAATTTGAATAATATTGATTAAGTCTAAATAATGTTTAAACTTGATTGTAGTTACCACTTTTGTCATTATATCAGCAGGATTCTCAATAGTCCGAATCTTCTGGATTGTAACTCCACTTTCTTCCAGAATCTCCAATACAAAGTGATATCGAACATCGATATGCTTCATCCTTGCATGATAAACCTGGTTCTTTGCTAAATGAATAACACTATGATTGTCACAATGCACTTTGATGTGCTTTTGCTCCATTCCCAATTCACTAAGTAACCCTTGAAGCTAAATTGCCTCCTTTACAACCTCTATAACTGCCATATACTCTGCCTCTGTAGTAGATAAAGCAACTGTTGACTGTAAGGTGGACTTCCAACTGATTGGTGCCTTTGTAAAAATAAACACATAAACAATAGTTGATCGACGCTTGTCCAAATCACCAACATAGTCAAAATCACAATACTTAACTATACACTGACCATCTTATCTATCCTGCTGAAATACCAAACCAATATTTATGGTATTCAGAATATAATGTAGAATCCATTTCACAACTTGCCAATGCTCCTTTCCAGGATCATGCATGTACTTACTCACAACCCCAACTGCTTGTGAAATATCAGGCCTTGTACACACCATTGCATACATCAAGCTACCAACATCATTAGCATATGGTAATTTTGACATGTGTTCCTGTTCTGCATCATTCTTCGGTGATATGGATGCACTAAGCTTGAAATGAGGAGAAAGTAGTGTACTAACTGGTTTTGACTTTTCGTTCATGCTAAAACGTTTTAGTACTTTCCTCATATATTCTTTCTGAGATAAACAAAGCCTCCCCAATTTCCTATCTTTAGATATTTCCATGCCAAGAATCTTCTTTACTTCACCAAGATCCTTAATCTTAAACTCCCTGTTTAATTGAGTCTTCAATTTCTTAATTTCTATTTGACTCCTGGAAGCTATTAGCATATCATCAACATAAAGAAGAAGATATATATAGTAGCTTGTGCAAATACACACAATGATCATATTTTCTTCTTATATACTTTTGCCCTATCATAAAGTTGCAAATAACTTGTACCACTGCCTCAGAGATTACTTCAATCCATACAATAATTTTTCCAATTTGCAAACCATCTTTTCTCTACCAGTAACTTTGAATACATCTGGCCGAGTCATGTAGATTTCCTCATCCAAGTCTTTATGTAAAAATGTAGTTTTTACATCCATATCAACTAGTTCCAAATCTAACTATGCTATTAAAGCCAATAAAATTCTAATGGAAGAATACTTTACAACTGGAGAAAATACTTTATTATAATCAATTCCCTCCATTTGTGCATAGCCTTTAGCTGCCAATATTGCTTTGTAGCGAATATTATGATTATCAGAAAATCCATCTTTCTTTACATATATCCATTTGCATCCAATTGCCTTCTTTTCCTTTGGAAGACTAGCTAGTTTCTATGTCTGATTCTTTTGAAGGGACTATATTTCTTCATTCATAGCTGTCACAACCCAAACTAGGAGTCATGACCGGTGCTAGGGAATGAGAATTCTTTCAAATTTGGAACCCATAGCAAGCCTTAGAAAATAAAATCATGCAATAAATAAATAAAAAGTATGACAGAATTAAAATTTTTCAAATCAATATACAAAATAAATACTCCAAATCCTTTCATAAATAAATATATTAATATAATATTCAAATACAACTCTTTGAGTATTTAATATTAAAATGAAATAATACTCTTCTGATACAATAACACTACTACTGCAGTTTCTAGAATACAAATTAGAGTTCAAATTATACATTTACATAAAATAGCCGGGAAGGAAGAACGCCGGTGAAGAACTCTACTACTAAGGTATGACGATATAGAATCTCCTAAAAAAATATAATTGAGGGGGTCAGACTTCACTGAGTGAATTATTATACTATATATACATGCAATCTAAACCATACCCAATTAGGCATTCATATATATATATTATATATATATATATATATATATACACACACACACACACACACACGCATTTCACACAAGTGCCAAACTCTACTTTTATAAATATAATAAATGCAAAAGTCATTTATTTTAATACATAAAGGATCAAATAGAACCCTATTAATCGCAACCTCAATCAACCGTATCATCACTCTAGCCATATAGGCTCATTTAAATCAAAATAGATCATTTATTCCATTATGGACAGTAGACTAGCCCCGAGACACTAAGTCAACTGAGCTCCAACAGTCTGACTGTTAGTGTGATTGGCCCCGAGACACTTGGTCAACCGAGCTCCAGCAATCACACTCTTAATCACATCACATCTCAATTAAATCAATCAAATCATAATCACCACAATTAATTCCTCACTCATACCTAAATCTATAGCACCGGTATGTACACGTTCCTAGTGCTGCCCACTAGGAAGCACATTCTATTGATATCCTTCATTTATAATAAATCATTCATATGGAAAATAAATAATGTAGAATAACATTCATAATAGTAAAATAAACCATATATATACCAGAAATATACTTAAAATAAACCAAGTATATTTCGGGTATATATATGTCAAATAAAACATGAAATATACTAAAAATAAACCATTAATATAATTTAAAACAATTTAAGTGTGTTTCAATAATATAACATGCATTTACTTAAAAGTATACCTAAATATACTAAAGATATACTCTAAGTACACAATCATTTAATAAAACAATTATGCACAAATATTCATTTAAAACATGTATATGTACTAAAACATGCATTTAGGTTTAACACATATCCAAAAATATACCAAAAATAACCTAATTATCTAGTGTGCATATATAAAAAATAAACCCTAAATATACCAATAACATGTTAGGTTTAATCAATAATAAAATATACATTTATTTGGAAATATATCAAAGATATACCAAAAATATACTTAAAAACAATTTAAGTATAAATCAATAATGTGGCATGCAGTTATTTAGGAATAAATCTAAAATATACTAAAAATATACCTAAAGTATACCAATCATTTAAATAAACAATTATGAATGAATATACATTTAAAACATGTATATATACTAAAATATACTAAACATAACCCTAATCATATTATAAATTAAATTATTTTTAAAAACATATAATGAGAATGAAAAATCATAAGTCATGCATCCTAAATGCAATACATATATATATAGTATAATAACTCACAGGTGTGCGCTCCTCGAGACAGACTCAGCGGGCCTGGTCCGTTAGGTTTCAGTCTCAGCGTAGCTAGAAAAATAAAATAACATCAACAATTAGAATAAACTTCTAATTTTACACTTTTAGGATTACTATAAAAAGACTCATACAAAATTCGAAACTAGACCCGGACCGGTTGTCACGTTTTACGAGAAATCTACTGAAATTTTGGCAGAGTCTCCTCTATAAAATGGATATCTCCCTACAAAAGTAGGGCCAATCCTGCATAGAAAACACACTTCGAATACAAATTTCCCCCAACTCCTCGGTCGGGATCCTAAACTACAATTTCCCTCATTCGAGGTCCACAATTTACCTTAAGATACAATAAAATATACATAAATTCAATAAATACCAAAAATTCCCTTTAAGTGTCAAAATATGGCAATTTAAACATTAAAAACATAAAAAATAATTATTTTATCCGTAATTACTTAAAAACCTTAATAATAATATAATATTAATAAAAACTGATATTTCTCGATAAATACATAAATATTAATAAAAATTCATTTTATAAATCCAAATTACTTAATTAATCCATAAACATACTAAAAGTTACTAAAAACTCATTTATTTACAAAAATAGTATATTATATATAATTTGAAAATAATTTTTGAAAAATAGTATTAATTAGTTAAAATAGTAAATAATTTATAAAAATAATTTTTATACTTCAAATAATTATTAAAACCAATTAAATTTAATATTTAACCAAAATTACTACCAAATTACCAAAATGCCCCTAATATACAAAAATACACATAAAATACTAATAATATTAAAAAATTCAATAAAAATTATGTAATTACTCAAAATTTATTTCCTCAACATATTATTCACTAAAATCAACAAATACACCCAATTAGCCAATAATTACTAACAAAATATATATTTAACCTATATTTTCAAAATTGACATAAACTAAATAAAATTATAAAAATTACAAAAAAATCACAAAAATTGTAAATTAAATTCTAAAATTAATTTCAACCACCAAAAACACTAAAAATCATAATTTCACAATTTATTTAATTAATTTACGAAAATAATAAATTAATAATAAAATAATAAAAAATTCACAAAAATCAAAATAATTCCAAAATTACACAAAAATTATAGGATGTAGATTAAGTTAAGGGAAACAATTTTTGTAAAGAAATTTTTCATGAATCAACCAGAAATTATCGAAAAAAATCAAAAAACAAAAAATAACCGAAATTGAAAACGAGCTAGAAACCTTCCCAAAACGCGTTTTCCAGCTAGAAGGAGCTCAGAATCTTCTTCCTCGAAGGTCCATGAGTTCAACGCCACTAGAAACACTCGATTTGGTGGCCGGACGGAGGAGGAACGCTGGAAGATCAACTCTCGGCTTCTCCTACTACACAAGCTGCTGCCGGCGCTAGGGGAGGAGGAGGAGAGCGGCGGAGCAGCTGGCTAGAGCGGAGGTGCAGCTAGATGCCGATGAGGCACTCTGAGGAAAGGAGAACGACAGTGACATGCGGAGGAGCTTAGTGGTTCATGTTGGTTTGTGTATATATATATATATATACGTATATGTTTTTGAATGAATGTATATATATATATATATATATATATATAATACCTTATAATATAATTTAATAAAACTTTATTAAATAATAATATAATATATAACTTAAATTGTAGACCACATATTTATATAACACACACACACACACATATATATATATTCATACACATAAATTAAAATAATATTAAACCCTAATTAGTATAATACATAACACATATTATAGTCATGTAATAATGCATTATAATAAAAAAAATAACAATAATAATAATGATAATAATAATAACAATAATACAATAAACAATATCATTGTTAAAAATAACCTTGGTACTCTAATAGGATCATTGAAATAATTTTTAAAGTAATAAATTTACATAAGTAAATCTCTAAAAATAATAAGTTTTAAAGTAAGTATTTACGTAGAAAATTTTGATTAAACATGAAATAATGAATATTAATCACAAAATAATATAATAATCAAATATAGTTTTAAAAATTATTAACACTGCATAACCCGTATTAAAATAAAGTAATCTAAAAACTCGGGTTATTATAATATCAATCCTCCACTTTTCATGTTTTGAACTTTGGACTGATTCATTATAAGTGGCTGGAACATCATCAATAGCAATTGGTGATGCAGAAGAGACCATATTAGCATAGCAAGTAGGTTGTCTAATGGTCCTCTTTCCCTTCCTTAATGTAATTGATTCATGTTACTGTGGAGGTTCTTGGGTTTGAACCTCTTCTTCATTTGACTCTTCTTCTACTATAGGAGAGTCATTATCAGTTTTTACATTGGCTGGGATAATTATATTGCCATCAAACTCTACTTATTTGGGGAGTACCATATGTTTGCTTCATTTTTTCTGAAGTTACCTTTCTCAACATGGTAGATTCATCAAAGATAACATCGCTGCTGAAAATTACTTTCTTTGTTTTTGGGCACTAAAGACGATACCTTTTCATACTAGAAGTGATGCCGATAAAGATTGCCTTCTTTGCTCTTGGGTCCAATTTTGACTCCTTAACATGGTAATATGCAGTGGAACCAAACACATGTAAGGAATCATAATCTATAGCAGGTTTTCCAAACCATTTCTCCAATGGAATTTTACCACTAATAGCAGTCGATGGTAGGCAGTTGATAAGGTGACAAGCATAGAACTATAGTCTTAGCCTAAAATTCTTTGCCCAACCTAGCATTGGACAACATACACCGAACCTTCTCCAGCAATGTCTAATTCATTTGCTCTCCACCCTATTTTATTGTGGTGTATATCTAACGTGAAGTGTCTGACAATACCTTCATCTTCACAGACTTTAAAAAATGGATCATTTTTTAACTCTTCACCATTGTTTGTGTGGAGACGTTTGACTTTTCTGCCTGTTTGAGTCTCCACCATCTTTCATCTTTTTTTATTTAAGGAAAATTCCTAGCACCTCATCCTTTATCTTTATTGTATACATCTATACTCTTCAGAAAAAATATCAATAAAGGAAACATAATAGTGTTTTCCTCCTAATGTAGCATTCTTGTAAGGCCCCCACACATCTGAATGAACATAATCCAGAATACCCTTATTGTTATGGATAGCTATTCCAAATTTCACCTTTGTCTTCTTCCCTTTGATGCAATGGTCACAAAAATCCAATTTACAAGCTCGAGCTCCTTTCAATAATCCTTGATCTATCAACAATTTCAAGAATTTTTCTCTAGCATGCCCTAAGCGCATATGCCATAACCTGGTTGCATCTGACTCCTGATTATCAGTAGAAGCTACTGTTGTTGATGTCCCAACAATTGTACTACCCAGAAAGTAATACATATTATTTCTTTTTCGAATCCCCTTCATTATCACAAGTGTACTAGAGATGATTCTCATTATCCCATCTTTTGTCTTTACTTCAAAACCTTTTGACTCTAAGGTTCCCATAGAAATGAGATTCCTTATCAAATCCGATATATAATGAACACTTGTTAAGTTTCTGATTGATCCATCCTTATTGCTCAAGCGAATTGAACTAATCCCATGTGTGTTAAGAGGGGCATTATTCGTTGTGTAGATACCTCCACCTTTTTGTTCTTTAAAGTCAAAGAACCATTATCGATTGAGAGTCATATGGTGACTACAAATTGAATCTAGTAACCATGAACTCAAACAGTTGGTTGATGGTGTAGTAGCAATTGAAAGATCTAAATCTGCATCATCACACTTAGCTACATTTGAATTTAAGACAATATTTTCCTTTCCAGGTTTGACTAGAGTGTAAATGATTGTACTAAAAATCACCTCAATGTATATTCCCAGGAAATAATAGAGGGATTACAATGGTTTCACTTAAAAATCACTATTCTTAAATAGAATTTTACCAAGACAAGTAATTTTAATAGCACAATAATTAACAATAACTATATCCAATAATAGTTATTAAATAGACATAAAAGAGAATATAAAAATTTAACGAGATTTGATCAATTATACTTACATCCTCAGACACTACTAAATAATATTTTACTAACTGAGAAAATATTATAAAAGAAAGAAAAAATATAACCACCCAAATATATGAGAGAAGCAATTTTGAAACGATTTAACCAAAGGAGGGAGAAGTCATTTTATAACCTAAGAACTCCATTTTATTTTTGTTCCTGACATGGGATTTTGCTAAATCCAACATCGATAACATTCATGATGTTATGACATACACTCAAACTGATGTCAAATCGATTGATAAGAAGATGGACACTAGGATCCAGCAAGAATAATGGTAGTGAAGATGTAATGAAGATTGAGGACAACAACAAGAAGACAGAGCAGCAGCTGTATGTGCCTCCTGACTAGCAACTAAAGAAGAAAGGTACTATTCGTCACGAAGAGGTAAACCATAAAGCTTCTAAGAAATTAGAAGTGAAACATGGCTAAGAAGTGAGGAGAGAGAATAGGAAGGGGTCGTTTGAGCAAGTCAACACAAGGAGGAAGCAACATTTTTGAAGCAGCATCATGTGGCTGATCAGCAATCAAAGAACAGAGACGATCGTTATCACAAGGTACCGAATGATAAGAAATTGGAAGCAAAAGATCACGAGCAAATGCCTGAGACTGACAACAGAGAGGAGATTATCGTGTACTCAGTTTCACCTGAGAAGAAAGATAGAAATAGCCCATCTCCAAATGGCTTGTGATTCAGGGTTCAGTATCATCCAAACAGAAAGGATAAGTTAGTTGTTAATTGCCAGTAGTAGTTAGTATTTTTAAATTTATTTTTGTGAGTCACTACAACTGAATCTCACAATGCTAGAAAGGAATTAAATTCAAATCTTTTTCATTTAAGAGCAAAATGCTCTTGTCACTTGTGACAGATTTTAAGCGTATCCAGTGATATCTATTCCAAAAGGGAAAAAAAAAAAATTCTAGCAACGAAAATTACATCTTTGCGGTTAGTACCTTTCAAGTTTTAAATTCTAGCAGAAAAAATTGGTAAACAACTAATTAAAAAAATTCTAATTTTATCATGAAGTTATTGTATTAATAGGTAGGAGTTGTTATTATTTAGGCGATATTTTAAATTTAAATCGCAGTATATATAGTTGGGTCAAATTAATTATTAAAATTTTTTAACTACCTTTATAATTTATTGAATTAAACTAAATTAATTAAAATGCAATAAACTTTAGATACTGATGGTTCAAAAAAAATAACTCAATAAAGGGAATTTATTTTCAGTATTAATAATAAATTTTCACCTAATTTTACAATGATAAATCTCATAATTGGAGATAATTGTTTTTTGTGCCGTGCCAACGTATTTTTCCTCCTAATTTAGATTATAGAAAGGGCACAGCTTTGGCTATGCAAAATGGAACATTGTTAACTTCATGAAGTGCTTTATACTAAATAAATATACTATGAACTAGATATTTTTAATGGGCAATATATTTTTTATTAACATGGAAATATTGATATCATAGAACACGTTATTTAATTAAATAGTGATTACACTCTTTATATTATAATAATTAGTTGTTACATCTGTCATTTGTCCAACCCCATAATCCATTTACGGATCATATAATAGTGCAAAATTAAAAAAATTGTTGATGAAACTTACAGGGATATCTTTATCTCATTAACTAAGCTTTGTTTGATCTCCAACGGAAAAAAAAAAAAAATTATAACAATATGCTCATTCCAAATTATAATAAATCCTTAAAAATTTGTCAAATGAAATTAAATGAGCTGGACATGTCAGCTTTCAAATGGGTTTTAAAGTCTCTTTAAATATTAAAAATGGTTTCCAAGAGCATATATTTTTTAAAATAAATTTTATTTTTATTTTTTTTGAAATTTTCTATTTACTCATATTAGTTTGTAATACTTTATTAATAATCACCATTAAATGAGAATCACCATTGGATGTTTTCAGGCACTCTCATCTGATCATGGTAAATACAAACTAAAAATAAAATAATTAAAATAAAAATTATCCTAAAATTATCCTTCATTCCATTCCATTGTATTATTATTTGGGTATTTTTTACATTTAATAAAAATTAATTTTATATAAATTTTAAAAAGTAGTCTATCAAACCACTCTCGATCAACAAAATTCACTCTTTTATATATATATATGTACCTTACAGAATTTAAAAGCAAAGTATTATTCTCTCAAATTATATATTTTTCAACTTGTTCTTTTCTTTATCTGTTGAAAAAAAAAACAAAAAATGACTCGATCTTTTCTTTGTTCGCTTTTGCTTTTGAATCTTGCCCCTGAATTCAATTGCATAAGATAGCTTTAAGTGATTAAGATATTTTTTCTATTACATAGACAATAATTTTAATTGTTACTAAAAAACAAGGCATCTATGCTTCCTTCAGTTGTTGGGTAACTAAACAAGAACTTGATGATGAAATCAAGAATCAAACGATTTGATTGTTTAGAAAATGAGAAACATCAAATATAATATTTTTTCTTTGGAGTAATCTTCTGGGTGCTTATAGAACTGGAGGGTTATTAATTTTTCATTGATAGAATGGCATTTCTTTTTGATGCAACCATGGGAGCTATACTAGGAGAGTTGTTAAAAGTTGTGATTGAAGCAAAGGAAGAAGCAAAAATGTACTATAAAGTGTTGGAGAACATAGAGTCCAGGCTGCAATCTATTGCTCTCAGTGAAAAAGGATTAAAAAGCTCAATGAACTTGCGTCACATCGCAGAGGTAACGACATGGAAAAATTATGGAAGCGAATCAGTGATGGTCAGGATCTTGTTTACAAATGCAAAGAGGAAGCAACTCGTTGTATATGGTTTAAAAAGCCTCGTTACATGAAGGATGTTAAAGAACTGGAAAATTCACTTGACAGGTTTTATGAGATTGTTATGCTTGAAACTTTGGTCACTGTGAGTAGCATCGATAAGAAGATGGATACTGTGATCGAGCTTTTGAGAAAGAATGATAAAGACGCAGAAGCAGCTTCCTCTTCTGATGACATGAAATCATCAGAAGATAGTCAAGATCATGAGGCAAAACACAGTGGCAAAGAGATCAAACAGGACTCAAGAACTTCATCCAAGAAAATGGATGAAACTAAATCATTGAATCAGCCAATGTCTCTTGAGCACAAGAAAGAAAAATATATTGATCCTGAAGGGGCGAAAGATAAAACTCTCAAGCCAGCAATGGAGGTGAAGAATCATCACAATGAAGAGAAGAAGGGCAGTTCCAAGGAGATCAATAAGAGTAAGAAGAGCGATGCAAGCAGTGTATCATTACATCCTCAGAGTGAGCCACCGCAAAAGAGATTGGAGGTCAAAGATCATGAAGAAGAACCGATAAAGATGGAGGACAGCAAGGAGATGTTTGAGCACTTGAGAACACCCAAGAAGATAGATGTAACAAGTGCATCTTTGGAGCAGCATGTGCCTCCTCATCAGCAACCGAAGAAAAAAGATGCAACGAGTATATTTCCGCAGCAGCATGTGCCTCCAGATCAGCAACTAAAGAAGATAGATGAAATGAGTTGAGGTAGCGGAAGGTTGAATTAGTAATAATGGATAATTGTTGAATCATGTAAGACTATCATTTATCAATCTTCTATGGCTAAATTAGATTATAAGTATCAAAATTTTTATAAAATTTTAGAAATCAGGAAAGAATTCAATTATTATCAAAAAACTGTGTCTAACAATAAAAATAAAAAGTTTAAATAGTAAAATTCTAAAACAATCTTAAACAAAATAGAAAAATTAAATCCTAAAATAACAAAAACACAAAAATTGCCCATTTGATAGATAGAATTTGTCCAAAAAGTGACGGACATCATAAGCGATGCATCCAAATCCCATATTTGGAACTTACAGAAATTTACAGAAATGCCATTTCCGTAACCTATCAAATTTATCCATGAATTGAAGTGGTTGTTATTTTATGCCTGCATCATGAGTGCACCTTCGCAGCAGCATGTGCCTCTTGATCAATAACCAAAGAAGATTTTGCAGCAACATGTGCCTCCTGCTCAGCAACCAAAGAACAACGAATGCAACAGTTGTGCCACCTGATCAGCAACCCAAGAAGAAAGACGCACCAATTATATTTTCGCAGCAGCATGTGCCTCCTGATCAGCAACCAAAGAAGAAAGATACAACGAGTGCTACATCTTCTCACCAGCATGTGCTTTCTGATCAGCAACCTAAGAAGAAAGATATTATTCATCGTGATGAGGAGAAACATAAACTTTCTAAGCAATTAGAAGTGAAAGATTGCCAAAAAGAAGTGAAGAAAGACAATAGCAAGCAGATGTTCGAGCAAGTAAGTCCGCCCAAGAAGGACGACGCAACATTTTTGCAGCAGCATGTACCTGATCAACCATCAGAGAACAAAGATGATCGTTATCAGGAGGCACCAAAAGGTAAATCTTACAAGAAATTGGTAGTAAAAGATCATTAAGGAGAAGCGAATATAGACAGCAGCAGGGAGATGGAGAGCTTAAATCCACTGAAAATTAAGATGCAGTGTCTTTTCAGCAGCATGAGCCTCTTCTTGGGCCACCAAAGAAGAAAGATAATTGTTATGAAGAGGTACAGAAAGATAAGCCTTCTAATAAGAAACTGGAAGTATTAGATCATCAAGAAGTGAAGCAACACAACAGTGAGGAGATTATTGAGCACTCAGGTCCACCTAAGAAGAAAGATAGAAAATCCTAGTAATGGAAATCACATCTTTTTAGTACCCATCTGATTCTTTGGAGCCACCAGAGGTTCATACAGATGCTAAAGAGCTTAAATTCTACCAGGAAGATAGGGAAAAAGCTGATTAAACAAGGCTAATTTTTTCCCCATTTTCCATTTGGCACATTGTGCTGTATATATTATTTCATGCATCACTTTTTGTCGTTCTCCTAGTTTAGAGGAAGGAAAATGCAGCTTTGACTATGGAAGTTCCAATTTGTTCTACACAAATGTACAATGACCTAGATATTTTCAATGGAAATATTGTTTTTGCACATATTATGGGACAGAGTATTTAATTAATTAGTGTTTTGAACATATTATGGGACAGAGTATTTAATTAATTAGTGGTTACACTATAATAATTTTACAGTAATTGTTGTTATATTTATCATTATTGGTATCAACGTAATTTTTATTTGCCTTTCGTGATTGGCGCTCATACTGGCTGCAAAGAATTTAATTTCGTAAAAATTTAAATATGAAACTTTCTAATATGAAATATTTTTATACAAATTTCAATGAGATTTTGCACTACTAAGCTAACTCTTTAAGAGAAAAATATGAAACAACTCATTTAATCAATATTTTGCACCTCCATATCGAGGTATGTGTTTTTCTCTCAAAGTTGGAGTTTTCTTTATTTTCTTTTTCTTTTATATCTTTGTCTTCTAGGGGTGAGGTTTGTATAATGGATCGGATTTTCGCAGCCTTATCGTTGAGTGATGATGAGGTTGAAGGATCGGAATTATAGGAGGATTAGGGGTCGGGGTCGGATGCAGAAATCCCATTTAATGAATTCAGTCTAGTTAGTCATTTTCTTACTAATAAAATGCTCAACTTTACTGCCATGAAGAATTGAATGGTTGGTGTTTGGAGACTGAGAAAAGGAGTGGCTATTCAATCTCTATCAGATAATTGATACTTGTTTATGTTCTATCATATGGTTGATTTGAGGAGGATATTGAAAGGAGGGCCTTGGTCCTTTGATAATTCTCTTTTACTTCTTCATCATCCACGGAAAGGACAGATTCCATCCCAAGTTCGTCTGAACCATTTACCCTTATAGGTTCAAATCTATGATCTTCCAATGGGTTTTATGTCTATGGTGGTAGGAAAACAGTTAGGAGGATTTATTAGTGAATTTTTAGAGTATGATGCTGAGAATAATACTAAAAGTTGCAGAATGTATATGAGAGTATGAGTGAGAATTAATGTATGGCTTCCATTAAGGTGCTGTAAGAAGATCAAGACGCTAAGAGGTTCTTGGAGCATGGTACATTTTAAATATGAAAGGCTTAGTTTGTTATGCTTTATTTGTGGTTTTATGGAACATATTGAGCACTTTTGTCCATTATTATTCATTACTGAAAGTGATAATCTGAAAAGGGATTGGGGTCCATAGTTGAAGGCATCTATGCGTAGACAGAATGGCATTGCTAGTGGAAGATGGTTATGGGAACCGGGTGCTGGAAAGGGAGAGTTTGATTTTTGGAAGGATTTTGTCTAGTTTAACAAGATGGTAAAGATTCAGTAATTTTCAAATCCTATGGATTGATATAGGGGATTGGCTAGTATAAATAATCATTTTCAAAATTTAAAAGAGCTTATGGGCCTTATAATTGAAGTTATGATTGTTCAGACCCAAAAGGAACTTAAAATGGACCTTATTGAAGACAAAAAAAGGAAAAGGCAAATTGGGCTTCAGCTTGATCCACAAGGCTTGCTAGATAATTCCTCAGAGCAAATTGTTAGTGATATGCACTAGGTCAATCATTTGCGATTATGCATTGACTTTCTTATTTTATTAATAAAGAGGTATTTCATTATCATTTAATTTTATGATAATTATATGAATGGTTAATTCTTACTAAGGCCATCAAGTATGTGACTTGATAGTAAAACCCTTAAATTAAAATAAGAGTTCTATTCTAATTATCCCTAGCCATTTATTTATTATATATAAATATTAAAGTATTAAGGCTAGTATGAAGTTGACTGATGGTTATGTTTTACTAATCATGAATATGAGATATTAAGTCAACTCATAGGTACATGATGAGAGATCATGTACTTGATTGACCCACTATGAAAATACTACATAGATTATTGTCATAAGTATTTCTCATCACAATAATTTTATTTTGGTCCTTTGACCTTGAAATCATCATGGATTTCTACATAGCTATTTTATGTTTCGATACATTCCAACATTATCTTTAACCGGATGATTAAATAGGATATTGTTGGATATGAAATTAGTTATGTGAGGAATGTGAGTGATTTAGAAGGGATTTATTCCTCATTAATATGAGAAAGATATCTATGGGCCCCTTGATAAGATAAACTGAAGGAAAATGCATGGCCATGCTGAAATGAATTGATAAAGAGTTATCATTTTCAGTCTACTTGGAATCAAGTCATAATATTGAACTATATAAGGATGACATTCTATGCCTTATGTTCAATTAAGATATCATGTGATAAAGGGACGATAAAATTCATTGTAATTAGGTTATGTCGGATTATTGACTTCACATGACTTGGGTAGTCATAATGTCTTACTAAAGGCCACTTATGACTTGTAGGCCTAAATAAAGATTTAGGCCCATTACCAATGTTATGTGAACCTACAGGGTCACACACTTAGAACAAGCCCAAAACGAATATGGGTTTAATAAGCCCAAAATAAACTCTGTGGAAATAAATAATTAAAGTGTTTTATTTATTTGTTTATTTATTTAAGATAAATTTTATTTTAAATAAATAAATAAGATATTATTTCTGATTTGTTTTTAAACAAAATTAGACTATAATAAATGGAAATTACCAAAAGGTCATTGGTAGGTGAAACCCTAATTTGGAGTTTATAAATATGTTATATTCTTTAGGGTTTCACACATTGGTTTTTCCTACCTCCAAATTCATTTTCTTTCTTCTTAGAAAATAAAGACAGAGTTTTCTTTTGTTCTTGATTTGTGAGACAATCAAGTAGGTTGCTAGCACACACACTCCAATTCATTTTATGAAGGGCTATTCATATGGATACCTATAGAGGACGCACCTTTTGGAGACGTCTTGATCCGAACAACCAAAGCAAAAGGCTCGAGGTAAGGTGTCACCGGTGTGAACCTCCTCTCATCCTTCCAGAAAATCTTGCCTCTTCTGCGTTTTGGTGAGATTTTTGAAATCCTAGATTTAATCAAGTAGTCGAATTACATGGATCCAGGTTTGGGAACGTGATAAATTTTTAATTTTTTCGTTGCGTTTGTATCACGTAACCCAACACAAATGAGTTCTTCCATGAATAATGATTTATTTTCTATTAATGAGGTATCAGTTGGGTCTTTTGATGGACCTCGTCGGGGACTATGATAGGTGCTTCTTAGAACTACCGAGGATTGGGCAACCCTCGTGCAGTGTTAGCATTACGAGATTTGGTTAGAACCCGTCATCCTATTTTTCTTTTTTAGTTAAAATTCTTGTTCATTTGAATAAAATGGAAGAAATAAAAGTGCAGTTAGGTTATTCTGGTTTGTTTTGTATTGATAGGGATGGGCACAATGGGGGTTTGGCTTTACTTTGGAATAATTCTATTCAAAAATCTTTATTAAGTTATTTTAAATATTATATCGATGCTGTTATTGAAAGTTCAAATTATGATAAATGGCGTTGCACTAGTTTCTATGGTAATCCTAACAAAAGTAAAAGAAAGGATTCTTAGGCTCTTTTACATGTTCTTTCCAAAGAATTAACTCTTCCATGGTTTGTTTTGGGGGATTTTAACGAATTACTTAGCTAAGATAAAAAGAAAGGAGCTCATGATCATCTTGATGGCTCATTAGAGATTTTCGTGTTGTTGTTAATGACTACCATCTTTTCGATCTGCCACTGAATAATTATAAATTTACATGGGAGAAAGGCTGTAAAACTCAGCATTTTGTTGAGGAAAAGCTTAATCGATGTTTGGTTTCAGCAGAATGGTTTGATATGTTTCCTTTGGCTCGACTATCTTATTTGTTTACTAGTATGTCTGACCATCATCCAATTGAAGTCAATTGTCTTGTTGCTATTAATCGCCAGAGAGCTTCAAAATTTAAAGTTAAAAATTCTTGGTTCTTGGAAGCAGGCTTTCACGATGTGGTTAAATCCAGTTGGAATCTAACAGTGTTCTGCCATTTCTAAAAAAGTGAGAGGAATGTTCAGGTTAGATGGCTATTTGGAGTACTGATTTTAGAAACAAGTTTTGTAAGGAAATAACTACTATTAAGTCTGACTTGCAGCAGGTGGTTATGGATAGTAATAATGATCAAATAACGCAGGTATCTTCTCTTCATTTAAAGCTGGACAGTTTGCTAGAACAAGATGATAAGTATTGGCGTCAAAGATCTAAAAGCCTTTAGCTTAATTCAAGTGATTGTAATAGTAAATACTTTCATTCTGTTACTTCTGAGCGACGTTGGAGAAATAAAATCCTTCAGATTAAAGATGATTTTGGAAGTTAGGTAGATGATCATTAAGCCATACATGATGTAGCTGCTAACTATTTTCCTTATTTGTTTGAGGATCCTTGTGATAATTCAGTCTTAAAAGTTTCTTATATTATTGCTCGTGTTTCTCAAACTCATAATGAGATGCTTGTTCAACCTTTTACATTGGATGATTTTAAGATAGCTTTGTTCCAGATGCATCCGGATAAAGCTCTGGGGCCGAATAGTTTAAATGGGGGCCTTTATCAACACTTTTGAAACACTATAAGTATGGATCTCTTTTTCGAATGTTGCTCATGGGTGGAAAATTTTTCTTTTCCTCTTAGAATTAATGATACTCTGATTGTCTTGATTCCTAAGATTGATAATACGAAAGTTATAAGAGATTTTAGACCCATTTCTCTTTATAATTTCCTTTATAAAATTATTTCCAAGGTCTTAACGAATAGATTAAAACTTGTTTTGCCTAAGCTTATTACTGACGAACAGTCTACCTTTGTTTCGGGTCGTTCTATTATTGATAATATTATGGTGGCTTATGAGTTAATCCATTCTATGAAATGTAAAATGCATGGTAAAGAAGGGTGGATATCTCTTAAAATCAACATTAACAAGGCCTATGATAGAATAAAGTGGTTGTATTTGAAAGCGGTTCTTAAATGGGTTTCTCTGAAAAATGGGATAAGTGGATGATGCTTTGTGTTATGTCTGTCTCTTATAATATGTTAATTAATGGTGAAGAGGTAGGGCCTATTATTCCTCATAAGGGATTTCATCAGGGAGATCCCCTTTTGCCTTATTTGTTCATCTTGTGCGCAGAGGGCTTGTCTTTACTTATGAAAAAGGCAGAATTGGAGGCTCTTGTTTCTCATTTGCTTTTTATAGATGATAGCTTTTTCTTTTTTAAAGCTACTTTAGAAGAATGTCATAGTATGAAATCAGTTCTGACTAGATATAAGGAGGATTCTGGACAGGCTATTTATTGGCATAAATGTGCCATAGTGCCATTTTTGTAATGTATAGTGACATAATAAATTATTCCAATGACAATAAAAGAATATTCTATTATTTAAAGTGTTTATTTAATTGAATATTTATCCATTAGCATTATGTTAAATATATTCATTATCAAGAGTTGATAATATGAGCTACGAATTTATTTAGTACATATGCTATAACATGTTCATAGTCATATAATTAATATTTGGGTAATATTAATTAGATTATCACCTTTGTCTATTTTCCTTGATTAGTATGTGATACTAATAGTGGGAGGTAGTGAGTCTTATGCTACTTGATATGAGATATCATAATAGACATGTGGATACTTATGTGATGGGTGGATCGAACAGTGACGTTATATACGTGATCGTATGGATATTCACTTATGGTCAATGTTCACAATCTAGGTATAGTTTTTTAGCCTAAGGTGACACAGTTATCCACATTTAAGTGTTTAGATTTTGTTACCGCTTACACACTTGTGTTACTCACATATGGGTATATGGCATGTGGTGGCTTTAGTTAGTTAAATGTAGGGATGAGTGTTCGACCAAGATGGGATTCGTTACTTAGAGTGAACCGAGATAAGATCCTATACTATCTAAGTCTTTTCTTAATGAAAGAGTTCCTAGCCAGGACAAACATAACACAATTTGAAAAAATTTCAGTGATAGAAAGAGTTTCTAGTATTTGTTGTGTTTTATCAAGAGATAGAACTTGAGATGATATAATATGATATAACTATTAGAGTTTGACTTATCCTTGACTCTAGGTCATATTGGGATCTTTTAATGAAGGGATTTTAGTGCACAGTAATTATGACCAAAAAGGGTTCATGTGAATTAATAAATACATTCATATATAATTGGGGAGTTATGATATCAATGCTAGGGGTCACTCATAACTTATGAGAACTAAATGTGCATAATTGAGATTTTCACATTTAGACTTGAAAATTTCAAATAATATCAAGTGTTGATATTATATTCTTATTGCCAATTAGACATGTACCTAGTAAATCACACTTAATAGAGTTTTGCCAAATCACCACTTAATATTAATCTAATTATTGATTAAAAAGTTTAATCAATTAATTAAGATTAATAGAATTGGATTTATGCTTTAAGCAATTATTCTAGTATATCATGAAAACTAATTCCAATAAGAGTTTTATTATTAATTTATATTTAATTAATATGAGATATTAAATTATTAATAATTAAATTAATAATAATATATGTTATTAATTAAATTATTAGATTTAATATGAGATATTAAATTATTAATAATTTAATTAATAATTATGTGTAAAGTGTTGACTTTGAATAAATATAATATATGAGATGTATTTTCTACACATTTTTTTATACATTACTATGTTAAGGTGGCAAGCTAATGATATTTTAATATCACGGTGGCAAGCTAATGATGTAGTAAGTTACTTGCACAATTTGTTCACTAACCATGTCAAAGGTGTATGCAAGGTGGAATGCAAAGTCATATACTAATGATGTGGTATAAGTGATGTTTAATTTGTGCATGTCTATATCAACTCACTTTCTCTATAAACATATCATTAGAAGAGTTCTAATATATATAGAGTTACGTGAGTGAGAAAATGGAATGAAGAAATGAATATAAGTTGTTACTTTGAGAAAGTGTGTAGAGTTTTTTGGTAAGAAAATATACCAAAAAGATAAGCAAAATATACACAAAATAAACTCTAAGTTCCTGCAAGTGAATTAAGTTAGTGCAAGTTTTCCAAAGGGTCACTTGGAGAGAGTACTTGCTACTAAGCTTAATCAAAGCAATAAGGTGGTTGACAAAGCTTTGATGTTTCAAGCTAAAGGCCTAACACTTAGGAGGCTAAGCATTTGATTCAAGAATTGAACCAAAGACATTTAAAGCTAAGGAATTTGTAAGTATTCTCAAACTTAGAATTACTAGGTTGTTGTTTACATGTTGTTTTGATTTTTAACTATTTATTTAAATGCAAATTGGATCCTTGGGATTGAAATTCTTCATGTAATGAAGAGTTATGTTGAGTAATTTTTTAAAAAAATTTGTTCTACTTAGGTATATTCTTATGACATATAGTCCTAATACCTAAGTAGTATAACTAATTCCTTACACTATTAGCTTTCAAAAATCTAGTATATTTTTTAGTGCTAATGTACCTTTTGTTTTTAGAGAGTTATTAATGTAGGAGTTGTATGTTTCTTCTCCTTTAAATATTGGAAGATATTTGGGATTTTTATCTCTTACTGGTAGAAAAAAGAAAGATGTTTTCAGGTATCTTAAAGATCGTTTGTGGACTAAGTTACACAACTGGAATGCCAAATTTTTATCTCAAGTTGGTCATGAGGTTTTGCTTAAGGCAGTTGCTTAGGCTATTCCAACATATTGTATGAGTTTCTTTCTTCTATCTATTTCCTTTTGTGAGAAATTACAAAGAATGATGAATTCTTTTTGGTGGGGTTCGAAGGTTAATGGTCAGAGAGAAATTCATTGGGCTAGTTGGGAAAGATTGTGTAGGCGAAAGGAATATGGTGGTATGGGGTTTCATCAGTTAATCTCCTTTAATCTTGCTATGCTTTGTAAGCAAGGTTAGCAGTTCATTTCTAGACCTGATGCTCTTTCTTGTAGGATTATCAAAGCTAAATATTTCTCTAGTGGAGATTTTTTGAATTCTTCTTTAGGCTTAAATCCGAGCTTAGTGTGGAGGAGCATTTGGAAAGCTAAGTCGATTATTGCTCAAGGCTGTAGATGGAGAATTGGCGATGGCAAAAATATAAGTGTTTGGAAGGATCCTTGGCTGGATAATGACAATGATTTTAGGCCAAAATTTGTGGTGTCAGTAGACTTGGCTGATCTTAAAGTTTTAGCTTTGGATGCCTAATTCTCTACAATGGGATGTGGAGTTATTAACTGAAATTTTTGATCCTGATGATGTTAATGCTATTTTAAAGCTTTCGGTTGGGGTTGAAAGTGTTAGTGATTCTTATATTTGGCACTTTAACAAATGTGGATGCTACTATGTGAAATTAGGATATAGGCGTGCCTTTGTAGAGATTTTTCCTGAAAGCAATGAATGTGTTCAATGGTTTGATGTTTGGAAACTTGATGTTCCTCTTAAATTGATGAGTTTTTTATGGAGAGTTTACAATGAGTTTATTCCGATGTGTGAGAAATTATTTTTGAACGGATTACTGACTGTAATGAATGTTATTTTTGTGGCTAGTTTAGAGAACATTTGTTTCATATATTTATTGACTGTCAATTTGCTAGTGAATGTTGGAGGTTGGCGAGTATTGGGTTGATTCATCTCTTTCATTATGATTTCGCTTCTTGGGTCTCTTTGATGCTAAATGTTTTGGAGCCGAGACTTAAGGAGCAATTCGGTATGATTTTATAGTGTATTTGGTCTTAGAGGAATAACTCACTTTGGAATAAACATTTTATTTCTCCTGCGCAATGTGTTCATCGAGCATATAATGACTTGAAATCTTTTCATTGAGCTAGAATTCTTGTGCATTCTTCAGTCCAAAATTAGACTCAGAGGTTGATTGGCAAATGGAGTTTTCCTTTGCTGCCTTTTATTAAGATGAATCTTGATGATGCATTGGATATTGGAAACAAAACAATTGGTTTTTGTATGGTGTTGTGGGATTTCAGAGGTGTTATTGTAAAAAGTTTATCTAAGGCTATGTTTGGACTTTTGTCTCCATTAATGGCCGAAGCTTGCTGCTTGAGAGATGCAATTCGCTGGGTCATCTTTATGGGTATGTCCAACATAATTTTTGAAATGGATGCTAAAGGTGTAGTTGATAGTTTCCACTCTACTAGAATAGACGTTTTAGAATTAGGAATTGTTATTGTAGACTGTCGAAAGCTTATATCCTTATGTCCGGGGTCTTATCTTGTTTTTGCTAAAAGAAATGCTAATAGAACAGCTAATGTATTGGCTAAGAATGTTTGCTGTCATGCTTCTCCTACTGTTTGAGATAACATGCCGCATTTTTTTAGCAGTATCTTATTAGAGGATGTACTCTTTTGATTGGGTTTGTAAAATTTCCTTATTTCAAAAAAAAAAAAAAAAGAGAAAAATATCAATGAATTTTTTCCAATTCTTTAAATTAAAAAAATATAGGTGAATTTTAGCTTAGTGTAATTGGAGTTGCATCCTGATTAGTGAGCTGTAAGATACTTCATTCAGGGTTAGTTAATTAATATATACAAAAAAAAAAATAAAAAAATTCTACAGAAATATTTTGGACTGTAGCCTCTGGCCGGAGACCCAAGACCATTCGTCCATATCGCCAATGGTAGACATGAAAGTGTAAAATACACTCATTCATGGGCCACTTTAAGTCCACTCACAGTATATGTTCATTAGCCGAGTGACTGAAGAGCTCAGAGCTCCAATGAATTTGATCAGTAAGTTGAATGTAACCCATTGAATTTCAGCAGCAGCTGCTATGGAAAAGGTTCATTTTTTTTTTTCTTGTTTTTTTTAATAAAAGGGAAGTAAGAATCGAATCCTTTTAACCTATTAACACCTTGAACACGTTTAGACCATTAGAATATTTAAAATTTGCTTAGCTTTATAAGATTAAAATATTTAAAATACCAACTGCAAATGTACAATTATGGGTTTTCTCCTTATTCCTTTATTGCTTGACTCTCTTATTTACTTGCAAGCAATTGCTTCAAAAGCCGTCAATAAACTTCATTGCATAAACCATGAACTCCTTATCTTGCCAAAAGAAGCAATACCAATTTGCAATAGACTAACCACTGTCATGCTTAAAATTAAATAGTACAGGTGGTGCAAACAAAGACTACATTTGGTGAATCTTTTTGGTTCTTGTGCTAATTAATAATGCTTATTCATTATATATATATATATATATATACTCTCATTGCATTGTTTATGATCAATCAAATACCTGTTTTTCTTTTGCAGCTTGTGTAGAAAAGCTAATTAAGTGTCGAATGCAGCATCAAATTTATCAAATAAGAGCCATATATATTGGTCCATGAAAGTTCCAATCTTTATGGAGACCGTGAAGCACTTTCCAGGCAAGGACATAGGAAACAACGTTTCTTTCTTGAAAATCTTATTTAACTTTTGACTGGGTTCTCTTCTTAATTTGTTCATGATCAGTTTTATTGTTCTTCCTGCTTATATCATTTTTTTTCCAAGAAAAAAACAAAATTGTTGTTTTTTGATGAAAAAAGAAAGAATACCCAAATTAATTAATATATAGTCTCATTTTCCTATATATCCTTGTGTTGATTCTTTTCTTTATTCAGTTGTTTGCTTGGTGTTCTTGTTCTTCTTTCATTGGCCGATGAAAAACATAAACTTAAAAACAGTTTCTTGATTCTTATATCTGGTATATACAAATTTTATACAAATTTATCTTCTTGATGTAATTAAAGATTGAATGGTGATATACGTACCCGTCTGGTACGTGAACATAGCAGAGCGTAAAATTACAGAAATTTTTTTTAGAAGATGATATTGTCCCATGGGCCCATGGGCAGTATCACTTAACTTTGTGTATTTCAACTGACTTTATATAGCGAGTCACTACAAATATCTTTTTTTTAAAGATTTATTGTCAATGTTCTCTATGTTATTAATTAGATGAAGAAAAGAAAAGAAATGTTTTCTTTTTTTTTCCCCCTGTTGTAGATAATTATGTGATCATGGTTAGCAACAACCATTAAAAAGATGGCAAAAGCTGTTGTTTGTGTCCAAAAAGCCTAGTCATATGAAGGAACTTTTTTTTCACTTGTATAATTTTCTTAAGAATTTGCTTGCGATTGTTATGCCAGTGCAACAAACAAGTGAATTTATCCACACTTCCATAGAGCTCAAATACATCAAGTATACCTTTGATCCTGAGGCGAAAAAGAAGAACTTGGATGTGTTGAATGGGTTGTTGAATGCTGTGAAGAATGCAAGGACTCAAGCAGAATATTATGGCTCCATCTTAGAGCAAATGGAATCTGATATAGGATCTTGCCTTCAAAAGATTCAAGACCCAAAGTTTACTATAAATCATGATGATAAATTGTGGAAAGAAATAGAGAGAGGACAGGAGATTGTTAAGAAATGTGTATCAGAACTTCCTGAAAAAAATGAAAACAAATGTGCATCAGAAGTATGGTTGTGTATAAGCTGCAAAAAGTGTCGACGCAAGAAGCAACTAAAGCGCTTGAATAGTTCACTGAACAAGTACTATGAGCAAGTTGAAGTCTCATCGGGTAAGCAGTCAATTTTAACTTTATGCTTTACTCATTTTCTCTGTTCAAATTTTGCCTAACAAATTAAATCACTCTTAAATCCGGTGTTGGTTACAACTTTGGTGTGTTTAATAAATACTAAGCCAGACAATGGCCTTGGATTACCGTCTGAAGATTAAAGCTTTAGATAGTATCAAGAATGTGATTTATGTCTTTCAGAATTCAGAAGGAAGTAATTATTCTCTTGGGAATTTTTTTGAAACTTGTCGTTTTCTTTGTTCATTTTTTGCTTTTTGCAATTTGCCATGACTTAAATTGCATAACACACTTATTCTTGAGCTTTAGGTCCAGCAGTTCCAGCAGGACAGATCAAGAAAATGGAGGACAATGCTGCAAGTTCATCTCAACTCTCTGAGAAGAATCAATCCAAGAAGGAGGATCTTAGCATTATTCCTGTGCCACTAGAAACGAAAAATGATCCTGAAGTGGCAACAGACAATAGCGAGTTGACTGAGACAAGTCCAACCAGGAAGAAAGAGACTGCATCAACGAGCAAGGGTGAAAGAGAGAAACATAAAACTCCTAAACAATCGGAAGTGGAAGAACATGAAGATGAAGTGAAGAAAGATTTTAGTAAAGAGAAGCTGCCAAAGAAGCAAGATGATCGTCATGAAGCCATGAAAGGAAAACCTTCTAAGCAACTGGAAGTAAGAGATTATCAAGAAGATCAAATGCACAAAGATAGAAGCAAAGAGATTGAGCTTCTAAAGAAGCAAGATGATCGTCATAAAGCCATAAAAGAAAAACCTTCAATGCAACTGGAAGTAAAAGATTATCAAGAAGATCAAGCGAAGAAAGATAGAAGCAAAGAGATTGAGCTCCAAAAGAATCAAGATGATTGTCACGAATCCATGAAAGATCCATCTAAGCAGTTAGAAGTAAAATATCGTCAAGATGAAGTGAAGAAAGATAATAGCAAAGAGATTAAACTGCCAAAGGAGCGAGATGATAGTCACGAAGCCATGAAAGAAAAACCTTCTAAGCAATTAGAAGTAAAAGATCATCAAGCAGAAGTGAAGAAAGACAGTAGCAGGGAGATGAGTGAGCATGTAAATCCCCCCAAGAAGAAAGATCTTCAAGCATTGCCTCTAGAGAAAGATAATCAATATGAAGAGGCCGCCAAAGATAATAAACCTTCAAAGCAATCAGAAGTGAGAGATCTTCAAGCAGTGAAGAAAGACAGTACCAGGGAGATTGACTCAAATCCACCCAAGAAGAAAGATGCAAAGAGCACGACCCTTGAGCCACCAAAGAAGAAAGATAGTCATGAAGAGATAAAAGATAGATTTTCTAAGCAACAAGACACAAAATATCATCAAGAAGAAGTGAAGAAAGACAATAGCAAGGAGATGATCGAGCGGTTAAGTCCACCCACGAGTAAAGATGAAAAAGCTACATCATCCCACCATCGAACGCCTCTTGAACAGCCAAAGGTTGAGCCTTCAAATGCAACTGGGGACATAACCTCATCGAAAATAAAAAATAAGCCTAAAGGAGTGAAAGACAACCATAAAACGGTTGAGCCGCCAACTTCAACTGAGAATATTGGTATTATGGTTGAAGTTCAAGAACCATCAAATGCAAAAGACATGCACATGGAGACGAAGAAAGGCACAGCAGTAACTGCTCTTAATCTGCCAAAGGTCAAAGACTCTAAAGAGCAGGCAAGTGCAAGACAGGGATAAAAGGCTTGAGTGCTCCAATTGCATAAGAGAAAATCGAACTAACATCTTTGCATCCAGCAAAGTCATTGGAGCCGCCAAAGGTCAAAGATGTTCATAAAGAAAAAGAAGCTAGAATCATTGCTTAAAATCTAGCATGTAAATATAGTCTTCCAAATAGATAAAATTCATTTTCTTGATCATTTCTTTAGGTAATGACGCTGCTTTATGCATATTGTAACTGTGGTAATTAGACCTTTCATATTTTGGTATAACAAAATTAATTATTACTAATTACTATCAATTAAACATTACATAATAAATTACATAATTACAAGTTTTTTTTATACTTTTTATACAAAGAAAAAAGAAAAAGAATACCAACAACTATAAGAAAAGTAGTATTAATATATTTTTTTTTTGTAGGAGAATTTTAAGCTTAGGAGTCCTTCAAATTGATTTTTCACCTAAATTAAAAAAAATCCAAAAAAATTGATTGTTGTTCCACCTAATGGTTTGAAAATCATTATTATTTCAAATTTGTTTCGTCTCTTTGAAGAGTTGAGTTCTTTCTTATCTCTCTGACAAGGGTATACGAGTTTTTTTTTTTTATCTTTAATTGTTATTCTATAGGTGTTTCTTAATAAAATATTAAGATTATGACTTTGTCAAGTTGCCATGATCTTCTTATAGACTAATGGAACATTATTTCATTAGAGGAGGAGGAAGAGAGCGGATTGATTATTGAGAATGTAAAAGATCTAGCATTTAAAACTAATTTGAAATAGTGTCTTGCAAGCCATTTTCTTACTAATAAAGTGATTAACGTGTTAGCAATGAAGAATAGTTTAGTGTCCTTATGGAGATCGGTGAAAGGGGTTTGTATTTGTAACCTTATGATACAGACATAGAAGAGTAACCTCTTCTATTTATGAAAAAAATTGACAATTTACAGTAGTGGTATTTTTATAATTTTTTGCAAGTTTCAGGTATCGAAATTGGGTGATTCAAATGTCTATTTTATATAGAAACGGGCCAACGGTTCAAAATCATAAGCTTTGCTCATGAAGTCCATCATTTTTCCTGTAGATTCTTTCGTTTAAGCCCTCAAATGGGCAATTTTGTGTTTTTTCTATTTTAGAATTTTATTTGGGTTTATTTTAGGGTTTACTATTTAAACTCTTTGTTGTCATCATTGGACGACAATTTTTAATGATTATTGAATTCTTTTTTTATTTCCATAATTTTATGAAAATTTTGATGCCTATAGCCTAGTTTAGCCATAGAAGATTAATAATTGGTAGTCGTGTATGATTCAACAATTGTCAATTGTTACTATAGCACCCTTTCGCTACATCACCTTGCACCAAACTTATTCCTTTTCTAGTTCTTTTATGAACTTGATGTGTCAAGAGTGATGTTGAATGGTCCTTGGACATTTGACAATTATATTCAATTGGTTAATAAATTATAGGTAAGAGAACAACTGTAGAATGTATCCTTATTGTTGGATACAGTACCTCAAGAGCTGCTGATTTGGAAGAAGTGTTGGTGTTTTAGCTAATGTGTTGATGACAAGGATGTTGATGTGGATGAAGCTTTGTTGTTAGCTCATGGTAAACATGCTCAAATAAACAAGAAAATAAATTAGTTAACAAATAATGTTGAAGATATGGTTTTTTGGAGTTTTTTATTTTTTATTTTCAAGCTATTTATAATCTTTAGAATCTCCATTTTATGCTCATTTTAGTTGTATTTATTGTATAAAATGGAGTTATGAATGAATAAAAATATGCCTTCTATAACTCAAAATCTCTTTTATGTTTTTGTTGTGCTTTATCAAAATAGAAACTAGAAGATTAAGCAAAAAATACTAACAAAGTGGCATCAGAGCTTTTCTTTCTTGAGGGACTCTAAGTGTTTAAGGCTTTGCCAAAATCAAAACGCATCCAAACCTATTTATAAACCACAATGAATTTAGAAGCATCATACATAATAGTTTCCTGTTCAGTTTTTTACGGCTTAAATTATCAAGTATGGGTAGTTAGAATGGAAGCTTTTCTTAAAGTGGGTGATCTTTAGGAAGCTGTTGAGGAGAACTATGAAATTTCTCAATTGCTTGACAACCCAACACTTACATAAATCAAAAGTCATAAGGAGAAGAGATAAAGGAAATCAAAGGCAAAAGCCTATTTATTTATTACTGTCACACTATCAATCTGCACCAGAATTATGACCTTGAAATTATCTAAAGCAATATGGGATTTTCTTAAAAAGGAGTATGATGGCAATAAAAGAATAAAAGGAATGTAGGTGTTGAATTTAATAAGGGAGTTTGAGATGTAAAGAATAAAGAAGTCAGAAACAATCAAGGAATATTCTGATAGACTATTGAGCATTGCTAACAAGGTAAGGTTGTTTGATAGTGAATTCTCTGATTTAAGAATTGTTCAAAAAATTATTGTTAAAATCCCTAAAACATTTGAGGCTATAATATCTTTACTTAAAAATTATGAAGATTTGTCAAGCATCACCTTAGCAAAACTATAGTAAGCATTGCAGGCACAAGAACAAAGAAGGCTTATGAGAAAAGAAAGATCTATAGAAGGTGCTTTTCTAGCAACATCAACAACCAACAATGATAAAAAAAACTAAAAAAAGGAAAACAATAACAAGCAACAAAAAACAAGCTCAAGCAACAATAGTAATGAAGATAGCCCATAAATTCATCTACATTGTCCTCATTGTAAAAGCACAAATCACCCACAAGAAAAATTCTAGTGAAGACTGGATGTAAAATGTAACAAATGTGAGCAATCAGGATATGTGTTGTCTCGCACACCGCACATATATGGGCTGATAAGTAATAAAACAATAAGTAAAGTATTATTCCCATAAGGATTGCAAATTAAGCATCTATTAGTCCTAGTTTAATTTTGTCATAACCCAAACCGGGGGCCATGACCGGCACTAAGGAATAGGAATTCTTTCGAATTCGAAACCCGTAGCAAGCCTTAAAATAAAAGCATGCAATAAAATAAAATATTATTCAGTTGAAACTAAATCTCAAATAATAAAACAAATTTCTCATTCCGCCTTTAATAAAGTAATACCACATCTCGTATCATAAATAAAATCTTTTAATACAATCTTTAGAGAAACACTCTGAAGTAAAATCTTATACATGCATAAATACAAATACAAGTCTCGAAAGAATCAAATACATCTACTACTGCAACATCTAGAGTACCAAATAAAACTCAAAAGAGTGATTTACATAATAAAGTTAGAGCAGAAGAAATCCAGTGGATAGGTCTACTACTGAGGTTTGAAGATGATGACTCTCTTATAAAAACATCAACGGAGGGGAGTCAAACCTCACTGAGTGAATTGTTATAATATATATACACACATTACTACATGTAAAATGCAACCACTCAAAAGTATATATAATAAATATATATACAGACAAGTACATACAGATGCAAAAAAAATCATTTTATAATAATATTAAAAATCATCAGTTATGAAGGATCAAATAGAACCCTAAATGATCGTAACATCAAATAATCAACAGACATCACTCTAGCCATACAGGCTCACTTGTTTCCAAATAAATTCACTTAATCCTTATTGACAGTAGACTGGCCTTGAGACATTAAGTCAACCAAGCTCCAGCAGTTTGACTGTCAGTGTGATTGGCCCTGAGATACTAAGTCAACCGAGCTCTAGCAATCACACTCTCATTCACCTCACACATCAATCAAATCAATCGAGTCATGATCCACAAATAGGTTAGTAATTTAACCTACAATCTATCATCGTACCGGTACGTACTCGGTCCTAGTGTTGCCCACTAGGAAGCACGTTCTATTGATATCCTTCATTAAAAATAAAACATACATACAGAAAAATAAATAATGCATAATAACATTTAAAATAAACAATTAAACTATATATATACCTAAAATATACTAAAAATATACCTAAAGTATACTAATCATTTAATAAAACAATTTATGAATAAATTCAATTAAAACATGAATATGTGCTAAAACATGCATCCTAAATGCAATATACATATAAAATAATAACTCACAGTTATGCGCTCCTCGAGACGGATCCGACGGGCCTGGTCCAGTAGGCCTCGGTCTCGGCGCAACTAACAATAAAATAATAAAATAAAAATTAGAATAATTCTAACTTAACTTCTAGCGAGTCGATATAGGATTACTAACACAGACAGAGAATAAGGATGTGACCGAACGTCATATTTTACGAGAATTCTACCAAAAATTCAACAGAACCTCTTCTGTGAAATGGACATCTCTCTACTTAAAAAGCAGAGCTGGTCCTGTAAGAAAAATACACTTCGAATAAAATTCTCACAACTTCTCGTTTGGGATCTCAAACTGCAATTTCCACCGATCAAGGTCCACAATTTACAACAAAATACAATAAAATATATTAAAATTCAATAAATACCAAAAATGCCCTTTAAGTACCAAAATATAGCAATTTAAATATTCAAACACTAAAAGTAATTATTTTACCGATATTTACTTAAAAATCCTAATAATAACATAATATTATTAAATTCGATATTTCTCGATAAATTCACAACTATTAATAAAAATTCGTTTTATAAATCTAAATTACTTAATTAGTCCAAAAATATATTAAAAATTACTAAAAATCCATTTATTTACAAAAATAGTAAAAATAATATTAATTAGTTAAAATTAGTAAATAATTCATAAAAATCATTTTTATACCTCAAATAATTATTAAAACCAATTAAATTTAATATTTAATTAAAATCATCACCAAATTACCAAAATACCCCTAATATACAAAAATACACATAAAATACTAATAATATTAAAAAATTCAATAAAAAGTACATAAATACTCAAAATTATTTTCTCAACATATTATTCACTAAAATCAACAAATATATTTAATTAACCAATAATTACTAACAAAATATATATATTTAACCTAAATTTCCAAAAATAATATAAACTAAAAATAATTATAAAAATTACACAAAATACACAAAAATTATAAATTAAATTCTAAAATTAATATTAACCACCAATAACACAAAAAATCACAATTTCATAATTTATCTAATTAATTTACGAAAATAATAAAATAATAATAAAATAATAAAAAATTAACAAAAATCAAAATATTTTTCAAAAATTATACAAAAATTATGGGATGTAGATTAAACTAAGGGGAACAATATTTGTTAAGGCACTTCTCATGAATCACAAAGAATCAAGCTCAAAAAATTCGAAAAACCAAAAATGGCCGAAATGAAGAAATTAAAAAACAGCAAAAATGGAGGAGTTAGAGCTCAAATTGAAGCTAGAATCAAGTTTCCCAGAGCTTTAGGAGTTGAACGACATCAGAAATGCGAAGAACAGCTGTCAGAATCGCCTTGAATGGAAGAGGAGAGGATTTCGGGTTTCTTGGCTTCCAGGGACCAAAAGACGCTGGAGAAGATGGCTGGCGACGGCTGAGCTGGTTAGAGGAAGAGGCGGAGGTCAAAAAGGCACACTGATGGCTGATGATCAAAGTTGCAGACAGTAAGGGTTGGGGAAGAGGGTGATTGGGGAGAGAGAAAGTGAGGGGGGTTTTTGGAGATATATATATATATATATATATATATATATATATATCACAAATAAATTATCCCAAACTAATATTAAAATAAATATATATCGAAACCCTAATTAACATAAAATAATAATAATATAACCCATAATTGATAAATATTCAAATATTATTTTAAATTATTAACACTGCATATCCTATTTTATATTAAAATAATTTAAAAACTCGAGTTATAACAGTCTTCCCCCCTTATAAGAATTCGTCCCCGAATTCCACCAAAGAGTACATTAAGATCAGGGAGTAAAGAGATACAGATAAGAAGCTCGCATCTCAGCTTTAGTCTCCCAGGTATGCTCTTTTACTCTGTTGCTATGCCACAACACCTTGACCATCAGAATCTGTTTTGAACGCAATTGTCAAACTTGATAATCAACGATTGCAACAGGTTCTTCTATGAACGTTTGGTCTTCATTCACTTTAACACTGTCGGGCTACAACATGTGTGAAGGGTCTGAAACATACTTCCTGTCACGACCCAAAATAGAGGCCATGACCGGCGCTAGGGAACGGGAATTCTTTCGAATCCGGAACCCGTAGCAAGCCTAAAAATAAAATAAATCATGCAATAATAATAATAACAATATCAAATGCAGCGGAAATGAAAATCATAAATATAATAATAACATTCTCATCACTGGATTTAAATCAAATCTCATCTCATATATATATATCTTTCAGTACAAATCCAGTTTCAATATAATACATCTCTTTAAATAAAATACATGAAATCCCACATTTTAATTCACAACTACTGCAGTGTCTAGATTATAAAAATAAGACTCAAGTAAATAATTTACACAAAGAAGTCGGGGCGGAAGAAATCCGGCGTATCGACCTGCTACTGAGGTCTGAAGATGTTGACTCTCCTGAAAACTTATCAACGGAGGGGAGTCAGACCTCACTGAGTGAATTACTATAATATATATACATACACACTAAGTGATAATGCATACAGTCAACAGTATATATCTAATATATATATACAGGCAATTACACACAGATGCAGAAAAAATCATTTTTATATATTTTTATTTAAAATCACAGTTTATGAAGGATCACATAGAACCCTAGAATATCGCAACCTCAAAAACAGTGTTAGACAACACTCTAGCCACACAGGCTCACTTAATCCAAATATATCCACTTAATCTATTTAGACAGTAGACCGGCCCCGAGACATTAAGTCAACCGAGCTCCAGCAGTCTGACTGCCAGTGTGATTGGCCCCGAGACACTTGGTCAACCGAGCTCCAGCAATCACACCTCCAAACCATATCTCACACATATCAATAATCACATTCAATCAATATCCACAAATAAGTTAGTAATATAGCTTAAATACTATAGGCGTACCGGTACGTACTCGGTCCTAGTGCTGCCCACTAGGTAGCACGTTCAATTGATATCCTTCATCATTAATAATATAAAACATTCATTCACAAACATTCATTCTACAGATTATATCATGGACTAGCCAAAGCCGTACTTATAGCATCACACAACCAATTTCCGGCCAGACAGCCTGTCCCCTTTTTATAATCTATATAACTATAAATTATACTCTTAATAGAGTTGGTTACTGGATCAATCTCTTAATTAAGTTTCTGATGTACCAGATCCTTCATAGAGGCAAGTACAGAGCATACTCCTTAATTTAGATAGGTGGAATAATTGTAATTCATAATCTAACTGCTAGAGAAGAAGAAAGATTTTTTTAGAAGGCCATGGTTTATTTAGCTTCTGAGAATTTTTACAAGAGGGGTTCTGCCTTTCAACTGAGACAGAAGGCTCCTTATATAGAAAAGGAGCTGAGATAAAAGAAGGCCTACTAACAAACAAACAAACAAACAAACAAACAAACAGAGATATCTACTAATAAAAGTAACAACTTTAAATTACAACCACTTATGACTAATAGGCTCGTGACTTGGGGATAAGTTTTTATCTTCAACATTGTCTTCATTATGGTAAAAGTCTTCATCAGGATCCTGTGAGTGTCCTGCTATTGGCATACGTGGGTCTTCTGAATTATTTGATTTGAAAGAATTTAACCATATCTGTTCTGCAGATGAGCTGGCTTGATAAGGATCAGATGGGTTGTCTTGATAAGGATCGGATGTGCTGGCTTGATAAGGATCGGATGTGCTGGCTTGATAAGGATCATCAATTTGCATGTGAGACGGGATTGATGTAGTCCTTTGTGTCTTTTCCCAATATTTCTTGCCTGCTAATAGCTGTTTCCCATAATCAGGAGGAAATATTTCCCATGGGGCATCATCAGATATCTTTAGCCATATCTCCTTTGGAATAATACCATTTTTCTCAAACATGTGTCTTTGAAATTCTCTCCATGGTGAAGGATCTATGATATCTATGGTGATATAGTGCATCATTGAGTGTCTATAAGTCCCATAGATATTGAAACATGGTACATCAGTGAAAACACCTTTAGCCTTGAAGAAAGTTCTTTTGAAGGTGATGATAGTATGGCATTCGAGAGGAGGTGCCATATGTTGAGTATAAGCTTCATTTGTCAAATAGGATTTCCATCTAGACAAATTCTGGAACCATTTGAGAAATGTTGACAAATGTGGATTCAGACCTTCGTTCTTCTCAAGCAGGCTGATATACCTTGCAAGCTTTAATGGTTGGAGATCAAATGAGATCCAATATAGATGACAAAGATACCAAAATAGGATTAACAATTCAGGAGGCCAATAAAATTGTTTTTCAGGACTTTGGTTTAGGAAGCTGAAAATACAGGTGAAAGGATAGATAGGATGAAATCCTAGTTTGTGAAAGAAATCTGTCCCATATTTTCTGATTAATCCGGATTGAAGTTCAAAGATTTGAGCTCTTGCCTTTTGATTAAGGATGGTCATGGAAATGTGTGATGGTAAGGATGGAGGTATACCTTTTTCAAGGAAATTGGCATTAATAGTTTGATACATGTATATCATGGGAAGAACTTTTAGCTGAAAAGGTTTTTCACAAGAGAAAGGTGGTCTGCTTAAAAGATCTGGTAACAGGTTATCCTCCCCTTTGATGTGTTCTACTTCAAAGTCATACTTACTGAACCATTCCTTCATTCTGAGGAGTTGAGGATGGGGCAGAGTCTTTCCTTTGAATTCAAACATTTTTGGAAATGATGAGCAGTCCATCACAACTTTGAAATGATGACCAATTAGATGGAATTCGAACTTTTTTATGGCATATTTAACTGCCAAGACCTCTTTAAAGGTTGAGTGATAATGGCATTCTGCATCTGTGAATTTTCCACTGGCATGAGCACAAATTCATTTTTTCTTATTGTCATCTTCCTCTAAAAGAATAGCTCCCCAAAATTGATCACTTGCATCTGTTTGAAGAATTCTTTTTCCTGTTGAGGGAATCTGGAGATCAGGAAGATTCTTGGTGCAAGTTCTGAGTTGTTCAAAAGCTTCTGTTTGTTCTGAGGACCATGGTGGAGGATTCTTTCTTAGAAGAGCTCTGAGAGGGGCTGTCTTCTTTGTCAAGTGAGGAATAAAATCCCTGAGATAATTGATAATGCCAAGAACTTGTCTGATTTGTTTGATAGAAAGATTCTCTTTTGGAAATTTATCCAGTTCTGTTGCAACATGAGGACCTGGAAGATACTTCCCTTCTTTGAATTTCATTCCAAGAAAATCTATCTCTGTTTGGCCAATGAACATTTTGGTGGGTGAAAGCATGACACCATAATGTCGTACAAGAGTAGCAAACTGTTGGAGCAGTTTCTCATGGGCTTTTATATCTGCAGAAAATAAAAGAATATCATCAATATAAACAAGGGCGCTGGAGAGGATGGGCTCAAAGATTTTGGTCATTGCCCGTTGGAATAGTGATGGGGCTACTTTGAGTCCAAAAGGCAGCACATTCCATTGATAGTGTCTATTTGGAATACAAAAGCCCGTTTTGTATCTGTCTTCTTCTTTAATTCCAAGTTGCCAAAATCCAGCCTTCAAGTCAAATTTTGAAAAGATTTTAGCTCCCGCCAAAAATGCAAATAATGAGGAAATTTTTGGCAAAGGGAATTTATCATCCCTGAGGAAGAAATTTAAAGGCTGATAGTCGATCACCAATCTTTTCTTCCCACGAACTTGTTCTGATCTTTTGTTTACATAAAAAGCTTGGCATGCCCATTCTGATTTTGTGGGAGTAATCAGGCCTTGGTCTTCCAATTGGTTGCATTCTTCAATTGCCAATTTAAGATCAGAGGGAGTCATTCCTGGATGAGTTGCCTTTGTTGGGTTGACGTCTTCATTTTGTTTGAAAGGTAAGGAGATGAAGAACTCCTCATTTTTCCACAATGGTGATGAGCATTTTTGAAGAAACTCTGTATGAGACTGAGCACTGCATTCTTTCAGTAATAACTCATGAATAGTTTGAAGGTTTGGTTGAGAAATGGTTTGGTCAACAAAAAGGATAGATGAAATATTGGTGAATGGTTGAAAGTATTTCTTGAACTTGAGTCCATTTGGAAGAATTCTTAAGTCTTTCATCTTCCAATAGACATCAAAGCCAATGACAATATCTTTTCCAGGTAAAGAGGATCCAAGAACATGGGTCCAGGTATAACAATTTGGAAAGAATTGGATCTTTATTGGGTGTCTGGTTTTAAGGCTAGTTTCAAGTAATTCTCCATTAGCTGTAGAGAAATACTCAGAATGATGTTTCCAACATTCTTTAGGTAAGGCTTTTGGGTTGAGAATGGTAGTTTTGGCTCCAGTGTCGATCAAGGCCACAAGTTTTATGGGTTTGGAATAACTGGTTGGGTAAATTTGGATAAGGAACAAAGGTATTGGGTGGTTTTCATGAGTTAGGGCTATCATGTCTCTGTTATCACCACCAATTAAGAACTGGTCATTCCAGGACTCTGTTTCAGAGCTGGAAATTTCTGAGTCTGTTTCTTGGCCTATAGCAAAAACACATTCTGGTGAAGCTTCTTCTTCTTCTGAAAAGAGAGACTCAAGATCAGCATCATTCAAATCTACTTTAGTGATCTGCTGAATTTGTTGAATCATTTGCTCAGTCTTCTTTGTTTTTGAAGGGCAGCTTTTTGCAAAATGACCCTTTTTTCCACAGATGTAGCATCTGTCAGGTTTTTCTTTGCCACGAAACTTTTTCTTCTTGTAATACTTCCACTTCTTAAACTTGGATCTTTTCCCTTTCTTCTTTAGTTTGAAAAAATGTTTCTTCTTCTTTGATGGACAGACACAAACATCAATATCTTTGCATTTGATCTGCAAATCAGGCCTATCACATGAAAGTTTTCCCAAAGGATTCTTCTTACTGCCCAGATACAGTTTAATCATCTTCCTTTGATCACATAACTGTGTATGAGCCTGAATCATGATCTGATACAAATGTCCCATTGGCACATCTCCAACTTTGTAATTTGATTGTTGAAGGATTGAAAACATTCGGGAGGCAAGAATCTCAGGAATAGAAGCCAAAAAAGCTTATTTTAAATCAGGATTAGCAGTGCCTCCTAACAGGTAAAATCTAGTAGACATATTTTGGAAATGTCTTTCTAGATCTTTCCTTTGTAGTGAACAACATTTCATCTGGTAATACTCCTTTCGTGCAACTTCAAGATCATCATCCCATTTTCCTAAGAACTCATAATGCAAGAGTCCTAGGAAATCTTCCGGTGATGTGGCATCCATCAACTGAGTTCTGGCATAAGCATTGAGAGAAGCATACCAGTTTGCTAGCTTTCCCACCATTTTTGCAAGAAATGTTTCAATAACAACCCTGATTTCTGCTCCAGGAATAAGCATTTGTCCAGCTATCCATGCTCTAAATTCCAGAAATCTATTCCTGTATTGTGAAGGAGGAACATCATCCAGGGTGAAGTAATTTCCGGTATTTTTTTTTGAAATTTGTCTGCGGATTTGGCTGCGGTGTCCTGGGCTGTTCATATTCTTCTTCTGGCTCATCAACTTCTTCAACTTGAGGTCCTCTAGAAGATGTAGCATCATCAGCCATCAATTGGTAAGGTATTTCATAATCCGAATCAGAGTCACTTTCTGAAGATTCAGAAGATAGACTTTCTTTTGAATCAGGTTCAATTGAAAAGCTGGGCATGACATTTTCAGCACATTTTTCCAAAAAGGAAGAGATAGGGTTCACCATCATTAGAGGGTGTTCTGGCTCTTTTGGTGATGAGGTTGGTGAGGTATTTTTTGGTAATGATTCAGAAGGTGTTGTTTTAGGTTTCTCAGTTTGAGAGAAATGGACTGTTTTTCCTTTCTTTGCTGTTGTTTCATCAGAGGACTGTGTTTGAGAGGGGATTTTTGATGAGGATTTAAATCCTTGAAAATTTGGAGGAATATTCAAGGGGGCTGTTGGTGCAGGAAATAAAGATTGGGTGGAAGAAGCTGTGTATGGTGAACTGGGAATTGAATAAAGGCTGTACAAAAGACCCAAAGGATCTGGAGAGAAGGATTTTGAAGAGGTTTGTGAGGACAACTCTTCTTTCTTTCTTTTAAGATCCTTTTCAAGTTGGTCAACCTGGGCTTTCAAGTTTAAAATTTCTGTTTCTTTCATTGAAATGCTATTCAATGTGCCTTTGTTGCTGATTATTCGCATAAGTTCCTGGTGCTTCATCTCTATCTGCCTTTGTAATTCCGTATGAACGGTTGTCATTCATTTTTCAAAGGCCTGGAACTTTTTTTCTGCCAAATTCATATGTTCAGCAACTCCATCAATCTTTTCTTCAATAAGCTTTAATTTTTGATTTTGAGCACAAGCATTTTGTGTCTGCCAGTTGACTACTGCTTCAGCCGGAGTTGTTTGTCTAGATCTGCCATCTGCGTCAACAATATTTGATTCCAGGATAAAAGGTTGCATGGTAATTTGGTTTTTTGTTTCTTTGGCTAAGGGAGGAAAATCTGTGGGTTGGAACATACATATTTGGGGTAAAGACTTTGGCTTTTGAATCTCAGCTGAGTTTTCTTTTCTTATCCATTTCAAAGCTTTTTTGTAACATGGGAGAGGAGTTGTCTTAGGTTTTGGTTGGGAAGGAGGTATTTGAGGTTTGCAAGGTTCAGGAGGAATATTTTGAGTAGCTGGTGGTTTGTACCAAGCAGGAGGAGAATATGATACAAGATAATCATATTTTCCTGAAGGTTGTCCCAGAGTGCAGATGCTCGAATCTCCATCTTCATATCTTCTTCTGAATTCCTTTTCACTATTTTTTTCTGGAGACTTCTTCTTTTTCTTTTTCTTCTCATCATCATCAGAGTAGGATGCAGCATAACAATCATCACAATCACAATAATCAAAATAACAATGACCATTACGCTTAAAAGCATAGACTGGTCTCCCAGAATTATCAAAAGAGGCTATAGGGGTGTTATCTTCTGGATCCCAAGGATTGATCATGAACTGTGTATGAAAAACTGTAGGAGTCTCTTGTTTTCTCCTAAAGATCGTATCAACTGATCCATCAGATCTTTTGATATGCACAGGGTCTGTACCTTGAATTGGCTCCACTGTCTCATGCAACTTCTCATAATTGGTGATCCACTTTTCTGGGAATAATTTTAACAAATCATTCCTAGAGAGTTGTTTGGGTGTGTGAATGCACGTGGGAGTATTATGAGAGTCTGCTTTTATGAACAAAGCATCATTTTGGACACATGGTAGTGACAAGTTGATAGCATGGTTTTGGAGACGGTAGACAATTTGGTAGTGAAGGGTGGCTACTTTGGCTGTGGAAATTTGTTCAGCACCAAGGATTTGGAGTTGGACTTTTAAAGTTGTTAAGGCATGGGGATCAGAAAGGGCCAGATTATAATTTGGGAAAAATGTAAAGAATACTGAGCCAGCATTTAAAGATGTTTCTACAGTCCCAATTACAGCATGTTGATACTGTTTATATCTAGAATCCAAAAGAGCGATCCTAGAGAAAACAGGTTGCCCTGCTCTGCCATGGTAGGAGAGTCCTAACCTTATAGCTCCAAAGTGGATATGAGTGTATCCCTGGTTTAGCCAAGTTCTTAGAAATTCTGGAGGAATTTCTAAGGTCACAAATTGTTCTGTCTGAGAGGCTGGTATATGGTGTTGATCAAAGCTGGAGGCTTGAACATATTCTTTTATAGAGGAAGTGGGCCGGTTCACAAGAGCTTTAAAAGATTGTTTCCAGTTTATTTTGGATTTTGAAAAGGCATCATAAGGGTTTAACAGGGGGAATTTTGATTCTTCAATCTTTTGATCTTCAGGAAGGTAAGTAAATTCATACAAGTAGTCAGTTTTTTTCTGGGTGGTTTGGTTGATGGGGGGAGATAGGGTAACAGCAACAGACTTAGTTGGAACATACTTATAATCGCATATTACAGAGGGAGTAGAAGAGGGAACAGAAGAGCTTTCTGGTTCTGTCATGTTTAAGGATTTCTTCTCTTTCAATCTTCATATGAATTATAACAATTCCACCTTACGTAAAAACAAGGCTCTGATACCAATTTTCCAGAGCTCCATTAAAATTATATTCCATAGCTATACAGATTATATCATGGACTAGCCAAAGAATTGTTATAATTCATATGAAGATTGAAAGAGAAGAAATCCTTAAACATGACAGAACCAGAAAGCTCTTCTATTCCCTCTTCTACTCCCTCTGTAATATGCGATTATAAGTATGTTCCAACTAAGTCTGTTGCTGTTACCCTATCTCCCCCCATCAACCAAACCACCCAGAAAAAAACTGACTACTTGTATGAATTTACTTACCTTCCTGAAGATCAAAAGATTGAAGAATCAAAATTCCCCCTGTTAAACCCTTATGATGCCTTTTCAAAATCCAAAATAAACTGGAAACAATCTTTTAAAGCTCTTGTGAACCGGCCCACTTCCTCTATAAAAGAATATGTTCAAGCCTCCAGCTTTGATCAACACCATATACCAGCCTCTCAGACAGAACAATTTGTGACCTTAGAAATTCCTCTAGAATTTCTAAGAACTTGGCTAAACCAGGGATACACTCATATCCACTTTGGAGCTATAAGGTTAGGACTCTCCTACCATGGCAGAGCAGGGCAACCTGTTTTCTCTAGGATCGCTCTTTTGGATTCTAGATATAAACAGTATCAACATGCTGTAATTGGGACTGTAGAAACATCTTTAAATGCTGGCTCAGTATTCTTTACATTTTTCCCAAATTATAATCTGGCCCTTTCTGATCCCCATGCCTTAACAGCTTTAAAAGTCCAACTCCAAATCCTTGGTGCTGAACAAATTTCCACAGCCAAAGTAGCCACCCTTCACTACCAAATTGTCTACCGTCTCCAAAACCATGCTATCAACTTGTCACTACCATGTGTCCAAAATGATGCTTTGTTCATAAAAGCAGACTCTCATAATACTCCCACGTGCATTCACACACCCAAACAACTCTCTAGGAATGATTTGTTAAAATTATTCCCAGAAAAGTGGATCACCAATTATGAGACGTTGCATGAGACAGTGGAGCCAATTCAAGGTACAGACCCTGTGCATATCAAAAGATCTGATGGATCAGTTGATACGATCTTTAGGAGAAAACAAGATACTCCTACAGTTTTTAATACACAGTTCATGATCAATCCTTGGGATCCAGAAGATAACACCCCTGTAGCCTCTTTTGATAATTCTGGAAGACCAGTCTATACTTTTAAGCGTAATGGTCATTGTTATTTTGATTATTGTGATTATGATGATTGTTATGCTGCATCCTACTCTGATGATGATGAGAAGAAAAAGAAAAAGAAGAAGTCTCCAGAAAAAAATAGTGAAAAGGAATTCAGAAGAAGATATGAAGATGGAGATTCGAGCATCTGCACTCTGGGACAACCTTCAGGAAAATATGATTATCTTGTATCATATTCTCCTCCTGCTTGGTACAAACCACCAGCTACTCAAAATATTCCTCCTGAACCTTGCAAACCTCAAATACCTCCTTCCCAACCAAAACCTAAGACAACTCCTCTCCCATGTTACAAAAAAGCTTTGAAATGGATAAGAAAAGAAAACTCAGCTGAGATTCAAAAGCCAAAGTCTTTACCCCAAATATGTATGTTCCAACCCACAGATTTTCCTCCCTTAGCCAAAGAAACAAAAAACCAAATTACCATGCAACCTTTTATCCTGGAATCAAATATTGTTGACGCAGATGGTAGATCTAGACAAACAACTCCGGCTGAAGCAGTAGTCAACTGGCAGACACAAAATGCTTGTGCTCAAAATCAAAAATTAAAGCTTATTGAAGAAAAGATTGATGGAGTTGCTGAACATATGAATTTGGCAGAAAAAAAGTTCCAGGCCTTTGAAAAACGAATGACAGCCGTTCATACGGAATTACAAAGGCAGATAGAGATGAAGCACCAGGAACTTATGCGAATAATCAGCAACAAAGGCACATTGAATAGCATTTCAATGAAAGAAACAGAAATTTTAAACTTGAAAGCCCAGGTTGACCAACTTGAAAAGGATCTTAAAAGAAAGAAAGAAGAGTTGTCCTCACAAACCTCTTCAAAATCCTTCTCTCCAGATCCTTTGGGTCTTTTGTACAGCCCTTATTCAATTCCCAGTTCACCATACACAGCTTCTTCCACCCAATCTTTATTTCCTGCACCAACAGCCCCCTTGAATATTCCTCCAAATTTTCAAGGATTTAAATCCTCATCAAAAATCCCCTCTCAAACACAGTCCTCTGATGAAACAACAGCAAAGAAAGGAAAAACAGTCCATTTCTCTCAAACTGAGAAACCTAAAACAACACCTTCTGAATCATTACCAAAAAATACCTCACCAACCTCATCACCAAAAGAGCCAGAACACCCTCTAATGATGGTGAACCCTATCTCTTCCTTTTTGGAAAAATGTGCTGAAAATGTCATGCCCAGCTTTTCAATTGAACCTGATTCAAAAGAAAGTCTATCTTCTGAATCTTCAGAAAGTGACTCTGATTCGGATTATGAAATACCTTACCAATTGATGGCTGATGATGCTACATCTTCTAGAGGACCTCAAGTTGAAGAAGTTGATGAGCCAGAAGAAGAATATGAACAGCCCAGGACACCGCAGCCAAATCCGCAGACAAATTTCAAAAAAAATATCGGAAATTACTTCACCTTGGATGATGTTCCTCCTTCACAATACAGGAATAGATTTCTGGAATTTAGAGCATGGATAGCTGGACAAATGCTTATTCTTGGAGCAGAAATCAGGGTTGTTATTGAAACATTTCTTGCAAAAATGGTGGGAAAGCTAGCAAACTGGTATGCTTCTCTCAATGCTTATGCCAGAACTCAGTTGATGGATGCCACATCACCGGAAGATTTCCTAGGACTCTTGCATTATGAGTTCTTAGGAAAATGGGATGATGATCTTGAAGTTGCATGAAAGGAGTATTACCAGATGAAATGTTGTTCACTACAAAGGAAAGATCTAGAAAGACATTTCCAAAATATGTCTACTAGATTTTACCTGTTAGGAGGCACTGCTAATCCTGATTTAAAACAAGCTTTTTTGGCTTCTATTCCTGAGATTCTTGCCTCCCGAATGTTTTCAATCCTTCAACAATCAAATTACAAAGTTGGAGATGTGCCAATGGGACATTTGTATCAGATCATGATTCAGGCTCATACACAGTTATGTGATCAAAGGAAGATGATTAAACTGTATCTGGGCAGTAAGAAGAATCCTTTGGGAAAACTTTCATGTGATAGGCCTGATTTGCAGATCAAATGCAAAGATATTGATGTTTGTGTCTGTCCATCAAAGAAGAAGAAACATTTTTTCAAACTAAAGAAGAAAGGGAAAAGATCCAAGTTTAAGAAGTGGAAGTATTACAAGAAGAAAAAGTTTCGTGGCAAAGAAAAACCTGACAGATGCTACATCTGTGGAAAAAAGGGTCATTTTGCAAAAAGCTGCCCTTCAAAAACAAAGAAGACTGAGCAAATGATTTAACAAATTCAGCAGATCACTAAAGTAGATTTGAATGATGCTGATCTTGAGTCTCTCTTTTCAGAAGAAGAAGAAGCTTCACCAGAATGTGTTTTTGCTATAGGCCAAGAAACAGACTCAGAAATTTCCAGCTCTGAAACAGAGTCCTGGAATGACCAGTTCTTAATTGGTGGTGATAACAGAGACATGATAGCCCTAACTCATGAAAAACACCCAATACCTTTGTTCCTTATCCAAATTTACCCAACCAGTTATTCCAAACCCATAAAACTTGTGGCCTTGATCGACACTGGAGCCAAAACTACCATTCTCAACCCCAAAAGCCTTACCTAAAGAATGTTGGAAACATCATTCTGAGTATTTCTCTACAGCTAATGGAGAATTACTTGAAACTAGCCTTAAAACCAGACACCCAATAAAGATCCAATTCTTTCCAAATTGTTATACCTGGACCCATGTTCTTGGATCCTCTTTACCTGGAAAAGATATTGTCATTGGCTTTGATGTCTATTGGAAGATGAAAGACTTAAGAATTCTTCCAAATGGACTCAAGTTCAAGAAATACTTTCAACCATTCACCAATATTTCATCTATCCTTTTTGTTGACCAAACCATTTCTCAACCAAACCTTCAAACTATTCATGAGTTATTACTGAAAGAATGCAGTGCTCAGTCTCATACAGAGTTTCTTCAAAAATGCTCATCACCATTGTGGAAAAATGAGGAGTTCTTCATCTCCTTACCTTTCAAACAAAATGAAGACGTCAACCCAACAAAGGCAACTCATCCAGGAATGACTCCCTCTGATCTTAAATTGGCAATTGAAGAATGCAACCAATTGGAAGACCAAGGCCTGATTACTCCCACAAAATCAGAATGGGCATGCCAAGCTTTTTATGTAAACAAAAGATCAGAACAAGTTCGTGGGAAGAAAAGATTGGTGATCGACTATCAGCCTTTAAATTTCTTCCTCAGGGATGATAAATTCCCTTTGCCAAAAATTTCCTCATTATTTGCATTTTTGGCGGGAGCTAAAATCTTTTCAAAATTTGACTTGAAGGCTGGATTTTGGCAACTTGGAATTAAAGAAGAAGACAGATACAAAACGGGCTTTTGTATTCCAAATAGACACTATCAATGGAATGTGCTGCCTTTTGGACTCAAAGTAGCCCCATCACTATTCCAACGGGCAATGACCAAAATCTTTGAGCCCATCCTCTCCAGCGCCCTTGTTTATATTGATGATATTCTTTTATTTTCTGCAGATATAAAAGCCCATGAGAAACTGCTCCAACAGTTTGCTACTCTTGTACGACATTATGGTGTCATGCTTTCACCCACCAAAATGTTCATTGGCCAAACAGAGATAGATTTTCTTGGAATGAAATTCAAAGAAGGGAAGTATCTTCCAGGTCCTCATGTTGCAACAGAACTGGATAGATTTCCAAAAGAGAATCTTTCTGTCAAACAAATCAGACAAGTTCTTGGCATTATCAATTATCTCAGGGATTTTATTCCTCACTTGACAAAGAAGACAGCCCCTCTCAGAGCTCTTCTAAGAAAGAATCCTCCACCATGGTCCTCAGAACAAACAGAAGCTTTTGAACAACTCAGAACTTGCACCAAGAATCTTCCTGATCTCCAGATTCCCTCAACAGGAAAAAGAATTCTTCAAACAGATGCAAGTGATCAATTTTGGGGAGCTATTCTTTTAGAGGAAGATGACAATAAGAAAAAAATGAATTTGTGCTCATGCCAGTGGAAAATTCACAGATGCAGAATGCCATTATCACTCAACCTTTAAAGAGGTCTTGGCAGTTAAATATGGCATAAAAAAGTTCGAATTCCATCTAATTGGTCATCATTTCAAAGTTGTGATGGACTGCTCATCATTTCCAAAAATGTTTGAATTCAAAGGAAAGACTCTGCCCCATCCTCAACTCCTCAGAATGAAGGAATGGTTCAGTAAGTATGACTTTGAAGTAGAACACATCAAAGGGGAGGATAACCTGTTACCAGATCTTTTAAGCAGACCACCTTTCTCTTGTGAAAAACCTTTTCAGCTAAAAGTTCTTCCCATGATATACATGTATCAAACTATTAATGCCAATTTCCTTGAAAAAGGTATACCTCCATCCTTACCATCACACATTTCCATGACCATCCTTAATCAAAAGGCAAGAGCTCAAATCTTTGAACTTCAATCCGGATTAATCAGAAAATATGGGACAAATTTCTTTCACAAACTAGGATTTCATCCTATCTATCCTTTCACCTGTATTTTCAGCTTCCTAAACCAAAGTCCTGAAAAATAATTTTATTGGCCTCCTGAATTGTTAATCCTGTTTTGGTATCTTTGTCATCTATATTGGATCTCATTTGATCTCCAACCATTAAAGCTTGCAAGGTATATCAGCCTGCTTGAGAAGAACGAAGGTCTGAATCCACATTTGTCAACATTTCTCAAATGGTTCCAGAATTTGTCTAGATGGAAATCCTATTTGACAAATGAAGCTTATACTCAACATATGGCACCTCCTCTCGAATGCCATACTATCATCACCTTCAAAAGAACTTTCTTCAAGGCTAAAGGTGTTTTCACTGATGTACCATGTTTCAATATCTATGGGACTTATAGACACTCAATGATGCACTATATCACCATAGATATCACAGATCCTTCACCATGGAGAGAATTTCAAAGACACATGTTTGAGAAAAATGGTATTATTCCAAAGGAGATATGGCCAAAGATATCTGATGATGCCCCATGGGAAATATTTCCTCCTGATTATGGGAAACAGCTGTTAGCAGACAAGAAATATTGGGAAAAGACACAAAGGACTACATCAATCCCGTCTCACATGCAAATTGATGATCCTTATCAAGCCAGCACATCCGATCCTTATCAAGACAACCCATCTGATCCTTATCAAGCCAGCTCATCTGATCCTTATCAAGCCAGCTCATCTGCAGAACAGATATGGTTAAATTCTTTCAAATCAAATAATTCAGAAGACCCACGTATGCCAATAGTAGGACACTCACAGGATCCTGATGAAGACTTTTACCATAATGAAGACAATGTTGAAGATAAAAACTTATCCCCAAGTCACGAGCCTATTAGTCATAAGTGGTTGTAATTTAAAGTTGTTACTTTTATCAGTAGATATCTCTGTTTGTTTGTTTGTTTGTTTGTTTGTTTGTTAGTAGGCCCTTCTTTTATCTCAGCTCCTTCTCTATATAAGGAGCCTTCTGTCTCAGTTGAAAGGCAGAACCCCTCTTGTAAAAATTCTCAGAAGCTAAATAAACCATGGCCTTCTAAAAAAATCTTTCTTCTTCTCTAGCAGTTAGATTATGAATTACAATTATTCCACCTATCTAAATTAAGGAGTATGCTCTGTACTTGCCTCTATGAAGGATTTGGTACATCAAAAACTTAATTAAGAGATTGATCCAGTAACCAACTCTATTAAGATTATAATTTATAGTTATATAGATTATAAAAAGGGGACAGGCTGTCTGGCCGAAAATTGGTTGTGTGATGCTATAAGTACGGCTTTGGCTAGTCCATGATATAATCTGTATAGCTATGGAATATAATTTTAATGGAGCTCTGGAAAATTGGTATCAGAGCCTTGTTTTTACGTAAGGTGGAATTGTTATAATTCATATGAAGATTGAAAGAGAAGAAATCCTTAAACATGACAGAACCAGAAAGCTCTTCTGTTCCCTCTTCTACTCCCTCTGTAATATGCGATTATAAGTATGTTCCAACTAAGTCTGTTGCTGTTACCCTATCTCCCCCCCATCAACCAAACCACCCAGAAAAAAACTGACTACTTGTATGAATTTACTTACCTTCCTGACGATCAAAAGATTGAAGAATCAAAATTCCCCCTGTTAAACCCTTATGATGCCTTTTCAAAATCCAAAATAAACTGGAAACAATCTTTTAAAGCTCTTGTGAACCGGCCCACTTCCTCTATAAAAGAATATGTTCAAGCCTCCAGCTTTGATCAACACCATATACCAGCCTCTCAGACAGAACAATTTGTGACCTTAGAAATTCCTCCAGAATTTCTAAGAACTTGGCTAAACCAGGGATACACTCATATCCACTTTGGAGCTATAAGGTTAGGACTCTCCTACCATGGCAGAGCAGGGCAACCTATTTTCTCTAGGATCGCTCTTTTGGATTCTAGATATAAACAGTATCAACATGCTGTAATTGGGACTGTAGAAACATCTTTAAATGCTGGCTCAGTATTCTTTACATTTTTCCCAAATTATAATTTGGCCCTTTCTGATCCCCATGCCTTAACAGCTTTAAAAGTCCAACTCCAAATCCTTGGTGCTGAACAAATTTCCACAGCCAAAGTAGCCACCCTTCACTACCAAATTGTCTACCGTCTCCAAAACCATGCTATCAACTTGTCACTACCATGTGTCCAAAATGATGCTTTGTTCATAAAAGCAGACTCTCATAATACTCCCCACGTGCATTCACACACCCAAACAACTCTCTAGGAATGATTTGTTAAAATTATTCCCAGAAAAGTGGATCACCAATTATGAGAAGTTGCATGAGACAGTGGAGCCAATTCAAGGTACAGACCCTGTGCATATCAAAAGATCTGATGGATCAGTTGATACGATCTTTAGGAGAAAACAAGAGACTCCTACAGTTTTTAATACACAGTTCATGATCAATCCTTGGGATCCAGAAGATAACACCCCTGTAGCCTCTTTTGATAATTATGGAAGACCAGTCTATGCTTTTAAGCGTAATGGTCATTGTTATTTTGATTATTGTGATTGTGATGATTGTTATGCTGCATCCTACTCTGATGATGATGAGAAGAAAAAGAAAAAGAAGAAGTCTCCAGAAAAAAATAGTGAAAAGGAATTCAGAAGAAGATATGAAGATGGAGATTCGAGCATCTGCACTCTGGGACAACCTTCAGGAAAATATGATTATCTTGTATCATATTCTCCTCCTGCTTGGTACAAACCACCAGCTACTCAAAATATTCCTCCTGAACCTTGCAAACCTCAAATACCTCCTTCCCAACCAAAACCTAAGACAACTCCTCTCCCATGTTACAAAAAAGCTTTGAAATGGATAAGAAAAGAAAACTCAGCTGAGATTCAAAAGCCAAAGTCTTTACCCCAAATCTGTATGTTCCAACCCACAGATTTTCCTCCCTTAGCCAAAGAAATAAAAAACCAAATTACCATGCAACCTTTTATCCTGGAATCAAATATTGTTGACGCAGATGGCAGATCTAGACAAACAACTCCGGTTGAAGCAGTAGTCAACTGGCAGACACAAAATGCTTGTGCTCAAAATCAAAAATTAAAGCTTATTGAAGAAAAGATTGATGGAGTTGCTGAACATATGAATTTGGCAGAAAAAAAGTTCCAGGCCTTTGAAAAACGAATGACAGCCGTTCATACGGAATTACAAAGGCAGATAGAGATGAAGCACCAGGAACTTATGCGAATAATCAGCAACAAAGGCACATTGAATAGCATTTCAATGAAAGAAACAGAAATTTTAAACTTGAAAGCCCAGGTTGACCAACTTGAAAAGGATCTTAAAAGAAAGAAAGAAGAGTTGTCCTCACAAACCTCTTCAAAATCCTTCTCTCCAGATCCTTTGGGTCTTTTGTACAGCCCTTATTCAATTCCCAGTTCACCATACACAGCTTCTTCCACCCAATCTTTATTTCCTGCACCAACAGCCCCCTTGAATATTCCTCCAAATTTTCAAGGATTTAAATCCTCATCAAAAATCCCCTCTCAAACACAGTCCTCTGATGAAACAACAGCAAAGAAAGGAAAAACAGTCCATTTCTCTCAAACTGAGAAACCTAAAACAACACCTTCTGAATCATTACCAAAAAATACCTCACCAACCTCATCACCAAAAGAGCCAGAACACCCTCTAATGATGGTGAACCCTATCTCTTCCTTTTTGGAAAAATGTGCTGAAAATGTCATGCCCAGCTTTTCAATTGAACCTGATTCAAAAGAAAGTCTATCTTCTGAATCTTCAGAAAGTGACTCTGATTCGGATTATGAAATACCTTACCAATTGATGGCTGATGATGCTACATCTTCTAGAGGACCTCAAGTTGAAGAAGTTGATGAGCCAGAAGAAGAATATGAACAGCCCAGGACACCGCAGCCAAATCCGCAGACAAATTTCAAAAAAAATATCGGAAATTACTTCACCTTGGATGATGTTCCTCCTTCACAATACAGGAATAGATTTCTGGAATTTAGAGCATGGATAGCTGGACAAATGCTTATTCTTGGAGCAGAAATCAGGGTTGTTATTGAAACATTTCTTGCAAAAATGGTGGGAAAGCTAGCAAACTGGTATGCTTCTCTCAATGCTTATGCCAGAACTCAGTTGATGGATGCCACATCACCGGAAGATTTCCTAGGACTCTTGCATTATGAGTTCTTAGGAAAATGGGATGATGATCTTGAAGTTGCATGAAAGGAGTATTACCAGATGAAATGTTGTTCACTACAAAGGAAAGATCTAGAAAGACATTTCCAAAATATGTCTACTAGATTTTACCTGTTAGGAGGCACTGCTAATCCTGATTTAAAACAAGCTTTTTTGGCTTCTATTCCTGAGATTCTTGCCTCCCGAATGTTTTCAATCCTTCAACAATCAAATTACAAAGTTGGAGATGTGCCAATGGGACATTTGTATCAGATCATGATTCAGGCTCATACACAGTTATGTGATCAAAGGAAGATGATTAAACTGTATCTGGGCAGTAAGAAGAATCCTTTGGGAAAACTTTCATGTGATAGGCCTGATTTGCAGATCAAATGCAAAGATATTGATGTTTGTGTCTGTCCATCAAAGAAGAAGAAACATTTTTTCAAACTAAAGAAGAAAGGGAAAAGATCCAAGTTTAAGAAGTGGAAGTATTACAAGAAGAAAAAGTTTCGTGGCAAAGAAAAACCTGACAGATGCTACATCTGTGGAAAAAAGGGTCATTTTGCAAAAAGCTGCCCTTCAAAAACAAAGAAGACTGAGCAAATGATTTAACAAATTCAGCAGATCACTAAAGTAGATTTGAATGATGCTGATCTTGAGTCTCTCTTTTCAGAAGAAGAAGAAGCTTCACCAGAATGTGTTTTTGCTATAGGCCAAGAAACAGACTCAGAAATTTCCAGCTCTGAAACAGAGTCCTGGAATGACCAGTTCTTAATTGGTGGTGATAACAGAGACATGATAGCCCTAACTCATGAAAAACACCCAATACCTTTGTTCCTTATCCAAATTTACCCAACCAGTTATTCCAAACCCATAAAACTTGTGGCCTTGATCGACACTGGAGCCAAAACTACCATTCTCAACCCAAAAGCCTTACCTAAAGAATGTTGGAAACATCATTCTGAGTATTTCTCTACAGCTAATGGAGAATTACTTGAAACTAGCCTTAAAACCAGACACCCAATAAAGATCCAATTCTTTCCAAATTGTTATACCTGGACCCATGTTCTTGGATCCTCTTTACCTGGAAAAGATATTGTCATTGGCTTTGATGTCTATTGGAAGATGAAAGACTTAAGAATTCTTCCAAATGGACTCAAGTTCAAGAAATACTTTCAACCATTCACCAATATTTCATCTATCCTTTTTGTTGACCAAACCATTTCTCAACCAAACCTTCAAACTATTCATGAGTTATTACTGAAAGAATGCAGTGCTCAGTCTCATACAGAGTTTCTTCAAAAATGCTCATCACCATTGTGGAAAAATGAGGAGTTCTTCATCTCCTTACCTTTCAAACAAAATGAAGACGTCAACCCAACAAAGGCAACTCATCCAGGAATGACTCCCTCTGATCTTAAATTGGCAATTGAAGAATGCAACCAATTGGAAGACCAAGGCCTGATTACTCCCACAAAATCAGAATGGGCATGCCAAGCTTTTTATGTAAACAAAAGATCAGAACAAGTTCGTGGGAAGAAAAGATTGGTGATCGACTATCAGCCTTTAAATTTCTTCCTCAGGGATGATAAATTCCCTTTGCCAAAAATTTCCTCATTATTTGCATTTTTGGACGGAGCTAAAATCTTTTCAAAATTTGACTTGAAGGTTGGATTTTGGCAACTTGGAATTAAAGAAGAAGATAGATACAAAACGGGCTTTTGTATTCCAAATAGACACTATCAATGGAATGTGCTGCCTTTTGGACTCAAAGTAGCCCCATCACTATTCCAACGGGCAATGACCAAAATCTTTGAGCCCATCCTCTCCAGCGCCCTTGTTTATATTGATGATATTCTTTTATTTTCTGCAGATATAAAAGCCCATGAGAAACTGCTCCAACAGTTTGCTACTCTTGTACGACATTATGGTGTCATGCTTTCACCCACCAAAATGTTCATTGGCCAAACAGAGATAGATTTTCTTGGAATGAAATTCAAAGAAGGGAAGTATCTTCCAGGTCCTCATGTTGCAACAGAACTGGATAGATTTCCAAAAGAGAATCTTTCTGTCAAACAAATCAGACAAGTTCTTGGCATTATCAATTATCTCAGGGATTTTATTCCTCACTTGACAAAGAAGACAGCCCCTCTCAGAGCTCTTTTAAGAAAGAATCCTCCACCATGGTCCTCAGAACAAACAGAAGCTTTTGAACAACTCAAAACTTGCTCCAAGAATCTTCCTGATCTCCAGATTCCCTTAACAGGAAAAAGAATTCTTCAAACAGATGCAAGTGATCAATTTTGGGGAGCTATTCTTTTAGAGGAAGATGACAATAAGAAAAAACGAATTTGTGCTCATGCCAGTGGAAAATTCACAGATGCAGAATGCCATTATCACTCAACCTTTAAAGAGGTCTTGGCAGTTAAATATGGCATAAAAAAGTTCGAATTCCATCGAATTGGTCATCATTTCAAAGTTGTGATGGACTGCTCATCATTTCCAAAAATGTTTGAATTCAAAGGAAAGACTCTGCCCCATCCTCAACTCCTCAGAATGAAGGAATGGTTCAGTAAGTATGACTTTGAAGTAGAACACATCAAAGGGGAGGATAACCTGTTACCAGATCTTTTAAGCAGACCACCTTTCTCTTGTGAAAAACCTTTTCAGCTAAAAGTTCTTCCCATGATATACATGTATCAAACTATTAATGCCAATTTCCTTGAAAAAGGTATACCTCCATCCTTACCATCACACATTTCCATGACCATCCTTAATCAAAAGGCAAGAGCTCAAATCTTTGAACTTCAATCCGGATTAATCAGAAAATATGGGACAAATTTCTTTCACAAACTAGGATTTCATCCTATCTATCCTTTCACCTGTATTTTCAGCTTCCTAAACCAAAGTCCTGAAAAACAATTTTATTGGCCTCCTGAATTGTTAATCCTGTTTTGGTATCTTTGTCATCTATATTGGATCTCATTTGATCTCCAACCATTAAAGCTTGCAAGGTATATCAGCCTGCTTGAGAAGAACGAAGGTCTGAATCCACATTTGTCAACATTTCTCAAATGGTTCCAGAATTTGTCTAGATGGAAATCCTATTTGACAAATGAAGCTTATACTCAACATATGGCACCTCCTCTCGAATGCCATACTATCATCACCTTCAAAAGAACTTTCTTCAAGGCTAAAGGTGTTTTCACTGATGTACCATGTTTCAATATCTATGGGACTTATAGACACTCAATGATGCACTATATCACCATAGATATCACAAATCCTTCACCATGGAGAGAATTTCAAAGACACATGTTTGAGAAAAATGGTATTATTCCAAAGGAGATATGGCCAAAGATATATGATGATGCCCCATGGGAAATATTTCCTCCTGATTATGGGAAACAGCTGTTAGCAAACAAGAAATATTGGGAAAAGACACAAAGGACTACATCAATCCCGTCTCACATGCAAATTGATGATCCTTATCAAGCCAGCACATCCGATCCTTATCAAGACAACCCATCTGATCCTTACCAAGCCAGCTCATCTGATCCTTATCAAGCCAGCTCATCTGCAGAACAGATATGGTTAAATTCTTTCAAATCAAATAATTCAGAAGACCCACGTATGCCAATAGCAGGACACTCACAGGATCCTGATGAAGACTTTTACCATAATGAAGACAATGTTGAAGATAAAAACTTATCCCCAAGTCACGAGCCTATTAGTCATAAGTGGTTGTAATTTAAAGTTGTTACTTTTATCAGTAGATATCTCTGTTTGTTTGTTTGTTTGTTTGTTTGTTTGTTTGTTAGTAGGCCTTCTTTTATCTCAGCTCCTTCTCTATATAAGGAGCCTTCTGTCTCAGTTGAAAGGCAGAACCCCTCTTGTAAAAATTCTCAGAAGCTAAATAAACCATGGCCTTCTAAAAAAATCTTTCTTCTTCTCTAGCAGTTAGATTATGAATTACAATTATTCCACCTATCTAAATTAAGGAGCATGCTCTGTACTTGCCTCTATGAAGGATCTGGTACATCAAAAACTTAATTAAGAGATTGATCCAGTAACCAACTCTATTAAGATTATAATTTATAGTTATATAGATTATAAAAAGGGGACAGGCTGTCTGGCCGGAAATTGGTTGTGTGATGCTATAAGTACGGCTTTGGCTAGTCCATGATATAATCTGTATAGCTATGGAATATAATTTTAATGGAGCTCTGGAAAATTGGTATCAGAGTATATTTCGAGTATATATACGTCAAATAAATCCCATCAATTATAATTTAAGCTAGAAATATATTTGAAAACATTTTAAATATAATTTTTTAACAAAACATGTATATAATTTAATATATACCAAAAATAACTAAAAATATACTTAAATACAAATCACATTATTTATGCATATTTAATCAAAATAAAATATATATTTCTAAATCATGCATCCTAAAGCATATATATATAGTATAGTAACTCACCTTAGTGCGCTCCACGAGATGGGTCCGACGGGCCTGGTCCACTAGCCCTCGGTCTCGGCGTAACTAAACAAACAAATAACGACAGACATTAGAATAAACCTAATAGAAATCCTAGAATTCGATCTAGAGTATAAAACACAGAATCAGAAATTAGGGTTCGATTGGATATCACGTTTTACGAGAATTCTATCAAAAATCCGACAGAACCTCCCCTGTAAAATGGACATCTCTCTACTCAAAAGAGTAGAGCCGACCCTGCAAGGAAATACACTTCGAAAATCTACACAGAGCACAATCAAAATCCCACGGTCGGACTCCAAACTACAGTCCACCGACCGGGGTCCACAATCATAGAATAATTTTAGAAATACCAAAAATACCCTAATAACCTAGAAATACATTTTATAAGTAAAAATTACATAATTAACCTTTAAACACTATAAAATCCGATAAAAACTCATTTTATTTAAAAAATCGTATATTATATATATATAATTGAAAATAATTTACGAAAAATAGTTTTAATTAGTTAAAAATACCAAATAATTTGTAGAAATCATTTTTATACTTTAAATAACTATTAAAACCAATTAAATCACATTTTTAACCAATTTAGGGTAAAATTACCAAAATACCCCTATATATATAAATATACTTAAATTACTTCAAAAATTCACCAAAAATTATACAATTATCCAAAATTAATTTTATAAACATATTTATCAATAATATCAATAATTAAACTCAATTATCTAATTAATTTTAATTAAAAACACAATTAACCTAATTTTCCCAAAATTACATAAACTTCTATAGTTCAAAATAAATACTTAGAAATTCATAAAAATTCCAAATAAATTCCTATAATTCATTTCAACACCTAATTTAACCATAAAACACAATTTCATAAGTTAAATAATTAATTTCCGAAAATTAGAAAATAATATTAAATATTCAAAAATACCCAAAAATCCAAATAATCTCCAAAAATTCGACAAAAATTCATACATGTATATTAAGCTACTAGGATCAACATTTGTGAAGGGAGTTTTTATGAATCAATCAATTCGAAGCTCAAAAAAAATCAAAAACCCTAATGTGGCCGAATTAGAAAAATCGAAACCTAAGCAAATCTAGACCATTTTAGCTCAAACCAAAGCTAGAATCACACTCACCGGAGATCAAGGAGAAGAAAGAGACCAGCGGTGTCGAAAATGGTGGTCGGAATCGGCGTGATCGATGGTGGCCAAAGTTTCGGCTTCTCCGGCCAAAACCGACTTCCAGACGCCGGAAACGGCTACCACAGGCAGTGGAAGAGGCTGGGGAAGGTGGTGGCACACCAACGGTGAGGAAACAGTGTGACAGGCGTCCGGACGGCGAAGGGAAGCAAATCGGGGAAGAAGGAGGCTCGGGGGCAAAATGGTAATTTTTCCAAAAGTTTGATTTTTAATGTATTATATGTATATATATATACTTTATACTATATATTAAAATAATATTAAATTACACACATTAAATATACACCACACACATAAAATTTAATATTTTAATAATTTATACTAAATAAAAATAATTAAATAACAATAAAACAAATAAATAATTAATACAATATTAGGGTAATACTAAACCCTAATTAAATAAATAATTATATGTATACACGGTGTTTAATATTTTAAAAATATGTATGAGTTCATGCAAGTCCGAAAATATATTTAAAATAATTAATAATAAAATATTTACGTGAAAATTTTCCCGAAAATGCAAGTCCCGGGAAAATTTTACGTAAAGCACTGTAAATAAGACACAGTAATTAAATATGATTTTAAATTACATATCAACTCGTGAAAATATCGTAATATATATTCAAAAATTATTAACACTGCATATCCTGGTACAGTGTAAAAAAAATATTTTAAAAACACGGGATATTATAGTCTTCCCCCCTTACAAGAATTCGTCCCCGAATTCCAAAAAAAAACATAATTAAGAAGGAAAGAGATACGGGTAAGAAGCTCGCATCTCAGCTTCAGTCTCCCACGTATGCTCCTCAACTCTGTCGCTACGCCATAGAACCTTGACCATCGGAATCTGCTTCGAACGCAACTGTCGAATTTGATAATCAACGATTGCACAGGTTCTTCCACAAACGTCAATCTTCACTCACTTCTTCACTGTCAGGTTGCAACACGTGTGAAGGGTATGAGATATACTTCCTCAACATCGAGATATGAAATACTGGATGCACTTGTGACATACTCGGAGGCAAATCCAACCGATATGCAACAGTGCCAACTCTCTCCAGAATCTCAAACGGCCTAATATATCTCGGTGCTAACTTACCCTTCCTGCCAAATCTCATAACACCCTTCATCGGAGATACTTTCAGAAAAATAAAATCTCCAACCTGAAACTCCACATCTCTGCGCCTAGGATCCGCATAACTCTTCTGTCTGCTAACTGCGGTCTCTAATCTGTGCTTAATCACGGTGACTTTCTCTGCAGCATCCTGAACCCATCTCAGGTCCAGTCAAAGCTGTGCTCACCAATCTCATCCCAACTTAAAGGGGATCTACACTTCCTTCCATACAGCGCCTCATACGGTGCCATGCCAATACTTCTATGGTAGCTGTTATTATATACAAACTCAATAAGTGACAAATGATCATCCCAGCTACCTCCCAAATCCAAGACACACATCCTCAACATATCTTCCAGTGTCTGGATTGTCCTCTCAGACTGACCATCTGTCTGAGGATGAAAAGTAGTACTAAAATCCAACCTAGTGCCCATCGCTTCCTGTAACTTCTGCCAAAAATGAGAAGTAAACACCGAACCTCTATCTGATACAATGGACACAGGTACTCCATGAAGGCACAAAATATGCTTCACATACAACTTCGCCAATCTAGCAACTGAATAGGTGGCTTTCATAGGCAAGAAATGTGTAAGACTTCGTCAACCTATCTATAATCACCCAGATGGAATCGTATCCATCCTTAGAACGAGGTAAACCGACCACAAAATCCATAGTTATCCTTTCCCACTTCCACTCGGGAATAGGAAGAGGCTGAAGCTTCCCAGAAGGTTTCTGATGTTCAGCTTTCACTTGCTGACACGTCAAGCACTTCGCCACATAATCAGAGACATCCTTCTTCAATCCATCCTACCAATATAAGTCTCTAATACTGTGGTACATCTTAGTAATGCCCGGATGAACGCTGTAAGCTATAGAATGTGCTTCCTCTAAAATCTCCTCTCTCAAATCATCCACATCCGGAACACACAATCTACCACTGATCCACAACACACCATCATCATCGAGTGTGAAATCAGTGAACTTCCCTGCTCGACACATTCTCTACAGCTCTTCCCAGAATAGGATCTCGGCTCTGAAGCTGCTTTAATCCTATCCCTCAGTACAGATCGTACTTTAAATTGAGCTAGCAGTCCACCTGATCTACTAATCTTCATCATCAGACCTTGATCCACTAACAGATGCAACTCCTGGATCAATGGTCTCCTCTCAACACCGATGTGAGCAAGACTGCCTGAGGACTTTCTACTCAAAGCATCTGCTACCACATTAGCTTTACTCGGATGATATAAGATCTCACAATTATAATCCTTCAATAATTCTAACCATCTCCTTGCCTCAGATTCAAATCTCTCTGCTGGAAAATGTACTTAAGGCTCTTATGATCAGTAAATATCTCACAAGTCACCCCGTACAAATAATGTCTCCAAATCTTCAAAGCAAAGATCACTGCAGCCATTTCAAGATCATGTGTAGGATAGTTCTGCTCATGCTTCTTTAACTTCCTCGAAGCATATGCTATCACCCTTCCATTCTGCATCAACACACAACCAAGACCAATTCTAGAGGCATCACAGTAAACTGTGAACTTATCCACACTATTAGGCAAAGCTAACACTGGCGCTGTGGTCAACTTCTCCTTCAACAACTGAAAACTATTCTCACAAGCTTCTGACCACTCGAATCTAACATTCTTCTGAGTCAAGCGAGTCATAGGGTGCTATTCTGAAAAAATCCTGCACAAATCACCTATAATACCCGGCTAAACCCAGAAAACTCCGAATCTCTGTAACAGAAGTAGGTCTAGGCCACTCAGATACTGCCTCAATCTTCTGTGGATCAACCTAAATACCTTCTTTAGACACTACGTGTCCAAGAAAAGAAACACTCTCCATCCAGAAATCACACTTCGAGAATTTAGCATAAAGCTGATGATCTCTCAGTGTCCTGCAGTACAATCCTCAAGTGATATACATGCTCCTCCATACTCCTTGAATATACCAGTATATCATCAATGAAGACTACCATAAACTGATCCACATACGGTCTAAATACCCTATTCATCAGGTCCATAAAAGCTGTGGTGCATTAGTCAAACCAAAAGACATCACCAGAAACTCATAGTGACCATATCTCGTGCGGATGCCGTCTTAGGAATATCAACTTCACTGATACGCAGCTGATGATAACCCGACCTCAAGTCAACCTTAGAAAAGAATTATGCACCCTGAGCTGGTCAAACAAATAATCTATCCTCGGGAGAGGATACTTGTTCTTCACTGTCACCTTATTCAGCTCTCTGTAGTCAATGCACAGTCTCAGGGTACCATCCTTCTTCTTCACAAATAGGACTGGTGCAACCCCAAGGAGAAACACTAGGTCTGATAAAACCTTTATCCAATAACTCTTGCAACTGCTCCTTCAACTCTTTCAACTCTGCATGAGCCATTCGATAGGGTGGCATAGATATAGGAGTAGTACCTGGAACCACATCTATACAGAACTCAATCTCTCTGTGAGGTGGTAAACCTGGCAACTCCTCGGGAAAAACATCAGGGAACTCATAAGCAACAGGAACATCTGTGAGTGACAACTTCTCTACTGACGTATCCCTGACCAATGCCAAATATCCCTGACATCCTTTCCTCAACAACTTCCTAGCCGTAATAGCAGAAATAAGATTCTGAGGTGCTGAACTCCTATCACCAACAAACTTAAACTCTGCTTCATCAAGAATTCTGAAGGTCACCTCTTTATTCCTGCAATCTACATGGCATAGTGCTGAGATAACCAATCCATGCCCAAAATAACATCAAACTCCTCACATCCAACAATATCAAATCAGCGGGTAATTCTCTCTCTCCCACAAGAACTGGACAACCAGAAAGAACATATCGGTGTCCAAAGAATCACTTAGAGAGTGGCAACGGACAAAAGAAAAAGCCATCCTCGAAGCTTGCCAATAAGATTTAGAAGCAAAAATAGAGAAACAAACGAATGCGTGGCACCCAGATCAAACAAAACCCAAGCATCCAGGTAACAAACAGAAATAATACCTGCCACGACTGCATTAGATGCCTGAGCACCCCTGCTGAGTAAGATGGAAAAGTCTGGCCTGACCTCGACCTCCCTGCTGACTGGTAGAAGCCTGGCCAATACCTCTGGCACCTCCTCTAGTACCTCTACCATGACTCTACTGTGAACAAACTGAGTGGAACTCTGATGCTGAGCTGGTGGTAACTGAAATGGCACGGGTGCTGCACTAGCAATCGACTGCTGTGGGAATCATGGAATCTACTGCTGCTGATACCCGGAATAAGGACACGATCTGACAAAATGTCCTATCTACCCGCATCTGAAGCATGTCAGTGGTGTCAGATAACACGGTCCCTGATGACTCTACCACAAGTTTGACAAACACTGGCCGCTGATCCAGACTACGACCACTGCTGCTGCTCGAAGCACCTGATCCAAATCTGAATGATCTACGCTGACCTCCATGGCCATGTCTACTGCTTCGATGCACTTACTGCTACTGTCTCTGACTCTACTGAGTCGGACCTCCGCTGCTGACTACTCAAACCAACGTGAAAACTCGAATACGGAGTAGCCTGCAATCCACTCGACTGAACTCCTAGCTGGTAATAATCAGGCATCGCTCCCTGCCTAACTAGTCCCAGCTCAATCTCCTTAGCCAACTCAATCACAGACTCGAGAGTAAGGCCTGCTGTAGGCATACCAGTAAAAGCAGAACCCAAACCAGTGACATACATAGTGACAACGAAATACTGATCTCGCATCAGATCCTCAGCAATCTACCTAGACGAAGAAACTCTCGGGTATACTCCTCTACAGATCGATCTCCATGAGAAATACTGATCAAACGAAGATGATAACTCAAACGAAGAGGCTCTGGATAAAATTCCTCATAAATCGCTCTCGAAACTGAGCCAACGTCATCGTCATCATGTAAGGCTGGATCATCTGAATGAACCAATCTAAGGCAGGTCCCTCGACAGACAACTCAACGATCATGATCCGCTGGTACTCGGTGTGAGCAGTCCGAGTCCTAGTCTCAATTGCATGCAGAAAATTTAACAGATCGGAAGTACCATCGAAAGCAATCCTGCAACTCGGGCATAGAACAAAGCTGCCTCAGGGTCAGACATACCCTGCTGATAGGCAGGCTGAACAGGCTGAATAATTAAAGGCACAGGAACATCAAATTCAGGCTCTATAGGCTCCTTGTCCTGTAACTCTCTCTGCCTACGGCGACCTGCCGCTCCTCGAGGTCTACCTCTGCCACGACCTCTATGTCTAACTGGCTGCTCAGGAGGTAAAACCTCATCCTGAAAAGACTCATCATCCTCAGCCTCAACGACCGGTGGAGCGACACATGCTCACCTCCTTATTCTGAAAAGACAAACGGAAAGATTCAGGCAAAACAGACAACGGAGGAATAACGCTGAAAACTAAGCAAGGAATACTTATCAAGACATACTCGAACCTAATACACTGCAGTAGTTCAACAGAAAACACAATTCAAAAACTAGGGCCACAACTCACATAACTAAGCCCTGACACAGAACTCCACTCTGATACCAACTTTGTCACGACCCAAAACAGGGCCATGACCGGGCGCTAGGGAACGGGAATTCTTTCGAATCCGAAACCCGTAGCAAGACTAAAAAATAAAATAAATCATGCAATAATAATAATAACAATATCAAATGCAGCGGAAATGAAAATCATAAATATAATAATAACATTCTCATCACTGGATTTAAATCAAAATCTCATCTCATATATATATATTTCAGTACAAATCCAGTTTCAATATAATACAGTCTCTTAAATAAAATACATGAAATCCCACATTTTAATTCACAACTACTGTAGTGTCTAGATTATAAAAATAAGACTCAAGTAAATAATTTACACAAAGAAGCGGGGCGGAAGAATCCGGCGTATCGACCTGCTACTGCGGTCTGAAGATGTTGACTCTCCTGAAAAATTATCAACGGAGGGGAGTCAGACCTCACTGAGTGAATTACTATATATATATACATACACACTAAGTGATAATGCATACAGTCAATAGTATATATCTAATATATATATATATATATAGGCAATTACACACAGATGCAGAAAAAATCATTTTTATATATTTTTATTTAAAATCACAGTTTATGAAGGATCACATAGAACCCTAAAATATCGCAACCTCAAAAAACAGTGTTAGACAACACTCTAGCCACACAGGCTCACTTAATCCAAATATATCCACTTAATCCAATTTAGACAGTAGACTGGCCCCGAGATACTAAGTCAACCGAGCTCCAGCAGTCTGACTGCCAGTGTGATTGGCCCTGAGACACTTGGTCAACCGAGCTCCAGCAATCACACCTCCAAACCATATCTCACACATATCAATAATCACATTCAATCAATATCCACAAATAAGTTAGTAATATAGCTTAAATACTATAGGCGTACTGGTACGTACTCGGTCCTAGTGCTGCCCACTAGGTAGCACGTTCTATTGATATCCTTTATCATTAATAATATAAAACATTCATTCACAAAAATAAATGATGCATGAAGTTCAATAAAATATCAACATAAACCATATATATACTAGAAATATACCAAAAGTAAACCAGGTATAATTTCGAGTATATATACGTCAAATAAATCCCATCAATTATAATTTAAGCTAGAAATATATTTGAAAACATTTTAAATATAATTTATTAACAAAACATGTATATAATTAATATATACCAAAAATAACTAAAATATACTTAAATACAAATCACATTATTTATGCATATTTAATCAAAAATAAAATATATATTTCTAAATCATGCATCCTAAAGCATATATATATAGTATAGTAACTCACCCTAGTGCGCTCCACGAGATGGGTCCGACGGGCCTGGTCCACTGGCCCTCGGTCTCGGCGTAACTAAACAAGCAAATAACGACAGACATTAGAATAAACCTAATAGAAATCCTAGAATTCGATCTAGAGTATAAAACACAGAATCAGAAATTAGGGTTCGACTGGATATCACGTTTTACGAGAATTCTATCGAAAATCCGGCAGAACCTCCCCTGTAAAATGGACATCTCTCTACTCAAAAGAGTAGAGCCAACCCTGTAAGGAAATACACTTCAAAAATCTACACAGAGCACAATCAAAATTCCACGGTCGACTCCAAACTACAGTCCACGACCGGGGTCCACAATCATAGAATAATTTCAGAAATACCAAAAATACCCTAATAACATAGAAATACATTTTATAAGTAAAATTACATAATTAACCTTTAAACACTATAAAATCCGATAAAAACTCATTTTATTTGAAAAATCGTATATTATATATATAATTGAAAATAATTCATGAAAAATAGTTTTAATTAGTTAAAAATACCCAAATAATTTGTAGAAATCATTTTATACTTTAAATAACTATTAAAACCAATTAAATCACATTTTTTAACCAATTTAGGGTAAAATTACCAAAATACCCCCTATATAATAAATATACTTAAATTACTTCAAAAATTCACCAAAAATTATAAAAATTATCCAAAATTAATTTTATCAACATATTTATCAATAATATCAATAATTAAACCAATTATCTAATTAATTTCAATTAAAAACACAATTAACCTAATTTTCCCAAAATTACATAAACTTCAATAATTCAAAATAAATACTTAGAAATTCATAAAAATTCCAAATAAATTCCTATAATTCATTTCAACACCTAATTTAAACCATAAAACACAATTTCATAAGTTAAATAATTAATTTCCGAAAATTAGAAAATAATATTAAATATTCAAAAAATACCCAAAAATCCAAATAATCTCCAAAAATTCCAAAAAAATTCATACATGCAGATTAAGCTACTAGGATCAACATTTGTGAAGGGAGTTTTCATGAATCAATCAATTAAACACTCAAAAAAAATCAAAAATCCTAATATGGGCCCCAATTAGAAAAATCGAAACCTAAGCAAATCTAGACCATTTTAGCTTAAACCAAAGCTAGAATCACACTCACCGGAGCTCAAGGAGAAGAAAGAGACCAGCGGTGTCAAAAATGGTGGTCAGAATTGGCGTGATCAATGGTGGCCAAAGTTTCGGCTTCTTCAGCCAAAACCGACTTCCAGATGCCGGAAACGGCTACCACAGGCGGCGAAAGAGGCTGGGGGAAGGTGGTGGCACACCAGACGGCACACCAACGGTGAGTAAACGGTGTGATAGGCATCCGGATGGCGAAGGGAAGCAAATCGGGGAAGAAGGAGGCTCGGGGGCAAAATGGTAATTTTTCCAAAAGTTTGATTTTTAATGTATTATATGTATGTATATATACTTTATACTATATATTAAAATAATATTAAATTACACACATAAAATTTAATATTTTAATAATTTATACTAAATAAAAATAATTAAATAACAATAAAACAAATAAATAATTAATATAATATTAGGGTAATACTAAACCCTAATTAAATAAATAATTATATGTATACACGGTGTTTAATATTTTAAAAATATGTATGAATTCATGCAAGTCCAAAAATATATTTAAAAAATTAATAATAAAATTATTTACGTGAAAATTTCCCCGAAAATGCAAGTCTCGGGAAAATTTTACGTAAAGCACTGTAAATAAGACACAGTAATTAAAATAGATTTTAAATACATATCAACTCGTGAAAAAAATCGTAATATATATTCAAAAAATTATTAACATTGCATATCCCGGTACAGTGTAAAAAAATATTTTAAAAAACACGGGATATTTACACTTCCTTAGCATGGAGATATGAAATACTGGATGCACTTGAGACATATTTGGAGGCAAAACCAACCGATATGCAATAGTGCCAACTCTCTCCAGAATCTCAAACGGTCCTATATATCTCGGTGCTAACTTACCCTTCCTGCCAAATTCATAACACCTTTCATCAGAGACACCTTCAGAAAAATAAAGTCTCCTTCTTGAAACTCCACATCTCTACATCTAGGATCCGCATAGCTCTTCTGTCTGCTAACTACAGTCTCTAATATGCTCTTGATCACATTAACTTTCTCTGTAGCATCTTAAACCATCTCAGGTCCAGTCAAAGCTCTCTAACCAATCTCATTCCAACCTAGAGGGGATCTACACTTCCTTTCGTACAAAGCCTATATGATGCCATTTCAATACTGTTATGGTAGCTATTATTATATGCAAACTCTACGAATGGCAAATGATCATCCTAGCTACCTCCCAAATCCAAAACACACATTCTTAATAAATCTTCCAGTGTCTGGATCATCCTCTCAGTTTGACCATCTTTCTAAGGATGAAAAATAGTATTGAAGTCTAACCTAGTGCCCATTGCTTCCTGTAGCTTCTGCTAAAAATGAGAGGTTAATACTGAACTCTGTCTGACACAATGGACACTGGTACCACCATAAAGGCACACAATATGTTTCACATACAGCTTCGCCAATCTAGCTACAGAATAAGTGATTTTTATAGGCAAGAAATGTGCAGACTTGGTTAACTTGTCCACAATCACCGATGGAATCGTATCCATCCTTGGAACGAGGTAAAATAACCACAAAATCCATAGCAATCCTTTCTCACTTCCACTCAGGAATAGGAAGAGGCTGAAGCTTCCCAGAAGGTTTCTGATGCTTAGCTTTCCCTTGCTGACATGTCAAACACTTAGCAATATAATCAGCCACATCCTTCTCAGTCCATCCCACCAGTACAAGTCTCTGATACTCTGGTACATTTTAGTAACACCTGGATGTATGCTGTAAGCTGTAGAATGTGCTTCCTCAAGGATCTCCTCTCAAATTATCCACATCAGGAACACACAATCTACCACTGATCCATAAAACACCATCATCATCAAGTGTGAAATCAATGAACTTCCCTGTTCGGACATTCTCTGCAAGCTCTTCTAGAATAGGATCTCGGCTCTGAGCTGCCTTAATCTTATCTCTCAATACAGATCGTACTTTAAACTGAGCTAGCAGTCCACCTAATCTACTCACCTTCATCATCAGACCTTGATCCATTAACTGATGTAACTCCTGGATCAACAGTCTCCTCTCTACACTGATGTGAGCAACACTACCTGAGGACTTCCTACTTAGGGCATCTGCTACCACATTAGCCTTGGCTAGGTGATATAAAATCTCATAATCATAATATTTCAACAGTTGCAACCATATCCTCTGTCTCAGATTCAGATCTCTCTGCTAGATAATGTACTTAAGTCTCTTATAATTAATAAAAATTTCACAAGTCACCCTGTACAGATAATGTCTCTAGATCTTGAGAGCAAAGATCACTGCAACTATCTTGAGGCCATGGGTAGAATAATTCTGTTCATGCTTTTTCAACTGCCTCGAAGCATAGGCTATCACCCTACCTGCATCAACACACAACCTAGGCCAACTCTAGAGGCATCACAATACATTGTGAACTTGTCGACACCATTAGGCAAAGCTAAAATTGGGGTTGTGGTCAACTTCTTTTTCAACAACTAAAAACTATTCTCACAAGCTTCTGACCACTCAAACCTTATATTCTTCTGAGTCAAGCGAGTTATAGGAGTTGCAATTTCGAAAAAATCCTATGCAAACCTCCTATAGTACCCGGCTAAACCCAGAAAACTCTGAATCTCAGTAGCTGAAGTTGGTCTAGGCCACTCAGACACTGCTTTAATCTTCTATGGATCCACCTGGATTCCCTTTTTAGATACCATGTGTCCATCCATAAATCACACTTTGAGAATTTAGCATAAAGCTGATGTTCTCTCAATATTTGCAGTACAGTCCTCAAGTGATATACATGTTCTTCCATACTCCTTGAATACAACAATATATCATCAATGAAGACTACCATAAACTAATCCATATATGGTCTGAATACCCTGTTCATCAGATCCATAAAAGCTATTGGTGCATTAGTCAAACCAAAAGACATCACCAGAAACTCATAATGGCCATATCGAGTGCGGAATGTCGTTTTAGGAACATCGACTTCACTGATCCGCAACTGATGATAACCCGACCTCAAATCAATCTTAGAAAAGAACTGTACACCTTGTAGCTGATCGAACAAGTTATCTATCCTCGGGAGAGGATACTTGTTCTTTATTATCACCTTATTCAGCTCTCTGTAGTTAATGCACAGTCTCAGGGTACCATCTTTCTTTCTCATAAATAAGACTGGTGCACCCCAAAGAGAAACACTAGGTCTAATAAAACCCTAATCTAGCAACTGCTCCTTCAACTCTTTCAACTCTGTAGGAGCCATTCTGTAAGGTGACATAGAAATAGGGGTAGTTCCTGGAACCACATCTATACAGAACTCAATCTCTCTATGAGGTGGTAAACCCGATAACTCCTCAGGAAAAATATCAAAAAACTCACAGGCAATAGGAGCATCTATGAGTGACAACTTCTCTACTGAAGTATCCCTGACTAATGCCAAATATCCCTAACAACCCTTCCTCAACAATTTCCTAGCCGTAATAGCAGAAATGAGATTCTGAGGTGCTGAACTCCTATTACCCACAAACTTAAATTCTTCTTCACTAGGAATTCTGAAAGCCACCTTTTTACTTTGACAATCTACCACAACATAGTGCTGAGATAACCAATCCATACCCAAAATAACATCAAACTCCATCACATTCAACATAATCAAATCAGCAGACAATTCTCTACCTTCGATAAGAACTGGATAAAGAATAATGTCGATGTCCAAAGAATCACTTAGAGGAGTGGCGACAGAGAAAGGAAAAGCCCTCCTCGAAGCTTGACAATAAGACTTGAAAGCAAAAATAGGAGAAACGAACGAATGCGTGGTACTCGGATCAAACAAAACCCATGGATTCAGGTAACAGACAGAAATAATACCTGCTATGATAGCATTAGATGCCTGAGCATCTTGTTGAGTGAGATGGAAGACTCTAGCCTATCCTCGACCTCCCTACTGGCTGGTAGAAGCCTAGCCAATACCTTTGGCACCTCCTTTGGTACCTTTACCATGACCTTGCTGGGGAATAATCTAGGTAGAACTCTAATGCTGGGCTAGAGGCAATTGAAAAGGAACAGGTGCAGCACTAGCAATCAACTGTTGAGTGAATCACAAAATCTACGATTGCTGATATCCAGAATAGGGACATGATCTGGCAAAATGTCCCGTTTATCCGCATCTGAAACACGTCAGCGGTGTCATATAACATGGTCCTTCATGGACTCTGTCGCACGTCTGACATACACTAGCAGCTGACATAGAACTATGACCACTACTGCTGCTCGAAGTACCTGACCTAAGTTTGAATGGTCTATGTTGACCTCCACGACCATGCCTACTGCTCCGATGTACCCGCTGTTGCTGCCTCTGAGTTTGCTGGGCTAGACCCCTCAGCTGACTACTCGATCCAATCTGAAAACTCGAGTATGAAGTTATCTGGAATCCACCTGACTGAACACCCAACCAGTAATAATTAGGCATAGCTCCTTGCCTAACTAGCCTCAGCTCAATCTTCTTGGCCAACTCTATCAATGAATCTGGAGTAAGGCTCGCTGTAGGCATACCAGTAAATGCAGAACCCAAACTAGAAATGTAAGTGGTGACTACGAAGTACTGGTCTTGTATTAGATCCTCTACATATCTGCCGAGTCGAAGGAACTCTCTAGTGTAGTCCTCAATAAATCTGTCACCTTGAGAAATGCTAGTTAACCAGAGTTTGTAACTCATACGAAGTGGCTCCGGGTAGAATCTCCTTATGAATCGCTCTCTGAACTGAGTCCAAGTCATCGTCATCATATATGGCTGGATCATCTGAATAAACCAGTCTAGGGCTGGTCCCTCAATAGACAGCTCGACTATCATGATCCGCTGGTACTCGATGTGAGCAGTTTGAGTTCTTAACTCAATTGCATGTAGAAAATCTAGAGGGTCAGAAGTCCCATCAAACGTGATCATGCTGACTCTGGCATAAAACAGAGTTGCCTCAGGGTCAGACATACCCTGTTGATAAACAGGCTGAACAGGCAGTGCAACAGGAGATATTGGAATATCCTCGAACTCGGCTCTACAGTGTAATATCCCGTGTTTTTAAAATATTTTTACACTGTACCGGGATATACAGTGTTAATAATTTTTGAATATATGTTACGATATTTTCACGAGTTGATATGTATTTAAAACCTATTTTAATTATTGTGTATTATTTACAGTCCTTTACGTAAAATTTTCCCGGGACTTGCATTTTCGGGGAAATTTTCACGTAAATAATTTATTATTAATTATTTTAAATATATTTTCGGACTTGCATGAACTCATGCGTATTTTTAAATTACTAAATAAAGCCTGTGCGTGTAAATATTTATTTAATTAGGGTTTAATATATTACCCTAATATTTTATTATTTATTTATTAATTTATTGTTATTTAATTATTTTATTTATTATTAAATTATTAAAATATTAAATTATATGTGTGGGTGTGATTTTTTTAAAATATTTTATTAAAAAAATTATTTTTTTATTATTTTTCTTTTTTCTTTTTTCTTTTTCTTTTCTTTTTCTTTTCTTTCTTTTTCTTTTTCTTTTTCTTTTTCTTTTTCTTCTTCTTCTTCTTCGTTTCCCTCCTGAGCGCCCGACCACCCCTCACCACCATCTGTCACGCCGATCACCTACCGTCAGTGTGCCTCCCGGCTTGCCACCGTCGTTCCCAGCCGTCCCCCACCGCCAGCAACTTCCTTCTCCAGCGCTGACGAGCTAGTTTTCCATTTTTGGCCGAAATCTTCTCCTCGTCGTTTCTTCCGATTTCGGCCACCATTTTCGACACCGCCGGTCTCTTTCTTCTCCTTGAGCTCTGGTGAGTGTGATTCTAGCTTTGGTTTGAGCTAAAATGGTCTTGTTTTGCTTAGGTTTTGATTTTTCGAATTCGGCCATATTAGGGTTTTCAATTTTTTTGAGCTTTGAATTTATTGATTCATGAAAAATCCCTTCACAAATGTTGATCCTAGTAACTTAATCTACATGTATGAATTTTTTTGGAATTTTTGGAGATTTTTTGGATTTTTGGGTATTTTTGAATATTTTAATATTATTTTCTAATTTTCGGAAATTAATTATTTAAATTATGAAATTGGGGTTTATGGTTAAATTATGTGTTGAAATGAATTATAGGAATTTATTTGGAATTTTTATGAATTTCTAAGTATTTATTTTGAATTATTGAAGTTTATGTAATTTTGGGAAAATTAGGTTAAATGTGTTTTTAATTGAATTTAATTGGGTAATTAAGTTTAATTATTAATATTATTGATAAATATGTTGAGAAAATTAATTTTGGATAATTTTATAATTTTTGGTGAATTTTTGAAGTAATTTAAGTATATTTATGTATATAGGGGTATTTTGGTAATTTTACCCTAAATTGTCTAAAAATGTAATTTAATTGGTTTTAATAGTTATTTAAGGTATAAAAATGATTTCTACAAATTATTTAGTATTTTTAACTAATTAAAACTATTTTTCATGAATTATTTTTAATTATATATATAATATACGATTTTTCTAATAAAATGAGTTTTTATCGGTTTTTACTGTGTTTAAAGGTTAATTATTTAATTTCAACTTATAAAATGTATTTTTGGGTTTTAAGGGTATTTTTGGTATTTTCTGAATTGCTCTGTGTTTGTGGACCCCGGTCGGTAGATTGTAGTCTGGAGTCCGACCAAGGGGTTGTGAATGAGATGTGGTGTTTGTACTTCGAAGTGTATTTCCTTGCAGGGTCAGCTCTACTCTTTTGAGTAGAGAGATGTCCGTTTTACAAGGGAGGTTCTGCCGGATTTTCGGTAGAATTCTCGTAAAACGTGATGTCCGGTCGAACCCTAATCTCAATTCTATGTTTAATACTCTAGATCGAATTCTAGGATTTCTGTTAGGTTTATTCTAATGTCGATTATTTTATTGTTTGTTTAGTTGTGTCGAGACCGAGGGCTAGTGGACCAGGCTCGTCGGACCCGTCTCGTGGAGCGCACTAGGTGAGTTACTATACTATATATATGTGCTTAGGATGCATGATTTAGAAATATATATTCTATTTCAATTAAAATGCATAAATAATATGATTTGTATTTAAGTATATTTTTGGTTTATTTGTGGTATATAATAAATTATATGCAGGTTTTGTAAATAAAATATATATAAAATGTTTTTAAATATATTTCCAACTTAATTTATAATTTGATTGAATTCATTTGACATATATATACTCGAAATATACCTGATTTACTTTTGGTATATTTCTAGTATATATATGGTTTATGTTGTTATTTTATTGAACTTCATGCATCATTTATTTTTGTGAATGAATGTTTTATATTTATTAATGAAGGATATCGATAGAACGTGCTACTTAGTGGGCAGCACTAGGATCGAGTACGTACCGGTACGTCTATAGTATTTAGGCTATACTACTAACTATTTGCGGATATTGATTGAATATGATATTTGATGTGTGAGATGTGATTTGGGTGTGATTGCTGGAGCTCGGTTGACCAAGTGTCTCGGGGCCAATCACACTGACAGCCAGACTGCTGGAGCTCGGTTGACTTAGTGTCTCGGGGCCAGTCTACTGTCTAAATGGATTAAGTGGATATATTAGGAATAAGTGAGCCTGTATGGCTAGAGTGTTGTCTAACACTGTTTTCGAGGTTACGAGATTCTAGGGTTCTATGTGATCCTTCATAAACGATGATTTTCAATAAAACATATAAAATGATTTTTCTGCATCTGTGTGAATTTGCCTGTATATATATTAGATATATATATACTGTTGATTGTATGCATTGTCACTTAGTGTGTATGTATATATATTATAGTAATTCACTCAGTGAGGTCTGACTCCCCTCCGTTGACTATTTTTTAGGAGAGTCAACTTCTTCAGACCTCAGTAGCAGGTCGATACGCCGGATTTCTTTCGCCCCAGCTTCTTTGTGTAAACTATTTACTTGAGTCTTATTTTTATTATAATCTAGACACTGCAGTAGTTATGAATTAAAGTGTGGGATTTCATGTATTTTATTTAAAGAGATGTATTATATTGAAACTGGATTTGTACTGAAAGATTTATATATGAGATGAGTTTTGATTTAATTCGAGTTGGTGAAATGATAATATTATATTTATGATTTTCATTTCCGCTGCATTTAATATTTTCATTTTTATTGCATGATTTATTTTATTTTTAGGCTTGCTACGGGTTCCGGATTCGAAAGAATTCCCGTTCCCTAGCGCCGGTCATGGCCCCTGTTTTGGGTCGTGACATACAGGTTCCTCATCCTGTAGCTCTTTTTGCCTATGGCAACCTGTTGCTCCTCAAGGTCTACCTCTACCATGCCCTTTGCGATAGCTGGTGGCTCATGAGGTAAAACCTCGTCCTAGAAGGACTCATCATCCTCGGCCTCAACGACCGATGGAGTGACATGCGCTCGCCTCCTTATTCTGAAAAGATAAATAGAAGGATTCAGATAAAAACTAAACTAAGGAATACTTATCAAGACATACTCGAACCTAATTAGCTGCAGTGGTTTTAAAAGAAAACACAACACTGAAACCTAGGGCCACAACTCACATAACTGAGGCCCTAACATAAAACTCTGCTCTGATACCAACTTTGTCATAACCCAAACCGGGGGCCATGACCGGTGCTAGGGAATGTGAATTCTTTCAAATTCGGTACCCGTAGCAAGCCTTAAAATAAAAACATGCAATAAAATATTATTCAGTGAAAATTAAATCTCAAATAATAAAATACATTTCTCATTCCACCTTTAATAAAGTAATACCACATCTCATATCATCAAATAGAACCCTAAATGATCGCAACCTCAAATAATCAATAGACATCACTCTAGCCATACAGGCTCACTTATTTTCAAATAAATTCACTTAATCCTTGTTGACAGAAGAGTAGCCCCGAGACATTAAGTCAACCGAGCTCTAGCAGTCTGACTGTTAGTGTGATTGGCCCCAAGACACTAGGTCAACCGAGCTCCAGCAATCACACTCTCATTCTCCTCACACATCAATCAAATCAATCGAGTCATGATCCATACATAGGTTAGTAATTTAACCTATAATCTATCATCGTACCGATACATACTCGATCCTAGTGCTGCCCATTAGGAAGCATGTTCTATTGATATCCTTCGTTAAAAATAAAACATACATACAGAAAAAATAATAATGCATAATAACATTTAAAATAAACAATTAAACCATATATATACCAGAAATATACCTAAAATATACTAAAAATATACCTAAAGTATACTAATCATTTAGTAAAACAATTTATGAATAAATTCAAATAAAACATGAATATGTGCTAAAACATGCATCCTAAATGCAATGTACATATAAAATAACAACTCACAGTTATGCACTCCTCGAGATAGGTCCGATGGGCCTGGTCCAGTAGGCCTCGGTCTTGGCACAACTAACAATAAAATAATAACACAAAAATCAGAATAATTCTAACTTAACTTCTAGAGAGTCGATCTAAGATTACTAACACAAACAGAGAATAGGAATGTGATCGAACGTCACATATTATGAGAATTCTATTGAAAATTCTGTAGAACCTCCTCTATAAAATGGAAATCTCTTTACTTAAAAAGTAAAGCCGATCTTGCAAAAAAAATACACTTTGAATAAAATTCTCACAACTCCTTGGTTGGGATCCCAAACTGTAATTTCCACCGACCAAGGTTCATAATTCACAACAAAATATAATAAAATATATTAAAATTCAATAAATACCAAAAATACCCTTTAAGTACCAAAATATAGCAATTTAAATATTCAAACATTAAAAGTAATTATTTCACTGATATTTACTTAAAAACCCTAATAATAACATAATATTATTAAATTTGATATTTCTCGGTAAATTCACAACTATTAATAAAAATTCATTTTATAAATCTAAATTACTTAATTAATCCAAAAACATATTAAAAATTACTAAAAATCCATTTATTTACAAAAATAGTATTTTATATATAATTTGAAAATAATTTTCTAAAAATAGTATTAATTAGTTAAAATTAGTAAATAATTCATAAAAATCATTTTTATACCTCAAATAATTATTAAAACTAATTAAATTTAATATTTAACTAAAATCATCACTAAATTACCAAAATACCCCTACTATACCAAAATACACATAAAATACTAATAATATTAAAAAATTCAATAAAAAGTACATAAATACTCAAAATTATTTTCTCAACACATTATTCACTAAAATCAACAAATATATTTATAATTACTAACAAAATATATATTTAACCTAAATTTCCAAAAATAATTATAAAAATTACACAAAATACACAAAAATTATCAATTAAATTCTGAAATTAATATTAACCACCAATAACACCAAAAATCACAATTTCATAATTTATATAATTAATTTATGAAAATAATAAAATAATAAAAAAGTAACAAAAATCAAAATAATTTCCAAAAATTATAAAAAAATTATGGAATGTAGATTAAGCTAGGAGGAACAATATTTGTTAAGGCACTTCTCATGAATCACAAGGAATCAAGCTCAAAAAATTTGAAAAATAAAAAATGGCCAAAATGAAGAAATAAAAAAAAAACAAAAATGGAGGAGTTAGAGCTCAAACCGAAGCTAGAATCAAGTTCCCCGGAGCTCTAGGAGTTGAACGACATCAAAAACGTGAAGAACGACCGTTAGAATTACCTTGAATGGAGGAGGAGAGGATTTCGGGTTTCTCGGCTTCCAGGGACCAAATGACACCGGAGAAGATGGCTGGGGATAGCGGAGCTGGCTGGAGGAAAAGATGGAGGTCAAGGAGGCACATTGACTGTCGACGATCGGAGTTGCAGACAGTGAGGGTTAGGGAAGAGGGTGATTGGGAAGACAGAAAGTGAGGGGGGTTTTTGGATATTTTGTGTGTGTATATATATATTAATATATAAAATAATAATGCATAAAATAATATGATTTAATAAAGTAAAATAACATTAAAATAAAATACATTAAGTTAAAAATTATTTAAAATAAGATATATATATATCACACAAATAAATTATCCCAAACTAATCTTAAAATAAATATATATCGAAACCCTAATTAACATAAATATAACCCATAATCGATAAATAGTCAAATATTATTTTAAATTATTAACACTGCATATCCTATTTTATATTAAAATAATTTAAAAACTCGGGTTATAACAAATTTTTTTAGAGCTTTAATAAGTGAATTTAAATAAGGTAATGAATAATCTAAATAGCAAACAAATAATAAAATGCAAATTAAGCTAACTATGGCTACTTAATTAAGAATTTGATCAAAATGAGAAAACATGTTATTGGGGAATTGTACACCATGTTTTCATCAAGCCAAGTGATAAATCCATTCAATTTAATAGCATGTCTCAAGTTTCCAATAATCATTTAGCACTCTTTGTTGAGTAATACTAAACTCTATAAAGATGCATCAATTAAATCTTAAAGTTATGGCTGAACTCTCATCATCACCATAAAAATAAGACAACATCAAACATGCAAGGCATTAAGCAAACTTATAGAGAATTGAATTAAATTAAGCTTTCTCAAGTCATTTGATTAACTCAATATGCATTTATGAGTCTGCTAGATCTACCATTTCTCAAAGTATAGAGCTAGATTAAGGTTGTATTTGGCCATAACACAATACATAACAAGCTTAACAAACACAATATGTAATTTAAGCAATAAAGGATCTATTAAAATGAACTAGATTCAAATGGGTTTCCAAAATCCCAATAACACAGGTTAAACTAGCCAAACATGGCTTTAACATCCATTATTCAATATTCAATAACAACCCAAGATATTAATACAATAAATACTAGATAAGCAAGGGAGATAAAGATTGTTATCAAGAACTTTGTAGGTTATAATATCCCGAGTTTTTAAATATTTTTATACTGCATCGGGATATGCAGTGTTAATTATTTTTGTATATATTTATGATATTTTATGAGTTTGTTGTTTGTTTAAAGCTAATTTTAATTATTTTATATTATTTTAAGTACTTCACGTAAAATTTTCTCGGAAATTGTATTTTCGGAGAAATTGACATGTAAATAATTTAATATTAATTATTTTGACTAGTTGTACGAATTTGCATGAACTCATACATAATTTTTAAGTGCTAAAATAAAATGTATATATGTGTATTTATTTAAATTAATTAGGATTTACCTTAATTTTTATTATTTAGTTTTAATATTAATTAATTAATTAATTTAAAGTGTATAAATTATTAAATATATTAAAATATTTGTGTGGTGAGTATTATTTGTGTGTGGGAATATATATAATATTATAATATAAGGTGGACATATATATATATATATACATATATACATTGTTATTTATCAAAAAACTAAAAGTTTGCAATATTTACAGTTTTACCATTTTTTGCATCTTCTTCTTCCCGATAAGTTTTCTTCCATTTCTGGCCACTGTGACCTTTGTTTCTTGCTGTCAATGTGACCCTCAGCCTTCCTCCTCCTTTGCCAGCCATCCCGACACCTGAAGCACCCATTTCCGATGTGTTTTGGTCGAAAAATCAAGTAGAGGCCGAATTTCATCTCATCGCCATTCAAGCCGATTCCGGCCACCGTTTTTGACACGGTCAGTGTCTATCTTCTCTTTGAGCTCCGGTGAGTATGATTCTAAGCTTTGTATCACTTGATTTGGTCTAGAATTGCTTAGGTTTCAATTTCTTCATTTTAGCCTATTAGGGTTTCCAAATTTTTTTAGCTTCAATTTGGTTGATTCATGAAAAATCCCTTAAAAAACTTTGTTTATTGAAGCTTAATCTACATGCTATAATTTTTGTAGAATTTTTGAAATTTATTTTGTTTTTTGTGAATTTTTTATTATTTTATTAATATTTTCTAATTTTCAAAAATTAATTAATTAAATTATGAAAATGTGTTTGATGGTGATTATAGGTGTTGAAATGAATTATAGAAATTTATTTGTAATTTTTGTGAATTTTTATATATTTATTTGAAATTTATTAAGTTTTTGTAATTTTGAAAAATAGGGTTAATTATGTGTTTAATTGAAATAAATTGGTTAATTGAGTATATTTATTGATATTATTGAAATATATGTTGAGAAAATTAATTTTGTGTAATTATATTATTTTTGGTGAATTTTTGGATTTATTTTAGTAAATTTATATATATAGGGGTATTTTGGTAATTTTACACTAAATTGGATAAAAATGTAATTAAATTGGTTTTAATAGTTATTTAGGGTATAAAAATTATTTCTACAAATTATTTAGTATTTTTAACTAATTAAAACTATTTTTCATAAATTATTTTCAAATTATATATATAATTTACGATTTTTCTAAATAAATGAGTTTTTATCGGGTTTTAATGTGTTTTAGGGTTAATTACGTAATTTGAATTTATAAAATGTATTTTTATTATATAAGGGCATTTTTGGTATTTTGTAATTATTATGTGAATTGTGAACCTCGGTCGGTGAATTGTAGTTTGGAGTCTGATCGAGGGATTGTTGTTGTGAAGTTGGTGTTATTCCAAAGTGTGTTTTCTTTGCAGGACCGGCTCTACTCTTTGAGTAGAGAGATGTCCATTTTACACGGCAGGTTCTGCTAGATTTTCGATAGAATTCTCGTAAAACGTGATGTCCGATCAAATCCCTATTCTAATTCTATATCTAAAATTCTAGATCGAGTCTTTAGAATTTTTGTTAAATTTATTCTAATTTCATGTTGTTATTTGTTTGTTTAGTTACGCCGAGACCGAGGCCTAACAGACCAGGCCCGCCGAATTTGTCTCGTGGAGCGCTACGATGTGAATTATTATACTGTATATATATGCATTGCATATATGATGCATCACTTAGGGTTTTAATTTTCATTTTATGTCCTTAAAGTGATTTAAGTTATAATATTTTTGGTACATCTAGGGTTGTACTTTTGTATATATATATGCATGTTAAATAATTGTTGATGATATTTTGGTATATGCACATTAAACATTTAGGTTTATGTTTAATACATTTTAATAAATATGCATGTTTAAAATGTACATTTAGTCATAATTATTTTATTAAATGATTAGTAAACTTTAGGTATAGTTTCAGTAGATTTTAGGTTTATTCTTAAATAACTGCATGCTAAATTATAAACCTACACTTAAATTGTTTTTAAGTTTATTTTTGGTATATTTTTTATATATTTCCCCAAATAAATGTATATTTTATTATTAATTGAAACCTAAAACATTAGTGGTATACTTAGGGTTTAAATGTGATATATGCATACTAGGAAATTAGGTTATTTGGGTATATTGTGAATATATGTTAAACCTAAACACATATTTAAATGAACAGTTATATATAAATGTTTTATTAAATGATTTGTGTACTTAAGGCATATCTTTTGTATATTTAGGTATATTTTTAAGAAAATGCATGTTATATTATTGTTATACATTTAAATTGTTTTTAACAATATTAATGATTTATCTTTAGTTTATTTCATATTTTATTTGACATATATATATATATATGGTTGGTTTTACTATTATGAATATTGTTCTACATTAATTATTTTCCGAATGAATGATTTATTCTAAGTGAAGGATATCAATAAAACGTGCTTCTTAGTGGGCAACACTAGGGCCGTGTACGTATCGGTGCAAAAGAATAGGGTTGAGTGAGAGTTAATTTTGGGTGATTACAATTTATTAGATTGATTTGATTGAGATTAATGGTATGATAGATAGTGTGATTGCGGGGCCAATCACACTGATAGTCAGACTGTTAGAGCTCAGTTGATTTAGTGTCTCGGGGCCAGTCTACGTCCATAAGTGGATTGAATGATCTATTAGGTTGATTGAGATATGAGGTGATAGATATTGTGATTGCTGGAGCTCGATTGACCAAGTGTCTCGAGGCCAATCACATTGACAGCTAGATTGTTAGAGCTCGGTCGACTTAGTGTCTCGGGGCCAGTATGCTGTCCAATTTGGAATAAGTATTCTATTTGGAATCAAGTGAGCCTATATGGCTAGAGTGATGATGTGGTTGATTGGGGATTGCTATTATTAGGGTTCTATGGATCCTTTATGAATTAAAACAAACGTTTTCTACATTTTGTATATATATAAAGGCAGAGTTTGACATTCGTGTGAAATGTGTGTATATACATATATATATATAAGAATGCCTGATTATTATGGTTTAGTTTGCATGTATATATAGTATAATAATTCATTCAGTGAGGTCTGACCCCCCTCAATTATTTTTTTCAAGAGATCCCATATCATCAGACCTTAGTTGTAGAGTTCCTCACCGGTGTTCTTTAGTCCCGGCTATTTTATGCAAATGTATATTCTGAACTCTGATTTGTATTCTAGAAACTGCAGTAGTTGTGTTATTGAATCAGAAGAGTATTATATTTTTTTGATATTGTATACTCTGAAAATTTGTATTTGATTACTATACGAAGATATATTCATTGAGAAGGATTTGGAGTATTTATATTATATTGATTTGAAAATTTTTAATTCTGTCATACTTTTTAATTATTTATTTCATGATTTTATTTTTCGAAGGCTTGCTACGGGTTCCAGATTCAAAAGAATTCCCGTTCCCTAGCACCGGTCATGACTCCTAGTTTGGGTCGTGACATAGGTCTTCAATGGAGGCTCCTTTTCTAGCTTATTTTTCTCTTTTTTTTTCTCCTTTTCCCTTTTTTGGTTGTTATGGGTTACTTCCCCAAAAATTATCTCCTCTTTAGAAAATCATGGTCCATGTCCATTAATAGCCTCTTTTAGAACATCCCTTTACCTCCCCTAGATTTTCTCTTTAATAATTGTCTACCTCAGTATGTTTTGTGCTGAAAATGAGAATGTCGTGATTGTGCATTAAGCCGCGATCGCAACCGAGGGGCTCCTAGTGAAGGGGTGGCGATTGCGGGTCAGTTGCGCTAGTTATAAAAGACTGGACTACTAGGATCTTATGATTGCGCACATGCTGCGATCATAACAAAACCTCAACTTATTGTTGGCTTGCTTCGAACAACCTGTGATCATACTTCATCCAGCGATCGCGATAGTGGTTTTGCCCTACTTCCATTTCTCTGTTCCTCTTCTTATTTGCTCTAATTCTACACCTAAAACCTCCAATCCTTCTTTTCCCTCTAAAAATAAAACAAAATATAAAAATATCTTATTCTATTTATTAACCTATACTAAATGCTACTTAAAATGGATGAATGAATGTTAAAATGAGTCCTAAATCTATATGTAAATTAGCACCAACAACATTAAAGAGGATATGCAAAAATCAACAGTAAGGAGGAGCCAATATTGCTAATATTCAACTAAATGAAGAGGAAGAACATTTGTTTATAGCATATGTTTTCCGAGTTCAAATGAAATATGGATCATTAATAGTGGCTGCACTAACCATATGACCAGTGATCAATAAATTTTCAAAGAGCTTGACAAATCTAAAGTGTCAAAAGTTAGAATTGGCAATGGAAAGTATATTATTATCAAATGTAAAAGGACGGTAGCCATTGAAAGCTGTAACGGTACAAAAAGTCTCATTAATGGTCTTTTTGTTCCTAAGATTGATCAAAATTTATTAAGTGTGGTACAACTTTTGGAAAAAGGCTAGAAGGTTATTTTTTAGCATAAGCTATATTTGATAAAAGATGATAATGATGAGGATATGTTTAAAATTAAAATGAGAGGCAAAAACTTCTCATTAGATTTGTTGAAGGAGGAGTAAACTTCAATATACACAAAAGAAAGCAATAATTCTTTAATACCCAAGAAGAAAAAAAAAAGAAATCCGTCAATATTAAGGCTAAAAGTTCATAATCTTTCCCTTGTACTCAAAGTGTAACAAGAAGATTTAATGCCAAAGAAGTTAAACAAGAAAACAACAATAAAAATCTTTAAAGAATTCATTATTATCAACAAATCGAGCAAAAGTAGTAGCTGTTTCAGCTTGTAAAAAAGGTGAAATGAAAGGTAATGTTCCAAAATCTTCTCTAGTAATGCAAAGTTTTCACAAGAAGATTCAAGAAACACCAACAAAAAAAACTAAGGAAGCTGGAAAAAAAAAGATGCTTGGAGTTGCTTTTATGTCTAATAAAAGTTCAAAAGAAAACCAATGCAATTAATGACCATGGAATATGCAGCTCCAGAGCTAAAGAGGAGAATGTTGGATACAATACCTCAGGAGCTTGTAATTTAGAAGTGCCGACATTTTATTTGATGTGTAGGTAATAATGATGCTAATATGGATAAAACTTTGCTACTAGTTCATAATAAACATGCTGAAATAAATAAGAAAATAAATTAGTTAGCAAATAATATTGAAGAACTGGTTTTTTTGGTGTTTGTTAATTTTGATTTTCAAGTTGTTTATGATCTTTAAAATATCCATTTTATGCTAATTTCAATTGCATTTGTTGTATAAATTGGAGTTATGAATGAATAAAGATATGCCTGCTACAGCTCAAAAATCTCTCTTATGTTTTTATTATGCTTTGTCAAAATATAAACTAGAAAATTAAACAAAAAATACCAACACTTGTTCCAAGTTGAATTTTAGTTACAAGTTTATGATTTACTTATCAGGTTTATGTTGAAAAGGGTCACAATTCATATTGGGAATTATGTAGGAAAATATATTGAATCAAACCCTCTAAATTATAAAAATCTATGGTGGAACTACTTGAGGATCAAGGTGTCCATGGATGTGAGAATTCATTAAAAAGAAAGGTGAAGATAAAAAAAGTATTCATGGGTTAATTTTCAAGTATAATCAACTTCCTACCTTTTGCTTCTACTATATAATATTGGGGCACTCTGATCATTATTGCAAAAAGCTGTATGATTGTACATAAAGACCTACTGAGAGAGCTTATGGAGTTAGTTAAGAGTTTAATCTTGGCTCTAAGGGTTGATAATAAGTTAAAAGTGGTTGCGGTTATCAGACGAGACGGTGGCAGAGCTACGAAAGGAATCTCAGAAAGTGGAGGTGGAAAAGGAAAGTCTCAATTAGTAGGAGAAATTAAGGGATTTCCTTTCATCCCATAACTTGTATGCTAGAAAAGTGGATCTTAAGGTACTAATTTTAGGATAGCCAATTAAATGGAAAATAAATTTGTTTACTTTAAGGATGTAAATAGCTCTACTGAGAATGATTTCATAAATAAGGGAGAAATAATTATCGATATATACCAAACGTCATTATCAGGAATAAGGTCTTTTAAAATGGAGGTGACTACTAATGAGCCCACTTTGAATGCTTACTCTAACTAAGAAAATGCTCCAAAAAACTCATAATGAGGATTCCTAACCCAACAGGTTTGCCCAACCCAATAAGCTCTATTGGTTAGAATTGTCATGGATTGGGGAATCCATGAACAATTCATGAGTAAAGAGATTTAGTCTCTATGAAAAAGCCCAAGTTCATTTTCTTAATGGAAACAATAGTTTGTCGATGGAAAGTTGATAAAGTACATGAATTGTTAGGTTTCAAAGGTGTTTTTACTTTGATAGTGAAGGTTATAGAGGTGGTATTACTCTTCTTTGGACTGTTAAAAATTTAATGAAGTTGATTAGTTTTTTTAGAAACTATATTGATGTGTCAATTCACTTATAAGATATGATTTGTTAGAGATTAGTTGAGTTTTATAGCTTCCTTGAGTGTCACGAATGGAAAGACTCATAAAAGCTTTTTAAGGAGCTAAAGATAAATCAAAGTTACCTTGTGCATTACAAGGGATTTCAATAATTTTCTTACTCAATCGGAGAAGATGGGAAAGTTAGTTCATCGTAGAAATCTTATTCAAGGATTCTAATTCATAATCTTTGATTGTGACTTCCATGTTCTGGGATTGATAGGGTACTCTTTCACTTGGGAAAGTAGTAGAGGGTCTGATAATTAGATCGAGGAGAGGCTTGATAGAGCTTTGGTGACTTCTTATTAGCTCAATCACTTTCGAGATGCTAAATTTTGGAATATGAAGATATATAGCTTTGACTATACAACTCTTTTCTTACAACTAATTTTTGAGTCTCATATTAATATAAAGACCATAAATTAGCTAACTCTTTACATTAAAAATATGGGTGAATTTTAGCTTAATGAAATTAGAGTGGCATCCTAATCATTGAGTTGATCAATCATAACTTGTAAGATACTTCATTCAAAGCTGGTTAATAAATGTTAAAAAAAGAAGAAAAAAATCCATAAAAGCATATGGACTGTAAAACATAGCATCAGGCCTCGAGACCTAAGACTATTTTTCCATGTCGCTAAAAGTTGACATGAAAGTGAAAAATGCCCTTATTCCTGGGCCGTTTTAAGTCCACTCACATTATATGTTCATTAGCCAGGTGATTGAATAGCTCAGAGATCCCATGAATTTGATCAACAAGTTGAATGTAACCCATTCAATTTCAGTAGTAGCTACTATGGAAAAAGGGCAAATTATATTATACACCCTTATCCATATTGCAATATGGATTAGGGGCCATCGTGTATGTAAAAAAAAAAAATGCATTCGTGATTGGCTTGAGTATTGTATGTTAATTTAAGATTTGAAGTGCCAATCTTTGTTTGAAAAGAAGATGCACTCTTGCATCATCAAAATGGATATGATACATGTTTATATTAATTTTACATGTCATTAAATATAAATATAAATATAAATACTAATTTATATTTCATTAAATATTATATATGTTTATATTAATTTATAATTATATCTTATTTCTATTAATGTTAATATATTAAATTAATAATATAAATTAATATTAAGTAAAAATTAATATTAATATTATAAAAATTAATGGGTTAGTTAGTCAAATAATAGATTCATTGATTAAACCATGAAGGTTTATTAGTTATCAACTATAGATTCATTACTTTTAATACTCTAATTTATTATCTATATAGGTTCATCAATAAAAAACTATAACCTCATTAAACACAACATACATATTCATTAACCATACACTTTATATATATATATATATATATATATATATATGTATATTGTTGAGGAAGTAAATATTTTTATTATATATATTAGGAAATAAATATTTGTATACAGTTAGGAATAAAGTTTTATTCTATTTAGGATGTTATTCTATTCCTAATTAGGTCGTGATTATGATTCCTATATGTATATATAAGGGGTGTAACCCTTCTTTAAATATCATGGAAAAATATTTCTTTTGAATTTTCTCTCTTTTTCTTTAAATTTTATTCTTTATGGTCTCAGAGCATACCTATTGAAATCAATTTTTTTTATTGAATTCTTGCAAATCGTATTTTTTTCTTCTTCCTTTGAATTCTTTGAATCTTCAAAATCATGACCACCAAAAACACATCCATCGTATCCCATGGAACACCCAATTTTATTCAAATCCTTCAAGATGATCTCCCTTTCCCACAGGAATTATTCTTGATGATACAAACTATACTCTATGGTCACAGATCATGGAGATGCGAATTGGAGTTAGAAATAAATCTGGCTTTTTTAATGGCACTACGCCAAAGCCACCAGCAGGAGTTAAAGCATTAGAGACTTGGCTCCTTGATAATAATCGAGTTAAAAGTTGGCTAATTGACTCTATGAGTCCGACATTGATGCAGAGATTCATCCGTCTTCCAACAGCAAAGGAGATTTGGGATGCTGTCTCAAAAACTTTCTATGATAGATTTAACGAAACTCAGTTATTTGAATTGAATCGAAAATCATTCATGTAGACACCCAATTTAAGAATGATGTGTTATGGATGCAGCAAAAGACTCCAGTGATGAAAATGTCTTCGATACTTAATTTTCAAAATTCTAAGGGTTTAAATGCAGCTTTTAAAGGAAGGATTTAATGTTTTCAGGGACTAAATCGCAAAGTTCTTTTTAAGACCTAATTACAAAATTTAAATTCTTTTAGGGGCCTTTTTGTAATTAAATGTTATATATATATATATATATATATATATATATATATATATATATATATATATATGTCGGAATGAATTCCGATCGGAATTACACAATCCTAGTCGGAATTGAATTCTTCCGTCTCTGTTTTCCTATTTTTAACTCAGTTTTAATTGGTTTAAAATTCCTAATTAATTTAGTCCTAACTGGTTTAAAATTCCTAAATATAATTTTAAGTATTAATCTTATACTTTAGGAATTAGAATCATATTAGGATTGAGGTTAGACTTCTTAATTCCACTATATAAAGAAGGGGGGAAGGAAGAAAAAAAAGAGAGGGAAATGGTGAAGAGGAAAAAAAAGAGAAAAAGAAAAGAAAGAAGAGGAAGAAAACATGATTTTCTTTTGAATTTTTTTTTACAAAAAATTCCTTTTATTAACAATTAATTCAAGATTCGTGGAGAATTTTTGAAGAAGAAGATTCAAAGGCTTATTAAGAACGATGACTTACAAATCTGAAGAGTACCCTAAATCACTTATAATCATATCATCTTCTTCTTATTATTTATTTATTTGTTTTTATATTATTATTTTTATTATTATTCTTTCAAGTTATTATCATAATTTATTCATTAATCATTATTTTATTTTTTTGTGGTGATTATGGAGGAAAACACATGATGATCATATTTGGAAGGATGAATACATGAGAAGTCCATGGAAAACTATGGATAAAACCTTGTAGAGACATAGTTTATAAAGTTTATTTTTATTTATTTATTGCTTTATTTTATTCATTTTTATTGGGTGTGTTTATTTTTTTATTATTTATTGTAATAGTCCCAATAGTGGGAATAGTAAAATTACATGTGTGGTCATTTATTTATTTTTTTATTAAATTGGTTAGTAAAATTAGGTTTTCGATTAGGTAATTATCTAAAATCAATGGAGGAAGTAGATTAATTTAAGTTTCATGATAATAAAATTAGGGTTTTAGTAAGCATTAATTTAATTATTTGTTTAATCTTATTTAATTATTTTTTTATGTTTTTATTTGTTTTTGGGCTTATTTATTATTTTTATGTGTTTTGAGGCCTTAAGCCCATTTTAGGTCTTGATTTATTTATTTAAGTTTAGTAATTTTTTTAGCCCATTTCATCGAACAATTAATTAGGTTTAATTAATTAAAATATATTTTTAGATCCATAATTAATTAGATTTTAGGTTAGAAATATCTTTAGACCTATTAAGTCAATTAGACATAGGCTCACCTAATTTAATTTCATTAATTTAGACTTAGCCCATTTAATTTAAGCCCTTTTCTTCATAATTTGTAGATTTAAGATCACTATTTAATTAAAACATGTAGAATTAGGTCCATTAATTTAAATACCTTCATAACATGTAGAATTAGACCCGTGTTTAGAATTAAAATTAGTAGACTTAGGTTTATTTAATTAAAATCAAAAGGAATTAGGTCTTTAGGTTCACTTATAATTTAAAATATGTAGACTTTAACTTATTTATTTAAAATCTATGTAGATTATACTAACTTAGGGATTATGTGATTTATTGAATGCATTATTTACTTGTATATTTCATGACTAGTTTGCCTTGCAGTTGATTGTTTATATGAAATTGCATGTAAATAGAGAATAAGATAATAATTCATAAAGTAATTCTAACTGAACACAAGACTGAAAGAAGTTGGTATTCTGTATCTTGAATCTCCTGGTTGTGGTGCTAACTTTCTTTTAGGGAATCGAATACCACCTTTTCAATTTTTTCCAGTTATTACCCTGGGTGGCGACTATTAGAAATCAGTTATGGTATTTAGACATAAATACATGTGTTGTAAGCACAAGTCTAAATAGAGTAAATTTCAAAAATTTACTCATCATAACCCTTCATAAAATGAAGAATTTCATTTGCCTAAGATTCAAATTGCATTGAAATACACAACTAAATAAATTAAGCAATATATAAACAAATAATTAAATAATTATAAGTTTGTAAATTTACTTGTTGTAGAACTTAGCATTCCTTTTATTTAATTTCTTGAATCAAATGCTTAGCCCTCCAATGTAAGGCCTCTAGTTTGAAACACCAAAGCCTTATCTATCACTTACTTGTGTTAATTAAACTTAGTAACTTGTACTAATTTAATTAAGAGCACAAGTATAGAGTATATGTTTAGTATATGTTGTGTTTATTTTTGGTTTATGATCTTATCATAACCTAAATTACTTAGTGATTTTTCTTAACTCTTTAAGCAAAAACTAACTTAAGCATTATTTTTCCTCTCCCTCCTCTTACCAAGTCACTTGACTTGCCTTAGATATATTAAAAGATATATGTGTAGTAATTTTCCACTAAGGAAAAGTATGCATTAATTAATTAAGTGATTATTAAATATGCCACCTTAGGTATACACCTAACCATCCAAATGATTAACAATGACACCTTAGGCATACTTTAGAAATGTCCACTTAATTAATATGCCACCTTGCTTAATTCAATAATTGAGCTTGCCACCTACACATATTAATGTATAAATTTGTATGTAAAGTACACATCAAATGTATTATTTTACATATTAAATTATACATATACATAGATATGGAATTTAATTAATCTTTGGTCCAAAATAAATTTTTCCCTATGTCTAAACCAATTTGGACCATTAATATAAGTCCATGAATAAATAACAACATATATATATATTTATTAATTTAATATATATTAATTAATATCCAATATTAATTAATAATAATACTCTTATTTGAATTAGATTTCATGATATACTAGAATCATTGTTCAAAACATAAATCTAATTCTATTAATCTTGATTAATTGATTAAACTCTTTTAATCAATAATTAGATTAATACTATAGTGAATAAATAAAACTCTATTAGATGTGACTTACTAGGTTCATGTCTAAATGACAATGAGAAAATATAATATTAACATTTAATTTTATTTGAAACTCTTTTCAATTCTAAATGTGAAAATCCCAATTATTCACATTTAGTTCTCATAAGCTGTGAGTGACCCCTAGTATCGATATTACAACTACCCAATTAGAAATGAATGCATATTATGATTCACACGAACTTGATCATAATTACCGTGCACTAAATTCCTTTCATTAAAGATCCCAATATAGCCTAGAGTCAAGGTATTATCAAACTCTATTAGCTTTATTATATGACCTTATCTGAAGTTTTAATTCTTGATAAAATACAATAAATACTAGAACTCTTTCTAGTACTGAAACTCTTTTTCAGACTGTGTTGTATTTATCCTGGCCAGGAATTTATTCATCAAGAATAAACTTAGATAGCATAGGATCTATCCCGGTTCATACCAGGTAATGAATCCCATCTTGGTTAAACATTCATCCTTACATTTAACTAATTAGAGCCACCACACATCATATACCCATGTGATGATTAACATAAGTATATAAGCGGTAACAAACTCTAACCACCTAAATGTGGATGATTATGCCACCTCAAGTCAAAGGACTATATGCACTATTATAATCTAGATTGTGATTGTTGATTATATATGAATATCCTTGCAATCATAATACTAATGTCACTGTTTGATTAACCCATCCAATGAGTATCCATATGTCTATTCTGATCACTCATATAAAATAGCATGAGATTCATTACCTCCTACTATTAGTTTCTCACATTAATCAAGGAAAATAGACAGAGGTGATAGTCTAATTAATATTATCCAAATATTAATTAATCGGCTATGAACAATTTATAGTAAATGTACTGAATAAATTTGTAACTCATATTATCAACTCTTTGATAATAAATTTATTCAACATAATACTAAAGGATAAATACTAAAAAAAATAACATATTTATTTAAAAGAATATTTTATTGCCACAGGGATTATATACAATGTCTAAATAATTTCAAGAATGCCACTAGGGCATACCTTATACTAACAGCGACTCCTCATCTCCACGCCATGTCTTCATGATAGTGGTTAGTGTGTTCTCTAGAGCCCTGAGCTTAAATAGTGTCGCGGTTGCTAAAATCTTGGACGCGTACTGAACCCTGCTGTCTACAGTGGTGACTCCATTGGGGATAAGAGATACTGATTCTACTTGCGTTCTTTAGAATTATTTTATTAATTGTTATTTTATTCTTACATTCATTCTGCATGTCCCTATTAACCAATGGCATTGGTTTATGATTTCATGATTCCACTAGCTTCATAGGGTTATAGATTGGCTAACCATCACTTTTAGCCTTAACTCGGTCCAAAAGAGATTATCGGGCTCATCTGACTAGAGCCTGTAACCCAAGTCCTTAGAGGGTGTAGTCTTCTCTCAAGTTTGCAAAGGATGCTGGGCCCCTCTGACCTTGACCTGTAACTCAAAGTCCATAATGGAGAGCATCTTACTAAGGGAACCTTGACCTTTTTACCGGACCCTAACCACATATAATGGCTTAGTTATTTCCCCTAGGATCTACCCAAATTACTTGTGAATGTTACCATGAGGTATTTATATATGTAAAGGCCTAAGCCCATACTTTAGAAGCCCGTTTAGGTTAATAAAGATTGGGCTAATCTTTTATACCTAGAAATGCTATTTCTGTGCTTCTATTGCTTTGAGAGATTTGGAATGTGCGTTGGTCCCTGATATCCCCTATTGATATTAAGACTAAGACAAAAAATCCTAGGAAAAGAGACTCACCATTGAATACATGTGCGGGAAGAATAAGGTTGGAAGGATGTATGTATACCTAACTTGTTACTTGCTACTTGTTGCATAGCACATGCATCATGCATACATGCATCTCATGCATCATTCTAACAATTTGTCTTTTAGTCATCATAGATTTATCTGGGTCTTCCTGTGTTTGGAGTTGAAAAGGTGGCAGACTGGTGAGAACTTATTTAAGCCCCCAATCGATCGCGAAAGAGATCCTTAGCAGACTAGAAAAGAGCCCCATTAATTTTCTCTATTTAGAAGCTATGAAACCTGAACAAATAAAAAAAATGGAACAATATGAGGGAGGAAAGTGGACCCTAGAAGACATCAAAGGAGCACTGATGGATGATATGAGAGCAATGATGCAAGATGAGTTAAGACAAGCTCTAGCAGGATGATGCCACCACCTGCTGCTGTACCATTTGTTGTGGCCAACCCACCTGCTATGGTTAACAATGACAATACTGGGGAAATGAAGTTGGATGATGTTGAGATTTATATGGTTGAAAAAGTGAAAAAGGAATCACTTGAGCAAGTTCAAGAGTTAGAATCCAGACAAATGAAGGTATTAACTTAGAAGATGTCTAAGATGGAGGAGTTGATGAGGGGACAAGGCCTAGGATACCCTTTTGACTTTGATGATATGATACAATTTAAGGAAGATAAGCTACCTAAAAAATTCAAAATGGCACAGCTATAGAAGTTTGATGGTACTAGGGACCCGAGGATTCATCTTAGTCAATACACAACTACTATGAGTACCATTAAGGCTCCTTTGGCCATGGTTACTAAGTTGTTTGTACTATCCTTGGAGGGTATGGCCGTTAACTAGTATCATGGGTTAGAGAAGTCTATCTGAGCATATTGGAGGGAGTTGTGCATTGCTTTTCTAAAGCAATATGACTATAATACTAGGCTTGAGGTGTCTATAAGAGATTTAGAACTAACCAAGCAGAAGCCTAATGAATCATTTTCGAATTTTCTGATTAGGTTGGTGAATAAGGCGAGAATGATAAAGAATAAATTACCAAAGAAGGATTAGGTTAGAATGATAGTCCAAAATGTGTCACCTAACCTAGTGGAGAGGTTGCAAATGATGAACCCTAAGATGTTTGTGGACCTTTATAATGATGGTTACAGGCTAAAGAGATCGAAAATGAGAAAAAGAAGGCCACTAGGAACACTGGAGTGAGAAATTACCCAACTGGAGGCACGCAACAAGGAAATACCAGCCGAATCATAGGAGTTTATGCCATCCAACAACCTAGGAGATTCTCAAATTTTAACCAACCCTTATCCAAAGTCCTAGACCATCTCATTTAAAAAGGCCTCCTTAAACCCTTAACCCTTTCTAGACCACTAAACTCGAACCTCTCTGGTTTTGATCAAAACAGTTATTGTAAGTTTCATCAAGTTGCTGGCCATTCTACCGACTCTTGCATGCATCTTAAACATGAAATCCAAAACCTCATAGACTCTAGAAAGATCATAGACCCTGAAAGTCAAGCTCGAACCTAAACACCCGAAACAATCCTTTCCCAAATTTCTGAAACGTGCCACCCCCAACCACCATAATAATCAACTCAGGAGTAAGCAAAGAAGAAGTGCTAAACTCTTTTAAGGATCTAAGCCTTAAAACTACTGAGAAATCTCCTAATGCTCCCAAAGGTGTGGAAGAGGCAGAAGACTTACTGGGTTAGCCCTCATGCAAGTTCGATTATAAGGTGTTTTACTTCAAACCACCTTCTTTTGACATATCCATTAATACAATTAAGCCTAAAGGATGGGGTGAGGAGTTCCATGATGAAAAGTTACTAGCCAAGAATGAAAAATGTATGGTTGAGGTATGGAAAGAAGGGAAGAAAGATCGGACTATAGCGATGATTGATATTTGGTATAGTTCTGATGAGGAAGGCACTGAAGGGCATGATGTATGGGTAGATAATCCCGAAGTTAGCCATGTTACTAGAAGCGAGAAGGGTTAAAAGCCAGTAGAGAAAGCCATAGAGAGGGAAGAAGTTATTAAAGGAGAAGACTCAAATGAACAGGGTGATAACTTGATTCTCGAACAGCTCAAGAAAGTAAAGGCCAACATAAGCATTTGGGAGCTCTTGATGCATTCAAGTAGCCACAGAAAAGCTCTGGTTAAGGCCCTGACCAAGATGAATATTGAAACTATAGCAACCCCTGAAGCAATGGTGGCTAAGGTTACTGAGAAAAAGCACGGGGTCATTACTTTCTAGGATAAGGATTTACCTATGGAATGAAGGAACCATAATAAAGCACTATTCATCTCAGTTGAAGTAAGAGGGAAGAGGACCATTTATGTGATCGTGGATGATGGGTCCATGATTAATGTTTGCCCACTATAGATCCTACCCAATTTAGGAGTGAAGGTGGAGGATTTAGCAAAATCAGACCTTATAATAAGGGCTTATGATGATAGCACGAGGAGTGTAAAAGGAACCTTTATGGCTTCTGTGAAGACTAGACCTATAAAAGCAATGGTGGAATTCACTGTGCTAGATATTCCTGTCACCTATGCCCTTCTTCTGGGTAGACCTTGGTATCATGTCTCGGGAGGAGTGCCTTCGACCGTGCATCAAAAGGTGAAATTCTTACTTAATGGGGAAGTGGTGACTTTAAATGCTAGTGTGGGCAAGACGGTGTCTATAGTTATTGATAGTCAGAAACAGGTAGTCACTCCCCTAAGTTACCAAGTGGCCATGATTTCAGAGGGAGTCGTAATGGATCCAAGGGTTATGAACATGGTCAAGAAGATGAATTACCGACCAGGACAAGGACTAGGGAAAAATGAGCAAGGAAGCCCAGAACTGCCAGATTTCAAAACCCAAGATGATACAAGAGGATTAGGCTATACTGGAGCTGGGTTTAGCAACAAAAGGGCAAGAAGAAGGTTTTTCAATAAGAATGGCCTAGGGAATGTAGGACCCCCAAAAGGTAACTTTATCAAGAAGGTGAAGGAGAAGTTCTACCAGGGTGAAAAGGAGCCTGTCCAAGTAGCTGGTGTAAATGTCCCTAGATTTGAGATTTTTAAGGAACATATAGTTGGAAAGCTGGTGCAAGACAATAAGGATGAGGTGATGAAGACAATTGCCAAAAAGATGAAAATCGAAGACATTGAAGAACTACTTTGTCTACCACCTAACAAAGAACCACCATAGGAATTAGCTAGTATCATTAATAATAGTCTTACTGATGTTTTTTATGAAGAAACTGATGTAATAACATTCAGTCTATTTGAGGACAAAAAAATTGTTTCCTTTATGGTTAATGATATAAATTCTGGTTTGGCTGACTTGTGTGATGTTGATTCTGATGGTCTTGTGCATTTTAATAATGATTGTTCATGCATGTTTGACATTAATTCTATTCAATTAGATTCATTAAACATGGGCACAAATGAACAACCAAAACACATATCTATATCACATGACTTAACTCTTTAAGAGAGGGAAAATTTGAGAGAATATTAATAAAAAGAAAGGTAGTATTTGCTTGGTCGTATGAGGATATGCCAGGGTTAAATAGGGGAATTGCGGAGCATCACATTGCAACATATCCTAAAGTTAAACCTATTAAGTAGAAACTTCATAGGTTAAGGCCCGAGTTGATAGAAAAGATAAGGGAAGAAGTCACTAAGCAAATCCAGGTTGGTTTTCTAGAAGTTGTGGAATACCCTTAATGGTTGGCAAATATAGTACAAGTTCCCAAGAAAGATGGAAAAGTTTAAATGTGTGTAGACTTTAGGGACCTGAATAAGGCATGTCCAAAGGATGATTTTCCTTTACCCCATATTGATGTGATTGTGGATAGTGCAACATCTAGTGTGATGTACTCATTTATGGATGGGTTCTCAGGTTATAATTAGATAATGATGGTAGTTATGGACAGGATCAAGACTGCTTTCATCACAGAATGGGGAACATATTGCTATAAGGTAATGCCCTTCGGATTAAAGAACATGGGAGAAACTTATCAAACAATGGCCACTACCTTATTTCATGATATGATGCATAAGGAGGTGGAATTTTATATTGATGACATGATGGTTAAGTCTGAAATAAGAGAGGGACACTTTGAGGCTTTGGATAAGTTTTTAGCAAGAATAGAAAAATATAACCTAAGGCTTAATCTGAAGAAATTCATCTTTAGGGTAACTTCAAGAAAGTTATTGGGACACATAATCAGCAATAGTGGAATAGAAGTCGATCCAAACAAGATCAAAGCCATTCATGAGATTCCAGCACCAAGAACAGAGAAGGAAGTATGAGGGTTTATTGAAAAACTGCAATACATCTTTAGGTTTATCGTGAGACTTACCATGGTTTACAATCCGATCTTCAAGCTCTTGAGGAAGAATCAGCTCGTGGAGTGGAATGAAGAATGCCAGAAAGCCTTTGATAAGATTAAGGAATACCTTACTAACCCACATGTATTAAGGCCACCAAAATAAGGTAAGCCTTTAATCTTATATTTGGCTTTAGAAGAAAAGGCAATGGGAGCAATGCTAGCACAAGAAGGGCCCGAAGGGGTGGAGTATGCTATATATTACCTCAGTAAAAAGTTCCTGCCATATGAACAAAAGTACGATCTTGTTGAAAAGACATGTTTGATAATGATCTAGGCTATAAAGAAGTTAAGGCATTATTTCCAGTCCTACAAAGTACAAGCTGTTTCAAGGATAGATCCTTTAAAATACTTATTCCAAACACCAGCTTTGACTGGAAAGATGTCTAGATAGTTGGTATTTCTAACTGGGTTCGATATAGAATACGTCACTACAAAGGTCATCAAAGGTAGAGCTGTAGTAGAGTTTTTAGCCCAGAATGCAGTCGAAGGAAATGAGCAGTGGAATCTGGAGTTTCCATATGAGGACCTAGTAGTAATAGAATAAAGAGAATGGAAACTTTATTTTGATGGAGTCATGAATAATAGAGGAGTAAGGCTAGGAGTAATTCTTATCACACCAGAAGGAGAAACCATCCCAATGGCCAAGAAATTAGACCTCAGGGTTACAAATAATATGGCTGAGTACGAGGCATGTATCTATGGCATGGAAGCAGCATTAGCAGTTAAAGTTAAAAACCTATTGGTCTATGGAGATTCCATGTTAGTCATCAACTAGGCTAACGAAGAGTGGGAAGTAAAAGAAGAGAGATTGAAACCATATGCCTGCTATCTGAGAAAACTGATAAGGAATTTCACCAAATGTCTCTTTATGCATTTAGCAAGAGAGGAGAATCAAATGGTGGATGCTTTGGCAACACTTTCTTCAATGTGGGATAAACTAACAGGATCGATGATGAAACCTTTGGTGATAATAAAGACAAAAGCTCCATGTTATGGCAAAGAACATGTCATGAATATTCAGATAGAACCAGAGGAAAAGCCATGGTTTTACGACATCCATAGATTTATCGAGGAAAGAAGATATTCAGATGAGGCAACTTCTAAAGATAGATATGCACTTTATGTTCTTACACGTCATTATGCAAGTTATGAAGGGATACTATACAGAAGGATGCCGATTGGAATACAGCTAAGATGTCTCAAAAAGGATGAAGCAGAACAGGTGATGAGAGAGATTCATGCAGGAGTTTGTGGACCACACATGAATGGGATAATTCTAGCAAAGAAGATTACTCGGCAAGGGTACTATTGGGGGAGTATGGAAAAGGACTACATCCGAATAGTGAGAGAATGCCATCAAAGTCAAATAAATGAGAATCTCAATCACCTTCCCCCTATAATTCTAAATAGTTTAACATCTCCATGGCCCTTTGTAGCCTGGGGAATAGATATAATAAGGGAAGTAAAACCAACTGCTTTAAACGGGTATAATAGTTACAATCAACTACTTTTTAAGATGGATAGAAGTAGAATCCTTTGGCACCTTAAAAGCTAGACAGATGGCAAAGTTCATTGAGAAGAAGCTCATTTACAGGTATGGGATCCCAACCATTTTATGATAGATAATGGAGTTCAGTTTTAGGAAGAAACCACTGAGTTGTTATAAAGATACAAGATTGATTATCATAAGTCCTCACCTTATCGACCTCAGGCTAATAGTGCAATGGAAGCGGCCAATAAGAATATAAAGAAGATTCTCTCTAAGATGGTGAAGACATATAAGGATTGGTCTGAATACCTCCCTTTTGCTTTCTAGGGATACAGAACTACAACACATACTGCTACAGGATAAACTCTGTTCTCATTAGTATATGGTTATGAAGTAGTTCTACCCATAGAGACAGAAATTAAATCCTTGAGAGTGGTTATGGAAGCAAAAATCCCTGAGAGTGAATGGATGCAAAAGAGGTTTGATCACCTTGTATCTCTGGATGAGAAAAGGATGGATGCTTTATTCCACACTCAGATTTATCAGAGGAGAATAGCAAGAGTGTTCAACAAAAAGATTAAGCCCAGAAAGATAAAAGCTGAAGATATGGTATTAAAGCATGCAAGGGCTATGGTGTTTGACCCGAGAGGAAAATTCATACCAAACTGGGAAGAACCGTATTTAGTCAAGACACTCTTACCCAAGGGAGCCGCAAAGATATCAGATCTAGAAGGGAATGAATTCACTGAGCCAATTAACCTCGATCACCTTAAGAAATACTACCTTTAACAAAAAAAGTCTGCTAACTAGAAAACCTAAAAAGGCTGGTTAGGCAAAAGTTAGGACATTCCCGCCATTCAAAAAACTCATAAAGGGTTGATCAAGCAGAAATTAGGGAAATGAAAATAGGAAAAAAATGTTCAGTTAGAAAATCCGAAAGGACTAGCTGATAATAGGAGTTGTGTCATGTGATGTAATAAATGTACTTATTTTTGCCCTGGTTGATGAAATGAATTAAAAAGAAATTTTTGTTCAATATTGCATCTTCTATCTTTATTACAAAACACAAAGACTTGAAAGAGAAATAAAACATAAGAAACTAGACTTATGAGACCACTACTTTTATTTTTATTTCTTTCTTGACTCATCTAACAATATTTGAGTCCTTTTGTATTTAATAAGTTCTTATGATTCTGTAGATTGCATAGTAACCCAAGTCTTGTAGTTATCATTAGTAGTCATGTCAACATCCAGGCATATATTTCGTTCCAAAGCTCTACGAGGCCACAAGTTCTTCACCTTGTCTAAGAAATCTTATCTTAGGAGGAAACCTTTAAAGTCAGTTATAACTACAACAATGAATTGAGGGTGACCATACTGATGGCAGAGGTGTGAGGGAGAAAGAAAGGTCAAAAAGTATAATCCGGGAATAGGGACATAATTATCATACAAGTTGATGGTCATGAATTTTAATCTCCACTAAGGATAGATCCAAGTAATCTCAGTATCAGCAATGCCTTTCATCCAATCAGTCCATTGATCCGTAGTATGCTTATCCTTTATCTTCAAAGGACAAGATTGTAGATGATGAGGTTGATAAATCAAAGCATTGGGAGGAGCATCAAGCCAACTCAATTTCTCCTATAACCAAATCTTTTAAAAAAAAAGGGTTATATACCTGAAGGAGAAGCAGACTGTTTGAGAGTCGGTTTTGAACTTTGAAATTATCTAACCTAATGATAGTCTTAGCAAGTATGATAGGCACAGGATTAGCTCCAATTTCTACCTATTCTAAGATACTGATAATCCTTACATTAGCATCTCCATGAGAAGATACTAGCAGAAACTGAGCATATAGGTAGAAGGTGATAGTTCTGATCCAAGCAGCATTGGTTTTGTCTTTAGTTCTATAAGTGGAAATCAAAAAAGGAAGACTGATGGTTCCAGCATTATACGCATGCATGTAGATAACACTGGGGGCATATCAAAGAATGCTATTAATCTAATGGGGAACTCAATCTCAAGGTCTGGGAGAGCAATGGTAGCAGCGAAACTTAGTGAACATCCTAAGATAACAGCAAATTCCTCGATCAAGGGACACAACTCTTGTCCATTGAATCTAAATACGTGATCCTTAGCATCCCAGAAGGTGGCAGCAGCGTGTAAGAAATTATTGTCTATCTTCAGATGTTGAAAGGACTTTAAGGGTTTGGCATGAAAGGGTAGAATTTTATTCCAATCATCTCCATTAAGGGTCTTGAGAAATTTCTTCATCAAAGTAAGCATGGCTTGTGTCATGATGGAAGTGAAAAATGGAATTAATGCAACATATTTGTCTTATGGTTCTTATATAGGCCATAAATCAGATACAAAAAGGATTAGGATTGATTTTTGGACCAAATTCACATCAGAGTGGGAAAAGAAGTAGAATCAGAATCGAGATTTTCGATCAAAAATTTAGAATTCCGATCAAAATTCAAGATTTTCGATCCAAAAGCCACAATTTCGATCAAAATTCTAGATTTTCAATTGGAAATCTAGGACGCCGGCCGAACTTCTAATTTTTCCGACAAAAAAAAAGGAAGAAGGGGAAATTACGGTTTGGTCTAGGATAAAAGTCCATGATGCGTAAAAGGAGACAGTTTTGAAATATCTCAAAGTACAGTCATGCTAATACAATTCCTAAAGAAAGTCAATCATCTTGAGCTCCAGTGTCTGGCCAGGGCCTCCACTCTCTAGCTGGATCGTCACTATGATCTGGGGGCATAGAAGTCCCAGCATCGTGTCCATCAAAACTAAGACCAGCAAGCTATCGTCGGAGCCTCTCATTTTCACCCTCCAAATCCCCAGCATCATTCTGTTGCATTAGAAAATAATTAGAATCCTGTATATCATTCATAACATGTATACATTTGCATATTTATTATGAATACTAACCCTCAAAGTATCAGTAATATGCATAGTAAACAATCTCTGGGAAGAGGTAATTCCATACAAATACTCCACTTGTATCCTAGGGACCTATAAAATAAATTTTACTAATTCAGCAATAAGTGCAGGTTTATGCAGGGTTGGCAAAGGAGCAAATGGAACTTACATATGAAGCATCAAGGGGTGAGAAGCTAAGAATCTGAGCTGTATCAAAATACATGTGTCTCTTAATAGGAGTTTGTACCATGGGAGCCCAATAATACATCGACCTATCAAATGGGGGAACATCACCCAGAATAGTACCCTAAGAAGCCTCACCATGAGCAGTCTCACTATGATGAATAGGCTTGACTTCCTGCTCGGTCTCCTTAGTATCATCCTCAGTCTCCTCTATCGCGGTATCAGGGACTCCTTCAAACTATACAGAGAACTAAATGTCAATAATAATGAGAGAATTAAAGTAAGGTAGTGAGAGAAAGCATAACTTAGCCAGGTCTATAAGAACCCACTCTAAGAGGTTCTCTCGAATATACTCCTGATAGTGACGAGAACGCTCAAGCATGGTCGAAGCGTCATATCCCTTAAGAGCAGCTCTAAGCTTAGGGCCAGTCATACTGCTACTTTATAACATTAAGGAAGGAATAGAAGAGGGAGCATGCCTCCTGGAAGGTCCCATATGCTAGTGATAAACACACTCATTAAGATACCGCATCTGAAAGCCATAACCAGGAAGCAGAACTCTTATAGTCTCAAGTCTCACTACTACAGTCATAAAATCATATCGCTGAATGTCTTTAGCACCAGCCAACCAATCTGATCTAACCTGTAAACTCATTCATTTAAATTTAAATTTGTTAGACTTCTACAATTAATGAAATACTAAAAGTTAAAATTTTCTTTCCAAGTCCCACTCTAAGGAGTTTAGCTGATCCTGATAAGTCTGCAAATTATGCTTGATGCTAGCAAGACGAGAGGAACCCCACCTTTGCATCAGGGGAAGACTCCTATCAGAGCTAATGGACTGAAACCTCAAATCACTCCAGTCTCACTACCCCAAATCTTAAAAAAGAGGAAAATGAAGGAAATAAAGAGGGGAATGTAAGAGTAAGTAAAAGTTAAAAAGGGATAAGAAGCATACATGCAAGACATGCCAGAAGCTGCACATCATCACAGCACCTCTATAAATAGTATCCAATGTATAGTAGAGGTAAGCAAGCACTGCAGACCCCCAATCCAAAGTAGGGACCCTAGCAAGATCCTAAAGAGGGCCAAAAAGAGCGATGCTAACCTCATGACCAGTCTCATGAAAGAGTGTAGTGCCAAGCAATATTAATAAAAAATATCTCACCTTCTAGAGAATCTGGTGAGGTGTAGTGGTAGGTAGTCTCTTGAAACCCTGTACAAGGGAAGAAAAAAGCACGTTCTTCCTATTCTTCCATGTCGGAATAAACACGATCAGGTCACGAACGTAACGACTTCTAGCATCCTCTGAAAGAGTGCAGTAATGGATATCAAAAGGAACTGGGGTACCTCCGAATGCAATCCCGATAATAGCAAAAAAACTCATTAGGGAAATAGTCAGCTCACCCACTCATGTGTTGAAGGTGTGAGTAGTGTCCATCCATCTCTCAACAAGTGCAAAAAGGGAATAATGATCTGACCTACCTCGAGCAGTTGGTAAAGTAGCAACAAAATGTCAAAAGCCAAATGCCCAGACATGCTGCGCTACCTCCCCAGACAAGTCATGAAATAACTCTCGCGCGAAGTGAAAACAACTCGAGAATTTTAGGGGTTTCTGAAAAATGCAGAAACAATAGAATTGAAAATAGAGATAAGAAATTTGCCTTATCTCCAGCCTGAGAACATCTGTGGAGGTGCAAGTGGGTCAAAGGAAATATCTCTTCATCTTCATGAAGTCCTAAATCATTCTGGGGAAAATGCAAATGCAAAGTGATAGGATCTAATTGCCTAGAATTGCTCCCGCGTAGCCTACGCTGTGGGTGGGCCATATGATCAGATAGATCCAAAATCAAACGTCGAATGAGAGAATAATTGAAGGAAGAAAATTTGAAAATCAAGAGAAAATGAAAAGAAAAAAAGAGAACAAGAATAGGAGAAAGAGGTAATGAATCGGAAAAGGAGGAAAGGAATATATAAAGGAGAAAATATCCACTTTGGTCCTTCAACTTTGGTTTACATTTAAGTCCACTTGATTCTTTGCAATTTAGTCCTAAATTGTAAAGCTTTATAGTTTAACAATTTAGGGAATTGTTAAAATTGTAGAAGTATCTTCAATCGATTATATGACTGAGTATAATCAGCATCACATGACCGAGTGTGATGCCTCTTTTCAAATCAGACTATACGACTGAGTGTAGTCAGCATTGTACGATTGAGTGTAATGTATCTTCAATCGATTATACGATCGAGTATAATCAGCATCACACGACCGAGTTTGATGCCTTTTTTCAAATCAGACTATACGACCGAGTGTAGTCAGCATTGTACGACCGAGTGCAATGTATCTTCAATCGATTATACAATCGAGTATAATTAGCATCACACGACTGAGTGTGATGCCTCTTTTCAAATCAGACTATACTGTCAGCATTGTACGATTAAGTGCAATGTATCTTCAATTGAATATATAACCAAGTATAATCAACATCACATAATTGAGAGTGATGCCTTTTTTCAAATCAAATTATACGATCGAGTGTAGTCAGTATTGTATGATCGAGTGCAATGTATCTTCAATCAATTATACGACCGAGCATAATCAACATCACATGATTGAGTGTGATGTCTTTTTTTAAATCAGACTATACGACCAAGTGTAGTAAGCATTGTATGATTGAGTGCAATGTATCTTCAATCGATTATATGACCGAGTATAATCAGCATCACACAATTGAGTGTGATGCCTCTTTTCAAATTAGACTATATGACTGAGTGTAGTCAACATTGTATGACCGAGTGCAATGTATCTTCAATCGATTATATGATCGAGTATAATCAGCATCACACAATCGAGTGTGATGCCTCTTTTCAAATCAGACTATACGACCAAGTGTAGTCAGCATTGTATGACCAAGTGCAATGTATTTTCAATTGATTATACGACCGAGTATAATCAGCATCATACGATCGAGTGTGAAGTTCCATTTCAAAACAGACTATACAACCGAGTGTAGTCGACATTGTACGACCAAGTGCAATGTATCCTTAATTGATTATACGACCGAGTATAATCGGCATCATACGATCGAGTATGATGTAATTTTTCAATTCAATGCTATACATTCGAGTATAGTCAAACATTGTATGATCGAGTACAATGTGTTTCATTCACCTAAGGTTATACGACCGAGTATAATCAATATCATACGACCGAGTATGATATGTCGTTTGAAATGCTGTACGTCTGAGTACTTCAAGGAGTAGGTAAGTATCTTAACTTTCAATTTAGAAATTGGGTGCTATTTTGCTTTGCCGTAATTTGTTAAGCAAACAGCGACAAAGGGGGGCAACTATAGACACCCAATTTCAAGATCATGTGTTATGGATGCAACAAAGGACTCCAGTGATGAAAATGTCTTCGATACTTAATCTTCAAAATTCTAAAGGTTTAAATGCAACTTTTAAAGGAAGGATTCAATGTTTTCAAGGACTAAATCGCAAAGTTCTTTTTAGGACCTAATTGTAAAATTTAAATTCTTTTAGGAGCCTTTTTATAATTAAGTGTTAATATATATATATATATATATATATGTTAGAATTCCATAATTTTGACCGAAATTATGTAATTCTGGTCAGAAGTATGTAATTCCGATCGGGATTGTATAATTCTGATCGGAATTACACAATTCCAGTTGGAATTGAATTCTTCTGTCTCTATTTTCCTATTTTTAATTCAGTTTTAGTTGGTTTAAAATTCCTAATTAACTCAGTCCTAACTGGTTTAAAATTCCTAAATATAATTTTAAGCATTAATCTTATACTTTAGGAATTAGAATCATATTAGGATTGGGGTTAGGCTTCCTAATTCCACATATAAAGAAGGGGGGAAGGAAGAAAAAAACAGAGAGGGAAACAGTGAAGAGGAAAAAAAAGAGAAAAAGAAGAGGAAGAAAACATGATTTTCTTTTGAATTTTTTTTTTACAAAAAATTCCTTTTATTAACAATTAATTCAAGATTCATGGAGAATTTTTAAAGAAAAAGATTCAAAGGCTTATCAAGAATGGTGACTTACAAATATGAGGAGTACCTTAAATCACTCATAATCATTTCATCTTCTTCTTATTCTTTATTTATTTGTTTATTTATTTTTATATTATTATTTTTATTATTATTCTTTCAAGTTATTATCATAATTTATTCATTAATCATTATTTTATTTTTTTTTATGGTGATTATGGAGGAAAACGCATGGCGATCATATTTGGAAGGATGAATTCACGAGAAGTCCATGGAAAACCATGGATAAAACCTTGTAGAGACATAGTTTATAGAGTTTTTTTATTTTTTATTGCTTTATTTTATTCATTTATATTGGGTGTGTTTATTTTTTTATTATTTATTGTAATTGCTCCAATAGTGAGAATAGTAAAATTACATGTATGGTTATTTATTTATTAAATTGATTAGTAAAATTAGGTTTTTGATTAGGTAATTATTTAAAATCAATGGAGGAAGTAGATTAATTTAGGTTTCATGATAATAAAATTAGGGTTTTAGTAAGGATTAATTTAATTATTTGTTTAATCTTATTTAATTATTTTTTTATGTTTTTATTTGTTTTTGGGCTTATTTATTATTTTTATGTATTTTGGGGCCTTAAGCCCATTTTAGGGCTTGATTTATTTATTTATTTAAGTTTAGTAATTCTTTTAGTCCATCTCATCGAATAATTAATTAGGTTTAAATAATTAAAATATATTTTAGGTACAAAATTAATTAGATTTTAGGTTAGAAATATCCTTAGGTCCATTTAGTCAATTAGACATAGGCCCACTTAATTTAATTAAATTAATTTAGACTTAGCCCATTTAATTTAAGCTCTTTTCTTCATAATTTGTAGATTTAAGATCACTATTTAATTAAAACATGTAGAATTAGGTTCAAAAAATTAAATACCTTCATAACATGTAGAATTAGACCCATATTTAGAATTAAAATTAGTAGACTTAGGTTCATTTAATTAAAATCAAAAGGAATTAGGTCTTTAGGTTCACTTATAATTTAAAATATGTAGACTTTAACTCATTTATTTAAAATCCATGTAGATTTGACTAACTTAGGGATTATGTGATTTATTAAATACATTATTTACTTGTATATTTCATTATTAGTTTGCCTTGGAGTTTATTGATTTTTAGGGTTTATATGAAATTGCATGTAAATAGAGAATAAGATAATAATTCATAAAGTAATTCTAACTTAACACAAGATTGAAAGAAGTTGGTATTCTGTATCCGGAATCTCTTGGTTGTGGTGCTAGCTTTCTTTTAGGGAATCAAGTACCACCTTTTCGATTTATCCCAGTTATTACCCTAGGTGGCGACTCCTCATCTCCATGCCATGTCTTTATGACAGTGGTTAGTGTGTTCGCTAGAGCCTTGAGCTTAAATAGTATCGCGGTTGTTAAAATCTTGGACGCATGCTGAACCCCGTCGTTTATAATTCACAACATGTCACAATGGTAAGCTATTACCTGCATACTATAATGAATTGATTGGAATATTTTAAGAAATGCCCGGATGTGTGCACAAAGGGAGGATGTTAATGGAGTAGTATTACTCTATAAACATATTACACGACTTCGAACATATATTTTCCTAGCCAGGCTTAATCCTGAATTTAATAATGCTCGGAGTGAAATACTTTGGAAGGATACACCTCTTGATCTCGAGTCTAGTTATGCATATGTCCAGAGGGATCACAACCAGTGACATACGATGGAAGAGCTGAAGATACTACCAGATTGTTCTGTACTTGTAGCAGCTCAGACTTGTCCTTAGTTCAAAGGAAAAATTCCGAGTAAGCCCATCACATACACCTGTACTCATTGTGACGAAGTTGGAAACTCCAAGGAACAGTGCTATGAAATTGTAGGATATCCGGAATAGTGGGATTTCAATAGAAAGCCTCGTAAGAAGCTCGATAAGGCTACAATTGCTACTTCTACCAAACAAAGTGGTGATCTTGATACAACTTCATGTATGACAAATCTTACTCGAAATAATACATGGATTATTGATGCATGTGCTACTGATCATATGACAAACTCCACTCACCATCTTACATCTATCTATCCATTAACCCAACAAAATATTCTAATTGCTAATGGAGGTATAGCACCAGTCACTCATGAGGGATCAATATCTAACTCTGACTCTCTTAATTTAGATATTGTTCTTGTTGTTCCATCTCTTTCTTGTAATCTACTATTTATTGGCTAGATCACTGAAACCTTAAATTGCACTATTAAATTTTGGCCTAATTATTGTATATTTCAGGACATTGCAATGCATAAGATTCTTGTTTCTGGTGTTAAACATGGAAAGTTGTACTATCTTGAGTTGCATAATGATTCAAGACAGAAGTCAAGTCAAGTTAATAGGGTTGGTAGAAGTTGCTCGAGTAAAGACCAAGTAATCTTGTGGCATCGTTGTCTTGGGCATCTCTCTTTTCATTATCTTAGATAAATAAAATCGAATTTATTTTTGAATACCACAGACTCGGAATTCAAGTGTGATGTTTGTGAATTGGCAAAAGGCCACCAAATTTCTTATGTACCTAGTTATAATAAAAATTCAATTCCATTGATGACCATTCATTCTAATGTATGGGGACCTGCTCAGATTCCTACTCTATCTGGTGCTCGATATTTTATAACGTTTATTGATGAATGTACCCGGATGACCTGGGTATCACTACATTCTAATAAAAGAGATGTGTGCTCTAAGTTTCAGGACCTGTATAACATGGTGGCTACATAATACCAGAGTAAAATCTGAGTCTTACAGTCTGACAATGGTGGGGAATATGTTAACTCAATTCTTAATGATTTCTACCACAAGAAGGGTATTCACCACCAAACATCTTATGCCAACACTCCTCAACAGAATGGTATAGCTGAACGAAAGAATCGACAGTTATTAGAAGTTGTCCGAGCATCATTATTTGACATGAATGTTCCTCGAGAATACTAGGGAGAGGCTGTTAGATCCATTGCGTACCTCATAAACTGGATACCATCATGAGTACTCAATTTTAAAACTCCTCTTCAGAAACTTCAGGAACTTTTCATATCTCCACCCCTTAATAATCTCGAACCTTGAGTTTTTGGATGCTTAGCATATGTTCATCAGACACTCGGCAAATTAGACCCTCGAGCTATCTGGTGTATCTTTATTGGCTATGTAGATTTACAAAAAGGATATTAGTGTTATGATCCAAATACAAAGAAGATGTATGTCACTCGAGATGTTCGGTTTCATGAAAATTTTCTTTTCTTCTCCCACTCTGAGTGCTCTCTTCAGGAGGAGAAAAATTTGAACCTCTTTGAGCTTGAAGATAGCATTCTAAGTGTTCCAAATCTGAGTCTCCCAAATTTTTTGAGCATCTCACCTGAATAGACATATGATGTTCCAAGTACGAGCATCTCACCCGGACAGATCATCAAAGAAAATTTAAGTAATCAAGATTGTACATCTTCCCAACCCACACTAGAAGCTAAAGAAACTCTAGATGCGATGCATAATAAGGTAAACTTGTCTCCTTTAATTCCAAATACTAAGCCTCATTATCCTTCTAGGATCAATAGAGGCATTCTGAAAAAACAATATGATTCGGACCTTCATATAAAGCTAAATACCCTATCAACAACTTCATATTAACCAACCATTTGTCTAAATCACATGCACTTACTATAAATCATTTATCTATTGTATCTATTCTGATTAATGTGCAGGAAGCCTTAGATGATTTGGATTGGAAGAAAGCTATGAATGATGAAATGGAGGCATTGCAAAAGAGCCGGACATGGGATCTTATTCTTCTTCCAGAAGGAAAGAAAACGATGGGATGCAGGTGGATATTCACTATCAAACTTAATCTAGATGGAAGCATAAATTGATATAAAGCTCGGTTAGTAGCAAAGGGGTATACTCAGAAGTATGGAATTGACTATGAAGATACATTTGCCCCAGTAGCAAAAATATACACCATTCGAGTCCTTATTTCCTTAGCTGCCAACCTGGACTAGCCGCTGTGACAATTTAATGTAAAGAATGCATTTTTGAATGGAACCATAGATGAAGAAGTATATATGGATCCACCAACCAGAACTAAACGTACTGGTCAAGTATGCAAACTAAAAAGAGCATTGTATGGACTTAAGCAATCGCCTTGAGCATGGTTTGGATGACTCTCAACCTTTATGAATAAGCTCAAATATAAGCAAAGTGTAGCTGATCACACACTATTTATCAAATAGAAGTTAGGTAAAGTCACCGCGCTACTGTATATGTTGATGATATAGTGATCACTGGAAATGATCCAAGTGAGACAACAATCTTGCAAAGACAATTAGCATCTGAGTTTGAACTTAAGGATTTGGGTAACTTGAAGTATTTTTTAGGAATTAAAGTTACAAGATTAGCTCAAGGAATTTCTCTTTGCCAACAAAAGTACATGATGGACCTACTGACAGAGACGAGGATGCTTGATTGTAAGCCAACCGAGACTCCCATTGAAGTCAACCGTGGACTTTCGATCCTAGAAGATAAAGTTCCAACTAATAGAGATCAATATTAAAGGTTAGTGGGAAAGTTGATTTACCTATCTCATACTCGACCAGACATTACTTATGCAGTAAGTGTTGTAAGTCAGTTCATGCATTCTCCGAGTAAAGAACATATGAATGTAGTATACCGAGTATTAAGATATTTAAAATCTTCTCTGGGTAAAAGGTTATTCTTTGGGAGGAATAAGGATTATGAAATTACTGGCTATACTGATGCTGATTGGGCTGGAGATCAGACTGATCGAAAATCAACATCCGGGTACTTTACATTTGTTGGAAATAATTTAGTCACTTAAAGAGCAAGAAGCAGAAAGTTATAGCAAGGTTAAATGCTAAAGCTGAGTTTAGAGGAATGGTTCATGGAGTATGTGAGTTTCTCTAGGTAAGGTGAATTGTTCAGGATCTGGGATTAAAACATCTGAAGCCTATGTTGTTACATTGTGATAACAAGTCAGCCAAAGCAATTGCAAATAATCCGGTCCAACATGATTGAACTAAGCATGTAGAGGTTGACAGACATTTCATAAAAGATCTTATGAACCAAGGGACAATTGATCTTCCATATTTTTCATCTCAGACTCAACTAGTTGACATCCTTACAAAGGCTGTATCTGGAAAAACATTCTACAACTTACTTGGCAAGTTGGGAACGATTGGCATACATTCACCAACTTAAGGGGAGTATTGAGGAAGTAAATATTTTTATTATATATATTAGGAAGTAAATATTTGTATACAATTAGGAATAAAGTATTATTCTATTTAGGATGTTATTCTATTCCTGATTAGGTCGTGATTAGGATTCCTGTATGTATATAAGGGGTGTAACCCTTCTTTGAATATCATGGAAAGATATTTCCTTTGAATTTTCTCTTTTTTTCTCTGAGTTTTATTCTTCATACACACACACACACACAAATGGATTTCTACATGAATTATATGGTGTTTATAACCAACTTTTATTTGGAAAATTATATGTTTTTTCTTGTTGTTCTATTTATGAATTTGCTCAGGCCATATATCAAAGCATTCATTTGTTACATAATAGTGAAAAAAAGGTGATGTGAGCATGATTGGACAGTTTGGTATTGGTTTTTATTGAGCTTACTTGGTTGCTGAGAAGGTTATTGTGACCACCAAGCACAATAATGATGAACAATATGTTTAGGTGTCTTAGGCTGGTGGATCTTTCACTATTACCGGATCACTCTCTTTCACAAGGAAGATCAGCTTGAGTACCTTGAGGAGTGTCACGACCCAAACTGGGGGCCATGACTGGCGCTAGGGAATGGGAATTCTTTCGAATCCGGAACTCGTAGCAAACCTTAAAATAATAAAAATGTACAATAAATAAAATAAAATAAATATACCATAATTAAAGTTTTCAATAAAAATTATATAAATACAAAAAAATTAATTTATCAACATATTTCTCATTAATTTCAATAAATACATATAATTAACCAACAATTTCTAACAAAATATATATTTAACCTTAATTTCTAAAATTGACATAAACCTAAAATAATTATAAAAAAATTACACAAAAATCACAAAAATTATAAACTCAACTCTAAAATTAATAATAACTACTAATAATACCAAAAATCACAATTTCATAATTTATATAATTAATTTATGAAAATTGATAAAATAATAATAAAATATTCAAAAATTCACAAAAATCAAAATAATTTCTAAAAATCCCACAAAAATTCATGGGAGTAGCTTAAGTTAGTAGGATCAATATTTGTAAAGGAGTTTTTCATAAATCAACCATTAACACCCAAAAAAATTCAAAAACCCTAAGTGACCGAATTCAAAAACATGAAAAACACCACATCAAATCGAGTTTTCAAGATAAAAGAAACTTGGATTCACACTCACAGGCAAGAGAGGAAGAAAATAAGACCAGAATCGAAGGAAATGGTGGCCGAAAAAGCTTGGAACACCGATGAGCTTGAGTTTTAGCAAAAAATGGTAGCTACTGCCACTGCCGGTGCTGGGGAAGACAGGGGAGGATGGCAAAGCTACTAGTGGAGCTAAAAGGCCAAACGGCACACCGATGGTAGGGAAACGACATGATAGATGGAGGAGGGGGGCTCGGGTTGTTTCGGGGAAGAAGAAGAAAATGGTCTTTTGTCTTTAATGTGTACATATATACTAATCCCCACACACATATATATTACTATATATATACACACATAAATAAAATAATATTAACCCTAATATATGTGTGTATATATATATAATAACACATAAAATAATCATGCAATAATGTATTTTAATAAAAATAAAAATAATAATAAAAATAAACAACATCATTTAAAAAAATAAAATAACATTAGTACTTAAATATTATTATTAAAATACTTCTTTCCCATGTAATAAATATAATGTAAATAAATTCCAAAATAATAAGTTTTAAAATGAATATTTACATAGAAAATTATAATTAAGCATAAAATAATAAATATTAATCACAAGATAAAAAAAATAATCAAATATAACTTTGAATTTTATTAACAATGCATATCCTGTTTTAAATTAAAATAATTTAAAAACTAGGGTTATTACAGTCTCCCCTCTTAATAAGAATGCATCCCCGAATTCAAAAAAGAATAAACAAGAATCAATGAGGAAAGAAATATGGGTAAGAAGCTCACATCTCGGCTTTAGTCTCCTAGGTATGCTCTTCTACGTTGTTGCTGCGCCATAACACCTTGACCATCGAAATCTGCTTCGAATGCAATTATCGAACATGATAGTCTATGATTGCAACAGGTTCTTCTATGAACGTCAGGTCTTCATTCACTTCTACACTGTCGGGTTGCAACACGTGTGAAGGGTCTGAAATATATTTCCTCAGCATTGAGATATGAAACACCGAATGCACTTAAGATAGATTCAGAGGCAAAGCCAATTGATATGCAACAGTGCTAACTCTTTTTAGAATTTCAAATGGTCCTATATATCTCGGTATCAGCTTACCCTTCTTGCCAAATCTTATAACACCCTTCATCGGAGATACCTTTAGAAACACATAGTCTCCTACCTAGAATTCCACATCTCTACGTCTAGGATCCGCATAGCTCTTTTGTCTGCTAACTGCGATCTCTAATCTCCTCTTGATCACAATAACTTTCTCTGTAGCATCCTGAACCATCTCAGGTCCAGTCAAAGCTCTCTTTCCAATCTCATCCCAACTCAGAGGGGATCTACACTTCCTTCCATATAAAGCCTCATATGGTGCCATTCCAATACTGTTATGGTAGTTGTTATTATATGCAAACTCAACGAGTGGAAAATGATCATCCCAACTACCTCCCAAATCCAAAACACACATTCGCAACATATCTTCCAATGTCTGGATTGTCCTCTCAGACTGACCATTTATCTAAGGATGAAAAGCAGTACTGAAATCCAACCTGTTGCCCATCACTTCCTGTAACTTCTGCTAAACATAAGAGGTAAACACTGAACCTCTGTTTGACACAATGAACATAGGTACTCCATGAAGGCACACAATATGCTTCACATATAGGTTTGCCAATCTACCTACAGAATAAGTGGCTTTCACAGGCAAGAAATATGCAGACTTTGTTAGCCTATCCAAAATCACCCAGATGGAATCATATCCATCCTTGGAGCGAGGAAAACCAACCACAAAATCCATAGCAATCCTTTCCCACTTCCACTCAGGAATAAGAAGAGGTTGAAGCTTCCTAGAAGGCTTCTGATGTTCAGCTTTCACTTACTGACACGTTAGACATTTAGCAACATAATCAACTACATCCTTCTTCAGTCCATCCCACCAGTATAAGTCTCTGATATTGTGGTACATCTTAGTGACACCTAGATGTACGCTGTAAGCTGTAGAATGTGCTTCCTTAAGGATCTCTTCTATCAAATCATCCACATCATGAACACACAATCTACCACTGATCCATAAAACACCATCATCATCAAGTGTGAAATCAGTGGACTTCCCTGTTTGAACATTCTCTGCAAGCTTTTCTAGAATAGGATCTCGGCTTTGAGCTGTCGTAATCCTATCTCTCAATATAGATCGCACCTTAAACTGAGCTAGCAATCCACCTGATCTACTCACCTTTATCATCAGATCTTGATCCACTAACCGATGTAATTCTTAAATCAACGGTCTCCTCTCCACATTAATGTGAGCAAGACTGCCTGAGGACTTCCTACTCAAGGCATCTTTTACCACATCAGCCTTGCCTGGATGATATAGAATCTCACAATCATAATCTTTCAATAATTCCAACCATCTCCTCTGCCTTAGATTCAGATCTCTTTGCTAAAAAATGTACTTAAGGCTCTTGTGATTAGTAAAAATCTCATAAGTCACCCTGTACAGATAATGTCTCTAGATTTTAAGAGCAAAGATTACTGCTGCCATCTCTAGGTCGTGGGTAGGATAATTCTATTCATGTGTCTTCAACTGCATCAAAGCATAGGCTATTACCCTACCATTCTGCATCAACACACAACAAATGCCAACTCTAGAGGCATCACAATACACTGTGAACTTTTCTTCTCTATTAGGCAAAGCCAAAACTAGAGCTGTGGTCAATTTTTCCTTTAACAACTGAAAACTATTTTCACAAGCTTCTGACTACTCAAATCTCATATTCTTCTGAGTCAAGCGAGTCATAGGAGCTGCAATTCTGGATAATATATTGTACGAACCTCCTATAATATCTAGCTAAACCTAGAAAACTCTGAATCTCAGTAATTAAAGTCAGTCTAGGCCACTTAGACACTACCTCAACCTTCTGTGGATCAACTTGGATACCCTCTTTAGACACTACGTGTCCAAGAAATGTAACACTCTCCATCCATAAATCACACTTTGAGAATTTAGCATAAATTTGATGTTCTCTCAATGTCTACAATATAGTCCTAAAGTGATATATATATTCCTCCATACTCCTCGAATATACCAATATATCATCAATGAAGACTACCACAAACTGATCCATAAATGGTATGAATACCATGTTCATTAGATCCATAAAAGCTGCTGGTGAATTAGTAAAGCCAAAAGACATCACCAAAAACTTATAATGGCCATATCGAGTGCGGAATGCCGTTTTAAGAACATCAGCTTTGCTGATCCGCAACTGATGATAACCCAACCTCAAATTAATCTTAGAAAAGAACTGTGCACCCAGTAACTGATCAAAAAATCCATCTATCCTCGAGAGAGGATACTTGTTCTTCATTATCACCTTGTTCAGCTCTCTGTAGTCAATGCACTGTCTTAGCATACCATCTTTCTTCCTCACAAATAGGACTGGTGGACCCCAAGGAGAAACACTAGGTCTAATAAAACCCTTATCTAGCAACTCTTGCAACTGCTCCTTTAACTCTTTCAGCTCTATAGGAGCCATTTTTTAGGGTGGCATATAAATAGGGATAGTGCCTGGAACCACATCTATACAAAACTCAATCTCTCTGTAAGGTGGTAAACCTGGCAACTCCTCAGGAAAAACATCAAGAAACTCACAGGCAACAAGAACATCTGTGAGTGACAACTTCTCCACTAAAGTATTAGTGATTAATGCCAAATAACTCTGACAACCCTTCCTTAGTAACTTCCTAGCCGTAATAACAAAAATGAGATTCTGAGGTGCAGAACTCTTATCACCCACAAACTTAAACTCTTCTTCACTAGGAATTTTAAAAGTCACCTCTTTACTCCGATAATCTACCATGGCATAGTGCTGAGATAATCAATCCATACCTAGAATAACATCGAATTCCATCACATTCAACAAAATCAAATCAGTAAAAAATTCTCTACCTCCAATAAGAACTGGACAACCTAAAAGAACTACATCTGTGTCCAAAGAATCATTTAGAGGAGTGGTGATGGACAAAGGAAAAGCCATCCCCAAAGCTTGCCAATAAGACTTGGACGTAAAAATAGGAGAAATGAACGAATGTGTGGCACCCAGATCAAACAGAACCCATGCATCCAGGTAACAGATAGAAATTATACCTGTCACGACTGCATTAGATGCCTAAGCATCCTGCTGAGTAAGATGGAAGACTCTGGCCTGACCTCGACCTCCCTACTGACTGGTAGAAGCCTGGCTAACATCTCTGGCACCTCCTCTGGTACCTCTACCACGACCCTACTGAGGAATAATCTAGGTAGAACTCTGGTGCTGAGCTGAAGGCAACTGAAAAGGAACAGGTGCTGCACTGGCAATCAACTGTTATGGAAATTATGGAATCTACGACTGCTGATAACTAAAATAAGGATATGATCTAGCAAAGTGTCATGTCTGTTCGCATCGAAAACACATTAGCGGTGTCATATAACAAGGTCCTTGATGGACTCTACCATACGTCTGACAAACACTGGCAGCTGACCCAGAACTACGACCACTGCTGTTGCTCAAAGCATCTGACCTAAGTCTGAACAGTCTACACTGACCTCCATGGCCATGTCTACTACTCCTATGTACCCTCTGCTGCTGCCTCTGACTCTGCTGAGCTGGGCCCCTCTGCTGACTACTCTAACCAATATGAAAACTTGAGTATGGAGTAGTCTAAAATCCACCTGACTAAATGTCTACCTAGTAATAATCAGGCATAGCTCCTTACCTGACTAGTCTCAGCTCAATCTATTTAGCCAACTCTATCACTGATGCTAGAGTAAGGCTTGTTATAGACATACCAGTAAATGCAGAGCCTAAACTAGTGCCATAAGTAGTGATTACGAAGTACTGATCTCACATCAAGTCCTCTGCATATCTGACAAGTCAAAGGAACTCTCTGGTGTAGTCCTCAACAGATCTGTCACCTCAAGTAATACTAGTCAGTCGAAGTCTATAGCTCATACAGAGTGGCTCTAGGCAAAATCTCCTTATAAATCACTCTCTGAATTGAGCCCAGGTCATTGTCATCATCATCATGTATGGCTAAATCATTTGGATAAACCAGTCTAGAGTTGGTCTCTCAACTAATAGCTCAACTATCATGATCCGCTGGTACTCGATGTGAGTAGTCTGAGGTCTTATCTCGATCGCATGCAGAAAATCTAGAGGGTCAGAAGTCCCATCAAAAGCTATCCTGCCGACTTTGGCATAGAACAGGGCTGCCTCAGGGTCAGACATACCCAGCTGATAAGTAGGGTGAATAGGCGGTGTAGTTGGAGGTACTGGAATATCCTCATACTCTAGCTTTACAGGTTTCTCATCCTATAACTCTCTTTGTCTATGGTGACCTACCGCTCCTCGAGGTCTACCTCTGCCTCGACCTCTACGCCTAGCTGGCGGCTCAAGAAGTAAAACCTCATCCTAGAAGGACTTATCATCCTCGGCCTCAATGACCGGTGGAGCGACACACGCTCACCTCCTCATTCTGAAAAGACAAATAGAATGTAATGACCCTAGATTTTAAATTATTTTAATAATTATCAGGATATGCAGTGTTAATAAATATTTGATTATTTCACTATCTTTTGATTATTTTACGTTTGATTATAATTTTCTATGTAAATGTGTATTATTTCAGACAATATTATTTTAAGAATGTTTAATCTAGTGCATTAATATTTTAATATTTTTATATAATAAATTACATTATTTTATTGTATTTTATATGTGTGTATATATATATATATATATATCACATAAATATTAGGGTTAGTATTATTTTATTGTGTGTGTTATTATGTGTGTGTAAATATGTATATATATATATATATATATATATATATATATATATATATTGAAAATAATGTGTGTTGTTTAGATATATACACATTATTTTATTATTACATAAAGTTACTAACTATATTATATAATAATATATATACATATACTATATACAATATATATAAAAACTAAAACACTTACCTATTTTCTTTTTCCCCCAATCTTCACCATCACTGCCCGTCACTGTCGTTCTCCGACCGTCACTATGCCTCCCGCTTCTTTGTCGGACCACCCACCTTCTTCCTGCCAACTTCGCCACCTTCTTCTTCCTCTCCGATCGTCGTTTCTAGCTCTGACAGTAGCAATGGCAGCGAGTTAGTTTCTTGTCGTTCTTCCACCTCTAGCCAACAAATCGAGCTCTACCGGTGCCGTTGGACTCCTGGAGCTTTGAGGAGGTTGAATCCAAGCTCCATTCAACTTGAAAACATGCTTTGGTGAGGTGTTTTGCTTGTTTTTTTATTTCGGTCATTTTAGGGTTTTGAATTTTTTTTAGAATCTTTGAATGATTCATGAAAAATCCCTTTATAAAAGATGATCCCTCTAGCTTAAGCTACATCCTTGAATTTTTGTGTGATTTTTGGGAATTATTTTGATTTTTGTGAATTTTTGAATATTTTATTATTATCTTATTATTTTCATAAATTAATTATATAAATTATGAAATTGTGATTTTTGATCTTATTGGTGGTTATTATTAATTTTATAATTTAGTTTATAATTTTTTAGAATTTTGTGTAATTTTTATAATTATTTTTAGTTTATGTCAATTTTGAAAATATAGGTTATATATATGTTTTGTTAGAAATATTGTTTAATTGTATATTTTTGTTTATATTATTGAGATATATGTTGTGAGAATAATTTTTGTTTATTTATATAATTTTTATGGAATTTTTTAGTATTATTAGTATTTTATATGTATTTTTTTTATATTAGGGGTAATTTGATGGTAATTTTAGTTAAATATTATGTTTAATTGGTTTTAATATTATTTGAGATATAAAAATGATTGTTACAAATTATTTACTAATATTAACTAATTAATACTAATTTTTGAAAATTATTTTCAAATAATATATCATATACTATTTTTTTTAAATAAATGGATTTTTAGTAAATTTTAATATATGTTTGGACTAATTAAGTAATTTGGATTTGTAAAATGAATTTTTATAAATATTTATGGAATTATCGAGAAAATAGATTTTTAATAATATTATATTATTAATTAGGGTTTTTGAGTAATTATTAGAAAATAATTATTTTTGGTGTTTTAATGCTTAATATACTATATTTTGATATTTCGAGGGCATTTATGGTATTTATTAAATTTTAATATATTTTATTGTAGTATTTGAATTTGTGGTGAATTGTGGACCTCGGTTGGGAAATTTTAGTAGTTCGGGATCCCAATCGAGGGTTGTGAGAATTTTTGTACTTGAAGTGTATTTTCCTTGCAGGACCGGCTTTACTTTTTAGTAGAGAGATATCCATTTTACAAAGGAGGTTCTGCCAAATTTTTGATAGAATTCTCATAAAACGTGACATCGGGTCTAATTCTGATTCTGTGTCTATTCTTGTTTAGTAATTCTAGATTGAGTCTCTAGAAGTTTAAGTTAGATTTATTCTAATGTCATGATAACCTTTATTGTTTAGTTGCATTGAGACCTAGGCCTAGCGGAACAAGCCCATCGGACCAGTCTGGAGGAGCGCATCCCTGTGAGTTATTGTTATATATATACATTGCTTTAAGTTGCATGTTTTAGAATTATATGTTTTAAATGTAATATTTTGCATAATTGATTATGTAAATGCTTAAGTATATCTTAGGTATATTTTTAGTATATTATTAGTATATTTTAAAATAAATGCATGTTTTCTTTTTTATTTATATTCAAATTATGTTTAAATATATTATTGATTGATTTTTGAGTATATTTCATGATTTAATTGAATTTATTTTACGTATATATACATGAAATATAGTTAGTTTATTTTAGGTATATTTCTAGTATATATATGGTTTACTTAATCATTTTGAATGTCATTGTATTTATTATTCATTCTCAACTGTATGTTTTATTTTTAAAATAAAGGATATCGATAGAACGTGCTTCTTAGTGGGCAGCACTAAGACCGAGTACATACCGGTGTGATAGATTGTAGGTTGAATTACTAACTTATTTATGGAAATTATGACTTGATCGATTTGATTGATGTGAGATGTGATTGATGGTGTGATTGCTGGAGCTCGATTGACTAAGTGTCTCGAGGCCAATCACATTGACAGTCAGACTGTTGGAGCTCGGTTGACTTAGTGTCTTGGGGCCAGTCTACTGTCCAGTTGGACTAATTGAATTTACTTGGAACTAAGTGAGCCTGTATGGCTAGAGCGATTTCTATTGATATTTAAGGTTGCGATAACTTAGGGTTCTATTTGATCCTTCATAAACTGATGTTTTTCATAATTAATTATAAAGTGATTTTTAGCATCTGTGTGTACTTGCTTGTATATGTATTTATTATATATACTTGAGTGTTTGAATTTGTCATTTAGTAATGCGTGTATATATATTATAATAATTCACTCAGTGAGGTTTGACTCCCCTAAATTGATGTTTTTATAGGAAAGTCCTCTTCTTCATACCTCAACAGTAGGCCTATTCATCGGATTTCTTCCACCCCGGCCTTATTATGTAAATTACTTACTTAATTATTTATTATGTGCTCTATAAACTGCAGTAGTTGTATTTGTAACAATAGTGAGTTTTATTTATTTGATGTTTGAGATTTTAATTCAGATGTTTAATCTGAATATTGTATTAAATCATTTCATGATATGAATGAGTTTATTTTATTATATAAAATTAAAAATTTTAATTATGATATATTTATTTTAATTTTATTTATTGTATGTTTTTATTATTCAAGGCCTGCTACGGGTTCTGAATTTGAAAGAATTCTCGTTCCCTAGCACCATTCATGACCCTGGTTTTGGGTCGTGACACATAAGGATTTAGACAAAATAGACAACTAAGGATAATGCAGAAAACTAAATCAAGGAATACTTATCAAGACATACTCGAACCTAATTAACGGTAGTAGTTTCAAAAGAAAACACGATACTGAAAACTAGGCCCACAACTCTAACAACTAAGGCCCTGATACAAAATTCTGCTCTAATACTAACTTTGTCATGACCCAAACCGGGGGCCATGACCAGCGCTAGGGAATGAGAATTTTTTCGAATTCGGAACCCGTAGCAAGTCTTAAAATAATAAAAACATACAATAAATAAAATAAAATAAAATATACCATAATTAAAATTTTCAATAAAAATTATACAAATACACAAAAATTATTTTCTCAACATATTTCTCATTAATATCAACAAATACATATGATTAACCAATAATTTCTAACAAAATATATATTTAACCTTAATTTCTAAAATTGAAATAAACCTAAAATAATTATAAAAATTACACAAAAATCACAAAAATTATAAAATTAACTCTAAAATTAATAATAACTACTAATAATACCAAAAATCACAATTTCATAATTTATATAATCAATTTACAAAAATTAATAAAATATTCAAAAATTCACAAAAATCAAAATAATCTTTAAAAACCCACAAAAATTAATGGGAGTAGCTTAAGCTAGTAAGATCAATATTCGTAAGGGAGTTTTTCATGAATCAACCATTAACACCCAAAAAAATTTTAAAACCCTAAGTGATCGAATTCAAAAACATGAAAAACACCATACCAAATCGAGTTTTCAAGCTAAAAGGAGCTTGGATTCACACTCACTGACAAGAGAGGAAGAAAAAAAGACCAAAATCGAAGGAAATGGTGGTCGAAAAAGCTTGGAACGTCGGTGAGCTTGAGTTTCGGCCAAAAATGGCAACTGCTACCATTACCGGTGCCGAGGAAGATAGGGGAGGACGACGAAGCTACTGGTGGAGCTAGAAGGCCGGACGCCACACCGACGTTAGGGAAATAGCATGATAAATGGAGGAAGGGGGCTTGAGTTGTGTAAGCACCCAATTTTGGGATGCAATTGTGCACAATTGCGATATAAGCCCATATGATGAAATTTATTCAAAAATTGAAATTGGTTGTTGATTTTCTAGACTTTAAGGACTAAATTGCTATTTTTTTAGTGTTTGATTGCAAATAAGTCAATTTTTTAGGGGTCTTTTGGTAATTAAAAGTTAAAAAAAAGTGTTTTAGGATCGGCATCGGTGTAATGCCAACCGACATTTAACAATGCTGATCAGCATTGTACAATGTCGGTTGGCATTGAATAGTGCCGATGTACAATAATTCCATTTTTTTATTTTTTCGCGTATTTTTCTTTATTTTTACCAATTTTTTCAGTGTTTTGATTGGTTAAAAAATTCAAATTTTATCTGATAAGGTTTTTTTAAAAAAAACACAGAAGATATTTTTGAAATCAAAATAAACGCTATCTGATATGATCATATAGGTTTGTTCCTCCTTTGGAGGAAGTTTAGTACGCGCAGACTCTGCATTTAAAAGCAGAGTCTGCATGCATGAGAGAGAGAGGCTTGGCTGGAGAGGCGGGGCGGAAGGACTTTTTTCCAAAGGATTTTTTTTTACACAGAGGGAAGATAGGAAAAACTTTGATTTCCTCTATTCTTTAAAAAACCCTAATTTTGCAGTTCATTTGAGGAAGACGATATAACGATTTTTTAGTCTCAGTCCATAATCAAATCAACACTGAGTCAATTTCATTGGTGAAAATCCTAATATGAGGGGCCGAAAAAGGGCATGTGCACAACATTCATTTTTTCTTTCTTCTCTTCTATGATTTTTATTCATTTCGTTAATTGTTTTATTATTTAATTTCACTACTAATTTGATTGCTTATTTTATTTTATTTTTTTTATGTCCGTATGTGGATTGAGGAGGAGGATATCGCCTGTGTTTAGTTGAACAGAAGATCCATGGAATGCCATGGATGAACATGTAATGTTTTAATAATAGTTCCTAGGATTTTAATTTTTGTTCTCCATTTTGGTATCCTGTGTAGTTTATTTTAATTTATGGGTGTATAATTATTTAATTTTAATTATGTACATAGTTTGTAATAGCCCCAGTAGTGGGAATAGTGAAAGATTTAAATTTCTGTATTTTAAAATTGATTAGTAATTAGGTTCAATTAGATAAAAAAAATCAATTAAAATCAATGGTGGCAGTACCTTAAATTAGGGTTTGTAATTAATTTAGGATTTTTTTTTTAGAAAATCACTGTAATGTTTGTTTGATCTATTTTTTGTGTTTTATTTGTTTTGGGATTGTTTTTTTATGATTTTATGTTTTTGGGCCCAAGCCCACGTTTAGGTCTAACCCACTTAATAAATAGGCTTAAAAATGATTTAGGTTTTTTAAATAATTAAAATCAACTTAGGCCCATTAGGTTAATTAGATTTTAGACCCACTTAGTTAATTAAAATTGTTTAGACTTAGCTCAGCCCACTTAATTTCATTTCTTTCAAAATAAATAGACCTAGGCCCACATTTCATTTAAAATAAAACCAAGTTAGATTTAGGCCCATTAATTTGATTTTCCTTTAAAATTGAATAGACTTAAGCCCATATCTTAGAAAGACTAAAATAAATAGATTTAGGCTCACTAATTAATAAAAATGTAGGCCCACCTTTAGTCCATTTTTCACTTGTAAATAAAATGTAGATTTAGCTAACTTTTTAATAAAATTAACATAATTTAGACTTAGGGACAACACGATCTTGAGTGCATTTTTTACTTGTAATTTTATTGACTTGTTGCCTTTTTGGGTAGATGGATGTTAATTAGTATTTAATAAAATTGCATGTAATTAGAGGATGAAATAATCATTTATAAAATTATTCTAAATGAACACGAGACTAAGAGAAGTTAGTATTCCGTATCCAGAATCTCCTGATTGTGGTGCTAATTTTCTTTTAGAGAATTGAGTACCACTAATCAAATTGTCCCAGTTATTACTCTGGGTGGCGACTCCTCATCTCCACGCCATGTCTTTTTGACAGTGGTTAGTGTGTTCTCTAAGGCCCTGAGCCTAAATAGTGTCGTGGTTGCTAAAATCTTGGACGCACGCTAAACCCCACCGTCTACAGGTTGTTTCGGGGAAGAAAGAGAATATATATATATATATATATATATATATATATATATGCTTTATATTATAATAATACAATGTATATATATTAGTACTTAAATATTATTATTAAAATACTTATTTTCCATGTAATAAATATAACGTAAATAAATTCCAAAATAATAAGTTTTAAAATGAATATTTATGTAGAAAATTATAATTAAGCATAAAATAATAAATATTAATCACAAGATAATAAAATAATAAAATATAACTTTGAATTTTATTAACATTGCATATCCTTTTTTAAATTAAAATAATTTAAAAACTAGGGTTATTACAAGGAGTGCCACTTTAAGGATCTAATCAAAAAGCATTCTAAGTTCATCAGCTACCCAATTTCTCTTTAGATTGGGAAGACCACCGACAAGGAATTTTCTGATGATGAGGATGAGGGAGAGAAGAAAGAGGTTGTATAGGTAGCAGAAGTAGTTAAGGTTTTAAAAGGAAAATACCTAATTGTTTTATCATTTAACCAATAAAAAATGAACATTTTCTTTCACACATGTGAGGATCCTTGGTCCATATTACATTATGGATAGGGGCCATGGTCTAACAATTGTTGAAAAGGTTTACTTTTTTTTTTTAACAAGAACCCTTTAATCTATTAAATGCCTTGGAGGCAGTTATGCATTAGGCTATTTAAAAATTGCCTTGCTTTATAAGTTTAAACTATTTAAAATACCAACTGTAAATGTACAACTATGGGTTTTCTCCTTATTCCTTTATTACTTGATTGGCATAGCAAAAACCTAATGTGAAAGAGATAAATGTTGAAAATATTGATTCATGCACAAATACCATCCACAACCTTCTATTAACTTGTTTAGTCTAAGAATACCTAGGAAAATAAGCATCCAAATTCGTTGATTCTCAAAATAAGAATACTAAAAATTGGGAGAAAATAGAAATTCTATTCAAATAATCAAAAACTATCTTAAACATCCAAAAATTGACAAATAAATACTGTGCATACAAAAACCTTAAAACAAAAGCGTAAAAGATAAAAAAATCTTAAAAAAATTAACATAAACTTTAAAGATAATTTTGAGGCCTTAAATAACTAAATTTGGGCTTAAAATCTGGCTGGTTATGGCTAAACATTAAAATATGTGTAGGTCTTTGAATCAACTTTGATTTGATATATTATGGGCCCTGTGATTTATTCGGACCCAAAAGTTAGAGCCTTTATACTAACTAGTGCGCACTTTCGCCTATCAAAACCATCATAAAACTCCAAAGCAATCTGCTCTGCATCATTAACTCTTTTAATTTTATACTTGCAAGCAATTGCTTCAAAAGCCATCAATAAACTTCATTGCATAAATTATAAACTCCTTATCTTGCCAAAAAAAAGCAATACCAATTTGCAGTAAACTAACCATTGTCATGCTTAAAATTAAATAACATAAATGGTGCAAACAAAGGCTCCATTTGGTGATTTTTTTTGGTTCTTATGCTAATAATGCTTATTAATTATATATATACTCTCATTGCAAATACATGTTTTTCTTTTACAACTTGTGTAAAAAAGCTAATCAAGTGGTCGAATGCAACATCAAATTTATCAAATAAGAGCCATATGTATTGGTCCATGAAAGGTTCAATCTTTATGAGACTCTCTGAAGCACTTTCCAGGAAAGAATATAAGCAAACAATGTTTGTTTCTTGAAAATCTTATTTAACTTTTAACTGGGTTCTCTTCTTAATTTGTTCATAATCAGTTTTATTGTTCAACCTGATTTTTTCTTTTTTTTTTTCCATAAGAAAATCAAAATTTATTTTTTTTACCAAATTAAATAATAGTCTCATTTTCCTATATATCTTTATCTTGATTCTTTTCTTTATTCAATTGTTTGCTTGGTGTTTTTGTTCTTCTTTCATTAGCCAATGAAAAATATAAAATTAAAAATAGTTTATTGATTCTTGTAATTAAAGATTTATGGTTAATGTTCTTTGTATTAATTAGAAAATAAAAAGAAAAGAAATGTTTTTTTTTACTGTTGTAGATAATTGAGTGATCATGGCTAGTTACAACCATTGAAAAGCTGGAATAAATTGTTTGTGTCCAAAAAGCCTAGTCATTTGAAGGAACTTTTTTTTCACTTGGACAATTTACTTAAAAAGTTGCTTGAGATTGTTATGCCAATACAATGAAGAAGTCAATTTATCTACACTTGATGAAATACGCCAAGCATACCATTGATTTTAAGGCTAAAGAGATGAACTTGATGAATGTGTTGAATGGGTTATTGAATGTTATGAAGAATGCGAGGACACAAGTAGAATGTTATGGCTCCATCTTAGAGCAAATGGAATATGATATAGGATCTTGCATTAAAAGATTCAAGGCCCAAACTTTACTATAAATCATTATGATAAAAAATTATGGGAAGAGATAAAGAGAGGAGAGGAGTTTGTTAAGAAATGTGTATTAGACTTCCTAAAAAAATGAAAACAAATGTGCATAAGAAGTATGGTTATGTATACGTTGTAAAAAGTGTCGACGCAATAAGCAACTAGAGGGCTTGAATAGTTCATTAAAAAAGTTCTATAAGTAAGTTGATGGGTTACAGAAAAAAGAACCAGCACAAGCACCTGGTATGCAAGTGAAGGCCTAATATACCCAAGGTTCTTAATGTGAAGTCTTATCAAGTAAGCAGTTAATTTTAACTTTATGCTTACTCATTTTCTTTATTCAAAGTTTACCCAACAAATTAAATCACTTTTAAATCTGGCATTGTTTATAACTTTTGTGTGTCTAATAAATACTAAGCCAGACAATGGCGTTGAATTACCATTTGAAGATTAAAGCTTTAGGTAGTATTAAAAATGTGATATATGCCTTTTAAAATTCAGAAGGAAGTAATTATTCTCTTGGGATTTTTTTGAAACTTTTCCTTTTCTTTATTCAATTTTTTTATTATTTTCTATGAATTAAATTGCATAACACACACTTATTCTTGAGCTTTAGGTCCAGCAATTTCAAAAGGACAAGCCAAGAAAATGGAGGATAATGTTGCAAATTCATCTAAACTCTCTAAGAAGAATCAATCCAAGAATAAAGATCTTAGCATTGATCTTGTGCCACCAAGAATGAAAATTGATCTTTAAGTGGCAAAAGACATAAGCGAGTTAATTGAGACAAGTCCAACCAAGAAGAAAGACACATGATCAACACGCAATGGTGAAGGAGAGAAACATAAAACACCTAAGCAATCAAAAGTAGAAGAATATGAAGATGAAGTGAAGAAAGATTTTAGTGAAGAGAAGCTGCCAAAGAAGTAAGATGATCATCAAGAAGCCATGAATGGAATACCTTCTAAGTAACTCGAAGTAAAAGATTATCAAGAAAATCAAGTGAAGAAAGATAAAAGCAAAGAGATTGAGCTGCCAAAGAAGCAAGATGATCATCAAGAAGCCATGAACAGAATACCTTCTAAGTAATTGGAAGTAAAATATTATCAAGAAAATCAAGTGAAGAAAGATAAAAGCAAAGAGATTAAGCTGTCAAAGAAGCAAGATGATCGTCATGAAGCCATAAAAGAAAAACCTTCAAAGCAATTGGAAGTAAAAGATTATCAAGAAGATTAAGTGAGGAAAGATAGAAGCAAAGAGATTGAGCTGCCAAAGAAGCAAGATGATCATCATGAAGCCATAAAAGAAAACCTTCAAAGCAATTGGAAGTAAAAGATTATCAAGAAGATTAAGTGAAGAAAGATAGAAGCAAAGAGATTGAGTTTCCAAAGAAGTAAGACATGTTGTGAGTCCTTCCTAGTGGAGTCCACAAGTTTGAAAAAGAAAAAAAAAGAGGTCATATTTTGCTACATCGAATTCGATGCAGTAAATGTTGAAAAAAAAATTATTTTCTTTTTCGTTTGTTGCTCATCCAAATGCCTATATAAAGGCATTTGGATGGACAACCATGTATAAAAAGTAGGCAAGCAATGGGAAGAGAAACAATTTAAGATCTCTGTGTGTGCTTATGAGGTGAGAGCTAAAGCAATTTTGCTTTGATGAGTGTGAGAGAGTTTTAAAAAGTTTGGAAAATTTTTCTCAAAAGGTGAGTGACAAAATAGTAAGGTAATTATTTTTGAGTGTTTGGGAAACACTTTAAGTGCCACTATTTTTGTGAGATTTTTATTATGTACCTCTAGTGTTGATCTAGAGAAAATTCTCTCTTGTACCTACTATTTTTATAGTGGAAGAAAATCTTAGATTTTTTTTCAAGGACATAGCCTAAGAATTAAGGGTGAACCATGTTAAATATTTGTGTTATTATTATTATTATTTATACGGTAAATTTTACTGCCTATTTTACTCACTCATTGGCCAGTTTAATTGCCTCTATTTATTTATTTGACTATTTTTATAGTAATTTTATTTTATTTCTATGAATATTATTATGTCGTGCCAACTCTGTTAATTTTTCCAACAAGTGGTATCAGAGCTGTTGGCTCATATTCTGGAGATATTATTAAATACTGCAATGATAGAGGCTAAAACTAGCAAGGTGGTCAGCTTAAATGGCATAAATTATCACAAATGGAGAAACAAGATGAAGGATCTCCTATTTATGATGAAGTTGCATCTATTGATTTTTGCTACAACAAAACTAGAAGGCAAGACGAATGAAGAATATGCATTTGAGCATGGGCAAGTGTATGGCTACATTTGATAGTTTATTGAAGACTGTGTACAATTACATTTATAATGAAACTCATGCATGGACATTGTGGAACAAGCTTGAGGAGTTGTACGCTTCAAAGATCGACAATAACAAATTATTTTATCTAACAAAATTAATACAAATAAAATATCAGGAAGGCTCTTCTATTGCCAATCACTTAAATGAAATACAAGGGATCATTAATCAGTTGTCGGGAATGTGCATAAATTTTGACAATGAAATTCTTGCTTTTATGGTGCTGGCTTCTCTTCCAGAGTCATGGGAGACTTTGAAGATTTCATTTACAAACTCTGCACCAAACGGTGTAGTGAATATGGAATTTATCAAAAGTGATATTTTGAATGAAGAGATAAGACGTAGATCGAAGGTTGCCTTTTCAACACACTCAGATATCCTTGTTGTAAATTTCAGGGGGAGCAGTGAGACTCAAAGCTCAAACAAAAGACATAAGAGCAGAGGAAAGTCAAATAAGTATACAAATATTGAATGCCATTACTGCAAAAAGAAAGGTCACATCAATAAGTTCTGTTAAAAGTTCAAGGATAAGAATAAAGGCAAAGATGTGAGAAAAGATGACAGCAATGATGATGATGAAGCAAATCTTCTCGAAGAATTCAATGTCCTTTTTTATGATGATACTATTAATTTTACTACCCATAAGACTAGTTGGGTGATTGACAGTGGTGCTTCCATTCATGCTACACCTTGAAGAGAATTCTTCTCATCCTATGCTCTGAGAGATTCTGGATTTGTGAAGATGGGAAATGGCAATCGAACAAGAGTTTTTGGTGAAGGAGATATGTGTTTGGAAACGTCAAATGACACAAGACTAATCTTAAAGAATGTCAAGCATGTTCTAGAATTTAATCTCAATAGGCAAGCTTGATGATGAAGGTTTCTACAACACCTTCCATAACAGCTAATGGAAACAAACTAAAGGCTCAATGGTGGTGGCTAAAGGTAAAAAGGACTCAGTACTGTACTTTATGCATATAAATATCTCCAAAGACATGGTGAATGTATAGTACAGTTGAGTTATGGTATAGAAGACTTTGCCACATGAGTGAGAAAGGGATGATAGTGTTGGCCAAGAAAAATGTCTTATCTGGAGTAGATCTTGTGCATATGGAGAAATGTGCCAATTTTCTTATAAGAAAGCAATAGATTATTACTTTCAGGAGTTCTTGTCCTTCCAAAATGAAGCATTTACTGGATTTAATTCATTCAGACTTATGAGGGCCAATGCTAAAGTCATTTGGTGGTTGTCAGTACTTTATGACTTTCACTGATGATCATTCTCGGAAGACATGGGCATACACCTTGAAGTCAAAAGATAAGGTGCTAAATGTCTTTAAGGAATTTCACATTCTAGTTGAGAAACAAACTGGCAAGAAACAAAAGTGCATCCGAATAGACAACGGTGGAGAGTATTCTGGACCATTTGATGGTTATTGTAAAGAGAGGATGAACATGACTTTGATGGAGAGAGTCAGATCTTGGCTTTCACATTTAAAGCTACCTAAGACATTTTAGGGTGAAGCTTTACTTACAATAGTGTGTGTGGTGAACCTTTCACCATGTGCTCCTCTACAGTCTGATACTTTAGATAGGGTGTGGTCAGAAAAAGATGTTTCCTACGATCATCTGCAGGTTTTTAGGTGCAAAGCCTTTATGTATATTCCTAAGGATGAGAGGTCCAAGCTTAATGTCAAGACATAATAGTGTGTGTTTATTGGCTATGGTCAATATCAATTTAGCTATAGATTTTATGATCCAGTCCAAATGAAGCTGGTCAAAAGTCATGATGTTGTGTCTATTAAAGATAAGATAATTAAAGATATTGCTAGAGATAAGAAGAACATTCCCAGCTCCGAAGATGATTCAAATTTAAAGTTAATTCCTTCAATAACAGTGCCAAGGGAAGTTGGAGATAAAAATGAAGTTATTCTGCCAAATGGAGGTGATAAAGATGCTCCCATTGAGATTCCATCTATAAACGATAATGATAGTGTTCATGATCAACCACTGGTAGATGAGGCTTCTCCAGTGCCATTGAGGAGATATGATAGAATCAGACAACCTTCTATCAGGTATCTTAGAGACCAGTTTGTATTATTAACTAATGGGGGAGAGCCATAAAGCTTTGAAGAAACTATAAATGATAAACACAAGAAGAAATGGTTTGAAGCCATACAGGATGAGATAATGTCTCTACATGAGAATAAGACATTTGAGTTGGTAAAGTTGCCTGAAGGCAAGAGAGCGTTGAAGAATAAGTGGGTGTTCAGGATCAAGCATGAAGAACAAAGTCTCCAACCATAATTCAAAGCTGGACTGGTTGTAAAAGGATTCAACCAAAGAAAGGGCATCGACTTTGATGAGATTTTTTCTCTAGTTATGAAGATGACATCCATCTATACTGTGCTGAGTTTAGCAATAAGTTTTAATCTGGAGATCGAGCAAATGGATGTTAAAATTGCCTTCCTTCATGGTGATTTGGAAGATAAAATATTTATAGAGCAACCATAGGGTTTCAAAGAAAAGGGAAAAGAGGACTATATTTGCAAATCGAAGAAAAGCTTATATGGCTTAAAACAAGCACCAAGACAATGGTATAAGAAGTTTGATTCTATTATAAGGGAGTAAGGGTATAAGAAGACCACTTTAGACCATTATGTATTTATTCAAAAAATCTCTGATGATGACTTTATTTTGTTATTGCTCTATATGGATGACATATTGATTATTGGTAAGAATGTTTCCAGAATCAATACCTTGAAGAAGCAGTTGAGTAAGTCTTTTGCTATAAAAGACTTGGGACCGGCAAAGCAAATTCTTAGCATGAAGATTATCAGAGAAAGAGGTGTTAAGAAGTTATGGTTATCATAAGAGAAGTATATTAAGAAGGTACTTCAAAGGTTCAACATGCATAATACTAAAGCAGTTAGCTGTCCTTTTGTTAATCACTTTAGATTGACTTCTCAATAAAGCCCTTCCACTGATAAGGAGAAGGAAGAGATAGATAAAGTTCCATATGCTTTAGTAGTTGGTAGTTTAATTTATGCCATGGTGTTCATATGGCTAGATATTACACACTCAATTAGAGTTGTGAGTTGGTTCTTTTCAAATCCTAGAAAAGAGCATTAAGCTGTAGTGAAATGGATTTTTAGCCTTCATGGAACATCCAAAATATGTTTATGTTTTGGAGATGTCAAACCTATGTTATTTAGATATATAGATGCAGATATGGCGGGAGATGTTGATTTAAGAAAATCAACATTTGGTTACTTGATTACTTTTGTAGGGGGAGCTATGTCATAGAAATCAATGTGTTGCATTGTCTACCACTGAAGCAGAGTTTATTACAGTAACAGAAGCTTGTAAAGAGTTGCTATGGATGAAGAAGTTATTAAATGAACTTGGTTTTCAGCAAGACAAATACGAGCTATTTTGTAATAGTCATAATGCTATCCACCTTGGTAAGAACTCCTCCTTTCATTCAAGATTAAAGCACATTGATGTGAGATGTCACTAGATATGAGATGTATTGGAGAAAAAGCTATTACAGCTAGAGAAGATCCATACTAATGAAAATGGATAAGACATGTTAATAAAGACTCTAACCAGGGAGAAGTTCAAATTCTATCGATTGACCACCAAAATGGTGATGACCTCCACATAGTCAAGAGGGGAAGAATTGTTATGGGTCCCTCCTAGTGGAGCCCATAAGTTTGAAGAAGAAAAAGAAGAGGTCACATTTTGCTACACCAAATTTGGTGCAGCAAATGTTAAAAAAAAGTTATTTTCTTTTTTATTTGTTTCTCATCCAAATGCCTATAAAGGCATTTGGATGGACAACCATGTATAAGGAGTAGGCAAGTAAAGGGAAGAGAAAAAATTTGAGATCTCTGTGTGTGCTTATGAGGTAAGAGCCAACGCAATTTTGCTTTGATGAGTGTGAGAGAGTTTTAAAGGGTTTAGGAAATTTTTCTCAAAAGGTGAGTGAAAAAATAGTGAGATAATTATTTTTGAGTGTTTGGAAACACTTTGAGTGCCACTATTTTAATGAGATTTTTGTTATGTACCTCTAGTGTTGATCTAGAAAAAACTCTCTCTTGTACCTACTATTTTTATATTGGAAGAAAATCTTAGATTTTATTCCATGGATGTAGCCCAAGAATTAAAGGTGAACCACATTAAATATTTATGTTATTATTATTATTATTTTTATTATTTATACGGTAGGTTTTGTCGCCTATTTTACTTACTCATTGGCTTTAATTGCCTCCATTTATTTATTTAATTATTTTTACAGTAATTTTATTTTGTCTCTGTGAATATTATTCAGCTACGTCAATTCTATTTGATAACTGGTAAAAACAATATTATTAATGAAGGGATACTTTATTGAATCTTATGTTGAGTACAACTTATTAATAATATTTTCTGAGAGAATCTGAGTTCCAAAATCGTGGTAGTTCTTTACGTCCTCTTTCTCTTAGCTTGTATGCTCCTTTGGTTGTGTGTGCCAAGATTTGGTATGGACCTTCCCAGTTTAGACCTAACTTGCTGGTTCGTGAGTTGCCTTTACCAATATCTGCCCTTCTGAGTACCCAGTCTCCTAATTTGAACTATCTCGAATGATGCCATTGATGATGATACCGTGTCACCTTTTGTTGATGTGCTTCAGTTATGGCAGCTGCTTATTCTCTCCTTTCCTCTAGTAGGTCCAAACATATCCGGGCATCAATGTTATTGATGGCATGATCAAGATTCTAGCTTACTCTATAACTTGGTGAACCAATTTCCATTGGTATTACTGCATCCATGCCATAGGTTAGCCTGAATGGTGTCTCTTCAATGGATGATCTAGGTGTGGTTCTATAGGCCCATATTATATTATTGAGCTCTTCAACCCAATTTCCCTTTTTCTCATCTAGTCTTTTCTTTAATCCTTGCATAAGAATTCTGTTGGTGACTTTCATTTTTCCGTTTGTCTACGGGTGGGCTACCGAGGTGAAGCAAAGCTTTATTCTAAGGTCTGAGCAAAAATCTCTGAACTTTTTATTATCAAATTGTTTGTCATTTTCTGTAATTAAAGTGTGTGGGATGCCGAACCTGCAAATGATCTCCTTTCAGAAAAAGTGTTGTATTCAAGCTTCTGTGATGGTTGGGACTGCCTCTACTTCTACCTACTTAGTGAAATGGTTGATAGCCATAATCAGGAACCTTTTTTATGAAGTGGAAGGTGGGAAAGGACCTAGGATGTCCATTTCCCACATGGCGAATGGTCACGGGCTACCGGTTGGATGCAGGGGGCTGGAAGGCCTGTGGTTAAGTCGAGTATAGTGTTAGCACTTGTGACATGCTTGAGTTAACTGCTAGGCATCATTAGACATGGTAGGCCAATAGTACCCTTGGAGTAGTGCTTTTCGAGTTAGTGCATAATGGGATTCATGAGCTCCGAACATCCCTTCATGGATCTCTCGGAGTATGTAATTTCCCTCCTCTGGGGAGACACATTTAGACCATGGGTGTGAAAGGAATTTTCTGTAAAGCTCCCCTTGATGGATGGAATAGTAGGCTACTTTGGTTTTTAACTTCCAACCCTGCAGCTTGTCTTTAAGGAGGGATCTGTGTTCCAAGTATTGGATTATTGAGCGCATCCATTCTTAGACTACCTGTATCTCCAAGACTTCGGGATTGTCCGTGCTAGGACTGGTCAATGATTTGATGAATGCCATATCCTAGAATGCTTAATTGTCTTCAGCTGCTAACTTGGCTAGAAGGTCAGCCTCAGAGTTTTCCTCCCTGGGAATATGAATTATCTCCCACCGGCCCCCTTCTTATTCAATCTGCATCAAGAGCTGCTTGACTTTGTCCACGTACTTGGCAATGCTAGTATCCTTGACTTAGAACATTCTGTTGACCTGGTTGCCAACTAGCTAGGAGTCTAAATGTATGATGAGGTGTTCAACTCTGACTTCGGTAGCTATTTTCAAGCCTGTGGTGAGTGCTTCATACTTGGTAGCATTATTGGTTACCTTATACTCAATTCGGACTGTATACCAAATGCAAACCTTGTGCGGTCCCCTAAGAATTATTCCAATGCCTGATCCCTGAGCGAAAGATGCTCCATCAACATAGAGTTTCCATTTTGGTGCTTTAGACAATGTAAGGTCTTTTGGAGCCATTTCTTATACAAAATTTGCTAATGCCTGGGCTTTCATTTATTGGCGGGGTTCATAATCAATGTCGAATTTGTCAAGTAACACCGACCACTGTACTAGCCTACCCGAGGTCTTCAGTCTTTGTAAGATTTTCCTCAAGGGGAAATGGGAGCGGATGACAATATGGTAGGCTTGGAAGCAATGTCGGAGCTTTTGAGATGTATGGACCACAACCATAGCTAACTTATCCAGCATGGGATACCAGACTTCAGATCCTCTGAGCATTTTACTGATGTAATAAATTGGGCTTTGCTGGCTCCCTTCTTCTCTTACCAGTATGGAGGTGATGCATTCTTGGCCTACCAAGAGGTATAAGTACAATGTTTCATCTAGAACGGGGTGGCTGAGTAGGGGTGGTGAGGGCAAGAATCTTTTAATATCTTCAAATGCTACCTGGCAATCTGCAGACCACTCAAACTTTTTAGAATTTTTGAGAGCTCAAAATAATGGTAGACACCATCTGGCCGAGCATGAAATGAAACGCCCTAATGCGATGACTCTACCATTTAACTTTTGTACTTCGTGGATATTTTTCGATTGCTTCCATGTTGAGTATGGCTTCCATCTTTTCTGGATTGGCTTTATACCCCTGTAGGATATCATGAATCCTAAGAATTTACCTACTCTGACTCTGAAGATGCATTTTTATGGATTCAGATTGATCCTGGATTTGCTTAATAGCCAAAGAACCTGGTCTATATCTGTTGGGTATTGTTCCGAATACTTGCTCTTGATGATGATGTCGTCTACGTATACTTCTACGCTCATTCCAATCTAGTCTTGGAGGACCTAGTTCATCATTTTTTGATATGTGGCTCTGGCATTCTTGAGTCCGAAGGGTATCACCTTATAGCAATACAAACCTTCATGGGTAATAAAAGATGTCTTCTCCTAATCCTTTTCCTTCATCGGGATCTGGTGGTAACTTTGTACCATATCGATAAAACTATATAATCTGTGACCAGCAGTGGAGTCAACAAGCTGGTCGATCGTGGGCAATGGGTAGCTATCTTTGGGGCATGCTTGGTTGAGGTCAGTATAGTCTATACACATCCTGTATTTCCCATTTTCTTTTTTGACAAGTACCATATTGGCTACCCATTCCGGGTGAGTAACTTCTTTGATGACCCCGGTTGTTAACAGCTTCATTGTTTCTTCAATAATTTTTCTTTGTCTTTCGTAGGCAAAGGTTCTTTTTTTATGGGTCACTGGTTTGGCTCCTGGTCTGATGTTTAAACAGTGACAAGCAACTTGTGGATCCACACCAATGATTTTGAAGGCTTGTAAAGCAAAATCTTCTGAGTGTCTAGCAAGGACCTCCTTTATTCCTTCTCTAATGCTCTGGCTGAGTTCATTGTTGATCTTCACGGTCTTTTCATCTGTGATTTGTAAGGTCTCTGTGTCTCCTACTGGTTGTGGATCGGCGCCTTGCTTCTCAATTTTCCATGCTTCTAGAGGAAAAGCCTTCGCCTGAGGCTTCATGGCCATCTAGTAACACTATCTATGCACGCAGCTATTACTAGGGCATCACAATGGGGGTGACAAACATGTGAATCATCTTTTGAATTGAACATAATATCGCTTCTTTTGGATACTGGCTTTTCTCCTCTACTCCATTTTAATTTTTTCTCGATGTTTTCTCCCCCGATGATCATGTTAATTATGCTAATAAGCTCCCTCCGAGTTTTCTTTACTTCCGGCCTATCATGCTTTTGGTTCTCAGAGTTTCCGCTTCTTCTCGATGCATCAGTGAAATTATTGAGTTTTTCCCTCTGCACCAATCTCTCTACGGCATTCTTCAGCTCTCTCCAACCCTTCATGTTGTGCCTATATTCTCGATGATACTGGCAGTATTATCCCCTGTCTTGGGTAGATCTCCGGCTTGGGCTTATTCTCTTAGCTAGGGTGATTCCAACTCCATTCTGCCTGATCCACATAAGGATTTTGGATCGAGAGGTGCTCAAGGGTGTGAATCTATCTGCTTCCCTATCAAATCTTTTTACTAGATTTCTGAAATTTATTTTTAGGAAGCCTGCTTGTCTGTGTTTGGGTTATTTATCGTTGATCGGTGGCTTCTCTTCCTCCCGTTGCATCCTTCTATCCTTATCCATTTTTATCATCCCGACTGCTATCGCCATTGCCTCTGCAAAGGTACTCAGTTCTTTGGTCATTATTTTATCTTTAAGCTTGCCGAGTCTAATGCCATTTTTCAAAGCTTCTATGGAAACTTCATTTATAAGATGCTCAATCTGCATAACTATTTTATTGAAACGATCAAAATAACTTCATAAAGATTCATTAACTTCATATCGGCACATTTGAAGATCATTGATGTTTTTGGCTAGGGGAATATTGATGACGAATCTGATATGAAATTTTTTCACTAGATCCTTGAAAAAAGTGATGGAATTCTCTGGGAGTCGATGAAACCACTTTTAAGCATTCTTTGTGAGTGTGCTTGGAAAAACTCTACACATGATTCCATCATTTACATTCTAGAGTAGCATCTTTGTCCGAAATGCCAATATGTGGTTGATGGGATCTCCTGTCCCATTATACTAATGAAGCGGTGGGATTTTGAACTTAGTGGGGATCTCCGTCTGAATTATTCTTCTGAAAAATGGAGTTATGTTGTCCATAACACATTCTTCTTCCTTTCTTAGTTTTGTCCGGGTTTTGTATATTGCCTCTTTAACCTTTTGAGCTATCTTTGAATCATCAAGAGCCAGAATTATTGAACTACACTCCCCTTCCGGTGCTTTACCCTTTCCTATGCTCGTCCCTGGGGCCTGTCAAGGTGTTGTGTTATCATCATTTTGAGCTAGTTCAGAACGCCCACTCTGCATTATAGCGTTTAGCTGTTGTTGCATCAAAGCTATCTGTGCCTGGATTTTTTTTATTATGACTTCCTTGCTAGTTTGGTGGAGGTTGAGTGTTTAGTTTATGATGTTTAAATTTGGTGTAGTTATTGCTGGTGTGTCTATTAAACTCAAAAAAGGTGTTGAACGATGGTGTTGTAGAGGAGCATAATATGGGAGGTCTATACCTAAAGTTGGGTATCTCAAAGTGTTATCAAGGAGTTGATGTGTGTGTCCGGATGAAGCTCCGATATACAGAAAGGTGGCTGGAAGCGCTATTGTTAGGAGAGGGTTTGAGAGGTCGATCGAAGGGATAGGTGCGGAAGGGTTGGTGCTAGTTTTAGGAATCAAGGTTGGTGGTGGGCTGGAAGTCATGGTGAGGATGTCTTTAGCTTAGTAGGTAAAAAAATGACTTTTCCTAAGAGTTCCCACAGATGACGCCACTTGATAACTGGTTTCTAGAACTCTTGAGCTTGATGTCCTGCAATACACAAACAAAAGGCAAGGTAAGAGGTGGGGAGAGTCCCCACAAACACTCTGATTCCTAAGTTAGAGGACAGGAGTAGGGGAATATGGAATAACTAGAATATGAGAGAATGAGATGATCCTCTATAAGGGGTATGGGGTCCTATTTATAGTAATACTTTAACCTGAGAGGGGTCAAATTCCTTATGAGATGGGAGTCCTAATCCTGGTAGGAGAGTATTCCCTCTTTGCTTAGGATTCCTCTTTGGGGTAGAGTCCTTTTTCTAGATGGATTCTGCTACCTTTATAGTCCGAGTGTCCATGTTTAGGATATAAAGATCTTTTAGTTAGGTAGGAATATGTATAGGCGGTATCACTATTAATTTTCCCAATAAGACGATCATCACCAAGCCATGAAAGAGAAACCTTCTAACTAGTTAGAAGTAAACTATCATCGAGATGAAGTGAAAAAAGATAATAGCAAAGAGATTAAACTGCCAAAGAAATAAGATGATAGTCATAAAGCCATAAAAGAAAAACCTTCTAAGCAATTAGAAGGAAAACATCATCAAGTAGAAGTGAAGAAAGACAGTGGCAAGGAGATGAATGAGACCCTAAAATCACCAAAGAAGGAAGATTCAAAGCAGTAGCATGTGCTTTTTGAGCCACCAAAGGTGAAAAACAAACCTTCTAAGCAATTAGAAGTAATTAAAGATCACCAAGAAATGAAGAAAGCTAGCAGCAACAAGGAGATAATTGAGCAGGTAAATCCCCCCAAGAAGAATAATCTTTAAGCATTGCCTTTAGAGAAAGATAATTAATACAAAGAGGCCAAGAAAGATAATAAACCTTTAAAGAAACTAAAAGTCAGAGATCTTAAAGCACTAAGAAAGATAGTATCAAGGACATTAACTTATATCCACACAAGAAGAAAGATACAAAGAGCAAGCCCCTTGAGCCACCAAAGAAGAAAGATAGTTATGAAGAGGTAAAGGATAGATTTTCTAAGTAACAAGACACAAAATATCATCAAGAAAAAGTGAAGAAAGACAATAGCAAGGAGATGATTGAGCAGTTAAGTCCACCCATGAGTAAAGATAAAAAAGATACAAAAATAAAATGTTAAGCCTCTTGAATGCCTCTAACATTAATCATACCATTAGCGACCGCCTCTTGAACAGCTAAAGGTTAAGCCTTCAAATGCAACGGAGGACATAACCTCATCCAAAATCAAAAGTAAGCCTAAAGAAGTGAAAGACAATCATAAAACTTCAACTGAGAATATTGGTACAATAGTTGAAATTCAAGAACTGATAACTCTGAATTGATATTTTGCTTGTGGAACTTGCATGGACGAGGAGAACGAGTAAAGGGGCAAGGTTTTCTCTATAAATACTCTGAAGCTTAAGTCAGTAACGATATGAGAAAAAATATAATAAAGCAAATAGGCATAATAGAGTAGAGAATAAAGAGTAATTACTTATATGATGTGATGATGGAGTGATGGAATGATGTCTTGGTGATGTTGTATGATGAGAATGAGAACATGAATGACATGAGATGTCATGAGATGTATTTATAGGAGAAGATATTGCTCAAACCTCTTAGGAATATGATTAATTAGTCTTGTAAGATTGCCTTGTTTAGGAGAGAATGAGACTTCCTTTGTAAAGTAATTTTCCTAATTAAAATAGACTTCCTTTGTAAAGTAATTTTCCTAATTAAAATAGACTTCCTTATTAAGCTTTCTTCTTATTCAAGTAATCATTCTCTTTGGAGGAAATATAACCCTTATTAGAATAAGATATTGATATGGGTTATTAAGAACCATCAAGTGCCAAAGACATGCACAGGGAGATAAAGAAAGGCACATCAGTAACTGCTCTTAATTTTCTAAAGGTCAAAGACACTTAGGAACAGATAAGTGCAAGGCAGCGGTGAAAAGCTTGAGTGCTCCAATTGTATAAGAGAAATCAAACTCACATCTTTGTATCCAGCAAAGTCATTGGAGCCGCCAAAGGTCAAAGATGTTTGTAAAGAAAAAGAAACTAGAATCATTGCTTAAAATCTAGCATGTAAATGTAGTCTTCCAAAAAAATAAAATTTATTTTCTAGATCATTTCTTTAAGTAATGCTGCTGCTTTATGTGTACATTGTAATTGTGGAAATAAGACCTTTTATTTTTTGCCATAACAAAATTAATTATTACTAATTATTATCAATTACACATTAAATAATAAATTATAAAATTTTTATACTTTTTATACATAGAAAAAGGAAAAAGAATCTTAATACTTAAAAAAAATAGTATTATTTTTTTTTTGGAAGTAGGAGAATGTTTTAATTTAGAAGTACTTATTGATTTATCAAATTGATTTTTCTTGTAATTTAAAAGAGAAACTTATACCCATAAATTAAGCTATTGAAAAAAATATATAAACAGTTGTTAGTTTATAAACAATTGATTGTTGATTTTTCTCCTAATTTAAAAGAGAAACTTTACCTATAAATTAAGCTACTAAAAAAACATATAGACAATTATTAGTTTGTAAACAATTGATTATTGTTCCACTTGATGGTGAAAATCGTTATTGTTCTAAAATTTTCTCATCTCTATGATGAGTTGAGTTCTATCTTATCTCTCTGATAAGGGTATACGAGTTCTTTGTCTTTAATTGTTATTCTATAGGTGTTTCTTTAATAAAATATTGAGATTATAACTTTGTCGAGTTGCCATGATCCTCTTACAAACCAATGGAACAATATTTCATTGAAGGAGGAGGAGGAAGAGAGTGGATTGGTTATTAAGAATATAGAAGATCTAGAGTTTAAAACTAATTTGAAATGGTTACTTGTAGGCCATTTTCTTATAAATAAAGTGATTTACATGTTGGCAATGAAGAATATTTTAGCATCCCCATGGAGATCGGTGAAAGAGGTTATTTGTATTTGTAACCTTGCACCAAACTTATTCCTTTTCCAATTCTTTTATAACTTGATGTGTCAAGAGTGATGTTGAATGGTCCTTGGACATTTGACAATCATATTCTGAAATGCAGCCTTATTCTAAGCTAAAATCTGGTTATAAGTTTACAATTTACCTGCTAGGTTTATGTCAAAAAGGGTGGCAATCCATATTGAAAATTATGGAGGAAAATATATTGAATTAAACCCTCTGAATTATGGAAATCTATGGCTGAAGTGTCCATGGATGTGAGAATTCCATTAAAAAGAAAGATGAAGATTAAAAAAAAAAAGCAAAGGGAGAATAGGCCTAGGTTAATTTTAAGTATAAGAGATTCTTCACCTTTTGCTTTAGAATACTAGGGCACTTTGATCATTTTTACAAAAAGCTATATGCTTGTACAGTATGACCCACTAAGAGAGTTTATGGGAGTTGGTTAAGAGCTTTTTATCTTGGCGCCAAAGGCCGCCAATAAGTCAAAAAATGGTTATGGTCATCGGGGAGGTGGTGGTAAAGCTAGGAAGGGAATCTCAGAACATGGAGGTGGAAAGGGAAAGTCTCAATCAATAGAAGAAATCAAAAGTTTTCCTTTCATCCAACAATTTGTACATTGGAAAAGTGGGATCTTGAAGCACTAATTTTGGGATAACCAATTCAAGGGACAATAGATTTGTTTACTTTAAATAGGGTTGAGCATGAGACGAAAAAAATATCGAACTGAACCGAAAAACATTAAAATCATACCGAACTAAATAATTTTAATCTCTAACCAAACCGAAGTTTATGACTAATTTGGTATGGTACTGGATATTTATAAAAAAATTGAACTATACCAAACCAAAAATCGAATATAGTACTGAATATGAATTTAAAAAATAATACATAGATATTAATAAATAATAGCAAGTAGTAACTTAATATATACTTTTAATTATATTGTCAAGTAATATATGTATAATAATATATCATAAAAAGTAATATATTTTGTTATTAAAATATAATAAATAAATTGTTAACAAAATATTATTATTAATTATTATTATTATGATCATCATCATCATTGTTACTATTACCACTACTACTATTCAATTAACAAGTAAAAATATAAAAATACCTATTATATTACAATTTGAACTTAAAATATATATATATAAAAATTCACATTATATAGTTTCAAATAATTCAATTAACAAATAAAAATGTAAAATGTCTATTACAACGCACGTTAAACTTAAAATATGAGAAATAAGAAAATTATTATTATTATTATTATTATTATTATTATTATTATTATTATTATTATTATTATTATTATGGAATGCCCATTGTATTTTTCAATTTAAACTAAAAATATGCAAATAAAAAAATTACTATTGTATAATTTCAAATTTTATAATTTTCAATTAAAATATGTTGTTATTATCACATTTGATAACTTATTAGCTATTATTTTTACTAAGTAATATTATCTTATTGATGTTATTTAAAATTAATGAGCTAAATAATATTATTATATTTAATAACTTATTAATTATTGTTGTTATTAAGTAATATAATCTTATTGATATTATTTAAAATTAATGAGCTAAATAATATCATTATATTATTATTTTTCTACATAATAATATATAAATATATATTATAGATAACCAAAACGACGTAGTTTTACGCAATGATACGTTGTTTTAATTAAAGTAAGTAGTAATTTTACAAACAAAAATAAGAGAAAATAAGTTGTTGTTATTATTATTATTATTATTATTATATGCATACAATAACCAAAACAATATATTGTTACCCAAAATCATGTCATTTTGAGTTGTAGATAACAAATATAATTTTAATTTATTTGTGGACAATATATATATATATTATGTTAAGTTCTAAAGTCATTAAACAAAAAATTTGATAAGTCTTTATTTTCATATTTGAATATTTATTCTAAAAGTTAATGTGTCAAACCATTAAAAATCTTAATTTTTATTAATAATAAAATATTTATTATAGTTTTTTAACTAAAACACTAATATATATATTCCAATACTACACAAATTCTAAAAGTATTTATATAACAAGAATTTTTTTTATCTTAAATTACACAATCATTTTTTTAAACCATTATAAATTCTATTTTTAAAAATTTTCTTAACTAAAACACTATTATACATACTCAAATACTAATTTAATAGTTCTCAAAACAAATCCTATTATATTTAAAAATAATGGCAATAAAAATTAAAGAAAATAAAATTAATGTAATATATTTTATTTTGAATTTATTTAATTACCTTAATGTAATACACTTTAATTATACTACATCTAAACATGTTAGTGTCAATTATTACATAGTCTTCTGTTTAATTTTCATAGGAGTTATTAGTATTTCTTTATATTTTATTATTTATAATTAGTGTTTTATTACGATTTTAATTTATTAGCTTAGTTTTTTTTCCTTTTAATTTATTGAGATTCAAGTCAATAATTAAGGAGCTATTCTATGGATTTATTTTTCTTATTGGAGGAGATTTTAAGGTGGAAAATTACTGTTTTGGTCCTTGAACGAATTTAGAGTATTTTTCTCTATAAATAGAGAATTTTAGCTCTAGGCTAAGGGAGCCATTTTTTGGGGATTAGACACCAAAGTTACAAATAAGAACCCTAGAAGATTGAAGGAGCAAGAAATTAAAAATTGAAGATTAAAGATTAATTATAATTATTTCACTCTTCTTCTCTTTCTTATATTTTTATTATGAGTTTTTCTTATAATTTTTTTGGAGATTATTGATAATATGTTAGGCTAAATATTTCTTTATTAGAGATTGATGATACGAACATGACCTAAGCTTCCAATCAAATAAATTTATTAGTTCATGCATATTATGTTTATTAATCTTAATGTTTGTTGTTGTTTGGCCACCAATAACATGATTTTAATTGAGATTATACATTAAGAGATGATAATTCTAATAATCCCAATAGACCTATAAACACAGTTTTAACTTAACTCAAAATTAGAGATAAATTGAGTTGATTAAATTCTTATTGAGTTGTGCTTCATAATTCATGATTTTGATATCTAGGTGTTTGGATTGCAATGAGAATTGAGTCTTTATTGCCTTGATTGATAGTTGTGTATTTAAATTCATTGATACTTGAGAGAGATTGATTGATGCTTTAGAAAAACTCAAGATATGCACAACTAATTAAGTAGTAAATTCAAATAGCTTAGTGATTGTAAGGTGATTTAATTCCTAGCAAATTTTGATTATTGATTGTTTGTTCTTTAGATTTAAAAAAAAAATTATTGTATAGGTTCATTTATTTGTTATTTAAATTTCATTCAAAATTCTTTATTCGAAAGCCTTAGACAATAAAGAATTAGGTTAATAGGTGATTAGAATGAGTTTTCGTGGGATCGATATTTTTTATACTACTTGACAATATTGTATGCTTGCAGTTTTGCATCAACAAAACACTACTCTTCTTTTCTATTGGAAATTATTATTTTTATTCTAATTAAAACATCCACCTTTTATTTAATTAAAAACACATTTTTTATTTAACGTAAGTAAAAATGTGTAACTTATCAATAATTTTCTATTTTTAATTTATTTGTTCAATTTTTATTATTACTATACTTTTAGTAAAAAATTATTAAATAAAATTATTATAATAACTTTTTAAACTTCACTTTTATATTTGATTAATTTGTAGTTTTTAATTTATTAAAATTATTTAATAATTATATATCAAAATGTACAATTATCTAGTTTTAATTAATAATATAAACTTGTTTATTACATAAATTTTTGAATTTTCATTTTGGATTGTACCATACTAATCTATTTTAATAAAATCAAATCTTTGTACTGAATCATCCTGAAAAATAGGATAGTATCGATATGAAAATTTTTAAATTAGATACTGATATTAAAATTTTATTTTTAAAATCCCCAATATATAGTATGATTCTGAAAATTTTAAATTTCTGAATTCCCTTTAACTGTGCTCACCCCTAACTTCACTTCAAGGATGGAAATAGCTCTATTGAGAATAATTTCATAATTGAGTGTAATTATCGATACCAAACATCGTTATCAGGAAGAACACCCATGTAAAATGGACGTGACTGATAATGAGCCCACTTTGAATGCTTATTCTAACTAAGAAAATGATCCAAAAAACTCAGAACGGGGATGCTTGACCCAGAAGGTCCTACCAGCCCAATGATCTCCATCAGTTAGAGATGTTCATGAGTAAGAGATTTAGTCTCTTTAAAAAAACCCAAGTTCAATTTCTTAATGGAAACAATAGTTTTCCATGGAAAGTTAATAAGGTACATGAATTGTTAGGTTTCAAAGGTGTTTTTATTGTTGATAGTGAAGGTCATGGGAGTGGTATTACTCTTCTTTGGAAGGTTAAAAACTCAATTAAATTTATTAGCTTTTTTAGAAACCACATTGATATGTCAATACACCTACAAGATATGATTTATTGGACATTAACTGGATTTTGCAGCTTCCCTGAGCATCATAAATGGAGAGACTCATAGAAGCTTCTTGGGGTGCTAAAGACAAAATCAAAGTTACCCGGTGCATTATAGGCGATTTTAGCTTAGTGTAATTGGAATTGTATCCTGATCATTGAATTATAACTTGTAAAATACTTCATTCAAAGCTAGTTAGTTAATGCTAAAAAAAGGGAAAAAAATATCTAGGGTGTTGTGAAATAAAGATTGAATTACTTAGTTTGTTATAGAACTAAACTTGAATTTAGTAGTATTCAATTAGAAGAAAAATATTTTATAGTAGAATGATATTAAGAGAATTTAGAGAGAGTTTTGAGAGAATTTGGTGAATAATAATATTGAAAGAATTTGGAGAGTAATCTATTCTTTTTCTTCTTCTCATTAATGAATTTCAATCCCTTTATATAGAGATTTTCTTTTCACTATTTGAGAACTATTCTCTCACAAGCAATATATTGTTCATTCATAAGCAATATATTGTTCATTCACATTCATAATACTCCCCCTTGAATAACAATATTTTGCAACTGCCTCGTTAAAACCTTGCTAAATAAAACCCAGTGGGAAAAACTTTAGCTTCAGGAAAAAGAGTACAGTGCATGATTTTCTCCCCCTCAAGTTGATATGTATAATCTTCCTTCACATAGTATGCAGATGTCGCATTCCAATATCATGAACGTGCTTTCTAAAGATTGTAGTTTGAAGTGCCTTTGTGAAAAGATCAGCTGAATTCTGGCTAGACTGAATATACTTGATATCTATATGATTGTCTTTTATTAGCTCTTGAGTGTATGAAAAGAATCTTGGAGGTATATGTTTGGTTCTATCACTTTTGATATATCCTTCCCTTAATTGTGCAATGCATGCTGCATTATCTTCATATAAAATTATTGGACTTTTATTGACAGAAAAACCATAAGATTCTTCAATATGATGTGTCATTGATTTAAGCCACACACACTCTCTACTTGCTTCATGTAGTGTAATAATTTCAGAATGATTTGAGGAAGTAGTGACAAGTGTTTATTTCTGGGAACGTCAAGAAATTGCAGTTCCATTATTTGTGAACACATAGCCTGTTTGAGATTTCGCTTTATGAGGATCAGATAAATGCCTTGCATCTGCATAACCAATCAATTCTTATTCTGAATTGTTAGAATAAAATAAACCCAAATCAACATTTCCTCGAAGGTATCGAAGTATATGTTTGACCCCTTTCCAATGCCTTTTTGTTGGAGCTGAACTGAGCCTTGCTAATAAATTGACTGCAAAAGAAATGTCAGGTCTAGTACAATTAGAAAGATACATTAGAGCTCCAATGGCACTGAGATATGGAAATTCAGGACCAAGAATTTCTTCATTTTCTTCACAGGGTCGAAATGGATCAGTCTCAATATTGAGTGATCTAATGACCATTGGAGTATTTAAAGGATTTGCTTTATCCATATTAAAGCATTTCAAGATCTTTTCTGTGTAATTTGATTGATGCACGAATATCCCATTGTGCATTTGCTCAATTTGTAAACCAAGGCAATACTTGGTTTTTCCAAGATCTTTCATTTCAAATTCTTCCTTTAAGTATACTAGTGCTTCATGGATCTCATTTTCTGTTCTAATGATATTCAAATCATCAACATATACAGCTATAATCACAAATCCGGATATTATTTTCTTAATAAAAACACATGGGCAGATAATGTTACTCATATATCCTTTATTAATCAAATAATCGCTTAAACAATTATACCACATGCACCTAGACTGTTTTAACCCATATAAAGATCTCTGGAGCTTGATCGAATACATTTCTTTGGGTTTTGTACTTAATGCTTCAGGCATTTTAAATCCTTCAGGGATTTTCATATAAATGTCACTATCAAGTGATCCATACAAATAAGCAGTCACAACATCCATAAGACGCATTTCTAATTTCTTAGAAACTACTAGGCTAATCAGATACCTGAACGTAATTGCATCCATAATAGGAGAATACGTTTCATCATAATCAATTCCTGGCCTTTGTGAAAAACCTTGAGCTACAAGTCTAGCTTTGTACCTTATTATTTCATTTTTCTCATTTCTCTTTCGTACAAAGACCCACTTATATCCTACAGGTTTCATAGTTTTAGGCATAGGAATAATTGGCCAAAAATATTTCGTTTGTTTAGTGAGTCCAATTCAGCCTGCATAGCATCTTTCCATTTTATCCAATCATGCCTATTTTGACATTCCATGACTGATTTTGGTTCAGGATCATCTTTGTCATTTATGATTTCACATGCAACAGTATATGACAATGTTTCATGACTTTCTTTATTTTCTATTTCTTCAAGGATATTTTCCTCGCTATCAATATGATTATCTACTCCCTTTCTCTTTCGAGGATTTTTATCCTTAGAACCAATTGGTCTTCCACGCTTCTGGCGTGTTTTAGACTCATGAGTGTCTTTATTCTCAAGTTTTATTTCTGGAATTTCAATACGAGCAGGAGCATTGGCTGTTGGTATGTATGATTTAGTCACTCTTTTTGTATCAGTAAATGCATCTGGCAATTGATTTACAATTGCTTGTAAGTGCATAATCTTTTACACTTCTAATTCATATTGTTTTGTGTGAGGATCTAGATGCAATAATGATGGTTCATTCCATGAAATATCCCTTTTCCCTTCTTTCTCCCGTTTTCCTAATATTGGGAAAACAACCTCATTAAATTGGCAATCAGCAAAACGTGCTGTAAAAACATCACCAGTTAAAGGTTCAAGATATCTAATAATCGAGGGTGTTTCAAACCCAACATAAATTCCCAATCTTCGTTGAGGACCCATTTTTGTGCGCTGAGGTGGCGCAATGGGTACATATACTGCACAACCAAAAATTCTGAGATGGGAAATATTTGGCTCTTGACCAAATGCCAATTGTAGTGGGGAGTATTTATGATATGCACTAGGTCTGATGCGAATTAATGAAGCAGCATGTAGGATTGCATGACCCCAAACTGAAATGGGAAGCTTTGTTCTCATTATTAATGGTCTAGCAATAAGCTGAAGACGTTTAATCAATGATTCAGCTAAACCATTTTGAGTATGTACATGGGCAACAGGATGCTCAACAATGATCCCAGTAGACATACAATAATCATTGAATGCTTGAGATGTAAATTCACCAGCATTATCAAGTCTTACCCTCTTGATTGTATAATCAGGGAATTGTGCTTGTAATTTAATAATTTCAACAAGCAACCTTGCAAATGCAACATTACGAGTTGACAATAGACAAACATGTGAGCATCTACTAGATGCATCAATTAATACCATAAAATATCCGAATGGTCCACATGGTGGGTGAATTGGCCCACATATATCACCTTGAATTCTTTCAAGAAACATAGGTGATTCATTTTGAATTTTAGATGGTGAAGGTCTCAAGATTAATTTTCCAAGAGAACAAGCTGTACATGGCATTTCATTTGATTGAGGAATTCTTTGCCCCTTCAAGGGATGCCCATGTGAATTCTCAATTATCCTTCGCATCATTACTGATCCAGGATGACCTAATTTGTCATGCCATAAATTTATTATTGAAGGATCATAAGATTTTTCTTTTACTGCCATATTTGATTCAATTACATGTAATGCAATCCAGTAGGGAGTTTTGGCAGTCTTTTCAATACTTGTATTTTTCCTGATTCATAGGAAACTATATTTAAATATTTGTTACCATTTATAGTAGTGGATTGGGTATCACACCCATTTCGATATATGTCATCAAAACTCAATAATTTCTTGTTGATTTTGGTGAAAACAAAGCTTCATTAATTATAAACTTTGTTCCATTTGGTAACATAAATTTAGCTTTGTCAATTCCTTCAATCAGATCTACAGGACCTGATATTATTTTTACAACTGCCTTTGTGGGCTTTATTTCAAAGAAATAATATTTATTTTTCAAGATAGTATGTGTAGTACCACTATCTGGTATGCAGAGATCTCCAATATTGTCTTTATGTTGAGTACAATTCATATTAAACTTCAAAATAGATAAACACAAAATTAATCAATTAAGGTAAAAACGTAAAGTAAGACATTTTATTTAATTTGAAAATAACATACATAACAATAACATATTTTTAAGAATCAAATAAGTAATAACAATATACTTAAAATTATAGATGTCTCAATTTCCATTGTCAGTAAAATCAGAAACATCTAGATGAGTTGTATCATTAACGTGAGTATGATGCTCATTGAAGTTTATTTCCTTTTCTTTGCCTTTCAATGATGCCTTATAAAGTTGGCAAAGATGTGGTGGTGTTCGACAAACTCGTGACCAGTGTCCTTTACTACCACATCTGAAACACACAGTTTCATACTTATGTTGAGGCCTTTCTTGAACACCACTGATGACTGATTTTAACTTCTTTTGACGTTGAGTCTAAGTTTGTTGTGGAGTATTATTATATTTATTTCCACGACCACGGCCAAAGAATTGACTTCTTCCACGTCCACGACCTCTACCTCTCCCACGTCCATGGCTATTGTAATTTTTATATCTGGAATAATTTGTAGCATTTGCTTCTGGAAATGCTATTGAGCCAGTGGGATAGGACTGATGATTTTTCATCAAGAGTTCATTATTTTTCTCAGCTATCAGTAGGCATGAAATTAGTTCAGAATATTTTTTAAATCTCTGCATCATGTATTGTTATTGTAGTGTAACATTTGATGCATGAAATATGGAGTAAGTTTTCTCCAACATATCCTCGTCTGTGACTGTCTGTCCACAGAATTTTAATTGTGATACTATTATGAACATTGTAGAATTATAGTCACTCACTTTTTTGAAATCTTGAAAGCGTAAAGCTCTCCATTCATCAATGACTACTGGTAGTATTACATCTCTTTGATGATCATATCTGTCTTTTAGATCCTTCCAAAGAACACTTGGATCTTTGACAGTCAAATATTCACATTTTAATCCTTCATCAAGATGACGACAGAGAAAAATTATAGGCTTGGCCTTATCTTGCAATGATGTGTTATTATTTTCTTTTATAGTATCAATTAACCCCATTGATTGAAGATGCATCTCTACATCTAGAATCCAAGACATATAATTTTTTCCCGTGATGTCAAGAGCAACGAACTCAAGCTTTGCTAGATTTGTCATTATGATAACTTATTGTTTTGATCGAGAGCTCTTCGTGCTGATAACGTGTTGTGAAATAAAGATTGAATTGCTTAGTTTGTTATAGAACTAAACTTGAATTTAGTAGTATTCAATTAGAAGAAAAATACTTTATAGTAGAATGATATTAAGAGAATTTAGAGAGAGTTTTGAGAGAATTAGGTGAATAATAATATTGAAAGAATTTGGAGAGTAATCTATTCTTTTTCTTCTTCTCATTAATGAATTTCAATCCCTTTATATAGAAATTTTCTTTTCACTATTTGAGAACTATTATCTCACAAGCAATATATTATTCATTCACATTCATAATATAGGGAAATATATGGACTGTAAGTTGTTAAAACATGGTAGCATCTGGCTCCAAGGGCCAAGACCATTCGTCCATGTCGCTAGGAGTTGACATGAAAGTGCAAAATACCATCATTCTTGGGCCGCTTTAAGTCCACTCACATTATATGTTCATTATCCAGGTGATTGAAGAGCTCAGAGCTCCCATGAATTTGATGACAAGTTGAATGTAACCCATTGAATTTCAGCAGTAGCTGCTATGGAAAAGGTTCACCTTTTTTTTCTTTTTTTTTTTTAACAGGAACCCTTTGATCTATTAAATGCCTTGGAGGCAGTTATGCATTAGGCTATTTAAAAATTGCTTTGCTTTATAAGTTTAAAATATTTAAAATACCAACTGTAAGTGTACAATTGTGGGTTTTCTCCTTATTCCTTTGTTGCTTGACTCTCTTAATCATATACTAGCAAGCAATTGCTTCAAAAGCCATCAATAAACTTCATTAATTGCATAAATCATAAACTTCTTATTAGCTTATCTTGCCAAAAGAAGAAATACCATTTTGCAATAAACTAACACTGTCATGCTTAAAATTAAATAGCACAAGCGATGCAAACAAAGGCTCCATTTGGTGAATTTTTTTTGGTTCTTGTGCTAATAATGCTTATTAATTATATATATACTTTCATTGCATTGTTTAGGATCAATCAAATACTTGTTTTTCTTTTGCAGCTTGTGTAGACAAGCTAATCAAATGGTGGAATGCAGCATGAAATTTATCAAGAGCTATTTATTGGTCCATGAAAAGGTTCAATCTTTATGGAGACCCTGAAGAATTTTCCAGGCAAGAACATAAGAATACAATGTTTCTCTCTTGAAAATCTTATTTAACTTTTAACTGGATTCTCTTCTTAATTTGTTCATGATCAGTTTTATTGTTATTCCTGCTTATATCTTTTTTTTTTTTTACAATTGAACAAGAGAAAAATAAAATGATTGATCTTTATTTAAAAAAAAAAAATAACCAAATTAAATAATAGCCTCATTTATCTAGCTTTGTCTTGATTCTTTTCTTTGTGTTCTTGTTCTTCTTTCATTGGCCAATGTAAAATATAGACTTAGAAACAGTTTCTTGATTCTTGTATCTGGTATATACAAATTTATCTTCTTGATGTAAGGATTATATATGATAAATATTCTGTGTGTTAATTAGATGATGAAAAGAAAAGAAATGAATTTTTTTTTTTTCTGTATGTAGATAATTAAGTGATCATGGCTAGCTACAACCATTAAGAAGACGGCATAGGTTGTTGATTGTGTTCAAAAAAGCCTAGTCATATGAAGGAAACTTTTCTTCACTTGGATAATTTGCTCAAGGAGTTGCCTGAGAGTGATATTCCAGTACTGTAGCAAGGGAATTTATTCACACTTCCATAAAACTGAAATACACCAAGTATACCATTGATCCTGAGGCGAAAAAGATGCACTTGAATGTGTTGAATGGGTTGTTAACTGCTGTGGAGAATGCAAGGAAAGAAGCAGAATGTTATGGCTCCATCTTAGAGCAAATGGAATACGATATAGGATCTTGCATTCCAAAGATTGAAGGCTCAAATTTTACTATAAATCATGATGATAAATTGTGGGAAAAAATAAAGGGAGGGGAAGAATTTGTTAACAAATGTGTATCAGAGCTTCCTCGAAAAAAAGGAAACAAATGTTCAACATGTGCATCAAAAATATGTTTTTTTATATGCTGCAAAAAATGTCGACGCAAGAAGCAACTAAAGGGCTTGAATAGTTCACTGAAAAAGTTCTGTGACCAAGTTGACAGGTCGCAGAAAAAAGAACCAACGCAGCCACCTTATACGCAGGAGAAGGCAGAATATACTCAGGGTTCTCAAGGTGTAGTCTCATTGGGTAAGCAGCTTTTAACTCTATTCTTACTCATTTTCTCTGTTCCTAACAAATTAATCACACTTAAATCTGGTGTTGTTTACAACTTTGGTTCGTCTAATGTATAATTAATCCAGCCAATGGCCATGGATTATACTTTGAAGATTAAAAGCTTTATGCAGTATCAGCATTGTGATATATAACTTTCAGAATTCAGAAGGAAGTGTTCTTTTTTCGGATTTTTTTAGAACTTGTTCTTTTCTTTGTTCAATTTTTTCTTTTTGCAATTTGCCATGAATTAAAATTGCATAACACACTTGTTCTTGAACTTTAGGTCCAGCAGTTCCAGCAGGTACCAAGAAAATGGAGGATAGTGCTGCAAGTTCCTCTCAACTCTCTGAGAAGAATCAATCCAAGAAGGAGGGTCATCCTGTGCCACCAGAAACGAAAAATGATCCTGAAGTGGCAAAAGACGATAGCAAGCTGATTGAGACAAGTCCAACCAAGAAGAGAGATACACGATCAACGCGCAAGGGTGAACGAGAAAAACATAAAACTCCTAAGCAATCGGAAGACGAAGAACATGAAGATGAAGTGAAGAAAGATTTTAGTAAAGAGAAGCTGCCAAAGAAGCAATATGATCGTCATGAAGCCATGAAAGGAAAACCTTCTAAGCAACTGGAAGTAAAAGATTATCAAGAAGATCAATCGAAGAAAAATAGAAGCAAAGAGATTGAGCTGCCAAAGAAGCAAGATGACCGTAATGAAGCAATGAAACGAAAACCTTCGAAGCAACTGGAAGTAAAAGATTATCAAGAAGATCATGTAAAGGAAGATAGAAGCAAAGAGATTGAGCTGCCAAAGAAGCAAGATTATCGCCACGAAGCCATGAAAGAGAAGCCTTCGAAGCAACTGGAAGTAGAAGACCATCAAGTGAAGAAATATAGAAGCAAGGAGATTGAGCTGCCAAAGAAGCAAGATTATTGTTTCGAAGCCATGAAAGAGAAGCCTTCGAAGCAAATGGAAGTAAAAGATTATCAAGATGATCAAGTGAAGAAAGATAGAAGCAAAGAGATTGAGCTGCCAAAGAAGCAAGATGATCGTCTTGAAGCCATGAAAGAGAGAACTTCTAAGCCGTTGGAAGTAAAATATCATCAAGATGAAGTGAAGAAAGATAATAGCAAAGAGATTAAGCTGCTAAAGAAGCAAGATGATAGTTATGAAGCCTCGAAAGAAAAACCTTCTAAGCAATTGGAAGTAAAAGACCGTCAAGCAGAAGTGAAGAAAGACATTAGCAGGGAGATGACTGAGCACTCAAAATCACCCAAGATGGAAGATGCAAAGCAGCAGCATGTGCTTATTGTGCCACCAAAAAAGAAAGAGATTAATCAACTAGCAGAAGTGGAAAATAAACCTTCAAAGCAGTTGGAAGCAACTAAAGATCTCCAAGAAGTGAAGAAAGACAGCAGCAAGGAGATAATTGAGCAGGTCAATCCACCCAAGAATGAAGACCTTCAAGCATTGCCTCAAGAGAAAGATAATCAATATGAAGAAGATGATCAGAAGGATAAGCTGACTTATGTCAAGGCGCTACAAGATTTGTTTAGTGTTGTGCAGGATGCAAAGAATATAAAGGAAGAAGCATATGGTGACGTCTTGCAGAAGATTGAATCCAGTTTAGACACTATGATTTCAAACATCAAAATGGCAAAAGACGTGAAACAAGTATTTGGAGGCGATCATGAAGCTGGGAATTTCAGGAGCACAATAGAGAAAGTGGAGAAATCTGTTAACAATTGCAAGGCAGAACCAGAAACATCATGTTTTTGCTTCAAAAAAACTCCGGCTTTCAGAGAGGACATTAAGGACTCGTGTAGTTCACTGGAAAACTTAAAAGAAAAAATTTCCTGGCTACTCACAGAACAAGAAAAGGAAAAAAGTGGTGCCCCTGCAGTAAGGGCTGGACACCTTGGGGTTGCAGAAGTTGTGAAGCCAACAGAGGATGAGAAAGGCACCGTGGGGAAAAACACTCCCGAGAAGATCAAAAGCACTAACATCATTTATGCTGAAGATAAGACGTCTGAAAATGCCAAGTTGACACCGTATATTCTACAAAAGCAAAACAACAACAGAGTGTCAACTGATAATCAGGACCAAAAGTCTAGTTCATTGCCGGGTGATTCATCGATTCGTATGGCCTCTACAAACCATGCACCTGTTCAATCATCATGGGACACAAAGGTTCATCAACAACTTGAAGAGAAAACCCATGAGCAAAAATTTAAGCCAGCTCCTAAGAACATCGATGCTGGATCGTTGAATTTAGATGCGCCTGGACATCAGCCAGAGCTGCAAGATCGTCAAAGGAAACTTTATCACTCGATTCCAGGAGAGAAGACTGGCTCAATGTTGAGTAGCTCTGCCTATTCAGATCCAACTATGCCTCTTAAGCCACCCGTGACCAAAGATGATCATAGGAAAATTGATCAATCGACTCCAGGAGAGAAGACTGGCTCAGTGATGAGCAGCACTGCATATTCAGATCCAACTGTGCCTCCTAAGCTACCAGTGACTAGAGATGGTCATAGAAAATTTGATCACTCAAGTCCAGGTGAGAGGCATAATTCAGTGTCCAGTAGCACCACTGGTTTATATCAACATCCGCATCCAAATCCACCAGAGGCTAAAGGCGTAAGTGAGAAGCTAGGAATCTCATATCGAACTGAGAAAAATGATAAAGGGCTGAACAACACTGCATCTTCAAGAATGCATGTGCCTCCTTATAAGCCATCGAAGCAAATAGCTGGAAGTGATACATCGATGGAATTGGAGAACGAAAAATTCAAGGATGGAGTGACCCAAGTTTTCTCATCTACTCCCAGAGAATTTGCTGATATTGCTTCGGCTAAAGATCATCGTCAGTATGAAAATTTTCAAGGTACCAACTCAGTCCTCTCTTTTTTTTTTTAAATCTGATGCCTCCACAAGGCCTCTAACTAATCCAGAGTTCAAGTCTGATAGACCAAAAGAGGATAAAACTCTTCTGGTACCTATTTCTCTATTCATATAATTTATACAAATAATTCGAACATGAAATCCTACTAATTATCTCTTTTGCATGTTTAACAGGTTAAATGTAGCTTAAAAGAGTTTAACATTTGCAAAAAGTTCGAGCTGCCAACTTCAAATGAGAATATTAGTATTGTGGATGAAGTTCAAGAACCATCAAATGCAAAAGACATGAACAGGGAGATGAAGAAAGGCACAGCAGTAACTGCTCTTAATCTGCCAAAGGTTAGAGACATTCAAGAACAGGTAAGTGCAAGACAGTGGTAATAAAGCTTGCGTGCTCCAATTGTATGAGACAAAATCGAACTCACATCTTTGCATCGAGCAAAGTCATTGGAGCCGCCAAAGGTCAAAGACGTTCGTAAAGATAAAGAAGTGAATCATTGGTTAAAATCTAGCATGTAAATGTAGTCTTCCAAATGGATAAAATTCATTTTCTTGATCATTTCTTTAGGTAATGATGCTGTTGTATGCGTATTGTAATTGTGGAGATGTGACCTTTTAATTTTTTGGTACTATGACAAAATTAGGAGAAGGGGGATTTTAAGCTTTGAAGCCTGCCTTGATTTATCAAATCAAATTTTCACCTAATACAAAAAAAAATGACGATTTTATTTAACTTTTTATCGATGTTAAGTTCCATTGAACCTTTATTAATCATAAAAATTTTATTAACAAAATTTTCTTTTATGAATTAACATCCTATATTTGGTATATCAATTATTTATTTAAACAAAATACATTTTATAAATATATTTATTATTTATTAATTAGTCAAATAGGATAAACATGATATACAATAGTGATATATGTAGTGACTCGCAACATGAACAGTATATACTTATTGTGATAGAAATTTTTTTAAAAGATGATATTATTCCATTAATAGAAAAACAATATCATTTGAACTGATGTTCCTTTTAATCATGAGGAAATTTCATTGCGTGAGTCAGTCAACACCATTGATATTGTTCGAGTCCCACACTAATTTTTTGTTTCAGTTTTATCTTTGTTGTTTTCATCTTTAGCCTGATTTTGATCTAATTTTGAAACTTTAGATATAAGATCAGCGTTTTCGTGTGTTTATGTTTGTTTCATCTTTTTCTTTTTCTTTTTCTTTTCTTTAGGCATATTTAATTTAAGTTAATTATATTTATTTATTTATTTTGTATATTTTAAGTAATTTAATTTTATATTCTAAATAATAACTTTTTTTAATTTTAAAAATTATTATTATTTAAAATATAAAAATTAAGCTGATTAAATAAAAGATTACACATAGTCTTCAATAATTAAATTTTTCATAATTATTTAGAACTTCTAAATTAAACTAATTAAACTAAAAATTACCCATGTTATTCAATAAAAATAACTAAAAAATTATGAAATATATCAAAGAAATCATTGTTTGTATTATTGATACTAATAAAAGTAAAAATTATATTTATGATCTTAATTTTATTATTAATGATGAAAAAACTATAAAAATAACAAATATCAACAAAAATCAACAACTGCATTTTTTTGTTGCTTTTGTTATTTCAGTTGTAGTTTTCAATTATTTTTGTTATTTCTTTTTTTTTATATTTGTTGATTTTTTAAAAAATAAAAAAATAACAATAAAAATTATGAGATAAATAAAAAAAATAATTATTTTTATCATTAATACTAATAAAAGTAAAAAATTTATTTATAGCCTTAATTTTGTCATTAATAATGAAAAATTTAAACAATAATAAAAATCAACAAAAATCAACAACAATTAACAAAAATCAACAACAATCGACATAAATCAACAACATAAATTTTGTTGATTTTTGTTGTTTTTAGTTTTTTTTTATTTGTTGATTTTTTTATTTTTTCAGTTTTTTTTGTTGATATTACAAACACATCATAAGAATTGTAAACTTATTACATATTGATGATCAATAAGTATCGAATAATTTTTTTAAAAAATTTAAAATATTTTAATAAATAAATTAAAGTAAAAAAATAAAATCCTTATCTTTAAAAATATAAAAAGAGAAAATTTTATTTATTTATTTTTGTTATAATAGATGAAGATATTTATTATTTGGTTTAACAATTGAAAATGTTTAGTTCATAAATATTTATTTAAAAAAAATTAAAAGAAAAAATATTGAGAAAAAAATTGTTGAGAATAAAATAAAGATAATATTTTAAAAATAATAAAAAAATGTTGAGCAACAAGAAGAAAAAAGATGAAGATACATATGAGTATTGGGCCTACAATTTTTAAAAAATTCTCTCTGTTTTGGACAAAATAAAATAAAACCATAACCCATTCACATTGGGCCATGGAGGTGACATGATGATTTTGAATAGCCCAATTTACTCCATCATTTGTGGGCTTTTTAAGCCCAACTATCCTGAAATGTGGCTGTCGTTTACACTCACAAGCGGTCGTTCGACTGGACAAGTTACCCTTGCAACAGAGCAACCTTTGAATTTGTTATATGGGATTTCATCGAACAGTATCTCTTAAGGTACAAGAAACAAAGCTGAAGGATCCGTAAGAAATCGATTGAACCGATATAGCAACATTAATCGAAGAGGGACTAAAGGCTTAAGTAAAGCAACCCATGTTTTGCTTTTTTTTGTGATAATCAAGTGAAATTCTTTAATTGTGATCTTTTCGTGCTAATCAAATGGTATAAACAGCTGTATGATTCGGTTGTAGCTTACCAAGAAAGCTAAAATAATGGATGGATAAGGATCGTCATCATCAACTTAATTATATATATAAATATAAAAGTTTATGGCATCAAAACTACTTTGGAGATTTGATGTTAATGAAGTTTGGTACATATTCCATTCCAAGAACGGAGCAAAAGGATGTGATTAATATTCTGATGAATATTATTACTTTATCAAAACTTCCGATTGAGTTCTTTTCTTTATTGGTCTTATATTTTGGTTATTTTTCTTTATTGGTCTTACTTTTCTTAACATTACTGCCAAAAACTCAACTTTTAAAAATTTAACTTCTTATTATTTGTTTTTTTTTTCCCCTTGTTGCGAAATAATACAGCAAATAAGAGTAAAATAGAGAAGAAAAGAAGAAATATAGATATTTAACAAGATTTGACAATTTATCTATATTCTTGGGAGCGAACAATTAGAGTTTTTCTTATTACTACAAACTAGGGTTACAAACACATGATATATGTATATATAAGTTGTACGATACAAAACTAAAAAATTATCCTTGCACCATACCGCAGGGAAATTTCCCCTACACCTCAACCCATCTAGTCGTAACCCTATAATTAATATGAGAAACCCCTTAAAGGATAACTTGCACTACACTCCAACATCTATCCACTTACTACTACATATGAGTCATACACAACAATCTCCACCTTGGTGAATATAAAGCCCCTTAGGAGATAAATCTTGAAATTTCTCACGTAATAATGGGTTGGGGTAAATATACTTTTTTACCATCTAACAACATTCAATAAGTCCAAGCAATGCTTGAACTTGTCACTAGTAACTGGCTTTGTTAACATATCAGCTACATTCTTAGAAGTGTGAATCTTCTATAGCAATATCTGACTAGATGTAATTAACTCCCTGATCTTGTGAAACCTTACATCAATATGCTTTGTTCTAGTATGATACAGCTGATTCTTTATCAAATAAATGACACTCTAACTATCACAATGCAATTGAACTCCACCTTGCTTAATACTTAGTTCCTTCACTAGTCCTATAAGCCATAATGCATCCTTAGCTGCTTAGTAACTACCATGTACTCAACTTTAATTGTAGATAATGCAAGTATAGATTGTACTATAAACAAATAGGCCCTTTTACAAGAGTAAAAACATACCCTGTTGTAGACCTCCTATCATCCATATCACCAACATAATCTAAATCCACATATCTCATAACTGAAAGATCACCTATTGACTACCCATAATGCCATGACTTACTGTGCTCCTCAAATACTTGAATATCCACTTGAAGGCTTCTTAATACTACTTATCAGGTCACTTGCTGACTTGACTAATAACATGAGCCAAATCAAGTCTAGAGCAAACCATTGCATACATCAAATAACCAACTGCATTAGTAAATAGTACCTTTACTATGTCTTTAACTTCTCTATCTGACTTTAGGCACTAAGTTGAGGAAAGCTTGAAGTGATTTGCCAATGAAGTAATCACTGGTTTTTCACTGCTCATTCAAATCTTTCTAACACCTTTTTAACATAACTCTGTTGAGATAATTATAGTTTTCTAGAGCCTCTGTCCCAAGAATTTTCTTTGTAGCACCTAAATCCTATATATCAAAGTCTTTCCCTAACAAAACTTTTAGCTCAAGAACATCATTTAAATTCTTAGCAACAATAAGCATATCATCAATATACAATAGTAAAAAAATAAAAGAACCACCATCAAAGCTCTTAATATAAATATAACAATCATACTAGCGCCTTTAGCCAATTTAAATCATGCAAGAATCAAATCTCTTATACCAATATCTTGAAGATTGCTTTAACTCATACAAAGATCTTTTCAATTTGCATGCCAGATGTTCCTGCCTAAGTTAGGTGAACCCTTTTGGCTGCTCCATATAAATCTACTCCTCTAAGTCATTGTGAAGAAATATTGCCTTCACATCCATCTGCTCTAAGTGCATATCTCAACTGGCTACCAAAGATAACACTACCTTGATGAAAGTATGTCTAACCATAAGAGAGAAGATCTCATTATAGTCAATCCCCTTCTGCTGTGAGTACCCTTTTGCCAATAGCCGAGCCTTAAACTTTTCCTTTTATTTTTTTGATACTATTGGCTTCTTCTTGTACACTCATTTGCACCATACAACCTTCTTTCCCTCAAGTAGATGAGCAAGCTCCTATATTTAATTTTTGTGCAAAGATTTCATCTCCTCCACTATAACACCCATCCATCTATCTTTCTCCTTCCTAAGCATAGCTTTATAAAAAGTTGATGGATCTCCACTACTAATAAGGAGAGCAAAAGTGTTATTGATATGCACTAAGTCAATCATGTATGACCATATTTTAATTTTATCATTTTATTTAATAAAGAGGCATTTTTCATTATCATTTTGTGTTATGATAATTACTTAAATAGTCAATTCTTACTAAGGTCATCAAGTATGTGACTTTATAGTAAAACCCTTAGATTAAATATGAGTTCTATTCAAATTATCCCTAATCATAACAATGTATTATGGCTAAAATGGTGTTGATTTATGATTATGTTTTACTAATCATGAATATGAGATATTAAGTCAACTTATGGGTACTTATTTAAGAAATAAAGTTTTGGATTGACCCATCATGAGAATACTACATAGATAATTGTCATAAGCAATTCTCATTACAGTAATATTGGCTTAATCCTCTGACTTTAAAATCATAATGGATTTCTACATAACTATTTTATATTTTGATATAATTTTACATTATTTTTAACCAGATGATAAAATAGGTTATTGTTGGATATAAAATTAGTTATGTGAGAAATATGAGTGATTGAGAAGAAATTTGTCCCTCATTTAATATAAGTAAGATATCTATGGACCCCTTAATAAGATAAATTGAAGAAAATGCATGGTCATGCTAAAGTAAATTGATAAAAAGTTATCATTCTCAGTTTACTTGGAATCAAGAAATTATATGATTGAATTCTATAAGGATGACATAATCTATGCCTTATATTTAATCAAGATATCATGTGATAAAGGGATTAGAATATTCACTGTGTATTAGGTTATGTCGGATTATTAACTTCACATGACTTGGGTAGTCATAATGTCTTGCTAGAGGCCACTTATGACTTGTAGGCCTAAATAGAGATTTAAAGCCCATTGTCAACGTCATGTGAAGCTATAGGGTCATACGCTTTGAACAAGCCCAAAATAAATATGGATTTAACAAGCCCAAATAAGCTTTATGTTAAAATATTTATTTATTTATTTGTTTGTTTATTTAAGGTAAATGTTATCTTAAATAAATAGAATATTATTTCTGATTTAATTTTAAATAAAATCAAAATAAGAATAAGTGAGAAATTACCAAAAGGTCATTTGATAAGTGAAACTTTTATTTAAATGTCTATAAATATGTTATATTCTCTAGGGTTTCAAACATTCTTCTTATTCTGCACCAAATTCATTTTCTCTTTTTAGAAAACAACAGTACTGAGTTCTTTTGATTCTTGATTTGTGAAAAATTACGAAAAGGTGCTAGCACACAAGTATTTATTTTTAAATCAAGGGTTGTTCATGTGGACACTTGTGGAGGATGGATTCTTTTAAAGACATCTCAATCCGAATTGCTAAATTAAAAGCTCGAGGTAGGGTGTCACCGGAGTGAACCTCCTCTGTTCCTTCTAAAAATCTTGCCCCTTCTGCATTTATGGTAAGAAAATAATAGATTTAATCAATTAATTGAATTACTTGGATCCTGGTTTAGGTTTGTGATTAAAATTTAATTTTTCGCTGCGTATGGAATCACGAAACCTAATAAAAAGAAGTCAAATCTTTATACACAAATCTACTAGGAGCCTTTATGGTACATCTCTCTCTATCTCTGACTAGACTGTAGTGTTATTCTTCACTTGAAGTAGAGCTTGAAGATCTTGAACTAGAACTTTTAGCCTTTTCATTATTTAGGACTTGGGATTTAAGTTCACTTGCACTACCTTAAAACTAGAATTATTTCCATCACCTGCTGGCACATCACTTTTATCTTTCTGCTGTAACATGAATTATTCATCAAACACGGTATCCTTGCTAATCACCACCTTCTTTGACATTGAATCATAAAAATTGTACCCTTTCATATAGCCTAGGAAGATGCATTTTTTGGACTTTGGATCAATTTTAGACTTTTCATCATTGGATAAATACATATAAGCAAAACAACTAAAAATCTTTAAATTACCAAGATTAAGTGGTTTACCTGTCTATACTTCTTTTGCAACCTTCCACCTAATGATGCCCATGGTGATCTATTTATAAGGTAGCATGCCATACTCACAACTTCTGCCTAAAAACTCTTAGGAAGCCCTACATTCAATCTCAAGCACCTTGCCCTTTCAGTAATGGATATGTTCATTCTCTTTGCCACACCATTTTACTATGGTGTCTTGAGAATTGAAAAGTGCCTTTGAATGCTATACTCCTCATAAAATTTTTAAAATTGTGAATCTGTGTATTTTGTCCTATTATCTAATCTCAAATACTTGATTTTTCCCTGTTTGGTTCTTTACCTCTACTTTCCACTGCTTGAACTTAGCAAAGACCTTAAATTTTTATTTTAAATAATACACCTAGACTTTCCTAGAAAAATCATCAGCAAAAGTGACAAAGTATTGAGACCCGCCCAATGATAGTTCTTTAGTAGGCCCCTATACATCATAATGCATATAATAAAAAATTCCCCTTGTATATTGACCAGTCATAAATATGACTCTAGACTATTTTCCAAGCATACAATATTCATAGAATTTTAATTTATAGCTTTTAACACCCTTTAATAAATCTTGTTTATGCAATTCAGTCATCCCACGCTCACTAAGGTGACCTAGACACATGTGCCGTAGTTTTGTACTATTATCATTTAACATAACTGATGCAACTCCACCAACAATAGTATTCCCTAGCAGTTTATAAATATTCTTATGGTTCATTTCCCTTTCATCACAGTCAATATACCCTTAGTTACTCTTATGATTTCCCTATCATCATCAGATTTATATTGAAAACCATTAGCTTGTAATGAGCTTAGGGAAATCAGATTTTTTCTCAAGTTTGGTATATGCCTAACATCACATAAAGTCCTAATTGAAGGAAGTGGTATTGTATATTGAATATTGAAATAAATAAGAGTACATCAGATATAAATATAAAATACAGGTATAGGATATAAACATACAAAACTGAATACAAGTAATAGCGTAACAAATATAACTAAACTAATATTTATCCTTATCACCCTCCTGTAAGTTGAGTTGGGGAAGGAATGATGGTCAACTTGGATTGCAATGTTTAAAAGCAAGATTTCTTTAAGGGTTTAGTTATAATATTTATTATTTAGTCATTTGTGGGTAAGTAGCAAACAATGAGGGAATGTGTAGTAAGAATGGAAAATAGGCATAGTGGTTTAGTAGGTTGTGTTAAGGTTATCACACTATGTCATAGGAGGCATCAGTGGTGAGTAGCCAATTTCATATAAGAGTGATTGAACCCAATGAAGTTCATTAATGGCTTGAGCAAGAGACTAATACTCTGCCTCAGTGGTGCAGCGAGCAACTATTTATTACTTTTTTGATCCCCAGTGAATAAGATTATCACTAAGGAAAAATCAAAAAAGCCAAAGTTAATTTTCTATCATCAGTTGAGTTGTCCTAATCAGCATCACTGCATGCTTAAAGCAGATTAGATTGAGACTTATGAAGATAAAGACCATAAGTGGAAGTGGATTGAAGGTACCTAGGAATTCTTTTCAATGTTGACCAATGTTGTTATGTTGGGTGATGCATGAACTGTGATATTTTATTAACAAAGAAAGACAGGTCTGGTCTAGTGAGAGCCAAGTACTGCAGACTACTAATGAGGCTGCAATAAATCAATTGGAGAGCAATTTGGTAGTAGGTGAAGACAGTGTGCTTACGCCATTAGCATTAGACAGACCTACTTTTTGTAATAAATTGATTATTTATTTCTTTTATGTGAGAATCAGTCTATCTGGTTGCCAAGATGCCTCAACGCTAAGAAAATAATTGAGATTCCCTAAATCTTTAACTACAAATTCAATAATAAGATGATTTATAACACATTGAACTGATGTAGAATAACTGCTAGTGACAATTATGTCATCGACATATATTAAGCAAAATAAAGAGACAGTGCCCTGATTATAAAAGAAGAAAAAAGCATCATTTTAAAAATCTGAAAGCCATATTGTTCCAAGCTGAGGGTGAGCCACTTGAACCATTTTCGTGGTGCCTGGCGTAGACCATAGAGTGATTTCTTAAGGTGACATACATAAAAAAGATATAGGGTGCAGACAAAGCCCAATGGTTATTACATGAACATTGCCTCTTCAAGGTAACCATATAGAAAATTATTGGAGACATCCAATTATTTGATAACCCATCCACGAGAGACAACTAGAGAAAGCAATATGTGAATGGTAGCAGGTTTAATGATCGGATTGAATGTATATGTGAAATCGATTCCAAGATGTTGATGAAATCCCTTGGCAACGAGTCTAGCCTTGTACCAGTCAATGGAGTCATTTGATTTTCATTTGATACAATACACCCATTTATAGCCCACTAAATTTTGATCAAGTGTTGAAGGGACAAGTTCCTAAATATGATTGGAGATCAAGGCATTGCGTTCATCTGCTATTGCCTTACACTAGTGGATTGATTTATTTACCTGAGTGAAGGAAGAAGGTTTTATTTCAGGTTCTGATGAAAAATAAGTGAGGCTTCAGAGACCCTATTTGTGATCAGGTCATCATTAAATGGGTGCAGGATAGTGGGGATGTATGGGTTTGAGGCCGCAGTTATAGTATGAGGCCAATACATTTATGGATTTTATGATGGGGTTGTGGCATTAGTGGAGTTGTTTGGTGTTGATGTCATAATAAGTAAGGGGATAGAGTTTGATTGAGAGTTAGATTATTCTGGTGGTTCCATTTGGTTAAAATTTTGAGTAGTGTGTTAAGGAGGTAGGTTACAAGTAATTATGGTGGGAGAAATATAGTGGCTAGTAGAGCATTAGAAACTGGAATTAGAGGCCCATCATCAACGAAGAATGAAAGTACCTGTTCATTAAAAAGAACAGAACGAGATATTAGAATTTTCTTAGTAGATAAATTAAAATAATAAAAGCCTTTATGAATTTTGCTGTATCCAAAAAAGATGCATTTTTGCTATGTGGTGCTAACTTGTGAGGAGCATATGGTTTGAGCCATAGATAGCAAAAGCAGCTAAATATTTTAAAGTCATTGTAATTTAGTGGGGTGTGAAACAATTTATGAAATGGTGTCATTATGGAGAATAAGAGTGAGTAGGCAGTTGATAATATATATGGTTGTGTTAAAGGCATAATGCCAATATCCATTGGGAACATAGGAGTGATGAAGAAGTGCTCGTCCAGTTTCAAAAATGTGCCTGTGCTTGCACTCAGCACAACCATTTTATTTTGGAGTTTTGGGACATGCAACATGTTAGGATATGCCATTATTAGAAAGATAATATGTGAAGGCTTGAAATTCCCTACCCTAGTCATATTAAAAGCATTTAATAGATTGATTAAAATACTTCTCAATAATTTTTCTAAATTTGATGAACATACTAAACACTTCAAACTTTAATTTGACAAAGTAAATCCAACAATAATTAAAAAAATGATCATAAAAGAGGACATAATAACGATGACCATCAACGGATAACACTGGGGAAGGTCCCCAAAGATTAGAACAGATGAGTTTTAGGGGACCTTAAACATTAGACATAAACTTATAAAATGGTAACTTGTGATTCTTGCTAGTAGCACATGGTTCACAAAGAGCTATATTTTTATTGGACGTAAAGGAAATATTAGACTTATGGATAGTTTGGTGAATAATTGGAATAGAGGCATGTCCAAAATGAGCTTGCCAGTGTTCTAGAGTGTAAGTGAAAGTAGCTTTGGGCTATACTGGTGGAGTAATATCAATGAAAAGGGAATAGAGACCTTGATCATTCAGACTGAAAAGCAGCAAATCCCTCATTTGAAGGTCCTTTATTTCAAAGTGATATGGAAAGAATTCAATAAAAATTTTGTTAGTAAAAGTAAAAGAAGAATCTGAAAGTAAATTGCTGCAAGCATGAGGAATATGAAGATTATTATACAAATGAAAAAAATAATTATAAGACATCATGTAGAAGAATCAACGTTAGTAATTGGTAGTGTTTTATCATTTCCAATTTTGAGCTCATCAGTGCCATGATAATTTGAATGAATGGACAAGTTCTCCAATTCAGGTATTAAATGATGGTGTTTTACCATTTCTAATTTTGAGCTCATCAGTGCCATTATAATATGAATGAATGGACAAGTTCTCCAATTTAGGTATTAAATGATGGGTTGCTCCAGTATCTAAGATCCACGATTGAGGAGAATTGATAGTAGAGGGGGATGCAACTAGGTGGGAGATCGATTTGGGAGTAGGTATGCGTAAAAGAGCTAAATTATATAGAGAAGGACACTAGAGGGCTGTATGACCATTTCCATTGCAGTTATGACAAGTAAGAAAGGAATAATCATAGTAGGAGTCGTTAAAGTATGGTGAATGTTGAGGGCTTGAATTGTATTAATTTTTTCCTCAGTTATGATTCTGAGGAGATATACCATAACCCCGATACTTGAACAATTGAAGTTGTTGTTAGGTGAAGATGCATCTACATAGGTGGTACGATAGACTTATGAAGATTATCATTGGCTATATTGGTTTTTTGATTTAGAAGAAGCATATACAAGTCATTAAAAGTGATGTCGATCGGTCAATTTTCAAAAGAGTGAATGAATGGGCAGTATGATGTGCCTAATCCATTTGTTATGACATGGATCAAATCATCATCTATAATTGGACTGCCTAAGGCATGAAGCTGATCATACATGGTTTTTGCCCTTTGAGTATACTGAATGATGGATTCATTAGGCTACATTTGTAGACGATAGAGGCTAGATTTAATGGTTTGAATTTATGTTTTTAAACTAGAAGTAAAGGTGCTTCAAGTGAGGTCCAAGCAATTATGGCGATTGCAGCGCCAATGACTTAAGGAATTTAACTTTTAGTCATGGATCTAATGATCTAACTGAGGACGAGCTGATCTTGTTGAAACCACTGCTCAAACTCAGGATTAGGTTGATTATCAGAAAGTGTAGATGAAGGTGAGGGGTTGTTGTTATCAATATGATCAACAAGGTCATAACTATGGAGAAGTGGCATTAATTGAGCCTTCCAAAGAAGATAGTTGGAATTTAGGTGAATGGGTAGCTGATGTGCAATATTAGGCAGTGTTTAGAGATTTGATTAAGAAACATTGGTGGGCATTACAATAGTCTCTGTATTGAAAGTGTTTGAAATGGTTGAGCTAGGTTGTGAGACCTCTTACAGCTCTAATACCATAAAGGAAGTGGAATTGTATATTGAATATTAAAATGAATAGGAGTACATCATATATAAATATAAGATACAGGTATATGAGATAAATATTCACAACTGAATGCAAGTAACAGTGTAACAAATATAACTAAACTAATAGTTATCCTTATCACTAACAATACCATCATGCATCTGAACTTTAATTGTTCCTATATTGGCAATAACATAAGGTTTATCATCACTTAAATAGATTACACTAAAGGCACCTGACTTATATGATGTGAAGCACTCCTTATTAGGTGTTATATGATAAAATGTTGCTGAATCCAACAATCTGCAAATTGATTTATTGCAACTAACAGCAGATCTCTATCTCCAAAATTTAAATCATCATCCTGAACCACATTTGCAGACTTTGACGAGTCATAATTCTTCTTGTTGTAATTTTGCCCTCTTTGTCTTAGACAGTCTTTCCTAATATGCTCATACTCCTTGCACTTAAAGCATTGAACTGCTTTTCTATTTTTGGATTTTGACTTAGACTTCCCCTTTGTAGAACCTTCTCTTTCTCTACCTTGTCTCCTACCACGATCCAGATTACCCTTCATATACAATCCTTTACCATGAGATTCTTCATTTGCTTTCTATTTTCATTAGTTAAGAGCCAACAATGCTGCAATAATTTCCTTTAGGCTAATAGATTATTTTCAATAACCAAGTGTTCATAGGATGGCGGTAAAGACCCCAAAAGTATAATTGCTTTGTCCTCGCCCTTAATCTTCACATCAACCCTAACCAAATATGTGATTATCTGATTGAAGATATTGGCATGTTGTGCCAAATTTGAACCCTTTTGCATCTTCAGCCCATACAGTCATTACTTAAGATATAGCTTGTTCGTAAATAATTTAGACATATACCGATTCTTCAGTTTTTGCCATACCTCTCCCAAAGATTTAATGTCCATAACTTGGTACATTATCTCATCTGCCAGGTATAGTCGTATGGTACCTATTGCTCACTGTTGTAATTCCTCCCAATCAAGATCATCCATGCCTTATGGTTTCTTAGCCCACAATGCCTTTAAAATCCCTTGCTACGCCAATCTTTTACTCATGTCTGCCACAATCTGAAGTTATCGATTCCATCAAATTTACCCACTTCGAATTTTGCTCCTGAATTTAGGGCCATTAGAACCACTTTGATATCAGTTGTTGGGAAATAATATAGCAAACAAGAGTAAAACATAATAAAATAGAAAAGAAAATAAGGAATATAGAGATTTAACGAGGTTTGACAATTTGCCTACATCCTCAGGAGCGAGCGGCTAGAGTCTTTTTTATTACTACGAACTAGGGTTATAAGTACATGATATATGTATATATAAGCTAGATGGTACAAAATTACATAATTACCCTTATACCATATTGTGGGGAAGTTGCCTTTGCACCCTAACCCATTTAACCGTAGCCCCACAATTAATATGAGAAACACCTTAAAGGATAGTTTCCTCCACTAAGCTCCAACATCTGTCTACTTACTACTACACATAAGCCGTACACAACACCTCTTAACTAGGAAGGGAAGACAATGATCAAACACTTAACTTATAGATAAGGAATTCTACCATTATACTATTTCAACATTATTTATTTATTTTTTAATATTCTTTATTTCATTCTATTTTTTGTTAAACTATAATTTATCATAATATATGCTAGAAGAGTTTTATCCACTCAGTTTAAAATTTAAAACAATTTGAACCCATGTAACTGTGGAACATTGTAACATCAAATGAAAAAAAGAAATAATTACAAAAAATTGAAAAAAAAAAAGCACCAATCACACTGCTAAACTCCCATTAATTATACCAATGTCTATCAATTCAAATGTCAAAAAGTTTGAATTCCTTTAAGTAAAATTTTAGATTTAAGTCTTATATATAGAAAAAATTGATGCTTGAAGAGTTTTACCTTCTTTTGGATCCATTTAATTCAACTCTAAAATAATCAGAATCTTTCCGGCCATCATACACCAGTTACACAATATGAAAAAAAAATCCACTTAATCCTTGCTTTTGATTCTCATGTTTGAATGAAGTTTTATTTCAAAAAATAAAAACAATAAATAATGTTAGATTGCTTGCTTGGTTTGTTACCTTTCTAATCAATTTAAATATGATTGTTACCTCTCGAATCAATTTACTGCATATAATTATCAAGTGGGTACTTAACCATTAGACTCATAATTCTGGTTCAATGTCAGGGAAGCAATTATTAGAGTCCCGGAGTTCAATAATTGATTAGATAACTAATGGCCTTTTGTTGGGAATCTACGCTAAGAAGCACACAGACATGATAAAGTTGTAGTTAAAAGAAAAGGGCATTGAGGCTTGCTTCCAAGTGCTTTAAAAAAGAAGCTGCAATTGGCAATTGGTTTTGTTAGCTCAGTTAAAAAGGTAGCTGAGATCTTGTAGTCATGCCGGCACAGCAAGCAGGGGAAGTGATTGAGATTTCAATAGAACTGAAATTTGTCAAGGGTGGCGGGACGGCAAATGATGATCAGAAGGCAAAATCTGGTGGTGATGTCAAGACACTACAGGACTTGTTAACTGTAGTGCAGGATGCAAAGAAAATAAAGGAAGAAGCATATGGTACTATCTTGCAGAGCATCGGATCCAGGTTAAACACTGTGATTTCAAGCATCACAGAGATAGAAGACATGAAACAAGTATTTGAAGGTGATCTCTGGAACAAAATAAAGGAAGGGGAGAAATTGGTTAACAGTTGCAAGACAGAATCAGAAACAACATGTTTTTGCTTCAACAAAGCTCCGGAGTTTGGGCCGGAACTTCAGGGCTTGAAAAGTTCACTGGAAAACTTCAATCAGAAAATTGACAGTGTACTCACAGAACAAGGAAAGAAAAAAAGTGCAAAAGCTGTGAAGCCAACAGAGGATGAGAAAGGCCCTGTGGGGAAAAACACTAAAAGCACTAACATCATGTATACTGAAAATAAGACGTCTGAAAATGCCAAGGTGACACCGTACATACTACAAAATCACAACAACAACAGAGTGTCAACTGATAATCAGGACCAAAAGTCTAGTTCATTGCCGGGTGATTCATCGATTCGAATGGCCTCTATAAACCATGCACCTGTTCAATCATCATGGGACACAAAAGTTCATCAACAACGCGAAGAGAAAACCCATGAGCAAAAATTAAAGCCAGCTCCTAAGAACTTTGATGCTGGATCGTTGAATTCAGATGCGCCTGGACATCAGCCAGAGCTGCAAGATCGTCAAAGGAAACTTTATCACTCGATTCCAGGAGGGAAGACTGGCTCAATGTTGAGTAGCTCTGTCTATTCAGATACAAGTAAGCCTCTTAAGCCACCCGTGACCGAAGATGGTCATAGGAAACTTGATCAACCAATTCCAGGGGAGAAGACGGGCTCAGTGATGAGTAGCACTGCATATTCAGATCCAACTGTGCCTCCTAAGCCACCAGTGAATAGAGATGGTCATAGAAAATTTGATCACTCAAGTCCAGGTGAGAGGCATAATTCAGTGTCGAGTAGCACCATTGATTTATATCAACATCCGCCTCCAAATCCGCTAGAGGCTAAAGGCATAAGTGCGAAGCTAGAACCCTCATATCAAACTGAGAAAAATGATAAAGTGCTGAACAACACTGCATCATCAAGCGTGCATGTGCCACCTTATAAGCCATCGAAGCAAATAGCTGGAAGTGATACCCAAGTTGTCTCATCTGCTCCTAGAGAATTTGCTGAAATTGCTTCGGCTAAACCTCATCGTCAGTATGAAAATTTTCAAGGTACCAACTCAGTCCTTATCCATTTTTTTTAATCTATGCCTCCCATATCCAGAATTCACATGGGCTCTAATTAATCGAAAGTTCAAGTTTGACGGATCCAAAAAGAGTAAAACTCTTCATTAATTTTTTTATTTATACATAAAACTCAAAGTTAAAATCTTACTTGTTATCTCTTTTACATGTTTAACAAGTAAAAAATGTAGCTTAAAAGGGTTTAACATTTGCAAGAAGGCAACTTGATTAATATCTCTGACTGAATTTTTTTCCCAATAAAGCAATTTTATTCTGATTACAAGCTATCTGAATTCTGAAGTATATCTTCCTCATTGCACCTTCAATTTTATTATTCATATTTAATCGTTTGCCGCTTGCTAGGACACAACTATTAGTTATTATGGTATCTAGGAGGGAGTAATATGATTTTTTTTTTTTAAATTACAGATGAGCCATAACTAAAAATATAGTAGAGGATTTTCAAAATTTTAGAGTATTTTCAAAATTTTAGAAAATTTTAGTGTTATTTTGGTGTTATTTCTGCAAATTTTAAAATTAGAAAATGTATTTTCATTTTGAAAACACATTAGTTTTTAAATTAAAAAGAAAATGCATTTAAGAAATAAATCTATTAATTAATTGAGATAAATAATTTTTTTAATATATATATATATCTATTTGCATGTTTTCTTCACATTTTATTTTTTATTTTTAAAAAAAAATATTATTTCACTTATTTATTTTTACATTTTGAATCCATATTGGACCTAAACTCTTGGAACAATGGACATCTTGTCGAGGAAGTAAACATTTTTATTTTATATATTATGAAGTAAATATTTGTATACAATTAGGAATAAAATATTTATTCTATTTAGGATATTATTTTATTTCTAATTATATTGTGATTAGAATCTCTATGTGTATAAATAAGGAGTATAACATTTCTTTGAATATCAAGAAAAAATATTTTTCTTAAATTTTCTCTCTTTTCTTTAAATTTTATTTTTCATGGTATTAGAGCATACCCATTAAAATCGATTGTTTTATTGAATTCTTGCAATTGTATTTTTTTCATTGAAATTGTATTTTTTCTTTTTTCCTTTAAATCTTTTGAATTTTAAAAAAAATCATGACCACGGAAAATACAACCATCATATTCCATAGAACACTTAATTTTATTCAAACCCTTTAAGATAATTCACCCTTTCTCACAGGAATTATTCTTGATGATATAAACTATATTCTATGGTCACAAATCATGGAGATGCGAATTGAAGCTATGAATAAATCTGACTTTATTAATGGCACTACGCCAAAGCCACCAATAGAAGATAAAGCGTTTGAGACTTGACTCTTTGATAATAATCAAGTCAAAAGTTGACTGCTTGACTCTATGAGTCCAACATTAATGCAGAGATTCATCTGTCTTCCAACAGCAAAAGAGATATGAGATGTTGTCTCAAAAATCTATTATGATGGATATGATGAAACTCAATTATTTGAATTGAACTGAAAATCATTCACAACACGTTAGAATGGTAAGCCATTACCTGCATACTATAATGAACTAATTTGAATATTTCAGAAAATCGATATCTCGACGTTTGCATAAGGGGAGGATGTTAATGGAGTAGTATTACTCCACAAACATATTGCCCGGCTTTGAACACATATTTTTCTAATTGGTCTTGATTCATAATTTAATAATGCTCGGAGTGAAATACTCCGGAAGGATCCACCTCTTGATCTCGAGTCTAACTATGCATATATACAGAGAGATCACAACCAGTGACATATAATGAAAGATCTGAAGATACTGCCAAACTATTTTATACTTATAACAGCTCAGACTCGTCCCCAGTTCAAAGGAAAAATACTGAGTAAGTCCATTACATACACCTGTACTTATTATGGCAAAGTTGGACACTCCAAGGAACGGTGTTATAAGATTATGGGATATCCAGAATGATGAGATTTCAATAAAAAGCCTCGTAAGAAGCTCGAAAAGGCTGCAATTGCCACCTCTAGTGGTACTAAACCAAGTGGTGATTTTGATATAACATCAGGTATGATAAATCTTACTTAAAATAATACATGGATTATTGATATAGGTGCCACTGATCATATGACAAACTTCATTCACCATATTACATCCATCTGCCCATCAACCCAATAAAATATTCTGACTGCTAATTGAGGCATAGCACTAGTCACTCATAAAGGATCAGTATCTAACTCCGACTCTCTTTATCTAGATACTGTTATTGTTGTTCTATCTCTTTCTTGTAATCTACTATCTGTTGGCTAAATCACTAAAATCTTGAATTGCACTATCAAATTTTGGCCTAATTATTATGCATTTCAAGACATTGCAACGCACCGGATTATTGGCTCTGGTGTTAAATGTGAAAAGTTGTACTATCTTGAGTTGCATGGTGATTCAAGTCAGAAGTCAAGTCAAGTCAATAGGGTTAGTGGAATTTGTTCGGCTAAAGACCAAGTAATCTTATGGCATCGTCGTCTTGGTTATCTTTCTTTTCATTATCTTAGACAAATAAAACTGAAATTATTTTTTAATACTACAGACTCGGAACTCAAGTGTGATATTTTTGAATTGGCAAAAGGCCACCGAATCTCTTATGTACTAAGTCACAATAAAAATTCAATTTCATTTATAACCATTCATTCTGATGTATAGGGACCTGCTCAAATTCCTACTCTATTTGGTGCTCGATATTTTATAACGTTTATTGATGAATATACCTGAATGACCTGGGTATCACTACTTTCAAACAAAAGAGATATGTGCTCCAACTTTCGGGACCTGTACAAAATGGTGGTTACGCAATACCAGAGTAAAATTTTAGTCTTGCAGTCTGATAATGGTGGGGAGTATATTAACTCAATTCTAAATGATTTCTACCACGAGCAGGGCATTCTCCACCAAACATCCTGTGTCGGCACTCCTCAACAGAATGGTATAGCCGAACGAAAGAACCGATAGTTATTAGAAGTTTTTTTTGCATCATTATTTGACATGAATATTCCTCAAAAATACTAAAGAGAGGTTGTTCGATCCGCTACGTACCTCATAAACTGGACACCATCAAGAGTACTCAATTTTAAAATGCCTCTTTAGAAACTTTAAGAACTTGTTATATCTCCACTCCTCAATAATCTCGAGTCCCGAGTCTTTGGATGCTCAATATATGTTCATCAGACACTCGAAAAATTAGATCCTCGAGCTATCTGATGTATCTTTATTGGCTATATAGATCTACAAAAGGGATATCGGTGTTATGATCTGAATACAAAGAATATGTATGTCACTCGAGATGTTCGATTTCATGAAAATTCTCTTTTATTCTCCCACTCAAAGTGTTCTCTTTAGGGGGAGAAAAATTCGAACCTCTTTGAAATTGAAGATAACATTCTAAGTGGTCCGAATATTGATGATAACATTATGAGTGTTCCAAGTCTGAGTCTCCCAAATGTTCCAAGCATCTCATAGACATATGATGTTCCAAGTCCGAGCATCTCACTTGGAAAGATAATTATAAAAAATTCGAATAATCAAGATACTACATCTTCCCAACCCACACCAGAAGCTGAAGAAACTCTGGATGCCAATGTGCACAATAAGGTAAACTTGTCTCCTTTAGTAACTCCAAATACTGAGTCTTGTTATCCTTCTAGAATCAATAGAGGGGTTCCAAAAAAATAATATGATTTGGACCTTCATACTAAAGCTAAATACTCTATCAACAACTTCATATCAACTAACTGTTTGTCTAACTCACATGCACTTGTTGTAAATCAATTATCTACTGTATCGATTTTGAGTAATGTGTAGGAAGCTTTAAATGATTCGGATTGGAAGAAAGCCATGAATGATGAAATGGAGGCATTGCAGAAAAAGCGGACATGGGATCTTGTTCCTCTTCCTGAAGGAAAGAAAATGGTGGGGTGCATGTGGATATTCACTATCAAACTTAATTTAAATGGAAGCATAAATCGGTATAAAGCTCGATTAGTAGCAAAGGAGTATACTCAGAAGTATGGAATTGACTATAAAGATACATTTTCCCCAATAGCAAAAATGAACACCATCTGAGTTCTTATTTCCTTAGCTACCAATCTGGACTGGCTGCTGTGATAATTTGATGTGAAGAATATATTTTTGAATGGAACCATAGATGAAGAAGTGTATAAGGATCCACCACCCAGAACTAGATGTACTGATCGAGTATGCAAACTAAAAAGGGCATTGTATGGACTCAAGCAATCACCTCGAGCATGGTTCAAACGACTCTCAACTTTTATGAGAAAGCTCGGATATAAGCAAAGTGATGCTAATCACATGCTATTCATTAAATAGAAGTTAGGTAAAGTCATCGCACTGATTGTATATGTTGATCATATGGTGGTCACTGAAAATGATCCGAATGAGATAACAATCTTACAAAGACAGTTAGCATCCGAGTTTGAACTTAAGGATTTAGGTAACTTGAAGTATTTTTTAAGAATTGAAGTTGCACGATCAATTCAAGGAATTTCCCTTTGCCAATGAAAGTATGTAATAAACCTACTGACAGAGATGGGCATGCTTGATTGTAAGCCAACCAAGACTCTAATTGAAGTCAACCATGGACTTTCAGTCCTAGGAGATTAAGTTCCAACTAATAAAGATTGGTATCAAAGGTTGGTAGGAAGGTTAATTTACCTATCTCATACTCTGTCAGACATTGCTTATGCGGTATGTATTGTAAGATAGTTTATGCATTCTTCGAGTAAAGAATATATGGATGCAGTATACCAAGTATTAAGATATCTAAAGTTTTCTTCGGACAAAGGGTTATTTTTTAGGAGGAATAAGGATTATGAAATTATTAGATATACTGATGCTAATTGGGCTGAAGATTGGACTGATAAAAAATCAACATCCGGGTACTTTACATTTGTTGGAAAGAATTTAGTCACTTGGAGAAGTAAGAAACAAAAGTTGTAACAAGGTCAAGTGTTGAAGCTAAGTTTAGAGGAATGACTCATGGATTATGTAAATTGTTATGGGTAAGGCGAATTGTTCATAATCTAGGATTAAAACATCTGAAGCTTGTGTTGTTAGATTGTGATAACAAGGCAGCCATAGCAATTGCAAACAGTCTTGTTCAACATGATTGGACTAAGCATGTGAACTAAAAGATCATCTGAACTAAATAACAATTGATTTTCCATTTGTTTCTTCTCAGACTCAACTAGCTGATATCCTCACAAAGGTTGTATCCGAAAAAAACGTTCTACAACTCACTTAGTAAATTGACAATGATTAACATACATTCACCAACTTGAGAGGAGTATTGAGGAAGTAAATACTTTCAGTATATATATTAGGAAGTAAATATTTGTGTACAATTAGGAATAAAGTCTTTATTCTATTTAATATATTATTCTATTCCTAATTATGTTGTGATTAGAATTTCTACGTGTATATATAAAGAGTGTAACCCTTCTTTAAATATCATGAAAAAGTATTTTCTTTAAATTTTCTCTCTTTTTCTCTAAATTTTATTCTTCACATCTATCATCCTACCCACTACCTGGATGTCTTTATTTGTCACTTCTTTTAGGTATATTAGAAAGCGCAGCTGGAAAGAAGGAAGGAATTGCATCTTGATACACCTTAAGCATCTCTTTGACAAGTGGTTCTTTAGTAATGGCCAATCTCTTTTTGGCAACTTGCAACACTTGTACAAATTAATTAATTAGCACTGAGAATCAAACTAATAAACAAATTCCAAATATTATTCCATGGCAATTCAAGCTTTTTAAATATTAATGCCCAGAAAGCAGCACTAGCTGATTCACCAGTATTTATAATTGCTGATCTTCAGGTTTACAAGATCCCAAAACCAAATGGACAGGCTCCACAGGTTTATATAGTTGATGCTGATTTCCATCAGGTTTGGCATTTTACAGTTGATATCTGCATGGAGTTGTTAATTAGCTTGATTAATGAATCATACACTAACACATCAATAATATTTGTTGCTATTTTTACAGAAATCAAGCCGAGCTGGCTAGGGGAGGAAACTGAAACATTAACCAACCTGCTCCTAGCTCGTCAGACTGAGAATCTTGGACAAACATTAATTACTTGTGGAAATTCAGATTTGTTGAATGGCATCCTGTAAAATAAATATTAAAATTATATATAAGCTATAAATATTTTTATGTGTTTCATTTCTTTTATATTATTGTGAAAGAATGGAGTATTGAGCTCATTTCTCTATCTAATATATAATCTTAGGTATGTTGTTGTGTGTTTGTAACTCGATACTTTCTCCTTATCTAGTTCGTTTTCACTAAAAAATTCATTTTAATTTATTATAAAGTCTAATTTGTTTATAAATGAATTTTTATTAATTATATTTGGTTTAAATAAAATGATCAATTTATTTGAAAATTTTAATTTCTTTAGAATTTATTGATGAGAAATTCTACAAAATTAAAAGTTGAAATTGTAAATAAATTTTACACATACTCATTTGAATTTGTAAATAAACTTTATAAAATTTTGTGAAATTTTTTTATATTAATCATACACTTTATATCAGTTGGGAAGGCAAGTCCCGACTAAAAATGCTATCATAGCTATGTGGTGAATGTTGGATTGGAGGTTGTCTCTATTATTGATTTATATATATACATACATGAGGTGGGAGAACAGATAAAATTACGAAATAGTTTTTACTCATTATTATATAAAAATTAAATAATTTAATTATTTATTAATAAAAATAAAATAAATTAATATATCATTTTAATTTGATTGAAAGTCTATTTCATATTTTAATTAGGTTAACTTCTATTTTATCTCTAATAAAATTAAATTAACTATATACTATATATCACGAGTCTAATAAATTTTTCGTCTACATGTGACACACGTAGTTGTTTACCAATATATATATATATATATATGAAGGGGGGAGACATGCAAAATTAAAAAAAAAATCTGATCTCATTGTTATAAAAAAATTGAAGAATTTAATCATTTACTAAATAAAAATAAAATTTAATTAATTATAATTTAATTATAATTTAATATGAAGTTTATTTTCTATTTTAATTAGGTTAACTTTTATTGTATCTGTAATAAAAATTAAATAAACTAAAATATAATTCAAATTTAATTGAAAATATGTTTGTTATTTTAATTAGGTTAACTTCTATCTTATCTCTAACAAAAATTTTAATTTAATTTAAAATATATTTTCTATTTTAATTAGATTAATCTATTTTATCTGAAATAAAATTGATTTAATTAAAATGTAATTGTAATATAATTGAAAGTATATTTCTTATTTTAATTAGGTAAATTTCTATTTTATCTTTAATAAAATAAATAAAAATAAATCAATTAAAATATAATTCTAATTTAATTAAAAATATATTTCCTATTGTAATTATGTTAATTAACTTCTATTTTATCTCTAATAAAAATTATATTATTTAACAAATAATTCTAATTTAATCAAAATATGTTTCCTATTTTAATTATGTTAATTTCTATTTTATCTCTAACAAAATTAAATTAATTAAAATTTTAGTGATAATTTTATTTAAAATATTTTTTTTTCTATTTAATTAGGTCTACTTATATTTTATCTAATAAAAATCAAATTAGATAACATAATTTTATCAGTCTTATTATTTTAAATTTAATAAGTAAATAATTAAAATCAAAATTAATAAAATTTTATGAAAATAAGAAAACTATATAATTTGTTTTAAAAGTAGATATGTTTATAAATTAATAAATAAAAAATAGAGCATATAATTTGTTTGAGAGTATATTTTCTGTAAGAAAAATAGTATAATTATCATTTTTAGATATTTTTATAAAATTTAACAAAAAAGAGTTAGCATTAAATTAATTAATATTTATGATTTAATTATTAGTTGGATTTAAAAAATTACATTAAATTAATTTTTGTGTAAATAAAACTATTAATATTAAAAATGTTGAAGAAATAAATTGTCATAACTCAGATAAAAAATTTACTAAAATTGTAATAAATTATAAGTTTAATGGGATTCTAATATTTAAATTGATATATAAAAAAATATAACTTTAAGTATTTTAAATTTTTATCAACAAATAAGTAATGATTTTTTATTATCTTATGATTAATTATGACCATCATATTTTTTTTTTGTATGAAATCAATTTTAGAGTTGAGAAAAATTAATTATAAAAATATTAAAATAATAGTGTATAATTATTTAAATAAAAAATTTATAAAAATTGTAATGAATTATAACTATATTAAGTTAATAATAAATTGTTATATAAATAAATAATATTGTTGTTATTTCAAAACTTTTATTTAATAATAATAATAATAATAATATATTATTATTATTATTATTATTATTATTATTATTATTATTAATTGTTTATTTATTATATATTACAAGTCAATTTAATTTTTTATTCAAATATAAAACATGTAGTTGTTTATATATATATATATATATATATTCTGCTTTCGATTATTAACTCGTTATTGAAGAGAGATCGTGTTGCATAACAAAGAACTTGTTGAAGATAATGAGACTCAGTTTTCATAGAAATTTAGATAATTTAGTTATTCATGTATTAATAGGTATGATTATAGATACAGTTCTTGTACACCTTATTTGATTATTACTTTTATTTTATTATGGCAAAACTCATCCTAAAGTCTCTAAATTTTTCGGCTTTTTGGCTTTATACTTCTCAAGTTTCGTTTTATATATTTAGTTTTTTAAACTTCATAAATTTTAGATTTTAAACTATTTTATCAATTTTTTAATACAAATTACTTACTTTTGATCCCTAAAGTTTTATATTTATAACATTTATACCATTTTTTATTTTTAATATTTATATCACTTTTCAAATTTTTTCATCGGTAAAAAATAAATTTACTTATTTTAATATTTTAAATTATTATTTACATATTTAAATAATTTTAAATTTTAAAAATAAACAAACAAGTTAATGCTAAGATAAAAAAAAATTATAATAATACTACTAATTTTGACAAAATTTTTAATTATTGTGAATAATTTTTTAATATAAATATTTTTTTTCATATATACAAAAAGTATGATAAAAAAATAAAGGTTAAGAAAATGGTTATAAAAAGTTTGAGTTTCTTGAAAAATCTATCACCGTTTTTGGTAATGTACAAACATGCATTAGTATCCATTATTTATAAAATTTATATTATAAAAATTTACTCACAATAATTTAATTAAAAAATTTTAAAAAAAACCAAAAAAATGTATTAAAAATTAAAAATTTAAATTTTAAAGAATTACAAAATATTTTTTTTTATCATAATCTCTTTTAATTATGGTGTTCTTTTTCCTCATAATATTTTATTTTGAATAATATAAGTTTTATTGAAAATAAAACTAGTTTAATTTAAAATATTATAAAAACATTTTTAAATTTTTTATTCTAATTTTTTATTTATTTTTAAAATTTAAATTTATTTAAAAATGTATATAACTTTTTTTTTAATTTAAAATATTAAAAATTAAAATAAGTGAATTTATTTTTTACCATTGAAAAACTTTTAAAGTGATATAAGTGTTAAAAGTTTAAAAAAAATGGTATTAATGTTAAAAATATAAAACTTTAAGGACCAAAAAAACATAATTTATGTTAAAAAATTAATAAAATGGTTTAAAACTTCAAACTTGTGAAATGTGAGAGCCTAAATATATAAAATGAAACTTGAAAGGTCTAAAATTAAAAAGTCAATAAGTTTAGAGTTCTTAAAATGAGTTTTACCTTTTATTATTGGGCAGTGATACATGTGCTACCCTTACTCCTTATATTTTTTTTGAAATTTCTTTTTGAATTTTTTTAAATTTAAAATTTAAGTTGTACACAAATGAATCTATTATATAAAAATTTAAACACTCGTAATCTGTAAATTTTTTTAATAATCTATTAAAAAAATTGAACTAAGGGTATAAAAATAATTGCCTCTAGACCACCCACGTAGACACAAATCTTTATTCTTTATTATTACTACTATTTTTTTAACTATAGAAAAAAAAAAAAAAAAAAAAAAAGAGAAATCACGGAAGGAAGTTACACTATTAGATTACTCAACATTTTCCTAATTTTCCTAATGTACACACTTATTAGTAGGTGTAAATATCAGTTTTAAACATAGTTTTTGCTTGTTAAGGATTTATTATTACTGTTATTCAAAGGGCAAATTTATAGAAATTGAAATCATGCAGAAATTTATTCTATAAATTAACAGGAGCAAATCTGAAACCTACATGAAGTTATCGGACAAGGACATGTCGCATAAAAGCCTAATGATAGAGGAGAAGAAAATATATTATATAATTTCATGTCAGGAATGGTCGACCCTTGATTTAGGCAATCATATCCCAAAAGTCGTCCAGTGTCGGCAAGACACCTTCACTCCAACGTGGTCATTCTTAAATGAAACTTCTGTCCCCCACTTTTGTATCTGCTTGCCCATAGCATTATTAATATCTTTTGCCCCAGTGTTGCCAGCCCCACTTGCACTCTCATTGTTCTGATTGATTTCATCGTCAGTGATCAAGCTTTCCCTCCATATTTCTTCTGTTCTTGGACATAGTCGTGGCAGCAGCTGCGGTGGGGGGATTGGTGCTGGAATATTGGCAGCAGCAGAGGAATTGCAATTCATGCAAATAGTGCTAGTTTTGTTGTCATTCTTGCTTTCAACATTGTTACCCAGTACAGTGATTGTAGTTCTCCAGGAAATGTTTGTGATCCTACGAGGTTTAGGCTTGATGATGTCGGTTCCTGTTGTTTTTAGTCCTTCTGTTGGTTTTGCATCATTCTTAAAGGAATTAGCCTCGTTGCGCTTATGAGTGTTCCAGTAGTTCTTTATTTCATTTGCTGTTCTTCCTGGTAGTCTACCAGCAATCAATGACCATCTGCATGTGCACATCTACAACTCAGTGCAAAGTTAAATAACTCTATAGATGACAAATCAATTACTTCTTTTTGTTTCCTAAAAACTTCAAGTTATATACAATTTGTAAACCCATTCCTATGTTGCAGTGCGTGGTAGGCTGCAACATATTTTTTTAATTATTAAAAAAATATATAAATTATGAGTATTTAAATTCTAACACGATGTATCTATTTATATGCAATTTAAATTTTAAATTTAAAAATAAAAAATAAAATTTTCAAAAGAATAAAATTAAAAAAAAATAAGAGTAAAAAGATAATTATCATTAAATCCGACGATACTATTCATATCAAGAGTAACAACATATATCATTATCTTTCATGTAAATGTCTCTAATTTTACCTAAAATTAAAAAAGGTTTCAAATTCAAATTTTATATACTAATTTTATTTTTCTTATAAAATTTATTTGATTCGATCCAAATTAATTGGACGCTTTTTATTATTGTTCAAGCTTATTACCCAAAAAAAATTCCATATATATATATATATATATATCCTTCTTCACTTTTCTACAGTTATTATTAGGAAAAAATGGAGAGAATTATACATGTTTCTTTATTATGGATAGAGGATAACCTTGAGTGCTACATATGTTCACCTAAACAATGATATTCTCTGCAATTCGCTTGAAGCCATCTTATTGATGACAATGTTTGTCGAAAAAGTTGCCACATGCACGCATATACATACTTGTAAACAATAACTTTGCATTACGGGCAAAGAAGTGTGTGCAAGTAACTTCTGTCATCAATGGCTTCGGATTCAACAAATCTAGCTTCACCAAGCATGTAGTTTATATTAAAGTGAAATTTACACATCAGAATCTTTCTGAATTTATATTTTTTTTATTAGTTTGATCTCAACCTATGGTCACATAAACATTTTAATCGTGCTAAGAGTAAAACTTACTAATATTTTGGCATAACACATTCGTGACTCTATATTTGTTATTTTTTATGAGTTTGACATCTCTAACTATAGTTTTGTCATTTTAATATATGAACTCGTTGAAAATATATTTTTTTAAATCTCTATTTACACACAGAGCATATAATAACAAATCGATATGTATCATATCATAAAAGTTTAACTGACTAAAACTACAAAATAGAAGTGTAAAACTAATAAAAAATGACAAATATAAGGGGAGGACAAACATATTATATCATTGTATTAGCATTTTTTTTTACAAGTTTAAGTATGTAAATTGTAAAATTATAAGTTAAAGTGTCAAATTAACTAACTATGTCAAATACAGAGGGTTACGGATATACTATGCTTAATATTTTAACATTGTTTTAAGTGTTTAAATGATAATTTTATAAGTTGAAATGTACCTATTTCGAAATCTAAACTATTTAGATATCTAAATTAGCTAAAAAGTATGATGTACTAAGCATAATAACAAGAAGTAAAATCTACACTTTTATATATATATATCATGTTCGCTTGCCTGTTACCAAGCAGGTTATGTAGCCGGACAAGCAAATCAACTTCATCTACTGTAAAATCTCTCCTCCTTATATTTGGTTTCAGATGATTCATTCCCCTCAATCTGCAGCATTTTCTGCATCTACTGAGTCCTGCAAGTGCAACAGACAATTAGTAGTTAATGAAAACTTATCTTATTTCGGAAACCAACAGATACATCCTTTTACGAAGTGCATATATATACATACACACACAATCTACCTGCTGTGACGGGAACCTGCTGAGGCCATCTTCCTTCTCCATGTTTTTCAATGCACTTCCTTGAAAGATCATCCTCTTCACAAGCCCATGCACCTTCTCTTAGTTGTAACGAACCCGTAATATGATATTGCGCCATTAAAAAATTAACCCAAAAACAAAGTAGCTATATGTCCACTTAAAGCAAATTGAAGTGAACTGTTGCTAGCGCTTAACAGTAGATTGAGTACTGCTTCAATGCCAAAAGATCCTATAAATAAACAAACTTGGTGTTGTCTCAGCTTCCTATTTACCCATTTAGCTAGAAGGATAAAGACTTGCAACATGTCTTGTCCACAAAAATGTTACCCCTTTTAGATGAACAATTATTTACTTTTTTATAGATTTTTTTTTTATACTTTTTTGGCTCATGTATATATATATATATATGTATAATCCTTTTCTAAAAATATTGAAATAAATTTATATTAATTTACATTCTTAAAAAATTATAATTACATGTAGTAATTATAAAGCGTATAGCATTCTAGTTTGTTCTAGCCTATTCTTATTCTTTCCATATTATATTATTTTCATCCTGCATAAAATAAGAAAAGTGCTATTTGATTCTACCACAAAAGTCACTCCTAAAATAATTATTGAAAATTTTTATTATTTTTAGAATTCTATTTAGATCAAATTGAATTAATCATAATTAGTAAACTTTAAATTTCAGTAGTTTGAATAAAAAAATTATTTAACTATAATTTGATAATTACAAAAAAGGAACTTAATCAGAGGCTAAATGTGCAAATTAAATTGGACCCTCATGTTTTTTCCCCTAATTTCACATTGGATTTCATCATTTTTTTTTTTAGATAAACTGGAACTTCTTTATTGTAAAATTAAACCATATTAGACCTTTGATGAGTATCAAGTTCTATAATTTTTTTAGTACAATTAAGACCTATAAATTACTAAAAATTTAATTTTAATGGTAAACTAACAAATAAAATTGATAATATATATACAAAGTTTTTAAATCTATATAAAATATATTTTTTTATTTTTTCTTAAATTTTAAAAGCTTTACAATTAAATGATATATATTTAAAAAATGATCAATTTTATTCATTAATATAAATAACAAATTGATAATTAACCAAAAATAGGATTTTAATGGTTGAATAAAAAAAATTTAAATTTCATTTATCAATTTAAATTTTTAAATCTACACAATAATTGATGAATAAGTTTTTTTTTAATCAATTGTTAAAATCAAATTTTATATCAATTATCAATTTGCTATCTATATTAACAAATAAATTTGATCATTTTTTTAAAATTTATATCACTTTATTGTAAAATTTTAAAATTTATGAAAAATTTTAAAATATTATTTTATAGGTTTAAAAACTTTAAAATAATATTGCAGCTAACATCTCTCTTTTCAAGATTTTATTTTTAGAAAAATTTTATCTACATATATATTTTTTCATACTAATGCTTTTAGTATCCAATAGTTAGACTCTGAGTATCCTAAATTTCAAATAAAGTGAATCAACAAAAAAGGTAAAACTCTCATAATGCCTATTTTTATAAAAAAAAAAATCAACATGAGTTTCAATTAGTGATATATATATATATATATTCACATTCTTACAATTATAATTACAGGTTCAAATTTGTTGACTTGGCTTATCTTGGTAATTATAAACCATATAGTACTCTTATTTGTTCTAGCCCGTTCATATTTTTTCCATATTATTTTCAACCTACATAAACTAAGGAAAGTGCTATTTTGATAGAACAATAAAAGTTAATTGTTGAAAATTTTTTTATCATTGTCATAATTCTATTTAGATTCGAATTGAATTAATCAATAAACTTTAAATATTAGTAATTTAAATAAAAAAATTCTTTAGCTATATTTATGTGATATAATTTGATAATTGAAAAAGGAGTTTAATCATATATATATTTTATTAATTATATCCCAGCAAATATCATTTTTATCTCTTGTTTCTAGGATTTAGAGAACAAAAACTGTCAATGAAAGAATCTGAATATAAATATATATATATATATATATATATATATATATATATATATATATACCAATACTATATTGACAGTATTAGTATAGAAATGTAATAATTTAATTTCGATTTATGGGGAAAATGTCATAAATGTAAATTCCACTAATAAAAAAAAATAAATTCTTAACAATGGACTATTAATCCAACCTAAAATCGGAGAATTTTTGGTCCCTTGGCCTGGATAAATTGGTCCCGAGCCATGGTTGATACGTAAAATGAAGAGACCAATTGGTTGCAATAGAGTTGATCACATGATGAAGAAAATACCGAACCGAATTGAAATTTTAAATTAAAAAATATTAAAATTATATTAAATTGAATAATTTTAATCCGAAATTGAACCGAACTGAATTTTAGGATTAATTTGATATGGTACTAAATATTTATAAAAAATCGTACCAAATCGAAAATTGAATATAATACCGAATATTAATTTAATAAGCATACATATATAATAATAAAAAAGTATTAAGTAGTAACTTAGTTATATACTTTTAATTATATTGTCAAGTAATATATATATGTATAATAATATATGATAAAATTTAGTATGCTCTATGATTAAAATATAATAAATAAATTATTGACAAAATATTTTTATTAATTTTATTATCATTGTTACTATTACTACTACTATTATTCAATTAACAAGTCAAAATATGAAATGTTTATCATATTACAATTTGAACTTAAAATATAAAAATAAAAAAATTAACATTGCATTAGTTTCAAATAATTCAATTAACAAGTAAAAATGTGGAATGTTCATTACAATATACTTTAAACTTAAAATATGAGAAATGAGAATATTATTATTATTATTATTATTATTATTATTATTATTATTATTATTATTATTATTATCAACAACAACAAGTAAAAATGTAGAATAACCGTTATATTTTAATTTATTTCAAATTTGATAATTTTTAATTAAAATATATTGTTATTATCATATTTGATAACTTATTAATTATTATTTTTAGTAAGTAATATAATATTATTGATATTATTTAAAATTAATGAGCTAAATAATATTATTATATTTAATAACTTATTAATTATTAATGTTATTAAGTAATATAATCTTATTGATATTATTTAAAATTAATGAGCTAAATAATGTTATTATAATTATTATTTTGTTACATAATAATATATAGATATATATTATAAATAACCAAAACGACATAAATTTGCCTAAAACTACGCCATTTTGATTAAAATAAATAGTGATCTTTTTTAAAAAAAAGAGAATATAGGTTATTTTTATTAATTAAAAATATATTGCTATTATTATTGTTATTATTAAGTAATTTAATCTTATTGATATTTGAAAGAGTCCTAGAGGAGGGGTGAATAGGACTATCAAACAAAAATAGGAAATTAAAGGAATTCTTTGCAAGAATTGAGTAAGAGTTGAGAAAGAAGAATGAAGAACACAAATATTTAAGGAGTTCAAATTCAACAATAATCATACGTCTCCACCTAACTTATCCCCAAGTTAGGATTTTTTAATCACCCACAATCTTATTCACAAGATTGAGAATACACAAGAGTTTTATGACTCACTCTTATAACCTTACAACTTGAGTTTTCAAGACTCACTCAAAAATCAAATTACAAGTGTTTTCAAGGCCCACACTAAAACCAAATTCCCAAGTGTTTTAATGGTTAAACACTTAAACCAATTCCTTTAGAATAGAATCTCACTTCCCGTTTTCTAAACCCAGAAAATAGAAGAATAAGAATGTCTATTCTAATCACTCACCAACTCTCACAAGAGTTATACACAAAGAATTGTTTAAAGAAAAGTTTAAGAGCTCAATTAAATATTTAAGAAAATGATGAATGATAAACAAGTTTTCTTAACCTTTTAATTGAATTCTAAGTTGTGTTTATATAGACAAACACTTAAAAATGTAGTTGTTGAATGTATCAATCATGTCTCCAATGTTTAAAATTGATTTTGAATCAATTCTTGGACTTTCGGCAGCTCAAAGGATGCTCACGGGCGGCTCACGAGTGAACAGTGCTCGTGAGGGGTGAAAATATATCTATTGCATTCAAAAATTCCCGTTGGATGCTGTCAGGGGTCTGCTCATGACCAGGGTCACAAGCAATCAGCTCATGAGGCGTATTGCCATATTTTGGCAAAAACGTGCTTCAAATTCTCCATTGAAGGATAGCTCTTGACCACTTCAAAATATGCTCATAAACGGGATTGAAGAAGATCTATTCAGCCAAAATGTTCTTCATAAAAGTTGTAGATAATTGTCTTATCTTTCCATAAAACTTTTAATCACCTAAATTGGACATTTATAGCTCAAATTATTGCTAAAATACCAAGAGCTATACAAACTAAAATGCAAGTTGCATTTGCTGACTTCGACTGAAGATTTGCATACCCAAATGAACTTGGATTTTGATAAGCAAGCTCAATTTGGAAAGCTTAAGATGTCTACTTCAAAATTTAAGAAGCTCATTTTCTCATTTAAGAGCTCTAAATATGTCAAAAGTCTTATTCAATCTCAGAGGTTCAATCAGCCCAAAAAGTCACTATTCATCCAAAAGTGTATATGCTTGGTATATGTTTGGTATATAATTTCCTACACACTTAATTGAAATTATTAGTATAAAAATTGTTTGTCAAAGTCCAAAATTAGGAGTTTGATCATACAAATGGTCAACAATATTATTTAAAGGTAATGAGGTAAATATTATTATTATTATTATTATTATTATTATTATTATTATTATTATTATTATTATTATTGTTGTTGTTGTTGTTGTTGTTGTTGTTGTTGTTGTTGTTGTTGTTGTTGTTGTGTGTGTGTGTGTGTATATATATATATATATATATATATATATATATATATATATCCATATAATAACAAAAATGATATATTTTTACCCAAAATTATCTCGCATTGATTTGTGAATAATAAATATAATTTAAATTTATTTGTGCATAATAAATATAATTTTAATTAATAATATAAATTTTTCTATTATATAGATTTTTGAATTCCCGTTTTGGACCATACCATATGTCATAACCCAAAACATGGTCATGACTGGCACTAGAGAACGAGAATTTTTTTGAATCCAAAATCCGTATCAAACCTTAAAAATAAAATAAAAGCATACAATAATGATAAAATATCTTGCAGCGGAAATTAAAATCTCATATACAACAAATATAATCCACCAACTCATTTAATAAAATAAACTCATCTCAAATACATAATAAAAGCATACAATAATGATAAAATATCTTGCAGCGGAAATTAAAATCTCATATACAACAAATATAATCCACCAACTCATTTAATAAAACAAACTCATCTCAAATATATAATATCTTTCAATACAATTTTTTGTTTCAATCCTTTAAAATACAAATCTCAAACATATATAAAATAAACATCCCACAACTTGACTACTGCAGTGTCTATAATACAAAATAAAATTAAGTAAGCGGTTTACATAGTAAAGCCGGGGCGGAAGAAATCCGGCATAAGGGTCTGCTACTGAGGTCTAAAGATGAAGACTCTTCTGAAAAATAGTCAACGGAGGGGAGTCAAACCTCACTGAGTGAATTTTTATAATATATATACATGCATAACTAAATGACAAATGCACACATTCAATAATATATATAATAAATATATATACAGGCAAATATACACAGATGTAGCAAAATCATTTTGTATAAATACTGAAAATAATATCCGATTATGAAGGATCAAATAGAACCCTAGATGATCACAACCTCAAATAGCGTTAGACAACGCTCTAGCCATACAGGTTCACTTATTCAATTTGGACAGTAGACTGACCCCGAGACACTAAGTCAATCGAGCTCCAGCAGTCTGACTGTCAGTGTGATTGGCTCCGAGACACTTGTCAACCGAGCTCCAGCAATCACACTCTCAAATCACATCACACATCAAATAAATCAATCTGATCAATATCCACAAATAGGTTAGTAATATAACCTAAATTCTATCGTCGTACCGATATGTACTCGGTCCTAGTGCTGCCCACCAGGTAGCACGTTCTATTGATATCCTTCATTTAAAATAAATTCATACATTCATAAAATAAATGATGCATGTCATTAATTAAAATAACAATATAAACCATATATATATACTAGAAATATACCAAAAATAAACTAAATATATTTCGAGTATATATACGTCGAATAAATTCAATTTAATTATAAAATAAACTATAAATATACTTTAAAACATTTTAGGTACAATTCAATAATAAAACATGAATTTAATTCAAAATATACCAAAAATATACCTAAATATACCTAAAATATACCTAAGCAATTATTAAACCATTTATGCATATTTTATAAACTTAGAACATAGATTTCTAAAAACATGCATCCTAGAACACGTATATATAAAATAACAACTCACAGTTATGCGCTCCACGAGATGGGTTCGACGGGTCTGGTCCACTAGGTCTCAGTCTCGACGCAACTAAACAACAAATGACAATACGAAATTAGAATAAATCTAATGAAATTCTAGAGACTCGATTTAGAATACTGGACACAGAATAGGAATAAGAATTTGACCGGATATCATATTTTACGAGAATCCTATCAAAAATTTAGCAGAACCTCCTCTGTAAAACGGACATCTCTCTACTCAGATAGTAGAGCCGATCTTGTAAAAAATATAATTCGAGTAAAAACAGTCTCACAACCCCTCGGTCGGACTCCCAAACTACGATTCCACCGACCGAGGTTCATAATTCACGAGGGTAAACACAAAATATATTAAAATACCAAAAATGCCCTTCAATAATCAAAATATAGCAAATTAGTTATTTAAAACACTGAAAATAATTATTTAACCAATAAATACATAAAAACCCTAATTTTAATAAAATAGTATTAAAAATCCATAATTCTTGATAAATTCATAAATATTAACTGAAATACATTTTATAAATCCAAATTAAATAATTAGCCCTAAAACATATTAAAAATCATTAAAAACTCATTTATTTAGAAAAATAGTATATTATATATAATTTGAAAATAATTTATGAAAAATAGTTTTAATTAGTTAAAAATACTAAATAATTTGTAAAAATCATTTTTATACCTCAAATAACTATTAAAACCAATTAAACTAAATTTTTAACCAATTATCACCAAATTACCAAAATACTGCTAGTTATATATAATTTCACATAATTCACTATAATTATACAAAAATTCACTAAAAATAATATAATTACTCAAAATTTAATTTCTCAACATATAATTCAATAAAATCAATAAATATACTCAATTAACCAATTAATTTTAACAAAATACCCAATTAACCTAATTTTCTAAAAATCACCTAAACTAAATAAATACATAATAATTATACAAAAATCATAAAATTACAAATAAATTTCTAAAATTCATTTTAACACTTATAAACACCATAAATCATAATTTCATAATTTAATTAATTAATTTACGAAAATTAAAAAATATTAATAAATAATAAAAAATTCACAAAAATTAAAATAATTCCCAAAAATTCCAAAAAAATTACAGCATTTATATTGAGCTACTAGGATCAATATTTGTAAAGGAAGTAAGCTTAAATCATTAAAATCGAAGCTCAAAAAATTAAAGAACTCATATAGGCCGAAATAGAAAATTGGAAACCTAGGAAAATCTATACCAAATCAAGTGAAACCAAGCTTGAAAATGCACTCATTGGAGCTCAAGGAAGAGATAAAGACCGGTGGCACTCAAAATGGTGGCCGGAATCACATTGATCGGCGATGAGGGTGATTTTCGATTTCTTGGAAAAAAACCGGACAAACGACGCCAGAAAAGGGAAGAGAGGGCGGCGGAGGAAGCTTGGGAAGGAGGAGGATGGCTAGGAGGTACTCCACCGGTGAGAAATGGGAGTCACAGTGGCCAGAAATGGTGGGGGGCGTCGGGTGTGTTGATGAGAAGACAATGGCACACTTCGTAAATAACTCAAACTTTTTATTTTTGTAAATATATATATATAACTTTAATTATTATAATATTTTATTATTATATTCAAAATATTTATACGCCACATATTAAAATAATAATATTTACATATATATACATATATATAACACACATTATTTATTAAAACCATATAATATAAATTTAATTAAAAATAAACTCTAATTATTTAAATATGTATATGTACGTATATTAATATGACAATTAAAATCGTGTATGGACTCATACAAACTCATAAAATCGATTAAGATAATTAATAATTATTTATTTAGGTTTTAATTTCCCCGAAAATAAAATTCTTGAAAAAATTTTACGTAAGAAATTTAAAATAATTAAAAATAATTTTAATAAATAATAAACTAATTAAATAATCAGAAATATAATTTAAAATTATTAACATTGTATATCCCGATACAGTTTAAAATTATCTAAAAACTCGGGATATTACACCATACTAATTCATTTCGATAGAACCGAATCTCCATATCGAACCCTTTTGAAAAATGGAATGGTACCAGTATGTAGATTTTTAAATTAAGTACTAGTACTGAAGATTTTATTTTTAAAATCCCTAAAATATGATATAGTTCCGGAGATTTTAAATTCTCGAATTTTCCTAACCCATGATTACCCTAGTTCCAAATAGCCATTAGTATAGAAATTTAGTAATTTAAATTCGATTTATGGGGAAAATGTCATAAATGTAAATTCCACCAATTAAAAAAAAAAAGAAAAAAAAAAACTTAACAATGGGCCATTAATGCAACCTAAAATCTCAGAATTTTTGGTCCCTCGACCAAGATAAATTGGTCCCAAATTGGTCCCAACGACTCAACGAGCCATGGTTGATGCTAAAACATGAAAGAGACCAACTGGTTCCAACGAGCCATTTGTATAGAAATTTTGTAATTTAATTTCGATTTATGGGGAAAATGCCATAAATGTAAATTCCACCAGTTAAAAAAATAAATTCTTAACAATGGACCGTTAATCAAACCTAAAATCTCAGAATTTTTGGTCCCTTGGCCTGGATAAATCGGTCCCAAAGTGGTCCCAACGACTCAACGAGCCATTATTGATACTAAAACATGAAAGAGACCAATTGGTCCCAACGAGCCATGGTTGATGTCACTTGTTAGAAAATTAGGTGGTTGAAAGTTGAAAAGTAGGTGTTGGGTTGGGTTGTTGGGCTGTAATTTATATTTTGTTTCATTTTTGTTAAGTTGTGGTTTTTTTAATAATAAATTGACTTAAATATTCTGTTTTTACATTATATTTTATTTTATATTAAATTTAAAAAAATTACTAAAGTTGTTAATTAAAAAATAATAAAAATGAAAATTGAATCATTATTATTACTAAACATAATAACAAAATAAAATAATATTTAAGTTTGTTTAAAATTTTAAATAAATAAAAAGTGAAAGCAACTTAACAAAAACGAAATAAAAAAATAGCATTTAAGTTAATTTACTACTTAAATATGACATATAATTACTTTAACCTATACAACCTACTAAAAACACCATTTTATAAAAATTTTATAGGTTTAGATACATAATTGTAAAAAAAAAAAAAAGTTCAAACACCAAAATAGCAAAAACAAACAAGTTCAGATGATGTTTTATATATTTATCTCAAGAGATTTTTACCAATGTCAAATTATATATATAAACATTCTCCTTCAACATTATACTTTATTTTTAAATTACTTTAATTATTATTTTATTAAATACCTTAAAACAAATTTTATTTGACTAAAATCATCAATAAAAAAATAAATTCAAACCATTGTAATTAAAATATAAAGAAAAATACAAAACAATTAATTTTTCCAATTTAATATGATGAATAAAAAATACTTTTTTATTTCTAATAATTTTTAAAATAATTGGAATCAAAAATAAAAAAGATATTCAAATCAATTTACTTTTTTAAAATAACACATATAAATATTTAACTTGTAAAATTTGTAAAAGAATCATTTTATAAATTTTTACAAATTCAAACATCTATTTACAATTAAAAAAAAAAAGGGCAAAACTCATTTTGAGACGCCTAAATTTATCGACTTTTTACACTTTAGTCCCCAAAAGTTTCATTTTCTATATTTAGATCCTTAAACTTCAGGAATTTGAAATTTTAAACCCTTTTGCCAAATTTTTAACACAAATTATTTCATTTTGATCCTTGAAGTTTTATATTTCTAACATTCATTACAATTTTTTACTTTTTAATACTTATATTACTTTTAAAAGTTTTTTCACCAGTAAAAAAATAAATTTACTTATTTTTGTAATATCCCAAGTTTTTAAATAATTTTAAACTGTATCGGGATATGCAGTGTTAATAATTTTATACATATTTATGATATTTTTATGAGTCTGTTATTTATTGAAGCTAATTTTAATTATTTTATATTATTTTAAGAGATTTACGTAAAATTTTCTAGGAAATTTTTATTTCGGAAAAATTAAAACGTAAATAATTTAATATTAATTATTTTAAATAGTTTTACGAATTTGTATGAACCCATACATAATTTTAAAGTGCTCAATAAAATGTATGTATGTACATTTATTTAAATTAAATTAGGGTTTAATTAATTAAATTAATTTTTATTATTTAATTTTTATATTAATTAATTAATTATATATGTGTATATATTATTAAAATATGTGCGTGGTGTATATTTAATGTGTGTGAGATTATATATTATTATAATGTATAGTATATATATATATATTATATATATATATATATTATATATACATAATTATTTATCAAAAAACAAAAGTTAGCAATATTTACGGAAATGCCATCGCCTACATCTCCTTCCTTCCCGATCGTGCTCCATCCCGATCCGGCCACTGCAACCAGATTTTCTTATCGTCGGTGTGCCTCTTGGATTGCCACCACCACTTCCAGCCTTTCCCGACATCTGAAGCCACCATTTCCGACGTGTTTTGGCCAAAAAATCTGAGAGACACTGAAATTCATCTCATCGCCGTTCAAGCCGATTCCAGCTGCCATTTTGCACACCGCCGGTCTCTGTCTTCTCCTTGAGCTCCGGTGAGTGTGATTCCAAGCTTTTTTTCACTTAAAATGGTTTAGATTTCCCTAGGTTTTGATTTTCCATTTTCGGCCTATTAGGGTTCTTGAATTTTTTGACCTTCAATTTGATTGATTAAAGAAAACTACCTTCACAAACATTGATCCTAGTAGGTTAATCTATACTCTCGAATTTTTTTGGAATTTTTTGGAATTATTTTGATTTTTGTGAATTTTTGATTATTTTATTAATATTTTCTAATTTTCGAAAATTAATTAATTAAATTATGAAATTGTGTTTTATGGTAATTATAGGTGTTGAAATGCATTTTATAAATTTATTGGTAATTTTTTTGAATTTTATATATTTATTTGGAATTTATTAGGTTTATGTAAATTTGGAAAAATTAGGTTAATTATGTGTTTAATTGATAATTGGTTAATTGAGTATATTTATTGATATTATTGAATTATATGTTGAGAAAATTAATTTTGAGTAATTATACTATTTTTGGTGAATTTTTTATTAATTTTAGTGAATTGATATATATATATAGGGGTATTTTGGTAATTTAACACTAAATTGGTTAAAAATGTAATTAAATTGGTTTTAATAGTTATTTAAGGTATAAAAATGATTTCTACAAATTATTTAGTATTTTTAACTAATTAAAACTATTTTTCATAAATTATTTTCAAATTATATATATAATATATGATTTTTCTAAATAAATGAGTTTTTATTGGTTTTTAATGTGTTTTAGGGTTAATTATGTAATTTGGATTGATAAAATGTATTTTTATTATTAAAGGGCATTTTCAGTATTTTTGTAATTATTTTGTGAATTGTGGACCTCGGTCGATGAAATTGTAGTTTGAAGTCCGACCGAGGGGCTGTGAATTATGTTATTTCAAAGTGTATTTCTTTGCAGGACCGGCTCTACTCTTTGAGTAAAGAGATGTCCATTTTACAGGGGAGATTTTACCGGATTTTCTATAGAATTCTCGTAAAACGTGATGTCCGCTCGAACTCTGATTCTAATTCTATGTATGATATTCTAGATCGAGTTTCTAGAAATTTTCGCTAGATTTATTCTGATTTTCTGCTATCGTTTGTTTGTTAAGTTGCGCCGAGACCTAGTGGACCAAGCCCGTTAGACCCATCTCGTGGAGCGCAATAACAGTGAGTTGTTATTTTATATATATATGTTTTAGGGTGCATGTTTTAGAAATGTATGATTTATTTTAGTAAAGTATGCATAAACGATTTATTTATTACTTAGGTTACTTTTGGTATATTTTCAACTATATGCATGTTTTATTAATAAATTATTCTTAAAATATTTTTATGTATATTCATGGTATATTTTTAGTTTATTTTGTAATTTAATTGGATTTATTTGACGTATATATACTCGAAATATATCTGATTTATTTTTTGTATATTTCTAGTATATATATGGTTTATGTTGCTATTTTATTCAAATTCATGCATCATTTATTTATGAATATATGTTTTATATATAAATGAAGGATATCAATAGAATATGCTACCTAGTGAGCAGCACTAGGACCAAGTACGTACCAGTACGTCGATGGCATTTAGGCTATATTACTAATCTATTTGTGGATATTGATTGGATTGATTGATTTATTTGATGTGAGATATGATTTGGGAGTGTGATTGTTGGAGCTCAGTTGACCAAGTGTCTCGGGGCCAATCACATTGACAGTTAGACTGCTGGAGCTCGGTTAACTTAGTGTCTCAGGGCCAGTCTACTATCAAAATGGAATAAGTGAATATATTTGGAATAAGTGAGCCTGTATGGCTAGAGTGTTGTCAAACACAGTTTGAGGTTGTAATTTTCTAGGGTTCTATTTGATCCTTCATAAACAGTGATTTTCAGAAAATATATAAAAATGATTTTGCTGCATCTGTGTATATTTGCCTGTATATATATTTATTATATATACTATTGACTGTGTGCATTGTCATTTAGTTATGTATATTATAACAATTCACTCAGTGAGATCTAACTCTCCTCCGTTGACTATTTTTCAAGAGAGTCATCTTCTTCAGACCTTAGTAGCAGACCCATATGCCAGATTTCTTCTGCCCCAGCTTCACTATGTAAACTGCTTACTTGAGTTTTATTTTATAATCTAGACATTGCAGTAGTTGTAAACAGTTGTGGAGTTTATGTATTATATTTGTGTGAGTTATGTATTTCAAATATTTGAACTGAAATTTGTATTAAAAGTTTATTTATATATAAAATGAGTTGTTTGATTTAAATTCACTGGTGAATATTTATTTTATTTTATTTATGATTTTATTTCCACGGCAAAATACTTTATTTATATTATTATTATTTATGAACTGAATATTTTATTTATGATTTTATGACCCATATTTTGGGTTGTGACAATTTTAATTTCTAATATTTTAAATTATTATATACATATTTAAATAACTTTAAATTTTAAAAATAAACAAACAAGTTAATGCTAAGATAAAAAAATTTAATAATACTAAAAAAAATTATAATAATACTATTGTTTTTCATAGTATTTTAAATTATTGTAAAAAAAATTTTATAATAATAATTTTTTTTTCATGTACCCAAAAAGCATGACAAAAATAAAGGTTAAGATAACAGTTACAAAAAGTTTGAGTTGGTAGGAAAATCTATTACCGTTTTTTTCGTGATGTACATGCATGTATTGATGTCCACTATTTATAAAAAATATATTATAAAAAAAATTATTCACAATAATAATTTAATTAAAAATTTGTACAAAAAACTAAAACATGTATTAAAAATGTAAAATTTAAATTTTGAAGAATTATAAAATCTTTTTTCATCATAATATTTTATTTTGAAAAACAGTAGTTTTATTATAATTTTTTTATCTTAATATTAACTTGTTTATTTATTTTTAAAATTTAAAATTATTTAAAAATGTGTATAAATTTATGTTTTTTATTTAAAATATTATAATTTAAAATAAGTAAATTTATTGTTTTTTTGGTGAAAAAATTTTAAAAGTGATGTAAGTGTTAAAAGTAAAAATGGTACAAATATTAAAAATAAAAAACTTTAGGGATCGAAAAGAATAATTTTTGTTAAAAATTCAAATAAAAATTTTAAATTTTAAATTCGTGAAATTTAAAGATTCAATGTACAAAATAAAAATTTTAAAAGTCTAAAGCTAAAGAACGGATAAGTTAAGTGGCCTCATGATGGATTTTGCTAACAAAAAATCCAAATAATAAAACAGTACCATTTATGCATTTATCTCAAATAATATATAAAACGGTAGTCATGCCAACTTGGTTTCTACCTTCTACGGTTATTGCAAATTTATGTTTTTATTTAAAATATTAGAAATTAAAAATAAGTAAATTTATTTTTTATCGTTAAAAAAATTTTAAAAGTGATATAAGTGTTAAAAGGTCAAAAAATGTATAAATATTAGAAATATAAAATTTTAGGGACCAAAAAGAAATAATTTTATTAAATAATTAACAAAATAGTTTAAAACTTTAAATTTGTGAAATTCAAAAGTTTAAATATATTAAAATAACATTTTAGAGACCTAAAAATAAAAAGCTGATAAATTTAGTGGCTCATTATGAATTTTGACTAAGAAACATTGGCAGGTATTATAATAGTCTATATATTGGAAGCGTTCGACATGGTTGAGCTGGGTTAGGAGACCTCTTACAACTTTGATACCATGAAAGAAGTGGTACTGTATATTAAAATATTGAAATGAATAAGAGTACATCAGATATAAATATAAGATACATATATATAAGATAAACATACACAACTGAATATAAGAAATAATGTAACAAATATAACTAAACTAATAGTTATCCTTATCACTAATAATACCATCATGCATTTGAACTTTAAATTGTTCTTATATTGACAATAACACAAGGTTTATCATCACTTAAATATATTACACCAAAGACACCTGACCTATATGATATGAAGCACTCCTTATTAGGTGTCATATGATAAAATGTTGTTGAATCAAGAATGTAGCAATTTGCAAATTTATTTGTTGTAATTGACAACATATCCTTATATTCGAAATCTAAATCATCATCTTGAACCACATTTGCAGATTTTAAAGAGTCATCATTCTTCTTGTCGTAATTTTGCCCTCTTTGTCTTGGACAGTCTTTCCTCATATGCCCATACTCCTTGCACTTAAAGCATTGAACTGCTTTTCTACTTTTGGATTTTCACTTAGACTTCCCCCTTATAGAACCTTCTCTACCTCATCTCCTACCATAATCCAAATTACCCTTCATATACAATCTTTTACCATGAGATTCTTCACTTGCATTCTTTTTTCGTTGGTTAAAAACCAACAATGCTGCAGTAATCTCCTTTAGGCTAATAGATTTTTTTTGATAACCAAGTGTTCATAGGATGGCGATAAAGAACACAAATTTAAATTTTTTGTCCTCGTCCTCAAACTTCACATCGACCCTAACCAAATCTATGATTATCTGATTGAAGACATTGACATGTTATGCCAAATTCGAACCCTCCTGCATCTTCAGCTCAGACAACCGTTGTTTAAGATACAACTTATTCATAAGTGATTTGGACATGTACCGATTCTCCAGTTTCTGCCATATCTCTCTCAAAGATTTAATGTCCATAACTTAGTACATAATCTTATCTACTAGGCATAGTCGTATGGTACCTATTGTTGGCTGTTGTAAGTCCTTCTAATCAAGATCATCTATGCCTTCTTATTTTTTTGGCATGTAGTGCCTTCAAAATCCCTTACTACGCCAATCCTTTATTCATGTCTACCATAATCCGAAGTTATAGATTCCATCAAATTTACCGACTTTAAATTTTGCTCCTGAATTTAGGGTCATCGCAACCACTTTGATACCAGTTGTTGTGAAATAATACAGTAAAAATAGTGAAACATAATAAAATAGAGAAGAAAAGAAGGAACATAGAGATTTAACGAGGTTTGACAATTTGCCTATATCCTTAGGAGCCAGCAGCTAGAGTCTTTCTTATTACTACGACCTAGGTTTACAATACATGATATATGTATATATAAGCTAGACGGTACAAAACTACAAAATTATCCTAAAAAAAGGTATTTGGGCCAGAAAACAAAGGTATTTGGGCCCGAGGACTGCCCGCTATAGACGAAGTTTATAGGCCCCGTTATAGCCCTCTGAGTCAGCTTCGATTTGATATATTATGAGCCCCGTGGGTCAACCGATGCCGCCGATGAACGTTCATTTGAAGCCCAAGTGCGCAGGCCCACTATCAGATCCGTGGGCCTAAAAAGAGGTATTTGGGCCAAAAAACCAAGGAATTTAGGCTTGAGGACGGCCCGCTATAGACGAAGTTTATAGGCCCCGTTATAGCCCTCTGAGTCAGCTTCGAATTGATATATTATGGGCCCCGTGGGTCAACCGATGCCGCCACGAATGTCCATTTGAAGCCCAAGTGCGTAGGCCCACTATCAGATCCATGGGCCTAAAAAGAGGTATTTGGGCCCGAAAATAAAGGTATTTGGGCTCGAGGACAGCCCGCTATAGACGAAGTTTATAGGCCCTGTTATAGCCCTCTGAGTCAGCTTCGATTTGATATATTATGAGCCCTATGGGTCAACCAATGCCGCCACGAACGTCCATTTGAAGCTTAAGTGCGCAGGCCCATTATCAGATCCGTGGGCCTAAAAAGAGGTATTTGGGCCCGAAAACCAAGGAATTTGGGCCCGAGGATGGCCCGCTATAGACGAAGTTTATAGGCCCTGTTATAGCCATCTGAGTTAGCTTCGATTTGATATATTATGGGCCCCATGGGTCAACCGATGCCGCCATGAACGTCCATTTGAAGCCCAAGTGCGCAGGCCCACTATCAGATCCGTGGGCCTAAAAAGAGGTATTTGGGCCCGAGGACGGCCCACTATAGATGAAGTTTATAGGCCCCATTATAGCCCTCTGAGTCAGCTTCGATTTGATATATTATGGGCCCCGTGGGTCAACCGATGCCGCCATGAACGTCCATTTGAAGCCCAAGTATGCAGGCCCACTATCAGATCCGTGGGCCTAAAAAGAGGTATTTAGGCTCGAAAACCAAGGAATTTGGGCCCGAGGACGGCCCACTATAGACGAAGTTTATAGGCCCTGTTATAGCCCTCTGAGTCTTCTTCAATTTGATATATTATGGGCCCTATGGGTCAACCGATGCTGCCTACGAACGTCTATTTGAAGCCCAAGTGCATAGACCCACTATCAGATCCGTGGGCCTAAAAATAGGTATTTGGGCCCAAAAACCAAGGAATTTGGGCCCGATGACGGCCCGCTATAGATGAAGTTTATAGGCCCCATTATAGCCCTCTGAGTCAGCTTCGATTTGATATATTATGGACCCCGTAGATCAACCGATGCCGTCACGAATGTCCATTTGAAGCCCAAGTGCGCAGGCCCACTATCAGATCCGTGGGCCTAAAAAGAGGTATTTAGGCCCGAAAACCAAGAAATTTGGGCCCGAGGATGGCCCGCTATAGACGAAGTTTATAGGCCCCGTTATAGCCCTCTGAGTCAGCTTCAATTTGATATATTATGGGCTCTGTGGGTCAACCGATGCGCCAATGAACGTCCATTTGAAGTCCAAGTGCGCAGGCCCACTATCAGATCCATGGACCTAAAAAGAGGTATCTGTGGGGAAGTTGCCTCCGCACCCCAGCCCATTTATAATATGAGAAACCCCTCAAAGGATAGCTTGCTCCGCTACGCTTCAACATTTGTCTACTTACTACTACATATAAGTCATACACAACACCTCTTAACTAGGAAGGGAAGACAATGATTAGACACTTAACCTATAGATAAGAAATTCTACCATTATACTATTTCAACATTATTTATTTAATTTTTAATATTCTTTATTTCATTCTTTTTTTTTTGTTAAACTATAATTAATCATAACATGTGCTAGAAGAGTTTTATCCACTCAGTTTAAAGTTTAAAACAATTTGAACCCATGTAACTGTGGAACACTGTAACATCAAATGGGAAAAAAAAAAATTGCAAAAAATTGAAAAAAAGAAATAATTGCAAACAAATAAAAATAAAAAAACAATACCAATCACACTGCTAAACTCCCATTAATTGCACCAATGTCTATTAGTTCAAATGTCAAGAAGTTTGAATTCCTTTAAGTAAGAATTTAAGTCTTATATATATAAAAAATTGATGCTTTGAGAACTTTGTCCTCTTAAGAGTCTATTCAGCTCAACTCTAAAATAGTCAGAATCCTTATTAGAGGTATCATATGAAAAAAAAAATCCACTTAATCCTTGCTTTTGATTCTCATGTTTGACTGAGGTTTTATTTCAAAAAACAAAAACAAAAACAATAAATTTAATGTTAGATTGCTTGCTTGGTAATATGACTGTTACCTTTCTAATCAATTTAAATATGATTTTTACCTCTCTAATCAATTTACTGCATATAATTAACAAGTGGGTACTTAACCATTAGACTCATAATTCTGGTTTAATGTCAGGGAAGCAATTATTAGAGTCCCGGAGTTCAATAATTGGTTAGATAACTAATGGCCTTTTGTTGGGAATCTACGCTAAGAAGCACACAGACATGATAAAGTTGTAGTTAAAAGAAAAGGGCATTGAGGCTTGCTTCCCAGTGCTTCAAAAAAGAAGCTGCAATTGGCAATTGGTTTTGTTAGCTCAGTTAAAAAGGTAGCTGAGATCTTGTAGTCATGCCGGCACAGCAAGCAGGGGAAGTGATTGAGATTTCAATAGAACTGAAATATGTCAAGGGTGGCGGGACGGCAAATGATGATCAGAAGGCAAAATCTGGTGGTGATGTCAAGACACTACAGGACTTGTTAACTGCAGTGCAGGATGCAAAGAAAATAAAGGAAGAAGCATATGGTACTATCTTGCAGAGCATCGGATCCAGGTTAAACACTGTGATTTCAAGCATCACAGAGATAGAAGATATGAAACAAGTATTTGAAGGTGATCTCTGGAACAAAATAAACGAAGGGGAGAAATTGGTTAACAGTTGCAAGACAGAATCAGAAACAACATGTTTTTGCTTCAACAAAGCTCCGGAGTTTGGGCCGGAACTTCAGGGCTTGAAAAGTTCACTGGAAAACTTCAATCAGAAAATTGACAGTGTAATCACAGAACAAGGAAAGAAAAAAAGTGCAAAAGCTGTGAAGCCAACAGAGGATGAGAAAGGCCCTGTGGGGAAAAACACTAAAAGCACTAACATCATGTATACTGAAAATAAGACGTCTGAAAATGCCAAGGTGACACCGTACATACTACAAAATCACAACAACAACAGAGTGTCAACTGATAATCAGGACCAAAAGTCTAGTTCATTGCCGGATGATTCAACGATTCGAATGGCCTCTACAAACCATGCACCTGTTCAATCATCATGGGACACAAAAGTTCATCAACAACGCGAAGAGAAAACCCATGAGCAAAAATTAAAGCCAGCTCCTAAGAACTTTGATGCTGGATCGTTGAATTCAGATGCGCCTGGACATCAGCCAGAGCTGCAAGATCGTCAAAGAAACTTTATCACTAGATTCCAGGAGAGAAGACTGGCTCAATGTTGAGTAGCTCTGTCTATTCAGATACAAGAAAGCCTCTTAAGCCACCCGCGACCGAAGATGGTCATAGGAAACTTGATCAACCAATTCCAGTGGAGAAGACAGGCTCAGTGATGAGTAGCACTGCATATTCAGATCCAACTGTGCCTCCTAAGCCACCAGTGACTAGAGATGGTCATAGAAAATTTGACGACTCAAGTCCAGGTGAGAGGCATAATTCAGTGTCGAGCAGCACCACTGGTTTATATCAACATCCGCCTCCAAATCCGCTAGAGGCTAAAGGCATAAGTGCGAAGCTAGAACACTCATATCGAACTGAGAAAAATGATAAAGTGCTGAACAACACTGCATCATCCAAGCGTGCATGTGCCACCTTATAAGCCATTGAAGCAAATAGCTGGAAGTGATACCCAAGTTGTCTCATTTGCTCCTAGAGAATTTGCTGAAATTGCTTCGCTAAACCTCATCGTCAGTATGAAAATTCTCAAGGTGCCAACTCAGTCCTTATCCATTTTTCTTAATCTATGCCTCCCATATCCAGAATTCACATGGGTTCTAATTAATCGACTGTTCAAGTTTGACGGATCCAAAAAGAGTAAAACTCTTCATTAATTATTCTATTTATACATAAAACTCGAAGTTAAAATCTTACTTGTTATCTCCTTTACATGTTTAACAAGTTAAAAATGTAGCTTAAAAGGTTTAACATTTGCAAGAAGGCAACTTGATTAAGGTCTCTGACTGAATTTTTTTCCCAATAAAGCAATTTTATTCTGATTACAAGCTAAGATATCTGAATTCTGAAGTATATCTTCCTCATCGCACGTTCGATTTTATTATTCAGTTTTAATCGTTTGCCGCTTGCTAGGACACAACTATTAGTTATTATGGTAACTAGGAGGGAGTAAAAATAAAAATATTAGTTATTTTTTTTTTTAATTACAGATGAGCCACAACTAAAAATATAGTAGAGGATTTCAGAATTTTAGAAAATTTTACAGAATATTTTGGTGTTATTTCTGCAAATTTTAAAAATTAGAAAATGTATTTTCATTTTGAAAACACATTAGTTTTAAAATAAAAACAAAATGCATTTAAAAAATAAATCTATTAATTAATTGAGATAACTAATTTTTTAATACACCTTAAGCATCTCTTTGACAAGTGGTTCTTTAGTAATGGCCAATCTCTTTTTGGCAACTTGCAACACTTGTACAAATTAATTAATTAGCACTGAGAATCAAACTAATAAACAAATTCCAAATATTATTCCATGGCAATTCAAGCTTTTTAAATATTAATGCCCAGAAAGCAGCACTAGCTGATTCACCAGTATTTATAATTGCTGATCTTCAGGTTTACAAGATCCCAAAACCAAATGGACAGGCTCCACAGGTTTATATAGTTGATGCTGATTTCCATCAGGTTTGGCATTTTACAGTTGATATCTGCATGGAGTTGTTAATTAGCTTGATTAATGAATCATACACTAACACATCAATAATATTTGTGGCTATTTTTACAGAAATCAAGCCGAGCTGGCTAGGGGAGGAAACTGAAACATTAACCAACCTGCTCCTAGCTCGTCAGACTGAGAATCTTGGACAAACATTAATTACTTGTGGAAATTCAGATTTGTTGAATGGCATCCTGTAAAATAAATATTAAAATTATATATAAGCTATAAATATTTTTGTGTGGTTTCATTTCTTTTATATTACTGTGAAAGAATGGAGTATTGAGCCCATTTCTCTATGTAATATATAATCTTAGTAACTCGATACTTTCTCCTTATCTAGTTCGTTTTCACTAAAAAAATTCATTTTAATTTATTATAAAGTCTAATTTGTTTATAAATGAATTTTTATTAATTATATTTGGTTTAAATAAATATTTATAAAATAATTAATTTATTTGAAAATTTTAATTTCTTTAGAATTTATTGATGAGAAATTCTACAAAATTAAAAGTTGAAATTATAAATAAATCTTACACATACTCATTTGAATTTGTAAATAAATTTTATAAAATTTTATGAAATTTATTTATATTAATCATACACTTTATATCAGTTGGGAAGGCAAGTCCCAACTCAAAATGCTATCATAGCTATGTGGTGAATGTTGGATTGGAGGTTGCCTCTATTTTATATATATATATATATATACACGAAGTGGGAGAACAGATAAAATTACGAAATAGTTTTTACTCATTATTATATAAAAATTGAATAATTTAGTCATTTATTAATAAAAATAAAATAAATTAATATATTATTTTAATTTGATTGAAAGTCTATTTTCTATTTTAATTAGGTTAACTTTATTTTTATCTCTAATAAAATTAAATTAGCTATATACAATTCTAATTTAATTGAAAGTATATTTCTAATTTTAATTAGGATAACTTCTATCTTATTTCTAACAAAAATTCTAATTAAAAGTATATTTTATATTCTAATTAGGTTAACTTCTATTATATTTAATAAAAATTAATTTAATTAAAATATAATTGTAATATAATTGAATGTATGCATTCTATTTTATTTGTAACAAAATTTATTAATTAATAATTAATAATAAAAAATAGAGCATATATAATATAAACCAAATTAGATAACATAATTTTATAAGTCTTATTATATTAAAAATAATTAAAATAAAAATTAATAAATTTTATGAAAATAGAAAAATTATATAATTTGTTTTAAAAGTAGATATTTTTATAAATTAAAAATTAATAAATAAAAAGTAGAGCATAAAATTTATTTGGAAGTATATTTTCTAAAAGAAAAATATTATAATTATTGTTTTTAAATATTTTTATAAAATTTAATAAAAAGTAGTTATTTATAATTTAATTATTAGTTGAAATTAAAAAAAATGGAATCAAATTAATTTTTTATGTAAATAAAAGTATTAATATAAAAAATATTGAAAAAATAAAGTTTCATAACTCAAAAAAAATTTACTAAAATTGTAATAAATTATAAGTTCAATAGGATTGGAATATTTAAATTGTTATATAAAGAAAATATAATTTTATTTTTAAAATTTTATTAAAAAATAAGTAATATTTTTTGTTATTTTATGATTAATTATGACCATAATTTTTTTTAAATATAAAATCAGTTCTAGAGTTGAGAAATATTATTTATAAAAATATTGAAGAAATATCATATAGTTATTTAAATAAAAGATTTGTAAAATTTGTAATAAATTATAACTATATTAAGTTAATATAAATTTGCTAAATAAATAAATAACATTGTTATTATTTTAAAATTTTGTTTAATAATAATAATAATATGTTTAATTATTTATTTACTATATATCACGAGTCTAAGAAATTTTTTATTTACGTGTGAAATATATGATTATTTACTAATATATATATATATACATACGATTGGGGAAGACATGCAAAATTATGAAAAAGTTTGCACTCATTGTTATGTAAAAATTGAAAAATTTAGTTATTTATTAATAAAATTAAAATATAATTTTAATTTGATAGAAAGTCTATTTCCTATTTTAACTAGGTTAACTTCTATTTTATCTATAATAAAACTTAAATAAATTAAAATATAACTCTAATTTAATTGAAAATATATTCTTATTTTAATTAGGTTAACTTCTATCTTATATCTAAAAAAAATTCTAATTTAATTTAAATTATATTTTTTACTCTAATTAGGTTAATATATTTTATCTCAAATAAAATTAATTTAAGTAAAATTGAAAATATATTTCTTATTTTAATTAGATAAACTTCTATTTATCTCTAATAAAATAAAATAAAAATAAATCAATTAAAATATAATTCTAATTTAATTAAAAGTATATTTTCTATTCTAATTAAGTTAATTAACTTCTATTTTATCTCTAATAAAAATTATATTAATTAACAAATAATTCTAATTTAATCAAAATACGTTTCCTATTTTAATTATATTAATTTCTATTTTATCTTTAACAAAATTACATTAATTAAAATTTTAGTGATAATTTTGTTAAAAATATATTATTTCTATTTAATTAGGTCTACTTTTTTTTATCTAATAAAAATCAAATTAGATAACATAATTTTATAAGTCTTATTATATAAATTTAATAAGTAAATAATTAAATAAAAAAGAAGAAAATTTTATGAAAATAAGAAAACTATATAATTTTTTTTTAAAAAGTATATATGTTTATAAATTAATAAATAAAAAATAAAGTATATAATTTGTTTGAAAATATATTTTCTGTAAGTAAAATAGTATAATTATCATTTTTAGATATTTTTATAAAATTTAAAAAAAAGAGTTAACATTAAATTAATTAATATTTATCATTTAATTATTAGTTGGACTTTAAAAAATTACATTAAATTAATTTCTGTGTAAATAAAATATTAATATTAAAAATGTTGAAGAAATAAATTGTCATAACTCAGATAAAAAATTTACTAAAATTGTAATAAATTATAAGTTTAATTGGGTTCTAATATTTAAATTGATATATAAAGAAAATATAACTTTCACTATTTTAAATTTTTATCAATAAATAATTAATAATTTTTTATTATCTTATGATTAATTATGATCATAATATTTTCTTTAATATGAAATCAATTTTAGAGTTGAGAAAAATTAATTATAAAAATATTGAAATAAAATCATATAATTATTTAAATAAAATATTTATAAAAATGTAATGAATTATAACTAGATTAAGCTAAAATGTAATATTTTCATTATTTTCAAAACTTTTATTTAATAATAATAATAATAATAATAATAATAATAATAATAATAATAATAATAATATTATTATTATTATTATTATTATTATTATTATTTATTTACTATATATCACAAATCAATTTAATTTTTTATTTAAGTATAAAACATGTGGTTGTTTACTAATATATATGTATATAGCTGCTTTCAATGATTAACTCGTTCTTGAAGAGAGATCGTGTTGCATAACAAAGAACTTGTTGAAGTTAATGAGACTCAGTTTTTATAAAGTAATTTAGATAATTTAGTTATTCATGTATTAATAGGTATGATTATAGATACAGTTCTTGTACACCTTATTTGTGTTGAGGAAGTAAATATTTTTATTATATATATTAGGAAGTAAATATTTGTATACAATTAGGAATAAAGTTCTATTCTATTTAGGATGTTATTCTATTCCTAATTAGGTTGTGATTAGGATTCCTATGTGTATATATAAAGGGGTGTAACCCTTCTTTGAATACAATGAAAAAAATATTTCCCTTGAATTTTCTCTCTTTTTCTTTGAATTTTATTCTTCATGGTATCAGAGCATATCCATTGAAATCGAATTTTTTTTATTGAATTCTTGAAATCATATTTTTTCTTCCTTTGAATTCTTTGAATCTTCAAAATCATGACCACCGAAAACACATTTATCGTATCTTATTAAAAACCCAATTTTATTCAAACCCTTCAAGATAATTCTCCCTTTCCCACAGGAATTATTCTTGATGATACGAACTATACTCTATGGTCACAGATCATGGAGATGCAAATTGGAGCCAGAAATAAATCTAACTTTCTTAATGGCACTACGTCAAAACCACCATCAGGAGATCAAGCGTTGAAAACTTGGCTCCTTGATAATAATCGAGTCAAAAGTTGGTTGATTGACTTCATGAGTCCGACATTGATGTAGAGATTCATCCGTCTTCCAACAGCAAAAGAGATATGGGATGTTGTCTCAAAAACCTTCTATGATGGATCTGATGAAACTCAGTTATTTGAATTAAATCGAAAATCATTCACTACACACCAGTATGGTAAGGCATTACCCACATGCTATAATGAACTGATTGGAATATTTCAAGAAATCGATGCCCGGACGTGTGCACAAGGGGAGAATGTTAATGGAGTAGTATCACTCTATAAGCATATTACCCGGCTTAGAACACATATTTTCCTAACCGAGCTTGATTCGGAATTTAATAATGCTCGAAGTGAAATACTCCTGAAGGATCCACCTCTTGATCTCGAGTCCAGTTATGCATATGTCCGGCGGGATCATAACCAGTGACATACGATGGAAGAGTCAAAGATACTGTCGAACCACTCTGTACTTGTAGCAGCTCAGACTCGTCCCCAGTTTAAAGGAAAAATTCCAAGCAAGCCCATTACATACACCTGTACTTATTGTGGTGAAGTTGGCCACTCCAAAGAACGGTGCTATGAAATTATGGGATATCCAGAATTATGGGATTTCAATAGAAAGCCTCGTAAGAAGCTCGACAAGGCTACAATTGCTACTTCTACTAAACCAAGTGGTGATCGTGATACCACTCTAGGTATGACAAATCTTACTCAAAATAATACATGGATTATTGATACAGGTGCTACTGATCATATGACAAACTCCACTCATCATCTTACCTCTATCCGTCCATCAACCCAATAAAATATTCTAATTGCTAATGGAGGCATAGTACCAATCACTCATGAGGGATCAGTATCTAACTTTGACTCTCTTAATTTAGATATTGTTCTTGTTGTTCCATCTCTTTCTTATAATCTACTATCTGTTAGCCAAATCACTAAAACCTTGAATTGCACTGTCAAATTTTGGCCTAATTATTGTGTATTTTAGGACATTGCAACGTGCCAGATTCTTGGCTCTGGTGTTAAACGTGGAAAGTTATACTATCTTGAGTTGCATGATGATTCAAGTCAGAAATCAAGTCAAGTTAATAGGGTTGGTAGAAGTTGTTCAAGTAAAGACCAAGTAATCTTATGGCATCGTCGTCTTGATCATCTCTTTTTTCATTATCTTAGACAAATAAAACCAAATTTATTTTTGCATACCACAGACTCGGAATTCAAATGTGATGTTTATGAATTGGCAAAAGACCATCGAATTTCTTATGTACCGAGTTATAATAAAAATTCAATTCCATTTATGATCATTCATTCTGATGTATGGGGACCTGCTCGAATTCCTACTCTATTTGGTGCTCGATATTTTGTAACGTTTATTGATGAATTTACCTAGATGACCTGGGAATCTCTACTTTCCAATAAAGGCGATGTATACTCCAAGTTTCAGGACCTGTACAATATGGTGGCTATACAATACCAGAGTAAAATTTGAGCCTTATAGTCTGACAATGGTGGAGAGTATGTTAGCTCAATTCTCAATGATTTTTGCCTCAAGAAGGGCATTCGCCACCAAACATCTTGTGCCGGCACTCCCCAACAGAATGGTATAGCCGAACGGAAGAACCAACAATTATTAAAAGTTATCCGAGCATCCCTATTTGACATGAATGTTCCTCGAGAATACTGGGGAGAAGTTGTTCGATCCGCTACATACCTCATAAATCAGACACCATCACGAGTACTTTATTTTAAGACTCCTCTTCAGAAACTTCAGGAACTTGTCATATCTCCACCCTTCAATAATCTCAAACCCCGAGTTTTTGGATTCTTGGCATATGTTCATCAGACACTTGGCAAATTAGACCCTCGAGCTATCCAGTGTATCTTTGTTGGCTATGCGGATTTACAAAAGGGATATTGGTGTTATGATCCGAATACAAAGAAGATGTATGTCACTCGGGATGTTCGATTTCATGAAAATTCTCCTTTCTTCTCCCACTCCGAGTGCTCTCTTCAGGGGGAGAAAAATCCAAACCTCTTTGAGCTTGAAGATAGCATTCTGAGCATTTCAAATCTGAATCTCCAAAATATTCTTCTGAGCATCTCACCCGGACAGCCGAGCATCTTACCCGGACAGACATCTAATGTTTTGAGTACTAGCATCTCACCCGGACAGTCGAGCATCTTACCCAGACAAACATCTGATGGTCCGAGTACGAGCATCTCACCCGGACAGATCATCGAAGAAAATCTGAGTAATCAAGATAGTACATCTTTCCAACCCACACCAGAAGCTGAAGAAACTCCGGATGTAATACATAATAAGGTAAACTTGTCTCCTTTAAATACTGAACCTCATTATCCTTCTAGAATCAATAGAGGGGTTCCGAAAAGACAATATGATCCGGACCTTCATACTAAAGCTGAATACCCTATCAACAACTTCATATCAACCAACCGTTTGTCTAACTCACATGCACTTACTGTAAATCAATTATCTACTATATCTATTCCAAGTAATGTGCAGGAAACCTTAGATGATCCAGATTGGAAGAAAGCTATGAATGATGAAATGGAGGCATTACAAAAGAACCAGACGTGGGATCTCGTTCCTCTTCTGGAAGGAAAGAAAATGGTGGGGTGCAAGTGGATATTCACTGTCAAACTCAATCCAGATGGAAGCATAAATCGATGTAAAGCTCGGTTAGTAGCAAAGGGGTACACTTAGAAGTATGGAATCGACGATGAAGATACATTTCCCCCAGTAGCAAAAATGAACACCATCCGAGTCCTTATTTCCTTAGCTGCCAACCTGGACTGGCCACTTCGACAATTTGATGTAAAGAATGCATTTTTAAATGGAACCATAGATGAAGAAGTATATATGGATCCACCACCCGAAACTAAATGTACTAACCGAGTATACAAATTAAAGAGAGCATTGTATGGACTCAAGCAATCACCTCGAGCATGGTTTGGACGACTCTCAACCTTCATGAGGAAGTTCAGATATAAACAAAGTGATGCTGATCGAACACTATTCATCAAACAGAAGTTAGGTAAAGTCATCGTGCTGATTGTATATGTTGATGATATGGTGGTCACCAGAAATGATCCGAGTGAGACAACAAACTTGCAAAGACAGTTAGCATCAGAGTTTGAACTTAAGGATTTGGGTAACTTGAAGTATTTTTTAGGAATTAAAGTTGCAAGATCAGCTCAAGGAATTTCTCTTTGTCAACGAAAGTATCTAATGGATCTACTGACAGAGATAGGGATGCTTGATTGTAAGCCAGTTGAGACTCCCATTGAAGTCAATCATGGACTTTCAATCCTGGAAGATCAAGTTCCAACTGATAGAGATCAGTATCAAAGGTTGGTGGGAAGGCTAATTTACCTATCTCATACTCGGCTAAACATTGTTTATGCAATAAGTGTTGTAAGTCAGTTCATGCATTCTTCGAGTAAAGAACATATGAATGTAGTATACCGAATATTAAGATATCTAAAGTCTTCTCCGGGTAAAGGGTTATTCTTTGGGAGGAATAATGATTATGAAATTACTGGCTATACTGATGCTGATTGGGCTGGAGATTGAACTGATCGAAAATCAACGTCCGGGTACTTCACATTTATTGGAAATAATTTAGTCACTTGGAGAAGCAAGAAACAGAAAGTTATAGCAAGGCCAAGTGCTGAAGCTGAGTTTAGAGGAATGGCTCATAGAGTATGTGAGTTGCTTTGGGTAAGGCGAATTGTTCAGGATCTGGGATTAAAACATCTAAAGTCTATGTTGTTACATTGTGATAACAAGGCAGCCATAGCAATTGCAAATAATCCAGTTCAACATGATCGAACTAAGCATGTAGAGGCTGACAGACATTTCATAAAAGATCATCTGAACCAAAGAACAATTGATCTTCCATATGTTTCATCTCAGACTCAACTAGCTGACATTCTCACAAAGGCTGTATCCAGAAAAGTGTTCTACAACTCACTTGACAAGTTGGGAATGATTGATATACATTCACCAACTTGAGGGGGAGTGTTGAGGAAGTAAATATTTTTATTGTATATATTAGGAAGTAAATATTTGTATACAATTAAGAATAAAGTTCTATTCTATTTAGGATGTTATTCTATTTCTAATTAGGTTGTGATTATGATTCCTATGTGTATATATAAAGGGGTGTAACCTTTCTTTGAATACAATGAAAAAAAAATATTTCCCTTGAATTTTCTCTCTTTTTCTCTGAATTTTATTCTTCAATTTAATTATTACTACTATTTTATTATGGCAAAACCCATCCTAAAGCCTTTAAATTTTTCTGCTTTTTGGCTTTATACTACTCAAGTTTCTTTTTATTTAGGCTCTTAAACTTCGTAAATTTTAGATTTTAAACTTTTTTTATCAATTTTTTAACACAAATCATTTTCTTTTGGTCCCTAAAGTTTTATATTTATAACATTCATACCATTTTTTTTAACACTTATATCACTTTTTAAATTTTTTCACTAGTAAAAATTAAATTTACTTATTTTAATTTCTATGATTTTAAATTATTATTTACATATTTAAATAATTTTAAATTTAAAAAAAAAAACAAGTTAATGCTAAGATAAAAAAATTATAATAATACTATTATTTTTCACAAAATTTTTAATTATTGTGAATAAATTTTTAATATAAATATATATTTTTTTCATATACACAAAAAACATGATAAAAAAATGAAAAATAAGATAATGGTTATAAAAAGTTTGAGTTTCTTGGAAAATATATCACCATTTTTGGTAATGTACAGACATGCATTGGTATATAAATTTATATTATAAAAATTTATTCATAATAATTTAATTAAAATTTTTTACAAAAAACCAAAAAAATGTATTAAAAATATAAATTTTAAATTTTAAAGAATTACAAAATATTTTTTTATCATAATCTCTTTAAATTATGGTGTTCTTTTTTATCATAATATTTTTTTTGAATAATATAAGTTTTATTGAAAATAAAACTAGTTTAATTTAAAATATTGTAAAAAAAATAGTTTTATTATAATTTTTTATTTATTTTTAAAATTTAAATTTATTTAAAAATAAATATAAATTTATATTTTAATTTAAAATATTAGAAATTAAAATAAACAAATTTATTTTTTACCATTGAAAAACTTTTAAAGTAATATAAGTGTTAAAAGGTTTAAAAAATGGTATTAATGTTAAAAATATAAAATTTTAAGAATCAAAAGAAAATAATTTATATTAAAAAATTAACAAAATGGTTTAAAACTTTAAACTCATGAAATTTGAGAGTTTAGATATATAAAATGAAATTTGAGAGGTTTAAAACTAAAAAGCCAATAAATTTAGAGTCCTTAAGATGAGTTTACCTTTTATTATTGGATAGTGATACTTGTGCTACCCTTGATATTAACAGTGACTTCGAAGGTAGCGACAATTATCTCCTTACTCCTTTTTTTTTTTGAATTTTTTTTTAAATTTAAAACTTAAATTGCATACAAGTGAATTCGTCGTACAAAACATTAAATATTCGTAGTTTATACATTTTTTTTAATAATCTACTAAAAAAAATTTAACTGAGGGTATAAAAATAATTGTGTCAAGGCAGCCACATAGACACAAATCTTTATTCTTTATTATTACTACTATTTTTTGAACTTCGGAGAAAAAAAAGAGATAAGGATCGTACACTTCATGCACATGCACTAAATATTTAGATTATTAGATTACTCAATATTTTCCTAGTGTATACACTTATTAGTAGGTGTAAATATCAGTTTTAAACATAGTTTTTGCTTGTTAAGGATTTATTATTACTGTTATTCAAAGGGCAAATTTATAGAAATTGAAATCATGCAGAAATTTATTCTATAAATTAACAGGAGCAAATCTGAAACCTACATGAAGTTATCGGACAAGGACATGTCGCATAAAAGCCTAATGATAGAGGAGAAGAAAATATATTATATAATTTCATGTCAGGAATGGTCGACCCTTGATTTAGGCAATCATATCCCAAAAGTCGTCCAGTGTCGGCAAGACACCTTCACTCCAACGTGGTCATTCTTAAATGAAACTTCTGTCCCCCACTTTTGTATCTGCTTGCCCATAGCATTATTAATATCTTTTGCTCCAGTGTTGCCAGCCCCACTTGCACTCTCATTGTTCTGATTGATTTCATCGTCAGTGATCAAGCTTTCCCTCCATATTTCTTCTGTTCTTGGACATAGTCGTGGCAGCAGCTGCGGTGGGGGGATTGGTGCTGGAATATTGGCAGCAGCAGAGGAATTGCAATTCATGCAAATAGTGCTAGTTTTGTTGTCATTCTTGCTTTCAACATTGTTACCCAGTACAGTGATTGTAGTTCTCCAGGAAATGTTTGTGATCCTACGAGGTTTAGGCTTGATGATGTCGGTTCCTGTTGTTTTTAGTCCTTCTGTTGGTTTTGCATCATTCTTAAAGGAATTAGCCTCGTTGCGCTTATGAGTGTTCCAGTAGTTCTTTATTTCATTTGCTGTTCTTCCTGGTAGTCTACCAGCAATCAATGACCATCTGCATGTGCACATCTACAACTCAGTGCAAAGTTAAATAACTCTATAGATGACAAATCAATTACTTCTTTTTGTTTCCTAAAAACTTCAAGTTATATACAATTTGTAAACCCATTCCTATGTTGCAGTGCGTGGTAGGCTGCAACATATTTTTTTAATTATTAAAAAAATATATAAATTATGAGTATTTAAATTCTAACACGATGTATCTATTTATATGCAATTTAAATTTTAAATTTAAAAATAAAAAATAAAATTTTCAAAAGAATAAAATTTAAAAAAAATAAGAGTAAAAAGATAATTATCATTAAATCCGACGATACTATTCATATCAAGAGTAACAACATATATCACTATCTTTCATGTAAATGTCTCTAATTTTAATTAAAATTAAAAAAGGTTTCAAATTCAAATTTTATATACTAATTTTATTTTTCTTATAAAATTTATTTGATTCGATCCAAATTAATTGGACGCTTTTTATTATTATTCAAGCTTATTACCCAAAAAAAATTCCATATATATGTATATATATATCCTTCTTCACTTTTCTACAGTTATTATTAGGAAAAAATGGAGAGAATTATACATGTTTCTTTATTATGGATAGAGGATAACCTTGAGTGCTACATATGTTCACCTAAACAATGATATTCTCTGCAATTCGCTTGAAGCCATCTTATTGATGACAATGTTTGTCGAAAAAGTTGCCACATGCACGCATATACATACTTGTAAACAATAACTTTGCATTACGGGCAAAGAAGTGTGTGCAAGTAACTTCTGTCATCAATGGCTTCGGATTCAACAAATCTAGCTTCACCAAGCATGTAGTTTATATTAAAGTGAAATTTACACATCAGAATCTTTCTGAATTTATATTTTTTTTATTAGTTTGATCTCAACCTATGGTCACATAAACATTTTAATCGTGCTAAGAGTAAAACTTACTAATATTTTGGCATAACACATTCGTGACTCTATATTTGTTATTTTTTATGAGTTTGACATCTCTAACTATAGTTTTGCCATTTTAATATATGAACTCGTTGAAAATATATTTTTTTAAATCTCTATTTACACACAGAACATATAATAACAAATCGATATGTATCATATCATAAGAGTTTAACTGACTAAAACTACAAAATAGAAGTGTCAAACTAACAAAAAATGACAAATATAAGGGGAGGACAAACATATTATATCATTGTATTAGCATTTTTTTTACAAGTTTAAGTATGCAAATTGTAAAATTATAAGTTAAAATGTCAAATTAACTAACTATGTCAAATACAGAGGGTTACGGATATACTATGCTTAATATTTTAACATTGTTTGAAGTGTTTAAATGATAATTTTATAAGTTGAAATGTACCTATTTCGAAATCTAAACTATTTAGATATCTAAATTAGCTAAAAAGTATGATGTACTAAGCATAATAACAAGAAGTAAAATCTACACTTTTATATATATATATATATATCATGTTCGCTTGCCTGTTACCAAGCAGGTTATGTAGCCGGACAAGCAAATCAACTTCATCTACTGTAAAATCTCTCCTCCTTATATTTGGTTTCAGATGATTCATTCCCCTCAATCTGCAGCATTTTCTGCATCTACTGAGTCCTGCAAGTGCAACAGACAATTAGTAGTTAATGAAAACTTATCTTATTTCGGAAACCAACAGATACATCCTTTTACGAAGTGCATATATATACATACACACACAATCTACCTGCTGTGACGGGAACCTGCTGAGGCCATCTTCCTTCTCCATGTTTTTCAATGCACTTCCTTGAAAGATCATCCTCTTCACAAGTCCATGCACCTTTTCTTAGTTGTAACGACCCCGTAATATGATATTGCGCCATTAAAAAATTAACCCAAAAACAAAGTAGCTATATGTCCACTTAAAGCCAAAAGAAATTGAAGTGAACTGTTGCTAGCGCTTAACAGTAGATTGAGTACTGCCTCAATGCCAAAAGATCCTATAAATAAACAAACTTGGTGTTGCCTCAGCTTTCTATTACCCATTTAGGTAGAAGGATAAAGACTTGCAACATGTCTTGTCCACAAAAATGTTACCCCTTTTAGATGAACAATTATTTACTTTTTTACGGTAGATCTTTTTTTATACTTTTTTTGGCTCATATATATATATATATAATTCTTTTCTAAAAATATTGAAATATATATATATTAATTTACATTCTTACAAAATTTATAATTACATGCAGTAATTATAAAGCGTATAGTACTCTAGTTTGTTCTAGCCCATTCTTATTTTTTTCCATGTTATATTATTTTCAACCTGCATAAAATAAGGAAAGTGATATTTGATACCACGATAAAAGTCACTCTTAAAATAATTGTTGAAATTTTTATTATTTTATCAAATTGAATTCATCATAATTAGTAAATTTTAAATATCAGTAGTTTAAATAAAAAAAAAATTTAACTAAAATTATATGATATAATTTAACCCTCACGTTTTTTCCCTAATTTTACACATTGAATTTCATCATTTTTTTTTTAGCTAAACTGGAAATTCTTCTTTGTAAAATTAGATCATATTAGACCTTTGATGAGTACAATCAAGTCTATAATTTTTTTTAAGTACAATTAAAACCTATAAATTACTAAAAATTTAATTTTAACGGTTAACTAACAAATAAACTTGATAATATATATATAATATCATTATAAAGTTTTTAAACCTATTACAAAATATTTTTTTATTTTTTCTTAAATTTTAAAAACTTTACAATTAAATGATATATATTTAAAAAATAACCAATTTTATTCATTAATATAAATAGTAAATTAATAATTGACCAAAAAATTGATTTTAATGGTTGAATAAAAAAATTTAAATTTCATTTATCAATTTAAATTTTTAAACCTATACAATAATTGATAAATAAGTTTTTTTTATCCAACTGTTAAAATCAAATTTTTTATCAATTATTAATTTACTATTTATATTAACGAATAAATTTGATCATTTTTTTGAAATTTATATCACTTCATTGGTAAAAATTTTAAAATTTAAGAAAAATTTTAAAACATTATTTTATAGATTTAAAAACTTCAAAATAATAGTGCAACTAACATCTCTCTTTTTTAAGTTTTTATTTTTAGAAAAATTTTATCCACATATATATTTTTTCATACTATTGCTTTTAGTATCCAGTAGTTAACTCTGAGTATTCTAAATTTCAAATAAGGTGAATTCAACAAAGAAGATAAAAAAAAAAATTAACATGAGTTTCAATTAGAAATATATATATATATATATATATATTCACATTCTTACAATTATAATTACAGGTTCAAATTTGTTGAATTGGCTTATCATGGTAATTATAAAGCATATAGTACTCTTATTTGTTCTAGCCCATTCATATTTTTTCCATATTATTTTCGACCTACTTAAACTAAGGAAAGTGCTATTTTGATAGAACAATATAAGTTAATTGTTGAAAATTTTTTTATCAGTCTCATAATTCTATTTAGATTTGAATTGAATTGATCATAACTAGTAAATTTTAAATATTAGTAGTTTAAATAAAAAAAATTATTTAGCTATATTTATGTGATATAATTTGGTAATTGAAAAAGGAGTTTAATCATATATATTTTTGATTAATTATATTCCAGCAAATATCATTTTTATCTCTTGTTTCTGGGAATTAGAGAACAAAAACTCTCAATGAAAGAATCTGAATATATATATATATATAGACAGTATTAGTATAGAGATTTAGTAATTTAATTTCGATTTATGGGAAAATGTCATAAATGTAAATTCCACCAATAAAAAAAATAAATTCTTAACAACGGACCATTAATCCACCCTAAAATCTCAGAATTTTTGGTCCCTTGGCCTGGATAAATTGGTCCCGAGCCATGGTTGATACCTAAACATGAAAGAGACCAAATGGTTCCAATAGAGTTGATTACGGGATGAAAAAAATATGGAACTGAATTGAAATTTTAAATCAAAAGATATTAAAATTATATCAAATGAAATAATTTTAATTTTAAATTGAATTGAACTGAATTTTATGATTAATTTGGTATGGTACTGAATATTTATAAAAAATCGAATCGACAATTATACCGAATTAAAAATTAAATATAGTACCGAATATTAATTTAATAAGTAATACATATATATTAATAAAAAGTATTAAGTAGTAACTTAATTATATACATATAATTATATTATTAAGTAATATACATATGTATAATAATATATGATAAAAATTAATATATTCTATGATTAAAATATAATAAATAAATTGTCAATAAAATATATTTATTAATATTATTATCATTGTTACTATTACTACTACTATTATTCAATTAACAAGTCAAAATATGAAATGTTTATTATATTACAATTTGAACTTAAAATATAAAAATAAAAAATTAACATTGCATTAGTTTCAAATAATTCAATTAACAAGTAAGAATGTGAAATGTCCATTACATTACACTTTAAACTTAAAATATGAGAAATAAGAAAATTATTATTATTATTATCAACAACAAGTAAAAATGTGGAATAACCATTATATTTTAATTTATTTTAAATTTTATAATTTTTAATTAAAATATGTTGTTATTATCATATTTTTTAACTTAATAATTATTATTTTTAGTAATTAATATAATATTATTGATATTATTTAAAATTAATGAGTTAAATAATATTATTATATTTAATAACTTATTAATTATTATTGTTATTAAGTAATATAATATTATTGATATTATTTAAAATTAATGAGCTAAATAATACTATTATAATTATTATTTTATTACATAATAATATATAGACATATATTATAGATAATCAAAACGACATAGTTTTACCTAAAACTACACCATTTGATTAAAATAAATAGTGATCTTATAAAAAAAAAAGAGAATATAGGTTATTTTTATTAATTAAAATATATTACTATTATTATTATTGTTATTTAGTAATTTAATCTTATTGATATTATTTAAATGTAATGAGGTAAATATTATTATTATTATTATTATTATTATTATATCCATATAATAACAAAAATGATATATTTTTACTCAAAATTATTTCATTTTGATTTGTGAATAATAAATATAATTTTAATTTATTTGTGCATAATAAATATAATTTTAATTAATAATATAAATTTGTCTATTATATAAATTTTTAAATTTTCATTTTGGAACATATCATATCAATTCATTCCGATAGAACCGAATTTTTATACCAAATCCTCCCGAAAAATGAAATGGTACCAATATAAAAATTTTTAAATTAGATACTAATATTGAAAATTTTATTTTTTAAATTTCTAAAATATAATATGATTCTGGAGATTTAAAATTCTTGAATTTTCCCAACTCATGTTCACTTCTAGGTTCCATCGAGCCATTAGTATAGAAATTTAGTAATTTAATTTCGATTTATAGGGAAATCGTCATAAATGTAAATTTCACCGGTAAAAATAAATAAATTCTTAACAATGGGCCATTAATGCAACCTAAAATCTCAGAATTTTTGGTCCCAAATTGGTCCCAACGACTCAACGAGCCATGATTGGTACGAAAACATGAAAGAGACCAATTGGTTCCATCGAGCAACTAGTATAGAAATTTAGTAATTTAATTTCGATTTATGGGGAAAATGTCATAAATGTAAATTCCACCAGTAAAAAAAATAAATTCTTAACAATGGACCATTAATGCAACCTGAAATCTCAGAATTTTTGGTCCCTCAACCTAAAATCTCAGAATTTTTGGTCCCAAATTGGTCCCAACGACTCAACGAGCCATGATTGGTACCAAAACATGAAAGAGACCAATTGGTTCCAACGAGCAACTAGTATAGAAATTTAGTAATTTAATTTCGATTTATGGGGAAAATGTCATAACTGTAATTTCCACCAGTAAAAAAAATAAATTCTTAACAATGGACCATTAATGCAACCTAAAATCTCAGAATTTTTGGTCCCAAATTGGTCCCAACGACTCAACGAGCCATGGTTGATACTAAAACATGAAAGAGACCAATTGGTTCCAACGAGCCATGGTTGATGTCACTTGAAAAGTAGGGGTTGGGTGGGGTTGTTGGGCTATAATTTATAATTTGTTTCATTTTTGTTAAGTTGTGATTTTTTTTAATAATAAATTGACTTAAATATTCTCCCTTTACATTATATTTCATTTTATATTAAATTTAAAAAAATTACTAAAGTTGTTAATTAAAACATAATAAAAATGAAAATTAAATCATTATTATTAAAAATAATAACAAAATAAAATAATATTTAAGTTTCTTTAAAATTTTAAATAAATAAAAAGTGATCGCAACTTAACAAAAATGAAATAAAAAAATGAATTATTATGATAAAAATAAAAATTTAAAAAGTAATAAAATGAAAATTGAATCAATATTATTAAATATAAAAAAATAAAATAATATTCAAGTTTGTTTAAAAAATTTAGATAAATAAATAAAAAGTGAATGCAACTTAACAAAATGAAATAAAAAATAAAAATAACATAATTGTGTTAAATTTTTTCAATGAATGAAAAGAAAAAATTAACTTAATTAAAATGAAAGAAAAAATAAATTAATATTTAACCATTATATTTAATAGAACCAAAAAACAAAATTTATTTTTCAGTTTAATTTAATAAATTTAAATAATATTTTTATTCCTAATAATTTTTTTAAAATAACAATTAAAGTATTTAATAAAAATAATAATAAAATTAATTAAAAAATAAAGTATAATGTAGAAGGAGATTGTTTAAATTAATTTAATATTTAAAATTTATTTTATGAAAATTTGGTCATATATATATATTATTTGAAATTGATAAAAATTTCTTGAGATAAATATATAAATGGTATATGAAATTTTTTATTTTTGCTATTTTGGTATTCGAACATTTTGTTTCATAATTATGTATCTAAACCTGTAAAAATTTTATAAAATGGTGTCTTTAGTAGGGTTGAATAGGTTAAAGTGCTTATATGTCTTATTTAAACAGTAAATTAAATTAAATGTCATTTTAAATATTATATTCATTTTTATTTTTGATTTTAAATTTAAATTTAAATTATATTGAATATTATATTAAATTAAACTATTATTAATTTATAATATATTAAATTTAAAAGAAAATTCTATTGAATATTATTATAATAAAATAAAAATTAAACTATATTATTAAAAAATAAAATATTAAATTTATGTTAAATTTATTAGAAAGAGCGAAAAGAAAAATACAAATAAAAAATTATTTATTATAAATAAAAAATAAAATAATTTTTAATTAATAAAAATTTTATTTGACTAAAATCATCTAAAAAAATAAATTCAACCATTGAAATTAAAATAGAAAAAATTAAATTTTTCAATTTAATACGATGAATAAAAAATATTTTGTATTTCTAATAATTTTTAAAATAATTGGAATAAAAAATAAAATAAAGTTTAAAAAATATATTCAAATCAATTTACTTTTTAAAATAACACATAAATATTTTAACTTGTAAAATTTGTTAAAGAATCATTTTATAAATTTTTATAATTCAAACATTTATTTATAATAAAAAAAAAGTAAAATTTATTTTAAGACTTTTAAATTTATTGACTTTTTAATTTTAGATCTCTAAAGTTTCATTTTCTATATTTAGGCCTTTAAAATTCATGAATTTGAAGTTTTAAATTCTTATGTCAAATTTTTAACACAAATTATTTCATTTTGATCTCTAAAGTTTTATATTTCTAACATTTATACTATTTTTTATTTTTTAACACTTACATTACTTAAAAAAAAAAATTCACTGGTAAAAAATAAATTTTCTTATTTTAATTTCTAATATTTTAAATTATTATATACTTATTTAAATATCTTTAAATTTTAAAAATAAACAAACAAGTTAATGCTAAGATAAAAAAAATTATAATAATACTATTGTTTTTCACAAGTATTTAAAATTATTGTGAATAAATTTTTATAATATAAATTTTTTTATATACCCAAAAAACATGATAAAAAAAATGAAAGTTAAGATAACGGTTACAAAAAGTTTGAGTTGATTGGAAAATCTATCATTATTTTTTGGTGATATACATGCATGCATTGATATCCACTATTTATAAAAGCTATATTATAAAAAAATAATACTTTATTTAAAAATTTGTACAAAAAACTAAAAAATGTATTAAAAATATAAAATTTAAATTTTGAAGAATTATATAATCTTTTTCATCATAATATTTTATTTTGAAAATATAATATGTTATTTTAAAAAAACAATAGTTTTATTATAATTTTTTATTTTAGTATTAATTTGTTTATTTATTTTTAAAACTTAAAATTATTTAAAAATGTGTAAAAATTTATTTTTTTTATTTAAAATATTATAATTTAAAATAAGTAAATTTATTTTTTTGGCAAATTTTTTTTAAAATTGATATAAGTGTTAAAAGGTAAAAAATTATATAAATGTTAGAAATAAAAATTTTAGGAACAAAAAGCAAATAATTTTATTAAAAAATTAACAAAATGATTTAAAACTTTAAATTCGTAAAATTTGAAAATCTAAATATACAAAATAAAATTTTAAATACCTAAAACTAAAAAGCTGATAAATTTAATGACCTCGGATTTAGCCAACAAAATATCCAAATAATAAAACAGTACCATTTATGCATTTATTTCAAATAATATATACTACGGTAGTCATGCCAGCCTGGTTTTTACCTTCTATGGTTATTGCAAATTTATGTTTTTTATTTAAAATTAAAATAAGTAAATTTATTTTTTATCAATAAAAAAATTTTAAAAATAATATAAGTGTTAAAAGGTAAAAAATGATATAAATATTGTAAATATAAAATTTTAAGAACTAAAAAAATAATTTTATTAAAAAAATTAATAAAATAGTTTTAAAACTTTAATTTTATAAAATTTGAGAATTTAAATATATAAAATAAAATTTTAGAGACCTAAAAATAAAACATTGATAAGTTTAGTGGCTCATAATGAATTTTGCCAACAAAAAATCCATATAATGAAACAGTACCATTTATGCATACATCTCAAGTAATATATAATATTAATATTTCTTATATATATAATTAGTTTTTCTCAAGTTCACCTAATTAGAATATAAAATATATTTTCAATTAAATTAGTATTTTTATTAGAGATAAGATATAAGTTAATCTAAATAAAATAGAAAATATACTTTCAATTAAATCTCTATATTTTATTTAATTTAATTTTTATTAGAAATAAATAGATGTCACGACGCAAAACAGGGGCCATGACCGGCGTTAGGGAATGGGAATTCTTTCGAATCCGGAACCCGTAACAAGCCTAAAATAAAATAAAACATGCAATAATAATAATAACAATACTTAATGCAGCGAAAATAAAATTATAAATATAAAAATAACATTTTCACCAAATGAAATTAAATCAAATCTTCCTCTCATATATAAATAAATCTTTTAATATAAGTTTCAGTTCAAATATTTAAAATACATATCTCATATAAATACAATACAACAATCTCACAATTGACCATAACTACTGCAGTGTCTAGATCATAAAATAAAACTCAAGTGAACAGTTTACATAATAAAGTCGGGGTGAAAGAAATCCGGCGTACAGGCCTGCTACTGAGGTCTGATGAAGATGACTCTCCTGAAAAATAATCAACGGAGGGGAGTTAGACATCACTGAGTGAATTACTATAATATATATACATGCATACTAAATGTCAATGCACACAATCAAAAGTATATATAATATGTATGTATACAAGTAAATACACACAGATGCAATAAATCATTTTATATATTTTTATTGAAAATCCTGTTATGAAGGATCAAATAGAATCCTAGAAAATCGCAACCTCAAAACAGTGTTAGACAACACTCCAGCCATACAGGCTCACTTATTCCAAATAAATTCACTTGTTCCATTTGGACAGTAGACTGGCCTCAAGACACTAAGTCAACTGAGCTCCAGCAGTCTGACTGTCAGTGTGATTGGCCCCGAGACACTTGGTCAACCGAGCTCCAGCAATCACACTCCCAAACCATATCTCACACATCAAATAATCAAATCCAATCAATATCCTCAACAGGTTAGTAATATAGCCTAAATGCTATAAGCGTACCGGTACGTACTTGGTCATAGTGCTGCCCACTAGGTAGCACGTTCTATTGATATCCTTCATTAAAATATAAAGCATACATTCATAAAAATAAATGATGCATGAATTTAAATAAAATAGCAACATAAACTATATATATACTAAAAATATATCAAAAATAAACCAGGTATATTTCGAGTATATATATGTCAAATAAATCAAATATAATCGTAAAATAAACTAAATATATATTTAAAAACATGTTAAATATAAACGTTTAATAAAGCATGCATATAATTTAAAATATACCAAAATAAACCAAAGATAAACAAAAAATAAACTAAAAATAAACTTAAATACTAATTGAATTATTTATGCATAATTAATCAAAATAACATACATTTCTAAATCATGCATCCTAAAACATATATATATATATAGAATAGTAACTCACTAATTATTGCACTCCTCGAGATGGGTCCGACGGGCCTGGTCTCGGCGTAACTAAACAAACAATAATAACAGACATCAGAATAAACTTAACAGAAAATCCTAGAAATCCGATCTAGAATATTAGACACAAAATTAAAATCAGAATTCGACCGGACATCACGTTTTACTAGAATTCTACCGAAAATCCAGCAGAACCTCCCCTGTAAAACGGACATCTCTCTATTCAAAGAGTAGAGCCGGCCCTGCAAAGAAACACGTTTCGAAAAATAGGCACAGAATTACAACCACAACCCCTCGATCGGACTCCAAACGACAGATCGAGGTCCATAATTCACAGAATAATACAGAAATATTGAAAATACCCTTATATCGTAGAAATACATTTAATAAGTAGAAATTACATAATTAACCCTAAAACACAGTAAAAACCGATAAAAACTCATTTTATTAGAAAAATCGTATATTATATATAATTGAAAATAATTTACAAAAAAAAATAGTTTTAATTAGTTAAAAATACTAAATAATTTTTATAAATCATTTTTATATGTTAAATAACTATTAAAATCAATTTAATTACATTTTTAGCCAATTTAGGATAAAATTACCAAAATACCCCTATATATATAAATATACTAAAATTAATTCAAAAATTCACCAAAAATAATATAATTGCACAAAATTAAGTTTCTCAACATAATTCTCAATAATATCAATAAATAAACTCAATTAACTAATTAATTTCAATTAAAAACATAATTAACCCTATTTTCTCAAAATTACATAAACTAAATAAATTCAAAATAAATACATAAAAATCACCAAAAATTACAAATAAATTTCAATAATTCATTTAAACACCTATAATTACCATAAAACATAATTTCATAATTTAATTAATTAATTTTTGAAAATTAGAAAATAATAATAAAATATTCAAAAATACCCAAAAATCAAAATAATTTCTAAAAATTCTACAAAAATTCAAACATGAAGATTAAGCTACTAGTATCAACATTTGTTAAGGGATTTTTCATGAATCGATCAATTGAAGCTAAAAAAAAATCAAAAACCCTAAAATGGCCGAATTGAACAATTGACAAAAACCTTACCAAATCAAGTTTTAAGCTTAAAAAAAGCTTGGAATCATCTTCTATGGCTTCAGAGGAGTTCAACGACACCGGAAAGAGGGGATTTGGTGGCCGGAATCTCGAGGTGTGGAGGAAGATGCAACTTTCGGCCAAAACGGTTTTCTTGGCTTCACCGGCGCCGGAGAGGGTGAAGGAAGTGGCGGAACTGCTGGAGGAAGACGGTGGCACACTGGGGAGGCGCTCTGAACAGCGGCGAATGGAAAGTTACAGGCGATGAGGGTGAGGGTTGCGTCGGGGAGGAGAAGAAATGGACAGTGGCACGTTTTGTAAATTCAATAAAATTTATATATATATATATATATATAACTTTAACTTAAATTATAATATTATATATTATTACATTTCAAATAATTGTACACCACATGATCTAAAATACACAATATATATATACACACACATACTAATTAAATAAAAACTATATAATATAGTATAATTAAATGAAAATAACCCTAATTTAATTAATTATGTAGATATATGTGCATGTATATATATATATTAATTTGACATTTAAAATAATGCATGAACTCATGAAATTTTGTAAATCCATTTAAAATAATTAATGTTAAATTACTTACATGTAAATTTCCTTGAAAATGCAAGTCTTGGAAAAATTTTACGTAAAATACTTAAAATAATTAAAATTAACTTTAATTAAATAACAACTCATAAAAATATTAATATTATATACAAAAATTATTAACATTGTATATCCCGATGAAATATTAAAATGTTTAAAAACACGGGATATTACAATAGAAGTCAACCTAATTAAAATAGAAAATAAACTTTCTATCAAATTAAAGTTATATTTCAATTAATTATATTTTATTTTTATTAATAATAGATTAAATTATCTAATTTTTATATAATATTGAATGAATACTTTTTTATAATTTCGTTTGTTCTCCTCCCTTCATACATTTATATATATATATTTATATACACACACAAAAAGGGATATGCAAAATGAAGAAAAAGTCTTCACTCATTATTATATAAAAATTGAATTATTTAGTCATTTATTAATAAAAGTAAAATTAAATTAATTATAATATAATTTTAATTTGATTGAAAGTCTGTTTTCTATTTTAATTAGATTAATTTTTATTTTATATATAATAAAAATTAAATTAATTAAAATATAATTCTAATTCTAATTTAATTAAAAGTATGTAATCTATTTTAATTAGATTAGTTTCTATTTTATTTTTAATAAAAATTTTATTTTATTTTAATTGAAAATGTATTTTCTATTGAAAACGTTCGTGGACTTAGAAGCCGGTGTTGACAGACCTAGTTAGTTCTAATCAGGCCGAATTGGTTTTCCTTATGGAAACTATGATTGACAGTAGTATGGTTGAGCCCATTAGAGATCAATTGGGTTATGAAGGTTCTATTGTTATTGATGGTGTAGGTACTAAAGGGTTATGAAGGTTCTATTGTTGTTGATAGTGTAGGTACAAAAGGAGGCCTTGCTATGTTGTGGAAAAAAAATAGCGAAAGTTCAGGTTTTCGGGTTTGATTCCAACTTTATTGATATTGTGTATAACGAAGGTGAATTGGGCGTTTGGCGAATTACAGGTTAATACGGTTTTCTGGAGAGAGACAGACGGAAAGAGTCTTGGAACTTACTGCATTCTCTTTCTGGTATTTCTGATTAAGATTGGGTGGGGATTTTAATGACATCTTGTCGCCTAATGATAAGAAGGGTGGCACTCCGCATCCACAATGGTTAATGGATGGGTTTGGTAGTGTGCTGTTTGATTTTGATCTTCATGAGATTGACTGTATTGGTCATCGATTCACCTGGTGGAGAGGTTCGCTTCATTTCATCGAGTGGAGGACAAGCTTGATTGGATTTTTGCTAATAGCACTTGGTGTGATAAGTTCCCAGAGGCTTGGTGTTATAATCTTCCGGCTGCATCATCAGACCACTACCCTCTTTTTCTTCAAATTTGTCGTTCTTTCTGTCGAGTGAGGGATAAGCGTTTTCGTTTTGAAAATGCATGGTTGAGAGAGCAGGATGTAGGGGATATTATTAAACAAAGTTGGAGCAGGTCTGCGGGTTACTCGATGCAAAACAGAATTAAGAGATGTGGTGAGGATTTGATGAGTTGGGACGAGCATTTAACAAAGTCTTTTAAGGACATTGGCTAGGTGTAAAAATGATATGCAAGAGTTGACGTTGTTTGATGATGAGACTAGCGTAAAAAAGCTCTTAGAGGCAAGAATATCTTATTTATCAATTCTGCAATAACAAGAGGATTTTTGGCATCAAAGGGCGAAACAATTTTAGCTCCAGAATGCTTATTTTAATTCACGTTATTTTCATGCCTATGCTTCAGCTAGGAGGAAAAGAAACGTGATTTCCCAATTGAAAGATAACTCTGGTGTTTGGCGGAATTGGAATAATGGCCTTGATCAAGTTATTACTGATTGCTTTGTTAATTTGTTTTCTTCCTCTAGAGTTCATAACCCAGAAGTTACTGATTCTATGGCTGCTTGTATTACAGTGGGTCACTCTGACATTTTGCTTGCAGATTTTTTGGCTGATGAGATTAAAGATGCGGTTTTCTCCATGAATCTACATAAATCCCCAGGCCCAGAAGGGATGAATCCAACTTTCTTTAGAAATTTTGGTCAGTTATTGGGTTGAATGTGGTTCAGTCATGTTTGGCTTTTCTAAATAATTGCTCATTTCCCTCAGGATTAAAATGACACTTCTGTTGTTTTACTACCGAAGAAGGAAAACCCAGAATACTGATTTGAGGCTTTGTAACATCCAGTATAAAATCATTGCAAAGGTTTTTGCTAATTGGACGCAAAGAATCTTACCAGATGTTTTTTTTGAGACGCAAAGCGCTTTTGTGAAGGACAGGCTGATCACGAATAATGTGCTAGTTGATTTTGAAATTGCTCATTTCTTAAAAATAAAGACTCAAGGGAAGAAGGCTCTAGTGGCTTTGACGCTGGACATGAGCAAAGCCTATGTTCGTGTGGAATGGTAAGTGGATCAATCTTATTAAGTGGTTCAATATTGTTCTGCTCTGTATTTCAACTGTTAGATAATCTATTGTGTGTAGTGAGCATTCCTGTGGGTCCTATTATTCCGGCCAGAGGTTTGAGGTAGGGAGATCCTCTCTCGCCTTATTTGTTCATTATTTGTGCTGAAGGTCTCTCTTCTCTGATTCGAAATTATGTGTCTCGAGGTCTGATTCATGGTTGTTGTGAATCTAAAGGTGCCCCTTTTGTCTCTCATCTATTTTTTGCAAGTGATAGTTTTTTCTTTTTCAATGCTACTTTAGAAGAGGTGGGTTATGTGAAGCACTGTCTAAAGGCCTATGAGGATTCTTCGGGGCAGATTATTAATTTTCAAAATCCTCGATAAGTTTCAGGTCTAAAGCAGATTATTAATGTTGGAGGAATAAATACTTATCGAAAGCAGTTATGGAGCTCCTTCTGTAGTAGCTCAAGCAATCCCCTCCTATATGATGAGCGTTCTTTTGCTTTCGCTTGATTTTTGTGCAGAGCTAGAGGGGATGATGAACTCTTTTTGGTAGGGTAAATATTGAAGTAGCAAAAGGATGTTCATTGGCAGGAATAGGGAAAAGATGTGCAAACGTAAGTTTTATGGGGGGTTTTGGTTTCCATCGGGTTCATGAATTTAACTTGGCTTTGATTGGCAAGCAAGGTTGGCGTTTACTTACCAATCCAGATTCTCTTGTTGCCTGTGTGTTTAAGGCTCGATATTATAGACAATCTTCTTTTCTTGAAGCTTCTCTGGGCTATAACCTGAGCTATGTATGGCGAAGTATCATGGTAACTCAAAATTTAATCAAGCAAGGGGCTTGATGAAGGGTAAGGAATGGGGACAGTATTCACGTAGGCAAAGATCCATGGCTGCCAGTATTGAAAGACCCTTATATCTTGTCTGATATTCATGAGGATATCCAAAATGCCAAGTTTAGCTCTTTATTTGAGGAACATCATATAGCATGGGACAGAGAAGTGATTACTAATGTGTTTAATGAAAGAGATGTTATCATTATGGGCATCCCTCTTAGTCAAAGGCGTACTGAGGATGAATGGTTCTGGTATTAGGAGAAGCGGGGTCGGTACTCAGTAAGAAGTGCATACAAAAGTTTGAGTATGAGTCAGAATCATGTTACTGATGCAAACAATTTTGGGTTTTGGAGGAAATTATTGTCTCTCAGAATTCCTCCAAAGTTTAAGTCTCTTGCTCGGTGAACTTGTTTGAATGTACTTCCCACCCTCGATAATTTGTTAAAAAGACGGGTAGATGTGATTAACATCTGTCAATTAAGTCATAGTTGTGAGGAGTTTGTCTTCCATATTTTTGTTGAATGTCCCACTGTTCAAAATTGGTTGGTCGACTTTCCATTTAAATCTGGGAAAGATTAAGAACGTAAGCATTTTAGGTTGGCTATCTAATCTCTTCTCTTGTATTTCTCTAGAGGATTGCAACTTGATGGTGTCAGTACTATGGCATATTTGGGTAGGTCGCAACTCTTCAATTTGGGAGGCAAGAGTCTTTCAGCCAGCAAATATTTCTCATGGAGCTTTTTCTGCAATTCATCGATGGCAGTAGGCTCGAGTTATAGAGTTGGTGGCATCACCTCTGTCCAGTCTAGTAGCACAGATGTTTAGTGGTGTCGCCCGCTGAGAGTCAATTGAAATTCAATGTGGATGCAACTAGTTTCTCCTCGGTTAATAAAATTAGTTATGGCTGTCTTCTGCGTAACTCTTTAGGAGCGTTCATGGGAGCTAAAAGTAAGTGTTTTGACGGCAACAATCTCTGTCCTCTCTTTGCAGAAGCTTGTAGCGTTCGAGAAGCTCTATCATGGTTAAAGGACTTAAAAGGTGCAAGATGTGGACATTGAAGTGGATTCATTAACTGTTGCAAATGCTATTAATTCTTATGCTGCAGATTGTTTGCCTTTTGGTTAAATTATTTCTGATTGTATTGTTTTCCTTAATGAGATGATTAATGTTAAAGTTTTTTTTATCTGAAGTTCAGCGAATCAAGCTTTAACTAGAGCTTCTATTTTTATGTCTAACCTTACTTTTTAGGGTTTAGATGCTCCCCAATTTCTGGTGGATGTACTGTAGTTTGATTCTCATGTTTAATATATTCTCATTTAGTTTCAAAAAAAATTTATATTTTATTTTTAATAAAAATTAATTTAACAAAAAAGTTAAAATTAAATTAATTAATATTTATCATTTCATTTTTAGTTGAACTTAAAAAAATTGCATTAAAATAATTTTTGTGCACATAAAAGTATTATTATTAAAAATATTGAAGAAATAAAGTGACTAAAATTGTAATAAATTATAAGTTTAATGGGTTATAATATTTAAATTGTTATATAAAGAAAATATAATTTTTATTATTTTTAAATTTTTTATTAATTTTTTTTTATCAAATTAGTTCTAGAGTTGAAAAAATTTATTATAAGCAATACTGAAGTAATATTAAAAAATTATTTAAATAAAAAATTTATCAAAATTGTAATGAATTATAACTATATTAAATTAATATCAATTTTTTATATAAATGAATAATAATATTATTATTTTTAAAAATTTTATTTAATAATAATAATAATAATATGCTTAATTGTTTATTTACTGTATATCATGAGTTAAATAATTTTTTTGTTCATTTGTGAAACACGTGGTTGTTTACTAATATATATATATATATATATATGACCTTAGCAAGTTATCCATCTTGATTTGGATCTTAATAAACTTAGTTTTAAGCAATTAATGTGTTTGCTTCTAGTGTCTATAAGTTACGAATCATTTGGAAGTTAAAATAATGATAAATTATCAAAGAAAAATCATCTTGGAAAGACATCATAAGCACTATCTCGATCGAACTCAAGATAGAGACCAAATTGCACCTTTTTGGCAATTTTAGAACTTATCTCGAGCTCAGTCCCAACTGAAACCAAGCCCAGGACTGAAGGGCTGAAAATTCCATCAAATTGCATTAGAGGATAATGACGATCCCAATCTATGTCTCAACCAGGATATTGCTTGGGACTAGGCAGTCCTGATCAAGACATAGGGTCACGACCGAGACTTAATTTTATAAAACTTTAATTTTTAAGTAGAACTAATCCTGATCCATGTCTCGAACGGGATTGTGCCTAGGACTAGAGAAATTCAAACCTGAAACGACTACTTTTGAGGCATCCCGACTAGGACTGATGATATCCCATCAAGGAGTATGACATTTATAGCTCTAAAGTCCAAATTACATTCAAATGGACTTTGAATGTGTTGGAAATGAAATTATTGTTTCTAAAAACTATAATTGAATTGCTCAAGTATAAATATAACCTCTAAAGATCATTTAGAAGTTAAGAAATTTGTTTATCATTCATATATTCTCAAGCATTCAATTAATCTCTTTAAACTTTTTCAAAATACATTTTATTTTTGTATAACTCTTGTGAGAGTTGGTGACTGTTAGAATAAGAATTCTTATTCTTTATTTTCTGGGATTAAAAAAATAGGAAGTGAGATTCTATTATAAATAAATTGGTTTAAGTGTTTAGCCATTAAAATACTTGGGAATTTAGTTTTAGTGTGAGTCTTGAAAACACTTGTGAATTGATTTTTGAGTGAGCCTTGAAAACACAAGTTGTAAGGTTTGAGTTGAGCCTAAAACTCATGTTGTAAAAATCAATCTAGGAAAATAGATTGTGGTGATTTAAAATCCTAACTTAAGGATAAGTTAGGTGGAGACGTAGGATTATTGAGAATCTGAACTCTTTAAATTCTTATGTTTATCATTCTTCTTTCTCAACATTTCTTTTAATTCTTATTTAAATCTTTTTAATTTTTTTTATTATTGTTCGATAGTCCTATTCACACCCCCTTTCTAGGACTCTTTCAATTGATATCAGAGCTTGGATTCTAGAAACTTAATTGCTAGAATACAAGATCATATAGAGTGAATCTCAAAATATGTCTTCAGTTAGACCATTATTTGATAGTAGTGACTATCCTCATTAGAAGTTCAAAATGGAACTATATCTAGATTGTGATTTTATTAGACCTTGGGAAGTTGTTCTCAAAGGTTGGCAACCACCAAAAACTATCATTGATAGTGTACAAACTACTCTTTCAAGAAGTGATTGGAGCAATGATCAAAAGGAAAAAACTACCAAAATAAAAAAGCAATTATCACTTTACTCTCTTCTATGACAAGAGAAGAAGAAGGCAAACTTTAACATTACATTTCAGCTAAGGAAATGTGGGAGACCTTGGAGAACCATTATGAAGTTAATGTATAATTAAGAAGAAAAAAAGTTTAAAAAGGTACAAGTAAGAAGCAAAAAGTTTTAACTTTATATGTATGAATATGAACTCTTTAAAATAAAGCCTCAAGAATCAATCACGGAGATGAAAAATTGTCTTAATGCTCTCCTTATAACCTTCAAGAAACTTGGAAACCATTTCTCCAAGGAAGAGGTGAATAATAAGAGTTTGAGAATCCTACCTAAAAAGGATTAAGAATCTCGATTCACTTTAACTGAAGAAGCTCAAGACCTCTTCTCCCTCTCAACCGATGTGCTTATTGGTAAGCTCTTAATATATGAGTTCACAATAAGCAAAGAGGTGAAGAGTAAGAAGAGAAGGAAGAAAAGAAAAAAAAGCACAGCAATGAAGGTTTCATAAGAAGAAAGTGAAGATAAAAATATTAAAGATTCTAGTGATAAGGATGGTAATATTGCCATGCTTATTAAGAACTTTAAGAAGTTTTTTAGAAAGAAAATTTTCTTAAGAGTAAGGGACTTCAACAATAAGTATGAAGGGGAAGGTAAAAAGAAAACTAAAGAAGTTACTTACTATGAATGCAAGAAACCAGGACGCATCCAAAGTAAGTGCCCCAAACTCAAATTCAAGAACAAGGGAGCAACGGATAAAAATAAGGCCTTTAAAGCTACTTAGGATAGTGACTCCTCTGAATTTGAAGAGGAAGAGGAACAATAAAAAGTGGTCAATCTTTGCTTTATGTCTTTTAAAGATGAAAAAAAGGTACCATCTACTTCTAACTCTCCTTGTGATTGTGCTTATGATGACTATGATAATGATGATATTGAGAGCTCTATTATAAGTAAACTCTTGCTTAAGTACAAAAACTTACTTTCTAGAAGGAAGCATTATAAGCATGAGTTAAATAGCTTAACTAAGGAATTTGAGAAGTTAAAAGTTGAATTTTCTAATCTTAAATATGCTAGTAAGTTCAAATCTTATAATTCCTTGGAAGAACAACTAAAGAAAGCAACTGATGAAAATCAAAAGCTTTCTAATAAGGTAGTTAAGCTAAAAAATTCCATATCAAAATTCCAAAGAAGAAAAGAGAGTTTAGATAATTTACTTGTATCTAAAAAATTTCATATAAATACTCATGGACTTGGATACACTAATGGAATGGCCTCATCTTCTTCTTCATCATTACATATTATTTATTAAAGCATCATGCAATTCCATTCATTCTACCTCTAAACCAATTGAGCCTTAAGCTTTCAAAGCTAATAAGTCTCATATGTCAAATATTAAAGGAAAGTCTCATAAGATTCAACTCTATATGACACAAAGAGGTAAGTCTCATGCTAGAAAAGCACAACCTAAACATGCTTACTTATACATTGGACGCAACACTCATAAGCATATTGCACAACATAATGCACCTAAATATGTTGCACAATCCTATCAAAATACACATTACCATTACCAATGCATGTCTTATACTATAACTCAAAATAATAGGAGACACACACCACCACAACACAAAAGGCATATTTCACACACTAGGAAAGCATATCATCCTAGGAAAAATAAATTTAAAAATATTGTATATTCATATTACAAGATCAAAGGACTACACATGAATTTGCTTCCTTTAGATTATCTTGAGACTAACCAACATAGACCAAGAAAGGTTTGGGTTTAAAAGAACACTTAAATTATTTTATGTAGGTGTGCTTGAAAATCCACAAGAACAAAAAGCAAGTGGTATCTCAATAGTGGATGTTCAAGGCACATGATGGGAGATAAGGGACAATTTAACAAGTTTCAAACTAAGGATGAAGGACATGTCACATTTGGAGATAATGCTAAAGGAAAAATTATAGGCATTAGAGAAATCGGTAATCTCCAATCCTTATCCATACATCATGTATTGATTATTGATGGTCTCAAACATAATTTGCTTAGTATAAATCAATTATGTGACATAGGAAATCAGATGACTTTCTATCCTAAAAATTGCTTTATTAGTAATCTTAACGAAGACAAAGTGAGTTTTAGTGATGAAAGAATAAATAATGTCTATGTTATTGATTTGAATAAGATTAATAATAAAGGCATAAAATACTTAATGTGTATTTCCCATGACACATGGACATGGTATAGAAGGCTATGATATGCAAATTTTGAGTTTTTGAATGATCTTTATAAATATGAACTTGTGATTGGTTTACCTAAGGTTGAAATCATTAAAGATAAACCTTGTAATGCTTGTCAAAAGGGAAAACAATCTAAATCCTCATTTAAGGTAAAAAAATGTAGTATCTACTTATACACCACTTGAACTTATACATATGGATTTATTTAGACCAACTAGAGTTGTCAGTCTAGGAGGAATGCACTATGCATATGTATTAGTTGATGATTACTCTAGATTTACTTGGGTGTGTTTTCTTGCTCATAAGAATGATGCATTTAAATCTTTTAAAAAATTTGCAAAAAGAGTTCAAAAAGAAAAAGATTTTTGTATTTCTTCTGTTAGAAGTGATCATGGAACTAAATTTGAAATGAGTTTTTTAAAACCTATTACAATGAATATGGTATTTTACATACTTTTTCTTCTTTTAAAACTCCTTAACAAAATAAGGTAGTGTTGACCTTTTACATGATCAAACTCCTAATTTTGGATTTTGAAAAAAAAATTTATACTAATAATTTTAATTAAGTGTGTAGGGAATTATATACCAAGCATATACACTTTTGGATGAACAGTAATTTTTCGGGTTGATTGAACCTCTGAGATTAAAGAAGACGTTTGACATATTTAGAGCTCTTAAATAAGAAAATGAGCTCCTTAAATTTTGAATTAGACATCTTAAGCTTTCCATATTGAGCTTTATTGTCAAAATCCAAGTTTATTTGGGTATGCAAATCTTCAGTCTAAGTCAGCATATGCAGCTTGCATTTTAGTTTGCACAGCTCTTGGTATTTCAGAAATATCTTGAGTTACAGATATCCAATTGAGGTGACTCAAAATTTTATGAAAAGTTAAGACAATTATCTAAAACTTTTATGAAGAATGTTTTGGCTGAATCGATCTTCATCAGTCCCGTTCATGAGCATCTTTCAAAGTGGTCATGAGCTATTCGTCAATGGAGCATTTCGATGTTTTTGCCAAAATATGGCAAAACCTCTCACAAGCACTCCTCACGAGCTGATTTATCATGACCTGCTCATGAGCAGACCTCTAACAGCATTCCAATGGAAATTTTTGAATGCAACGGATATATTTTCACCCCTCACGAGCATTGTTCACTTATGAGCCACTCGTGAGCATCCTTTGAGCTGCCAAAAGTCCAAGAATTGATTCAAAATCAATTATAAATGTTGGAAACATGATTGATATATCTAAAAACTAAATTTTTAATTATTTTTATATATAAGCACAACTTAGAATTCAATTAAAAGGTTAAGAAAACTTGTTTATCATCCATCATTTTCTTAAAAATTCAATTGAGCTCTTAAACTTTCTTTTAAACAAATTCTTTATGTATAACTCTTGTGAGAGTTGGTGAGTGATTAGAATAGACATTATTATTCTTCTATTTTCTAGGTTTATAAAATGGGAAGTGATATTATATTCTAAAGGAATTGGTTTAAGTGTTTAACCATTATAACACTTGGGAAATTGATTTTAGTGTGAGCCTTGAAAACACTTGTAATTTGGTTTTTGAGTGAGCCTTGAAAACTCAAGTTGTAAGGTTGTAAGAGTGAGCCATAAAACTCTTATCTATTCTCAATTTTTTTAATAAGATTATGGGTGATTAAAAAATCCTAACTTGGGGATAAGTTAGGTGGAGACGTAGAATCATTGTTGAATCCGAACTCCTTAAATATTTGTGTTCTTCATTCTTCCTTCTCAACTCTTATTTAATTCTTGCAAAGAATCCGTTTAATTTCCTATTTTTGTTTGATAGTCCTATTCACCCCCTTCTAGGACTCTTTTAATTGGTATCAGAGCTTGAATTCTAGGTACTTCATTGTCAGAATACAAGATCATGGGGAGTGAATCTCAAAACATCTCTTCTCTTAGACCATTCTTTGATGGTAGTGACTATCCACATTGGAAATTCAAAATGGAATTATATCTTGGTTGTGATTCCATCAAACTTTGGGACATTGTCCTAAGAGGTTGGGAACCACCTACAACTACCATTGATGGTGTAGTAACTACTCTTGCAAGAAGCTAATGGAATGTTGATCAAAAGGAAGAAAATCACAAAAATAAAAAGGCTATGATTACTCTAGTCTCCTCTATGACAAGAGAAGAAGGAGACAAGCTTCAACATTGCATTTCGGCTAAAGAAATGTGGGAGACCTTAGAAAATCACTATGAAAGCAACATTCAAGTAAAAAGCAAGAAGGTTTAACTTCATATTTATGAATATGAACTTTTCAAAATGAAACCTCAAGAATCAATCACGGAGATGACAAACCATCTCGATGCTCTCCTCACAACCCTCAAGAAACTTGGAAAACGTTTCTCCAAGGAAGAGGTAAACAACAAGATTTTAAGAATCCTACCTAAGAAGGATTGGGAATCTTGTGTTACCTCAATTGAGGAAGCTCAAGACCTCTCTATTCTATCAATCGATGTGCTCATTGGTAAGCTCTTGACACATGAGCTCCCCATCGAGCAAAGAGGTGAAGAACAATAAGAGAAAAAAGAAAAGAAAAAGAGCATTGCTCTAAAAGCTCTTCAATAAGATAGTGAAGAGGAAAGCATTAAAGATTCTAGTGATGAAGATTGTGATATTGCCATGCTCACTAGGAACTTCAAAAATTTATTAAGAAAGAAAAATTTCTCAAGAACAAAGGACTTCAACAAGAAGTTCGAAGGAGATACGAAGAAGAAAACAAAAGAGGTTACTTACTATGAATGCAAGAAATTGGGACACATTAGAAGTGAATGTCCTAAACTCAAATTTAAAAGTAAGGGAGCAAAAGATAAGAAGAAGGCATTCAAAGTTACTTGGGATGATTCCTCCAAATCCGAAGAGGAAGAGGAATAATAAGAAGTTGCCAATCTTTGCTTCATGGCCATTGAAAACGAAAATGAGGTACCATCCACTTCTTATTCTTCCTTTGATGATTGTGATGAATATTGTAATGATGATGATGATGATGACGAGAGCTCTATTGTGAGCAAATTACTTGTTAAATGCGAAAGTTTGCTATCTAAGAAGAAACAATATAAACATGAGTTAGCTAGCTTAAATAAGGATTTTGAACTTTTAAAAATTGATTTTGCTAAACTTGTTGCATCAAATGAAAAACTTGTTAGTGATGCTAAATCTTCTAATTCTTTGGAAAACCAACTTAAGAAAGCAAATGATGAAAATCATAAGCTTTCTAAGGAAGTCTTAGAATTAAAGAATTCTATTGCTAAATTTAAGAGAGGAAAAGAAACTTTGGATAGTCTTCTTGACTCTCAAAAATTTCATGGAGATACCTATGGAATTGGATATAAAAATGGAATGTCTTCATCATCCTCATCACATATTACATTTTTTAAAGCTTCACATGATTCTACTCCTTCAACCTCAAATGAGATTCAAGATAAAAAATCTCATGTGTTAAATAGCAAGGCAAAGTCTTATAAGATTAACCCTTCATTAACACAAAGAGGTAAGGCTCAAACTAGAGCACCTCAACCTAAGCATGCTTATATGTACACTAGATATAATTATAATAGGCGTGCTGTATAACACAATGCACCTAAACATATTGCACAAACTTATCAAAATATTCATTACCATTGCCAATGTATGTCTCACTCAATATCATAAAACAATAAGAGATATACATAACACTAAAGGCATGTTGCATACACTAAGAAAGCATTTCATTCTAGGAGAAATAAATTTGAAAATGTTGTATGTTCATATTGCATGATCAAAGGACATACCAATAATGTGTGTTTCTATAGAAAACTACATATGAATTTTCTTCCTTTGGATTATCTTGAAACTAACCAACCTAGACTAGGAAAGGTTTGGGTTCAAAAGAACATTTAAAATATTTTATGTAGGTGTGCTTGAAATTTCGCAAGAATAAAAAGCAAGTGGTATCTCGATAGTGGATGTTCAAAGCACATGACGAGAGATAAGGAGCAATTCAACAAACTTGATGCTAAGGATGGAGGACACGTTACCTTCGGTGATAATGCAAAAGGAAAAATTATTAGCATTGGAGAAATAGGTAATCCTCAATCCTTATCTATACATCATGTGTTGTTTGTTAATGGTCTTAAACATAATTTGCTAAGTATAAGTCAATTATGTGATATGGAAAATAAGGTGACTTTCTATCCTAAAAATTGCTTTGTTAGTAGTCTTGATGAAGAAAAAGTAATATTTAGTGGTGAAAGAGTAGATAATGTTTATTTTATTGATTTGAATAAAATTGATAACAAAGACATGAAATGCTTAATGTCAATTTCCCATGACACGTGGACATGACATAGAAGGTTAGGACATGCAAATTTTGAGCTTTTGAATGATCATTGTAAACATGAACTTGTGATTGATTTAACTAAGCTTGAATTCACTAGGGATAAACCTTGTGATACTTGTCAAAAGGGAAAACAATCTAAGTCTTCATTTAAGCTAAAAAATATAGTGTCCACTTCTAGACCACTTAAACTTATACATATGGATTTGTTTAAACCAACTAAAGTTGCTAGTCTTGGTGGAATGCACTGTGCTTATGTATTGGTTGATGATTACTCTAGATACACTTGGGTGTATTTTCTTGCTCATAAGAATAATTCATTTAAAGCTTTTAAAAACTTTTCAAAAAGAGTTCAAAAAGAAAAAGGATTTTGTATTTCATCCATTAGAAGTGATCATGGAACCGAATTTAAAAATGAATTTTTCAAAAACTATTGTAATGAAAATGGTATTTCTCATACGTTTTCATCTCCTAGAACTCCTCAACAAAATGAGGCAGTTGAAAGGAAAAATAAAACTCTTATGGAAATGGCTAGAACAATGCTTTATGAGTATAATTTGCCTCTATACTTTTGGGCGGAAGTCGTTAACACATCTTGTTATATTTCAAACCAAGTTTTCAAAAGATCATTTTTAAATAAAACATCTTATGAGCTATAGAACAATAGAAAACCCAAAATCTCATATCTAAGAGTATTTGGATGTAAGTGCTTTATATTGAACACTAAGGATAATCTTGGGAAATTTGATTCCAAAGCAAATGAAGGAATTTTCCTAGGCTATTCCATCTCTAGTTTAGCATATAGGGTCTTTAATAAAAGAACTCTAGTAGTTGAAGAGTCAATGCATGTGGTATTTAATGAATCAAACTCACTTGATCTTAGAAAGGATGTTTGTAGTGTTGATAATCTTATATATGACAATGAGATTGTGGAAACACAAGAAGAAAATGCTAGTAAGCCTTTGAAACTTGAAGATCTAAGCAAGAAGGAAAATGAGGAGATACCTCAACCTACCTTAAAGGATGAACTTCCAAAGGATTGGCAATTCAAGAAAGCTCACCCTCAAGACCTCATTATAAGTGACACTACAAAAGGGGTAACTACTAGATCTAAACTCAAGTCTATTATTAATTTAGCTTTCATTTCTCAAATTGAACAAAAAAATGTTAATGATGCTTTGAGTGATGAATTTTGGTTCCTTGCTATGCAAGAAGAGTTAAATCAATTTGAGAGAAACAAGGTTTGGACCTTGGTTCCTAGACCTAAACATCTTCCTATTATTGGCACCAAATGGGTGTTTAGAAATAATATGAATGAATAAGGTGTCATAACTAGGAACAAAGCTAGACTAATAGCTAAAGGTATAATCAAGAGGAAGGAATTGATTATGATGAAACCTTTGCCCTCGTTGTAAGGTTAGAAGCTATTAGGATGTTACTTGCATTTGCATCATACATGGATTTTAAACTTTATCAAATGGATGTTAAAAGCATATTTTTAAATAGTTTTATTAAAAAGGAGGTATATGTTGAACAACCTCCGGGTTTTGAAAATTTTGACTCTCCAAATCATATTTTTAAATTATTAAAAGTATTGTATGGATTGAAACAAGCTCCAAGAGCTTGGTATGAAAGATTGAGTAACTTTTTACTAGAGAAAGGTTTCTCTAAAGGAATGGTTGACACAACTCTTTTCATAAAGAAATTCAAGCATGATTTATTAATTGTTCAAATTTATGTTAATGATATTATTTTCAGGGCTACTAACCATTGCTTGTGTGAAGAATTTTCTAAGCTAATGCAAGGAGAATTTGAGATGAGTATGATAGGAGAATTCAAGTTCTTTCTTGGACTTCAAATCAAGTAATGTAAAAATGGGATTTTCATCAATCAAACCAAATATGCAAGAAACATTCTCAAGAAGTTTGGAATGGATGGAGCTAAATCAAGCAAAACTCCAATGAGCACCACAACCAAACTCAACAAGGATGAGAATGGCAAACCAGTTGATGAAAAGCAATTTAGAGGTATGATCGAATCCCTCATTTATTTAATCGCTAGTAGACTCAAAATTATGTTTGCTACTTGCTTGTGTGCTAGATTTCAATCAAGTCCTAGAGAGTCTCATTTGAATGCTATCAAAAGAATTTTCAAATATCTTTATGGTACAATACATTTAGGACTTTGATATCCTAGGAGTTCTTCTTTTGACTTGATTAGTTATTCTAATGTTGATTTTTCTAGTAGCCGACTAGATAGAAAAAGCACTTCCGGAACTTGTCAATTTTTAGGAAATTGCTTAGTTTCTTGGTTTAGTAAGAAATAAGTTTCTATTGCCTTGTCCACTGCTAAAGCAGAATATGTGGCGGCCATATGTTGTTGCACCTAAGTTCTATGGAAAAAACAACAACTTTTGGACTATGGCATTGATATTAATCACATTCCAATTAAGTGTGATAATACAAGTGCTATAAACCTTAGTAAAAATCCCATTCAACATTCTAAAACTAAGCATATTGATATTAGGCATCATTTCTTACGTGATCATTTGCAAAATGGTGATATTTTTCTTGATTTTGTTGATACTAATTATCAATTAGCAGACATCTTTACCAAGCCTCTTTATGAGGAAAGATTAAATTTTATTAAGCATGAAATTGGTATGATTGATGGCTCAAGCTTATCTTGATTACTTGTTAAATTAATGAATTCGGTCATTTTTTTTAATCCTCCTATTTTGCAAATTAATAATTAATTATTGAGCTAAATTTAATTAATTAATTATTTTAATTTAGTATAAATATTCCTCCTTCTTAACAATTTTTTTTTATTTTTATGTCAGTTTCTGTTTGGTTTATTTTCAGTATACTTTTCGTATCTAAGTTTTAAACTATTAAGTGTGTTTTATGACTGTTTTTCGTCAGTTTATATTCGGTTTATTTTCTAGATATAAACCTTGAGCTGTTAGATTTTTTTCCTAAATTCATGCTTTGTATATTTTTAGTTTATTTTTAGTGTCCACTTTTTAAATTCATTTTTTAATAATAATAATAAAAAATAATAATTTGTTATATGTAATTTACATATTTGCAAAATTTTCTCTTTGATTTGTTTATTTATGTCAAAAATATTTGTTTTAACTATCATTTATTTTAATTGTATAATTAATTTTATAGTTAAGGACCTATTTGTCACCTTTCTTGGACTTAATTGCAATAGATTTGAAAGATCAAGGACCTTTTTACAATTTTCATCACGAGCCGTTAAGCTTGTGATCGTTGTAGTCTGGGCATCCAAAACTGCTCACGAGCTGGGTCATGAGCGGACCATTCGTGAACCGCTCATGAGGAGCGGTCTGGATGAAACATCGAGTACTGCTCACCAGCGAACCGCTCATGAGCAGCGGTCTGGATGCACATTCAACCAAAATTTTTTTATTTTTTTCTTTGTTTTAAATGGTAACTTGCAATTTTTTTTACTTTTTGAATTCTTTATAATTTTTTTTTTGTATAAATACCCCTCAATCCCCTTTCACTTTCATTCAATTACATTTTCAATTAATCTTCATAAAAAAATTCTTTCAAATCTTTTCAAAACTCTCTCTGCATTTTCAATTTTTCTCTTGCCCTTGTCATGGCTTCAAAGTTTGCTCAAGGTGCTTCTTCCTCCTCTAGAAGAGCTACTAAAGATCAACCTAAGAATCAATCTCCTCTCTCATACACTTCAATTTAATTTAGGGAGAGGCTTACTCATTTCAAGGATAGGAAAATTATTTCCTCTAAATATATGTCTCAAGCCACTTTGGAAAAGTTGAGTTGTTTCAATAAGGTTAGAAATTTACTTGATAATGTGGGTTCATATGATTTTGCTTTCAATGATTCTCCTACCTATCCTACCTTAGTTCATGAATTCTTGCTTCCTATTGTTTAAGAACTTATTCTTTTAATGAGCAAAATCTTATGAATAACATGAGATTTAGATTAGGTGGGAGAGATAGATTCCTTACTTCTCAAGTCTTTGATGACATCTTTAACGTTAAACAAGGAGGTTTAGCCTCTCCCATTTTAACTTGGCTTCCTACTCTTTTTTTGTCTTAACATTCTAAACCTTATGCAAGAACTTTTAAAGCCGAACAAACTAAAGCATCTAGTTTGGCTTCAAAATCTCTTTGGTATATACAAAGGTTTATTACCTACTCTTTTTATACTAGATGCTTGAGTAATGAAACTATCTCCTTTGATAATCTTTTCCTTCTTAGATGTCTTGTTGAAGGTATAGATGTTGAGCTCAAAAAATGGCTTCAATTGAGGTTTGGGTTAGCTACTGATAGTGTTAGTGGTGCCTTATGTATATGTGGATTTATCATTAAGATAGCTCTTTTCTTTGGGATTAATTTGAGAAATATTCCTTCATTACCTCCATCTTTTCTTGATGATAAACTCTTGAGAAATTCTAGGCAATTCAAATTTTTTCGAAACTTTTGGTTTTGGAAAGACAAAGTAAAAGATGAAGATGTTAATGTAGAGCAAGAACAAGATATTGAGCATATAGGCACTCTTTCTATTGGGGAAGAATTACCTCAAGAGCAAACTCCTACTCAAAGAAAAAGGGCAAAAAGACCTTCCACTTCTCATAGTGTTAATGATGAGCCCGTTTGGGTTGGTGGTTTCTTATCATCTATCCATAGTGGAGTCAAACTTCAACACAAAGTTTAATTAAGTAGATACTAGACTTGATCATTTTGAGCTAAGAATGGATCACATGGAATATGATATTCATCAATTGTATAACCATCATAACATTCAATGCTCTTGGCCTCCTCCTCCTCGACAAGACTAATTCTTTCTTTCTTTTGTTTTTCTTTTCATATATTTTCCATATTTAAGCCTTAAAATTGTTATTTTACCTTTTTCACATCATTGTATTTTTTTATGTATGACTATTAATTGTGCTTATTCATGTATAAATTTATCTTTTAAAATGACATGAATTTTATAAAGATTTTAAGTATCTTTGCTTGCATTATTTTGGTTCTTGATCTTTTATTTCCTCTAGTACTTTTAGCTCCCTTAGGTCTATTTCCCCTTATATCTCTCTCTTTTCTTTTTGTCTTTGACAAAGGGGGAGAAGAAGCTATGTGCTTAGGGGATAAATAATTGTGCTTAAGATATGCTAAGTATCACATGATTATGTATGATTGATTGACTAGTTAAATTCTACATGATCATGTGATGTTTGAATATAGCATACATACTATTTTGTGATGCATTATATTAGCACTACATGCATATATGTTTGAAATTATTTCTTTCGTGTTGTCTAACATTTTTTTTTAATAATCATGTTATCATCATTTGTTATGTTAGGTCACGTTCTTAATAACTTTTTATGTTGTCTCTATTTTTTTTAACAAGAAGGATAATAAAATTTATTTATATTTTTTATCATGTCCAATAAGGAGGAGAAAGAAAGAAATATATTTTTTTTAAAGGAATATATTTATTTAACCCTTATACATGCTATGATAATTCATTTATTTATATGCTCCGATACATGATAAATATTGAATTCATGCACATGTTAAGTGGGAGCAAAATATGTTCTCATTTCATATCTATTTAATTTGAAAGGGGGAGCTATTTTATGTAATGTACTTATACATGTTATTTATTTTTTTTACACACACACATATTATTTATCATCTTTTCAAATTGGTTGTCAAAGTCAAAAAGGGGGAGATTGTTGACCATTTGCATGATCAAACTCTTAATTTTGGACTTTGACAAACAATTTTTATACTAATAATTTCAATTAAGTGTGTAGGGATACCAAATATATACCAAGCATATACACTTTTGGATGAACAATATTTTTCCGGGCTAATTGAACCTCTGAGATTGAAGAAGACTTTTGACATAGTTAGAGCTCTTAAATGAGAAAATGAGCTTATTAACTTTTGAAGTAGACATCTTAAGTTTTTCAGATTGAGCTTTCTTGTTAAAATCAAATTTCATTTTGGTACGCAAATCTTCAGTCGAAGTCAGCATATGCAGCTTGCATTTTAGTTTGCACAGCTCTTGGTATTTCAGCAATATATTGAGCTACATATGTCCAATTGAGGTGATTCAAAGTTCTATGGAAAGATAGGACAATTATCTATAACTTTTATGAATAAAATTTTGGCTGAATCGATATTCATCAGTCCTTTTCACTAGAATCTTTCGAAGTGGTCATGAGCTATCCGTCAACGGAGCATTTGGAGCATGTTTTCGCCAAAATATGGTAGAACCTCTCACGAGCGCTCCTCATGAGATAATTGCTCATGACCTGCTCATAAGCAGACCTTTAACAGTATTCCAACAGAAATTTTTGAATGCAACAGATATATTTTCACCCCTCACGAGCACTATTCACTTGTGAGCCGCTCGTGAGTATCCTTGAAGTTGTCAAAAGTCCAAGAATTAATTCAAAATAAATTTTAAACATTTAAGACATGATTGATATATCCAAAAACTATATTTTTAAGTGTTTTTCTATATAAACACAACTTAGAATTCAATTGAAAGGTTAAGAAAACTTGTTTATCATTCATCATTTTCTTAAACATTCAATTGAGCTCTTAAACTTTCTTTTAAAAAAATTCTTTGTGTATAAATCTTATGAGATTTGGTGAGTGATTAGAATAGACATTCTTATTCTTCTTCTTTTTGGGTTTAGAAAACGGGAAGTGAGATTCTATTCTAAAGGAATTGGTTTAAGTGTTTAGCCATTAAAACACTTGGGAAATTAGTTTTAGTGTGAGCCTTAAAAACACTTGTAATTTGGTTTTTGAGTGAGCCTTGAAAACTCAAGTTTTAAGGTTGTAAAAGTGAGCCATAAAATTCTTGTGTATTCTTAATCTTATTAATAAGATTGCAGGTGATTAAAAAATATTAACTTGGGGATAAGTTAGGTGGAGACATAAAATCATTATTGAATCCAAACTCCTTAAATATTTGTGTTCTTCATTCTTCCTTCTTAACTCTTAATTAATTCTTATAAAGAATCCCTTTAATTTCCTATTTTTTTGATAGTCCTATTCACCCCTCCTCTAGCACTCTTTTAGGTAGTTGAAAGGACAAATAGAACTCTTGTGAAAATGGCTAAAATAATACTTCATGAGTATAATTTTCCTTTATACTTTTGGGCAGAAGCTATTAACACATCTTGTTATATTTCAAATAGAGTTTTCAAAAGAACAATTTAAATAAAACTTCCTATGAGCTATGGAACAATAAAAAAATACAAAATCTCATATCTAAGAGTATTTGGATGCAAGTGATTTATATTGAACACTAAGGACAATCATGGAAAATTTGACTCTAAAGCTGATGAAGGAATTTTCCTAGGCTACTCCACCTTTAGCAAAGTATATAAAGTGTTTAATAAGAAGACTCTAGTAGTTGAAGAGTCAATGCATATTGTATTTGATGAATTAACTCACTTAATTCTATAAAAGATGTTGATAGTGTTGATGATCTTATAGGTGATAATGAGATTATGGATATTTAAGAAGAAAATACTAGTAAGCCTTTGAAACTTGAATGTCCAAGTAAGGAGGACAATGAAGATATATCTTAAACTACCTTGAAGGATGAACTTCCAAAGGAATGAAAATTTAAGAAATCTCATCCTTAAGACCTCATCATAAATGACACTATAAAAGGGGTACTACTAGATCTAAATCAAATTGAGCCCAAAAATATTGATGATGCAATGAGTGATGAATTTTGGGTCATTGCTATGCAATATGAGTTAAATCAATTTAAGAGAAACAAGGTTTAGAACTTGGCTCTTAGACCAAAACATCATCCTATTATAGGTACCAAATGGGTGTTTAGAAATAAAATTAATGAATAAGGTATCATAACTAGAAATAAAGCTAGACTAGTAGCTAAAGGTTATAACCAAGAGGAAGGTATTGATTATGATGAAACCTTTACCCCGATTGTAAGGTTACCCCAGTTGCAAGATTAGAAGCTATTAGAATGCTACTTGTATTTACATCATTTATGGATCTTAAAATTTATCAAATGCATGTCAAAAGTGCATTTCTAAACAGTTTCATTGAAAATGAGGTATATGTTGAGCAACCTTCAGGTTTTGAGAATTTTGATTCTTTAAATCATATTTTTAAACTGTCAAAAGCACTATATGGATTGAAATAAGCTCCAAGAGCTTGGTATGAAAGATTAAGTAACTTTTTTTTTAAAAAAGATTTCTCTAAAGGAAAGGTTGACAACTCTTTTTATAAAGAAATCCAAACATGATTTATTAATTGTTAAAATATATGTTGATGATATTATTTTTGGTGCTACTAACCATTGCTTGAGTGAGGAATTCTCTAAATTAATACAAAGAGAATTTGAAATGAGTATGATGAGAGAACTCAAGTTCTTTTTTGCAATTTTCATCAATTAAACTAAATATGCAAGAGACATTTTTAAGAAGTTTCACATGGATGGAGCTAAGACAATCAAAACTCTAATGAGCACCATAACCAAACTCAATAAGGATGAGAATGGCAAACCTATTGATGAAAAGTGATTTAGAGGTATGATCAAATTCTTTCTTTATTTAACTACAAGTAGACCTGATATTATGTTTGCTACTTACTTATGTGCTAGATTTCAATCTAATCCTAGGGAGTCCTATTTGAATGCTATCAAAAGGATTTTCAATTATCTTTATGGATAATGCATTTAGGACTTTGGTATCCTAAGAGTTCCTTTTTTAATTTAACTAACTATTCCAATGCAGACTTTGCCAGTAGCTTACTAGTTAGAAAGAACACTTCAGGAACTTGTCAATTTTTAGGACAATGTTTAGTTTCTTAGTTTAGTAAGAAATAAGTTTTGATTACCTTATCCACTGCTGAAGTTGAATATATTACAGCAAGTCTTTGTTGTTCACAAGTTTTATGGCAAAAATAACAATTGTTGGACTATGATATAAAACTTAATCATATTCCTATAAAATGTGACAATACAAGTGCTATAAACCTTAGCAAGAATCTCATTCAACATTCTAGAACTAAGCATATAGACATTTGACATCATTTTTTATGTGATCATGTTCAAATTAGTGATATCTCACTTGCTTTTGTTAATACATATAATCAACTTGTTGAAATCTTCACCAAGCCTCTTAATGAAGAGAAATTGAATTTCATTAAACATGAACTTAACATGATTGATGGTTCTAGTATGTCTTGATTTTATGTCTGAATTGCTATATTAATGATTAGTTGCATTTAAGTTTTCTTTATGTTTATTTCTAGTTTATAACACTTGTTCACAAGTATTTTTAGTATTTGTTTTAATACCTTCATTTTTCTAATGTAAAATCATGTGGTTTTTATCTGAATTACATTAATTATTTTGATTTTGATCTTCTTTATTTTCAAAATATTTCATAAAATCATTTTTTTCCTATTTGCAAAATTAATAATTAATTAATGAAACTTTCATTCACTCAATTAATTATTTTAATTTTTAGCAAAATATATACTTCTTTAAATGAGTTTATTTTATATACTCATTTAATCCTTCTCAAAATCTTCACTTAATTCAAAATATATGCAATTAATTCACAAGGATTCAATTGTAAAAAATTCTGGACTTAATTATAAAGATTTTTGCAAATTTCTTATTGTCAGGGACTTGTCCCACCCGAGATCAAATCATATTCCGATAAGGACATCATTTTTTCAATTCTGTGTTTTTACATAGAACTGATCTCGAAGGATATCCCAATTAGGATATCACTCAAGACATTATGTCCTGAACCGGGTCATTGATCCTGATAGGATTAGGATTCTAAATCTTATCACCTCTTTGATTCCCGATCAGGATATCACTCAGGACGTTGATCCTAATGGGATTAGGATTCCAAATTTTATCACCTCTTTGATTCCCCAAGCATAATGAGGAATGATTTTTGAGGTTCCTATTCTATTCAAATTCAATTTTTAAACTATTTCCAACCCTAATCTCTTGCCTATAAATATTATTCAATTTCTACTAAATTTTCATCTTAATCAATATTCCTTTTCTCTATGGATTTTCTCTTATATTTATCTCTTATCTCATCATAGCTCTTAAGGAAAAAAGTGAAGTTCCTTCCTCTTCTCAAGATCTTCCTTCAAAGAAGGATAAACCTAAAAGAACACACTCTCCATTCTCATATTCTTCTCAAGATCTTAAGAAGAGAATGTTATAATTCCAAAAGAGAGTTTTTATTCCCTCAAGATTCATGGATGAACCTACTCTCAAAGCAATCGGTTGATATAATGAAGTCAAAGATCTTCTTCTAAAAGGTGGGATATATGATTTTGCTTTCTTAACTTTTCCATCTTTTCCTTCTCTCATTATTGAATTTCTTTCATTATACACTCTTCGTTCCGACAAGTATGATGATGTTAATCCCTACTTCTCTATGAGATTCAAATTAAGAGGAAGAGATCGCTTCATAACTCACCAAGAGTTTGATACTCTTTTTGGTTTTTCCTAAAAGGGACACATTCAAATTAACCCTCATTGGCTTGCTTGTTCTTTTTGGGATGAAATCAAGCCTCCTAATGCTCCTCAAATCTTCGCTAGACATACTAAAGTCTCACAAATTAAATCCAAAACACTTTGGTATGTTTATAATTTTATTACCGATTCTATTAATGGTAGAACTCCTTCTAATGAAACTCTTTCTCTTGATAATCTTTTCATTATCTATTGCCTTTGTCATGATGAAAGGTTACTTTAGAAAGATTTTTATAATGGAGAATGTGGTTAATTAGTGATAATAACACTACTGCAATTTGTATTAGTGGAATTGTCATAAAATTAGCTAAATTCTATAATGTTAATCTTGATCCTCTACCCTCTACCAAACCTATACTTCTTGATGAATCTTTTATAAAAAAAATTCCAAACAATTCACTTCTATTAATGGAGTTTGGATTTGGAAACATGATCTTGGATTAAGTGAAAATATTGAAGCTATATTTTAAGAATTAGAAGAGCAAGAAGGTTATGACATTGGAGAAGAAGAACAAAAACTTCAAACACATGATGCTCCTCCAAGGAAAAGGACAAGAAGTAAAGGTACATTAACTTAAGGTGCTTAAGCTCAAGATGGTAAACCACTTTGGGTAGGCTAAATCTTTAAACACATGCCATTAATAAAATCCAACTTCAATTCTCGCTATGATGAAGTTGAATCTAATTTCAATGTGCATTTCGATCAAATTGATGCCAACATTGCTCATCTCCAACATGACGTCCACTATATTTATAAGCAACAAGGATATTCATACACCTATCCATCCTTCATCCTTCCTCCACCTCCATCTCCTCCTTAAGAATATATATTACTTGTATTTTTCATCTGTTTTATTTTCAGTATCTATTTAGTTTATTTTTAATAAATGAGCCTCTAGCTGCTAGTTTATTTTTAGGCTCATTTTTTGTTTGTTTATGTTTGTAAGCACCTAATTTCGGGATGATAAAGTGTGGATGCGAAAGAAGACTCCAATGATGAAAATATCATAAATAGGTCTTCAATACTGGAAGTTTGAAATCTCAAAAGTCTGAATGCATTTTTCAAAGAAAGGGTTTAATGTTTTCAATGACTAAATTGTAATACTTTTTAAGGACCTAATTGAAAATTTTAAATTCTTTTAGGAGACTTTTTGTAATTAAATGTTAAAATATTACGGATCAGAAATCTACAATTTCGATTGGAATTCTAGAGTTTCGATCGGGATTGTACTATTCCGATTGGGTCTTGCACTATTTTTCAATTTAATTTTTTTATTTTTTAAATTTTTGAAAATATTTTTTATGAATTTTGATTGACTAAAAATTTTCTAAAATTTATTTTTTTAGATTTTTAGGAAATAAAGTTTTTTTAAAACTGGAACTCTTAAGTACGTAGGATTAGGGTTTTTGTCTCTTTTCCTATATAAGGATAGTTTAGGCTCTTGGAAAAAAGGGGGGGCTCTCTTTAGACTATCTCTTTTTTTTTTGCTTAAAAAAAAGTTCTCTCCATATTTTTCTTTGAAGCAGTACGTTCTTAAGATTTTCTTTGTTTTTGGAGCAAGAGCAATAGACTTTTGAAGAGGAGGACATCAAGTTTTGAAGATCCATTAAAAGCAACGATGATTGATAACACTTTGAGGAGCTAATCAATACTGCATCCATTCAATCATCCATTCTTCTGCCCTTTTCTTTTATTTTTATTTGATTGTTTAGTTTAATTTTAATTTTATTTAATTTTTAATTTAATTTTATTTAAGCTCAAATCATTATTTATTTTGCTTTTGTGTTCATAATTATGACGGGTGAAACCTAAGTTATATAGTAGCCTAAGCTGTGGAGTAGCATGTGATTGAATAAGAACAAAACTCATGAAGATCCACTGAATGCCATGGATTAAATTTTGTATTTGAATGTAGTTTTTTAAAGTTTTTTTTTTATTTGCTATTATTTTATTGGTTATTTTATTTTGTGTTTTTTTGGGTTGTATTAGTTTTATTCCTATTTACAATAGATAATTGTAATAGCCCCAATAGTGGGAATAATGGAATTTAGTGTGTGCATGTATTTTTATTTTAATTTAATCGGTTAGTAAAATTAGGGTTTTCATTGGGTAATTAATTAAAATTAATGGTTATAGGAATCCTTAGGTTTTTTGTAATTAAATTAGAGTTAAGTTGGTAAAATTGGTTTTACTTGATTGATTATTTCATTTTATTGTTTATGATCACTTTAATTAAATTAAGGTTTTAGCATAAGTTAAATTAATTGTTTGATCTTTTTATTTGTTTAGCTTGATATTTATTATTATTTTTAGGTTTATTTATTTGTGTTTATATGTTTTGAGCCTTAGGCCCACATTAGGTTTTAACCCATTTAAATTTAGGTTTTTTTAAGTTTAATTGAAATGCATTTAAGGCTCATAATTAATTAGATTTTTAAGTTAGAAATAACTTGGGCCCATTTAATAAATTAGTTATAGGCCAACCTAATTTAATTAAATTAATTAGACTTAGCCCATTTAATTTATGCATTTTTCATAATTTGTAGATTTAAAATCACTTTAAAATTAAAACATGTAGAATTAGGCCCATTAATTTAAATACTTTATAATTTGTAGATTTAGACCCATTTTTAGAATTAAAATAAATAGACTTAGCTTTATGTAATTAAAATTAAAAGGAATTAGGCCCCTTAGGCTCCTTATTAAAAACATGTAGATTTAGTTCATTTAATTAAAATCAATGTAAATTAGATTAACTTAAGGATAGTATTGAATGCATTATTTACTTATATTTTTTACGACTAGTTTGCCTTAGAGTTAATTGCTAGAATAAGGGTTTATATGAAATTGCATGTAAATAGATGATACTATAGTAATTCATAAAGTAATTTTAAAAGAACACAAGACTGAAAGAAGTTGGTATTCCATATCCAGAATCTCCTGGTTGTGGTGCTAGCTTTCTTTTAGGGAATCGGGTACCACCTTTTCAATTTGTCCGAATTATTACACCAGGTGATGACTCCTCATCTCCACGTCATGTCTTTGTGACAATGGTTAATGTATTCTCTAGAGCCCTGAGCTCAAACAGTGTCGCGATTGCTAAAATCTTGGACGCGCGTTAAACCTCGCCATTTACAATGTTTCATTTATTTTTAATATTTTATATTTGTGTTGTATGAATTTTTCCTATTAATGAAATTTTTCTTTCTTTAAAACATCAATTTCTTTAAGTATTCATTCTTTTTTATTTTTGACAAAAGGAGAGAAATATTTGAGTTTGCATATGTATTAAATTAATTTTAAATCTTCAATTAATAACTTTCTTTTAAAATTCTTTTAAAATATGTTTTTATGTTAGTAATTTTTTTAAAATAAATAGGGGTTTATAGTAAGTGTGGCTAGCCTTGCTTTACTTACCTTATTTATGTATGCCATAAATTTTATAAAGATTTGGTATATCTTTATTTCTCATTGCTTTGGTTCGTGATCTTTTAATTTCCTCTAAGGATCATGATCTTTTAATTTCCTCTAAGGACCTTTTTATTTCTTCAGGTTTAGTTTCCTTTACATCTCTCTCTTTTCCTTTTATCTTTGTGACAATTGTGCTTAGTGTTTGTGTTTGTAATATGCTAAGTGCCACATGATCATGTATGATTAGCTATATATGATCATTTGATTCTTGATTTGTGTAATATTTACATATTTCTGAGTTGAATTTTAATGACTTTTGAATTAATAAATAATGTTAAATGGGTAGATTTTAGGTTAATTAGGAAATATTTTTATTTTAGAGTCTTATTTATGATTTTATTATTTTTTGTTTAATTCTAGTCAAATTAGGAGTTTATATTTAAGTACTAATTAGTGTTTCCCTTTTTATAGGAAAGATTAAGAAGGAATTCCAAAAAATCAAGGATTTGTATGACATGGGTGTGTTGTAAGCCATGTTTACTTCTAGAATTGAACATTAGACACAGGCACGACATGGCCATGCTTCAGCCCATGCATCTTTCTATTTGGTTTAGAGGAGAGCGACACGGCTATGACAAGATCATGTTTCTGGCCATGCAAGGAGCTAGAAGATGACTCAAAAACAAGCATAGCCATGTGTAAAGCTTTGCCGGAAAGCATTAGGACATGACATGGTCGTGTTAAGGCCGTGTCGAGGCCATGTCAGAGAAAAAGAAGTTTTCCTATTTGAAAAAGACTTAAGAATTCAAAGGCAGTTAGGGCTCTATCATTCAATTCCTATAAAAGGGGATGCTAAAAGGTGTTTTGAGAAGGAAGAGAGGAGACATCAAAAGCCACAAATAAGAGCTTAAGGGTTTGAAGATTGAAGTGGTGCTTAAATGAGTTTTATCTATTCTTCTTCTTCACTCTCTTGTTATTTATTTTATTATTTATAGAACTATGTGTGGCTAAACTCTTTTTAAGGTTTAGGTTAGGAGTAGCTATTCTATGATATGATTGAACACAAAGCTTTATTATTTAATTTCCAGTTAATCTTATGAGTTACACATAATGTATGCTTTCATTCCTGACAAGCTTGTTTGCATGTTTATGGGTAAATTCTCTAATGAGAGTTAGAAGAATTTATTAGCTTAAAACTCATAGGACTTAGATCACTCGACCATGAGAGTAGGTGAGCTCTCTGGGGATAAAATAATTGTTAAAGAGTTTAATGAGTTAGGATTAGTTTCTTAATCATAAGAGTAGGTTGAATCTTAATCTTGACATGTTTAATTGAACTCGAGAGAGTCTTTAGGTATTTTAGAAGAATTACCCTTAACTGAAATTAATGTTTTTCAATTAATTTGTGTTCATGATCATATTGGAATAGTGAAACTAAACCTAGGCTTTAAGCTTTTAATCATTTAATTTTAATTTAATTTACATTGCTTTGATTTATATTTTATTTATTAAATCACTTTTATTTGATTTACTAGCTAAGATCATAAGTAGAGATATTAGTGTTCAATATATAATCATCATGGGAACGATAACTCTTTATACTATAATCACGATCCGTGCGCTTATGGGTTTAAAATGCAACAATATTTAAGTCTGTTGAGTTTCAACATAAGTGCTATATGTACTATTTTTATGATATATTTTAATAGCACTATATGTTTAAAATTATTTCCTTCATATTGCCTAACATTTCTTTGAATTACCATGTTTTTTTTTTATGTTTTTAACACATTTGTTATGTTAGGCCATAATTCTCTCATGATAAATTTTATATTTTTATCATGGAGAATAAATTATAAATTTATATACCTTATTATATCCATGTTTATAGGGGGAGAAATTAAAAAATATATCTTATTTCATTTAGTATTTGGTATTATCATTGTCATCACACATTTCACTTTGCATTATTTTTATCAAACTCAAAATAAGTTTGTTAAAATCAAAAAGGGGGAGTTTATTGACCTTCGTAAGTTATCAATCTTGATTTTAATCTTAACAAACTTAATTTTGAGCAACTAATGTGTTTGCTTCAAGTGTCTATAAGTTAGGAATCATTTGAAATCAAAATAATGATGAATTATCAAAGAAAAATCATCTCAAAAAGACATCATAAGCATTATCTTAATCAAACTTAAGATATGGACCAAATTGCATATTTTTGGCAATTTTGGAACTTATCCCGAGCTCAGTCCCAATTAGGACCAGGCCCAGGACTGAAGGGCTAAAAATTCCATCAAAATGCATTATGGGACAATGATGATCCCAATCTATGTCCTGATCGGGACATTGCTCGAGACAAGACAGTCCCAATCGGGACATAGGGTCACAACCGGGACTTAATTTTACTAAACTTTGATTTTCAGGCAAAAATAATCTTGATTCATGTCCTAACTAGGACCGTGCTCGAGACCAAAGAAATTCAAACTTCAAACAACTACTTTTAAGACATCTTGACTAAGACTAATGGTATCTGACATTCAAATGGACTTTAAATGTTTTAGAAACAAAATTATTGTTTCTAATAGCTATAATTGAATTGCTCAAGTATAAATACAACCTTTGAAATTCATTTAGAAGTTAAGAAATTTGTTTATCATTCATGTACTCTGAAGCATTTAATTAAACTCTCTAAACTCTTTGAAAATACATTTTATTTTTGTATAACTTTTGTGAGAGTTGGTGAGTATTAGAATAGAAATTCTTATTCTTCTAATTTCTGGGATTAAGAAAATAGGAAGTGAGATTCTATTCTAAAGAAATTGGTTTAAGTGTTTATCCAATAAAATACTTGGGAATTTAGTTTTAGTGTAAGCCTTGAAAACACTTGTTGTCACAACCCAAAACAGGGCCATGACCGGCGCTAGGGAATGGGAATTCTTTCAAATCTAGAACCCGTAGCAAGCCTTAAAATAAATAAAAACATGCAATAATAATAATAATAACATAGTTAAAATAATCTGCAGTGGAAACAAATCATAAATAATTAAATAATAATCCACCACGAGATTTAAATCAGCAACTCATCTCGTATATATAAATAAACTTTTAATACAAATCCAGTTCAAATATTTAAAGTACATAACTCATACAAATATAATACAACAATTTTTTTTTCAACTCTACAACTACTCCAGTGTCTAGATTAATAAAATAAAACACAGGTGAGCAGTTTACATAATAAAGCCGGGGGCGGAAGAAATCCGGCGTACGGGTCTACTACTGAGGTCTGATGAAGATGACTCTCCTGAAAAATAATCAACGGAGGGGAGTCAGACCTCACTGAGTGAATTGCTATAATATATATACATGTATAACTAAGTGGCAATGCACACAGTCAAATATATACAATATATATATATATATATATATATATATATATATATATATATATATACAAACAAATACACACAGATGCAACAAATCATTTTATATATATTTTATTGAAAATCATTGTCTATGAAGGATCAAATAGAACCCTAAAAAATCGCAACCTCAAAATAGTGTTAAACAACACTCTAGCCATACAGGCTCACTTATTCCAATATATTCACTTGTTCCATTTGGAAAGTAGACTGGCCCTGAGACACTAAGTCAACCGAGCTCCAGCAATCTGACTGCCAATGTGATTGGCCCCGAGACACTTGGTCAATCGAGCTCCAGAAATCACACTCCCAAATCATTTCTCACACATCAAATAATCAAATCCAATCAATATCCTCAAACAGGTTAGTAATATAGCCTAAATACTATCGGTGTACCGGTACGTACTCGGTCCTAGTGCTGCCCACTAGGTAGCACGTTCTATTGATATCCTTCATTTTAAATATAAAACATACATTCATAAAAATAAATGATGCATGAATTTGAAATAAATAGCAACATAAACCATATATATACTAGAAATATACCAAAAGTAAACCAGGTATATTTTGAGTATATATACTTCAAATAAATCCAATTAAATTACAAAATAAACTAGAAATATATTCAAAAACATTTTAAGCATAATTCATTAATAAAACATGCATATAGTTTAAAATATACTGAAAATAAACCAAAAATAAACTTAAATACTCATTAAATCATTTATGCATATTTATCAAAATAAACCATACGTTTCTAAAACATGCACCCTAAAATACATATATATATAAAATAACAACTCACTATTTATTGTGCTCCTTGAGATGGGTCCGAGGGCCTGGTCCACTAGGCCTCGGTCTCGGTGCAACTAAATAAACAAATAATGATAGGAATCAGAATAAATCTAACAGAAATTCTAAAGACTCAATCTAGAATACTAGACATAGAATTAAGATTAGAGTTCGACCGGACATCACGTTTTACGAGAATTCTATCAAAAATTCGACAGAACCTCCCTTGTAAAACGAAAATCTCTCTACTAAAAGAGTAGGGCCAGTCCTGCAAAGAAATACACTTCAAAAATAGACACACAATTCACAATCACAATCCCTCGGTCGGACTCCAAACTACAAATCACCGACCGAGGTCCACAATTCACAGAATATTTACAAAAATACCGAAAATACCCTATATAATAAAATAAACACTTTATAAATCAAAATTATGTAATTAACCTTAAAACATAGTAAAAACTCATTTTATTAGAAAAATTATATATTATATATAATTTGAAAATAATTTACGAAAAATAGTTTTAATTAGTTAAAAATACTAAATAATTTATGGAAATCATTTTTATACCCCAAATAACTATTAAAACCAATTTAATTACATTTTTAGCCAATTTAATGTAAAATTACCAAAATACCCCTATATATATAAATATACTAAAATAAATCCAAAAATTCACCAAAAATAATATAATTACTCAAAATTAATTCTCTCAACATATATTTCAATAATATCAATAAATATACTCAATTAACCAATTTATTTCAATTAAACACATAATTAACCCTATTTTTCAAAATTACATAAACTAAATAAATTCAAAATAAATACATAAAAATTCACAAAAATTACTAATAAATTTCTATAATTCATTTCAACACCTATAATTACCATAAAAAACAATTTCATAATTTAATTAATTAATTTCCGAAAATTAGAAAATATTAATAAAATAATAAAAGAAACCCAAAAATCAAAATAAATTCCAAAAATTCTAAAAAAATTAAAGAGTACAGATTGAGCTACAACGATCAAAGTTTGTGAAGGAAGTTTTCATGAATCAATCAAATTGAAGCTAAAAAATTGGAAACCCTAAATGGCCGAAATTGAAAACTAGACAAAAACCTTACCAAATAGAGTTTTAAGCTTAAAGGAAGCTTATAATCGTCTTCTATGGTGTCTGAGGAGTTCAACGACACCAGAATGATAGGTTTTGGTGGTCGAAAATGTGAGGTACGATGGAAGGAGCAACTCTCGGCCAAATCAAGTTTTTCGGCTTCACCGGCACCGGAGAGGGTGAAAGGGAGTGGCAGAACTACTGGAGGAAGAGGGTGGACGTCCGGGAGGCACACCGACGATAGTCGGTCTGAGTTGCAATGGGATGGTGAGGTGATGGCGTCGGGGAAGAAAGGTGGGGGTGAGGGCATGAATTGTAAATTTAGCAAAGTTTATATATATATATATATATATATATATATATATATATATATATATATATATAATATAATTTAATTTATATTATAATTCTATAATATTATACTCAGATTAATCTCACACCACATAATTTAAAAATAACTAATATATATATACATATACACATATAATACACATTTAATTATCATTAAACTATATAATATAATATAATTTAATAAAAATAAACCCTAATTTAATTTAAATGTGTATACTTGCATGTATATGTATATATATATTAATACAACCCTTTAAAATCATGCGTGAACTCATGCAAATTCGTAAATCTATTTAAAATGATTAATATTAAATCATTTACGTGTCAATTTCCCCGAAAATATAATTTTCGGGAAAATTTTACGTAAAGGACTTAAAATAATATAAAATAATTAAAATTAGCTTTAAACAAATAACAACTCATAAAAATATCATAATTATATACAAAATTATTAACACTGCATATCTCGATACAATACAAAAATATTTAAAAACTCGGGATATTACACTTATGAATTGGTTTTTGATTGAGCCTTAAAAACTTAAGTTGTAAGGTTTGAGTCGAGCCTAAAACTCATGTTGTAAAAATCAATCTAAGGAAATAGATTATGGTGATTCAAAATCCTAACTTGAGGATAAGTTTGGTAGAGACATAGGATTGTTGAGAATCTGAACTCTTTAAATTCTTGTGTTCATCATTCTTCCTTCTCAACATTCCTTTTAATTCTTGTTCAAATCTTTTTAATTTCTTGTTATTATTCAATAGTCATATTCACCCCCCCTAAGACTCTTATATATATATATATATATATATATATATACACACACACACACACACAAACACACACACGTTTGAGGGAATGTAAGCCAAAAAGAAACTAAATAACACAATTTCTAGGAGTTAGAACTCCTAATCTATCCTGCAAGAGCAATTCCAAAATGTCATCAGGGGCTTATCTAACTTGACAAAACCAACTGGGAGAGAAAAAGCATAAGTTGCCAAGAAATCAGTGCATTTATTTCCTTCCCTATAAACATAAAGCACTTGGATTTGCTAATCTTTATTCAACAGTTTTCTTATGTCCTAAATAAGAGCCTTAAATTAAAGAGAGTTAATAATTCTTTTATGAATAATCTCCACTAGTATCTTATTGTCCATTTCCACCATCAGATTTCTAATGCCCATGTCCTATGCCATCTGAAGGCCATGAACGATCCCATAACATTTAGCATTAAGAACACTACAAGATCGTAAATTACTGGCAAAACCACTAGACCAACCTCCCAAGTTGTTACAAAGAACACCTCCAGCACCTGCTAGACCTGAAGTTTATTTGAGACATCTATCAATATTCAATTTATACTAAGGGGATTTTCGAGGAACCCATCTGATGTCTTTTAATTACCTATGCACAGTAGTAACACAGGTTAATTGGTTACCAGCATTTGCAAAGGTGTGGACTTGAGACATCACAAAGGTAGAGAAGTTCCATGGCATTATGTGTGACTAACACGCTATGCCAAAAATACTAGCCTAGTCCATCTCCCCTTTTATATTCATCTGATTCATCAAATTGTAAATCATCCAGTCATTAAACTCCATAGAAAAGAATTAATGCCACAGGTGAGCAGGCACTAAGTGAAACCAAAGCTCCTCAATGTTGGGGCCCTCTCTAAGAACATGACATAATGATTTCTGGTCTATACCATACCACTCTTAATAGGCTTAATCAAATAAATGGCATTTGAATCTCTCCAAATTAGTTAGTAGCCTACTATGAAAGCACAACTATAAGAAAGGTTGAATGTGTTCAGGTCCTTGCTATTTCCAGATAAGCTTTCATCTTTGATCTAGATACTGGGGCATATATAATAGAAGAATGTTATATGCTGAGCTCATAAAGAATTTACCATTAGATGTATGAATCCAAAATGGGATTTTAGGACCATCTGCAGGTTGTGGAGGTTTAATGGCAGCATTAATCATTAATACTAAAATAGGCAATAACCATTAAAATTTATGCCAATCCTATCTACCACCAGGATCAACAAACTGACTCACTTTTAGATGTAGTATATCATCTGTAACCTTTATAGTAGCAATATCTTTTAAACGCTTATTTGTGCTGATCCATACATCAAACTAGAAGCTAATGACATCACCATTCCGTAAGTTCCAACCTAGACTTTTTTTAGTAGTATACCAAACTCTAGATATTCCTTTCCAAATTAAAGAGCCCTTCTTAGTACTAATATCCACTTCTTGATTTCTACGGCTCATATATTTAGATCATAAAATAAAAATCCAAAAGTTGTCTGAGATAGTTATTACTCCACAAGCCAACTTTATGAGAAATATAAAGTTATAATTTTTTGCACAATGAATACCCAAACATTGCTAGAACATTCAAATGAGAAGTAATATAGTAAAACTTATTGTAAAAAATTATGGAAAAAAACTTGTTGCGCTCAAATCGCAAGTATACGGGCCACGACAAGTAATATAATAGAGAGTAAAGTATCATTCCCATGAGGATTGCCAATTAACCACTTATTAGTCCTAATTAATTTTGTTTAAAGTCTCCTAATATAATTTAAATAAAGGAAATGAACAAAACTAAATAACAAGCAAACTAACAACTGCTTAGTAAAAAAAGAATAAAGGAAAATTAATTTGAGAACAATGTTGTTAGGAATTTGAGCACCATATCATCATTAAGCTAATGAATAGTTTCATTTAAATTACTTGCAAATATCAAGTTTTCATCAATCATTAAATAGTCTTTCTCAAGTAATGTTTAACTCAACATGTATGAATCAATTAAAGCACAAAATCATGGCTTAACTCTCATTATCACCAAGGAAATGAGTTAATATCAAACAAGTAAGGCATTAAGTAAACCCAATGAGAATTGAATCAAGTTAAAAGCTCTCTCAAGTCATTAACCCATTCAACTAATGTTTATGGGTCTACTAAGATTGCCATCTCTCAATGTATAACCCTAGGCAAGAGCTATAATTGGCCATTTATGGCATTCAACTAGCACAATAAGCACAATATGCAAGATAATTAAAACAAGATCTAAACATTAACTTAAATCAAATGGGTTTCAAATTCTAACAATAAAAAGTAACTTAGCCACTCATGGCTTAATATTTAATATTTAATTTAAATACAAAGTAAGAAAATATCAAAATAATATTCACAAGAGAGAAAATGAGAGAAAATTGTTATCAAGAAGCTTTAGAATCTTCAATGGTGTCTCCTTCTTCAAACTTCTTTTTTCTCCTCTTTTTTCTCTCTCTTAGTTGTTTTAGGCCTTGGATCTTGGAAAATCAAATCTCTTTTGAAATTCATGGCTTTTGTCCTTATATAACCCTCTTTTAAAATGTCTTTTTATATTCCCCTAGATTTTCTCTTTTAAAAATACACATCAATATGTTATGTGCTAGAATTGCACTACTCACGATTAATCATTAAGCTATGATCATGACAAACGGAACTCAAATGAAGGGCTAGTGATCACTATATTATCACAACTACTACATAAGGTGTGGGCTAATAGAGCTTCGTGCTCGCCCATCAATCGCACTTGCCATAAAAACTCAACTAACTTTGGCTTGCTTCAATCAACTTATAATTGCACACCAACCCATTATTGTTATAGCAGTTTTATTATGCTTTCTACTCTATTTTATACCTTCATTCATGCTCCATCAAACCACCAATCACCTTCAAATCCTCCTTTTCCCTAAAAACAAAGCCAAAATATTAAAGTATTTGTTTTTATTAAGTAAATTACAATAAATACAACCTAAAATGAATGAATGCATGCTAAAATAAGTCCTAAACTATATGTAATTTAACACCAACAAAGCCCCAAATAAAATTATGAGTCATCTCATCCATCTAACCTCAAACTTCACTAGGAAGAGAGTTATCCTGCATTATGTAATTTGGAATTATTAAGATGATAGCCTTTACAAGAGTTAACTTGCTAGCCATTGACAATTTAGAGGCTTCCCAACTTGCCAGTTTGTTTAGCACCTTATCCAAAATCCCTTAATACTTTCTATTGGCTCCTTGACCATGAATTAAAGGGATACCCAGGTACTTTTCCAAATCTGTTGTAACCAAAAAGCCTAACAACCTGAAGAAGCACAAAATCCTTTAAGGATAACATTAATGCTTGTTTCATTTCTCATATCTGCTTGCGTGAATAACAATAAGTCATCTGCGACAAACTTATAGCTAATTCTATGTCTTTGGTGAGCAACTTTGAGAGGCTTCCAGTCACCTTTACTCATTTCCATCCCTATAGCATGTGCCATTCTCTCCATATAAAGCATAAAAATATATGGGGACATAGGGTCCCCTTGACAGATCCCCCTTGAAGACTTAAAGCTTTCATATAACAACTCATTGAGAGAAATTTGTATAGATACTGAAGAGATACACTTCATGATTAAACTTAAAAGGAAGTGAGGGATGATAATACTTACTAGAGTATCAAAGATAAATTGCCAACTTAGCCTGTCATATGCTTTGGCCAAATTAACTTCAACTACTAAAAAGCCTATCTTGCCCTTCTTCAAACTCATATAGTGAACAACTTCATGACTAATTATAACATTATCTATTATGTGTATACCTTTAATAAAGCTTAATTAAAGGGGACCATTAAGCTTTGACATTAGTGGTTTAAGGCTATTTGTAATCACCTTAGTAATAAGCTTATAGGTGACATTACAGAGGCTTATTGACCTAAAGTGAGATCATAATTCAAGATTTTGGATTTTTGGGAGTAAGACAATGATTGTTTGATTAAGCGCAACATCCAGAGGCTATTTTTTAAAAAAATCCCTTACCAATTTAAAAAGAGAAGCACCTACCAAGTCCTAGTGTTTTTGATAGAAAAAGACTTGGAAACTATCCAAACTTACGGCTTTAAAAGGCACCATGTCAAAACTAGTCATTTTGACCTCTTCCAAAGTGACACCATGCATTAAATTTTGATAATCATCCTTATTCAACTTGGGAAAACATCCTTTCAAAGGAAATAAAGGTCATTGGCTCTACTCCTCAGAATACAAAATGAAAAAAACACTTGGCATCATTTAGCAGCACCTCCAAGTTTGTACACCATTCACTAGAATAGAGTTTAAGAAGGGTTGTTTTCTTCCAGTGAACTATAACCTTTGTCTATGTATAGAAATAAGATGTGTTATGGTCGTCAAAGTTTACCTAGTCACAAGAAGACTTTTGCCTCCAAAACAGTTCCTCTTCGATAAGGATTTGGTTATACTCATCACATAATCTGACTTCCAACTGATTCATATAACTGGAGTCCTTATCCTCACAAGCGGCTTGGATTCTTGCAAGTCTAGCCAATAATATTTTCTTATCATAAAAAATGTTACCAAACATGTTTGTTCCAACTCATTAACTTATCATAAAGATTAGTGAGGTTATCTTGCACATTCCCATCTTTGTTCCACTTGCTCATAATGAAAGCATTCCATTGGGGTGAGTCACCTATAGTGCTAAGAACTTGAATGGTTTTGGTGAAGAAATAGCCTTATCATTGCCCAACTTTAATAAAATTGGGCGATGGTTTGAACTAATTTTTGCCAAGTGAGTAATCAACGAACACGGGTGAGTATCATACCATTTGTCATTACAAATAAATTAGTTAAGTCGCCCTTGTACTACCCTATGTGCCTAGGTGAATTTAAGGCCAATAAAACTCATATCACGCATTTGAAATTTATCGATGAATGCACGAAATTTGCTACAACTCCTTACTTTTCTTAGAGACCCACTAAATTTTCATGAGAATAAAGAATGGCATTGAAATCACCACCAAAAATCCAAGGCCAAGTAATTGTTTGTGCCATACGACTTAAGTAAGATAAAAAACTATTCCTTAGGGAGATATTTGGACTTGCGTACATTTTAGTCATTAGGAAAGGGTTATCATCAATGCCTCTAAGCTCCATGTGTATATACAATTTGTTACTCATTAGGATTCCCATCCGGACAAGTTGTTTCCAAAGCACCCAAATGCCACCCAAAAATCCTAAATCTTCCACTCTAAATGAGGTGTGATAGTTGGTCATGCGGATCACATCATTAGCCCTAATGCCATTGATTCGAGGTTCAACTAAGACCATTATAGTTTGACAGTATAGCTTGATAAATGATATTAAAGAACTCTTAAAATATGAGCTTGCAGCTCCCTGGCAATTCCATATGAATATATAATTCATAGAGATAAAAAATGAAAAAAAAAGATTGCATATCTTACTGGACTGAAGTCACTGAATAATCACCATTGCCTTTAATAATCTCTAATTCATGCACAGATGTTTCAGAGCTTTTAGCTTCTTTTGTGCTATCAATTAAGTCAGTGAGCTGAATATTCTAAATCCCATTCCAAGAAGGTTTGCCTGAAATTTTTTATATATTCATTTTACCCTTTAAATGTACCACCTTCTTGGATTCTGATGGTCTACTATGTCTATTGTTTATCTTTCTCCTGATCCTTATCTTGCTTATAGTGTCTCCTTTAGGTGGCAAGTTGACAACGACCTGATGATTGGCCTTGTTCAAGGAAGAAGCACCTGGAATAGTTTTCGAAGGCAGGAGACTTGCTAAGTCTAACATATCATCTACTACTTCTGGTATGGTTTATTGCATCATCAGCATGTCTATAATTCCTTATTTTTTCTTTATAATAGTATCCTCATGCACTGTATCTAGCACACCCTCAAGCTCATCAGGCACATAATGACTTAGCCCATCAGGCATATTCTAGCCCACAATTGATTTCCCTTTACTTCTTTTAAAAAAATTTCTGTTATATACCCGGTCATCAGCTCCTTATCTTGTAACTTCTAGCCCCTCATACATTCCCACTAATGATTGATTCAGTTTCTATAGTTGAGAGGATCTCAAACTGTTGACCTATATTTTTAGGCATCTCCTTTGATTTTGACTGTTTCTGCATAACTTCCTTACTAATGTAGCATCGTCCCCTTATTGAAGCATGCATCAATGGCCCTAGACAAGTATCATCCACCTCCACCACACTACCGTTGGCCGCTAAGTTCTTAACATTAACCATTGGTAGCACAATTTTTCTAAAAGTCCCTTCGTCATAAACAACTACTTGGCTACTCTTGAAAGAGCACAGATCACTTTTGTGCCTATATCGTCCACAGTTATAGCATATTACCGAAAGACTTTCGTACTCAACAATTTCCATCTGGCCATCCACTTATATTTTATAAATAAGAGGTTTGTGAAGGTCTAATTCTACTGCAAACCTAGCAAACTTCCCTTTAGATACTTCTTGTGTTGTATAATCAATTTTGATGGCCTTACCGATTGAGTTGGCAATAGAATGGAGGACGTTCTTGTGATAATATTGTAAAGGAAGGCTTGGAAACCTAATCCATGCAGCAACAGATGAAAGATCATTATCATCTGTGCTAAAGGAGGGGTTCCAAGGCTGAACCATCAAATAGCGACCGAATATGGTCCACAGACCATTTAATAGTGCATGAGAATAGTCCTTGTTACTTTCAAATTTAACTATAAAGTAGGCATTGTCAAAATCAACAACTTTGAACCCATCATTTGGTTTCTATATAGTTTCATTCTTCGAACATAGCACCTTGTAGCCTATTGCCCTCCCCAATAATTTGACTATTACAACCTTTTTAAAAGATTTAGCGAACAAGCATTGCATACGATCAGAAAATTCTAATACTGGAATACCATTTTCTTTCCTTCTTCTTAGATCATCCTCAAGAATATCAATATCCACCACTTCATCCATGAGAGCATCCTTCGGGTTTCCGTCCGCCGCCATGACTTTATCTTTGAAAGATATGCCCTTTTGAACCCAACTCGTACCTTCAGCCTACTCGGGTTCACGTATCTTACCTTTCTTCGTTGTTCTGTCATCCTCCTCCATTAAAGGCAGAGGAGATTCTTGCAATTCTAGGGTGGTGCTTGCAGAGCTAGTTATTGCTTGTATTGCTAGTTACAAAGATTTTTTAGCTCGTTCAGTTGTCTTCCCTTTAATGCCTTGCTAGTTCTATAAGACTGTTAGTTTGCTACATGAAAGGAAGAAGGGTTAGAGGTTAGAGATATCACGTGGATATTTTATCCTTGTGAAGTGCGTATGCTTTATATAAGATATATTTTAGTTAGTTAAAGATTGACAAAAAAAGAAATTAGTTGTAAAATGTAAAAATAGGCTCCTACTATAGTATAAATATTTGTATATATGTAAACAAAATTAGAATCATTTGATTAATTTTTATTTAATTACAAATATTAATTATTTTTATGTATTAATACTTATAATATTCATCAATGACTATAATTAAATAAGTATCAATCTAACAGTTATAATTTCATTTGTATATATACACACATTTGTACTAAAGAAGGATTCATAAACATATTCAATTTTTTAAACCTTTTTATTTTGTTTATTTTTTTAACTACATATAATTAGAGTTAACTAAATTGATTAATCTGATTTAATTCAAGTAAAATTATAAAAATGTCAAAAATCTCTCACAACTAATTTAATATAATTGTATACATTATAATTTCAACTAGAGACATCGCTTAAGCAAGAACGCCTCTAGTAGTTGATCTGATGGTTGTTGGTTCTTTTCCTTTATTCATCCCACTGTAAATCTAATGGTTCAGTGAACGACAATAACTTCATGAATGAATAAGATTTGTGCTATAATGTTTTGATTTCTAGATATGCTAAAACTGTTTGATAAAATGTTAGAAAGAGACAATTTTTCTTGGCATGCAACGAAATGATTTTCTGGGTACCTGCAGCCTCCCAAAGTTTTAAAGTTACATAAAATGATGGAGAATAATTGATGCATAACAATAAATCTTGAAATAAGTTTTCAGAATAATTAATAGCAAATATTATTATTATTATTATTATTATTATTATTATTTTTATTATGACATGGTTTTTTATTTTAATTTACTATTGATTAAAATTTGACTTTTCTATATTATTAGAGATTTGATTTCCTATCTTAATTAGAAATTTTTTTATTTTTATTTCCTAACTAAAATTAGGGTTGGTAGGTTTGTATCACCCTATAAATATGTAAGTTTTAGGGTTATGTGACTTATTTTTTAGTTATCGATTAAATTCTCTTAGAGACGTAATTCTCTTTTTCTCTAAATTTTCGGTATTGTCTTTAAATCAACGAATATTTAATGTCTATTTCTTGGTATTCTTGTTGAATCAACAGGTTGTAGAATATTATTTTCCGGTAATTGTGTGCAAATCAACGAAGTACAATATTTATCCCATTTGTTATTTTATTTTTAGTCTTATTTCTTTAAAGTTTTTGCTACATCAGTTAGTATCAGAGCCCAACTGATCCTTATTAATTATGCCGATAGAGTATTATGAAGAGAGCTTATTCTATGATACTGATAATGGTGAGAATGAAGATGCATTTATTGGAGATGAGTCAATATTTGATGAAGAGGATGAGGGCTATGTTGAATATATTGACTTCATTGACATTGATAAATTTGTTTATTCTTATATTTCTTTAATTTCTATTTGAAGGAATTATAAGTTGAACAAAAATTTATGATGTTTTATAGCAAATTTGTTTCTCAATATTTGGGCAAAATTCGAGGGCGAATTTCCTCTACCCTTGAGGGAATGATGTAGAGTAACAAGTCTTGAAATGCATTTGCAGAACAATTAATAGCAAATATAATAATAATAATAATAATAATAATAATAATAATAATAATAATAATATTATTATTATTATTATTATTATTATTATTATTATTATTATTATTATTATTATTATTTTGTTTTTTATTTTAATTTAGCATTGATTAGAATTTGATTTTTTTATATTGTTAGGGATTTGATTTCATACCTTAGCTAAGATTTTTTTTATTTTTATTTCCTAATTAAAATTAGGGTGGGTAGGTTTGTGTCACCCTATAAATATGTAAGTTTTAGGGTTATGTGAGTTAGTTTTTGGTTATTAATAAAATTCTATTAGAGACGTTGATACCACACACATATATTTCTGTTTAATTAAAGAGCTTTGTTTCCTGAATAGGGTTATTCGGAAAGGGAAGGCAGTCGAATCCATTTAAGGAAGGGACTCTGCCTCAACAAGATTCCTAAGCAAAGAAGGAATACTCCTCTATTTGGTTTAGGATTTCTATCTGAAGAGGAATCCTACTCTTTTTAGGTTTGAATATCACTATAAATAGGACCATATACCCCTCATTCTTGATCATCTTATTATCTCATATTCTAATTGTCTCTTGCTTTCTCTATAAATTCTCTCTCTGTTCTCTGACTTAGACATCATAGTGTTTGTGGGGATCCTCCCCACCTCTCACCTTGCCCTTTGTTGATTATTTACAGGGTCTTAAGCTCAAGAGTTCCAGAAACAAGTTATCGCACCATCTGTGGGAACTTTTGGGAAAAAGCCATTCATATACCTGCTAAGTTAAAGACATCAACACCATGACTTTTAGCCCACCGCCAATCTCGACTCTTGAAACTAACATTAATCCCTCTGCACCCATTCCTTCAATTAATCTGTCAACACCTCTCCCAATAATAGTGCTTCCAGTAACTTTCCAGTAATGTCAGAACTTCATCTAGAAATATGCATTCACCTATTGGTAATACCCAGGGATGACCAGCTTTGGGCACCAACTTTCCATATTATGCTCCATTACAACACCATCGCTGTCTAATACCTTCTGTACCTTTTTCAAGCCTAATAGATACACTAGCTATTACCACGCCAAACCTAAACACTGTAATCCAAACATTCAGTCTCAACCAAACCAATAAGAAAGTCATGATACAAAATATCCAAGCTCAGATAGCCTTAATACAACAACAACTAAACTTTTTAATTCAAAGTGGTAACTCTAAACTGGCTCACATAGACAATAACACAACACCTTAAGAGGCACCCGAGATAAATAAGAGGAAGGGTAAAGCACTAGAAGGGGAACGTAGTTCAATAATTCCAGCCCTGGACGACTCAAAGTTAACCTAGAAGGTAGAAGAGGTTATACACAAAGCCCGTACGAGAACAAGAAAGGAGGATAGATGTATTATAGAAGGCAGAACTCCATTCATAAGAAGGATGATCCAAACAGAGATCCCTACTAAGTTCAGAATCCTTTTACTGGGTCAGTATAATGGGACCAGAGATCCCGTCAACCACATATCCACATTTAGAATAAAGATGTTGCTCCATAACGTGAATGATGGAATCATGTGCAGAGTCTTCCTAAGTACACTCACAAAGAACACCTAAAAGTGGTTTCATCAATTCCCGGAGAACTCCATCACCTCTTTTGAGGATCTAGCATAAAAGTTTTGTACCAAGTTCGTCACCAACATTCCCCTACCAAAAACATCAACGATCTTCAGATGTGCCGACAAGAGGTCGATGAGTCCTTACAAAGCTATATTGATCGGTTCAATAAGGTAGCCATGCAGGTAGAAAACCTTATGGATGAAGTTATCATAGAAGCTTTAAAAAATGGCATTAGACTTAAAAAACTTAAAGATAAAATAATGACAAAGGAACCTGCCACCTTTGTGGAGGTAATGACTATGGCGGTCAAAATGATAAAGATGGATGAAGATAGAAGGATGTGAAGGGAGGAGGAAAAACCACCAACCAAACATGAAAGATTAAGATCCAAATAAGCAAGCTTCCTAAAAATAAATTTTAAAAACCTGGTAGAAAGATTTGATAGGGAAGCAGACAAATACACACCTCTAAACACCTCTCAATCTAGAATTCTCATGTGGGTTAGGCAGAATGGTGTTGGAATTACCCCAGCTAAAAGAATAAGTCCCAGCTGGAGGTCCACATAAGATAGGGGACACTACTACTAATATCATCGAGAATATGGGCACAACACTGAGGCTTGCAGAGAGCTGAAGAATGCCATAGAAATACTGGTGAAGAATGGTAAACTTAATAATTTCATAGACATATCTAGAAGGAGCAGGAACCTATAAGCCTATGTGCAAGACAGGCTAGAAGTAAAGAAAGCTCGAAATGAGCCAGCTTGTATTATTAACATTATTATTGGTAGAGAACATACTGAGAAGAAACTTAAACAGAGTCGAGGGAGAAAGGCCAGCCTTCAAGAATTGAGAGATCGTGTTCAATTTAGAAGATGGTTTGCATGTTCACTATCCTTACTGTGACGCACTGGTGATAAATGCATATATAAATAATTATTTAGTGAAAAGGTTATTGGTCGACAACAGAAGTGCCATCAATGTGTTATTTTGGAATGCTTACAAAGCAATGGGAGGCTCCATCATTGACCTAAAGGCTATCCAGAATCCCATTATAAGCTTTTATGGTGGAACTATATAGCCAATGGGAGTTGTGGAGTTAAATCTAGAATTTGGAAATCGAGACAATGAAGAAACAAAAGTTATGAAAACCTTATTCAATGTGGTGGATCTCCTACTTGCATACAATGGAATCATAGGACGATCGACGCTCTACGAAGCAGATGCAGTCACTAGTATCTAACATTTAACTATAAAAATTCTAGTCAAAAGCAAAATTCTTACTATCTGTAGAGATCAACATATGGCTAGATAGTGTTACCAGATGGCCATAAAGCCTCAGATGGAAGCCTTCCCCTTAGAAGTGTGGGAAATAGAGAAACAAGGCGCTAGACCACAATCTGTTGATGATACCAAAATATTGCAAATTATTGATGGGAAGGCGGTGAAGATTGGTAATGATCTTGACTATGACACCAAGGAAGGAATAAGAGAAGTCCTCACTAGAAACTCAGAAGACTTCGCCTCTCGAGCATCTGAAATAACTAGGGTAAATCCCCAGGTTGCTTGTCATAGCTTGAACATCAGACCAGGGGCGAAGCCAGTGATCTAAAAGAAAAGAACTTTTACATACGAGAGGCAGAGGATAATCATTGAGGAATGAAGAAATTGTTAGAAGCTGAGTTTATCAAGGAAGTTACTCATCCAAAGTAAGTGGCCAATGTGGTACTTCTCAAAAAAGCGAATGAAAAGTGTCGGATATGTGTGGACTATACTGACCTTAATCAAGCATGCCCCAAGGACAGCTGCCCACTACTTATAATTGACCAGCTCGTAGACTCCATTGCTAGTCATAGACTATATAGTTTTATTAATGCGACACAAGGCTATCACCAAATACCAATAAAGGGGGAAGATTAAGAGAAAACATCCTTCATCACCCACAAAGGCCTTTACTGCTATAAGGTGATGCCTTTTGGACTAAAGAATACTAGAGCAACATATTAAAGAATGATGAACCATATACTTTAGGACTAGATTAGGACAAATATGGAAGTATATGTGGACGACATTATTATCAAGAGCAAGAATGCAGAATAATACCCTGCGGATCTGGATCAAGTTCTCCAATTGTTGAGCGAGTCTAAGATCAAGCTAAACCCAGAAAAATGTGTCTTCATAGTCAAAGCTAGTAAATTCCTAGGATTCATGATATCTCATAAAGGTATTGAAGCCAACCCATAAAAAATGGAAGCCATTCTCAACATGAAAGCCCCAAAGAATATCTACGAGTTACAAAAACTAAATGGTCGAATCACGGCTTTAGGACATTTTATTTCATGCTCAGCTAGACGGTGTCTACCACTATTCTGAGCTTTAAAAAATTCCAAGAAATTTGTTTGGACTATAGACTGTCAGGCGGCCTTTAAAGATGTCAAAAAGTTCTTATCCTCACTACCTCTGCTTAGCAGGTCAGTCCCAGATGAGACACTGTATTTATATCTCTTAGTAGGTCAAGAATGCATCGCTTTAGTGCTAGTAAGAGAAGAAGAGAGTCAACAAAACTCGATGTATTACATCGGTAAAATGCTCTGAGGATCTGAAGTCTGATACCCAACACTAGATAAGCTAACTATGGCTGTTGTCCACGTATCCCGAAAGCTCCAACACTACTTTCAGGCTCATCCTATCATTATCACATCCCGCTTCCCTTTGTAGAAAATCTTATAAAGGCCTAAGACTTCGGGCAAAATGGTTTAATGGTCAGTATAACTTGGAGAATTTGATATCAATTATGAGCCTCATCAGTAAGTGAAAGCCTAAGCGTTAGTAGATTTCGTTTAAGAAATGATGCCGGAAGACCTCCCCATGACCAAGGCACTAGAATGGAAGCTCTATATTGACAAAGCATCCTCCACTCAAGGATCCAGCACTGAAGTGATCCTCAAAGGACCATGTAAAATCCACATTCGGTATACAGTTCGAATAGAGTACAATGTGACCAACAATGTCGCAGAATATGAGCCACACATCACTGGATTGAAGTTGGCTACCAACGTTAGAGCCAAACACCTCGTAATACATTCAAACTCCTAATTAGTAGTAAATCAAGTTAATGGGACATTTTAGATCAAGGATCCAAGCATTTCCAGATATGCGGGCAAAGTCATGCAACTCTTAAAGCAGATCGAATAAGAAGGGGGCCAGTGGAAGATCGTTTAGATACGTAGACATGAAAACTCTGAGGCTGACCTCCTGGCCAAATTGGCAGCTAAAGATAATAAAGCATTTAAGGGTATGGAATTCACCAAAGCACTGACAAAACCCAGTATTAAAGACCTTAATATCTTGGAAGTACAGGAAGTCTCGGAATGGATGCAACCGATAGTCCAATACCTGGAACAAGGAATGCTTCCCGAAGATAAATTGAAGGCTCAAAAACTGAAGATGAAGGCAGCCCACTACTCTATCCACCACGAGGTGCTCTACAGGAAATCTATTTCACACCTATGGTCCAAATGCCTATCCTTAGAGGAAGGAAACTACATACTCAGGGAAATCCATAAAGGAATTTATGGAGCGCATGAGTCCTACTACATACTAATCAAGAAAGTGCTACTTCAAGGATACTATTGGCCCACCATGTCTAATGATGTTTGTAAGTTAACTCAAGAATGTCATAAGTCCCAGCAATTCGCTCATCTCAATCATAAGCCCTCCCACCCCCTGCATCTAATCGGCAGCTCGTGGCCTTGTGCCATGTGGGAATGGATATCCTGGGTCCTTTCCTGATTTTCACTTCATAAAAAAAGTTTTTAATTATGGCTATAGACCATTTCACTAAATGGATAAAAGTGGAAGTAGTTCTAACCATCACAGAAGCTTGGATCCAACATTTCTTTGAGAGAGAAATTAGCTGCAGATTTAGCTTACCTCATACCCTGGTCATGAATAATGGCAAGCAGTTTGACTATAAAAAGTTCAGAGGTTTCTGTACAGACCTTGGAATAAAGCTTCATTTCACCTCGGTAGCTCATCCGCAAATGAAAGGGCAAACAAAGGCCACCAACAGAACTATCATGCAGGGATTAAATAAGAGACTCAATGAGAAAAAGGGAAAATAGGTTGAAGAGCTTAATAACATAATTTGGGCTTACAGGACCACCCCCAGATCATCCACAGAGGAAACACCATTCAGATTAACTTATGGCATGGATGTGGTAATACCATTAGAGATTGGTTCACCAAGTTACAAGATCAACCATAACTTCAATCAAAACATCAACAACATTGATGCCCGAATATTTTTGGACCTACTAGAAGAAAGACAAGAGTGGACATCAGCCACAGCTGAAGCATATAGGCAGAGGGTAGCATGGTATCATCTCTGGCATAGTCACCCAAGACAGTTCAAAGTAGGTGACTGGGTACTCAGAAGGGTAGATATTGGCAGAGGCAACTCTAGCACTGGCAAACTGGGTATAAATTAGGAAAGCCCCTATCAGATCTCAGAATATACATCTAAAGGGGCATACAAATTAAAAAACAGAGAAGGTAAAGAACTGCCATAATTTTGGAACTTGGATTGCCTCTAGAAATACTATCAATAAATGTACTCAGAATGGTATTAAATAAATTATTTATTCATTAAAGAAATAATCATCTTACAAAAGTTTGATTAAAAAAAAATTTCTTTATTCTACTAACTGTACGTCTGAACCATCAGGCTCGGAGACTGAAGGGGAAACAATATTAGCAGCATTGATAGGTGCAGTAAGCTCTGTAGAAGACCCTCCAGTAGATTCAGAAACATCCCTTGTATGAAGGGAAGTTGCCTTTTGTCGAGCATTCTCTTCAGCAACAATCTTTGTTAGGTCAGCCGACATTATCCGACCCAACTCAGTCAAGTCTAGTTCTGGATTCTGAGAGAGCAGGACCCTCATACATTTAGACTTGTAGGCTATAAGAAATTCTCCCACCATGCTCTGGTAGGATCTTTTGTCATTTTCCTAGGATTTCTCGACCTCAGATAGCCTCTTCTTTATATTTACAATATGAGAATCCTGCTCTTCAATCCTCTTAGTCAACTGACCTTAACTATGCTCCAGATCAGCAATTTTCTTTTGGCTCACCTTAGCCTCATATTTCACTTATGCATATTTAGTATAGCACAGCTCTTGTGCCACCTTTACATTATCCAACTTCTTCTTAAAATCGATGGTTGTTGTTCTGACCTCCGTCTCCTTCAGGCTATATTGGCTTTTAAGGTAAAAATACTGATCCTTTACTAGTAGCAGGGCCTGGGTCATCTGTGAAAAGGGAAAATTAGTATCACTCAATATAAGAAAACGTAAAAGTAACAAAGAAATGTCATTCACTTACTTCTAAGGAATGACCGATCATTGAACCGAACAAATCTTTTAGTCCCTCCTCAAACTAGTGCTGCATATCTGCTGGTAGCCTCAATGAATCTGCATACTGGTCTCGAACCTGGGTGTTCAAGACGCTCAGTGGATTTATTTTATTCAGGACCATCCCCTCACATCCGGACACTTGGACAACCTCGAATGCTAGATGTATATATCCTCATCCAGCTCCTCAGCATCTGAGCCTTACTCAATCAGCTATCTTTTTCGTCAACCTTCCCTGCCAGAACGGGATGATTCGGCTACAACTTTTCTCTTCAGATTGACGGTCACTTCCTCGGGTGCTGTAGGAGCTTTAGGCTCTGAAGAAGGGGAGACCTATACTTGTTCTTGGGTTATTGGTTCATCAGCTAGAAGTGAAATTCTGTCCGTAAAAGCAAAAAATTCAGCCATCTATAATTGCAAAAATAAAAATCAAGTTAGAAAGATACCTCTCAACAATCCAAACATACCAGAAGAGTAAACACGATCCTGACAGACTCTCCACAGGTATCTTTTGGATACGTCCTTAGCCAATTAAGCCTCGGCTAAGCCATCAAGGTGCAGCAGTAAGACCATCTCCGTATCATGATTGGGTAATGTCAGAGGCTATCTCACCCTGTGGCACTCATTAGACTACATTCGCCAGACATCCAGGAAGTCTGCAGGGTGCTCGACAATAAAAAATTTATAACTACACTTCTTATGAAGATCTAGAAGCTTTACAAAAAGACTATGGTTAGGAATGGCTGACAGGGAGAACATTGGTTATCCCTTCTTCTTGGTCAGGCTATACAGGTTCCGGAGGATGTCTAAGTCCGGTTCCCTACCCTCTTTATGCATTAACTGGATAAACCCAATTAGAATCCGGTAGCTATTAGGATGAAGCTGACCGGGCCCTATGTTATACCTATTCATAAATCTATTTATGAAGGGATCTAATAGAAACTTTAAACTCCCCTCTAGTTTGTCAAAATATACCACTAGCCTACTGAGCCTTAGCATGGGGATATAAGCCCTAAACTTCTTATCTACAATATGGAGGGTATAATCGGTGGGAATACAGAAGCACCTCCGGTACCACCCCAACAGTTCATCATCTATTTTAGACACAAATAGGTCAGAGCTAACCTGTTCCCTTGATGCCATAATACTATCTATGGAATGAAAAAGCATATGAATGAAAAAGAAAAAAGGAAGAAAAAGGGGAAGGACAAGATCATTTGGTTGTAAATGAGGGAGTCACGAAAGAAAAGCATAGTAGTAGTGGTAGAGCAAATATGACACCAACGAAATAAAAGATCAAAATGCATTAACTCAAAGTAAAGGGGATATTTATAGAGCAATAGAAGGTTCTGGAGCAAACCATTAATTACCCTTATCATTACTTCACTTCTCCCCTCATCATTAAGCGCAGTCTGAGAAATGAAAAACCTATTAATCAAATGGTCATTATAATGGCAATAGAAATGTCTCATCTTCTGACACATGAAAAGACACATCAGTTACAAATTTCAAATATTTAAGCATCAAGGCGACATAGCTGTTACCTAGCCCAGGCATATCTTTGCTAGCTGTTTTTCTAAATTTAGGACAGCAAGATCCAGCATTGCCCTCTAGCAACTCAAGCTGGCTCCCTCAGGTCACTTCTATAGTACTGAGGTTCTGAGCATCCATGCCTCACGCATTAAGACCAGTAACTGAAGCTGGCTCCCTCATGTCGCTTCTATAGTACTGAGGTTCTGAGTATCCATACCTCACATATTAAGACTAGTAGCTAAAGCTGGCTCCTTCAGGTTGCCCCTATAGTACTATGGACGGGCACTCGAGCCATACTAACAACACACTCGGACTATCCAGCACTTAGGCTGCGCTTCTAATGCATCAAGATTATACGGCACTTGGGCCGCACTTCTAATGCACCAAGATTAAGTCCAATGACTAAAGCTGGCACCCTCAGGTCATTTCTATAGTACTGAGGTTTCGATCATGTAAGTCTTATGTCCTTGCACTGAGCATCTAAGCCTCGCACATCAGTGCAATGACTGAAGTTGGCATCCTCAGGTCGTTTCTATAGTACTAAGGTTCAGCACTTGGGCCGCGCTTTTAATGCACCGAGCATCAAAATTCGAGTGACGACTGGTTCCGTCATGTCGCTTTCGCACTAACAGGTTAATCCATTACAATTATTTTTGCATACTTTTCGCACTCCAAGGTCCATATGACACTTCAACAATGCAATAGTTTCAAGACTAGGTACCAAGCTTTACCTTTTTCCAGTGATTGAGACTGGCCACCTCAGCTCACCCTTCCATGTCACTATATAGTGACTAACCACTTTCCCTTTATACAAGAAGAATAAATGTTCTATCATTTAGATGCTCAGATACGTCGGACATAAATATCCAGACAAACCTGCGCGGGGGGGGGGGGGGGACACTCTTGATACCACACATATATATTTTTATTTAATTAAAGTGTTTTGTTTTCTGAACAGGGTTATTCAAAAAGGGAAGGCAGCCGAATCCATTGAAGAAAGGGACTCTACCTCAAGAAGATTCCTAAGCAAAGAAGGAATACTTTTCTATTTGGTTTAGGATTCCTATCTTAAGAGGAATTCTACTCTTTTCAGGTCTGAATATCACTATAAATAAGACTCATACCCCTTATTTTCAATCATCATATTCTCTCATATTCTAATTGTCTCTTGCTTTCTCTCTAAATTCTCTCTCTTAGGCATCAGAGTGTTTGTGGGGATCCTCCCCACCTCTCACCTTGCCCTTTGTTAATTATTTGCAGGGTCTTAAGCTCAAGAGTTACAGAAACAAGTTATCAGACGTAATTCTCTTTTTCTCCAAATTTTCGATATTCTCTTTGAATCAATGAATATTTGATGTCTATTTCTTGATATTCTTATTGAATCATTGTTTTCTGATATTTATGCACAAATCAACGGACTATAATATTTATTCCATTTGTTCTTTTATTTTATTTTATTTCTTTAAACTTCCACTATATCAATAATGCTACAATTTGAAGTCAAATAACTTGTATAGACTGCCAGACTGCAATTAAGTTCAAATCAAATCGAGATTGCCATTACAAACATTGAAGAAAAATAAAAGAATTACGAAATTGTTACGCCGAAATCAAGAATTAGAAATTACGACAGGAATCACTATTCTTGGAAAATAATCACAATGAATTATCTCCTTATGTTGCAGTCTCTGATTCTTAGTTAATATCTTACATTTGCATAAACTAGAAAACTATTCCATAGTCTGGGCCTATTTACAACTTGCCAATTACAAATTTTCAGACGCAAGTAAAAGGAATCAACCAGCTAACCATACGTTAGTCCCTCGGATCAATGCACGCAATTGCTAAGCAAAACTACTCACTATGACGCCAAAAGCGAATGTCTAGACATTTGTCTCTGGTCATTTCCCAGTGGAAGTCAAATGCTGGTCTGGATGGCTTCCTTTCAGTATCTGGATTCTCTGGGCTGGACGGTGATGAGGTTTCTTCAATTGGGGTTGGGGTCTCTGGTTTTAATTCATCTTGAGTTGTTGCATCACCATTTCCCTGCAACAGTGAAATTATATGATCCATTTTCTCGTTCGTTTCACTCATGTCTTGGACAATCATTGCAAGATACAGCAGCTGCTGGGCCTGAAAATCCCGAGTCAAAAACCTTTGAAGAGACTCATCCATTTCTACAATCAGTTTCTTGACCTTACGCTTCTTAAGCAGCTTCCATTTCTTGATGTCAGAATACATTTCAATGAGCACCTTCGCTTTCTGTAACAGCTCCACGAACCTACTACAAGCATCAGAAGGAACATTTTCTGTCTTCAGGATTTTACAAACTATTGGGTATACTGTCTCGAGTGTGGATTCCAGATGTTGAAGTGTTTTCTTGAAGAAAGTTGCTTTTTCTTTTGCTTTTATGATTTCTTGAATTAAAGCTCCAAGAACTGCTCCTAAAAGAGCCTCCTGAAACATTGTTAGTGTTGTGACAAGGAAAAGACACAGAATCAGAGGATGTATGGGAGATTAGCAGAAGCTCAAACTCACGACTAAGAACATACAACTTTTTACTTGTATCAAGATCAATTTAACAATACTACTCCACCGGCAAAACCATCTATTTATGCATCATATACAAGGAAGAAGACTCGAGGAATAAGGGCTAACTGAGACTTGGTCTAATTATTCATTGCAAGTTGCAGCGATGTTAATTAACTGGTCAAACTGATTATAAGTGCCGTGTTAACTCAGTCTAACTCAAAAACGCACAATGACCAAAGAATTATAAAATTCAAACAATTTTTTTTTAATGTTTAATGAAATGTACATGCATTTAGAAAACTGGAAGTTGTCAAATGGGTCACATGGCCATACTGTTAACAAAAGTGTGTTTGTATTAATATATAACAAGTAGCTTAACTAAAAAAAGAAAAGAAAACCAATGTAAGATTATTGTACTATATCACTTTGATTTTAATATATGAAGTCAACCTCTGAAGTGTATCATTAAGGGCTGGAAATTTTTCCGTTTAATTGAGTCGAGGAGATGAGGATTATAATGGCACCAAATAAGGTCTTTCTTGGTATTAACAATATTAATAACAACAATAAAATTACTAATGTAAGATAGTTGAGAAAAAAAAAATCTAATTCGGATCAAGAATGATACAATTGATATCCCCATATGTAAAAATTGCAAAAATTTTTCAGATTGTAACTCCAATGCCAAGAGTCCTTCGATGTGACATGTCTGTTTCTTGAATCAGCTAGCAACTTTCCACTTCTGAATCTTGCTACATGAATCACAAGTAACATTTTTTTTTTTTTATCAATGACTGGTTCCAGCAGTTGCAGAGTAGCTAGATTTTAGGATTTCTAGTGTTTTCTTGAATTCATTGCAATTACGATTTCCTGAATCAAACCTCCTAAAGCAGCCCCTGAAAGAGCTCTTCTTCAATCACTGCTGTTACGACACAGCCCCAAGAGCAATCAAATTTGATCATGAAGTAAATATTTAATTTGTGATGCATGATGAAGTAAGAAAAAAATATATTATTATTATTATTGTTTCTCATTTAAAACACTGGTGACCAGACCTTGCTAGCTGACACCAACAACACCATTAGACGATACCGTTAGACGTACAATGAAGAATGTTAGATGATACGGTTAAAGGATGAAGTAAAATTCAGACATTGGTCTATCTTGTACATGACCAAACTTTTGTGTCCACGCCTTAAAGTAAGTTTCAAAGCAATAGTTAGACGTGTGCAAGAGATAAAAGCTGTTGCGAGTGGTGACACGTAGGCCTCTGTATGTAATACCCAAAAACACAAACAGAGTGAAAGACTTGCAGAAACTTCCAAAATGCAGGAAGTTTCTAAGCAATTGTTAAGAAGTTTCAGAGCAATTGTTAGATGCGTGCATGCAGGAAGTTTCAAAGCAATTGTTAGATGTGTGCAACATGTAAAAGCTGTTGCGAGCGGTGGTAACTTCCTACAATGCAAGAAGTTTGAGAGTAATTGTTAGATGCGTGCATGCAGGAAGTTTCAAAGCAATTGTTAAATGTGGGCAACAAGTAAAAGCTGTTGCGAGCGGTGGTAACTTCCCACAATGCAAGAAGTTTCAGAGTAATTGTTAGATGCGTGCATGCAGGAAGTTTCAAAGCAATTGTTAGATGCGTGCAACAAGTAAAAGCTGTTGCGATTTGTTAGCCTATACTCAACGTATAACTACCGAAAACACAGACTTCCAACAATGCAGGGAAAAGTTTAACGTGGATTGAATCCGACGTGAACGGTGAATCGAACAGGCAACCTTCTGATCTGGAGTCAGACGCACTACTATTGTGCCATGGATCCACTTAAAGAAATAACAAGGCTAATTTATTTTATATATAAGCATATATTGTATATGCAGTTTTTAATTTTTTTTTTTTATTTAAATACAAAAAGGGTGCATCTACTCAACCTTCTTATCTTTGTTAACTTTACCCATCCTGTTCTTCACTCGCTTAACCACCTTCTCATAAACACTGGTTGCCTTCATCTTCGTCCACTCTTCACCCCTCTTTATCCTCTCCTCATTCTTCACATATATCGCCGGAACTATCATCTCCCCCTCCCCACCCCAACCACTGTACCTGCATGTCACACAGTTCCTAAGATTGCTAAAATGCTAGAAATTAACAATTTTTTTATTGCATTTGTATGCGTGTACTTATACATGGAGATGGAGGTTAGTTAATTATATAACAATTATCTACAAGATAAAATACATTTGAACATTAAATTATTTTGAAAACATAACTAACTTGAGCATCCTATCAATATGTACCTATGTATAGGAGTGTTGAGAAATCAAATAACCTGCCAACATAAGCAAGCAACCACAAAGCAGCAACTACACGAGCGAAAATGAACCACTCTCTCTCAGCGCTAGCATTGAACATCCATCTAAGTCCTTCTTCCGTGATTTCTTTAACTGAATTCGCTGTTTTCATGTTTGTATCTGATTAGAAAATTAACAGAGTTGGCGTATCGGAATAATATTTACAGAGAAAAAATAAAATTACTATAGAAATAATCAAATAAATAAATGAATGGAGACAATTAAACTAACCAATGAATTAGAAAAATAGACGGTAAAACTTGTCGTATAAATAATAAAAATAACATCAATATTTTAACGTGATTCACACTTAATTTTTGGACTGTGTGCATAGGATAAAATTTAAGATTTTCTTCCACTATAAAAATAACATGTATAAAAGAGAGTTTTCTCTAAATCAACACTAGAGACATACAATAAAAGAGTTCTCACTAAAATAGTGGCATTCAAAGTGTTTTCCAAACATCCCAAAAATAATTACCTCACTATTTTGTTACTCACTCTTTGAGAAAATTTCTCAAACCCTTAAAACTCTCTCACACTTATCAAAGCAAAAATTGCTTTGGCTACCCTCACAAGCACACACCTCACACTTTAGCTTTTTCTCTTGCTCTCTATTGCCTATGTTGCTTGCTCATACTCCTCATTTCACTCAATCTAAATGCCTTTATATAGGCATTAGTAAACAAACAAAACAAAATAAACATATTTTTCAACATTTGCTGCACTGAATTTGGTGCAGCAAAATGTGACTTTTCTTTTTTTTTTTTTCAAACTTGTGGGATCCACTAGGAAGGACCCACAATAGTCTCCTCTAAAACTTCCCAGTTAGAAAAGTATGGCTCTTCTCTGAAACCATCATGTAATTAATTAAGCATGCAACGCTCAAATAAACTATATTAAAAAAAACAATGAGTTAACACCTATTGGTACTGAAATTTGTTAGAATATTGAGTTTTTCCTTGTACAAGTAAGCTAAAAATCTAAAAAATGTGATGTATTTTGCTAAAATTTTTTGTATGTAATGATGATCTTACTTTAGTAGTTAAAAAGGAAAGATCACCCTTCAAATCAGAAATGTGTTTTACTAAAATATTAGTTTTAAGTGAAGTTTGTATTAGCCTTTGTTAATGAAATATTCATGAGAAGTTTTAGTTTCTTTCATTCTATTACTTAGGATTTTAATAGTGGTATCAGAGTTGCACTTCCTAAGGGCTGTGTGGTTAGTTTGTGAGAGTTTTTTTCAAAGTTAAACACTTAAGAGAAAAGAATCAAACACTTGTGAGTTTGTGTGAGAGTTCTAAAAACTTTAAAATGACTTCCTCTAGGAATAACACTACTCCAGCAGTTCTACTTTTTCATGGAGATCACATCCACATCTAATCAGTTAAAATGAAGACTTACTTGAAGTCTCAAGGCCTATGGCATGTGGTGGAAACTAATTAAGATCCACTAGCTTTAAGAGGAAATTCTACCATGGCTCAAATTAAAGCTCATGAGGAGGAGAAATTAAAGAAGGACAAAGCTTTAACTTGTGTTCATACAGGCTTAGCAGATCACATCTTCACCAGCATCATGGATTTAGAGAGTCCTAAGGTTGCATAGGACAAGCTCAAAGAAACTTTTAAAGGCACAAGAAAAGTTAAGGCTGTGAAACTCCTTACACTTAAAAGGATTTTTTCCTTGATAAATATGAAAGATTAGAGTCTATCAAAGCTTATTCTAGCAGAGTAATGGACCTGGTTTATCAAATTAGGTTACATGGAGAGATTCTTCTTGATGAAAAAGTTATGGAGAAGATCATGATTAGTCTTCCACAAAAATTTAAAGTTAAGATTTCTGCCATTGAAGAGTCTTGTGATATGCAAAATCTCACTGTTACAGAATTGATGAGCAAGCTACAAGCTCAAGAACAAAGAGTTTTCATGAGAGTTGATGAAAGTGTTGAAGGAGTATTTCAAGTCTCCTATATAAATAAAGCTTCTACAAATCGCAAAGAAGGAAGAGCTGCATATCCTCCTTGTGGTGTATGCAAGAGAACAAATGATCTAGAAAAATATTGTAAATGGAAAGGAAAACCTTAATGCAATTTCTATAAATTTTTTAGCCATATTGAGAAGTTTTATCAAAAGAAACAAAATCATCCTCAATCCATAAATTTTATTAGAGAACAACCTCAATTTCAACAAACTAATATTGTACAAGATTAAGAAGAGCATTTGTTCATATCTATTAAAGTTACATCTGAGAAAAATTATCAAGTTTGGTTTGTAGATAATGGGTGCATAAGTCATATGGCCAAGAATGCATCTTCATTCACTCATTAAAATAGAACTTTCAGAGCAAATGTCAAGCTAGAAAATGGAGAATTAATTCAGATTGAAGGAAAAGGATCGGTTGTTGTTCAAACAAAGTAAGGTATGAAGCTTATTTTAAATGTCTTATTTATACCATCTCTAGAACAAAATTTACTTAGTGTACCTCAATTACTAAAGAAGGTTATTCTATATTGTTTAAGAATCATTCTTGCACTATCTTTAATTAAAAAGGATTATGAGATAATTGAGGTTAAGATGATTGATAAAAGTTTTCAACTTAAGTGCTGAAAATGAAAAGGACGATAAAGATAATGAAAAGCAAGAAGATCATATGAAAGGAGGAGTTTCAAGATCATAATTTCCAGTAGCTTTAACTTTAGCTCAAGAATTTCAAGTTTTAAGTGTTGTTGATAAATCAAAAATGCAAAGTTCCATTAATTCTGAAACACATGAGGCTACAAATCAAGAAAGATGTCATTTTGCCTTTAATAGTAGTAACGCCAAGAGAGGATTTACTTGGAAGAAAGAATGGCAGCAAAACAAGACAAGAAGTGTTCCAAAACTAAAGAAAAAAAAAAGATATTCAACTACTCAAATTCAGTCCAAAAACCCAGTCAGCAGAGGCTATGAAGTTCAAAGGATGAAGCTTTTGATATCCAAGGCAAAACTCACGGAGGAGTGTTACAATATTGAGTTTTTCCTTGTACAAGTACGCTGAAAATCTAAATAATGTGATGTAGTTTACTGAAATTTTTTGTATGTAATGATAATCTTAATTAGTAGTTAAAAAGGAAAGATTACCTTTAAAATCAAGAATATGTTTTACTAAAAATATCAGTTTTAGGTAAAGTTGGTATTGAGGTATGGTGGAGCCATACTTAGCTCTGTAATATTTTTGCTATATATAGCAACCTTTATTAATGAAACATGTATGAGAATTTTTATTTTCTTTCATTCTATTACTCAGAGTTTTAACAAAATTATCTCCAAAACTATAACCTCTGACTCTGAGACTTGTAAGGTAATAAATTCAAAATTAAGTAGAAAAATGAATATTTAAAGTTGAAGGGTATTAATAATACTTACTTACGAAAAAGCCTAATCAAGTTGCCAAAAAGGAATAATGAAGTGACTATAACCATAGCTAACCATGAAGCAATAGCGATGAAGTTATAGTCATAGACATGTACTAAAATCCATTTTACTGTTGCCACTAAAAGAACCAATAACTTCAACTTATTTCTCCTCCATAGCAATAAGTTTTTTATATACACTATCAACACATGCATTAAAGTTGAAACACATGAAGATTATATGAAACAAATTAACATAAATCTATATATGTATATAATTGCACACTAATTTCATTACTTTTAGATGAGGACACAGATTTTGAATCATCAAACGACAATGTTATTGTTACGGTACTGAATTGAAGTGAATCTATAGCTAGCTAATCACTATCCAAAGTCTAATGTTTGTATAGTAAGATAAACATTATGCTTTCAGGTTACACGTATAACTGAAGATAAAGGGCACATACAAATCCATAACTCATGGCAACATTGTGAAATAACATATATATTGTTAAACACTAAACACTCAAACAATCTTTATTAAACTTTCTTAAAACCTACACACTTAGAAGCTTTGCTTCTTTACACTTATTCTTTACTCTTTTTCTTTTATGCATAAACCTTTATGTAAGAGGCCCTATTTATACTAATAGAGAATTAATCTAAACCATTCAAATAAACAAATACACTTAAATCCTAATCATACACTTAAAAGTAATATAACTCACTCCAACTAATCTTAATAATTTCTCACACCAACTAATAATAATTAATCACCTAACTTATAAGCTTCCTTTGGTTAAAACAAGTTTCTTTTTCAATACTCCCCCTTAAAATTTTTTTATAATGTCAATTATGTTTCTCAATCTAACAAAGTCTTCTTTCTTTAATGGTTTGGTGAAGATGCCTGTGATTTGATCTTAAGACTTCACATATTCTAGTTCACATCTTACTTTGTAATGCATTCTCTTATGTAATGATGTCGAGTATCAATGTGTTTGCTTCGATCATGATACACTAGATTCTTGGCTAAAGCTATTGTTAAGTTGTTGTTGACAAGAATATCTGTTGGTTCTGCTTGTGATATGTTCAATTCCTTTAACCAATTTTGGAGCCAAATTCTATGACTGACACATGTTGTAGCAACAATATACTCAGCTTCACATGTTAATAAAGTGACAATTGATTACTTCTTTGACATCCAAGTGAAAGCAGTGTCTCCTAAGAAAAACATAAAACCAGTTGTGCTTTTTCGATCGTTGCTATCTCTGGCCCAATCACTGTTACATTATCTAACGAGCTTGTAGTCATCAGAAACTAAATAATATAAGCCAAAATCTATTATACCTTTGAGGTAAGGAAGAATTCTCTTTGTAGCCTTGAAATGAGTGGTTGTTGGAGTCCCCATGTAATGACTCATAAGTCTTATTGCATAGAGAATATCGGGCCTTGTACAAGTTAGATATCATAAACATCCAAATAGACTCTTAAAAAGTGTTGGATCAACTTTTTTGCTTCATCATCTTTGAACAACTTGATTTCACACTCCATTGGTGTGTTTATTGGGTTATAATAATCCATTTTGAACTTTTTGAGGATCTCCTTTGTGTAGCTTTCTTATGAGATGAAAATCCCATCTTCCTTTTGTTTGACTTTAACACTGAGGTAGTATGATGTCAATCCAATATTTGTTATCTCAATGTCACGACCTAAAATAGGGGGCCATGACCGGCGATAGGGAACAAGAATTCTTTCGAATCCAGAACCCGTAGCAAGCCTTAAAAATAAAAACAAGCAATAATATAATGGATAAAATATTTGTATAGCAAAAATTTAATCTCAAGTATAAAAATAATAATTCCTCAACTCATTTTAATAGCATAATTTCCATCCTTCAATAAAATCATTCAGTATAAATTTTTAGTTTAACATTCTGAAAACTTAAATCTTATACATATATAATTATAAATACAACTCACAACATATTAAAGTACAACAACTACTGCAGTGTCTAAAATACAAAATAAGCTCAAGTAAGCAGTTTACATAATAAGGCCAAAGCGGAAGAAATCTGATGTACAGGCCTGCTACTGAGATCTGAGGACGAAGACTCTCCTAAAAAATATCAACAAAGGGGAGTTAGACCTCACTGAGTGAATTTTTATAATATATATACATGCATAACTAAATGTCAAATGCAAACACCCAATAGAATATATATAATAAATATATATACAAGCAAATACACATAGATGCTGAAATCACTTTATATATAATATTGAAAAGTATCAGTTTATAAAGGATCAAATAGAACCCTAATTGATCGCAACCTCAAATAATAATAGACAACACTTTAGCCATACAGGCTCACTTAGTTCCAAATAAATTCACTTTTCCATTTGGACAGTAGACTGGCCCAGAGACACTAAGTCAATTGAGCTTCAGCAGTCTGACTGTCAGTCTGATTGGCCCCGAAACACTTGGTCAACCGAGCTCCAGCAATCACACTCTCAATCACATCTCATATCAATCAAATCAAATCAATCAAGTCATAATCCACCAATAGGTTAGTAATTTAACCTAAATTTTATCGTCATACCGGTACGTACTCAGTCTTAATGCTGCCCACTAGGAAGCACGTTCTATCGATATCCTTCATTAAAATAAATCATACATTCAAAAAATAAATAATGCATGATATCAAATTAAATGGCAATATAAACCATATATATACTAGAAATATACCAAAAATAAACTAAGTGTATTTCGAGTATATATATGTTAGATAAATTCAGTTCAATTATAAAATAAACAAAAAATAAGCCATATTTATACTTAAAAATAATTTAGGTTTAAATCAAGAGTAAAACATGCATTTATTTCAAAGTATACCAAAAATACACTAAAAATATACCTAAAATATACTAATCATTTATTAAAGCAATTTATGCATAAATCATGCAATTAAAACATATATTTCTAAAACATGCAACCTAAATGCACGCATATAAAATAACAACTCACAGTTATGCGCTCCACGAGACGGGTTCGACGGGCTTGGTCCACTAGGCCTCGATCTCGGCGCAATTAACAATCAAATCACAACACGAAATCAGAATAAATCTAACTTAACTTCTAGAGACTCGATCTAGAATTCTAGACACAGATAGATACAAAATCAGATCTAATGTCACGTTTTATGAGAAGTCTACCAAAAATTCGGCAGAACCTCCACTGTAAAATGGACATCTCTCTACTCAGAAAGTAGAGCCGATCCTACAAAAAAAATACACTTCGAATATAGAATCTTCAAAATGTCACGACCCAAAACAGGGGCCATGACCGGCACTAGAGAACGGGAATTCTTTAGAATCTGGAACCCGTAACAAGCCTAAAAAATAAAATAAAACATGCAATAGTAATAATAACAACACAATTAAGAAAAATATTATGCAGCGGAATAAAATCATAAATATCAAAATAATAATAATAATCCACCAAATGGAATTAAATCAAATCCTCATCTCATATATAAATAAACTCTTTTAATACAAATCCAGTTCAAATATTTAAAGTACATATCTCACGACTTTATACAACTACTGCAGTGTCTAGATTATAAAAATAAAACTCAAGTAAGCAGTTTACATAATAAAGCCGGGGAGGAAGAAATCCGGCGTACAGGCCTGCTACTGAGGTCTGATGAAGATGACTCTCCTAAAAATAGTCAACGGAGGGGAGTCAAACCTCACTGAGTGAATTACTATAGTATATATACATGTATACTAAATGCCAATGCACACAATCAAAAGTATATATAATATGTATGTATACAAGCAAATACACATAAATGCAATAAAATCATTTTATATATTTTTATTGAAAATCACTGTTTATAAAGGATCAAATAGAACCCTAGAATATCGAAACCTCAAAAACAGTGTTAGACAACACTCTAGCCATACAGGTTCACTTATTCCAATTATATTCACTTGTTCCATTTGGACAGTAGACTGGCCCCGAGACACTAAGTCAACTGAGCTCCAGTAGTCTGACTGTCAGTGTGATTGGCCCCGAGACACTTGGTCAATCGAGTTCCAGCAATCACACTCCCAAATCATATCGCACATCAAATAAATCAAATTCAATCAATATCCTCAAACAGGTTAGTAATATAGCCTAAATGTTATAAGCGTACTGGTACGTACTCGGTCCTAGTGCTGCCCACTAGGTAGCACGTTCTATTAATATCCTTCATTAATATATAAAACATACATTCATAAAAATAAATGATACATAAATTTAAATAAAATAGCAACATCAATCATATATATACTAGAAATATACCAAAAGTAAACCAGATATATTTCGAGTATATATACTTCAAATAAATCCAATATATTTGCAAAATAAACTAGAAATATATTTAAAAATATTTTAAGTATAAATGTTAAATAATACATGCATATAATTTAAAATATATCAAAAATATACCAAAATAAACAAAAAATAAACCTATGTACTAATTAGATCGTTTATGCATATTTAATCAAAATAACACATATATTTCTAAAACATGCACCCTAAAGCATATATATATATATATAAAAAAAATGGTAACTCACACTTAGTGCGCTCCTCGAGATGGATCCGACAGGCCTGGTCCACTAGGTCTCAGTCTCGGCGCAACTAAACAAGCAAATGACCACAGAATATCAGAATAAACCTAACAAAAATTCTAGAGACTAGATCCAGAATATTAGACACAGAATAAAAATTAGAATCCGACCGGACATCACGTTTTACGAGAATTCTACCCAAAATCCGATAAAATCTCCCCTGTAAAATGGACATCTCTCTACTCAAAGAGTAGAGTTGGCCCTGTAAAGAAACACACTTCGAAAAATAAACACAAAACACAACCAAAATCCCTCGATCGGACTCCAAACTACAGTTTACCGACCGAGGTCCAAAATCACAGAATATTACAGAAATATCGAAAATACCCTTATATACTAAAAATACATTTTATAAGTAGAAATTACATAACTAACTCTAAAACACAGTAAAAACCGATAAAAACTCATTTATTTAGAAAAATCGTATATTATATAAATAATTTGAAAATAATTCACGAAAAATAGTTTTAATTAATTAAAAATACTAAATAATTTGTAGAAATCATTTTTATACCATAAATAACTATTAAAACCAAGTTAATTACATTTTTAGCCAATTTAGGATAAAATTACCAAAATACCCCTATATATATAAATATACTAAAATTCATTCAAAAATTCACCAAAAATAGTATAATTGCACAAAATTAATTTTCTCAACATATTTATTAATAATATCAATAAATAAACTCAATTAACTAATCAATTTCAACTAAAAACACAATTAACCCTATTTTCTCAAAATTACATAAACTAATTAAATTCAAAATAAATACATAGAAATTCATAAAAATTCCAAATAAATTTCTATAATTAATTTCAACACCTATATTTATCATAAAACACAATTTCATAATTTAATTAATTAATTTTCGAAAATTAAAAATAATAATAAAATATTCAAAAATACCAAAAAATAAAAATAATTTCCAAAAATTCTAAAAAAATTCAGAAATGTAAATTAAGCTAAGGGGAACAACATTTGTGAAGGAATTTCTCATGAATAAATCAATTAAAAGTTCAAAAAAATCAAGAACCCTAAAATGGCCAAATTGCAAAAATTGAAACCTAGGCAAATCTAGACCATTTTAAGTGAAAAAAATCTTAGAATCACACTCACCAGAGCTCAAGGAGAAGAAAGAGACTGACAGTGTAAAAAATGGTGGACAGAAACGATGTGAACGACGTTAGCTCCAAATTTCAGCTTCTCGGGTTGTTGCAGCGTTCACCGACGCCGGAGAGGGTGGAAGGAGGGGCTGAGCAACTGGAGGAAGGCGATGGACGTCTGGCAAGCACTCTGAATGGCAGTGAATGGAGTCACACAGTAAGGAAAGAGGAGAAGGGCATCGGGGAAGAAGAAGGAGAAAGGAGGTGCAGAAATGGTAATTTTGTAATAAATTTTGATTTTTCAACTATATATATGTATATTTATATATATCACACTATATATTATAATAATATAAATTCCCACACATATAATTTAATACATTAAATAGTTTATACACTAAAAAAATAATTAAATAATATTAAACTAATAATAAATAATAAAAAAAATTAGGGTAATTAATTAAACCCTAATTAAATAAATAAATACACATACATACGTTATTTAGTACTTTAAAAATGTAAATGAATTCATGCAAATGCAGAAATCTATTTAAAATAATTAATAATAAATAGTTTACGTGTCAATTTTTCTGAAAGTGAAAGTCCCGGGAAAATTATACATAAATCACTTAAAATAACATAAAATAATTAAAAATCAATTTTATTTAAATAACAACTCATGAAATATCATATATATATATATACAAAAATTATTAACACTGCATATCTCGATATAGTATTAAAATATTTAAAAACACGAAATATTACACAAAACCCCTCGGTCGGATCTCAAACTGCAATTTCCACCAATCGAAATTCACAATTCACAAGATATACACAAAATATATTAAAATTCCATAATTCACAAGATATACACAAAATATATTAAAATTCCATAAATACCAAAAATACCCTTTATATATCAAAATATAGCAATTTACATATTTAAACATTAAAAATAATTATTTTACCGATATTTAGTTAAAAACCCTAATATTAATATAATATTATTAAAAACCGATATTTCTCAATAAATTCACAAATATTAATAAAAAACTCATTTTATAAATCCAAATTACTTAATTATTCCAAAAACATACTAAAAATTACTAAAAACCCATTTATTTACAAAAATAGTATATTATATATAATTTGAAAAAAAAATTCAAAAAATAGTTTTAATTCGTTAAAAATAGTAAATAATTTATAAAAATCATTTTGATACCTAAAATAATTATTAAAACCAATTTAACTTAATATTCAACTAATATTTCTACCAAATTACCAAATTACCCCTGATATATAAAAATTCAAATAATATATTATAATTACTCAAAAATTCACTAAAAATTATGTAATTACTCTAAAATTATTTTCTCAATATATAATTCAATAAAATCAACAATTATACTCAATTAACCAATTGATTTTAACAAAATACACATATAACCTATATTTCTAAAATTCACATAAACTAAATAAAATCATATTAATTACACAAAAATTATAAATTAAATTCTATAATTATTTTCAACCACCATAAACACCAAAAATCACAATTCCATAATTTATTTAATTAATTTACAAAAATTAGAAAATAATAATAAAATAATAAAAAATTCACAAAAATAAAAATAAATTCCAAAAATTCCACAAAAATTCCAGAGTGTAGATTGAGCTAGTATAATAAACTTTTGTGAAGGAATTAAGCTTGAATATCAAATATCAAAGTTCAAAAAAATCAAGAAACAAAAGAGGCCGAAAATGAAATCAAGCTCAAATCCTTACCAAATCGAGTTTTCAAGCTACAAGGAGTTTGGAATTGACTACTATGGAGTTCTAGGGGCTCAACGGCACCAGAACCACCGGATTTGGTGACCAGAAATGCCTTGAACGGAGGAGAGTTGATTTTCGGCTTCCACAGCAACCATCGATACCAAAGAGGGTGGAGGAGGGTGGCGGAGCAGCTGGAGAGGACGGCGGCACTCTGGGAGGCACACCGACGATAGGTGGCCGAGCAGTAAGGAGGTGTGGGGGTGGGTTTCAGGGAGTGAGGGAGAAGAAGATAGTTTAGTTATATATATATATAACTTTATATTAAATTATAATAAACTTTATAATATACACAATAAACACACACCACACAATTATACACATGCATAATTAAATATATTTTTATACACATTCATTTATATATATATATATATATATATATATATATATATATATATATATATATATATATATATATATATATATATAACACATGAGATAAAAACATAAACCGTAGGTTCACATGAGATAAAAACATAAACCGTAGGTATATGCATGTATATATATATAGTAATACATAAAATAATGATCATGCATGAAACCATATAATTTAATAAAATAAAACAACATTAAATAATAAAATATTATTTCCCAAAATAATGAGTTTCGGGAAAATTTTTACGTAGAAAACTTTAAATAAACTTAAAATAACATTAATTATTAACAAAATAATCAAATAATCAAATATATATTAAAAATTTATTAACACTGTATATCCCGATAAAATATAAAAACATTTAAAACTCGGGTTATTACACTCAAACTCTATTGTCATTTCTTTTTTAAATCTTTGAACATGTTGGGGTTGCTCCCGATGAAGATCAAATCATCCACATACAGGCACACGATCAAGACATCTCTATTTTGATTTTAAAATAGAGGGCATGTTCATATGGACATTTGATGAAACCACTCTGTTAAAAATACTTGTTAATTCTGTTATTCCATGCTCTAAGAGCTTGCTTCAATCGATAAAGAGCTTTCTTCAATTTTAGGACTTTGGATTCTTGTCCCTTAACTTTATAGCCTAGTGGTTATTGAATGTATACTTCCCCCTTAAGAACTCCATTTAGAAAGGTAGACTTTACATCCATCCGGTGAATCTTTCATTTATTTTTAATTGCTAAAGAAATAATCAGTCTCACAGTCTCTAAGCGTGCAACAGGAGCAAATACCTCATCATAGTCAATTCCAGATTTTTAACTGTAGCATTTAGCAACTAACCTTGCTTTGTGCTTTTCGACGGACTAGCCAAAGCCGTACTTATAGCATCACACAATCAATTTCTGGCTAGACAGCCTGTCCCCTTTTTATAATTTATACAACTATAAATTATAATCTTAATAAAGTTGGTTACTGGATCATTTTCTTAATTAAGTTTCTGATGTACCAGATCCTTCATAGAGGCAAGTACAGAGCATACTCCTTAATTTAGATAGGTGGAATAATTATGATTCATAATCTTACTGCTAGAGAAGAAGAAAGACTTTTAAAAGGCCATGGTTTATTTAGCTTTCTGAAAATTTTTACAAGAGGGGTTCTGCCTTTCAACTGAGATAGAAAGCTCCTTATATGGAGAAGGAGCTGAGATACAAGAAGGCCTACAAGCAAACAAACAACCATAGATAAACAGACAAATGTGGATAGACATCCACTGATAAAAGTAACAACTTTAAATTACAACCATTTGTGACAAATTGGCTCGTGAGTTGGAGATAGATTCTTATCTTCAACACTGTCTTCACTATGGTAAAAGTCTTCATCAGGATCCTATGAGTGTCCTGCTATTGGCATACGTGGGTCCTCTAAATTATTTGATTTGAAAGAGTTTAACCATATATGTTCTACAGATGAGCTGGCTTGATAAGGATCAGATGAGCTGTCTTGATAAGGATCAGATGAGCTATCTTGATAAGGATTAAATGAGCTGGCTTGATAAGGATCATCAATTTGCATGTGAGACGGGATTGATGTAGTCTTTTGTGTCTTTTCCCAATATTCTTTGTCTGCTAACAGCTGTTTCCCATAATCAGAAGGAAATATTTCCCATGGGGCATCATCAGATATCTTTGGCTATATCTCCTTTAGAATAATACCATTTTTCTCGAACATGTGTCTTTGAAACAATCTCCATGGTGAAGGATCCATGGTATCTATGGTAATATAGTGCATCATTGAGTGTTTATAAGTCCCATAGATATTAAAGCATGGTACATCAGAAAAAACACCTTTAGTTTTGAAGAAAGTTCTTTTGAGGGTGATGATAGTATGACATTCGAGAGGAGGTGCCACATGTTGAGTATAAGCTTTATTTGTTAAATAGGATTTCCATCTTGATAAATTCTGGAACCATTTAAGAAATGTTGACAAATGTGGATTCAGACTTTCATTCTTCTCAAGCAGGCTGATATACCTTGTAAGCTTTAATGGTTGAAGATCAAATAAGATCCAATATAGATGACAAAGATACCAAAATAGGATTAACAATTCAGGAGGCCAATAAAATTGGTTTCCAGGACTTTGGTTTAGGAAGCTGAAAATACAGGTGAAAGGATAGATAGGATGAAAGCCTAATTAATGAAAGAAATCTGACCCATATTTTCTGATTAGTCCGGATTGAAGTTCAAAAATTTGAGTTCTTGCCTTTTGATTAAGGATGGTCATGGAAATGTGTGATGGTAAGGATGGAGGAATACCTTTTTCAAGAAAGTTGGCATTAATAGTTTGGTACATGTATAGCATGGGAAGAACTTTTAGCTGAAAGGGTTTTTCATAAGAGACAGGTGGTCTGCTTAAAAGATATGGTAACAGGTTATCCTCTCCTTTGATGTGTTCTACTTCAAAGTCATACTTACTGAACCATTCTTTCATTCTGAGAAGTTGAGGATGAGGCAGAGTCTTTCCTTTGAATTCAAGCATTTTTGGAAATGATGAGCAGTCCATCACAACTTTGAAATGATGACCAATTAGATGGAATTCGAACTTTTTTATGCCATATTTAACTGCTAAGACCTCTTTAAAGGTTGAGTGATAATGGCATTCTCCATCTGTGAACTTTCCACTAGCATGAGCACAAATCCATTTTTTCTTATTGTCATCCTCTTCTAAAAGAATAGCTCCCCAAAATTGATCACTTGCATCTGTTTGAAGGATTCTTTTTCCTGTGGAGGGAATCTGTAGATCAGGAAGATTTTTTATGCAAATTCTGAGTTGTTCAAGAGCTTCTATTTATTCTGAGGACCATGGTGGAGGATTCTTTCTTAGAAGAGCTCTAAGACGGGCTGTCTTCTTTGTCAAGTGAGGAATAAAATCCCTGAGATAATTGATAATGCCAAGAACTTATCTGATCTGTTTGTCAGAAAGATTTTCTTTTGGAAATTTATCCAGTTTTGTTACAATATGAGGACCTAGAAGATACTTCCCTTCTTTGAATCTCATTCCAAGAAAATCTATTTCTGTTTGGCCAATGAACATTTTGGTGGGTGAAAGCATAACACCATAATGTCGTACAAGATTAGCAAACTGTTGGAGCAGTTTCTCATGGGCTTTTATATCTGCAGAAAATAAAAGAATATCATCAATATAAACAAGAGCGCTGGAGAGGATGGGCTCAAAGATTTTGATCATAGCCCGTTGGAACAGTGATGGGGCTACTTTGAGTCCAAAAGGCAGCACATTCCATTGATAGTGTCTATTTGGAATACAAAAGCCCGTTTTGTATCTGTCTTCCTCTTTGATTCTAAGTTGCCAAAATCCAACCTTCAAATCAAATTTTGAAAAGATTTTAGCTCCAGCCAAAAATGCAAATAATGAGGAAATTTTTGGCAAAGGGAATTTGTCATCCCTGAGGAAGAAATTCAAAGGCTGATAGTCGATCACCAATTTTTTCTTTCCACGAACTTGTTTTGATCTTTTGTTTATATAAAAAGCTTGGCATGCCCATTCTGATTTTGTGGGAGCAACTAGACCTTGGTCTTTCAATTGGTTGCATTCTTCAATTGCCAATTTAAGATCAGAGGGAGTCATTCCTAGATGAGTTGCCTTTATTGGGTTGACATCTTCATTTTGTTTGAAAGGTAAGGAGATGAAGAACTCCTCATTTTTCCACAATGGTGATGAGCATTTCTAAAGAAACTCTGTATGAGACTGAGCACTGCATTCTTTTAATAAGAACTCATGAATAGTTTGAAGGTTTGGTTGAGAAACGGTTTGGTCAACAAAAAGGATAGATGAAATATTGGTGAATGGTTGAAAGTATTTCTTGAACTTGAGTCCGTTGGGAAGAATTCTCAAGTCTTTCATCTTCCAATAGACATCAAAGCCAATGACAATATCTTTTCCAAGTAAAGAAGATCCAAGAACATGTGTCCAGGTGTAACAATTTGGAAAGAATTGGATCTTTATTGGGTGTTTGGTTTTAAGGCCAGTTTCAAGTAATTCTCTATTAGCTGTAGAGAAATACTCAGAATGATGTTTCCAACATTATTTAGGTAAGGCTTTTAGGTTGAGAATGGTAGTTTTGGCTCCAGTGTCGATCAAAGCTACAAGTTTTATGGGTTTGGAATAACTGGTTGGGTAAATTTGGATAAGGAATAAAGGTATTGGATGTTTTTCATGAGTTAGGGCTATCATGTCTCTATTATCATCACCAATTAAGAACTGGTCATTCCAGGACTCTGTTTCAAAGCTGGAAATTTCTGAGTTTGTCTCTTGGCCTACAGCAAAAACACATTCTGGTGAAGCTTCTTCTTCTTCTGAAAAGAGAGACTCAATATCAGCATCATTCAGGTCTACTTTAGTGATCTACTGAATTTGTTAAATCATTTGCTCAGTCTTCTTTGTTTTTGAAGGGCAATTTTTTGCAAAATGACCCTTTTTTCCACAGATGTAGCATCTGTCAGTTTTTTTCTTACCACGGAACTTTTTCTTCTTGTAATACTTCCACTTCTTAAACTTGGGTCTTTTCCCTTTCTTCTTCAGTTTGAAGAAATGTTTCTTCTTCTTTGATGGACAAACACAAACATCAGCATCTTTGTATTTGATCTGCAAATCAGGCCTGTCACATAAAAGTTTTCCCAAAGGATTCTTCCTACTGCCTAGATACAGTTTAATCATCTTCCTTTGATCACATAACTGGGAATGAGCCTGAATCATGATTTGATACAACTGTCCCATTGGCACATCTCCAACTTTGTAATTTGATTGTTGAAGGATTAAAAACATTCGAGAGGCAAGGACCTCAGGAATAGAAGCCAAAAAGGCTTATTTTAAATCAGGATTAGCAGTGCCTCCTAACAGGTAAAAGACATATTTTGGAAATGTCTTTCTAGATCTTTTCTTTGTAGTGAACAGCATTTCATCTGGTAATACTCCTTTCGTGCAACTTCAAGATCATCATCCCATTTACCTAAGAACTCATAATGCAAGAGTCCTAGAAAATCCTCTGGTGAAGTGCAACTGGGTTCTAGCATAAGCATTCAGAGAAGCATACCAGTTTGCTAGCTTTCCCACCATTTTTGCAAGAAATGTTTCAATAACAACCCTGATTTCTGCTCCAGGAATAAGCATTTGTCCAACTATCCATGCTCTAAATTCCAGAAATCTATTCCTATATTGTGAAGGAGGAACATCATCCAGGGTAAAGTAATTTCCAGTATTTTTTTAGAATTTATCTGTGGATTTGGCTGTGGTGTTCTGGGCTGTTCAAATTCTTCTTCTGGATCATCAACTTCTTCAACTTGAGGTCCTCTAGAGGATGTAGCATCATCAGCCATCAATTGGTAGGGTATTTCATAATCTGAATCAGAGTCACTTTCTGAAGATTCAGAAGATGAACTTTCCTTTGAATCAGATCCAATTGAAAAGTTGGGCATGACATTTTCAGCACATTTTTCCAAAAAGGAATAGATAGGATTCACCATCATTAGAGGGTGTTCTGACTCTTTTGGTGATGAGGTTGGTGAGGTATTTTTGGGTAATGATTCAAAAGGTGTTGTTTTAGGTTTCTCAGTTTGAGAGAAATGGACTGTTTTTCCTTTTTTTTTGTTGTTGTTTCATCAAAGGACTGTGTTTGAGAGGGGGCTTTTAATGAGGATTTAAATCCTTGAAAATTTAGAGGAATATTCAAGGGAGCTGTTGGTGCAGGAAATAAAGATTGGATGGAAGAGGCTGTGTATGGTGAACTGGGAATTGAATAAGGGCTGTACAAAAGACCCAAAGGATCTGGAGAGAAAGATTTTGAAGAGTTTTGTGAGGACAACTCTTCTTTCTTTCTTTTAAGATCTTTTTCAAGTTAGTCAACCTGGGCTTTCAAGTTTAGAATTTCTATTTCTTTCATTTGAATGCTATTCAATGTGCCTTTATTGCTAATGATTCGCAAAAGTTCCTGGTGCTTCATCTCTATCTGCCTTTGTAATTCTACATGAACTGCTGTCATTCATTTTTCAAAGGCCTGAAACTTTTTTTTTGCCAAATTCATATGTTCAGCAACTCCATCAATCTTTTCTTCAATAAGCTTTAGTTTTTTATTTTGAGCACAAGCATTCTATGTCTGCCAGTTGACTACTGCTTCAGTCGAAGTTGTTTGTCTAGGTCTGCCATCTGCATCAACAATGTTTGATTCCAGGATGAAAGGTTGCATGGTAATTTGGTTTTTTGTTTCTTTGGTTAAAGGAGGAAAGTCTGTGGGTTGGAATATACAGATTTGGGGTAAAGACTTTGGCTTTTGAATCTCGACTGAGTTTTCTTTTCTTACCCATTTCAAAGCTTTTTTATAACATGGGAGAGGAGCTGCCTTAGGTTTCAGCTGGGAAGGAGGTATTTAAGGCTTGCAAGGTTCAGGAGGAATATTTTAAGTAGCTGGTGGTTTGTACCAAGCAGGAGGAGAATATGATACAAGATAATCATATTTTCTTGAAGGTTGTCCCAGAGTGCAGATGCTTGAATCTCCATCTTCATATCTTCTTCTGAATTCCTTTTCACTATATTTTCCTGGAGATTTCTTCTTTTTCTTTTTCTTCTCATCATCATTAAAGTAGGATGCAGCATAACAATCATCACAATCACAATAATCAAAATAATAGTGACCATCACGCTTAAAAGCATAGACTGGTCTTCCAGAATTATCAAAAGAGGCTACAGGGATGCTATCTTCTGGATCCCAAGAATTGATCATGAACTATGTATTAAAAATTGTAGGAGTCTTTTATTTTCTCCTAAAGATCGTATCAACTGATCCATTAGATCTTTTGATATGCACAGGGTCTGTACCTTGAATTGGCTCCACTGTCTCATGCAACTTCTCATAATTGGTGATCCATTTTTCTGGGAATAATTTTAACAAATCATTCCTAGAAAGTTGTTTAGGTGTGTGAATGCACGTGGGAGTATTATGAGAGTTTGCTTTTATGAACAAAGCATCATTTTGGACACAGGGTAGTGACAAGTTGATAGCATGGTTTTGGAGACGATAGACAATTTGGTAGTGAAGGGTGGCTACTTTGGCTGTGGAGATTTGTTCAGTACTAAGGATGTGGAGTTGGACTTTTAAAGCTATCAAGGCATGGGGATCAGAAAGGGCCATATTATAATTTGGGAAAAATGTAAAGAATACTGAGCCAGCATTTAAGGATGTCTCTACGGTCCCAATTACAACATGTTGATACTGCTTATATCTAGAATCCAAAAGAGCGATCCTAGAGAAAACAGGTTGCCTTGCTCTGCCATGGTAGGAGAGTCCTAACCTTATAGCTCCAAAGTGGATGTGAATGTATCCCTGGTTAAGCCAAGTTCTTAGAAATTCTGGAGGAATTTCTAAGGTCACGAATTGTTCTATCTGAGAGGCTGGTATATGGTGTTGATCAAAGCTGGAGGCTTGAACATATTCTTTTATAGAAGAAGTGGGTCGGTTTACAAGAGCTTTAAAAGATTGTTTCCAGTTTATTTTGGATTTTGAAAAGGCATCATAAGGGTTCAACAGGGGAAACTTTGATTCTTCAATCTTTTGATCTTCAGGAAGGTAAGTAAATTCATACAAGTAATCGGTCTTTTTTCTGGGTGGTTTGGTTGATAGGGGGTGATAGGATAACAGCAACAGACTTAGTTGACACATACTTATAATCACATATTACAGAGGGAGTAGAAGAGGGAACATAAGAGTTTTCTGATTCTGTCATGTTTAAGAATTTCTTCTCTTTTAGTCTTCATATGAATTGTGTCCTTTTGGAAGAGCAGTTAGTTCCCATGTGTCATTCTTTTCAATGGCTTTGATTTCATCATCCATTGCATTTCTCCATTTTTCATCTTGTGCAGCTTCTTAGAAGTTCACTGGTTCACAATCAGCAAAAAGACAAAAAAGAGTGAGATTTTCAAGTCGATCAGCCACCTCATAGAGATTTTCAAGACTTCTTGTGCGTTCTTTATTTCTTTCAGCCAGGAAAGATGGTGGTGAATTTCCTTCATCACTTTGCATTAGTGAGGCAAGTGGTGTTATATGCTCTTATTAATGTTCACTTAGTTGCTCCACTGGCGTTTATTCTGTTTCATCAATCTGAGGAAAGAAGTTGAATGCATCTATGGAAGAGTTAAAGTCTCATTCACCTTCTTCGTTAAACATCACATCTCGGCTGATTGGAAACTTTTTATTATTTAGATTGTATAGTTTATACCCTTTTGAATGAGTAGAATTGCCAATGAGGATGTATCTTTCACTTTTGTCATCAAACTTAGTTCTTCTTTCATCTGGTACATGAACATGGGCTAAACTTCCAAATACTCTAAGGTGAGAAATTCCAGAATTTCTTCCATTCCAGGCTTTTTACGGTGTCTTTCTCCAAACACTTCTTATTGGAGATCGGTTGGACAGGTATACAATTATAGCTACTGCTTCAACCCAAAATTCTTTAGGAAAATGTTTAGCTTTTGAGCATGCTTCATGCCATATCAAGGATGGTTCTATTTTTTCTTTCTGCAATGTCATTTTGTTGTGGAGATCTCGAAACAGTAAGAAAATGCCAAATTCCACTTGTTGCACAGAACTCTTGGAATTCCTTTGAACTGAATTCTCCTCCTCGATCTGATCTCAATGCTTTAATCTTCCGACCACTCTTATTCTCCATAACAGCTTTAAATGTCTTGAAAACTTCAAAGACTTTTGATTTCTGCTTCAAGACATATACCCAAGTTTTTCTTGAAAAGTCATCAATAAAAAGAAGGAAGTAGTTATTTTTACTGAGAGAACTTAGAGTAATTAGGCCACACACATCAATATGAATGAGTTTTAATGGCTTTTTAGCTCTTGAGTATGATTCCTTGGAAAAACTATTTTTGAACTATTTTCTAAGTAAACACCTTTTATAAAACTGATCTGGATGTTGGATGCAAGGTAGTCTTCTCACCATTATCTTCTTCGATAATAGTTACAAGCTTTTAAAGTTGAGTTGCCCAAATTAAAGATGTTATAACCAAGATGCATCTTTGTAACAAGCTTTTAAATACTTTACAATGTCATTTTGAATATTCAAAGGAAACAATCTATTCTTTGACATTTTTGCTTTGGCGATTAGATCTCCTTTACCATTTTTTATAAAAAGACAATAATTTTTAAGTAAAAATCATAGCCTTTTTCTAAAATTTGACCTATACTCAAAATTTTACATGTCATATCAGGCACATGATAGACATCAGAAATTAATTGATGACTACCATCTTTAGCATGAATAAAGATGTTACATTTTCCTATTACTGATTCTTATGAATCATCACCAAAAGGAAACATTGCTAGCCATTGATTCATTGAGTTCCATGAACATACTTCTTTTTCCACACAAATGGTTGCTTGCACCAGTATCAAGATACCAAGTACTTCCTTAATATTCAACATTGGTTATGCAAAATAGTAACACTATCTTCTCCTCGATTTTTGCTTCTACATAATTGGCCTTTTCTTTAACTTTACAGTTGGAAGCTCTGCATTCTGATGTATAATGCCTATATTTTTAACAATTATAACATTAAACTTGGAATTTATTGTACCTTGAGTTTAGATTGGCTTTCCCATGACTTCTTATAGAACTTTCACCTTTCTCATAGTTATTGAAGTTGCTATTATAAGAACTCCAACTTTATCCATGACCATAGATTCCACCTCGTCCGTGAGTTCTGCTTCTGCCTTGGCCACATTAATATCTTTCATTGCCTTGGCTTTCATGCATACCCTTAAGCTACAGTTTGAGAAGTTGTTCAAAGATTCTTTGATGCTTCTTGTGCTTCTCTTTATACGCTTGTATTGAGCCTAGAAGCTGCTCAATCTTCATTTCCTCTAAGTCTTTTGTCTCTTCTATAGTTACAACAATATGCTCAAACTTTGGGTCTAATGAGCGAAGTATTTTTTCCATTATTCTCACATCATCTAACTTTTCACCATTTCTTTTTAGTTGATTAGAAACAACTAAAACTCTAAAAAAATAATCAGCAATGGTCTCACCTCCTTTCATGTGCAGAGATGCAAACTCCCCTCTTAAGGTTTGAAGATGCACCTTCTTCACTTTTTTTCTCCTTTATATGATATTTGCAACTTCTCTCATGCTTGTTTAGCAGAGGTTGAATTTGAAATTTTCTCAAAATTATCATCATCAAGGGCTTGATAGATCAGAAAGAGAGCCTTTTTGTCCTTCTTTCTTAAATCTTTTAAACTATCCTTCTCATACTAGGATAGTGATGTCTCATTTTGTGGTTCATTGTAGTCTTTCTTTGTAATATCCTAAACATCATGTGCACCAAGGAGAGTCTTTATTTTGATACTTCAAGTATTGTAATTATTGTTGTTGAGTGTTAGAACTTGGAAGGATGCCACACTATTTGCCATATTACTTAATCTAATAAGAATTTGCAAAATCTGACTTCACGAATGGATCCCAAAAGTAAAAAAACCTTAAGATGGACTCTGGTTAAAAAGTCAACTTTGGTCAACAACTCGATCAAACAATCAACGACTTAGCAGAAAGGTCAACGGCTTTGTCAAATGGCTTGACAACTCGGTCAACGGCTTGATTGGACTCAACGTGACTCGACTTCAACTCAGTGAGTTAACTAGGTTTCTGGCAGCAAACTTCCGGCGGCAATTGGTGGCGCATTTAACCTTCGATTGGGCTGATTCCGGTGGCATTGGATTCATCTTTCCAAGAACTTCGATTTGGTATACTATATGACAATATTTGGCTCTAATACCACTTTGTTAAATACTAAATACTCAAACAATTTTTATTAAATTCTCTCAAAACACTCTTACACACTTAGAAGCTTTGCTTCTTTACACTTCTTCTTCGCTCTTTTTTTTTTAATACTTAAATCTCTATGTAAGAGGCTTTATTTATACTAATAGAGAATCCAAACCATTCAAATAAATAAATACAATTAAATCTTAACCATACATTTAAAAGTTATACAACTCACTCCAATTAATCTTAATAATTTTTCACACCAAATAATAATAATTAATCACCTCAGTTAAAAGAAGTTTATTTTTCAATATATATAAGTCTGTTGGTGCCCATGAGACTTGTAAAGGTTATCCTATTTATTCTTTCTTCTATCAGCACAAGATTTATATATAAGGTTATTGCATAATTTTATTGTAAATTATCTATCTTCAATTAAAATAGCATACTAACACTTGTGCAATAATTTATATATATCAATGATCATCTTGCAACATTTGTGCAAGAGTTTTAAACTCGTATTAGTATATAAAATGTCAATCAGGATGATGTCGCCATATTGCCAGGTGCATGTTATTCATTATTAGTGTAGCAGAAGTTTGTAATAAAAGAAAAATTATTAAAAATCTGTTGATACAAATAAAAATATCAGAAATTCAATTTTTATAATTTATTGATTCAAAAATATTAAAAAATATGCACCAAATTCGTTGATTTTAAAAAATGCCAAAATTTAAAGAAAATAGAACTTTGTATAAAATTATAAAAACTATCTTCAAAATAGAAAATAACGAACAAATAGTGTTCTCAATGAAACCTTAAAAAGAAAAGTGCAAAATAATCGAATAAAAATATAAAAATAAATAAAATTGAGCACAAAACTTCAAAACCCCCAAAACATCTTCAAACCTGAAAATGGACTGTTTAAAAATTTTCAATTTATTGAAATTCCTTCATTTTATATTATTTTAATAATATTAATGAGATTTTAGGAGATTTATTGTTGTTATTTTTATATTTAATTTATTTATTATATGTTAAAAAAGTAATCAAATCAATTATCTAAACTAAATTTAAACAACTTCAGTTTGGATGATTTTAGTCTTAAATAATTTGAATAAGAGTTTTAACTATTTAAAAACTGATATTATTGGTCTAATTTAAAATATTAGTGTTAAACTTATCAAATCAAACTATAAAAATTTATATAAATTAATAATATTTTAGTAATTTGATTCGGTTCCATTTAATTGTACTTTTAACAATAAAAATTGAACTCAACTAATTAAATATATCTCAGTTTTTTAAATATTAAAATCCAAATAAATTTATGTACTTATTGTATTGAATCCAACCAAATTAAATCAATAAGTTCAATTTAGTTTTTTTTGGTTATTTTTGGTCACCCTAATGACCATGTAAAAACATTTATGAGTGTTGTACCTTTTTTAGTTAATTATACACATCCACACTAATTATTATGCATGATTCAGTGAATGTCCATAACTTCATGAATGAAAGAGATTTTATTTTGGCAAAATCCATTTTTAAGCCCCTAAACCATAGTGATTTTTTCTATTGAGCTTTTATCCTTTTATTACATTATATTAAACCACTATACTATTATTTATATAGTTATTAAGTCCCAATTTGACAAATTTTATAAATATGTTCTTCATATTATAGGGGCTTAATTCATTACATAAATAATAGTATAGGGACTCAATATATACATAAATAATAGTATAGCGGCTCAATAGCTACATAATAATAGTATAGGGGCTCAATTTAATGACATAAAAAGATAAGGACTCAATAGAAAAATCACTATAATTCAGGGGTTTAAAAATGGTTTTTTTTTAATACCAATTGTTGCAAAATAATACAAAATAATACAGTAAACAAGAGTAAAGAGAGAAGAAAAATGGAAACAGAAATTTAACGAAGTTCGGTAATGTGCCTACATTCTCGAGAGCGAGCAGTTGTAGTGTATTTTATTAGAACTGCGTACAATATTAGGGTTATAGATACATTTTGTATTTATAACATAGTACGTATAGTACAAACTACTAAATTATCCCTATATTATATCGTAGCCATTGCCCCCCTACCTAAACCTATCTAATCATAACCCCATAACTAAATCGAGAAACCCTTAAAGGACAGATGCTATTGCTATGCTCCTTGCATATGCCCACTTACTGGTATATATAAGCCATACACAACAAGAATGATGAAGAAATGCTAGAATTTAAAGTCAAGTAACTTGTATAGACTACCACCCTGCAATTAAGTTTATATTAAATTAAGATTGCTAGAAGAAACATAACCAAATTCTTCTGTTCAAATCAAAATCTAGATATGCGTATCATAAGTCTCAAAAAATTATCATAGCAAATTATCTCTTTATGTCATTGTCTATGATTCTTAGTTTTGCAGAAATATCTTACATTTGCATAAACTAGAATCTAATTAACTAACCAACTTCAATCCCTTGTATCATTCCATAGACTTGCTAATTGATAACTTAATTTTTGGAACTCTTGAACTGGAATCCTGCGAGTGGTCAATAAAGAGCAACGTGAGAAGTGAGAAGGATCTCCACAAACCCTCTGATACCTAAGTCATAGTATATAGAGAGAGAAGGAAAACAATAAGAATACAAGAGAATAGAATGAATAAGAATGGGGAATACGAGGTTTTATTTATAGGGATAGTGATGTTCAAATCTGAAAGGAATAAAATTCCTATTTGAATAGGAGTCCTAAACCAATTAGGAGAGTGTTTCTTTTTTTTTTAGGAGTTTTCTATTTCAATAACCTTTTTCTTAATGTTTTTTGTTATCTTTTCTTTTCGAGTAATCTGTATATGAAATAAAGACTTTAATTAAACAAGAACATATATATATATATATGTGTGTGTGTGTGTGTGTGTGTGAGTATCACTAATATAGAACTAGAAATACTCGCGTACTCCATGTACATTACACCATTAAACCACCCATCACACTTACTGGTTAGATTTGTGAAACTGTTCACTATGACGCCAAAAGCGAATGTCTAGACATTTGTCTTTGGTCACTTCCCAGTGGAATTCAAATGCTGGTCTGGATGGATTACTTTCACCATCAGTATTCTCTAGGCTGGACAGTGATAAGGTTTCTTCAATTGAGGTTTGGGTCTCTGGTTTTGATTCATCTTGAGTTGTTGCATTACCATTTCCCTGCAACAGTGAAATTATAACATCCATTTTCTTGTTCGTTTCACTCATGTCTTGGATAATCATTGCAAGATACAACAGCTGTTGAGCCTGAAAATCCCGTGTCAAAAACCTTTGAAGAGACTCATCCATTTCTTCAATCAGTTTCTTGACCTTACAGTTCTCGAGCAATTCCATTTCTTGATGTCAAAATACATTTCAACAAGCACCTTCACTTTCTGCAACTGCTCCATGAACCTACTACAAGCATCAGAAGGAACATTTTCTGTCTTCAGGATTTCACAAACTATTGGGTATACTGTATCGAGTGTGGATCCAGATGTTGAAGTGTTGTCCTGAAGAAAGTTGCTTTTTCTTTTGCTTTTATAATTTCTTGAAGTAAAGCTCCAAGAACAGCTCCTAAAAGTGCCTCCTGGAACATTGTAAGTTGTGACAAGGACAAGACACGAAAAAATAGGAGATTAACAGAAGCTCGAACTTGTGTATCCAGATTAATTTAACTATACTACTCCACCAACAAAATCCTTAGTTATTTATGCGTCACTCAAGAGGAAGAAGACCCGACGGACAAGGGCTAATTGAGACATGGTCTAATAATTCTTCGCAAGTTGCAGCAATGTTGATTAATTTGTCAAACTCGTGATAAGTACCGAGTTAATCTTGTCTAACTAAAAAACAGAATGACCAAGACTCAAGAAAATTCAAACCACTATATTTTTTTTTGGACATCATCACTCAATAAGCGATTAGGGATTAGCATTATTTGGTTAAAAGTTATATTTTAAATCATTTTTTACGGGTTAAAGCCTACGACATAGTAAATCTCATAAATTTAAGTGTTTCAAGAGAATTTAATTCTTTTTGTGATGTGGAGATGGAAGCTCCTAAGAGTAAATACTCCTATCATTTGAGTTAAACCTGAGCAAATGCTCTTACCATTTGAGTAATTAGAACTAGTTCCAAACCAATCTTTTTGTATTTGAAAAAATTGTCATGAATTTAGAAAACTAAAAGTTGACAAATGTAGTGGCCATACAGTTCCAAGGAGCAGCCATGCTTGTATTGTACCGATAAATGGGTGCATTGAATTTAGGGTAAAGTTTTATGGATAATGATAGTAATATTTATAAGTGCTAAGTACAATTTTGATTCCTTTAGTTTTACTTTTGATAAAATCAATTATATGTTATTTTTTTAATTTTTAAATACCATATATTTTACATTATTTTACACTTTAATATTATTTTAACAAATATTATTTAAAATATATTCTTTAATATAAAATAATATGCATTTTCAATACTAAAATCATATAATGAGTAATATATTATTCAACTAATTACGATAATTTCACAAAAAAATTAAATTTAAATGTATTTTTAATTTAATTATAAATAAAAAAATTATAATATTTTTAAAAATCATTAATTGATTGGATCGATCGATCGTAAATCATATATAAAATAAATTTATCTTTGAAAATTAATATTATATTAATATTTTATTATAAAATAATGATAATATTAATTAAAAGAGTATTAAAATATAAAATATGTGAAACATATGGTATTTAAAAAAAAAAAAAAATCACAATAATAATTTTACCAAAAGGTAAAACCACATTAATCAACATTACACTTATCCCAATTTATAATTACTAAAAGATAAAAATTTTTAACATATATAATTCCATGTACAGGAGTGTATTGAGAGAAAGAGAAGGCATAGAAGAAATTTTACTTTCGATGAACATTAACATAAATTATTATTCAAGTTTTATGTTATGTCATTGACCGCAATATAAATAGTACTTTTATGGCCTGCAATTATATCAAATTGTCCTCGTTTATTATGTGCCTTTTATTTTATGGGATAAAAATAACCTTTTTTTTTTTTAATCTTGTAATGTCTCGCAACTACATCTATCATTACTTTTGAATTTATAATACAAAAAGGAGTGAATTTCAGGGTCGCAATACGGCGGCACCAAACAGTGTCTTGTGACACGTCAAAATTTCATTTTCTTTCTTTTTATTTTATGGGCCATCAAAAAAATTGCATATAAAAATATAAAAAATAAAAAAAATTTATCTTGTAGCATATCACGATTATAAGGTAAAACATATATTATATATCACAAATTCAATTATAAGAAAAATGCATACTTCACTGTAAATAAAAATCTCCAATATATTAAAAGATAATCAATTATAATTTACGTAATTAAACTTATATAATAATTAAATAATTTTATTTAATAATTTAAATTTTTAAATTAAACAATATTCATTTCAAATGATTTTAGAGCCACTTATATTTACAACAACTCTTTATTCTGACTTTATTTTTAAGTTTTAACTAGTCATGAATATATAAATTGTGTCGACATTAAATAATATACATATTTTAATATAATTATTAAATAATTTTAATAAATTATAAATTAATTAAATATAAAGGTGAAAATTTTGAAAGTTATTATAACAAATATATTAATAATTATTTTTATAAAGATAAAAAGATAACTAAATAAGTTAAAAATAAAATATATTATATTAATTATATTTCTTTCATTTTTATTGCCATTATTTTTAAATATAATATAATTTATTTTGAAACTATTAAATTACTATTGGATTATGTATCATAATTAAAAAAAAATAAAAAAAATATAATTTTTAATAGTTTAGGAAAAATGATTGAGTTGAATTTTTTTTTAGAAAAAAATTTTAGAATTTGAATAGTATTAGAATATGTATAATACTGTTTTAGTTAAACAATTATAATAAATATTTTATTTTTAAAAATTTGACACATTATATTTTTTGGTGAATATTCAAATATGAAGATAAACACTTATCTTCATATATATATATATATATATATATATATATATATATATATATTGATTGTTAGCAATGAGAAAAAAATCTAGTCCTCAGTTATTTCAAAAAATAAAGTGCAAAATTTAAAAATCTTTTTATCTAATTTAAAGTGAAAATTTGCCTCTATTATAGGACCGTTAATATTTAAATACTCGATATTTATGTCCTAACCTTATATTGCAAATTGTTCAAGAGGCAGTCCAGCAAATAAAGTGTGTTTATATTAATATGTAACATATATAACATGTGGCTGAATTAAAAAATTCCCCAATGTAAAGATTATAGCTCATCACCTTAATTTTAATGAATCAAGTCAACCTTAGAAGTTTACCATTAAAGGCAAGAAATTTTTTTCTTTAATTAATTTGAGGTGATAAGAATTAAAATAGTGTTGACATCCAGTTTCGATTCATCCAAAATCAGAAAGTTTGAGAATGAAAAGTTCATAAAAGTAATGGTCTTAAAAAAATTTAAATTTAATTTCTTTTTTAAATGAATTTTTGGCCCAAAATAATAGAAAGAAAAAAAATTTAATTATAATTTTTTAAAATTATATCTGTTTAAGTGGGTAAGTTAGAAATGGAGTAAAAAAAGGAGGGAAGTTGAGTGAAATTGGCTAAAAAATAGGGGAAGGGAAAAGTTTTTGAAAAATGGGAGGTCTGTTTAAAAAAAGAAATAAAGACAGGAAAAAAAAAAAAGGAGAGGGAAGAAAAGTCAATTAAATAGACTCTAAATGAAATACTAATAAAATTCAAGTTTAGAGGGAACTCTCTTTTATCACTTTTTACAGAAATCAAGGCAAATTATCTCTTGCTGTTAACTTTTTATATTGTAGTAATTTTTAATTCTTTTTTAATTTTTTCTTACCTTGGACCTTTTTATTTTTCTATTATTTTTTTAATTTTTGTTTACGCACAAGCACTGTTGCCTTCGTCATTTTTATTTGGCCATTGGTTTTTTTTTCTTCTTTTTTTGTTATTTATTTTATCTATTTTCATTATGTTCAATTTATTATTTCCGTTTATTATTATTATTTTCTTTCATTTTTTGTAATTTATATTGAATCTCCTATTTTGTCCTTATTTTATTTGTTCAATTATATTTTATTATATTATTGTGATTAATATTTTTTTTTCTCACTCATATTTTATTTTTAATGTCATTGTGTTTTTTAGTTATCAATTTTACTTTTGATTTTTTTTTCTACGAAATATTTTATTTATTTATGTTTTTATTTTTATTGTTAATTAATAATGGTTATGTTAATTAGGATGTAAAGATAAATAGCCTGTTTAGTTAAGTTGTTAGCTAATAGTTAATAGCTAATTAATATTATTTGTTTGGTGAAATCATTTTTATAGTTGTTGATGTTTTTGTGTTAAATAACTATTATAAATATTAATTAATTTTTAAAAAATTTTAAATTTTACATTAATCATAATTTATTTATTTATATTTTGAATTATATTTCATTATAGATATTAATATTAATAAATATTTTACATCTATAATTTTTAAATATTGAAAATTATTAGTAGTAGTAATAATAATAATAATAATATAAATTTAATATCTTTTGTTTTTATGTGTGTATATATATATATAATAATAATAATATAAATCTATTTTTTTTTGTGTATGCATATATAAAGGAAAAAATTAACATATAAAAATATAGCTATTAGTTTAATTTAATGAGATAAGGATATTTAAATAATTATATTTAAATAGATGAGATTAATTAAGTAATTTTATTTGGATATATAAGAGTTGTTGTTGAAAAACTCCAAATTGGAGTTTTTATGAACCAATGTTGTTTAGGTATCCATCAATTCTCAGCTTCTTTTTAAAAATATTAACCAAACAAGTTATTGTAATTGTTGAGAAGTAAAAAGTTAACAGCTACATTCCAATAACTAAAACAAACGCCCCTAAATTGTTAATTTTTTTTTAATTAATTTAGTAAAGTTAGGTTTTTTAAGGTTGTTAGATATTTTAGTTAACTTTAGTTTTTAACTTTAGTCTCAAGAAGTAATTTTAATAAATTTAATAAATAGTATTTGTTGAATAATTTATTTGGTAGGATTTCTATATGATTTGTTTGATTTTAATTTAGTTTTTTTATATTTGCTTAATGTTATATTATTTTTCATATAAATAATTTCATTTTTAATAAATTATTAAGTTGGTGATTTATTTTTCTTGCATGTTATTTTTTATGAAACTTTGATTGTTTGTGTGTTTTCTTTCATTTAGTTGTCATTTTGTGATTCTTATTTATTTCATTTCGTTGTATTTATTTTATTTATTAAATATAGTTTCCATGGTTGAGTTAAGTGAAATTGTTTTATTGCTGTTTATTTCACTTTATTTTTAAGAATCTAACTTGGTGGTTTCTTTTGTAGGTTTTTCATTTATGAAACTAATTAACTTTAATTATAAGTAATTAATTTGAGTGATAATTAAGTCACCACTTAGTCAACCTTAATGTAGGGGACCTTTATTATTCTTTATAATTTGTATTTTATTTTATTTATTTATAGTTATCTTGCTTGATTAAAGGGCGTAAGTCTTTTCTTCTCCCTATTTTTTTTATGTGTGTATTTTATTTTATTTTATTTATTTATTTATTTTACTTGTATGAAAAAGGGTTGTAATTGTTTTTACCTTCCCCCATTTCTATGTATGTGCATTTATTTACTTTACATTTTTTATTGATTATTTTGTATTTTGACTTTATAATGATGGACCAAATCGCATGCAATTGGAATTAATTAAAAGTCATAAAATATAAAATACAAATGGAGATCAACCGCAAAGTTGGGTGGGCATTCAAAATCTCATACCTAGTTTCTGAATTCAATCTTTGTGGACAACTGCTAGGGGTGCTTCGTAAGATCCAGTTGCTATAAAAATATGTCTTAATTTTCATCCGGGTGACGATTTCCATTTCCGATTTGAACTATAAGCTCATGTTATATTTCTTAGTAGGCCTGCAGTCTGCATAGTGTTGTGATTGCCTAACACTTGGGTGCACACTGAACTCTACAGCCTACAACAATAATTAGAAAATATCATCCAAAAAGGATATCTAAGCCTCCATAAGACAATGAATTAGTTTTGAGACATAATCCATCAAACTTTGAAGATAATTTCATGAAAATAATCTTTAAAATATCAAAAGAAATTAGGTCTGGTTGAGAGAACTAAAAAAAAAAACATACTTACAAACAACAAATAAGAAAGTTAAAAAACAGCCATAAAAACTAAAATCTAAAACTAAAGAAAGAAAAGAGAAATATTCATAGAAATACCATTGGTGCGGCACATAAATAGAGAGACATGAAAGAATGTCTTTCTTGGTATAATAATATGGAGCCGATAGCGATATCTTGGATCCACTAAAGGACGAAATTTTTTAGAAGCAATTTTAATATTGCTTCTAATGATAATAATATTTATTTTTTTAGTTTCTAAAAATTTTTAAAAATTTAATTTTTGAAAATAATTTTTTTAAAATTTAAAATTTAAAGGCATTGAAATAAAGTCATCATGTAAGAATTAAATACACACATATATATATATATAAAAGGTAAAATGATATATATGCAAAGCTATTTTCCTAATAATATTCATGATAATAAGTATAATAATATTAATATTTATAATAATGAAAACGCTGATTGTCAATATTAATATTTAAACATTTGACCCGTTTATTTTTTTTATTCTCTTTCTGTCCTTTTATGATATTAAAAATTAATTTTCTCTAATTATTAAAAAAAATAATAATGCGAATAAAAATTAATATTCTCATATCTAAAATTTTTTAAAAAATTTGATACTGACAATCCAAGTTGCAAGTAGCAAGAGTTTAAATTTTCTCAGAATTCTATATATAAAAAAATAAATAGTGAAAAGAGCTTTGTTACTTCTCTTATGATCTATTGACTCGGTAACTAAAATACCAAAAGTATCAAATAACAAAATATATTTTAAATGCAAATTTTTAAGAGGTATAGCGTCTGCTCAGCTTTGTAACTCCAGTGCCAAAGTCCGTAGAAGTGACATGTCTATTTCTTGAATCAGCCTGCAACTTTCCACTTTTATCTGATTAGATATAACACCATAAGCACTTTTGCTTTCTCCAACTGACGAGCAATCCTGCTACATGCATGACAAGTAACAGTTTTTTTACCTCCCAATTTTATCGATGATTACTTCCAGCAGTTGCAGTACTGTAGATTTTAAGCTTTCAAAACAAAATGGTCTTGTTCATTGCAGCAGCCATGCTTACCTGAAAGGCAGCTTCTAAAAGAGCTGCTTCAATCACTGCCGTTGCAAAGTGAAGTCAGACAGCCACACTCGATCATGAAGTAAATATTTTGTGGAATTACATGATGATGTAAACTTTAAGTAACAAACATTGGTCTATCATGTACATGCATGCTAGGGTGTACATCACACGTGTTCAAGTCAGATTTCATTTTTTCAAGAACTCAAAATCGAACCAAAACTTGCAGATTATGTTCGGATTCCGTAGGTTATCTACGTAATAATAATTTCCGTCGGGGGCCGCAGCGGACCTATTAAAAAAATTGGAAGGGCCTCTAATTTAAAAAAAAAAATGAAACTCCCCCATGTAAGGGGGCAATTTCGTCAAAAAAGGCGGCTATAAGTATCAATGCTCAAAAAATAAAAGAAACAATAAAAACTGCAAGTGGTATAACGGTGTTTGCTCGTTACTTTCTTGCTTGGCCACCTCTGTTCGCTACATGACTTTGTCATCTACTGAGGGTTTACCCTCAACGGCCCAACTATTGGAACGAAAACCGCGTTGAATTAAGTTCCAAAGCCATTGTTAGATGCGTGCAAAAAGTAAGCTGTTGCGACTTGTAAGCCTATATATATTCTTTTTTTTTTTTAGAAAGAGCCTATATATACTCTTATCACACCCGAAAACACAAAGAAAGCAGAAACATAGTGAAAGACTAAGACATTTCATGACTTTTAGAGCATATTCTAGAGGCAAGTCGCTTCTAAGCCTATATGTGACGCTCCAAAACACAAAAAAGAAAAGGTAAATGAACCCGACGTGAATCGAACACGCAACCTTCTGATCTGGAGTCAGACGCGCTACCATTGCGCCACGGATCCTCTTGTTTGGAGAAGTAACAAGGCTTATTTATTATCTATACAAGCATAGATCGTATACACAATTTTCGTTTTTTGTTTTTTTTTTTTTAAAAAAAAAGTGCATCTATTCGACCTTCTTATCTTCTTTAACTTTACCCGCTCTGTTCTTCACTCGCTTAACTACCTTTTCATAAAAACTTGTTGCCTTCGTCTTCGTCCACTCTTCACCCCTCTTTATCCTCTCCTCATTCTTCACATACATCACCGGAACTGTCATCCCCCCCACTGTACCTGCATGTTATGCACTTCCTCAGATTGCTAAAATACTAGAAATTAACATTTTTTATCGTATGACATGGAGATGGTAGGTTGATTAATTACGTACGTACCTATGTATAGGAGTGTTAAGAAATCAAAGAAGCTCCCAACATAAGCAAGCAACCACAAGACAGCAACTACACGAGCGAAAATGAACCGCTCTCTCTCACTACTAACGTTGAACATCCATCTTATTCCTTTTTCCATTGTTTCTTTAACTGAATTCGCTGTTTTCATTGTTGTCTCCTCTGAAACTTCCCACTCTGAAAAAGCTGGCTCTTCTCTGAAACCAATATGTAATTAATTAAGCCTGCAACGCTCGGATAAACCATATTAAAGAACTGTAACCTCTGACACTTGTGAGATCTTAAATTCGAACAAGGGTATTTAATTTTACTTACTTGCGAAAAAGCCTGATCAAGTTGCCATAGAGAAAGAGTGAAGTGACTATGAGCATGGCCAGCCATGAAGCAATGGTGATGAAGTTATATTCATAGACATCTACTAAAATCCATGTTACTGTTACCACTAAAAGAACCAATACGTTCAACTTCTTTCTCCTCCATAGGAAGATGTCTTTTACACTATCTACACATTGACAGAAGTTGAAACACATGGAAAGTTACATGAAACGAATTAACATAAGATAGATGCATACACGTATACAATTAAACATCAATTTCATTACCTGCCGAGGAGGACAGAGGCTTCGAATCATCAGACGACATTGTTGCTATTACTGAAGAGAAGTGAATCTACAGCTAGCTGATCTTGTCCAAATCGGATCTTTAGTATGTATTATATATATATATATATTATCAAAGTCTAATGTTGGTATATTGTAATATAAACATTATGCTTCCAGATTACACGTATAACTGAACGTGGGGGCACACAGAAAAACAAGATTCGTGGCAACATTGCGCAACAACACATATGTTTGTTCATGTCCATGTAACTAGTTAAGGTTATCCTGTTTATTCTTTCTTATGTCAGCACAAGATTTAAATATATCAATGATCACCAACACTTGTGCAAGAATGATAAGTTTGTATTAATGTATAAAAAACCTATTTACTTAATTGAACAATTCTGCTTACAAACGAATTACAAAGTGCTTCTTTTGGGCTCTTATAAAAATTGGCATAAATGAATTGAAAGTTCAAAAAAATTAAATAAAATAAAATGTTTGTGTAAGAGATTCAATTATTTAATTAATTTTAAATATTTTTATTTTATATTTAATATTTAAATATTCGTATTAGTTTTATGACCTCTTATTTTAGAATTTAAATTAGATAAATTTTAATAAAAGAGAAAATTATTTTTACATGTTTTTCTGTACATAAAATTTAAATTTAAATTTAAAATTTTACTTAATTTGAAAATTTTTTATTTTTTTAAATTACGTTACACATATATATTTTTTAGTTTGAGTCTAGAATAAATATATGAATTCGGAGAAAATTAGAAGAAAAATAGAAAATTTAAAGTAATTAACAATGTAGCATATATATATATATATATATATATATATAAGTAAATGAAATTTAAATTAAAACTCAGTTAATTCTTTCAATTTTATATATTAATAGATAATAAACCAAAAAAATAAAAAAGTTGAATTGAGTCTTTCTCAAGCAAGGTCATTGAAGAGAGAGAAAACTGTTTAAAATGATATCAAAAAATAATAGAAAAATTTTTGGATCTTTCTTTAATATTTGGCGTGTCTAAATCTCATCATGTATACGTACATAGGAATTTAACTCAAATCATGAAAATAATACATTAGCCAGAATTAATAGAAATTTTAAATTTAGTAAAAGTTAATGTTCTATGTTATGAACCATGATGCAAACCGTTCTGTAGTCAAAATTTTTATTTATCTTTATATTTTTGTGAATCATCAAAGCATTATAAGAATAAAAATAAAAAGACTATCTTTTTTTCGTAATATATATCACCATCCTTAAATTAAATATGCAGTTAGTTTCATAAAATTAAGCTTATGATCCATAATTATTACTGTACTTAAAAGAGCACCCCATCCCATCATAAACTCCATCGGCAGATACTGGCATACAGCCGAACATCATAATGACCTAATGAGCATCATTTTGGTTTCAACCTTCAAACCTTTACTCTGTGGCACAATTTTGGCTAAATTGCCTTAAATTTTTTAAAAGAAAGTAAGGGAAATTTTGGTTTGTAATGTAGAATCGGAATTAAAATGAGAATGGAAATGAAAATGAAAATAAAATTTTTTGAAAAGTATTTAATTTTACTAGAAAATGGTAATTGAAATAAGAATGAAATATCATTTATCAATTAAAGTTTATTTTATGAAAAAATATTATTATAATTATTTTTTAATATAAAAATTAACATTATAATTATTTTTATATATTAAAAATTAATATTATAATTATATACTATAAAATATTTATTTATAAAAATATTACTATAATTTTTTTAAAAAATTATTTACTTTTAATAAATATTTTTTATTCAAACTTTTATTGCATATTTTTATTAATTTATATGTTTCATTTATATATTTTAAAAATAAATATTAATATTTAAATATTTGACCAACTTATAATTAATTTGACTTGATTTTTAAATGAATTAAAAGTCAATATCTAAAAATAAGAGGAGAATGATGATTCTCAATTGATAGGAGAATTATATTCTCATTTCATATCAATTTTAGTCAATTAAAACTAGAAATCAGAATTATTCATTTCAATTTTTACTCTCATTCTCATTTTTTACCAAACAAACGCATCTTAAATAATTTAAATATTAAATAATTTTGGCAAAATTTTAGCCAAATTGTATACCAAATATCCCTTTATGTCCATAAGAATTTGGCGATTTGACAATGCAGATAACAATGCAATAATTCACTCTATGCCTACAAATATTTTTTAAAGAATAATTATTAATCATTTTTTACAAGCCTTCAACTTCTTTAATATTTTAATTTTTCGCTTCTCTAGCAAAACATCATACTAGTTTCAAATTTTTTTTTTTTTTGAATTAATACAAATGGTAAAACAAAAAACACCACAAGAGGGAAAGGATTTGAACCATATTCTCCTCAAATTAGATGTTAATACATTTTACCACTTGAACACAAATATTTAACTACGTACTAAATTGTTATTATTTAAAAAAAATAAATTTAATTTAATTTAATTGATAAAATATGTTCTCAATAAAAATTTTATTATATTATTATTATTATTATTATTATTATGTCACATAATATAATTTTATTAAATCAGATTTTATCAGATTTTCTGTTGCAGTCCCTGCACTTTGTTAATTAGGATACAATATGAGTAAAAAAAATAATTTAAATATTAATACTGATGAAATTCATTGATTTGGGTTGATACTGATGTTGCTTTTCTTTTGTTTTTTTTTAAGAAAAAAAAACCATATATATATTTCTCAAGAAAGAACGCAAAGCTCCATTGGTATCTTTGAGTCCATTTAGTTAAGCTATTTATAATAATTAATAGTTGATAGTGTTGTGTTTTAAACCTGTAAACGCACAATTGTTGTTATAGTAAAAAAAAATATTATTCCCTTAAGGATTGTATATTGATTACTAACAATTTTTACTTATGATCTCCGCTAGTAAATTGAATAATTTAGCAAGGTTTAAAATTTAAATAATAGAAACTTAATTTAAAAGTAAAATCAAATATTTGTAAACATAGGGTCTATGTTTAGTTTACTATTTCAATCCAATTACGAACACATTATTAAGTAGAAATCTTGAATTCAGTTAAGGGTAATTGCTTTAAAATACTTAAAAACTCTCTCAAGTTCAATTAAGCATGCAAGAATTAAAATCTAACCTACTCTCATAATTAATAATTTAATTCAAGCTCATTAAGAATTTTAGCAATTAATTTGTCACCATAATCTATTGTCGTGACTCCCCGACGAGCTCGTCTACTCTCGTGGTCAAGTGATCTAAGTTTTAAGTTTTTTAAAGTAATGAATTCCCCTAACTCTCGTTGGTGAATTCATCCATAAACATGCAATCAAACAGTCCTAGAATGATAACAAGATAAATATTACAACATAAAGAATTAACTGAATTCAAATCAAATATAAAAAAACTTATGTTTAAATCATGTCATGGAATAGCTACTCCTAACCAAGACTCTGAAAGAAAACTTAGCCACACATGGCTATGATGAATTCCATAATCATAATCAAGAAAAATAAGAAGATGAAACAAAAAAAAGAAAATAAAGTAAGCTCTTAGTCTTTGTTGATTTCTATCTAGCACCTTCTTATCTTTGTGATTCCTCTCCCTTTCTCAAAAAGGTGTTTTTTTTCTTATATAGTGCTAGGGTATAAAAAGAATTCTCTTTGATTTCTAATTCCTTCTTATTTTAAAAATAAAAAGTTTTTGCCTTCATGACACAGTTTTGAAGCACAACCATATTTTATTCAAATAAATCTATGAATTTACTTAACACACAGCACGACTTCCAACATGAGCAAGTTCATTAACAAAGGTAGGGGGTGGAAGTTTCTCTCTCACTTCAATTTTTGCCTTGTTGACTTCAATGTCATTTTCAAACACAATGTACCCGAGCACTACTTCTTTAGTCACCATAAAGTGACATTTTTCCCAATTCAGCACAAGGTTAGTGTCTTCACATCTCTGCAACACTTTAGATAGATTATCAAGACAATCATCAAAAGAAGAATCGTATAAAAGAAATCATCCATAAAAACCTCCATATTATCCTCAACAAAATCATAAAAGATAGACATCATGCATTGTTAGAAAGTAACGGGTGTATTACACAACCCGAAAGACATTCTTTTATATGCATATATTCCATAAGGACATGTGAATGTGGTTTTCTCTTGATCATCAGGGTGTATACGAATTTGAAAGAAACCAAAGTATTCATCCAAGTAATAGAAAAATGCATGATTAGCTAACCTTTTTAAAAGTTAGTCAATGAATAGTAAAAGGAAGTGATCTTTCCTAGTGGCCTTATTTAATTTTCTATAGTCAATGCATATGCGCTAGCATATGACAGTCCTAGTTAAGATCAACTCATTATTCTCATTTTTCACTACTGTTATACCTCCCTTCTTAGGGACTACATGGATAGGACTAACCCACTGACTATCCGAGATAAGATAGATAATCTTTGCATTAAGCAACTTCACAATATTTTTCTTAACCATCTCTTTCATGTTAGGGTTTAGCCTTCTTTGATGTTCTATGGTAGGTTTAACATCATTTTTCATGTGAATCCTATACATGCATATTAAAGCACTAATCCCCTTTAGGTCATCTATAGTATAACATATGATCTTCCTATAAGGCCTAACTCTCCTAAATAATTTGTCTACTTGTTCATCAATCAACTCAACATTCACAATGATAGGATATATAGAGTTAAGGTTAAAAAAAGCATGCCTCAAAGATGAAGGAAGAGCTTTGAGCTTTACTTTAGATGCATTTTCCTCCTCAATCATACCAAGGCTTTCTATAATAGGGTAAGGGCTCATACCCAATTGATTTATATTTATTCAATGTTGGACTTACACTAAAGTAGTGTTCATACATTTCCACCTCTTCATCAATGTCATCCTCTGTAACATCATGGATCAAGCATGCTTTTAGGAGGTCATGGGTGAGTTACTTTTCAAAGTTCTTTTGCACACAGCTTTGTATCACATATACTCTAAAACAAGATCCTATCGTTGAGGACTATTTTGCCATTTTGAAAACATCAAACTCCACCTTATTGTCTCTAATTTTTAGCAAAATCTTTCTTCTCTTAACGTTTATAATTGCTCTCGCTATGGCTAGGAATGGTCATCCTAGTATGATTTGAATGTGGCGATCCTCCTCCATGTAATAACCAATATTTTTAAATTATTTTAATATGCATCGAGATATGCAATGTTAATAAATTTAAAAGTTATAATTTTTTTATTTTACTATTTTGTGATTAATAATTATTATTTTATGTTAAAGTATATTTTCTACGTAAATATTTTATTTTAGAAAGTTATTATTTTAAACACTTAATTTACATTATTGATGTTTATTATTTCATATAGTATTATTTTAATAATATTTAGTTTATTGCATTATTAGTTCTATTATTGTTTTTATTAAATTACATTATTTATTTTATTATTAAATTTTTCATTAGTATTATTGACATTATTATTATTTATTGTTAAATGTTATTTTATGTGTATATATTAATATATGTGTGAGTTTATATGTGTGTGTGTGTGTGTATATATATATACATTTGCAAATGAAGAACAAGAAAACACAGTAACTTCCTTCCTTCTCTGCGCACATGTCCGACTTTCTTACCATTGGTGTGCCTCCTCCTCTTTCTCGCCGAACTGCCCTCCTTTAGCCAGCATCTCCACCGCCTTCCTTCTCCTTCTCCCGCACTGGCAGCAAGAAGAATAGAGCAACGACAACAACTTGGATTTTCTAGCCATTCTTCCTCCTCCAGCCACCATTTCAAGCGTTTTCAGTCTCTGTCAACTCCTCTAGCTCCGACCAAGACGATTCCAAGCTTCATTTGAGCTCTAATCCGGTCATTTGTGAGTTTTCTTGATTTTTCATTTTTAAGCTTTAGGGTTTTCTAATTTTTTTCGGTTGAATCTTGATGATTCATGCAAACTCCCTTTGCAAATGTTGATCCTAGTAGCTTAATCTCCATGAAAATATTTTTGTTTGAGCTTTTGGAATTTATTTTAATTTTGGTGAATTTTTTATTATTTATTTAATTTTTGTAAGTTAATTTATTTAACTATAAAATTGGTTGATTTGGTGTTATATTAGGTTGATATTAATTTTAGTGTTGAGAAAATAATTTTTGTAAATATTATGTAATTTTTAGTAATATTTTTAGTTTATGTAAATATTGGATAATTAGGTTAAATATGTATTTTTGTTGGAATTGTTGTTTAATTATGTGTTTTAGTTGATATTAGTATAATATATGTTGATAAAATAATTTTAATGATTTTATATAATTTTTTAGGAAATTATTTAGTATTATGTGTATTTTGAATTATTAGGGTAATTGTGTAATTTTGTTAAAATTATAGTTAAATATTATGTTTTAATTGGTTTTATAATTATTTAAGGTAATAAAATGATTTTTATAAATTATTTACTATTTTTAACTAATTAATACTAATTTTTGAAAATTATTTTCAAATAATATATTATTTACTAAATTGGTAATTTAACGAGTTTTTAATAACTTTTAATATATATTTAGGCTATTTAAGTTATTTGAATATATAAAAGTGATTTTTACTAATTTATAGTGAATTATTGAGAAATTTGATTTTTAATAATATTATATTATTATTTTGGGACTTTTACTTAATTATTGTGAAAATTATTATATTTAGTGTTTTAATGGTTAAATATGCGATATTTTGATATTTTGAGGATATTATGGCATTTATTAATTTTTAATATATTTATTATATTATTTGATTTTTGGTCGAATTGTGGACTTTGATTAGGAAATTGTGCAATTCAGAGTCCTAACCGAAGGTGTTGAGTATTCCGTGATTTGAAATGTGTTTTTTTGTAGGATCGGCTCTACTTTTTAGTAAAGAGATGTTCATTTTATAGAGGAAGCTTTGTCGAATTTTTGATATAATTCTCGTAAAACGTGACGTCGCGTCTATCCTGAGTTTTCAGATTTTGTTTGAATTATGTATTCTTTGATCAAGTCTCTCTTGAAGTACAAGTTAGCTTTATTCTGATTTCATTATTATTTTATTGTTTAGTTGCGCCGAGATAGAGGCCTAGTGGACCAGACCTGTCAAACCAGTCTCAAGGAGCCCAAACTTGTAAGTTGTTATTTTATATATACATCGCACTTAGGTTACATGTTTTAGAATATACATGTTCTAATGTGTATTTATTCATAATTGTTTTATTAAATGTTTAAAGTATATTTTAGGTATATTTTTGATATATTTCTAAATAAATGTATGTTTTACTTTCGATATATACTTAGCATGTTTTTAATATATTATTGGTTTATTTTTGGTATATTTCATGGTTGATTTGAATTTATTTGACATATATATACTCAAAATATACTTAGTTTATTTTAGGTATATTTCTAATATATATATGGTTTATTTTATCATTTTGACTGTTATTCTGCATTATTTATTTTTCCCTATGAATGTTTTATTTTAAATAAAGGATATCGATAGAATGTGTTACCTAGTGGGCAACATTAGGACCAAGTACGTACCGGTGCGATAGATGTAGGTTTGAGTGAGGATTACTTGTGGTAATTATGATTTGATTGAGAATGATTTAATTAATGGATTGATTTATTGACATTGATGTGATTAATAGTATGGTTATTGGAGATCGGTTGACCTAGTGTCTCGAGGTCAATCACACTGACAATGAGACTGCTGGAGCTCAGTTGACTTAGTGTCTCGGGGCCAGTCTACTGTCCATATGGAATAAGTGAATTAATTTGGAATTAAGTGAGCCTATATGGCTAGAGAGTTATTATTGATTGAGGTTGTGACTTATTAGAGTTTTATTTGATCCTTCAATAAAACATATGTTTTTCAGCATTCTCATATAAAGTGATTTCAACATTTGTGTGAAATGCTTATATATGTATTTATTATATATGGATGATTGATTACATATGGCATTAGGAGATGCATGTATATATAATTGTTATATAACAATTCACTCAGTAAGGTTTGACTCCCCTCAGTTGACTTTTCAGGAGATTATTCTTCTTTAGACCTTAGCAGTAGGTCCATTCGCCAGATTTCTTCAGCCCCGCCTTTTATGTAAATTATCTACTTAACTTTATTTGTACTATAGAAAACTGTAGTAGTGAGTTGTATTTTATTTTTGTTGTATGTTAGTTGTAATTTCAGTGACCTTTCTCTGAATATTGTATTATATATTTTATTTTATGATATGACAGAGTTTATTTTTATTATATGGGTTTGAGATTTAAATTTTGGTCCATATTTTATTTTAATTATTGCATGCATTTCTTTTAAGGCTTGCTACGGGTTCCAGATTCGAAAGAATTCCTATTCCCTAGCGTCGATCATAACTCTCAGTTTGGGTCGTGACACTCCATTTCCAAGATAATGAAATCTCTTGGTACATAATAGTCTCTAACTTTGGTCGAGACGCCTTCTAAAATTTTATAAGGATAGATGATAGATCTATCTGTAAGCTGTAGCAACACCGTTGTTGGTTGTGGTTCACCGATGTTGAGTCATCTGTAAAAGGAAAAAGGAATTATTCTCACACTTGCACTAAGATCACATAAAGATTTACTTATGAATTTATTTCCAATGGTACAAGGGATAGTGATACTCCATGGATTTTTAAGCTTTTGGGGAAGCTTATTTTGAATGAAAGCACTGCATTCCTCATTGATAGGAATGGTCTCATTTTCTCTTGTGTGAGATGATGTCTTTTAAGAATTTGGAGTATGCAAGCATGATGTTTATCACATCCAGGAGAGGTATATTTAGTTTGAGCTACTGGAATGACTTTATAAACTTCTCAAATTACCTATTTAACTTGGATTTCTATTGCCTTTATGGAAACAGCAGTGGCTGTACCAAGGGTGGTAAGTCCTTCTTCTCCTCATCCTTATTATGTAAATGTTCAGTCTTCTACCCTTGGGTGTCATGAACGATTTCTACAACATTGTTATTGGTTTCTATTTCAGGCAATTACTTTCCACTTTTAAGTGTGATCGCCTTAGCATATTCTTTAAGATTTTGAAGTTGATTGGGAAACATTCCACTCTGCCTTGAACTTGAATCTTGTGATGCAATTTGGTTTTCTAACTTCTTATTATGGAAAAAAAGTTATCCCACTTAAGACATTAGATTCTTTATTGCTTCTTTTTGCTCCTCTTGGTCGTTTTGGTACCTCTCTTAATCTTTTAGGAATTTCTCCATCATCACTTCAAGGTTAGACTTTTGTTCACTTTGTTAAGGGAAGGTATTCTTCTGCTGAAATCTAGGAGGCAATTTTTTGAACCCTTGATGGGTATTTTGTATCCCTCTTTGGTTAGACCATGAAAAGTTTGGATGGTTTCCCCAACCTGGGTTGTAGGTGTTCAAGTAAGGATTCCCTTGATTCCTTTAGAAATTATTAAGTACATTTAATTGCTCAATAGAGGAATCTTGAGAAAAACCTCCCTAACACTCTAGGTTTGAATGTTCTCCTCTACAATTCTCACAGGAATAGACAACCATGGGATTAGAAACTTTAGTGGATGCCTCCAATTTCTTGGTAAGCAAATCAATTTTCACATTAAGGAGATCCTAACTATCCACTTCATGCATTCTTACCACTTTCTTTAGTGCGCTTCTCTCACCATGCCATTGGTAGTTATTAGATGCCATAGTCTCAAGAAGATTGTAGGCATCATTAAGCATTTTATTCATGAATGAGCGTTAGGTAGTTGCATCAATAGTGATCCACATTAGCTCTGTTAGGCCTTGGAAGAAGGTTTGAATGAGCAACCACTGTGAAACTCCATGGTGAGGACACTGTCTTTGTAAATCATTGTAACATTCCCAAGCCTCATAAATAGATTCACCACCATATTGAGTGAAGCTTGTGATCTCTTGCTTGAACTTTGATGTTTTGCTCGATGGGAAATACTTGTCCAAGAATGTTTTTGATAGCCTATCCCATGATGTGATCGATTGTGGTGCTAAAGAGTGTAACCATAGTTTAGCCTTATCCCTTAAAGAGAAAGGAATAACCTAAGCTTTATTGCATCTGGACTAACCCATTCATCTTAAATGTATCACAAATCTCCAAAAACTGAGTTAGATGGGCATTAGGATCCTCGTTTGGGGGACCTCCAAATTGAAATTGTGAGACCATTTGAATTATCATTGGTTTGATCTCAAATGTGTTGGCATCAACAGTTGGCCTGACAATACTATTATGGGTATGTCCTGGATTAGGCATTGTGTACTCTTGAAAAGCGTGATTCCTACCTAGTGGTAGTGGTGCTTGATCTTTAGCCATCTTTCGCTTATCTTTTTCACGCTTTTCCTTTCAGCTTTTCTTGTATGATTTCTCAATTTTAGGGTTGATCTTTTCTAAGTTCGTCCCCTTAGATTGAGTGTTCATAAACTAGCAAAAGTTACCTGAAAAATCAATTAGCAAATTAAATTAAAACTAAAGAAAGAATACTAGTCTAAGAAAAGTAAAAATTAAATTAATGACGTCAAAAACTTATTACATTTTAAATCCGTAAGCATACAATTGTAGTTGTAGTAGAAAGATATTGTTCCCTCATGGATTGTATATTGATTACTAATAATTTTTACTTATGATCTCAACTAGTAAATTGAATAATTTAGCAAGGTTTAAAATTTAAATAACATAAACTTAATTTAGAAGTAAAATCAAATATTTGTAAACACATAGTCTAGGTTTAGTTTCATTATTCCAATCCAATTATGAACATATTATTATGTAGAAATCTTGAATTCAGTTAAGGATAATTGCTCTAAAATACTTAAAGACTCTCTCAAGTTTAATTAAATATGCAAGGATTAAAATCTAACATACTCTCGTGATTAATAATTTAATACAAGCTCATTAAAATTTTTAGCAATTAATTTGTCACCATAATCTACTGTTGTGACTCCCCGAAGAGCTTGGCTACTTTTGTGGTTAAGTGATCTAAGTTCTAAGTGTCTTAAACTAATGAATTCCCCTAACTCTTATTAGTGAATTCATTCATAAACATGCAATCAAATAGGCTTGAAATGATAACAAGATAAATATTACAACACAAAAAATTAACTGAAATTCAAATCAAATATAAAAAACTTGTGTTCAAATCATGTCATGGAATAGCTACTCCTAATCAAGACTTTGAAAGAAAACTTAGCCACACATGACTATGATGAAACTCCATAATCATAATCAAGAAAAACAAAAAGATGAAATAGAAAAAGAAAAAGAAAAAGAAAATAAAGTAAGCTTTTAGTTTTCATTGATTTCTGTCTAGTTGCTTCCTTATCTCTATGACTCCTCTCCCTTTCTCGAAAAGGTGTTTTTTTTCCTTTTATAGTGCTAGAGTATGAAAAGAATCCTCTTTTATTTCTAATTCCTTCTTATTTTAAAAATAGGAAGTGTTTGCCTTCGTGACACGGTTTTGAAGCACGGACGTGTTTTATTCAAATAAATTTGTGAATTTACTCAGCACACAACACGACTTCCAACACGAACAAGATCATTAGTCGTGCATCAATTTGGGTCAGAATTCTTCACTCACACGACATGTGCATGTTGTGACATTGCTATGTTGATATTCAAGTGTAATTAGCTTCTTCATGGCTCGCACATAGCTTGGACATGACTTTTCTCATTTGTTTCTTCATCACACGACATATGCATGTCATGCTATATAAAAATATACCAACTCCTTTTATATTCCCGAGGCCCACACTAGACATAAAATATAAAAATTAATTAAAACTCAAATAAAACTTTCCCAAATATACAATAAATAATAAGAATTTCAATTAAATACTAATTCATAAAAATCTCTTAATTAAGCACAAAAATTATTTAAATTAATTTATTTATTATTTAAAATTTAATAAAATTCAACTCTAAGATCAAAATAATAAACATATCAGATAGCTGTTGTGGATATTATTTATTTGTAAATATAATTTTATAATATTTTTAATTATTTAAAAATAATATATAATAATAAATAAATAATAATTTATTATCTCTAATTTATATATTATTAAAATAATTAATAAAAATTATTTTAAAATATAAAAATTATTGAATAATTTTATACAAATTTTATAATTATTAATTATAATTTAAAATAATATTTATTTAATTATAAATTATAAAAATTAATTATACATATTTAATTTAAATAAAATTATTTATTAATAATTATTTTTAATAAAGGTGAAATAATCTAAATAAAAATAAATATAAATTACGAAAAATTTTAAAAATATAAATTGTAAAATCTATAGCCATGTTAAATAAAAATAGTTATAAACTAACTGATTTTAAAATTTTATCAAACATTTTTCCGCGGAAGTGGGCAAATCATGTTCAAACCTCGACCATAAGATCTAAAAAAATGTGATTCCAATTGCGTGTGGAACCCATTTCCACAATCCATTCTCAAATAACTCATCAATAAATCAAAAGAGAAAATTTTTAAAAAAAATTCTCTTCCCTTTAGCAACAAGTCATGTGGAGCCGTCATCGCATTGCAGCTTATCTTTTTTTTTTTTTTTTTTCCTCCCTTTTTTCTTCATCTTCAATAATAAGAAAATTTATATAAAAAAAATACAAAAAATTTACATGAGCTAAATCATATTTTAAAATTTATCAAAAATGGTTGACCTGGGTATGTATATATTGAACCAATTTTGGTGGTATCTGAGGTGTGGCATTATCCAACTGGGATAATGAGTACCTGTGCTATCACATGATTTGTTACAACTTACAAACCTTATTTCGTGTGCATATATATATAAACAAAACTTCGTAAATATAAAAGATATTAAAAAAAAGTAATTAAAAATGAAATACAAAGTAAAAATTGATATAGCACAATAATTTACATAAAAACAAAAATATAGATTCAAATCATCATTTTAACTCTTCACAAAATGCTACTCTTTTTAATGTACAATTATAAAATATTTAGGCTATCGTCACTTTCTTTTTTCTCTCTTCTTATAACTGTTCATCTTCTCTTCCATAGTCTCATCATCTGATTTTAAATTATTTTTTGGCCATTTTGACCACAAAAACAATTTAAATACTAATTTTATTTTAATATTTATTTTATAAATAAATAGGATATAAATTTATATATTATATTTTGATAATATTTTACAGTGATATTTTGATTTAAAATCTTCATATCTATTATGTTTTAATTTTGATATCTCCCTACTCCTATTCATTTTTGCAACTGATGTTAAAATTCCGGAATGTTAGATTTTGAAGATCTAAACACTGGAGTTGCTGAATTTATTTGAAGATCAAATGGAGCTTGAAGATCATTTATTTCAATGGAAATTATATTTGATCTTAACTTGATGGTGGTAACTTCTACACATGATCCCTTGTGTTATCCTAAATCATCTAATCTCTGCAATTATAGATTTTATCAAAAGGAAGTCACGTGCTTTTAATCATCATCGTCTAAAGTTCTCAACATTTGAAGCATTTCTATATATGAAATTTCCCATGTTTGTATTTGTGTTTAAATGAGTAATTTATGAACTAAATTACTTTGTTTTTTTGGTTTGTAAATCATATGTGATCACTAAAATGCAACTTTTATTGTTGTTCCAGCAAACAAAAAAAAAAAAAGCTATTATTTTTTAGTCTTAATAATGTGAAGTCCTTGCTACTCATTTGAATCAACTGACAATGATTGTTTTCATTTAAGCAATATTTTAAATTTGAGTCCTATTGTATGTAGTTATTTTAAATTAGTTGATGAAAAATCTTTGTCATTCTTATAATTATTTTCGGATCAAATTGAATTAGTTAAAATTTAATAGGTTATGATTACTAAAGGTTAACGTAAAAAAAAAATTGCTGCATTTTAAGTTTGAAAGAGAAAAATTTTCTATGGCTACTCACCTCTCCAAATACTATTAATAGATTAATTAGAATTCTCCAAACAAGTAAATAAGGATAATCATCACAAAAAAATTCTCAAAATAAATTTTAAAAATATAATAAAGAAAAAAATTAATTAATCAAACCAAAAAAATTAAAATAGAGGAAGAATAGAGGGACTATTTATCGTAAATAGTCAACAAACAGCCCCCTCAGACTCAATATAATTTTATAAGATTATATGCTTTGCATTTTCTTCCAACTGCATTAAAGTTTCAATCTTGGGTAGGTCACTTCACTTGTTTCAAATTTCAACTGTAGTAAAGCTAGCTGTACACATTATCCTGAAATTAAATTCTTAGCTGTAGTCAAGCATGTTGCTCAATTAATAACAACCATTGACATTTATTTCTTGCAACAAAACTCACATTACAACACAAGAGCATCAATTACTATAGCATATATCTGGAAATGCAATATAGTTTCCTTTTTGAAAATAAATTTTTTTCCATCATCATAAAATAAGAATAATAGTACATAAATCAGATTTATTTAAAAAATAACATTCACTAAGTAAAAAGTTTCAAATTTTATTTAAAAAATTAATTCAATTAATAAAGAGAGTGTTTAATTTTTTGACATTGAAAATTCGATTTTCTAAAGAGCATTCAAGTTAAAATTGTCTTAGAGAATATAATCACTTGACATATAATAGCTAATCCAAAAATATTTTTATTGTATAATTAAAAAAATAAAACATGAATGAAATCATGTTAAATTAATTATTAAAATTTTTTTAACAATTTTATGATTCTATTCAAATTGAACCGGAATAGTTAAAATTCAGTAAATTTTGAATATTGATAATTCAGATAAAAAAATTAAAATACTAAATAATTTTATTATATTTTATAAAATTCGTCTAATTCATTTTAAATTAGTTAGAACTCTTTCCGGGATAATTACTTTAAAAAAATTCAAATTTTGTGTTGAATTATCTTTATTCATTAAACAAATAAACAGCACAAATTCCTGATTAGTAAAGAAAAAAACAAATAAGCGGCGTAATTAGAGGTTAGTTTAGGTAAAAAAAACAAAAGGGCTTTCTGCCTTACAGCTGCAAAGAAAAAACATTTTTGCTTTTTTATTTATTTATTAGTAAGACAGCGAGTACTATAGTATTCCACAGTTAGCTAGTGCAGCTCTTTTTCGCGCCTTGTCCATTATTTAAGACTTCAGCAGTCCATTCATTGGATTTGTGAACCAGAAGATACGAGGTGCTTCAACACAGACCCTTTAGTCTGGTAATAATCTTTGTTTCTTGTCTTTTTATAGTATTTTTCATTGTTTCCTTGCTTATTATACAGCAACTGGGTGAAGTTTTTTTCTTTTTCTTCTTCTTTTTGCAGATCCAATGGAAATGGCAGCGTTTCTGCATTTATTCTTTGCAGTTTTTGCTGTATTGGGTGTTTCTTTAGTAAATGCAGATAACCCATATAGGTATTACACTTGGACTGTCACTTATGGGACTATTTCTCCACTTGGTAAACCCCAACAGGTTGGTTTTTGTTCTTGATTTTTAATTGTTTTGTGTGTTTGATGGTTTTAAGCTGAGATTTGGTCGGTCTGGGTTTCTAAAGTTATAATCCTTTTGAATCTTTTGAAAGGCGATCCTTATCAATGGCCAATTCCCTGGTCCTAAACTTGAAGTTGTCACTAATGACAACATTGTCCTTAACCTCATCAATAAGCTGGATCAGCCTTTCCTCTTGACATGGTGAGTTTCTCTCTTTCTGTTTTTGCTTTTTTTTTTCCGGTTTCTTTCTTTGCTTCTAGCTTTTGTTCTTTGGTTTAAGGATCTGAACTTGGGATCTAATTGAAATCTATGTTGTTTCCTCCTATGTATCAAAAAGATATAGCACTGCTGTGTAATTTAGTCCCTTTTTTTCCTTCTTGTGTAGAAAACGACCTACTCCATCTCTCTTTAAGATCCACAATGTGGGTCTTTTTGAGCAAAATGGTGGTTTATTATCTATAAGTTGGAGTTGTTGCGTTGAAAGTGACTTTAGTTCAACAAAAAATCCAAAAACAATGTGTTCTGAGATTCAGTCTAATTTGTTGACTGAGCTTCCCTTGAATGGATTTTCGTTTTTACTACATTTCAGTAATTGAAAAGCCCCTGGCTAAGTAGTAATGTTAGTTTCCACATTCTTAGGATTTTAAGTTTATCTATCTGGATTCTGCAGGGTTCAAATTCTATTTCAAGAAATAACAGTTTTTTAGCTAACTATATCAATATGCATTGAGGGCTCTGTTTGGTCAACTTGTCAGAGATTTTATGTCTCTCCAATAAAAATGTGTTATTTTACTCTTTTGCTTGGAGAAAAGGAAAACAAGAAAAAACAGGACATTAATATGTCTTTTTCCGTATATTCCATTTTTTATTTGATTAAGGAATTCTAAAAGGGGATATTCCATAACTAGAATGTATTGTATCAACTAGGAATGGAATCAAACAAAGGAAGAACTCATGGCAAGATGGAGTGCTGGGAACCAACTGTCCCATCCCTCCAAACTCAAACTATACTTACACGTTTCAGACTAAGGATCAGATTGGAACCTTCACATACTTCCCATCAACTCTACTTCACAGAGCTGCTGGAGGTTATGGTGGGCTCAATATATATGAGAGACCACGAATTCCAATCCCTTTTCCGAACCCTGCTGGAGATTTCACATTGCTTGTTGGTGATTGGTACAAGGCTGACCCCAAGGTGAGCAAGATACACCCTCACTTTTGAATTGTCAACGTTCTGTTTTCCATTTGTGCAAGTTTTATGTCTGTGATCTTCGTAAAATCATATATGGAATGTGCATTAGTCACAAGGCGTTCTCATTGAGCTTCATGTCCAAATATCCCAACGATTTTTTTGAAAGTTATCTAATAGAGGAGGAGCAATTAACTCATGCATACTGGGTCAAATTTGGTCATCATATGGTTGTTAAAAGTCTCACTACATAGTGCAGCTGATTCTCCAATGCAGGATCATAGTGATTTATTAGCTAAATGCTAGTTTTTTTTCTGACCCAATTCCCTCCACAATTGTTTTGTGTTATTATGCTCTGTTTTCTTCTGCTACTTCTCCATCATTGGTTTAATTTGTCCGTGTGTTTGCAGACTTTGCAAGCATCTTTAGATTCAGGGAATTCTCTTCCTTTTCCAGTTGCAGTCCTCATAAATGGCCAGACTCATACTACATTCACTGGAGATCAAGGTCAGTTTTTCCTATTTTCGTTATTATAGACTTCACAAGGATATTTGATCTAAAATTTTTTAATTTGTCCTATTTATTACAAGTTCTTTTAGTAACATCATTTTCTTTCTTTCTTTTTCACTCTTCAGGTAAAACCTACATGTTCAGGTTCTCAAATGTGGGCTTGTCAACCTCCTTAAACTTCAGGATTCAGGGCCATAAAATGAAGCTAGTTGAGGTTGAGGGATCTCACGCCATTCAGAATATGTATGACTCTCTTGACGTGCATGTTGGACAATCTATAGCAGTCCTGGTAACCTTGGATCAGCCTCCAAAAGATTACTACATTGTTGCATCCACACGTTTCACTAAGCAAACTCTCACAGCTACTGCAGTGTTACACTATTCAAACTCTCAGACCCCAGCCTCTGGACCCCTGCCAGCTCCTCCTGCAGAGCAATTTCCTTGGTCTATGGAGCAAGCCAGAACTTACAGGTACAGCCTATTTGAGATAACTTTAGACCTTAGATCTCACAATGTAGACATAGATGCTCGAGGGTATTGATTCTCTACATATGTTATCTTCATCAAAAAAATATTGGGTGCGAAACATTTGTATTCATCGTCTCATTTTTTTTTTTTTGCTTGAAGGTGGAATTTGACGGCTAGTGCAGCCAGGCCTAATCCTCAGGGTTCATTTCACTATGGAAAGATAACACCAACAAAGTCAATTTTATTGGCCAATTCAGCACCTTTAATAAATGGAAAGAGGCGATATGCAGTTAATGGGATCTCCTATGTTAACCCTGATACCCCATTAAAGCTTGCCGATTACTTCAATATTCCTGGAGTCTTCAGCATGAATTTTACCCAAAGCCTTCGCTCTGGTGCTCCTGCATATATAGCTACTTCTGTTCTTCCAACCTCCCTCCATGATTTTGTTGAAATCATCTTCCAAAACAATGAATATGCCATGCAATCTTGGCATCTTGATGGTTATGATTTTTGGGTTGTTGGGTAAGTCAGAATGTTTAACTGCAGATATTTGCTACTGCTGTAGTTGACTATGGTTCTGAGCATTCTTGTTGTGATATTCTACAGTTATGGTTCCGGCCAGTGGACACAAGACAAGCGACATACTTACAATCTAAATGATGCTCTCACCAGACATACTGCTCAGGTAAAATAATTCAAGGATCTCTTGCCCAGCTACTGCATATATTTATTAAACATCATGAAGGTTTTTTTGCTGTATTTTTCACTTATGTAATAGAGGAACACAAGAAAAGAACTAAACACGCAGATCCTAACAACTTTGAGCATTTTATGTAGCACAAAATGGCCTGCAATTCATAATTCTTCCACCTAAGCCCATCTGGTGGTCTATACGTACGGACACACCTTCAGCAATTTATTTCTAGAACTCGATTAGAACAGGTGCACCTTGAGCATATTTTACTTTCAAAATTTTCCCATATCTTGATATGCATTCATAATTTTTTTCAGGTATATCCAAACTCATGGACCGCCATTTTAGTGTCCTTGGACAACCAGGGTATGTGGAACCTCAGGTCAGCAATATGGGAGAGGCAGTATCTTGGCCAGCAACTCTATCTCAGGGTCTGGACGCAAGTCCACAGCCTTGCTAATGAATATGACATGCCTAGCAATGCCCTACTTTGCGGCAAAGCCATCGGACGACACACTTAGAAACACTAAGCAACCACACAGTAATCTGTTTCCTGAGTCATGAGGGCTTGACTAGAAATGGGAAACAGAACGTAGTATAGAAAAAGAGCAAGCATATTCTTTAATCAATTGACCTGTTTATTTATTGTACTACGATCATAAATTTTCTGGTTCTTATACATTTTATTCAATAGAGGTATGCAATTTTACAGACAGATATATTGGAATAGAGATGGTGCAATTGATTTTTTATCTGTTGGTTTAGTGTAAAATATTATGATTTATGCATTTTGCTCTCCAAACCATATTGAGTTGCAAAAGATGAACATCATCATGATTCTGGTTTTGGAGTAGTATGGAATAGATGAATTACAAGCTTTACTAAAGTTACATGAAGTTGTTTTTCTTATTGTTTTTATTTTGGATGATAAGGCAAGTAGGGATGTTCAACGCTAGCAACCATGAAAATTAGGCTATTGTTCAAAAAAAAAAAAAAAAAAAAAAAAAAGAAAACAGAAAAACATGAAAATAAGGCCTGTATTGTAAGATACAAGCTCCACCTGTGCTTCAAATGAGGGAAAGAAATAAAGCCAGTGAAATTGGCTACTTCTCTTCTTGTGTATTACTTAGTATGTGGTTCAAATTTTACACTTATTAATAAATAAAAGTAATTTTTACATGATTTAAAAGAAGAAGAGTTTTTTTTATTATGTAATTCATTAGTATTTAGGTTATTTGTAAAAAAAAAATCAAAATTATTCTCAATTTTTTTAATATTTTTATAATACTTTCATTATTTTTGTTACTTCAATTTATAATGATCCTTATGTGATCCTATAGAATTCAATTTAAAGTCATAATTTGAACTCATAAACAATGAGCTACAAATAAAATCTCATAAAATGAACAAACATTGAGATCTGATGTTTTTTTTTTTTGGTTCTTCCTTTTCATCACATACAATGGGGAAGAGGGAAGGTAAGATTCGAATCTGGAATCATCTAATTCCATGAAAAGCTTAACCTCTATATCAGGTCCTTAAGGGCCAAAAATAAATGTTGAAGTGAGCCTTAGTTAAGAAGCAAGATCATAGAGAAAAGATTGATAAAGGCTGCATAAAAAAACAATATATATATAAAAAAAAAAAAATTAAATACTTTTTAATGTTTGACATGTCTATATCACATCATATATACTCATGAATTTAATTGCAATGATGAAGATTAGATGGATTAAAATATATTTAGTACTAGGCAAAACCTTTGTTGGCTTTTTAGTTTTAGGTTACTAAAATTTTATTTTGTATATTTAGATTTTTAAATTTTACAAATTTAAAGTTTTAAATTCTTTAATTAATTTTTTTAACACAAATTATTTCCTTTTAGTTCTTAAAGTTTTATATTTCTAACATTAATATTATTTTTTATTTTTTTAATACTTATATCATTTTAAAAAAATTTTCATCAGTAAAGAATAAATTTACCTATTTTAATTTCTAATATTTTAAATTATTATATACATATTTAAATAATTTTTAAATTTTAAAAATAAACAAACAAGTTAATGCTATTATGCCAAATTTTTAAAAAAAATTGTAATAATACTATTATTTTCACAATATTTTAAATTATTATAAATAAATTTTTATAATATAAATTTTTTTATGTATCAAAAAGCATGATAAAAAAAATGAAAGTTAAAATAACGGTTATAAAAATTTGAATTAATTGGAAAATCTATCACTTTTTTTGGTGATGCACAGACATATATTAGAGTCCACTATTTATAAAAGTTATATTATAAAAAATTGTTCACAATAATTTAATTAAATTTTGTATAAAAAAAACTAAAAAAATGTATTGAAAATATAAAATTTAAATTTTCAAGAATTATAAAATATTTTTTATCATAATATTTTTTTATTATGGTGTTCTTTTCATTATAATATTTTATTTTGAAAAACAATAGTTTTATTCTAATTTTTTTATCTTAAAATTAACTTGTTTATTTATTTTTAAAATTTAAAATTATTTAAAAATGCATATAGATTTATATTTTTATTTAAAATATTAGAAATTAAAATAAGTAAATTTTTTTTATCAGTGAAAATTTTTTAAAAGTGATATAAGTATTAAAATGTAAAAAATGATATAAATATTAGAAATATAAAACTTTAAAAATCAAAAGGAAATAATTTTTTTAAAAATTTGATAAAAGGATTTAGCCCATAAAATTCAAGAGTCTAAATATATAAAATAAACTTTTAGAACCTAAAGATAAAAAATCGATAAGTTAAGATGTAAGTTTTACCTTAGTACTAATAATAATTTAGTAAATTAGGGTCATTATGTTGGACATGCATGGGGCATGGTAGATAAGGAAAGGAAATAAATTGTATGTAGCTAGGGCAACCTCATGAATTATGATCCACTGCATTTATATAATTATTACAGTACTTAAAAGCACCTTACCTCCATCATAAATTTTATCAGAGGATACAACTGAACATCATAATGAATATCATTTTTGGTGGGTGAAATTTTCAGCTACTTTCTTCACTTTTTAGTTAAAAATTTGTGTCATACCTTCAACTTATTTATTTATTTTTACCTTAATCACCAGTAAACAACGCAGAACGAATTCTTTAATTTCTATTTTTTATTCTTCTATAATTAAAATATAATATAAGATGTATAACTGAGATAAAAATTCATTTATCAGCATATAAACTAAAACCTTAAAGTAAAAAATGTTTATATATATATATATAAAGAGAAATAAAATTATAAGATATGGAACAAGTAAAACATGCAGACATTCTATTGAAAAAAGATCGAACTCCTACTTTCATCTTTTTTATTTTTAGTGTTGAAATTTAATCATTTAATCTAATTGTTTAAAAAAATTATAATATAGAGTTGATAAATTTTTATTAAAAAAAAATTCCACACTTATAAAAAAAATAAATAATTCAATGTCTTAGGCTATTTTCGGTGGCAGCACAGAGGTGCTTTTATCAAATTATGGATTAAATTCCACCGCAAATTTTGGCAATGCTGTTCAAGCGTTCGACTGCAACCCCCTGATTTTGTTGGCACTGCTCTATCTAATAATGGGTCATGCGCAACTGTAAATGCGTGTGGAACCCATTTCTACTCATAAGTCAAAAGAGCAAACCTTTCTCTTCTCTTCACCAACACGTCACTTTGGATTCCATCATTGCATATATTTATTTTTCATATATATATATATATATATTTCATCCATTGTTAGGTCTAAGTCGTGAATTATACAACGGAATAATTATCTTTTATCATTTATAAAATAAAAATTTTTCATTCGTTTTAAAAAATCGTTAAAAGTCTCCATAATTCTTGCAAGTAAGAGTATCAATGATATGTTTTATATTTCTAAATTCATATTAAAATAGAGATTAAAATTTAACTTACGTGAGTTTATTTGATTTAAAATAAAATAAAAACAAATTATATGAAGGTGAATAAGTATAATTTCAATTTTGATTGAGGAAACTCGGGTGGTAAAGATTCTTCAACCATGAGAATGGGTGGACTTGGTTTTTTTATTATTTTAAAAACAACCAATTTTGATGGTGTGTAGAGTGGAATAATGCAATTCGATGTCTGTGCTATCACATGATTTGCTAGGAACTCACAATGTTAGACTACAATACACACCATTTAACTTGTAGATTTTTATTATGATAAAATGTAAAACTTCTAATTACGTTTTCTTGAACTCAATCAAGTAAGGTTCATTCAAAGTTAGGCCACTTTTTCTTTTTTCATATTTCAATTGTAGCCACATTATCCTCAAATTGAATTCTTGTTTGGACTAAATGAAATATATATATATATATATATATGTACATATTAAAATTATTTGGAAAAACAGTCCAATAAAATGGTACAAGTTCTGAATTATGTTACAGAACGAGAAGACAATAAGTAAAAAGGGAAAAGAAAATAGAAAAAAAAAAAACAGAGTATTAATAAAAAAAATAAAAGAAGATTAAAGCAATTATGAAACGTAATTAAAGGTTGTTGTAAAAAATAAAATAAAATAAAACTTTAGTTTAAAGCAACCACCACACCAAAAAAAACTCAAGACCGCGTCAATTGCGCAGAATATACTGTGAGCAACTGTTTGAATTGTTTATCATTATTTTCTTTCATCAATAAAGAAACAAATATTAACAGCTCTTTTTTTATTTATAATATATACAGTTATATTAAAATATTTATTTATCAGTATAGTTATACTAAAATCGAATTGAATTATTTAAAATTTTTAAATATTAGTGGTTCAAACTTAAAAAATAATAAAAAAAATTATCATTAAACAAATAATTATACAGTTATTTTTCTACAGCATTCTAAAAGCTGGAAGAATAGTCAAGTGATAGTTTTTTTTAAGAGTATTTTGACTTCTTGAAGGAACAGATTGGAGCATTCTTCCTATTAATAAAAAAAATAACAAAAATTTATAGTTGTTATGGAAAATCAAATTAAATTATTCATAGTTTATAGAGATGATTGAGATAAAAAATAATAAAGAAAGAAAAAAAATTCTTTTACTGTAGTTTCATGCAGGTGCAACTGACATTTCACACTTGGCTAGTTCAGTTCGTTTTTGCGCCATGTTCTTTATTTAAAGCCTTCACCATCCATTTATTCGATTGTGACCCAAAACAAAAGATCCTGAAACAGAGTAGACCCTTTACTCTGGTAAGTAATAGCGTCTTTCTTTCCATTAATAATTGTCTTGTGAAAGTGAGCACCTTCTTGTTTTCTTGCTTAACTATAGCTTATATGCATATATATGGCTACTGAGGTTAAGATTGTTTTATTTATTTTTTGGCAGGTGCAATGGAAAAGAAAGTGTTTCTGCGTTTACTCTTTGCAGTTTTTGCTTTCTATGGTGTTTTTTGGGCCAATGCAGATGACCCATATAGATATTACACTTGGACTGTCACTTATGGGACTATTTCTCCTCTTGGCAAGCCTCAACAGGTTGGCTTTTGTTCTTGTTCTTTTTATTGGTTTGATATTCTATTTGGGTGTCCTGAGTTTCTAAAGTTGTAATTATTTTTTTGAATGTTTTGGAAGGTTATCCTCATCAATGGCCAATTCCCTGGTCCTAAGCTTGAAGTTGTCACTAATGACAACATTATACTTAATCTCATTAATAAGCTAGACCAGCCTTTCCTGTTGACATGGTGAGTTTTCTTTTTCTTTTCTTTTCTTTTCTGTCCATTGCATTATTTTCATCTTCTTTCTTGACTTCAAGTGTTTTCTTTGTACGATGATCTTAATTTGGAGATGTAATTGGAGCCTGCATTGTTATAAAAAAGATTGAGAAAGAGCCCTGCTATTGGCCTTTTTGAGTGATATTGTGGTTTAACATCCTTCAATTAGAAATCTGATAAATTGAAAATGAGAAGAGAAGTAATTTTTGTTTTCCATTCAGCCAAATTGTTGCTTTTTAGCTTCAGTCGAATTGAATTGTTTATTCTCTAGGATTCTAGCACCTGAAAGTCAGCCTCATGACTCGTGTTAGTTCTTACATTCTCAGGATTTCAAACGATTTTAAGATAAAAACCCTTGAACTTGGTCTTATCTTTGAAATTTTAAGTTTTTTATCTACTTTTACAAATATGCAATTTCAGGGCTCTCTTTGATCACCACGCTTGAGATTTTATTGGAAAAAAAAATGTAGCATTTAAAAAAAATTAGTAAGGGATGTCAAATAACTATACTGATGGATTATATAATATCAGTAGTCATTTCTTTTTAGATAAGGTGAAATTTAATTTTATAAGTCAATTAATAATAATAAAATTAAAATATTACACCACAAAATGTTCTTTGGGAAAAGTGACCACTATCATACCATGATTAACGACATTCTTTTTTAATGACTGTGTAGCAAGATGAACACTAATATTTCTTTTGTGTTCCATATCTCCTGTTTAATTTGATTGAGGAATTTTTAAGTGAGGACATTTGTTAATAAGAATTTATTGTATCAACTAGGAATGGAATTAAACAAAGGAAGAACTCATGGCAAGATGGGGTGCTGGGAACCAACTGTCCCATCCCTCCAAAATCAAACTATACTTACAAGTTTCAGGCTAAGGATCAGATTGGAACCTTCACGTACTTCCCATCAACTCTACTTCACAGAGCTGCTGGAGGTTATGGAGGGCTCAATGTATATGAGAGACCTCGAATTCCAATCCCTTTTCCGAACCCTGATGGAGACTTCACTTTGCTTGTTGGTGACTGGTACAAGACTGATCACAAGGTGAGAAATCATGCCGTTGTTAATTAACTATTTCATTATGAACTGGTGGCATTTCCTGATCCATATTAATTGGTTTCCTGTAATGTTTTGCAGACTTTACAGTCATCTTTAGACTCAGGAAATTCTTTGCCTTTTCCAGATGGAGTCCTTGTAAATGGCCAGACACAGTACACTACATTCAGCGGCGATCAAGGTCATCCCAGAAAGGCTATATTCAATTATTTAAAAAAAAAAAAATAGTTCTTTATATTACAAGTTCTTAGACTAAACTTTATTGTTTCAATTTTTGCCTTCAGGTAAGACCTACATGTTCAGGATCTCAAATGTAGGCTTGTCAACCTCCTTAAACTTCAGGATTCAGGGCCATAAAATGAAGCTAGTTGAAATTGAGGGATGTCACACCATTCAGAATATATATGATTCGTTTGATGTGCATGTTGGACAATCTGTAGCTGTCTTGGTAACCTTAGATCAGCCTCCAAAAGATTACCACATTGTCGCATCGACACGTTTCACGAAGCAAGTTCTCACGGCAACTGCAGTTTTACGCTACTCAAACTCTCAGACACCAGCCTCCGGACCCCTTCCTGCTCCTCCAGCTGGTCTATTTCACTGGTCTATGAAGCAAGCCAGGACTTACAGGTATAGAACATTTCGGATTTTGCTGTTATAATCTATTTGGTATGTGTAGCAATGATGGATTTATTATCTTCTGCTTGAAGGTGGAATTTGACAGCAAGTGCAGCCAGGCCTAATCCTCAGGGCTCATTTCACTATGGAAAGATAACACCAACAAAGACAATTATATTGGCCAATTCGGCTTCTTTAATAAATGGAAAAAAGCGCTATGCAGTTAACAGCGTATCCTATGCTAACCCTGACACTCCATTAAAGCTTGCTGATTACTTCAATATCCCTGGAGTCTTTAGTGTGGACTCAATCCAAAGCCTTCCGTCTGGTGGTCCTGCATCTGTAGCTACTTCTGTTCTTCCAAACTCTCTCCATGAATTTGTCGAAATTATCTTCCAGAACGACGAATACGCCCTGCAATCTTGGCATCTTGATGGTTACGATTTTTGGGCTGTTGGGTAAGTCAGAAATGTGTAGCTGAATATACTTTTTTTTGCAAGTCTATAAAGATTCTAATCGTTCTAGCTTGCTCCAATATCTACAGCTATGGTCCTGGACAATGGGTCCCAAAACAGAGACGCTCTTACAATCTTGTTGATGCTCTTACTAGACATACTGTTCAGGTAAAGTAACTTCAGAATATGCACAGTGCAGTATTTTCAACAATTTATTACTAGAACTCCAAAATTTAGCTAAATCTTATCAGAATTCCATTTCCTGATATATTCGATAATTTACAGGTATATCCAAACTCGTGGACTGCGATTTTGGTGTCACTGGACAATCAGGGCATGTGGAACATGAGGTCTGCAATGTGGGAGAGGCAGTATCTTGGGCAGCAACTGTATCTCAGGGTCTGGACTCCAGTCCACAGCCTATATACTGAATATGACATCCCAGGAAATGCTCTATTGTGCGGGAAAGCCATTGGACGACACACTTAGAACAAGAAAACTAAGCAAATTACAACGTAGCCGTCTGTTTCTTGAGACATGAGGGCTTGACCTGAAAATGGAAACAAAACACAGAGTAGAAAAAGAAATGCATTTTATTGAATCTCTTGACATGCTTATTGTACATCAAAAAGGTGCAAGATGATCATTGTCGTTTTTTTGTTTTCCATTTGATCTTCGTAATCTTATCGATCCTAACTATTTTAAAGGGACATTTTATAAATTTATTAGTATCTGAGAGTCCATATTAGATAAAAGTAAGGTCGACTACCATGAAATTATTATATTTTCACCATTTTTTTTGGGTACAAAATCTTAATTAATCCGGGATTATTATGTTAATTGTTAATTGTTAAAGGGGAGGAGAATTATAGTCTTTGGCAAAACAAACGATCGAACAGAAGACCCAAAGTCCCAGGGCCTCAGTATGTAGCTATCAAAGTCAGGCATCGTTGGCTCCCAAAAAATTAGCATGTTAGGGTGCGTAGTCTTCCCCATTTATAAAGTTAAGACTTCCCCCACTTGAGATCGTGACACTAAGCACCCAAGTAGCTTGCAGGTTATTGCTGCCTGAGCCCTGAGGCACTTGCTTTGGATCCTTGTCTCTCCTTGGGCTACTTCCTTTTGAAACAGGGCCCAAGGCTGATATAAAAGCATCATTAAGCAATTAACATTTTACACTAAGCTTGAGAGCTTTAATAACAATAATTTAAAAAACGAAAAATAAGTTTAAAAAAATTGACAATGGTGGTAAACGAGCATGAACATTAGTAGTAAGACCTATATCTTAAGCACATGGAGAGAATTTGATATCACATGTGCTGGAATTTAAACATTAGTTCCATTTCATGTGCAACTTATACATAGTGTTTCACATAAGATCTATTCTTGGAATGCATTTTTTTTTAATATCTAACCGACCTTCTTGTTAGTTGACTTCAATGTGCTTAAGAAAAATAAAAACCTTAGCAAGCTAGCAATTAAAATTTCCTACATTTCATTAGTATTTTTTGAGATGGGAAGACACTAATTAGACTCCATTTATTATTGAACCATACACTAATTCAAGCTGCAAACCCCAATTCTTGACCATAATGATGATTATAAATCAAAGGGGTGGTGAAGCTGAATCCAAACATTTGCTTTAAAATCAACGTACTGTAGCTAGAGGCTCCCATGAGACTGTTTGATGATTTGGGAGTGTTTCTAATCGTTCATTGTAATATATAAAGCCCAAAGGTATACAAGTTGACAAATCTTGGGAGTTTAAAACCACACAGAAAACTCATATTTTGGGAATATACTTACATGGAAGAACAATAACATTAGCCAGATATACAATTACTGCTGTTGCATTTAGTCAAAGCAAAACCTTAAGCAGTTCCAATTCCTAGGTATGGTGCTAGCTGATGGCAGGAAAGTAAGAACAAGATCATTGACAAAAAAAAAAAAAAAAAAAAACAGCATTTTGTTGAAAAGGAAATAGTATTGCAACTTGCAAGTAAATGCTTATTTTAAAGGTATATTTTCAGATGGAGAAATTATTAAATAATTAAAATACACTATTATGCCATGTTTGAAGAATAAAATTTAGAAAAAAAAACGAAAAAATTTAAGGGAAATATTTTTCGATATATTCATAAAAGAGGTTACTGTAATATCCCGTAATTTTAAATATTTTTACACTGTACCGGGATATGCAGTGTTAATAAATTTTGAATATATATATGATATTTTTACGAGTTGATGTGTATTTAAAACCTATTTTAAATACTGTGTTTTATTTACAGTGCTTTACGTAAAATTTTCCCGAGACTTTCATTTTCGGGGAAATTTTCACGTAAATAATTTATTATTAATTATTTTAAATATATTTTCGGACTTGCATGAACTCATGCGTATTTTTAAATTACTAAATAAAGACTATGTGTGTGAATATTTATTTAATTAGGGTTTAATATATATTACCCTAATATTTTATTATTTATTTATTAATTTATTGTTATTAATTATTTTATTTATTATTAAATTATTAAAATTATTTTTATTATTATTTTATTATTATTATTTTTTTCTTTTTTTTTCTTTCTTTTTCTTTTTTTTCTTTTTTCTTTTTCTTTTTTTTCTTTTTCTTTTTCTTCTTCTTCTTCTTCCTTCTCCCGCGCCCGACTCCCTTCCCTCCCGCTGCAACTCCGGTCACCTACCGTCGGTGTGCCTCCCGGCTTTCCACCGTCGTTCCCAGCCGTCCCCCGCTGCCAGCAGCCTCCTTCTCCGGTGCCGGCAGCTCCTTTTTCTTCCTTTGGCCGAAACTTCTTCTCCTCGCCGTCGACCACGATTCCGGCCATCGTTTTCGACACCGCTGGTCTCTTTCTTCTCCTTGAGCTCCGGTGAGTGTGATTCTAGCTTTGGTTTGAGCTTAAATGGTCTAGAATTGCTTAGGTTTCAAATTTTCAATTTCGGCCTATTAGGGTTTTTGATTTTTTTGAACTTTGAATTGGTTGATTCATGAAAACTACCTTCACAAATGTTGATCCTAGTAGCTTAATCTACATGTATGAATTTTTTTGGAATTTTTGGAGATTTTTTGGATTTTTGGGTATTTTTGAATATTTTAATATTATTTTCTAATTTTCGGAAATTAATTATTTAAATTATTAAATTGTGTTTTATGGTTAAATTAGGTGTTGAAATGAATTATAGGAATTTATTTGGAATTTTTATGAATTTCTAAGTATTTATTTTGAATTATTTGAGTTTATGTAATTTTGGGAAAATTAGGTTAAATGTGTTTTTATTTGAAATTAATTGGATAATTGAATTTAATTATTGATATTATTGATAAATATTTTGAGAAAATTAATTTTGGATAATTGTATGATTTTTGGTGAATTTTTGAAGTAATTTTAGTATATTTATATATATAGGGGTATTTTGGTAATTTTATCCTAAATTGGCTAAAAATGTAATTTAATTGGTTTTAATAGTTATTTAAGGTATAAAAATGATTTCTATAAATTATTTGATATTTTTAACTAATTAAAACTATTTTTCGTGAATTATTTTCAATTATATATATAATATACGGTTTTTCTAATAAAATGAGTTTTTATCGATTTTTACTGTGTTTAAAGGTTAATTATGTAATTTCTACCTATAAAATGTATTTCTATGCTATAAGGATATTCTTGGTATTTTCAGAATTGTTTTGTGTTTGTGGACCCCGGTCGGTAGATTGTAGTCTGGAGTCCGACCGAGGGGTTGTGAATGAGATGTAGTGCTTATTTTTTGAAGTGTATTTCTTTTCAGGGTCGGCTCTACTCTTTTGAGTAGAGAGATGTCCGTTTTACAGGGGAGGTTCTGTCGGATTTTCGGTAGAATTCTCGTAAAACGTGATATCCGGTCGAACCCTAATTTCTGATTCTGTGTTTAATACTCTAGATCGAATTTTAGGATTTCTGTTAGGTTTATTCTAATGTCTGTCGTTATTGTTTGTTTAGTTGCACCGAGACCAAGGGCTAGTGGACTAGGCCCGTCGGACCCGTCTCGTGGAGCGCACTAGGTGAGTTACTATACTATATATATATATGCTTTAGGACGCATGATTTAGAAATATATGTTTTATTTTGATTAAAATGCATAAATAATATGATTTGTATTTAAGTATATTTTTGGTTTATTTTTGATATATATTAAATTATATGCATGTTTTGTAAATAAAATATATTTAAAATGTTTTTAAATATATTTCCAACTTAATTTATAATTTGATTGAATTCATTTGACATATATATACTCGAATTATACCTGGTTTACTTTTGGTATATTTCCGGTATATATATGGTTTATGTTGTTATTTTATTGAACTTCATGCATCATTTATTTTTATGGATGAATGATTTATATTATTAATGAAGGATATCAATAGAACTTGCTACCTAGTGGGCAGCACTAGGACCGAGTACGTACCGGTACGCCTATAGTATTTAGGCTATAATACTAACTTATTTGTGGATATTGATTTGATGTGTGAGATGTGGTTTGGGGTGTGATTGCTGGAGCTCGGTTGACCAAGTGTCTCGGGGCCAATCACACTGGCAGTTAGATTGCTGGAGCTCGGTTGACTTAGTGTCTCGGGGCCAGTCTACTGTCTAAATGGATTAAGTGGATATATTTGGAATAAGTGAGCTTGTATGGCTAGAGTGTTGTCTAACACTATTTTCGAGGTTGCGATATTCTAGGGTTCTATGTGATCCTTCATAAAAGATGATTTTCAGATAAAATATATAAAAATGATTTTATTGCATCTGTGTGTAATTGCCTGTACATATATATTAGATATATACTGTTGACTGTATGCATTATCATTTAGTGTGTATATATATATATTATAGTAATTCACTCAGTGAGGTCTGACTCCCCTCCGTTGACTATTTTTCAGGAGAGTCAACATCTTCAGACCTCAGTAGCAGGCTTGTACGCCGGATTTCTTCCGCCCCGGCTTCTTTGTGTAAATTATCTACTTGAGTCTTATTTTTATAATCTAGACACTGCAGTAGTTGTGAATTAAAGTGTGGGATTTCATGTATTTTCTTTAAAGAGATGTATTATATTGAAACTGGATTTGTATTTAAAGATATATATATGAGATGAGATTTAATTTAAATCCAGTTGGTGTATATACTATTGTGATATTTATGATTTTTATTTCCGTTGCATATAATACTGTTATTGTTATTATTGCATGTTTATTTTATTTTTAGGCTTGCTACGGGTTTCGGATTCGAAAGAATTCCTGTTCCCTAGCGCCGGTCATGGCCCCTGTTTTAGGTCGTGACAGTTACAACCTTTATATATATATATAAAAGAATGTTAATCACATCCTAAGTAGGAATAGAATAACATTCTAAATAAAATAAAAATTTTATTCCTAATTGTATACAAATATTTACTTCATAATATATACAATTAAAATATTTATTTTCTCAACACTCCCTCTCAAGTTGGTGAATGTATGTCAATCATTCCCAACTTGCTAATTGAGTTGTACAATGATTTTTCGGATACAACTTTTATAAGAATATCAACTAGTTGAGTTTGAGAAGAAACAAATGAAAGATCAATTGTTCCTTGATTCATATGATTTTTGATGAAATGTCTATCAACCTCTATGTGCTTAGTTCGATAATGTTGAACTATATTGTTTGCAATTGTTATGGTTGCCTTATTATCATAATGTAACAACATAGGCTTTGGATGTTTTAGTCCCAGATCTTGAACAATTCGCCTTATCCAGAGCAACTCACATACTCCATAAGCCATTCATCTAAACTCATCTCAACTCATCTTCAACACTTGACCTTACTAAGACTTTTTGTTTCTTACTTCTCCAAGTAACTAAATTCTTTCCAACAAACGTAAAGTACCCAGATGTTGATTTTTGATCAGTCTGATCTTTGGCTCAATTAGCATCAGTATAGTCAATAATTTCATAATCCTTATTTCTCCCAAAGAATAAACCTTTGCCCAGAGAAGACTTTAGATATCTTAATACTCGGTATACTGCACCCATATATTCTTTACTCAGAGAATGCATGAACTAACTTACAACATTTATTGCATAAACAATGATTGGTCGAGTATGAGATAAGTAAATCAACCTTCCCATCAGCCTTTGATACTGATTTTTATTAGTTGGGACTTGATCTCCGGGGATTGAAAGTCCATGGTTGACTTCAATGGGAGTCTTGGCTGGCTTAAAATCAAGCATGCCCGTTTCTGTCAGTAGGTCCATTACATACTTTCATTGGCAGAGGGAAATCCCTTGAGCTGATCTTACAACTTCAATTCCTAAAAAATACTTCAAGTTACCTAAATCCTTAAGTTCAAACTCGGCTGCTAACTATCTTTACAAGATTGATGTCTCACTTCGATCATTCCCAGTGACCACCATATCATCAACATACACAATCAAAGCGGTGACTTTACCTAACTTCTTTTGATGAATAGTGTACGATCAACATCACTTTGCTTATATTCGAGCTTTCTCATGAAAGTTGAGAGTCATCCAAACCATGCTCGAGGTGATTACTTAAGTCCATACAATGCCCTTTTTAGTTTGCATATTTGGTCAGTACTCCTTGTTCCGGGTGGTGGATCCATATACACTTCTTCATCTATGGTTCCATTCAAAAATGCATTCTTTACATCAAATTATTGTAGTGGCCAATTCATGTTGGCAGTTAAGGAAATAAGAACTTGGATGGTGTTCATTTTTGCTACTGGGGCAAATGTATCTTCATAGTCAATTCTATACTTATGAGTATATCCCTTTGCTACCAACCGAGCTTTATATCGATTAATGCTTCTATATGAATTGAGTTTGACAGTGAATATCCACTTGTGCCTTACCATTTTTTTTCCTTCAGGGAGAGGGACAAGATCCCATGTGTAATTTTTCTATAGTGTCTCCATTTCATCATTCATAGCTTTCTTTCAATTTGGATCAGCTAAAACCTTCTACACATTACTTGGAATAGATACAGTAGATAATTAATTTACAATAAATGCATGTGAGTTAGACAAACGGTTGGTTGATATGAAATTATTGATAGGATATTTAACTTTGGTATAAAGATCCGAATCATATTATTTTTTCAGAATCCCTCTATTGATTCTAGAAGGATAACGAGGCTTGATATTTGGATTTACTAGGGGAGATGAGTTTACCTCATTGTGCACATCCGGAGTTTCTTCAACTTCTGGTGTGGGTTGGGAAGATGTATTATCTTTATTACTTGGATAATCTTCAATTATTTGATCAAATGAGATGCCCGAAACATTCAAAACATTAAATGTCTGTCCAAGTGAGATGCTCGGAACACTCGGTACATTCAGAACATCAAATGTCTATCCAAGTGAGATGCTTGGAACACTCAATACATTTAAAACATTAGATATTTTTCCAGGTGAGATGCTCAGAACACTCAGAACATCTAAGAAACTCGAAACATTCAGAACACTCGGAATGCTATCTTCAAATTCAAAGAGGTTCGACTTTTTCTCCCTTTAAATAGAGCACTCAGAGTGAGAGAAGAAAGGAGTGTTTTCATGGAACTGAACATCCCTAGTTACATACATATTCTTTGCATTAATATCATAGCACTGATATCCCTTTTGTAGATCTGTATAGCCAATAAAGATACACTGGATAGTTCGAGGATCTAATTTATTGAGTTGTTAATAAACATATGTCGAGCATCCAAAGACTCGAGGCTCTAGATTATTAAGAGGTGGAGATATGACAAGTGCCTGAAGTTTCTGAAGAGGAGTTTTGAAATCAAGTACTCTTGACGGTGTCCAGTTTATAAGATACACAGCGGATCGAATAGCCTCTCCCTAGTATTCTCGAGGAACATTCATGTCAAACAATGATGCTCGGACGACTTCCAATAACTGTTAGTTCTTCCATTCGGCTATACCATTTTGTTAGGGAGTGCCGAAACAGGATGTTTGGTAGCGAATGCCCTATTCATGATAAAAATATTCAGAGCCCAATTAAGATACTCCTTACCATTGACAGACAGCAAGACTCGAATTTTACTCTGGTATTACGTAACCACCATTTTGTACAGGTCTCGGAATGCAAAGAACACATCTCCCTTGTTTGAAAGTAGTAATACCCAAGTCATCTGGGTACATTCATCAATAAACGTTACAAAGTATCAAGCACCAAATAGAGTAGGAATCAAAGCAAGTCCCCATACATAAGAATGAATGGTCATAAATGGAATTGAATTTTTATTATAACTCGATACATATGAGATTCGGTGACTTTTTGCCAATTTATAAATATCACACTTGAATTCCAAGTCTGTGGTACTAAAAAATAATTCCGATTTTATTTGTTTAAAATAATGAAAAGAAAGATGACCAAGACGAGAATGACACAAAATAACTTGGTTTTTGGTCGAGCAACTTCTACAACCCTATTGACTTGACTTGACTTATGACTTGGATCACTATGCAAATCAAGATAGTATAACTTTTCACATTTAACACTAGAGCTAAGAATTTGGTGCATTGTAATGTCCTAAAATACACAATAATTGAGATAAAATTTGATAGTACAATTCAAGGTTTTAGTGATTTGGCCAACATATAGTAGATTAGAAGAAAGAGATGGAACAATAAGAATAATATCTAGATTAAGAGAGTCAGAGTTAGATACTGATCCTTCATGAGTGACCAGTGCTATGCCTTCATTAATAGTTATAATATTTTGTTGGGTTGATGGTCGGATGGATGTAAGATGGTGAGTGGAGTTTGTCATATGATCAATAGCACATGTATCAATAATCCATGTATTATTTTGAGCAAGATTTATCATACCTGGTGTTGTATTGGATCACCACTTGGTTTAGTCTCACTAGAGGTGGCAATTGTAACTTTTTCGAGCTTCTTATGAGGCTTTTTTTTTGAAATTTCACCATTCTGAATATCCTATAATTTCATAGCACCGTTCTTTGGAGTGTCTAACTTCACCACAATAAGTACATGTGTATGTGATGGACTTACTCAGTACTTTCCTTTTGAACTGGGGATGAGTTTGAGCTGCTACAAGTACAACATGGTCCAACAGTATCTTTAGCTCTTCTATCGTGTGGCGTTGGTTATGATCCCTCCACACATGTGCATAACTAGACTTAAGATCAAGAGGTGGATCCTTCCATTGTATTTCACTCTGAGCATTATTAAATTCTGAATCAAGCCTGGCTAGGAAAATATATGTTCGAAGTCGGGTAATATGTTTGTGGAGTAACACTACTCCATTAATATCCTCCTCTTGTGCACATGTCCGGGCATCAATTTCCTAAAATATTCAAACCAATTCATTATAATATGTAGGTAATGACTTACCATTTTGACGTGTTGTGAATGATTTTTGGTTTAATTCGAACAACTGAGTTTTATCAAATCCATCATAGATGGTTTTTGAGACAGTATCCCATATCTCCTTTGCTGTTAGAAGACAGATGAATCTCTGCATCAATGTCGGACTTATGGAATCAATTAGCCAACTTTTGACTCGATTATTATCCAGAAGCCAAGTCTCCAAAGCTTTATCTCCTGCTGGTGGCTTTGGCGTAGTGCCATTAAGAAAGTCAGATTTATTTTTGGCTCCAATTTGCATTTTTATGAGTTGTGACCATATAAGATAATTCGTATCATCAAGAATAATTCCTGTAGGGAAGGAAGAATTATCTTGAAGGATTTAAATAAAATTGAGTGTTACATGGGATACGATGAAAATATTTTCGGTGGTCACGATTTCAAAGATTCAAAGAATTTTGAAGAGAAGAAAAAGAAAAAAAATTCAGAGAAAAAAAGTACGATTTCAAGAATTCAATACAAAAAAAATTCTATTTCAATAGATATACTCTGATACTATAAAAAATAAAATTCAGAAAAAAAAAAAGAAAATTTAAGAAAAATATTTTTCGATATAATCATAAAAGCGTTTACAACCCTCATATATACATATAGGAATTCTAATAACATTTTAATTAGAAATAGAATATCATCATAAATAAAATAAAGACTTTATTATTAATTGTATACAAATATTTACTTTCTAATATATATAATTAAAATATTTACTTCCGCAACAATATTTGGATCCAAGGGATTTGAATATGAATTTGAATTTCAATTAAATCCCTTGTTTAGAAACTAAATGGATTTATATTTATAAAAATTTGAAACAAATTCATAAGAAATTTAATAGTTTATTTAGTAAGAACTAAATATTATTTTAAATTTTTATATTTAGAATTCAATATTTAAGTCATTCAACTGTTGTTGAAAGTGAAAGCGATTAGAGTTTCCATTTCTAATCCAGGACATTGCAGTACAATACAGATTCTTTAAGAGCTGAGTTGTTTGCTTGAGTCATATGATGATGCATGTGAAGCATCAATTTTTATTTATTAATCAGTTTGAACTTTATAATCAAAATCATTATCGTATTAGGACAATCAATTAGTTAAATAGAGTAGTCATTAATTATCTGGACGCTGTTTCTTTGATAGTTTTATTGTAATTCCATGTTGATGATCCAGTGCAGTGCCAGTGCTATTATTAATATTAGTGCGGATCCGCTCTCGGCTGCGCCGCTTTCGCTTCTTTAGATCTTTCCTTTCTCTTCATCTCCATCCTTCCAGCCACCACCACCGACGAATCCAACTCTAAAAAGTCTATGCACAACATATACACACACAAAATTCTAATATGTCTTTGCTGTGCATTTAAAATCTATATTTTATGAGTCTAAAAGTTAAAGCTTAATTTTTTGCAAAAATTAGTAAAAATATAGTTTAAAATAGTTAAAGAATGGTATTTTCCTAATATATCTTTTAATTAACAATATATAAATTATATATATTTTATTAAATTAGAGGGTATAAAAATTAAAAATTGATGGAAGACCTTTAGTGTCCTTATCATTATACCCAAATTGAATCTGATGAATTCTGAATATTGGTAGTTTTTTTTAAAAAAAAATTGATGGTAACATAATTATTATCATAAAAAAGCAAAAATGATGTATAACAATTTTTTTTTAAGACTGATGAAATAATTAAATACTCAATAATAAATAGTAGTTAAAAAATAAGTGATGGATTGTTTAATAGGGGACAATAATAAATATTTATATATCATTATTAATAATTTTTTATTTAATTAGAAAGTTATATAATCTAAATATTGATAAATTATATAATATGAGACAATTTCTGTTTTAAATTGGTAATGGTAAGATTCAAATTCTATATTATCGATGTAAATAAGTCAATTCTTTTAAAGAAAATCAGGAATATGTAACTAAAGAACAATAATAAATGCAAAATAATTAATTTCACCAATCATAAATGAAAAATAATTAATCCATCCATGCATGTTTCCAGAAAAATAAAGTCAAAATGGCGACTAGAAAGATGATTTTATTTATTTATTTGAGAGTAGATGTAGGAGTTGGGATTGTGAAAGAGCTATAAGCATGAAGTGCGCCGCAAATAAATTTGGATTTCATGGTTCTTGCGTACAATGCTGGCATTGCTAACATGTTCAATTCATCTCTATGTATATATACACACACAGACAAAGCCTTACATTTTTGTATTTGCTCACTGTGCTGTAGCTTTTTTTTCCTCATCATTTGAGGACACACCACATTTCATTTCTTTAGGTACAGACTAGCTTATCAATCTCTCTTTCTTTCTTTTTTTTGCCACTATTACAGAGGTGAGAAAAGTTGTCTCGTGACATCTTAATCATTAAGTTAAAGGCTAAAATCCGAGTTTTAAAGAATAAATTTATCTCTTATGTCGTTATATATTATGCATAGTAATACATATATATTGTTTAATTATTTGAGGGTGGAGCCATCTTGTTGTATACAAAAGTCGCATCAGTATTTATGTAAATTATTTTTCTTGAGTTAATTTTTTGAATCTATATGTATGTTTTTTTTTTTTTTTTTAATATTCTGTGGCAGGTAAGAATATTTGGCAATAAAATGAGGCAGGCCAGCGTTCTATATTTTTGCGTTGGACTATTGGCTTTGCTTAGTGGTGTTTGTGTGAAAGCAGAAGATCCCTACAGATATTACACATGGACAGTTACATATGGAACAATTTATCCTCTGGGTGTACCTCAAAGGGTAGGATTATAAATTTTTAACATTGTCTATTTGTCTTCTTATATTAATTAAATGATATATAGTTGTTTATAACCCTTAGCTTGACCTTTTTTTTTTTTTTCTACTGTAAAAATTAATATTGCAGGGAATCCTTATCAATGGACAATTTCCTGGCCCAACCATTGATAGTATTACTAATGACAACATAATTGTTAATGTTATTAACAAGTTGGATGTACCTTTCCTCATCACATGGTTAGTGTTCAATGCCGTAATTTGCTATTTATTTATTTTTTTAAATGAAGAATATCACTATAAAATGGTTTATGACAGAAAAAAATATTGGTATTATAAAAATTTAGGATAGAAATATCTGTTGTTAAACAACCATGGACTGAGAGAAATAACCGCATCATATATATGTGATAGAGATATCTATCGTTAGATAACGGACTACATTGCATTGATGCTAATATGTTACTAATATTGATAATGATTCTGCTGGCGGATGAAGCCTAGCCTAGTGGTTAAGGCTGAGGCATTTAGGATCTAAGGTTTTGGTTTACACCGTGACAATGTCAAGATTATTTCTTTGTCGTTTCCACAGATGGAACCCATATTTGTGGATTCTATATAAGTTAGGTTTAAATTTTTCATTTTTTATTAACATTAAAAATTAACAATCGTGATTTATTGGACACTAACAAGCTATATTGACAAAAAAAAAATAATAATAATAATAATGATTCTGTTGTGAAATTAGGAATGGGATTAAACAAAGAAGGACCACATGGCAAGATGGGGTGTTAGGGACTAATTGTCCAATCCCTCCAAACGCTAACTGGACCTATAAATTTCAAAATAAAGATCAGATTGGAACATATTATTATGTACCTTCAATTGGGCTGCAAAGAGCTGCTGGTGGATTTGGTGCTTTCAATATTCAATCAAGGTCTGTTATTCCAATTCCATACCCTATTCCGGTTGAAGAATTTACTCTGCTTATTGGTGACTGGTTCAAGACTGACTACAAGGTTTGTAACTGGCTAAAATTAATAAGTTGCTTGATTTAAAGATAATATAGACCCATAATTTACAATTGAGGTATCTTCCTGTAGAATTAGAACCTTTGTCTACAATTTGCAGGAATTGGAGCAAAAACTGGACCAAGGCCTTTCTCTTCCTTTTCCTGATGCTCTTCTCATCAATGGCCTTTCAAAGGGTGCCATCTTCACCGGTGTAAAAGGTAATCAACAAGCACTAAACAAATTAACATCAAGTGAAATTAGTAGTTATAATGATTATACATATGTGTCGACCCATTTATTAATTTATAGTGAAAAATATTTCTTATCACAACTCGTAATATGAACAGTACGTCCCAGATTGCAATAAATTACTTTTTAGGCAAAAAAATAAGAATAGAAGTATAAAAAATATATATTTTATCTTGTAATGACCTATAACTGTTATAGATCTCACACTTATCGTTATCCTTTGATAAATATACTGTGCTTATGTACTTTATATACCTAATAATTTTTATTTTTCATTATGTTTATCAACGGTAAATATTTAGAATTTAATGTTTAAATTCTAGCATCAATTTTTTTTTTTCTCAGGTCAAACTTACAAGTTCAGGGTTACAAATGTGGGCATTGCAACTTCATTCAATTTCAGAATCCAGGGCCACACATTGACCCTTGTTGAAGTAGAAGGAGCTCATACTTTGCAAGAAGTGTATGAATCACTTGATGTACATCCTGGTCAATCTGTAACTGTTTTAGTTACATTACATGGTACACCAAAGGACTACTACATTGTTGCCTCTACTCGTTTCACTAAGACCATTCTCACCACTGCCGGTATACTTCGTTATGCCGGGTCCAACACTCCACCTTCTTTGCCATTGCCTATTGGCCCAACTTATCAGATTCACTGGTCTATGAAGCAAGCCAGGACCATCAGGTACTTATTTTCTTCTTGGCCTCCCACCTGATTTTTGTTTTTCGGATATTTTTTCAAGTCCAAATCAACTGTCAGAATTTGAATTTATTTTATAATTACTTTCGAGAGATCCGGTAATCGTAAGAATTAATGCAAACTTAAAATCTTAAAAAAATAAATTAAATTTTTTGTCATTTGAACCAACGGTCAAAAAATCTTTGACCGTGAGACAAAAACTTGAATATACTATCATGTAATCACTGTTAACTCAGCAATGATTACAATTTTAACTTTGGTGACAGGTTGAATTTGACAGCTAACGCAGCCAGGCCCAACCCTCAAGGATCATTCCATTACGGAACTATTCAAGTAGCGAGAAGTATAATTTTAGCCAATACAGAAGCTAAGATAGGAGGCAAGCTGCGATATGCTGTTAACAGCATCTCATATGTGGATCCATCAACCCCCTTGAAGCTTGCTGACTGGTTTAATATTCCTGGCGTCTTTACTGTGAACTCAATCAAGGATGCACCCACCAATGCCTCGGCTGTGCTTGGCACGTCCGTCATTGGAACTACACTTCATGACTTTGTTGAAATTATTTTCCAGAACACGGGGTCAACCCTCCAGTCATGGCATCTTGATGGATACAGTTTCTATGTTGTTGGGTATGTCTTTTCATCTGTTCTGATAGCTTTTTTTTTTTTTTAGCTACATATAATGTTCCTTATATTTTAACAATCTGCATGCAAGTCCAAGCTTTCATGACATGAATTTTGGTGGAAATTCAATCATTTTTTTGTCCCTTGAAATTGCAGGTATGGTTCTGGTAAATGGAATCCTGATTTGAGAAAGAAAAAGAAACTATACAATTTGAGTGATGCTATTCCTAGACACACTGTTCAGGTGATTGTAGCAGGCTTGTGGAGGATCTTTTGGTTAATTGCGCTAAACTATGGTTTAAATTATTGTTTAATGGTGCTAAAGTATAGTTTTAAAACTTGTAACAATACAATTTACTTGTCAATACAACAACTAAATTATTTCCATCTTTAATTACAAACAAATTCGCGACATGATAGTAATGAAAAGCTTTGTGTTTATATTATGATCAAAGCCACATAGTGTATGATATTGATGGACTAACTAAAGAAAATATTAACTTTATTACAGGTATATCCCAATTCATGGAGTGCAGTGTTGGTGTCATTAGACAACAAGGGTATGTGGAATTTGAGGTCAGCAATATGGGCAAGGAGATATCTAGGGCAACAATTGTACATTAGGGTTTGGAACAATGAACGCAGCCTCTTTACCGAGACTGATATCCCTCCAAATGCATTGTTTTGTGGCTTGGCTAAACGTCCATAGATGTTGTGTCTAACTTGTTTGATTTTTTTTTTTCTTTTCGTTTTTTTGATTTTTTTGAATCAGTCACGAGGGTGTGACTGTTAATTGAGTTGGAAAATGGGGGAAATAGGGTTAGAATAGAAGCATAAGGGAAAAACTGAAATTATCCAATGTAATTTGTGTGAGGTTTCTTCCAAATCATCTGTCCTATAATAAACTATTTTCCTTATAAAAATTATATTTTTCTTAATTGTTCTTTTTTTATATATAAACTTATTCTATAAATGCTGAATTGTTTTTAATCAGCAAATATAGATCCAAATAACAAGAAACTTGAAAATTCTTTTAAATAAGGCTTTATATTCTAGTCAAATTGATGTTGAGAGTCTCACCCTTTTATAAAATTCACTTAATACTAACTCTAAAATAATTAAAATTCATATAACCATTGAATAATAAAAACATCGATTGCAATGTAAAATTGCAGAGGTTTTGTATTATAATCCTAGTTGAAGGGAAAAAAAAAAGGTATATTATAGTAAAACAAGTTAAACACAGTAATAACTTTTATTTATTAGGAATAGTAGTAATGCAAATTAACCATTGATAAAACTACAACTATCATTTCATGTATACATATATTTTTATACATATATATATATTTTTCTTATAATAACATATTCCGTGTATATATGGTCAAGCAAGCAGACGTCTGGTTATGCAAGCAAACTTAAAGAAGTTTCGTTGTGTAATTGGCGATTCCGTAGTTGTTGGCATGGCTTGCAGCTTCTTTGAGTTTGATTCATCATCATAAAACTCTTTACACTAAGATTCTAAATCCACAGCTATGGGAGCATTTCAAAAATTGGAGCACACAGAAAAAGAAATCTCATTCGAGTTACTTCTGCATAGCATATAATCAAGCATTACAAGATTAAACATGCGATGAATTAAAGCTCAGTACACAGGCATATAGAGCCAAATAAACATGTAAATTAGACTAATTGGAAATGAAATCAGCATCCAAAGATTGAATAATCATGCACTCGACTCCATTCGACCTCAAATTTCACAGTCCCAAAGGTGGTGTAGAATCTTCCTCCTGTGCAAGCATGAAAGAAGGATGTTTCATTCACAATCAGATTCCCATTTGCATTATGCAGTGGAGCTCCAATCATGAGAAAGGCATGACCAGGCACAGCTAGTAATGATCTTGTAAGCTGAATGGAACGAGATCGAGAGTCTACTGCCACAGACTTAGTCTCACTCTTATAAAAAAGTTGTTAAGAAATTGGGAATCCATGTACTCAAACATGTTTGGGCTTCATAACGGACTTGAGTGTTGAGTTTTCAAACCATGAGAAATAGGTCTTCATCATGGGCTTGCTCACCACCAAAATGGCCTTAGCCATTTGGATGGTGGCTCCCCCTCAATTATAAGTCATTCTCTTTTCCTTTTTCATTCCAATGTGGGATTGGTTCCCACTTCATTCTTCAACACTCCCCCAGTGCAAATGGCCTTACTCTCTTTAGGCTTGGTTGTCACTTGCTTCATCAGGATTGATTCAAAGCTAGCCTCTCCCTCTTTGGGCTTTTTGTGGCCTTTAGTCCTCTTCATATTGCCTCAAGCTTTCAAACTTCACTAGTCCAGACTTTGTAATATCCCGTATTTTTAAATATTTTAATACTGCATCGGGATATGCAGTGTTAATAATTTTGTATATAATTATGATATTTTTACGAGTTGATATGTATTTAAAACTTATTTTAATTATTGTATATTATTTTAAGTGCTTTATGTAAAATTTTCCCGAGAATACTATTTTCGGGAAAATTTTCACGTAAATTATTTATTATTAATTATATTAAATAGATTTCCGGACTTGCATGAACTCATATATATTTTTAAAGTACTAAATAATGTATATATGTGTATTTATTTATTTAATTAGGGTTTAATTAATTATCCTAATATTTTATTATTTATTAATTAGTTTTATTGTTATTTAATTATTTTTATTTAGTATTAAATTTTAAAATATTAAATTATATGTGTGTGGTGTATATTTAATGTGTGTGATTTTATATTATTTTAATATATAGTGTAAAGTATATATATACATATTATAGTGTTAAAAATCAAAATTTTTGGCAAATTACCATTTCACCCCTGACTCCTCCTCCTTCTTCCCCAATCACCTCTCATCGCCAACCACCGTCTGTCACGCTGTTCTCTTGCCGTCGGTGTGCCTCCCAGCATGCCACCTCCTTCCCCAACCTTCCCCGCCGCCTGCTGCAGTTGTTTTCGGCGTCAGGAAGCCCATTTTTGGCTGGAAAGCCAAAAGTGGAAGCTAACGTCGATCGACATGATTCCGGCCACCATTTTTGACACCGCCAGTCTCTTTCTTCTCCTTGAGCTCCAGTGAGTGTGATTCCAAGCTTTGTTTCACTTAAAATGGTCTAGATTTGCTTAGGTTTCAATTTTGGTAATTCAACCATTTTAGAGTTCTTGATTTTTTTGAACTTTGAATTGATTGATTCATGAAAAATTCCTTCACAAATGTTGTTTCCCTTAGATTAATATAAATTTTTTAATTTTTGTAGAATTTTTTGGAATTATTTTGATTTTTGGGTATTTTTGAATATTTTAATATTATTTTCTAATTTTCGAAATTTAATTAAATAAATTATGAAATTGTGTTTTATGATAAATATAGGTGTTGAAATTAATTATATAAATTTATTTGGAATTTTTATGAATTTCTATGTATTTATTTTGAATTTATTTAGGTTTACGTAATTTTGGAAAATTAGGTTAATTGTGTTTTTAATTAAAATTAATTAGTTAATTGAGTTTAATTATTGATATTATTGATAAATATGTTGATAAAATTAATTTTTTGCAATTTTATTATTTTTGGTGAATTTTTTTGAATTAATTTTAGTATATTTATATATATAGGGGTATTTTGGTAATTTTACCCTAAATTGACTAAAAATGTAATTAAATTGGTTTTAATAGTTATTTAAGGTATAAAAATGATTTCTACAAATTATTTAGTATTTTTAATTAATTAAAACTATTTTTCGTGAATTATTTTCAAATTATATATATAATATACGATTTTTCTAAATAAATGAGTTTTTATTGGTTTTTACTATGTTTTAAGGTTAATTATGTAATTTCTACTTATAAAATGTATTTCTATGATGTAAGGGTATTTTTGGTATTTTCATAATTATTATGTGATTGTGGACCCCGGTCGGTAGACTGTAGTTTGGAGTCCGACCGAGGGGTTGTGGATGTGTTTCTGTGTTTGTTGTTCGAAGTGTGTTTCTTTACAGGGCCGGCTCTACTCTTTGAGCAGAGAGATGTCCGTTTTACAGGGGAGGTTCTGTCGAATTTTCGATAGAATTCTCGTAAAACGTGATATCCGGTTGAACCTTAATTCTAATTCTGTGTCCAATATTCTAGATCGAGTTTTTAGAATTTTCTGTTAGGTTTATTTTGATGTCAGTTATTTATTATTTGTTTAGTTGCGCTGAGACTGAGGCCTAATGGACCAGGCCCATCGGACCCATCTCGGGGAGCGCACTAAGTGTGAGTTACTATTATATATATATATGCTTTAGGATGCATGATTTAGAAATGTATGTTTTATTTTGATTAAATATGCATAAATGGTTTAATTATTACTTAAGTTCATTTTTAGTTTATTTTTGGTTATTTTCTGTATATTTTAAACTATATGCATGTCTTATTAATGAATTATGCTTGAAATGTTTTTGAATATATTTCTAGTTTATTTTGTAATTATATTGGATTTCTTTGACATATATATACTCGAAATATACTTGGTTTACTTTTGGTATATTTCTAGTATATATATGGTTATTGTTGCTATTACATTTAAATTCACGCATCATTTATTTTTATGAATGTATGTTTTATGTTTTAATGAAGGATATCAATAAAACGTGCTACCTAGTGGGAAGCACTAGGACCGAGTACGTACCGGTATGCTTATAGCATTTAGGCTATACTACTAACCAGTTTGAGGATATTTATTGGATTTGATTTGTCTGATGTGTGATATGATTTGGGAGTGTGATTGCTGGAGCTCGATTGACCAAGTGGCTCGGGGCCAATCATACCGACAGTCAGACTGCTGGAGCTCGGTTGACTTAGTGTCTCGGGGCCAGTCTACTGTCCAAATGGATCAAGTGATTATATATTGGAATAAGTGAGCCTGTATGGCTAGAGTGTTGTCTAACACTGTTTTTGAGGTTGCGATATTCTAGGGTTCTATTAGATCCTTCATAAACTGTGATTTTCAATAAAAAAATATATAAAATGATTTTTATTGCATCTGTGTGTATTTTCTTGTATACATACATATTATATATACTTTTGATTGTGTGCATTGGCATTTAGTATGCATGTATATATACTATAGTAATTCACTCAGTGAGGTCTGACTCCCCTCCGTTGACTATTTTTCAGGAGAGTCATCGCCTTCAGACCTCAGTAGCAGGCCTGTACGCCGAATTTCTTCCGCCTCGGCTTCTTTATGTAAACTGCTCACTTGAGTTTTATTTTTATAATCTAGACACTGCAGTAGTTGTATAAATTCGTGAGATATGTACTTTAAATATTTGAACTGGATTTGTATTAAAAGTTTGTTTATATATATGAGATGAGGATTTGATTTAAATCCCGTGGTGGATTATTATTTTTATATTTATGATTGTATTTTCGCTGCATAATATTTTACGTAATTGTGTTATTATTATTATTATTGCATGTTTATTTTATTTTTAGGCTTGCTACGAGTTCCGGATTCGAAAGAATTCTCATTCCCTAGTGCCGGTCATGGCCCCTGTTTTGGGTCGTGACAGACTTGACCCTTTTTGGGGTCTAGTTTCCTCCAGTCTTTATATGGTCCATGGGCCTCTCTTTTAAATCTCCAAGTCCAACCTCCTCTTTTTTGGGTTGATACTTGGGCTTCCAACATCAGCATGGGTCTCCAGTTTGGGTCTTCAATATCCACACGAGTCTTCAGGATCTTTTGGCATGTTAGGGCACTCGTGGACTCTAATACCATGTTAAGAAATCGAGGCCCCATGGACTCAAACATGTTTGGACTTCATAAGGGGCTTGAGTGTTGGGCTTCCAAAACATGAGAAATAGATCTTCATCATGGGCTTGCTTACCACCAAAATGGCTTTAGCCATTTGGATGGTGGCTCCCCCTCAATTATAAGCCATTCTCTTTTCCTTTTTCTTGCCAATGTACGATTGGTTCCCAGTTCATTCTTCAACAAAAGCATAATTGGTTTAGGCAACATGCAAGGGCGAGGTTGAATATAGCCTTAAACCCTATCAACATGTTCTTCTCCTAAAATAGTGACGTGCACTTTAGCATAACTACCGACGGTAAGATAGTATAGTCAACAACCACATGGACAGGAATACCAGAAAGATCCTCTTCTTCCTCGGGGTTTGTCCTTTCTAAATAGGACCCCCAAACTGTTCGACTTCGCAGCATGTTGTTCCATATCCCAGAAGTAAGGATGGGTCAAAAAAATCAGTTGCGACATCAATTGTTTCATCTTCATCTACATAACTACGAAGTCTACCGCAATAAGAATCCTTCTCATTAGCATTGTATGGGAGTGGAAATACATCATGATCATTTAACTTGAGAGCAAAAGTGAGCGTAAGTGCAGTTTCGGCAGTAGTTAGCATTATTTTGGGACCAGATAACTAAAGAATAGCTAATCGCTCAGAGTTGAGATGGATGCATTGTGGGTTATCTTTTTTCATATCGTATAATAACTCATTGTAATCATAAGGAGTTACACCTATTATACTAAGTGTATAGTCTAACTGCACTATGGACATAGGGAGGCTTACCAAAAAATAGGTTGGGGTCCTTAATGGTGATTTTAACAGAGTATATATCCACCATGAGAAAATCGAAATCATAAGCCTTGAAATTGGACAAGTCACGCAGTGAAGGCACATATATGCGGGGCTATTTATCATTTTAGGGAGGGAAAAAATTTTATTTTTCAAGTTACAGTGGTTTTGAAACTTATTCCTATTTTATGGTACTTTTTTTTAATTAAAAAATATAAAATGCTATTTGAAGTAGCATTATAGCTACGGATAAAATTCAGCTAAAGTTAAAATGCTACTTGAAGTAGCGTAAGGTAAGGACCCACCAAAATGCTAGTTTTAGTAGCATTATTGTCACTATTTTTTCAACTTTTTCCTACCAACTTTCACCCTTCCAAAAACTAGTTTGCGGAGCCAAAAAAAAAAACCTAAAAGCTAGTTTAAGTAGCTTTTTTGGACTATTATTCCGCCCATTTCCAATGTCTGGCAAGGCTTCCATAAAGGACAACAAAATGCTACTTTGAGTTTTGCTACTATTCACTACCATAAAGGATAGTACCAAAACGCTACACTGATTATCGTGTTGCTATTATTCACATGTCAGAATATAGATTCTGGATGCCGAGGAGAATATGCTAGCGTGTTTGAGACATCCCATCAGCAGAATTTATTCACCCATTTCGCTAGTTCAAGTAGCTTTTTGGGTGTTCATCTTGCTCTTAAATCCATTTCTCTCTCAACCTAATTTACTAGCACTTTCACTGTCCTCTTACATCCCTTTCCTTCATCAGCTTCTCTCCATTTCTTACTACAAATTATTTTTTTTTTAAGCTTTTTCATTTCTTCTTGGCATAAAGATCCACTGGTTCCATTTCTAAGAAAATGGTAAATTGTAATGTATGTATTGTATTGTTCTATTTTTAAAATTTTTATGTTTGTATTAAGTGAAAAAAATTTATATTGAAATGTATGAATTTTTGTTTATTTGGGAAAAAAATAGATTAGAAAGTTAGTTAAAAAAATAATGTAATTAGTTAGGGTTGCAAATTTATAAATTCATTTATATATTTCGTTTATATAGTCAATGAAGATTTTTTATTTATTACCTAAAAATTTTGTTGCGTTTTTTAAAATTTTTTTAAGGTGATACTGAGGAGGTGAAAATTGAAAGCTAAAAAGGTATGTTTTGTTAATAATTATATTATTCAATATGTTGATGAGTGGAAAAAATTGTAATTTATGGTTTTATACAATGGGTATTTATTCATTTACTGATATTTTGTGAGATCTAATTGTTGTTAAGATATTTGTGTTGATTTTTTTTTATTGTTTTTGGGTTAATTACTTAGATAGTAAGAATAATTTCTATCAATTTTTCGTTATTTAAGTTTTGTTATGTAGTAAATGAAATTTATATTTTTATTGCATGTAGGTAATATTTTGGATATTGTTTAATTTTTTTATTTAATTAGATAGTAAGAATAATCAAAATTATTTAGTTAATTTTTTATATATTTATTTAGTTAAATTTTTATATATTTTCTTATATTTATAATTATTTTGTAGATGATCTTTGTTTTTTATGTAGGTAGTGAAAAATGTGTAGGTAGATAGTAAAAAAAATTTTAATTAATTATTGAAAAAAACGAAATTAATGTGAAAATACATTACTACATAACAAAACTTAATTAGTAGATGATCTTTATTTTTTATGTAGGTAAGTAATTAGTAATCCAAAAAAATTAGTTAAAATATGTTTTTGTTTATTTAATTAGATTAGAACAAAAATTGATATAATCTCTTATTTATATAAGCTTTGTATGTAGAGAATAAAATTTATATTTTTCTGGCATTTAGTAAAAAAAATTACATTAAAATAACATTTTATGGAAAATATTTGTAGTTATTATTTTTATATATTGTCTTATATATTTATTTAATTTTTATTTTGTGTAAAATGTATGATTCAAATATGTTGATTATTTATAGCGTGTCTTTTTTATAGAATGATGTGAGTTAGTTAAAAAAAAAAATCTTTTTATAACTATTTATTCTGAAAAATTTTAGTAACAATATGTAATTAGGTAATTGTAAAATTTATTATTTAGTACAAAATTGTAATTAGTGAGTTGAAAAAATATTTGCCTTTTATTAAAAAATATGTACTTAGGTAGTTATTAAAAATATATAATTTTTTACAAAATTATTTACTATATTTTACATAATAATTAGACTAAACAATATTTATTTAGTTTATGAGATAATATATAACTTTATTTATGCTTCAGTATAAACTTGTTTAGTTTGTTAAAAATAATGTTTCATTATTGTAATTATCAAATTAAATGTTGTTTATTTAGTTAGGTAAAAAAACATTATTGTAATTAGTTAGTGTTTTTTTTAGTTATAGAATTTATTTTTTATATGGTTAGTGATTATTCTCGTACGATGAATTTTTTAAATAATTTTTTAGATATTTATTAATTCTTTTGTATTGAAATGTTTTTTCTTTTTATTTTGTGAAAAATAGAATTTGTTTTATGGCTTGAGACAACAAATTATGTTAGCTAATTTTTATGTTGTTATTTCCTTAATGTGTTTAAGGAAAATGTCATATGTCGAGAGAATGCAATGAATCATAAACTATAGAGAGGTACAGAGAAATAGACCTCGTTATATTGGGGCTCGCATAGTTACTACTCCTAGAGTCGCTAGAACGATTGCACGACAAGACAGAGTTAGACAATTAACTAATGAACTCGATCAATATAAAATGAAGCCTGAGCATACATTGTGTGAGCATATCAGAATAGTGAACCAAACGATTCAAGAACTTATTCATAGTGGCAAAATGATGGGTGAAGCATCTAAAAAGTATGCATTGTACTCTACATTGCCCTTGAAGTAACATATCATATGATGCATCAGTATATTTATTTTGAAGGAAAATATTTAGCACAATTTAAATAGAACCTCCAAACGTGCAATTAGTCCAAACAGTCGTCTTTCAAAAGGTCCTAACTCTAATTTTTCTTGGTTGAAAAAAATGACCACAAGTATTATGGATGAAGAAAAAAATTGAAGAGTCAATTCCAAGGACAATTAGGTTTATGTGATAGATATACTAATTTTATGTAAAGAGTTTTTGTACATATTTTTTGATGTTAACTAAATAATTTATGTTTATTTGATGTATCCTAAAATGAAATATATATCATATTTATTATGAAGTGTATGTGAATGTAATATTTTATGGTATTATGTTAGATATGATTGCACCATATCAGATTATATATAATTGTTGGTGAAATATAATTGTAAATTTTATTGGTTAATTAATTAGTTAGTAATCATTATTTATATCAACTCATAATTATAAAAAGATTTTTTATGTGCTAATATATATGTGTGTGTGTGTGTGTGGCAATGTAGGTAAACATTTTTTTTTTTGCGGTATTGAATACGTTTATATTATTGTCTTAGATGTATTTATGTATTTATATATTTTCTATTTTATTTGGTAGAAGGTGATATTGAGAAGGTCACTTGTAAAGCTACAGAGGTATGTTCAATTCAAAATAATTTTTTATAATATATTGATTAGTGGTAAATTTTTGTTATATTTTTTTAATATATATACTTTGGTGGTAATATAGTTATGGAAATTTTATTATTGAAATTTTATATCATAATAAATTTAATGCTTACCTTGGAAATACTGTTTTTAGTAAGTGAAGTTGTTGTACAGAGTGAAAAGAACAATAGTTAGTTCAAAGTGTTGATTAACTTATGTAGCTAGAGAAAAATTATATTATGTACATAAATTGAAAAACTTATTGCAATTATTTTTTATAATAGGCCGAATGTCGAATGCATGAGTTGTGATCATATATTGGGGTGGTCAAATTATTCAAACTGCATGCGGTCCAAATGTAGTAAATGCATTGTCAAGAATGGTCAATTTTATTGATGATTTTGATATGGAAGGGTTACATAAAATAATTAGAAATGTTGTTAGACTTAGGGATAATGGGATTATTACAAAAAAAATTTTAGATAGCCAGTCATGGGATTTGGTGAAAATGCAGTGTTTGGTTTTATGCAAATTAAAGATGATTTTGATGTTTCGAATATATTTCAAATGGTAAGGCAGTTTACGAGGTTGGCTTGCCATTGAACTATATATTGAATTTACTAGGGTTACATTTAGACATGAAGCATGTGCAGAAGCTAGTTACTCAAGATATATTCGAAATGAAATTGAAGTTGAGGAGGAAGAGGATGAGTGTTTAGATGAGGAACTAGAGGAAGAACTTCAAGATAATGATGAGGATGAGGAGGAGGATGATAAGGAGCATTATTTTGATGAAGATGATGATGACAATGGTAATGTCACTGGTTGTTACGACCCAAACCGAGGGTCATGACTGGCGCTAGGAAATGAGAATTCTTTCGAATTTGAAACTTGTAGCAAGCCTTAAAAGAATAAAAACATGCAATAAATAAAATAAAATAAATAAATAAGCATCAGAATTTAAATCTCAATAATTATGTAATAAAAATATTCTCTTCCATACTGTAATAACCCGATGTTTTTAAATATTTTTATACTATATCGGGATATGAAATATCAATAATTTTAATATATATATTTGACTATCTAATTATTTTGTTAATAATTAATGTTATTTTTAAATTATTCTAAGTTTTCTACGTAAAAATTTTCCCGAGACCTATTATTTTGGGAAATAATATCTAAATAATAATTTATTTATTAATGTTAGTTTATTTTATTAAATTGTATGGTTTCATGCATAATTAAAAATTTGAATATTAATATATATATATATATAATTATTAGGGTTTAATATTTAAACTATATATAAATATATTATAATTTTTATTATTATTATGTGTGTTATATATGTATATGTATATGTATATATATAATAATTGTATGGTGTGTGATTTTGTGAAGTTATATATATTAAAGTTAGTGTATTTAATAATATATATATATATATATATATATATATGTAATAAAGAAAAATTACAACTCTTGCCCCTCCCTCATCTTCCTCACTCCCGATGCTCCTCACCCCCTCCCTTCACTCTGTAACTCCGATCACAAGCCGTCAGTGTGCCTCCCGGAGTGCCACCTCCCTCTCTAGCTGCTCTGCCACCTCCCACCATCTTCTTTGGCAGCGTAGCACGCTGGTTTGGCCGGAAACCCAAGAGATTTCTTCTCCTCTGTTCAACCACTTTTCGGTCACCAAATTCGGTGATTCCGATGCCATTGAGCTCCTAGAACTCCATAGAAGCTGATTTCAAGCTTCCTTTAGCTTGAAAACTCGATTTGGTAAGGATTTGAGTTTGATTTTAATTTCGGCCATTTTAGTTTCTTAATTTTTTTGAACTTCGATCTTAGAGATTCAAGCTAAATTCCTTCACAAAAGTTGCTTCTCTTAGCTCAATATACACTTTGGAATTTTTTTGGAATTTATTTTGATTTTTGTGAATTTTTGATTATTTTATTAATATTTTCTAATTTTCGTAAATTAATTAAATAAATTGTAGAATTATGATTTTTGGTGTTTATAGTGGTTGAAATTAATTTTAGAATTAAATTTATAATTTTTGTGATTTTAATATAATTTTATTTAGTTTATGTGAATTTTAGAAATTTAGGTTAAATGTGTATTTTATTAAGATTAATTGGTTAATTGAGTATAATTATTGATTTTATTGAATTATATGTTGAGAAAATAATTTTTGAGTAATTATATAATTTTTAGTGAATCTGTGAGTAATTATAATATATTATTTGAATTTTTATATATTAGGGGTATTTTGGTAATTTGGTAGTAATTTTAGTTGAATAATAAGTTTAATTGGTTTTAATAATTATTTGAGGTATAAAAATGATTTTTACAAATTATTTACTATTTTTTTAACTAATTAAAACTATTTTTCGAAATTTATTTTCAAATTATATATAATATACTATTTTTGTAAATAAATGAGTTTTTAGTGATTTTTAATATGCTTTTGGGATAATTAAGTAATTTGGATTTATTAAATGAATTTATGTTAATATTTATGAATTTATTGAGAAATATTAATTTTTAATAATATAATATTAATATTAGGGTTTTTAACTAAAAATCGGTAAAATAATTATTTTTAATGTTTAAATATCCAAATTGCTATATTTTGGTATATAAAGGGTATTTTTGGTATTTTTATGTATTCTGTTAATATCTTGCAAATTGTGAACCTCGGTGGGTAGAATTGTAGTTTGGGAATCCGATCGAGGAGTGATGTGGATATTTGTATTCGAAGTGTGTTTTTTTGCAAGACCGGCTCTACTTTTTAAGTAGAGAGATATTCGTTTACAAGGGAGGTTCTACCGAATTTTTGGTAGAATTCTCATAAAACATGACATTCGGTCAAATTCCTATTCCTTGACTGTATCTAGAATTCTAGATCGAGTTTCTAGAAATTAAGTTAGATTTATTCTAATTTTGTGTTAATATTTTATTTGTTAGTTGTGCCGAGACCGAAGCCTAGTGGACCAGGCCCATCGGAACCCGTCTTGTGGAGTGCACAACTGTGAGTTTTTATTTTATATATATGTGTATTTAGGTTGCATGTTTTTAGAAATATATGTTTTAATTGTATAAATTATGCATAAATGATTTAATAAATGCTTAAGTATATTTTAGTAGGTATAATTTCAATATATTTTTTATATATTTTGAATTTAATGCATGTTTTACCTTTTCTTTATACCTAAGTTGTTTTAAAAGTATATATATGGTTTATTTTTTGTTATTTTATAATTGAACTGAATTTATTTGACATATATATACTCGAAATATACTTAGTTTATTTTTGGTATATTGCTAGTATATATATGGTTTATATTGCCATCATGCATCATTTATTTTACGAATGTATGAGTTTATTTTAATGAAGGTTATCGATAGAACGTGCTACTTAGTGGGCAGCACTAGGACCGAGTACGTACCAGTACGACGATAGAATTTAGGTTAAATTACTAACTTATTTGTGGATTATGACTTTATTGATTTGATTTGATTGATGTGAGATGTGATTTGAGAGTGTGATTGTTGGAGCTCGGTTGACCAAGTGTCTCGGGGCCAATCACACTGATAGTCAGACTGCTGGAGCTCGGTTGACTTAGTGTCTCGGGGCCAGTCTACTATCCAAATGGAATAAGTGAATTTATTTGGAATAAGTGAGCCTATATAGCGAGAGTGTTGTCTAACACTGTTTAAGGTTGCGATCATTTAGGGTTCTATTTGATCTTTCATAAACGAATATTTTTCAGTATTATATAAAGTGATTTCAGCATCTATGCATATTTGCCTGTATATATATTTATTATATATATTATGTTGAGTGCCTGCATTTGACATTTAGTTATGCATGTATATATATTATAACAATTCACTCAGTGAGGTTTAACTCCCCTCTGTTGATTTCTTTTTCAGGAGAGTCTTCGTCCTCAGACCTCAGTAATAGGCCTATACGCCGAATTTCTTCCGCTCTGGCCTTATTGTGTAAACTGTTTACCTGAGTTTTATTTTGTATTCTAGACACTGCAGTAGTTATTGTAGTGAGCTGTATTTATAATTATATATATATGAGATTTAAATTTTAAAAGTTTAAACCGAAAATTTGTACTGAAAGATTTTATGCTATATGAGATGGATTTTATGTTATTAAGTGAGTTGATGATTTATTATTTTACTTTTGAGATTTAATTCCGCTGCATAATATTTTATTTATTTTATTATATTGCATGCTTTTATTTATAAGGCTTGCTACGGGTTCTGGATTTGAAAGAATTCCCATTCCCCAGCGCCAGTCATGGCCCCCTGTTTTGGGTCGTGACACATATCATAACATGAAATATCTTAATACAATTTTTAGAGAAAAACTCTGAATTTAAAATCACATACAAGCATTAAGTAAAAGTCTCGATCGATAAAAATACAACTACTGCAGTTTCTAGAGTACAATATAAAACTAAGTAAATGATTTACATAATAGAGCCAGGCGAAAGAAATCCGACGGATAGGCCTACTGCTGAGGTCTGAAGAAGAAGACTCTCCTAAAAAAAATCAATTGAGAGGAGCAGACCTCACTGAGTGAATTGTTATAATATATATACACGCATCTCCTATATGTCCAATGCAAACAATCATATGTATATGCAAGCAATTCACACAAATGCTGAAAATCACTTTATTTCATAATACTGAAAAATATAAGTTTTGAAGGATCAAATAGAACCCTAAATGATCGCATCAATTAATAATAGAAATCACACTAACCATACTCACTCACTTAATTCCAAATAAATTCACTTAATCCATCTGGACAGTAGACTGGCCCCGAGATACTAAGTCAACCGAACTTCAGTAGTCTGATTGTCAGTGTGATTGGCTCCGAGACACTAGGTCAACCGAGATCTAGCAATCACACCCTCAATCACATCAATCTCAATCATATCAATCATGTCATATTTTCCTCAAATGAGTTAGTAATTTAACCCTACGATCTATCGCACCGGTACGTACTTGGTCCTAGTGCTGCCCACTAAGTAGCTCGTTATATCGATATCCTTCATTTTAAAAATAAACCATTCAATCGAAAATATATAATGTAAAATGACATTCAAAATGATAGAATATACCATATATATACCAAAAATATACCTAAAATAAACTAAGTATATTTCGAGTATATATATGTCAGATAAGTTCAAATCAATCATACAATATACTAAAATAAACCATTAATATAATAAAACATGCTAGGTATATTTATTGAAGATAAAATAATAAATATGCATTTATTTAGAAATATATTAAAAGTATACTAAAAATATACCTAAAGTATATTAATAATTTATTAAAGCAATTTATGAATAAATTCAATTAAAACATATAGTTCTAAAACATGCAACCTAAATGCAATGTATATATAGAATAACAACTCACAAGTGTGCGCTCCTCAAGATGGGTACGACGGACTTGGTCTAATAGGCCTTGGTCTCGACGCAACTAAACAATAAAAATAATCACAGAAAATCATAACAAATTTCTAACTTAAACTTCTGGAGACTTAATCTAAGATTACAAAATACAGACTGACACAGACTTGAGATTGACTCGATGTCATGTTTTACGAGAATTTTACTAAAAATTCGACAGAACCTCTTTTGTAAAACGGGGCATTTCTCTACTAAAAAGTAAAGCCGATCTTATAAGAAAAATACACTTTTAAACCAGAATTCATACAAATCTTTGATTAGGATCCCGAACTACAAAATTCCCCCAACTGAGATCTACAATTCACCAAAAATTTAAATAATATAATAAACTATATTAAAAATCAATAAATGCCATAAATACCCTCAAAATATCAAAATATAACATATTTAACATTTAAAACACCAAAAATAATTATTTTCCCAATAATTACTTAAAAATCCCAAATAATAATATAATATTATTAAAAATCCATTTTTCCAATAATTACACAATTAATAATAAAAATTCATTTTATAAATCCAAATAATTTAATTAACCAAATATAACAAAAAGTTATAAAAATCCATTTTATTTCCAAAATAATTTATAATATATTATTTGAAAACAATTTTCAAAAAATTAGTTTTAAGTAGTTAAAAATAGTAAACAATTTGTAAAAAAAAAATCATTTTTGTACCTAAAATAATATTAAAACCAATTAAACATAATATTTAACTAAAATTATCACAAAATTACACAATTAACCCTAATATACAAAAATACACATAATATACTAATATTACTCAAAAATTCAATAAAAATTATATAAATACATAAAAATTATTTTCTCACATATATCTCATTATTATCAACAAAAACATATAATTAACCAATAATTTCTACCAAAATATATATTTAACCTAATTTTTCAAAATTGACATAATCTAAAAATAATTATAAAAATTACATAAAAATCACAAAAATTATAAACTCAACTCTAAAATTAATAAAAATTAATAATAACACCAAAAATTACAAATTTATAATTTTAATAACTAATTTAAGAAAATTAATAAAATAATAATAAAATATTCAAAAATTCACAAAATCAAAATAAATTCCAAGAAAAAAAATATTCATAGAGGTAGATTAAGCTACTAGGAATCACATTTGTAAAGGGATTTTATGTGAATCAACCATTAACAACCCTAAAAAAATTCAAAACCCTAAGGTACCATAAACTAAAAATCACACAACACCCATTCAAACGAGTTTTTAAGCTAAAAGAAAGGTTGGATTCACACTCACTAGCGCCTAAGTGTCACGACCCAAAATAGGGGCCATGACCGGCGCTAGGGAACGGGAATTCTTTCGAATCCGGAACCCGTAGCAAGCCTAAAAATAAAATAAATCATGCAATAATAACAATAACCATAATATATATATGCAGTGGAAAATAAAATCATAAATATCATAATAACATTTTCATCACTGGATTTGAATCAAATCTCATCTCATATATATAAATTTCTTTAATACAAATCCAGTTTCAATATAATACATCTCTTTAAAATAAAATACATGAAATCCAATACTTTAATTCACAACTACTGCAGTATCTAGATTATAAAATAAGATTCAAGTAAATGATTTACACAAAGAAGTCGGGGCGGAAGAAATCCGACGTATCGACCTGCTACTGAGGTCTGAAGAAGTTGACTCTCCTGAAAAATAGTCAACGGAGGGGAGTTAGACCTCACTGAGTGAATTATTATAATATATATACATACACACTAAGTGATAATGCATACAGTCAATAGTATATATATAATATGTAAATATATACATGCAAATTCACACAGATGCAGGAAAATTCCTTTTATGTATTTTTATTGAAAATCATCTTTTATGAAGGATCACATAGAACCCTAGAATATCGCAACCTCAGAAAATAGTGTTAAACAACACTCTAGCCATACAGGCTCACTTAGTCCAAATATATCCACTTAATCCATTTAGACAGTAGACTGGCCCCGAGACACTAAGTCAATCGAGCTCCAGCAGTCTAACTGCCAGTGTGATTGGCCTCGAGACACTTGGTCAACCGAGCTCCAGCAATCACACCCAAACCACATCTCACATATCAAATAATCATATCAAACCAATATCCACAAATAGTTAGTAACATAGCCTAAAGCTATAGGCGTACCGGTACGTACTTGGTCCTAGTGCTGCCCACTAGGTAGCACGTTCTATTGATATCCTTCATCATTAATAATGTAAAACATTCATTCACAAAAATAAATGATGCATGAATGTAAATGAAATAACAATATAATCCATATATATACCAGAAATATACCAAAAGTAAACCAGGTATATTTCGAGTATATATACGTCATATGAATTCAATCAAATTATAAATTAAGTTGGAAATATATTTAAAAACATTTTAAGTATATTTTATTTACAAAACATGCATATAATTTAATATATACCAAAAATATACTTAATGTAAACTTAAGAAATAATCAAATTATTTATGCATATTTAATCAACATAAAACATGCATTTCTAAATCATGCATCCTAAGCATATATATATAGTATAGTAACTCACCTAATGCGCTCCACGAGACGGATCCGACGGGCCTGGTCCACTAGCCCTCGGTCTCGGCGCAACTAAACAAACAATAAATAATAGACATCAGAATAAACCCTAACAGAAATCCTAGAATTCGATCTAGAGTATTTAACACAGAATCAGAAATTAGGGTTCGACTCGACATCACATTTTACGAGAATTCTACCGAAAATCCGGCAGAACCTCCCCTGTAAAACGGACATCTCTCTATTCAAAAGAGTAGACCCGACCCTGCAAGGAAATACACTTTGAAAATAAACACCACATCTCATTCACAACCCCCTCGGTCGGACTCCAGACTACAATCTACCGACCGGGGTCCACAAACACAGAATAATTCCAGATATACCAAAAATATCCTTAAAACCTAAAAATACATTTTATAAGTAAAAATTACACAATTAACCTTAAAACACTGTAAAAACCGAATAAAACTTATTTTATTAGAAAAATCGTATACTATATATATAATTGAAAATAATTCATGAAAAATAGTTTTAATTAGTTAAAAATACTAAATAATTTATAGAAATCATTTTTATACCTTAAATAACTATTAAAACCGATTAAATTACATTTTTAGCCAATTTAGGGTAAAATTACCAAAATACCCCTATATATATAAATATACTTAAATTACTTCAAAAATTCACCAAAAATTATACAATTATCCAAAATTAAATTTCTCAACATATTTATCAATAATATTAATAATTAAACTCAATTAACCAATTAAATTCAAATAAAAACACAATTAACCCTAATTTCACAAAATCACATAAACTTCAATAATTCAAAATAAATAATTAGAAATTCATAAAAATTCCAAATAAATTCCTATAATTCATTTCAACACCTAATTTAACCATAAACTCCAATTTCATAATTTAAATAATTAATTTCCGAAAATTAGAAAATAATATTAAAATATTCAAAAATACCCAAAAATCCAAAAAATCTCCAAAAATTCCACAAAAATTCATACATGTAGATTGAGCTACTAGGAACAACATTTGTGAAGGGAGTTTTCATGAATCAATCAATTCGAAGCTCAAAAAAATCAAAAACCCTAATGTGGCCGAATTCGAAAAATTGAAACCTAAGCAAATCTAAACCATTTTAGCTCAAAACAAAGCTAGAATCACACTCACCAGAGCTCAAGGAGAAGAAAGAGACCAGCGGTGTCGAAAACGATGGCCGAAAATGGGAGAAACGGCGAAGGGACGATTTTCGGCCAAAAGAGGAAAATGGGGCTGCCGGCGCCGAGGAAGGGGGTTGCTGGTGGTGGGGGATGGCTGGGAACGGTGGTGGCAAGCCGGGAGGCACACCGACGGTAGGTGATCGGAGTTGCAGCGGTGAGGGGTGAGGTGGGTGGTGGTCGGGCGCGGGAGGGAAAGAAAGAAGAAGAAGAAGAAGAAAAAGAAAAAGAAAGAAAAGAAAAAGAAAAGAAAAAAAAAGAAAAAAAAAAGAAAAAGAAAAAGAAAATAAAATAATTAAATAATAATAAAATAATAAGAAAATAATTTTAATAATTTAATAATAAATAAAATAATTAAATAACAATAAATAAATAATAAAATATTAGGGTAATACATTAAACCCTAATTAAATAAATATACACACACATAGGCTTTATTTAGTATTTTAAAAATACGTATGAGTTCATGCAAGTCCGAAAATACATTTAAAATAATTAATAATACATTGTTTACGTGAAAATTTCCCCGAAAATGCAAGTTCCGGAAAAATTTTACGTAAAACACTGTAAATAATACACAATATTAAAAATAGGTTTTAAATACATATCAACTCATGAAAATATCATAATATATATACACAAATTATTAACACTGTATATCCCGGTACAGTGTAAAAATATTTTAAAAACACGGGATATTACACTAAGGAAGAGAATAGGACCTTTGGTGGGGAAAATGGTGGTAAAAAACGCGATTGACGGCGAGAAGCTCAACTCACTGCCGCTGCAACTTCAAGCGATCCGGCGAGCTTTTGGCAGTTGGACGACGTCGGGGAGGAAGAGGGAAGAAGGAGGTGACAGACCAGAGGAGAGGGAGGCTCAATGAAGATCACTAAATGGGATGGCAGCAGAGGTAGGGGAGAAGCACAATGAGTTTTGCGTTTCTTTTTTAAGTTTCTGTAAATGTATATATGTATACATATGTTGTGTGTGTGTGTTGGTGTTTAATGCATGCATGTATGTTTATTTTGTATGCATGCATGTGTATGTATATATATATATATATTATATTAATAAAACATTATAGTATAATAATAATACTTTACCATAAATCAATTTCAACCACTCGATATATATATATATATATAAACACATATACATTAACATATATACATAAAATAACAATATATAATAATAATACTAATAAAACAATTAATGTAATTTATCTAAAAATATAATATTAAAATAATAATACACATAACTAAATATTATTAAAATAATACTATCCAAAATAATAATTATAAATAATGCAAATTAAATGTCCAAAATAATAAATTTGAAAATAAAATATTTACGTAGAAAATTATAATTAAACATAAAATAATGAATACTAACCACAAAATAATAAAATAATTAAAGTTGAATTTTAAAATTTTAACACTGCAAATCTCATTTTATATTAAAATAATTTAAAAATATGGGTCATTACATTGGTGATGTTGACATTAACAATGATGCTTTAATGGTTGCATTAGTTGAAGGGTTAAATAGACAAATTCCTTCGCAAGTTGAATGTGTAAATCTTGAGGATATATATGTTAATAGAAATCCATCAAATGTAGATGATCTGTTCTGGGACCCATAAAAGAACTTGTGAAGTGTATGTTATTTCAATCTAAAGATGCAGTTAATACAACTTGCAAATTATATTCATTAAGAGTTGGGTGACAATTTCAAAGTTCTGAAACTAGGAGGAATACTATAACCTTAGTTTGTAAGCTAGGACGCAAATGAAGGGTAAGAGCCACTGAGCTTAAGAGAAGTGGGTTTTAGGAAATAACGAGGTTGAATGGTCCCCACACTTGTAGTGCTCCTAGACAAAGTCAAGATAATAGGAATTTTAACTCTAATCTCATTGTTGTATACATAAAAGCAATGTTAGAGGTGCAACCATGTATTAAGGTAAAAACATTACTTATTGGGTTGAAAGAACGATTTGGAATCATATCGACCTATAAAAAGGTCTGGAAAGGAAAAAAAAAGGCAATTGTGAATTTATGGGGGGATTGGGATGATTCTTATAAAATGCTTTATGCCTTCATGCATGAAGTAGTGACATTTAATCCTGGTTCTTTTTAATGTAATGAAAGGGAGGCACATTTGGTGAATCATGTTCTTATTCTCGGGGTATGATAATTCAAATGCATGTTTTATGTATATAAGTCATGTATTGATGGGTTCAAATATTACAAACTTGTTATATATGTGGATGGTACATTTTTATATAGTAAATATATAAATGTACTCATGACTGGTGAAGTAGTTGATAGGAATAATTCTATATTACCATTAGCGTTTGGTTTAGTCAAAAAAGAAAATAAAGAAATTTGGGAGTACTTCATGAAGATGTTATGATATTGTAGCTGCAAAGGAAGAGATGATATTTGTATCATTTCTAATTGTCATATTGGAATAAAGAATTCGATGAAGCAAGAATTGTGGCATGGTAATCCATATTGATACTGTTTGCATTATGTGCTCAGCAATTACAACACAAAGTTTAAGAATAATGCCATAAAGAACATATTTGATAAAGCTGACTAAAAGTTTCAGAAAAGAAAGTTCATGAGATGGATGACCAAAGTAGAACTCTAACATTCGGAGTCTAAATAATGGATTAATAAAATCCCAAAGGATAAATAGGCTTTATCGTATGATGGTGGTCATCGTCATAGTGTTACGACTATAAATTATGCTGAATCAGTGAACGCCATATTCAAGAGTATTAGGTCAATGTCAGTTATTACAATAATGCAATAAATATTTATGAAGTTAGTTGATATGTTTGATCAGTATCGAATTGAATATTCAAAATTATTGAATAAAGGCTTTTTATGGACACCAACATGTTTAGACATACTCAAACATCAAATTAATAAGGCAAATGGCCATGTCGTGCAAAGGTATGATGAAGAGAATATGAAGAGAAGAGAATTTATAGCTTCATTTCACTCCATCAGTGAAAATTTAAAATGTTTGTCAACTTGTTTTATTCCTTTGGGTGATCCAGCTTATTTGCCAAATTCATATGATTTACCATTCATACCGAATCCAGTATGGAAATGGAAAAAAAGGAAGACCAAGATCTACACGCATCACAAATGAAATGGACGAAAGAAATTCAAATGTTGGATCAAACTTTTGCATGAAATGTGGTTTGCTCAGGCATAATGCTAGGACATGTGGACAAAATTAATAATTACTATTTATGTATATATTTTTATTAATAAATCGAGTTGTTGAATGAAACTTTTCCATATCCAAAATATTCAAAAATTTGTATATCTTATTATGTTATTTCATTACATACACTTAAATTTTAATGGTCATCATCAAACTTACATATTTATTTTAATATATGTAATGAATTTAATGTTTATCAAGAATGAATAAAAAGGATAATAAAAAAGTTGGATCGTTAAATTCTTCCAAGGGAGGACGTGGTAAACAAAAATTGAAAATTGTTGATAAATATGAAGGTCCGAATGGTGTAATTTGGTATGGAACTAAAAGGTCATTCGAAAATTGTCCCACTTATTCATCTCTTGAACCCGGATGTGCAAATTATATATTTTTTTGGAATCATACAATAAATATAGATGGTTTGGGATAGTCTTATGACATTATTGTTAGATCAGATCCAAAATGGGCCAGTTTGTAGGAAATAAGATGTGAATTGGAAGCGTATTGCAAGTACCATAAGTTAGTAATACCAAAAGCAATTTTAGTAACTCTATCAAGACACAACAATGAAGAAATAGATATTGTAATAAACCAATTACAAAAGGAGATTGCTGTGATGAATAATCATCTTAATAAGTATCATATGCGCAATGACACTATCACCTAACAGTCCTCAGTGAAAGTAAAAGGTAGTGTGACCGACATGGATATCGAGGGCATAAAAGATTATAGTGATAATGATACTGACTTTGTAAAATACCTTCCTTCTTGTTTACCAAAATGTTATTAATATGTATTAAAATGTCATATTATTTATGCAATCAATAGCATGCAAATTAAATTATTCGAATAATTAGATAAATTAATATATTTTATAGGTATAATGTCCAGAGGTTATTCTCCAGGAGATATTTTTAGGGCCATGGGTCATCATTGGGCCCTAGATGATGATTTTTCATATCCAATGGATCCAAGCCAATATAATAGTCATGCTATTTTGGTGAAAATGATTGAAGAATGACAATATTATCAATAAGAATCTGAAGCACTTAGGGAAGAAGCTATAGAACTTAATATACATGTACCTAAAGCACGAGCAATTTAAATGAGATGATGTAATATGGATGACATATGCAATGCTTTGTATCGTATCAAATAGGAGAATAATCATATAAAAATACATTTGAATAGAGAATTCTTTAGATGACATAAAAAAGAGTTATTAGAAGACGGAGATATAAGACAAGCTAGACAATATAATTCAATACTTCACTCACATGAATGTAAATTTAATATTGAAATATCGGATAAGGAAACATAACATAATAAAGTACATGTAATAATTTATTCTTCATCAGACATTTCATAATCAGAAATGTAAGCTGGATTATTAAGAACATTATTTACCTTTGTTTGGGAAAGTGTCCTACCCATTGCAATCGCTTGATTATTAGCAAGCTTTAACATATAATATCTTAATCTTCATATAAACATTTGATTATTCTCCTCTCGAATTCTTTTAACAACAATTTCATATTCTAATCGATTTATTTGTTGCAATGATAATAACAAATGCCTCATTATAGCTGCTCTTAATTCATGTAGTTAGGCAACTATAATATCATATTCATTTACTCAAAATGCCCATTCTTGTCGAAGTCCTTCATAGTATTCTTTCATATCTGACCTTCTAAATTGGTGATACTATCATTGTATTTTGGTAACATCCATATTCTGCCTCTACCACCATGTGAAGAACCACCTGCCATCTACAGAGAAGAAAATTTATATATGTGTATGCGTATATGAATGTGGGTTAATGATGAAACATAATTGAATATGTATTTATAATACTACACTACATATCTAAGGACAAAATTTATATGCCCAATCTGATATTGTAGTTCGCCAGATTTATGACCACTTGTTATTTATGGCAAATAAAATACTAGTGTTGTTCAATCAAAAGTAAATTATATCTGTACATGACATGTGATTCCCATAATTGCAGTTGTGAAGTTGTATCACATGTTTGTTATTTCTTATATATAATTTTGAATTATGAAATTAATTACTATCCATTTCACTCATTTTGTCAAATCAATATAAATTATGTCCTTCAATTAACATGTGAATCTCATAATTGAACCTGTCAATTTGTATCATATGTCATCGGGTTATAGTTATATTTTACACAGTGAAATAAATTAATTGAGTTGTCACTAAGATATAAGATGTGAATATTGTGTCATTTCAATACATGCATTTACAATAAGTAAGATAAATTTTATTAGTCAAAGATGACTATATATTATTTGTGAATTATTTTTGTAGATATGGAGCAAAATTACTTGCGAGGTGATTATATCCAGGCTAGGCCGTACAATGCATCATTACTAAACCTACAAAATGAATATAGATCACATGCTACATGGCATGACTAGGTAATTAGGAATATTTATTTAGGGCTATTTAGCATTTTGGGGTAAAAAGTAAATGTGGTAATTACGAATATTTAGTAAATGTACAAAACAAAAGAATATTAATTTTATTATTATAATGTGAAGGGAAGTGGATTATTGATGAAACAAAGTGTCATTATTAATTATATACATAATATCTGCAGTTGTAAGATCTGGTCATTCAATGTCGACCTACATTTCAGACGAGGAACATATATGCAAACATGACTCTTAAAATGGAGGGGTTATTAAGAAACACTAGCTTTCTCGGAGTTGCACAGATTCACTAATGTCAGTATGATCAACACTTAATTTCTGTCGTATTAGAGTGTTGGAGACCAGAGACATATACTTTCCATCTTTTAGATGGAGAGTGCACTATCACGCTCCAGGATGTTGCTGTTTTGATAGGGTTGCCAGTTGATGGGACTCCTATTACTGGTCGAGTTTAGCATGATTACCTAGATTTATGCCAATCATTTCTAGGGACTTCACCTGAACTAGATGACATTCATAATTCATTGGTTCATAGTTCATGGCTTAAAAAGAACTTTGCAAACTTGCCTCAACAAGTTAACTAGACAATATTTCATAGACGCACATGTGCATACACTTTGCAGCTTTGTTCGTCAGTATTGTTCCCAATGAAAGTAGCTACTGATAAAGTCAGCTTGTAGTTCCTTCAATTCTTGGAAAATTTTGACTTAATTGGCTAATACATTTGGGGGTCTATATGTTTGGCTTTCCTATATAGGGAGCTTTATCGTGCATCAAGGCTGTCAACAATGACACAAATGGGCAGCCCACTCTTTATCCTTCAACTATGAGCATGGGAGTGATTTCCTTTTCTCACTCCTACACTGTGTGACCAGTCAATTCCATCATATGCACCTTTGGGTTAAAGGTATATTAGTTATATTTTTAAATTTTAATTATTTTTAAATTTTCTTGACAATATCAATTGACTAACACGAGACATAAAATTATTTCAGATAGAGCTATCCATGTGCAATTACATCTATTCCTACATATGTCATTACATTCGTCTGAGACTAGATAATGCATGTTAGGATAAGGTAAAACTTTAATTACATAAGTTTTGCAATATTTTATAGCAAATTTACTTCTCTATATATATAATAATGAAATTTATTCAATTTATTAATAATAATCATCGTCATATATATATTGTAATTCAATATTTAGAATAAATTATTTACCATAATTAATTTTCTTATTTGTTATTAAACTTTTTTCCCATAAAATTCTATAGTCTTATTATTATTGAAAAATAATTACTATTAACTTTATCTAATTTATATATTTAAATCATAATAAATTTGTATTATTATGATTATTATAATTATTGTCATGGTTGTCGTCGTCATCATCATCATCAATTACTTATATTACATAAAATATTTAATTGAAATAACCATATTATTATTTCAAATAAACAAATATTTATTATTTATAAAGAATATCTGAGAGCCATACACCGAGGATCTCATTCAACAATTGCCTGCTTATTGCTTACGATGGGGCGACATGTGGCGATCGATAGTACCTCTCATATGCATCCATATTATTGAATGGCACTACCCTAATAGGGTATTGTAATAATTTGAATGTGTACAACCCATTCCTCATCATCCTTTTTGCTTTGATGAGTTGCATTATAATAATTTAAGGAATCATGACACAAATTGAGTGGAAAACATGCCCAATGGATTGAGCTTTGGGGCAGTCGAGCTCATTATGTTGTGGTTGGGGAACCTTCACATGGATCCATACATTACCATTCACATTATTTGAAGTGGTACTGTTCAGTGACATATTGATGGATCTCACCCATTAGTGCTCGGTTAGGAGTAATTGTACATACATAATTTTATTTTGCCAATAAATATCTTGTTATATTATTTGTTAAATTTTTTATAAATTTATTTATTTTCAATATGTAGGCCGATGCATTTGAGCAAATCGTGTTGACTCGAGATTTATCTCAAGCTAATCAGATCGTTGATAATTCACAAATTGCACTTAATGAGATTAGGTGACAAGTATCAAATGATATGCCATGCCCTAACCATGCACCACAACCTACCCCACTCCCACAAAAATTGATTAATGTTGGGCCTGTTAATGAGGAGACACTGCGATGTCATCAACGTCATTCACGCCAACACTCAATGGCTCCCAGACCCTTACCTACAAGTGATGGATGTATTCCCGTTCCTCAGCCACACTATGTTCATATAGAGATCCCCGTAATGCCTTCCACCAAGGGCATTAACATCTCATCGACTTTAGTCTCAGAAGCTAGTCCATTAGGCAATTCATTCAATCCTCTATCATATTGTTTTTTTACTTATCCATCCGGTCCATTCTTTCATGCTTCAGATCTCACTCCTCCTACCCAATTACCTTTTTCCTCTATATCCTTTCCCTTTTCATCACACCATACTCCCTATCCCTTTGTCAGCTCACAATTCACAAACTTCCATCTCAGTCAACTTCCATTTACTTGTATTTTAAATTTATCGAAAATGGCTGTGGCTCTATAAACTTTTCATTTTCCATCAATTTCTTTTTCAATCCAAAATTTTCTATCCTCATTTTCCACCCCTCAACCTTATAAAGTGCTACCTACTCCATCATATCGCACACCTCTACATGATTTAAATATGTATGCACCTCATAACATTACTATCGATGTTGATGATGATAACAATGATAACTGTGATGATTGTGATAATGATGATGATGGTAATGATTCTCATAACAGTGGATCTCATTTCATTGATATGAGCTCAACACGGGTTGCTCGTCGTCGCAATCTAGGCTTACGCTCTAGAATCCGCATGCATAGACCTTGTGACACTTAACTTTTATTTTCTCTTTCTCTTTACAACTTTATTTGTATTTGTCGTTATTATAACTATTATTTATCAGTTGTTAATATTTTCTTTTCACCTTTTAGCCCTCTAATTTAATAATAATAATAATAATAATAATAATAATAATAACTTATGTTGGATAATGAACAAATATATAATTAATCCAAATTATTTTATCCATATAAAATGATCGAAATTATCTCAAAACAACCATAATATGAAATTTTTTTCATTACGACTACAAAATTGGACAATGTTTGACAAATAATCCTAAAAAGTATATTAATAATGATTATTATTTATATTTTAATTACTAATAAAAAAATTTTATTTATTTATTTTCACAAATTAACTACTCTTATTATTATTCATACAAATTCATAATAAATTTTATATAATTTTAATAAGTAAATCTATGTAATTATTATTTTTTTTATTTTAAATTATCTTAATTATACATAGCATTTCAATAAAATAACTACAACTATTAACTATCATTGTTGCTAATAAGATATATTATTATTATTATTATTATTATTATTATTAATAAATTAACAATCATTATACAATGATTAGTCTCTAAATATTATTAAAATTAACTCATAACTAAATAATTAGGTACTATTTATAATATTTAAAAAGTTACCATAATCATTATGCAATTTTATATATATATATATTAGGAGAGAGAAATGGTTTAAAAATGAGACTAGAGCGTGGTGTTACAATTATTAAAAAAAATTAAAAGTATAAAATACTATTTGAAGTAACATTTTATATATTATACTACTTTAAATAGCGTTTTGTGCACTGTTTCTATAATACCATGTCAACTCAGCTAAAATCACCATAAAATAGAAATATTTTTTTATTTCACAATATAAATTTTAAAATCATTATAATTCGAATCTAAAATGGTAAATAGCACCACATATGGACCTCCTGTCGCACCTTGCTCCTGATTCACTTATTTCTTTAGAACAGCAATTAATTATAATAACTTCATCCCGCTTGCAATAAGGTTTCCGTTCATCCCGTGCGGTCACAACCTTTGCCACGTATTTTGCTTTCCCTCTTCGAATTCGCTTTCGCTTTCAATTTGGATTTTGATCACCGAAAGAGATGGATTCTGCAACCACCACCTCCATGACCGCAAGCTAATCCTAAAGAGGTGAATTTTATATGTAAGTCTGACCCATATCATTATTTGGACTCTGTTTTTAAAGCCCATAGTTATTTCAGGTGTATCGCTTTTCATGGACTGCAGTTTTGGTGTCATTACACAGTATAGCCGCGTAAAGCTCAGCTTTGACCGGTACAAGTTTAAATTATTTATAATTAAATCAAGGGTTATTGGTATAAATACATTAAAAATTAAAAAAAAAATCAAAATATGTAGTTAATTTTAAAAAATTTCAAAACTAATTTTTCTAATTTTTTTTAAATATAATATAGCTTATTCTCTTGTCACCCTTATTTTTAAAATTATCTTTTTTTTCTTCTAACATTTTTTTCTTTTATATTGATTTTTCAACTTTTTTTTCAACATTTTATTTATTTATTTTTAACAATTTTTTTACTTTATATTGTTTTTATTTATTTTTTTAATATTTTTTACTGTCTTTATTTTTTTCTCAATAATTTTTTGCTCAAAATTTTTTTTTAACATATTTTCTATTGTTTTCATTTTTTTCTCAATATTTTTTTGGTAAAAATATATTTTTTTCATTTTTATAGTACTATATTTATCTTTTTTTTTTCTCAACATTTTTTTCTAATGTCTTCATCTTTTTTTCTTAACTTTTTTTGCTGAACATTTTTTTAAATTTTTAAGGTACTATTTTCATTTTATTCTCAATATTTTTTTTCTCTTAAGATTTTTTTTTTCAAACGAATAATTATAAATTAAACATCTTCAATTGTTGTTAAACTAAGTAATAAATATCTTCAATTGTTGTAACAACAATAAATAAACAAAATTTTCTCCTTTTATATTCTTAAAGAATAAGGATTTTATTTTTTTTACTTTAATTTGTTTATTAAAATGTCTATCTTCTGTTTTTAAAAAAATTATTTAATACTTATTAATCATCAATATGTAACAAGTTTATATCCCTTATGATGTTTTTGTAATATCAACAAAAAAAAGTAAAAAAATAAAAATAAAAAAATCAACAAACCAAAAATAAATAAAAACAATAACTAAAATAACAAAAATCAACAAAATTCTATGTTATTGATTGTTGTTGATTTTTTTTTATTTTCATTGATTGTCAGTTTTTGATTGTTATTTATTTTTGTTGATTTTTTTATTATTTTTTCATTATTAATGACAAAATTAAGGGCATAAATAAAATTTTTACTTTTATTAGTATTAAGGATAAAAAAATAATTTTTTATATATCTCATAATTTTTATTTTTTTATTGTTATTTTAATTTAAAAAATCAACAAATATAAATAAAGAGAAACAACAAAAACAATTGAAAACTATAATTGAAATAACAAAATCAACAAAAAATTGCAGTTGTTGATTTTTGTTGTTTTTTCAATTTTTTTTATCATTAATAAAAAAAATTAAGACCATAAATATAATTTTTACTTTTCTTAATATCAATAATAAAAATAATAATTTATTTGATATATTTCATAATTTTTTTGTTATTTTTACTAAGAAAATAATTGTTGAACACTATGGGTATTTTTTATTTTAATTAGTTTAATTTCAAAATTCTAATTAATTATGAAAAAAAATTATTGAAGACTATGGTAATTTTTTGTTTAATTAGCTTAATTTTTATATTCTAAATAATAGGAAGTTTCAAAATTAAAAAAAATATTATTTAGAATATAAAATTAAATTATTTAAAATTTAAAAATTAAATAAATACATACAATCAACTTTAATTAAATATACCTTTAAATATAATAACTAGAAAAAAATTATATATATTAAAAAAAGAAAAAGATAAAAAAAAAACAAGTGAAACGCCGAAATACACTCCCAAAAATTTCAAAAATGGACCAAAACAATGGCATAAATGAAAGTAAAGAAAACAAAAGTGAAAAAAGAAAAAAAGGCCAGCCACAAATGAAATGAGGGCCGTTGACTGAGCTCATATTTGTAATTAATCCTTGAATCAAACATGCTCTGTCATTTTATTTTTGTAATTTTTTTATGACTTTTTAAATGAGTCTAAAAAAATATAAGAATTATAAAATATAAGTTAAAAAATTTAAAATAAATTATTTATTAAATAAAGTATATAACGTACATAACAAAAAAATATGATTTTTATTCTAATAATATATTTCTTAAATATTTTTTACCTTTACTATAAAAATATTATATATTATATATTTAAAATTAAATTATTCATACATTAAAATTATGAGCTATCTTGGACACTTTTGTTTAAGCTTGTTCACGAGATTTATAAGTCAAATTTTATATAGTTTAAGTTCGACTTATTTATTAAATAAATTTTAATGTACAATTTCAAATAAGCTTTTATTAAACTGAAATTTGAATAGTCTGCGAGCAATTATGTTCATTTCCAGTCACAAATACATCAAACTTGATGTTAGCAATATGAGCAAAGAGATATTTCGGGTAACAATTGTCATTAGAGTTTGGAACAATGAACAAAGCCTCTTTATTGAGACTGATATCTCTCCGGACGTATTGTTCTATAGCTTGCTTAAATGTCCATAGATGTTGTGTCTAATTTCTTTGTTCTTTTTCCTTTTAACAAAAAATGAATCAATTATGAGGGTTTGATTGTTAAATTAAGTGGCAAAATGGATAAACAGGGTTAGAAGCACAAGAGAAAGGAGAAATTATCCAATGTAAATTGTGTGATGTTTCTTACAATCATACTTATCCTACAATAAACTATTTTCCTTAGAAAAATTTAAGATTTTAAAAAAAAAATAATTTAAAACTTTAAAAATAAATAAACAAGTTAATGTTAAGATATTAAAAAAATTATAATAATACTAATGTTAAGTATAATTTTTCTATATACACAGAAAGTGATGCAAATCAGATAGCCTTGTAATTGGTAGACAAATTTGATAGAAAGGGAGTGTGTAATGATGCTCTGAAAGACTCTGATTTTCAATTCCGAATAAGTTACGGACTCATAATATATTCAATAGAAACTTATTCATAAATCTATATTTGCAACAGCTATCGAATTTACCCATAACAACCCAATTTTGGGCTTAAATTTGATTGTTTTGGGGCTGTTTTGAGGGCTTTAAAATTTTTATGCAATTTTTATGTTTTGTTTCATTTGCTTTTGTGCTGCTTCTTTTACAGGCCTTTTAGGGTTTCTCAAGAACATTATAAATTTGTTCTTTTCTGTATTTGGAGATAGTTTTTGCAATTTGATAATAAGAAATCCTTCTTTATACAATTTTTGGTATTATATTGAGAATCATTTAATTTTGATGTCTATTTTCTAGTATTAACAAGTTATAGAGTATTGATTTTTGGCATTCGTACGTAAATCAACAGATTTCGATATTTATCCTTTTTATTTATAACTTTTGCTATGTCACAAAGAATACTCAAAAAATGAAGGTTAAGGTAATAGTCTCAAAAAGTTTAAATTATTTGGAAAAGCTACCACTGTTTTTTGTGATGTATTATTAACACATAAATCTATTTATCTATTCAAATGCTCTTGCAATATCCACTTAAGTATTGCAAATGATGAAAATAAAAAAGGTAAAGTCAGTAGATACACATGTGCGCACACACAAAGGGGCACATCAATAAAATAAATAAAATAGAGGTGATCTTATATTTAGGATAAACACATATTTTGTAATGTCCTCATGGAGATTTCTTACTTTCTCAGTGAATTCTACCTATCATTTGAGGTATTATAGACAATTTCAACATAAAATTTTTTATGTTTAACCATATGAATGATAGCCATTTTCTATTTAAATATACAAATATTTGATATTCATCATTTTAATATCCACCATCTGCTTGCTAAAGATTAATATTATAAAAATTTATTAAAAATAACCTAGTTAAAAGTGCGTGCAAAAAATAAAACAAAAAATGGCATTAAAACTATAAAATTACTTTATATTATAATATTTTTAATTATGGTGATCATTTTCATACTCATATTTTATGCTAAAAATATAAATTTTATCAAAAATAAAACTTGTACAATTTAAAATATTGTAAAAAATAATAGTATTACTATAATCTTTTTATATCTTAACATTAACTTATTTATTTATTTTTAAAATTTACATTTATTTAAATATGTATATATAAATTTATATTTTTAATTTAAAATATGAAACACTACTTTGTATAAAAACTTAAATTTATATTTTAATTTAAAAAATTAAAACTACTAGTAAAAAATTTTAAAAATGATACAAGTGTTAAAAAAGTAAAAAAAAAAATGAATTTAGAGATTAAAAGAAAATAATTTATATTAAAAAATTAACATAATAGTTTAAAATTTTCAATCCATAAAATACCAGAATGTAGATATACAAGTCTAAAGCTAAAAGTGTGGGTTTTGCCGAAAAGGAACTACTTCCCAAACTTGGCTAAGCAATAGGCATGATGCAATGGCTAGTATCATCTAGTTATGTTCAGAAACATGAACATTGTTGCTTATTATTGGGGTACAAATGTAGCACTCCGTTAGTTTGGGCAGGTTTCGATTCTATCATACAAATTATTGCCTTTGTTCACGACACATCTACTCTTAGAGATCTAGCTAAATATGGGAAAGTCCACTTAATTTCCCTTATCTCAAAAATTAATCTATTATCATCAGTTTTTAATTATATCGATTTTACTTCGTTATTGTCTACCTTTGGCCCTTAGGAAACTAAATTGTGAGCATATCGGTGGTGTGAAGTGTACCAATCGATTGAAATTGTAAATTTCTAACTTCGTACAAATAATTTTTTTTACAAATTAAGGGATTTAAACTTGATGGTTTCTTAAATTAGATGTACATTAATTAAATTTAACTAATATTATTCAATGAACAAATTTAGAGAATTAAAGAATAAACTGGGAATTGATTAGGAAAGCTATATAATCATAGAGAGCTATTGTAACAAGTTTAGAAAACTGTAGAATTTCACTGGAAAACTCAAATTTTTGTATTCAATTTAAACGATGACAATGAAGTTTTATTAAATACAACAAACGAAATTTGCAAAAGCAAGTTAGAACTGGATTGATAAATTGACATTGTATAATGTTGATTGTTGAAGTTTACCTGTTTAATGAGCTAGTCATGTTGGAGTTGAATTTTTTATTAATAGAATGAGATCATGTGATCTAAATTTCGATAAAATGCATAATAAGAGATAGTTTTTCCTTTAAATTGACGATGATAAAAATTGAATCATACATCTCAGAATGCCCTTAAAGAAACGTTATCATTTAACTACTCATTCACTAACCTTTATTTTTCATCTTTTGTGCCTCCATTAACAGTAATTTAATCTGTTTCAACGTTCCACTACTGTATACCAATACCTGCTTCTCCCATTAGTACAGATCCTCCTTTCACGTTCTCCTTTTCTATAATTTAGTGACCAACATTTTCCTTTTCTATATCTAACTATATTTCCCACTAAACTAACTCCTAATTCAATCCTAATAAATCACTCACTTCCATTATAAATTTACCTAACAAATAAATAAATAAACTGTACCCGTTGAGAGTTTTTGAAAAGTGGTTTTTTTTTTTTTTACTTAATTCACCTTTGCTAAAAATTAAAGAGTACACTTATACTCCAACTAATAAGAAAAAAATTTTGATTGTTCAAATTCAAGTTTGACCGTGTTCTTAGCACCTTATGGTGTAGCAAGGTCAAGACCAATAAATCTTTTATTCATTTTGTAAGTTCGTTATTATGGATAGTTTCTATAAAAGATCAGACTAATGGTGAATATGATACTTAAATTTTCGATTCTTTAATACAAACAATTATATATTTAATTCAAGAAAATGAAATTGTAACTTATGATAATGTATATTTACATGGAACCTTCCCTAAATACTAACATTTAATGTGCAGATTAGCAGGAGAACCCCTATATAAGCATATTAAACCTTTGATGGCACAATTTTAAATAAGAATTAGATAGAATTGAAATATAAAATGGAGTAAATCGGCATGAAGATGATCATAGATCTGTGAATTTGATTAAAATTCAGGCTTAAATTTCTCCTGATTATCGAAATATTATTGTTTTTTTAGCATTGAATAGTATTCACTTATGGATTAAAGATAAGTAAACTCTATTTAGTAGAGAAATATATACATCGGTGCATATGTTCATATGGGCTCATGGCACGCAATGTTCTCTTCTACTATCTTAACTACCTGTTATAAGTGCTTAACTAATATGACATGTTTCCATGGGTTTGAGATGTCAACATCTACAATTATTGAAACTACCAATGGATTTATTTGGAAAAACATACATATATATATATATATATGGATCATTTGGTGTTCATCTTTATCTTTATTCGCTGTTGATTCACTTTGATCTATTGACCTTATAGGTCAATGTTATAACTAATTTTATCACTGATAATTTCTTTACCAAACAAATTTTAATGATGACCGCAACAAGCATTCAAGTGAAACAGTACTGCTGTTGTTTATCAATTACTATTTTTTCTAAAATTTATTCTACCAGCGAGATAGACATCTAATAGTTACCTCTAGAGGTGCAAGTTCGAATCTTACCATTCATATGTGAAATTAATTTCTACCTTTATTATATATAATTTACCAATGTTTCAATGGTACAACCTCCCTTCTTCGAAAGATGACATTGGCATATTCTTGAAAATGCATTGGAATTTCCACCAATGCTGAGGTGATATGCCTTTCCTTCTTAGAAAGATGACATTGGCATATTCTTTTGAATGCATTGTAATTTTCACTTTTTCTAATTTTAATGATGCAATACCATAAATATATGCAAAAATCTACCTGTATAATTAGAGGTAAATCCGATTCATTTGAGTACTCTATAACATCCCATTATTTTAATGTCCTGTTTGATTACAAGTTCACTGCTTAGCCTAGTCCTTCTACTAATTTTCATTGTTTGAGAAACCCTAATGAAATTTTTTAGGATCATCTAAAATTCAAATTAACCTATGGTCAAATTAAACCTTTCAAGTGCTTAAAGCTATCTCTACGACAGATATATACTGGAAAAAAGCAAGATAAGGGTATGTGAATTTTTTTCTGAACTTGAAGTGATTAAGTATTGGTAAGCCGAAAAAAAAAGAAAAGGAATTCCTCAGAAGAAGCAGAGAAGCTCAGAAAGGCTGCAAATGGAATCCTTCTTTCCCAACTGTGAGAATCAAATTGCTGTTTGAGGAGACCCTTTCCAAAGGCTGTTTTTAGTACTCTATTCAACACTTTCTCGTAAGAAAATAAACTAATAATAAAAATAATTTACATATTATAACGAATCTTCATTTGCCACCCAACAACATGTTACCACCTCTACCTCCACTAAAAAAGAACAGTGTTACTCTTTTGACTTAGCTAGGATGATCATTAATCATGTGATTACATTGTTTATTCTTTTTGCTATTTCATTAATTATCATATTAATACAAGACTACAATTACCCACTAATCTTGTGTCTTCTTTTTTAAGAACTGAGTGAGAAGTGACAATTGCATTGGGAAGGTTCAAGACTTAGAACAATTTGTGTGATGAAGTGAGAAACTTATAGCAAAAATCAGGAGGAAATTAATTAAAAGTTGCTAATATTGTGCATTTCTACTACTCCTTGGTCCTTGGTACATACATTGTCAAAAGTTAAAACACACCTCAAACACACAGAACATAAATTAAGAGAAAGGTGAAAAGGAAAGAAGAAGAAACTGATTCTACTACCTTATCACTATACCACAACCCAAACAACAACCCTAACATATGGAACCAAAAGGAAATCTAAAAAAAAAAAAAAACCCAACATATTAAAAGACAAGAAAAAAATAGATATGAAATAATTAAGAACAGAAAAGGGTTCTCAAGGATATGCACCGTTAGTTGTTGGAAGATCAGACCATGAAAATGATGGATTCCAATAACCCAATTCACCTCCAGCCACAGGAGAAGACTCCAAAATATTTGAAGAAGAAGAACCCACATTGCTTAGAGCTACAGATGAGTTATCTGAATAATAATTATTAGTTGATGATTTGAGTCTTTGATAAAATTCTTGTATGCCTGAGTTTTGAGTGTCACCAACTATGAATCCACTTTGCTGATGCTGTTGAGCTTGGTGCTGACTGTTTTTCCAAAAAGGACTGCATAGACCCAAAGAGGGGACTTGAGTAAGGTGGTCCAGGCCTAAGGTTCGAGCATTTAGTGCACCAGTTGCGCCGGTTGGCTCCGTCATCATCTGGGTACCAATCATACACCCTGCAGCCTCCTCTTTCACAGCAAGAGGATTAGATAGTACTGTGGTGGAGTTAGGGTTAGGGTTATGGCTAGCTCTCAATAAGGTTAAAAGATGAGAATTATGAGGTGATGCCCACATAATTGGACTTGATGAAAGTTCATGATCGAAACCATTTCCAAAGCTTGATCTTCCAATCTCAGAAACTATATTTTTCATTTTGTTGTTGCTTGATTTTGCAACAGAAGTAGACACAGTTGTGTTCTTGTTTTTCCTGCATCCTCCACCGATAGGAACATTCCTAAGAGCACCACCTTTCGTCCAATATCGACGACAGGTCTTGCAAAAGTGGCGAGGCTGAGTGAGATTATAGTTGTTATAGTAGCAGAACTTAGTGTTTGAAGAATCACATCTAGGGCACCTCAAGTTTTCTGAAGATGAAGGAGTAGTTGAATTAGCCCCAGCTGCAGTACTAGTATTATTAGTAGTACCTGTTGTTGATGTTGTTGTAGTTGAAGAAGAAGGAGATAATGAAGGAGAATGAGAAGGGGTCCCCTCTAAAATGGTTCCAGCAATAGAAATTTTCCTATCTCCTCCAATAAGACCAGCAGCACCTCCTAAGAGTTCTTGAATCATCTTTTCTTTAATTCTTTGTAGATCTACAACAATCCAAAACAAGAAAAGAAAAGGTGGGATATGAATCTTTTTTTTTCTTTTGCTTTGAGTTAGTGGAAAAATTAAAAAGCTAAAGAAAGAAAGAAAGAAAGTAGGTTTTGTTGTGTATTAATGTATGTGTATACACAAGATCAAATATTGTGTGAAGCAAAGGATCAATTTGAATGGCTTTGTGATGGCCAGTTTCTTTGCTTTGCTTTGCTTTGCTTTTGGGTGTAAAGGAATACAGAATAGAGAGTGTTGAGCTTTAATATAGAGATACCAATGTGAAAGCACACACACTTATTATAATCACAAAACAACAAGTGGGTGTGTGATGGTGGTCTCTATTGGGTCTTGGACTTGGAATTTTGTTGTAGGTGATTTTTAGATGCAAGTGAATTGGCCCTTTTCTCCATTTTCCAAGTATACCCTTTTCATTAACATTTTCTCTCCATGAAAATCAAAATTTGACAAGACTCCATTATTTCTCTAATGATTCCAATAACAGTTTCAATTATTTTTTTTCCCTGGTTTTGTTTCATCTTAATTGGTATTTACAAGCTAAATAATTTTCTAGCCAAACTTATAAGCTAAAACTTAATTAGTTTCAAGTTCATGATGAACTTCATATCTTCCCATCTAAGCAATTTTAACTAATTCTATCCAATTTATCATTAGCTTTGTTGGTTCAAAATGAGATAAACCCAAAGATGAGTTCTTTATTCATCCAAAAACCTCAAAAGAAGAAAAAAAAAACGTTTTTGGTCAATTTCTTCCATATATATTAAATAAGAAATGGGCTCTTAAATTCCTAGTGGTGTGGCATTACATATGTCTACATACAATTTGGCCTGACATTATTAGAAAAAAAAACATATACCCTTGAAGTGGAAATGGATTAATTAATTAACAAAGAAGAAGAGAATTTATAATGATTATAGTAATCAAGTTTTCTAAAAGAATAATCTTTGTTGGGAGCTTTGTTTTTTCTTGCTGGAGATGCTGTTGAAGAATCATCATTACGAGTCCAAGGAGAGGACTAATCACATGGAAATACGTGTAAAGCCAATGTCCCCACTCCCAACTATAAAGCCACTGGCCGAGACTTATGGCTTGAATTTAGCCTTCCCCCACAAACAATACTACTAGTATAGCTAGCAGCAGGAATCAGGATATCATGATCATATACAACCATCGTGTGTGTGTGTGCTGTGCTTGCTACTCACACTCACACATTGAGTCATTTTAAATCCAAAGCTAATGATTCACACGTGCATAATTATTCATTTGTGTTATGTGGATTCAATCTAGAGCATTCCCTTAGTCACATTATTATTATTATTTTTTTGTTAATTATTAGCTATCCTATATATATGTAATCCTTATTCGCGAATTAGAGCCATACACATGTTGTCGGTTAATTAAAAAGTGATTATCATCACACAATTGTATGTATATATTAGTGCCTATCTCAATAACTAAATCCATTTTTAAGTATTTCACAAGTAAAAATAAGTCAAATTATAGTTTAGAGGATAGAATGAATAATACTAAGACTTGATTATAAGGTTAAATAACTTTTAATATGTATTTTAATAGATATAAATGTCAGGGATCAAACTTTGAATTTTTATAAAATTGTTAAAAATTAAATGTATAAATTTTTTGTTGAATTGGGAGTATCTATTGACTAACCGATTCAATTCAACCGAATAGTTATATAAAAACGGTAAAAAAATTTTAACAACTATTAAATGTGACTAAATATATTGCATTCAAAAAAGTTTGATATCAAACTTTTAGCTAATAAAATAAACTTGGGTTTGTTGTGGAATTGTCTAAGAACATTTTTAATTAAAATTAAAACACACCACAATGGCTAGAAGAAGGAGGAGGAGGAGGCGGCTGGAACTAGAAACATCTTAATCTTTGTGCTCAAATTCTATATGGGTAGTTGGGGTGTATAAATCATGATATGCTTATATCCATTTCTCTTTTGTACCTAACACAAGCGCATCAACTAAACATAAGCTAAACCATAACTAATGTGTTAGAGATAACAATAGACTTCCTTTATCAAGTCTTTTTTTTTACTTCTTTAACAAATAGATGTACAGTACAACATTTTCAAGAAATGGTCCAAGGAAGACCAAAAAATGTGTACATACAAGACAAGTGCTGATTTTGACTACTTTATTACCTTAATGGGTTCACACTCATTATGGGGAATTTCACAATCGAACAATGAAGTTTCGTGGAAAAGGTAGGAAGAGATTTTGCACACAATTAGGACTAGTAGCCACTGCTTGAGGCTGAAACGTATATGCTTAATGAATCAAATGGCGTGGAAACTAACACATTAGTACTGTTTCACCTAATAACAGGCACATAATAAGACAAGTAGCAAATCGATTTGATGTAAACCCTTATCTCCAAAAAGCATGAATTGACAAAGAAATATGTTCAACCACACAATATATATAGATAAAATATATATATATATATAGAACTAACCTATTTTACATTTGGTATAAAAAAAATACATATTTATATATTATAAATTTAACTATCAATATATTTAAAATAAAAAAACTATAATTAATTATCTTGTGAATTATACAGGCTGATTATGTGAATTACGTTTGTGGGTTTAAAAGACTACACTAGAAAAAAATTTTCAACCGTGTAAATGTGAAATGTTAATAATAAAGATAGAAGAATAATTAAGAAAAAGATATGATGTTGGGAGATAGGGAAAGGAGATGGGTCTACATGTTTGATAATTGTGGAACCATTTGTCAATCACCATCTTGAAAATGATAAATCATTGCTAAGTAAAATCTTATCGCTTGTATTACAAGATAATCTGGGATCTCTATTACTTTGTTTCAATTATTTTTGTCCCAAAAAAATCATCTCATAATATACCTCTCCAAGTCTCATTGACTCAATGAGTGACTCAATTAACTAATTAATTAGCATCCTGTAGGCCTTTATATATATAAGCTATAATCATGACAATCGAGCTAGTACTATGTTTTTTTTTTAATTATAATATTATTAAAATAAGATAATGCTTTATTTTTTTTTTAATGTTGAAATTAATCCAATCCCATCTTCATGAGTAATTTGGAAAGGAAACTGTCCTTTCAAAACAATCAAATTTTATGAAAAGAAGAGGTGCCCATGAACGTATAGTTGAATTAATAGCATACACAACACCACAACACTGCACCATACCAACCAAGTAATTAAGGCATAATATATACATAGAGGAAGATTCTTGAGGTATATTACACGGTATAATATATAATCTCCTCGTGAGGTAAATTATTGTCTAAGTGGGGTGTATTACAGTATATGATTAGATATAAGATACATAAACTAAGTGTAAAATAATTATTCAATGAAAATAAAATACATAAATTATCATTCAATTCTAATAATTGGATGTAATACACTTAATCTATGCAAGAATCTCATTTTGTGTAATACATTATATAAGTGTTTTACATTTAACTAATTAAAATAAGACACATGTCTTTATATTACCCTTAAGGTATGTTTGGATCGGGATTAAAAAAATGAGGTGTGACAAACATATGTAACTATTAATAAAGTAACAGTTACAAGTATAATAGTTTTATTGTTTGTTTGACAAATAAAGGATAATGCATAAATTGTGTAATTGATTTTTAAAAAATAAAAAAATAAAAAATTAAATTTTTCATAAATAATAAAATTAATTTTTAAAATATTAAATAATTAAAAATTATTAAAAAATTTTCATAAAGATAAAATTACATAATATATTTTATACAATTTTTACGCATAAAAAATATTTCAAATACTATAAAATAGAATTAATAGATAATAAAATAAAAAATTAAAAAAATTACTTGTAACAATTAAATTAAAAATAATAAAACTATCATAAAAATAAATTGATTTATATATATTTTTTATAAATTTGATTTATATTTTATTAATTTTAAATATTGAAAAGATGAATAATTTATAAATAAGAATAAAATGAAAGATAGTAGGTTAGTTAGTTGAATGAGTATCTTAGAATCAAAGATAGGAGAAAATTAATATAAATGTTGGTGTTGGGTGTGTGTGCCTATATGAAAATGGAAATGGCTATCTAGCTAGATAGTGCAAGTGACATGTGTAACTAAATAATCTATATATAGCGAGAATTAAACTATAATAGATATCTACTGATCTATATTTCCACTAAAAATTAACCAACTTTTAATCAGATTTTTTTTGGTTGTTGGCTGGTTGCAGTCTCACAAAAATGAAGTGTTATAAACGCATCATAATGAATAAAATCAACCCATCAATAGAGCTCAATCATATAAAAAAAGCATAATGTTGATTAATTAAAATGCTTTTTTTTTTTTGGTTAATGAAATGGGGCTTTTGGTAATGTCTTTATATTGGATGTACCTTTCGAAAGAAACTAAGAACCTCCAATTAAAAATAAAAATAAAAGTTTGGTAAAATTCGTCCAAAATTAATCTATTGCTAGTCCTAGTAATTAGCAAGAAAAAAAGGGGAAAAAAAAAAAAAGCTGAAAGCTTCATCACATGGAATCAGACAGAAAGCAAAAAAAAAAACCGAAATGTGAATGAAAAAAGATAAGCCATGTTTCCTTTTTGTTTTGGCAGATGGATAAATACATAAATTTTCACTTTATATGTTCGATAACAATTGTTCATGAAAATACTTTTTTTACCAAGAAAAAAAATAAAAATCAAACTTTAACCTTTATCATTAAATTGTTAGAATATTCAACTTTCCACCATAAAAATAATTTTTTATTATGTCATTTTTGTCTAATTTAAACTTTAATAAGTTCTAAATATTAGTAATTAAAATTAAAAAAATTACATTAAGTTATTAAATCTTTATTATATATTTTAAACAATTTATATTTAATATATATAACAAAGTTTTTTTGGCTAATAATATATATTATAAATAGAGATGTGCATTTTATCAATTTGATCCTTTTTGGCCTTTTTATGACCGAATTAAACTAAATTGAATTAAACCAAAAACTAAATCAAACGTAACCAATTGAAAATAAATCTTATAAATATTAATTATTTTACTATTTTTATTAAATTGTTATGCTATTTAAAGATAAAATATAAATTTCAGTTATTTTGATTAATCAAATATTTAAGTATAAAATTAAAACTCAAATTCTAATTTAATTTAATTTGGTTCATTAAAATTAAAAATATAAAATAAGTAAATCCAATCAAACTGAACTAGAATGGTTCAATTTTTAGATCAATTCCTTCAAAGTCTTACACACTCCTATAATTTTGATAATTAAATATAGTATATATAAAATAAATAAAAAAATAATTGGAAAAAAAAAAAGGTAAAATAAAGAAGGGAAAAAATAGTAACAGGAAACAGAAAGAGATACGTACGTACCTGACCGCGCGTGCCGTCCGGAACGCGAGAGTTGTCGTAAAGACCGAAACTCTTTTTCTGATTCGGACGGGCAGAAGAAAACGACATGAGCTGCTCCTCAAATATCTTCGTTAACGGGCAACACGGGCAGGAACAGGGCAGGCCAGATCCAGTCGCCGTCCCTCGATTTGCGAGCCGTATTGCTACGTCACTGTCACTTTGCTTTTTGAAAAAAAAAAAAAAATTCCCGCCTAATTGTTTTTTCTAATAATTTTTTTTAACGGTTCAATTATTGTGCAGTATGGTACGTAGCTGTAGTCGTAGTACTACTCGGTCTATATTGTAATAATAGTATAATAAAAGGTAAATCTTGTTTTTCCTTTTTTTTTTCTTTTCAATTTATATAAAGTTTTTTTAAATGAATTTTTTATTAATGGGAAGATTAAAAATTAAAAATTAAATATTAATGGACATTCGTTGTAGTCATCATTCTCTTTTGAATTGTGTAAATTGATTTGAAAATTTAACATTGAGTTCAAGTTTTTACCATTATCATCTACCAAGTATCGATAAATGCTAAAGAAATAATTATATTTGTTGTATAGTCACGAGTCATTAGACTTTTATTATATTAAGAAATTCTTAAAAAAAAAGTTAAAGTTGTATTCACTTATAGAAAATTACTATAATTTTTTAAAAAACTTTTCAAAATGAAAATAAAAGATAAAATTTTGTATTATTTTGGATACTTTTATAAAAAATTTATTTAAAAACTATTTTCATAATTTTAAAAAAAATGTAAAATAAATTTTTGTTGTTTTAAAAAAATTTTCTCATTAAAAATATAAAGTGAAAATATGTTATTTTTATTATAGCATTTTTTCTAGTTTTTTTTTATTATTTATTACTTTATTCTATTATTGAAAAACAGAACAAACTCCATTTTTTAAATTTTAAATTAGTATATATTTTCTTACTTTATTTTTAACTTTCTTATCTAAACACATTTTCTGTTTTCAAAAAATGAAAAATATTTTTCAATTTTTAACAAATAAACATATTTTACAAATTTTTTATGACAATGGAATTTTTTTAAAAAAAATTGAAAAATGAAATCACCTCATTAACTTTAGTAAATTTTGTTTTATTATTTTTCTCATTTTGTAAATTTATTATTTTCTTACAAGTCCGTACATGTTTTTTTTTTCCCATCTTTTATAACCTTTTCTTTGTTTTTAATTATTATTTCTTTCTTAAAAAGAATTAGAGGTTCTAAGGATATACATACACTTTATTTTCTTACAAGTCCATACACTTTATTTGTTGTTATAATTTTTTCTTTGTTTTAAGGATATACATTTTTTGTATAACAATTTTTTAAGTATTCAATTGTCATAAAAATTTCAAAATTCTAACTAATTTGAAATATATATTATATATATATATATATGTGGTAAAGGTAAAGGGAATATATTTTTTTGTAATACTAGTTCTGAAAACTAAATTCGTATTACTTTATAAGAAAAACAAAACTGCCTTTTTAAGTGTTTATCGTAAATATTTGAGTACATAACTATTGTTACCATAGTTTTTCAAAAGGGAAATGAACTGTGAATATATAAAAAATGAGGTATGAATTAAATTGACATTGAACAAGAGAATTAGATTTCAAAAGCAAAATGATAGGTACTATCTACAGAATACATACACATATATATAATACAAATAACACATTTTGATTTCTATGTAATTAATTCTTGTTACATTTATTTTAACATATATATCCCATCATTATACTTTTATTTATTTATTTATTTTTTATACATTTACCCTCTAATCTTATATCATAAGAGAAATCAATATGGATATGGGAATGAAATGACATGACCAGCATGCATGGTAATGGTAAGCAGCTCCAACTCCCACATTCTATATGGGTCCCTTTCATGTTTCCCCTTTTGCGGCAATTAATGCTGCTTTTTTTTTTTTCTTCATTTTTGCCCCTTTCTTCTTCTTCTCTTCTTCCGGTCTCGTCTTTCTCTTTTTCAGTAGTGGAATTGGTACCCTCTCCTTGCTCCTGATCAATCCTGAATAATTTTCAATAATGCATTTTGGTACGGTTTTCTTTTGCTGCTTCAATGTATATAAATATATATGATCTATTTGCTACTACTTTATATTAGTTACAAGCTAAAATATTCATGATCAAACAGAATTAAAGTCTTTTTGTTAATGTCTCTTTGTTATAAAAAAATTTTAAATAACTATAAAGAAAAAAATCTAAAAAATACAGAAAATTTGAAAAATAAAAAAATTTAGCTATTTTTCTAATTTTTTAAAGAATTAATAAAATTACTGTAAAATATATCGAGAAATTAAATTTTTATTAGATATCAGCTGATAAATCAATATACTACCATATTTAAAACCACCATGCTCGTTACACCATAATTTAAACATGCTAAACTCTTTATTTGTTCTTGCTCACCACATGATTTTGTTATTATCCCTTAATTAGATTTAGATTACTAACCACCCACTTGGAAAATTTTTCGATCTAAAATAAGTTGTACATGTACAGTAAATGTGGACCCTTAGCTTGCAATATTGTGAGTGGATTGCACTATACTATATATATAACCTTATTAAGTTATAAAAACTGTAGACCATGATTGTGCAAATCAATCATTCAAAAACACAGCAAGCAATGTCCCTTCTGTCGTGTTTACAATTAAAATTTCCAACAAGGTAAAATAGCTAGCATAAGAGGAGCCTTGAGTTCGTTTTGTTTTTTGGTATATATGTATAACAAGGTAAACAAATTTTATTTACTTTATATGTACTTTATATAACGGTTAGATTTCCGCATAATACATATTTATTGTCAGCACCGAGTAATTGCAACAGTATAATTGCTTGATAGAATTCCTGATGGTCAGAGTTCAAATTCTATCTAAAGTGTAGAATACATATCATTTATTTAACAATCGGGTTTAATATTTTAAGTATAGACAAAAATATCACATACATACATTCTCTCTTTAAGGATCCTCGGATCTCGTTTTCAAAACCATAGGTGTCATAGACGACATTTTTGTATTCTTGGAAGCAAGCTTTTTTCTTCATTCAATTTAACAATTCATGAACTAGTGTGTACTATTTGAAAGGAGAAATATGGATGGTTCTTATATATAAAATAATACTATATACAAATTACATTCCCTAGCAAAGGTTGGGGTTGGTGGGGGTCCCCTACCACAATCACACCTTGAGCAATATAACAGGATAGGTCACCCACAATTGGGAATTCCAATGAAGTTTCAAACCTGACAAAAGCTAAGATGGACAAGATCCTTCCTGCTGCAGGATTAATACACCCAGATCCTGTCTCTGGACAAAGTTGGCATGTGGGTTGTTTCTTATTGGAGCATGTGGAACTTACGAAAGGTATTTTTGATCGATGATAATAACAATAATAATCTTGTTTTCCCACAGGGAGAATTTTCTTACTGACATGTCAAGAACAACACACACACCCTCACACCATGCTAATCCAAAGTTTCTGTTACCAAGACTAGATTTTGTTCTCTATAGAAGTTTGTATATATTTTGATAGTAGGCTTCTTTCAGGGTTAAAAATACTAAACTCTACTCTTGTCTACATTTTAATATGATTCATGTCTATTTTCCATGTGATCTTAAACCTTTATAGTGAGACAATGATCTACATTGAAGATCCCAAAGATTATGGAACATTTTGCAATATGGAATGTGATTAATGAATCACGACATGTTTTAAAAGCAGTGAAAAATAGGAAACTAGGAAGTGGGTACAATTTGTTTGTTTACTACCTATAATATGAGAAAAAAAAAAAATTTTACTCTGAATTATCGGTATATAAAATTTATTAAATTCTAACTAATTTAATTTAATTTGAGTAAAATCATAAAATGATAAAAGAAATTTTTCTCTTTTTTAAGTACCTTTTGGTAAGATTTCTTGCTAAATAGTGCTATTTATTTGTTAAATGGGGATGATTAAAAATTGCTTTATAAATTACGTCAAATATTAATCTTGTGAAACCAATAAAGCTGGGAGCCACAGTCCTACATCTTTTTTTTTGGTCAATCACAGTCCTACATCTCAAAACATTAATTCTACAGAGTCCTAATTACTATGTGGAACTTTTGGCTATGCTTAAGCATCTATGGATAATACAAAACTATATAATAAAGTGGAATGACAGCATTTCAGAGAAATTTGATTTACATTTCCATCTACAAAAGAACAAATACCTAAGATCAGGCTCCAAATGGAATTAAAACAAAGAGACCCCTTTGTTGGTACCTAAAAGTATGTGCAGCAGGTCACTATCATTTCTATTGTACCTGCCATGATATGAACATGAGGATAACCATGACTAGATTTATATGAGATAAATACTATAGCAAAGATCAATGCAAGTGACATAGATTTATAATACACTAAATTTCAAAATCATATAATAAAAACAAGCATACCTCAGTGGTGGTAAACTTCAAAAGACAATGACATATATATGGAACCCACTTTGATTCTTCAAGCAGATGAACTCATATCACACTAAATGAAAAAGTTTCCATGCGATTGCGATTAAACTACACCTCACGTGAATCTTGTAGTCCATTTCCTTCATATATACCATCAAAAAGAAAAATTCTTCTTAAATTTGAATTTGTTCCATTAAATTGTCTTAAATATATGTAATGAAAAAATTTTATCTTTTATAATCTACTTGGTTTGACTTCAAAATAGTTAAACTTAAAATCATTGGTAATATCGAATATTAATAATATCGGATAAGTATTCTCCTAATTCTATCATATCAGTCTTCATTCGTTAATCACATGATGGTAAAAAATAAAATAAGTAGCTTTCCATCTATCAATTTTAAACAGAATACTCAAGCATTACACATATAGAAGATAATAATTAGTTTAACTTCTAGTGCAGTTTACATCAATTAATTGGATTTACTTGCCATCAACAAGCTCATCACCTAATTGATGGCTCACAGACCATGGTAAATGAGTTGAGGTATCTCCATCCATCAATCTTAATCACATGTCTATGGCACATGTATCATACAATTATAGAAGTTAATTTGACTTCTGCACGACCTAAGTTAGTGCAACTATCTGAATTCACAGCAATAGTAAGACATTACTATGTATAATTTGGCCTTTAAAGGTGAAAAAAAGCTTTAAAACAAAAGATTTAATTCCATAGGGTATAGATATATGCTTTTATCACTTTGCAGACATGAAATTCAATCATACAAAATCAATCAAAATACTGACATATTCGTGAAGATTGAGTAGTGAAATAGTGAAAACTTTCTTTCATAATATTAATAGGCCATTCACTCAATTTCTTATTACCGCAGTAATAAAAGTTTTCATGTCACGACTAGTTAAGATATAATATTGATAATTTGTTTCCAGAATTCTTAAGTTTAAAAACCTATAAATAATCAACAAAAAGTAAAGTGAGAGGTGGGGAGAATTCTCATAAACACTACAATGTCTAAGACAGAGAATAGAGAGAGAACTTGGAGAGAAAACAAGGGACAATTAGAATATAAGAGAATAAGATGATTGAGAATGAGGGGTATGGGGTTCTATTTATAGTGATATTTAGACCTGAAAAGAGTAGGATTTCTCTTGAGATAGGAATTCTAAACCAAATAGAAGAGTATTTCTTCTTTACTTAGGAATCTTCCTGAGGCAGAGTCCCTTCCTCAAATGGATTTGGCTACCTTCCTTTTCTAAGAAACCTTATTCAGGAAATAAAGCTCTTTAATTAAACATGAATATATGTGCAGTATCAAAAGTCTCCCGTCGCGGGTTTGTCTGGATATTTATGTCCGACGTATCTGAGTATATAAATGATAGAACATTTATTCTTCTGTATAGAGGGAAAGTGGTTAGTCACTGCGTATTGATATGGAAGGGTGAGCTGAGATGGCCATCCTCAGTCACAAGAAAAAGGTAAAGCTCAATATCGAGTCTTGAAACCATTGCATTGTTAAAGTGTCATATGGACCTTGGAGTGCGCAAAGTCCATAAAAATGAATGTAATGGATTAACCCGTCAATGCGAAAGTGACATGATGAAACCAATCATCATTAGAATTTTGATGCTTGGTGCATTAAAAGTGTGGCCCAAGTGCTAAACCTTAGTACTATAGAAGCGACCTGAGGATGCCAGCTTTAGTCACTGCACTAATGTGCGAGGCTTAGATGCGAGGCTTACATGTTCGGAACCTCAATACTATAGAAGCAACCTAAGGGTGCTAGCTTTAGTCATTAAACTTAATCTTGGTGCATTAGAAGCGCGGCTCAAGTGTCATATAGTCTTAATGCATTAAAAGTGCGGCTTGAGTGCCGAATAGTCTAAGTGTGTTGCAAGTATGGCTCGGATGCCCATCCTCAATACTATAGAAGCGACCTGAGGGAGCCAGCTTCAGTTATTGGTCTTAATGCGTAAGGCATGGATGCTCGGATCCTCAGTACTATAGAAGTGACTTGAGGGAGCTAGCTTCAATTGCTGGAGGGCAATGTTAGATCGTGCTATGTCAAGTTGGAAAAAATAGTTGGCAAAGATGTTCCTGGGCTGGGTAACAACTATGTCGCCTTGATGCCTAGATTTTTTAAATTTGAATTACATAGCCGACGCGTCCTTTTGTGTGTCAGAAGATAAGATGTTTCTGTTGTCTTAATGATGACCACTCAATTAATGGATTTTTCATTTCCCAAACTACCCTTAATGATGTGGGGAGAAGTGAAGTATTAATAAGGGTAATTAATGGTTTGCTCCAAAGCTTTCTATTGCTCTATAAATATCCTTTTTGCTTTAAGCTGGTGCATTTTACTCTTTTATTTCTCCAGTGTCATAGTTGCTTTGCCATTACTACCACTCTCTTCGTGCTGTGACCCCCTATTTTGCAACCAGGTGATCTTTTCCTTCCTTCTTTGATGTTTCATTCTTGCTTTATTTCTTTTTCATAGATAGTCTTATGGCACCGAGGGAACAGATTAGCTCTGACCTGTTTGTGTCTAAAATAGATGAGGAATTACAAGGGTGGTACCAGAGGTAGTTCTACATTCCAGTCAATTATGCCCTTTACACTGTAAATAGGAAGTTTAGGGCTCATACCCCCATGATAGGTCTCAGGAGGCTAGTGGTATATTTTGACCAATTAGAAGGGGGTTTAAAGTTTCCATTAGATCCCTTTGTAAAAAGACTTATGAATATATACAACATAGCACCAGGTCAGCTTCACCCTAATAGCTACCGGATTCTAACTAGGTTTATCCAGTTGATGCATGAAGATGGTAGGGAACTGAACTTAGACATCCTACGGTATCTGTACAGCATAACCAGGAAGAAAGGAGAATTGATGTTCTCCCTGTCAGTTGTTCCCAACCACATTCTATTTGTAAAGCTTTCGGATCTTCATAAGAAATGGAGGCATAACTTTTTTATTATTAAGCACCCTGCAGACTTTCTGAATGTCCAGCAGATGTGGTCTGATGAATGCCACAGAGTAAAATAGCCTCCAAGATTATTAAACCCCGATACAAAGATGGTCTTAAGGCTGCATCTTGATGGCCTGGCCGAGGCTCAGTTTGCTGAGGACGTATCCAGAAGATACCTATGGAGAGTCTATCCAGATCGTGTTCAATCTACTAATATGTTTAGATTACCAAAAGGTATCTTTCTGACTTGCCTTTTATTTTTTTTAATTGTAGATGGTTGACTTTTTTACTTTTATGAACGGCATTCCACTTCTAGCTAATGAACCAGTAGGACCAGAAGAAGTACGGATCTCCTCCCCCTCTCCGAAGCCCGAAGCTCCTGTAATCCTCAAGGAAGCAGCCGTCAATCTGAAGGGATTAATTTTATTTGGAAATTCTTATCCACACTGTGTGTATTATACCCAATGGTAGAATTTAAAATACATTATTCAAACCTTATTAACCTAATTCATAAAAATAAAACATGTATTTTATGTTTTAAATCCTATCACTAGATGTATATATATTCAGTGTAGGTAAGAATCTCTCTTTGTATTTATGTAAATGAAATTAACTTTTGAAATTAAGGGGGGGAGGGTTTCATGATCCATCAATGAGTGTAATCATCAACCAAGTTCAACACCAAATTTTTGCCAATCATCTTATTCTCCCATATTCTAATTGTCCTCGAGGAAGCGACCGTCAATCCGAAGGGAAAAACTATAGCCGGATCTTCCCATTCTGGCAATGAAAGTCAACGTAAGAGATGATTGATTGACTAAGGCTCAGATGCCAAAGAGCTAGATAAGGAGATATACATCCAGTGTCCAAGGCTATCTGGGTGTCCGAATATGAGAGCTTGGATCTTGAATAAGGTGAAGCCACTGAGTGTCTCAAACGACCAAGTTCAAGATCAATATACAGAGTCACTGAGGTTGCTAGCAGATATGCAGTGCTGGTCTGAGGAGGGTTTGAAAGAGATGTTCAGTTCAATGATCGGTCATTCCCTAGAAGTAAGTGTATAGACACCCAATTTCGGGATGATGAGTCATGGATGTGATAAAAGACTCCAATGATGAAAATGTCATGAATAAGTTTTCAATATTTGAACTTTGAAAGTTTAAGGGTCAAATTGCATTTTTCAAAAAAATGATTTAATGTTTTCATAAACTAAATTGCAATGCTTTTTAGGGATCTAATTATAAAACTTAAATTCTTTCAAGCATTTTTTATAGTTGGCATTATACGACTGAGTACAATGTATTTTCAATATCATATAACTGAGAGTAATGTTCCTTTTCAATTCAGACTATATGTCCGAGTATAGTCAACATTGTACGACCAAGTGCAATGAGTCCCTTTCATCCAAAGCTATACGACCGAGTATAGTCAATATCATATGACCGAGTATGATATACCATTTCAAATCAATGTTGTACATTCAAGTATATCAAGTTCATAAGCAAAAGCTTCATAAAACACAAGTAAGTATCCTAACTTTCAATTAAAAAATTAGGTGCTAGTTTACTTTGTCGCAATTTGTCAAGCAAGCAGCGACAAAGGGGGGCAACTATAGACACCCAATTTTAGGATGATGAGTTATGGATGCGACAAAAGACTCCAATAATAAAAATGTTATGAATAGGTCTTCAATATTTAAACTTTGAAACTTCAAGGGTCTAATTGCATTTTTCAAAAAAAGGATTTAATGTTTTCATGGACTAAATTGCAATGCTTTTTAGGGATCTAATTACAAAACTTAAATTCTTTTAAGGACCTTTTTGTAATTAAAAGTAAAACAAAAAGTCAGAATTATACTAATTCCAATCAAAATTACATAATTTCGGTCGGAATTAGATCTCTTCTGCCCGAGTTCTCGAATTTTCTAGGAAAAATTGAGTCCTAATTAGTATGAAATTCTCCTAAAATTATTTTGATAATGTTTTTTTTATAATATTTTTCAAGATGTATCCCTATATAAGGAGTGTTTTGACTCTGAAAATAGGAGGAGGAAAAAGAAAAAATGAAGGGAAGAAAGGGAAAAGAAAAAGGAACGAAGGAAAAGAAAAAGAGATAAGAAAAGAAAGAAAAAACGAGAAGAAAAAGAGAGAAAAAAGAGAAAAAAAAATCTTACTCTCTATGAATTTTTTTTACTTTATTTATTAATAAGGATCTTTGAAGAATTTTTGAAAAATAATATTCAAAGTCCTATCAAGAATGGTAATTTTACAAAATCTGAGGAGCACTCCCTTAAAATTATCCATAAGCATCATCATCATCTTCTTATTTTATTTTATTTTATTTCTTTTAATGTTATTGATTTTTATTTTTATTTTTATTATTTATTCACTTTTATTTTTATTTTTATTATTTATTCACTAACCATAATTTTTGTTCTTTTTTATGGTGATTATGAAGGAAAACACATCATGATTAAATTTGGAGAATCAAATCCATAAGAGATCCATGGAATGCCATGAATAAGACCTTATAGAGATATAGTTTCTAGCGTTTTTTTATTATTTTATTTTATCGCTTTATTTTATTATTTATTTTTGAGGTTGTATTAATTATTTTTATTATTATTTTCAATAGATTATTATAATAACCCCAATAGTGGAAATAGTGGAATTATGTGTGTGGTTGCTTGTTTATTTTAATTAATTGGTTAGTAAAATTAGGGTTTCAATTAGGTAATTAACTGAAATTAATGGAGGAAGTAGATTAATTTAGGTTGCATGTTAATGAAAATTAGGGTTTAGAAGGAATAATTAATTGGTTGTTTGATTTTTTATGTAATTATTATATGTTTTATTTATTTTTGGGCTTGTTTATTTTATTTGTTTTTGGGTTTGTTTATTTATTTTTATGTGTTTTGTACTTGTTTATTTATTCTTATATGTTTTGGGCCTCAAGCCCATATTAGATTTTAATCCGCACAGATAAATTTAGGTTTTTAGGTGTAATTAATTAAAATGCATTTTAGACCCATAATTAATTAGATTTTAGGTTAGAAATAACTTAGGTCCATTTAGTAAATTAGACATAGACTCACTTAATTTAATTTAATTTAATTAATTAGACTTAACCCACTTAATTTAAGCATTTTCATAATTTGTAGATTTAAAATCACCTTAGAATTAAAACATGTAGAACTAGGCTCATTAATTTAAATACTCCATAATTTGTAGATTTAGGTCCATTTTTAGAATTAAAATAAATAGACTTAGGTTCATTTAAATAAAACTAAAAGGAATTAGTCTTTAGCTCATTTGTAAATTAAAACATGTAGATTTAGCTCATTTAATTAAAATCAATATACATTATATTAACTTAGGGATTATATGTTTGAATGAATGCATTATTTACTTGTATTTTTCATGACTAGTTTACCTTAGAGTTAATTGCTAGAATAAGGGTTTATATGAAATTGCATGTAAATAAAGGATAATATAGTAATTCATAAAGTAATTCTAAATGAACACAAGACTGAAAGAAGTTAGTATTCCGTATCCAGAATCTCTTGGTTATGGTGCTAGCTTTCTTTTAGGGAATCGAGTACCACCTTTTCAATTTGTCCCAGTTATTACCCTGGGTGGCAACTCCTTATCTCCACGCCATGTCTTTGTGATAGTGGTTAGTGTGTTCTTTAAAGCCCTGAGCTGAAACAGTATTGCGATTGCTAAAATCTTGGACGTGCACTAAACCCCGCCGTCTATAGTGGCGACTCCACTAGGGATAAAAGATATTGATTCTACTTGTGTTCTTTAGAATTATTTTATTAATTGTTATTTTATTCTTGCATTCATTCTACAAGTCCCTATTAACCGATGGCGTTGGTTTATGGTTCCATGATTCCATTAGCTTCATGGGATTGTAAATTGGCTGACCATCACTCTTAGCCTTAACTCAATTTAAGAGAGATTTCCGGATTCATCTGACTAGAGTCTGTAATCCAAGTCCTTAAAGGGGGTAGTCTTCTCTCGAGTTTGTAAAGGATGTCGGGCCCCTCTGACCTTGGCCTATGACTAAAGTCTTAAAGGAAGGCATCTTGCTAAGGGAACCTTTACCTTTTTACCAAACCCTAACCACATATAATGGCTTAGTTATTTCCCTTAGGATCTACCCAAATTTCTTGTGAATGTTGCCATGAGGTATTTTTATCTATAAAGGCCCAAGCCCATACTTTAGAAGCCCATCAGGACTAATAAAGATTGGGCTATGCTTTTATACCTAGAAATATCGTTTCTTTGCTTTACTGCTTTGAGAAATTTAGCATGTGCATCGGTCCCTAATATCCCCTATTAATATTAAGATCAATACCAAAAATTCTAGGAAAAGAGACTCGCCATTGAATATGTGTGTGGGAGGAATAAGGTTGGAAGGATGTATGTATACCTAACTTATTACTTGTTACCTGTTGCATAGCACGTGCATCATGCATACATGCATCTCATGCATCATACTAACATTTGTCTTTCAGCCATCATAGAGTCATCCGAGTCTTCCTATGTTTCGAGTTAAAAGGGTGGCAGACTAGTGAGAACTGATTCAAGTCCATAATTGATTGTGAAAGAAATCCTCAGCAGACTGGAAAAGAGTCCCATCAATCCACTCTACCGAGAATCTGTATAACTGAAATAAGCCAAAGAAATGGAACAATAAGAATGAGGAAACTGGACCCTAAAGGATGTTAAAGGAGCATTGATGGATGATATGAGAGCGATGATGCAAGATGAGTTAAGATAGGCTTTGGTCGGACTGATGCCACCATCTACTACTGCTCCTCTTGTTGTGGCCAATCCACCTGTTGCGATCAATCCACCTATTGTGGGTACACCACTTGCTAATAATGACAATGCTGGGAAAATGAAACTCGAGGATGTTGAGAGTTATATGGTTGAAAAGGCGAAAAGGGAATCACTTAAGCAAGTTCAAGAGCTAGAATCCAAGTAGATGAAAACACTAACTCAGAAAATGTCTAAAATGGAGGAATTGATGAGAGGATAAGGCATTGCATACTTATTTACTTTTGATGATGTGATGCCATTTGAGGAAGACAAGCTGCCTGACAAGTTCAAGATGTTATAGTTATAAAAGTTTGATGGTACTAGGGACCCGAGGATTCACCTTAGTCAATACACAACTACCATGAGCACCACTAAGGCTCCTTTGTCTATTGTTACCAAGTTATTTGTACTATCCTTGAAGGGTATGACTGTCAATTGGTATCATGGGTTGAAGAAGTCTATCCGTGTAGACTAGAGAGAGTTGTGCATTACTTTTCTAAAGCAATATAACTACAACATTAGGATCAAAATGTTTATCAGGGATTTAGAACTAACTAAGCAGAAGCCCAATGAGTCATTCTCAGATTTCCTAATCAGGTTTATGAATAAAGCGGGATGGGTGAAGACCAAAATGGCTGAGAAGGATCAAGTTACGATAATAGTCTGAAACATGTTGCCCAATCTGGTTAAGAGGTTGCAAATGATGAATCCCAAGACATTTGTAGACCTTTCTGATGATGGGTTGCAAGCTGAGGAGATTAAGAATGAGAAAAAGAGGATTGTTAAAAGCATCGGAGCAAGAAGCTACCCAATTAGGGGTATATAATAAGGAAGCACTAGCCGAGCTGTTGAAGTGCATGTTGTATAAACGCCAAGGAGATTCTCCAATTTCAACCAACACTTGTTTAAAGTCCTAGACTACCTGATGCAAAAGGGCTTGCTCAGGCCTCTCACATTTTTCAAACTACTAAACCCAAATGTCCTTGGCTATAACCCGAACAGTTATTGCAAATTCCACCAAGTTATAGGCCATTCCAAAGACACTTGTACCTTCCTTAAACATGAAATTCAAAACCTTATAGACTCTGGAAAAATCATAGACCCTGAAAGCCCAAGCACCAGAAATAATCCTTTCCCAAACTACCAAAATGTACCATAATGATTAACTCAGGAGTTAGTGAGGAAGAAGTGCTAAGCTCCTTTGAGGATTTAAACCTTAAAACCAATAAGAAATCTCCTAATACCCCCAAAGATGTGGAAGGAGTAGAAGACTTATTGGGTCAGCCTTCAGGCAAGTTTGACTATAAGGTGTTTTACACTAAACCACCTTGTTTTGACATACCCTTCTAGTCAATTGTGCCTACAGGATGGGGTGATGAGTTTGATGATGAGAAGTTGCTAGACAAGGAAGAAATGCACATTTAAGGAATAGAAAGATGAAGTCATGCAGACAGTTAGCAAGAAAATGCAAGAATAATTATTATGTCAGTCGCCTCAAGGACAACTACTATAAAACTCAACATCCCTAGCATTTATAATGTAAATAAATTCTCTTATTGTCTTCTTTGAATAAAATTTTCACTTCTTTAGAACTTGTTTCATTTTAGTGATCGATGATATAAATCTTGATCATGCTTACTTATGTATTGACATCCTAATGGTACTATTCATTATGATATTGATTGCATCTACATGTTTGACATAAATTCAATTTAATTAGATTCATTCAGTATGGGCCCAAATGAAAATTCAAAGAACATTCATATATCATATGATGTAACTTCTGAAGATAGAAAATTTAAGAAAAAAATAAAAAAAATAAGGGGGGAAAAATAAAGAAAAAAAGAACAATGAGGTAAAAATTAAAGAGAAAAATTCAAGACTAATTGATAATATGAGTTGTAATGAATGTTCTTATTTTTGCCCTAATTAATTTGAAATTTTTGTTCAAATATTGTATATTCATCTTTATCATATTGCATAAGTATCTAAATGGAAAGCCAATACATAATGAAAGCTAAATCATAACTATGAGATCACTATTTTAGTTATGTTTTCTTTTTTGCTACCCCTTTGTAATTTTCCTTGTAACCCTAGCATCTCCTTATACCTTGAGAATTTAAGTGTCTTAATAACTTGCATTGCAAGTCTTGTCCTATAACTATCATCAATCATTGCATCAATATCAAGCTTCATATTTTGCTCAAAAGTTCTACAAAGTGCAAGTCCAGTTGATTTCATCATCAAGAACTCACTTCAGTTAGTTTGCCCATTCCTTTACATCTCCAGTGCATAAGATTGCAACTAATAGGGTTAGTAAGTCAAAAGATCAACAACAACAGTGAACGAACTAGGTCTCTTGCACATGAAAATGAAAAAAGACTGCTAGAATAGCATGAATGAATCCATAATGGAATTGGCAAAAAAATGTAGCTCTGGGGGCAAATTGAGTCTGCATTCAAAGAGTAAAAATAGAACACTGAAGTATAAGAGCTAGTACAAGAGATCTCAATGCAGAAAGAAGCATACAAGTACATTGGGTATTATGCAGCAAAAGTAATGGCAAAAAGAAAAGTTCAACAGTGCCTTGATCAATCACAAGCTTTATTGTAAAGCCATGGACCCTACTGGCTAGCCTAGTTATCAGTCTGATGAACCATATCAGAAGCTCCAATATCAGAAGTACCAACAGTGAAACATCCAATACTTAAGCCTACAGGCTATTGATGAGGCACTTCATTCTTACACTCCAAGCTGCAATATAGTTGTATTCCAAACAAGAGACCTATTAGGATCATACATGCCATACATAACATGCATACACTTGCATACATTTGTTGTGAAATACTTGTTTTATATAATAAAATCTTTAAGCTTAGGCGAGATTATGCATATACTTTGCTACTAACATTCAAAATTAATGTTATAAAAGTGTAAAAAGGTATTCAGAATGTTCACATCTGAGAGAAAAAGGTAACACTATTAAGGTGAACTTGATGCTTAATGGGAATTTAGACCTCAGGAGCCTAGTAAATCATAAGCCCATATAGTAAAGGAATATCATAGACAGTGATACTTGCAAAAGCATCATCCTGGCAACCTCAAGAGGCTGGATAGGAAATTCAAGCTCCTCAGATTTAGTATCCATCTCCATAGCCTCATCTAGAGCATCCTTTGGAATATCTCTCCACAACAGTCAGATGAGTATAGGGTATGAAATATGGTGATGAAAAGGACTAACATGGTAGTAATACATTCATCGGTCCTATAAAAGGGAAGAATGCACTTAAAACTTGAAATGAATGCACTTTAAAAAATCATTTAATCATGAAATAAGATCTCTAACTCCTAAAATTTTTTATAGGAGATGTTAGTAAAGGAATTAAGCCTTTTACCATAGCATTAATGGAATGGTGGGAATACAAATGAAGCCCAAAGCCTCAACTTCAATGGTGGAGTATCATGACCCTACGATTAGAGACAAATCTAAAGGGAAGAATGCAAAAAAAAAAATAACACTGCATTTTGAAAAAATTTATTCACTTGTGAATAAACCATACTAACTTATAGTATTTTGTGCAGGGAAAAACAAAAGAGAACGAAGAAGGGGAAATGAACCAATACATCAACAAGAATGGGAAAGGTTGCAAATTCTAAGCATTCATCAGAAGTATCATCTTGCATGGCCAATCACTCATCAAGATAATAAAGGGAAGTAACAGAACTCCATACAGAACCATCTCAATCATAAAATTCATAAATTGAAAGTAAATTCATCCACTTCATGAGATCATGTGTGAAAAGCCTATCTCATGATTTTTTATCATAATGGCTTTCTTTTATTAGCCTTGCAGAATTCAGATGAGTAGTTAAAAGTTTTGTGCTGAGAGTTTATAAAATTTAATCAATCTAATGCTTGTTTTGCACCCAAAAGAGGGGAAGAAAATGCAAAAAAAAAAAAACAAAATATGTGGACATGAAGCATAAATTGCTTAAATTTCAAAGTATCATTTCAATCTTTCGAATAATAAAAGTGCATATAATCTACTCCAATGCTCAAAAATGAGTATGAGTACAAATCCCTTGATGGTATCCATGCTAAGTAATAGGAGAAAGGCGGGGAAACACTAAGATGAGAATTGAGAAAAGAGCAAGCATAATTTACTCCAATGCCCAGAAATGAGTAAGAGTATCAACTTGAAACTTCTGACGGTATCCATACTGAATAATAAAAAAAAAAAGCAGAGGAATACTAAAAAAGGACCATGCCAAAAAAATTTCTCTATTTACTCCAATACTCTATACGAGTATGAGTATTCAAAGGACCTTTTCAACGGTATCCACACTGAGTAATATGAGAAAGGTAGGGGAATACTCAGATAAGGAAGGAAAGCATAAAAAAATAATAAATAAATAATGCAAAAGCTATTTTGATACTCAGAATTCAATCTTTTTATGCTCAATTTCCATGAGTTTTTTTTTTTAGCAAAATCTCCCTAAAATTAGGTGTGGAAGTAAGCTCTTCACTTAGTAAAAGACATACTCTCAGTATAAGATGGTTAATGATGCCTTTGACCTCTGCAAATGGCAAATAAATGACAGTTATAAAAATAAAAAAGAGTGAGATTTGCTGAGTGCACGCTATCTCATGAAAAGTGATGAATTTTCTTATAAAATTTTCAACACTATAAGGTACTTTTGTGCATTTATTATGATTGAAACTTACTTCAACAAGTTTGTAGAAATTGCAAATCCAAAAGAAAGTGCACACAAATTGTAGAGATGGTTGGCATAGCAAAATTGAAATCAGTTAGCAAAGAAATTCTAATCAGTAAACACAACAAAATTCAAAGTCAGATAGCATAAAGAATTCAAATCATTTAACTCAAACAACCAAATTTGCGAGCAATTATGGATTACAGCATAATCATATAAGATAAAAACAGACTATACGACCGAGTGTTGTCGGCATTGTATAACTAAGTGCAATGTATCCTCAATCAAGATTTTATGACCGAGTATAATCAACATCATACGACCGAGTATGTTGTTTCTTTTCAAAACAAACTATATGACCGAGTGTAGTTAGCATTGTATGATAAAGTGCAATGTATCTTCAATCAAGATTATATGACCAAGTATAATCGACATCATACGACCGAGTGTGATGTTTCTTTTCAATCAGACTATACAACCGAGTGTAGTTGGCATTGTATGACCGAGTACAATATATCTTCAATTAAGATTATATGACCGAGTATAATCGACATCATACGACTGAGTGTGGTGTTTCTTTTCAAAATAAACCATACGACTGAGTGTAGTCGACATTGTATGACCGAGTGCAATGTATCTTCAATCAAGATTATACGACCAAGTATAATCAGCATCATACGACCGAGTGTGATGTTTCTTTTCAAAATAAACTATACGATCGAGTATAGTCGACATTGTACGATCAAGTATAATGTATTTTCAGCATCATGCGATCGAGTGTGATGTTCCTTTTTAATTCAGACTATACGTCTGAGTATAGTTAACATTGTACGACCGAGTGCAATGAGTCCTTTTCACCTAAGGCTCTACGACCGAGCATAGTCAATATCATATGATTGAGTATGATATGCCATTTCAAATCAATGTTGTACGTCCGAGTATAGCAAGTTCATAAGCAAAAGCTTCATGAGCACAGGTAAGTATCCTAACTTTCAATTAAGAAATTGGGTGCTAGTTTACTTTGCTACAATTTGTCAAGCAAACAATGACAAAGGGGGGCAATTGTAGACACCCAATTTCGGGATGATGAGTTATGGATGCGACAAAAGACTCCAATGATGAAAATGTCATGAATAGGTCTTCAATATTTGAACTTTGAAACTTTAAAGGTCTAATTGCATTTTTGAAAGAAAGGATTTAATGTTTTAATGGACTAAATTACAATGCTTTTTAGGGATCTAATTGCAAAACTTAAATTCTTTTAAGGATCTTTTTGTAATTAAAAGTAAAAAAAAGATTGGAATTATACTAATTCTGATCGGAATTACACAATTCCCGGGTTCTCGAATTTTCTAGGAAAAATTAAGTCCTAATTGGTTTGAAATTCTCCTAAAATTATTTTGATAACGTTTTTAAGGAAATAGAAGTTTTTTAGGAATTAATTTATAACTAGGGTTTCAAGATGTATCCCTATATAAGGAGTGTTTTGGCTCTGAAAATAGGAGGAAAAAGAAAAAATGAAAGGAAGAAAGGGAAAAGTAAAAAAGGAACGAAGCAAAAGAAAAAGAGAGCAGAAAAGAAAGAAAAAACAAGAAGAAAAAGAGAAAAAAAAAATCTTATTCTCTATGAATTCTTTTTTCTTTATTTATTAATAAAGGATCTTTGAAGAATAATATTTGAAGTTCTATCAAGAACGGTGATTCTACAAAATCTGAGGAGCACTCCTTTCAAATTATCCATAAGCATCATCTTCTTCTTTTTATTTTATTTTATTTTATTTCTTTTGATTGATTTTTATTTTTATTTTTATTATTTATTCACTAACCATAATTTTTATTCTTTTTTATGGTGATTATGGAGGAAAACACATGATGATCAAATTTGAAAAATCAAATCCATAAGAGATCCATGGAATGCCATAGATAAGACCTTATAGAAATATAGTTTCTAGGATTTTTTTATTATTTTATTGCTTTATTTTATTTATTTATTTTTGGGGTTGTATTAATTATTTTTATTATTATTTTTAATATATTATTGTAATAACTCCAATTATGGGAATAGTTGAATTGTGTGTGTAGTTGCTTGTTTATTTTAATTAATTGGTTAGTAAAATTAAAGTTTCAATTGGGTAATTAACTAAAATTAATGGAGAGAGTATATTAAGTTAGGTTGCATGTTAATAAAAATTAGGGTTTAGAAGGAATAATTAATTGGTTATTTTATCTTTTATTTAATTTTTTTGATATGTTTTATTTGTTTTGGACTTGTTTATTTTATTTGTTTTGGGGTTTGTTTATTTATTTTTATGTGTTTTGTGCTTGTTTGTTTATTCTTATGTGTTTTGAGCCTTAAGCCCATATTAGATTTTAATCCACTTAAATAAATTTAGGTTTCTAGGTGTAATTAATTAAAATGCATTTTAGGCTCATAATTAATTAGATTTTAGATTAGAAATAATTTAGGCCCATTTAGTAAATTAGACATAGGCCCTCTTTGTCACAACCCGAACCTGAGGGCACGTGACCGACACTAGGGAATGGGAAGGCATAAGGCCCCCGAAACCCGTAGTAAGCCTAAAAGAAAAGATAAACAACACCTTACAATTTAAAACTTTATTTTAAAATAGAACACATTATCAAACTGATTTTTCTAAAATTTAAACGTAATTGAATACATAACTAACATATTTCCAACGTCACATATATAAATCAAACTTAAATCGTTATACATAAGCGTGGCCCATATACTACTGCAGCATCCTAGAGTTATACAATAGTATAACTTATAATGACCTATATAAAATAGTCGGTGATGAAGAAATCCGGCGTGGAGGTAGTCTAAGGTCGAACTCCCAAGCTCCTGAAAAAAAATAAATTGAGGGGAATCAGACCTCACTGAGTAAGTTAATAAAAGAGTTGTACGGTTTGAAAACCTTTTTGAAAACTATATAATTATAGTGAAAATAATTTATAATGTAAAGGTATAGCTTTTGAAAAATCTCGATAGAACCCTAAACCCAAAAATCTAAATGGCCAACCGGACCCACTTGTTCCAATCAGACTGTCGGTCCCCGAGAGCAAAGGCATCAACCGAGGCACCAAGTCGCAGTCGTTCACTTAATCCAAATATATGGTACTGGCGGTCCCTGAGAGCTAGGGCATCAATCGAGGCACCCATCCCAGTCCATTTTTAACCTTACAATCACTAGCGGTCCCTGAGAGCACAGGCTTCCACCGAGGTACCCATCCCAGTTTAACATCCACCAGTCATATATATATCGGATCCATCTCTCAATCTCTACCATGTGCACATAGTCTTGGTGAAGTCCACCAGGTAGCCCGTTCTACCAAAATTTCTCAAATTCGACTTTTAAATAAATAAAAAATGCGTTTTAAATCTTAAATAACAGCAATAAATTAAATAAATCATATAATCAATATTAAAAATATGAGCGCATGCATTCTTTAAATAAACACACACACAGATCGTTCTATTGACTTACAAGATGAATGCGAAGGCTGACGACCACGCGTTTGCCTCGGTCTCACGGCTTCTGCTCCGATATGCTCTAGAAAGAAAATAACAAATCGATTTTAAAACATGACTATGGAATTGAAATCATAAATCAACAAAATAATGAATTTCCAGGTTGACTCGAGGAAGACCGGACAAGACTCGATAGACGGGATAGAACCTAACTAACGGTAGAAATTATTACAAATATCACTTTTTACGAGAAAATCTACCGAAATTTTGACAGAGAATCCTCTGTAAAATGGACATCTCTCTACCAAAGATAGAGTCAAACCTGCATAGAAAATGCACTTCTAATAATCATAGACATACACACTCGAATCGGGCTCCTAAAACTACATTTAGCCCCGACCGAGATCACAACTCAATATAACATCAAGAAATGATATCATTTATTTTCCAAAATACATATTACACATACATATATACTAAAAAATATATATAAAATCTCAATTATTCAAAAATTAACAACTCAATTTGCATTTCATTATCAGAGTATAATTATAACCTAAATTAAAACCATTACATCAAATATACTAAATACAACCTTATATTTAATTTTTGTTACCAAAATAATGTATTATAAATATATATGTAATATTTGGAATTAATATTTCAAATCAACATTACTTAAGTAAAAATATCAATTAATTTATAAAAATTGTCTAAACCTCTTAAATAATAATAAAACTAACTAAAATATATGTTTAACTATAATTAGCATAAAATTACATTTTTACCTCTAAATACATAATTTACATAATGTATTATTAGTACTAAAAAATTCCTTAAAATTATTTAATCATCTAAATTTTTTTTCTCAAAATTAAACTTCTTAATATAATTAAAACATAAAATCAACTAATAATTTCTTCTAAAAAATATATAATTTGACCTAATAATCACATTTGACATAAACTCAAAAAAATATTTAAAAATAGTATAAAAATCACAAAAATTATAATTTGAATTCTAAAATTAATAACATTTAATAATAACCTCAATTATCGAAATTTCATAATTTTTTAACAATAATTTCGAAATTAACATAACTATTAATTAAATACCCAAAAATTATAAAAACTTCTAATTAATCACCAAAATTCCTAAAACCTTAAAAATAACCCAAACATTACAAATATATAATCTTAATTACTCTAATTTCACTAATTAAACCAAAGAAAAATCCAATAAATTCAAATAAAAATTAAATAAAATTATACAAAAATTCTGTAAATCTAGAAAAATGCTTAAAAATTTGAATTTGAATAACTAAATAGTATAATTCAACATTTAGCTTAGAACAACCTAAAATCAACACCTAGTTCCATTTAACAACCAGAAAACAACCCTAGAACAACCTAAGAACAACCCAGAACAACTCACTTTCAACCTCCAATTCTGACACCGGAGGTGAGTTGCAGCGGTGGGTTCTGGCTTGGACTGACGCCTGAGAGGATGAGGGAAGCTGGGGAAGCTTTGGTGGCGCCGGATCAGCTCTAATCGAGAGTGACCAAAGGTGAAGAAAAGAAGCAGCAGCAGCACCACCACCTGGCAGCTCCAAACCCACGGCGACGATGGAGTCTCGATGGTGGAGAAGGAGATGGCGCAGTGAGAAGGAAGAAAGAGACAGTGACGGGTGGAGATGGGAAGGGCAGAAGCTTGGGGTCGACGGGAGGTAAGCTTTCTTTCTCTTTGTTTCTGTTTTCTTTTTGTTTTGTTTTGTTCTTTTGGTCATGTATATATCTATACGCATACTTATATATATATATATATATATATATATGGTGGAGAAGGAGATGGCGCAGTGAGAAGGAAGAAAGAGACAGTGACGGGTGGAGATGGGAAGGGCAGAAGCTTGGGGTCGACGGGAGGTAAGCTTTCTTTCTCTTTGTTTCTGTTTTCTTTTTGTTTTGTTCTTTTGGTCATGTATATATCTATACGCATACTTATATATATATATATATATATATATATATATATATATATGTATATATATATATATGTATATATATATATATGTATATATATATATATGTATATATATATATATGTATATATATATATATGTATATATGCATATACATAGTAGCACATAAAATAACCATAAAGTTAATGTAGTTTAAAATAGTAATAATAATAATAATATTATTATTATTAATAACAATAATAAAAATAAAAATAAACAATGAAATTTTAAACAATAAATAAATAATACTCACATATAATCATCTTATAAATTAATAACCCTAAAAATAATATTAACAATTGTATAATATAATTCAAAAGTAATTATTAGTAACACAGTTTGGAAATTACTTTATTTAAATAAAAATATAGGGTATTACACTCTTAATTTAATTTAATTAATTAGACTTAGCCCACTTAATTTAAGCCTTTTCATAATTTGTAGATTTAATATCACCTTAGAATTAAAACATGTAGAACTAGGCCCATTAATTTAAATACTCCATAATTTGTATATTTAGGCGCACTTTTAGAGTTAAAATAAATAGACTTAGGTTCATTTAAATAAAACTAAAAGGAATTAGTTTTTAGCTCACTTGTAAATTAAAACATGTAGATTTAACTCATTTAATTAAAATCAATGTACATTAGACTAACTTAAGGATTATATGTTTGAATAAATGCATTATTTATTTGTATTTTTCATGATTGTTTTGCCTTGGAGTTAATTGCTAGAATAAGGATTTATATGAAATTGCATGTAAATAGAGGATAATATAGTAATTCACAAAGTAATTCTAAATGAACACAAGATTGAAAGAAGTTGATATTCTGTATCCAGAATCTCCTAGTTTTGGTGCTAGCTTTCTTTTAGGGAATCGAGTACCACCTTTTCGATTTGTCCCAGTTATTACTCTGGGTGGTGACTCCTCATCTCCACACTATGTCTTTGTGATAGTGGTTAGTATGTTCTCTAGAGCCCTGAGCTTAAACAGTGTTACAATTGCTAAAATCTTGGACGTGCGCTAAACCCCGTCATCTACAAGTGAATGTTGTTTCTCTATTACTTTTACATTTTCGTGTATTGAGTGACATGAATTTTCCATTTTCGTAGATGATTCAGGCCTGCTGCTGGCAAAGGATCAATATTTCTACCTTAAAAGCCAATACAACCTAAAGGAGACGGAGGTCGGAAAAATAGCCATCAATTTTGAGAAGAAGTTGGATAACGCCAAGGTGGCACTAGAGCTCTATCAGACCAAATATGCAGAGGCAAAATCCGAGGCTGAGGTGAGCCAAAAGAAATTGATGATCTGAAGAATAGTCAGGGTTAGTTGACTAAGAGGATTAAAGAGTAAGATTTTCAGATTGCAAATCTGGAGAAGAGGCTATTCGAGGTCGAGAAATTTTAGGAAAATGATAAAAGATCCTACCAGAGCATGGTAGGATGATTTCTTAAAGCCTACAGGTCTGAGTGTAGGAGGATCTTGCTCTCTTAGAATCCGAAGCTAGACTTGGCAAAGCTGGATTAGATAACGTCGGTTGACCCACTGAAGATTGTTGTTGAAGAGGATGCTTGACAAAAGGCAACTTCCCTTCGTACAAGGGATGTTTCTAAATTTGCTGAAGGGTCCTCTGCGGAGCCTACTGCTCCTATCAGTGTCGCTAATGTTGTTCCCCCTCCCGTCTCCGAGCCCGATGGTTCGGATGTACAATTAGTATAATAGAGAATTTTTTTTTGTTTTTTATAATTGAAATTTTGTAAGATGATTATTTCTTTAATGAATAGATAATTTATTTAGCACCTTTTCAAGTACATTTATTAATAGTATTTTCCAGAGGCAATCCAAGTTCCAAAATCGTGGTAGTTCTTTGCCTTCTCTGTTTTTTAATTTGTATGACCCTTTAGATGTATGTTTTTAGATCTGATAGGGGCCTTCGCAATTTGGACCCAGTTTGCCAATATCTGCCATTTTGAGTACCCAGTCACCTACTTTGAACAGTCTTGGGTGACTACACCGGAGATGATACCATGCTACCCTCTGCCTATGTGCTTCGGCTGTGGTTGACTTCCGCTCTCGTCTTTCTTCTAGTAGATCCAAACATATTCGAGCATCAATGTTGTTGATGTTTTGATCGAAGCTGTAGTTAATTTTATAACTTGGTGAACCAATCTCTAATGGTATTACCGTGTCCATGCCATAAGTTAGTTTGAATGGTGTTTCCTTTGTGGATGATCTGGGGGTGGTCCTGTAAGCCCAAATTACATTGTTGAGCTCTTCGACCCAGTTTCCCTTTTTTTAATCGAGTCTCTTTTTTAATCCTTGCATGATAGTTTTGTTGGTGACCTCTATTTGCTCGTTCATTTGCAGGTGAGCTACTGAGGTAAAATAAAGATTTATTCTAAGGTTTGCGTAGAAACCTCAAAACTTTTCATTATCAAACTGCTTGTTATTGTCCGTGATCAAGGTGTAAGGTAAGCCAAATCTGCAGATAATTTCTCTTTAGAAGAAATGTTGGATTTCAGCTTCTGTGATGGTTGGAACTACTTCCACTTCTATCCATTTAGTGAAATGGTCTATAGCCACAACTAAGAACTTGTTTTATGAAGTGGAAGTCAGGAAGGGACTTAGGAAGTCCATTCCCTATATGGCAAAGGGCCACAGGCTATCGATTGGATGCAGGGGGAGGGCTTATGATTGAGACAAGTGAATTGTTAGCACTTATGACATTCTTGAGTCAACTTTTGGGCATCATTAGATATGGTGGGCCAATAGTATCCTTGAAGTGGCACTTTCCTGATTAGTGTGTAGTGGGACTCATGCGCTCCATAAATTCCTTTGTGGATTTCCTTGAGTATGTAATTCCTTTCCTCTACGGATACACATTTGGACCATGGGTGTGAAAAGGATTTCCTGTAGAGCTCCCCGTGGTGGATAGAATAATGGGCTGCCTTCATCATCAGTTTTTGAGCCTTCAGTAAATCTTTAGGAAGCATTATGTGTTCTAGGTATTGGACTATCGGTTGCATCTATTTCGAGACTTCCCGTACTTCTAAGATATCAAGGTCTTCGGTATTGGATTTTGTCAGTGCTTCGGTGAATTCCATACCCTTAAATGCTTGACTGTCTTCGGCTGTTGATTTGGCCAGGAGGTCAGCCTTAGAATTTTTATGTCTAGGTATCTAGACGATCTCCCACTGGCCCCCTTCTTATTCGATCTACTTCAAGAGTTATATGACTCTACCCGCGTATCTGGCAATGCTTAGGTCCTTAATCTGGAATGTCCTATTAACTTGATTTGCTATTACCTAGGAGTCCGAATGTATTATGAGGTGTTCAGCTCTGACTTTGGCAGCCAACTTCAATCCTGTGATGAGTGCCTTATATTTCACGGTATTATTGGTCACATTGTACTTTATTCAAACTGTATACCGGATGTGGATTTTATGTGGTCCTTTGAGGATCACTCTAGCACCGGATCCTTGAGTGGATGATGCTCCGTCAATATAGAGCTTCCATTTTGGTGCCTTGGTCATGGTGAGGTCTTCCGACGTCTTTTTTTAAATGAAATCTGCTAATGCTTGGACTTTGACTTACTGACGAGGCTCATAATTAATGTCAAATTCTCCAAGTAATATTAACCATTGAACCAATCTGCCTGAAGTCTTAGGCCTTTGTAAGATTTTTTGTAAAGGGAAGTGAGATCTGATAATGATAGGATGAGCCTAGAAGTAGTGTTGGAGCTTTCAGGATGTATGCAGCATTGGGTATCGGATTTTAGATCCTTGGAGCATTTTGCTGATGTAATAAACTGGGTTTTACTGGCTCTCTTCTTCTCTTACTAGCACTGAAGCAATGCATTCTTGACCTACCAAGAGATATAAATACAGTGTTCCTCTAGGACTGACCTGTTGAGTGGAGGTGGTGAGGACAAGAACTTTTTGACGTCTTCAAAGGTTACTTGGCAGTCTGCAGTCCAAACAAATTTCTTAGAATTTTTTAAAGCTTGGAATAGTGGTAGACATTATCTGGCTGAGCATGAAATGAAACATCCCAAAGCTGTGATTCTGCCATTTAGTTTTTGTAACTCGTGGATATTCTTTGGGGCTTTCATATTGAGAATGGCTTCCATTTTTTCTAGGTTGACTTCAATACCTTTGTGGGATATCTTGAATCCCAGTAATTTGCCAACTTTGACTCTAAAGACACATTTTTCTAGATTTAGCTTGATCCTAGACTCACTCAATAATTGGAGAACTTAATCCAGATCTGCCTGGTGTTGTTCTGTATGCTTGCTCTTGATAATAATGTTGTCCACATATACTTTCACATTTGTCCCAATCTGGTCCTAAAGTACATGGTTCATCATTCTTTGATATGTTGCTCTGGCATTCTTTAGTTCGAAAGGCATCACCTTGCAACAGTAAAGGCCTTCGTGGGTGATAAAGGATGTTTTCTCCTGATCTTCCTCCTTCATTGGTATCTGGTGATATCCTTATATCGCGTTAACAAAACTATATAATTAGTGGCTGGCAATGGAGTCTATGAGCTAGTCAATTGTAGGCAGTGGGTACCTGTCCTTGGGGCATACTCGATTAAGGTCAGTATAGACCACACACATCCTACACTTTCCATTTGCTTTTTTGACGAGTACCATATTGGCCACCTATTCTGGATGAGTAACTTTCTTGATAAACTCGGCTTCTAATAATTTCTTCGTTTCCTTAGCGGTTATCCTCTGCCTCTCCTATGCAAAAGTTATTTTTTTTTTTGGATCACTAGCTTCGCCTTAGGTCTAATGTTCAAGCTATGACAAGCAACTTAGGGATCTACCCTAGTTATTTCAGTTGCCCGAGAGGCGAAGTCTTTTGAGTGTCTAGTGAGGACTTCCTTTATTCCTTTCTTGATGTCATAGTCAAGCTCAATACCAATCTTCACCGCCCTTCTATCAATAATTTGTAATGTTTTGGTATTGTCAACTAGTTGTGGTTCAGCTCCTTGTTTCTCTATTTCCCACACTTCTATGGGGAAGGCTTCCATCTAAGGCTTTATGGCCATCTAGTAACACTGTCTGGCCATATGCTGATCTCTACGGATAGTGAGAATTCTGCCCTCAACTGGAATTATCATAGTTAAGTGTCAAATACTGATGACTACATTTACTTCATAGAGTGCCAGTCGTCCTATGATTCCATTGTATACCAGTGGGAGGTCTACCACATTGAATAAGGTTTTGATGACTTTTGTTTCTTCATCGTCTCGATTTTCAAATTCCAGTTTCAACTCCACAACTCCCATTGGCTGTATAGTTCCTCCACAGAAGCTTGTAATAGGATTCTGGATGGCTTTCAGGTCGGTGACAGAGCCTCCCATTACTTTGTAAGCATTCCAAGACAATGCATTGATGGTACTTCCATTGTCAACCAACAACCTCTTCACTAAATAATTATTTATGTATGCACTTATCACCAAAGCATCATAATGAGGATGATGAACATGTAGACCATCTTCTGAATTGAATATGATCTCTTTTTTCTTTTAGGCTGACACTTTTCCATGGCTCCGTTTAAGTTTCTTCTTAACGTTTTCTCCACTAATAATCATGTTAATAATACCAGCCAGCTCATTCTGAGCTTTCTTTGCTTCTGGCCTGTCTCGCACATGGACTTTTGGGTTCTTGCTCCCTCTAAATGTGTTTATAAAATTATTGAGTTTACCATTCTGCACCAGTCTTTCTATTGCATTCTTTAGTTCTCTGCAAGCCTTAGTGTCATGCCCATATTCTCGATGATACTGGCACTAGTGTCCCCTATCTTGCGTGGATCTCCAGCTTAGGCTTATTCTTTTAGCTAGGGTAATTCCTACACCATTCTATTTGACCCATATGAGAATTCTGGATCGAGATGTATTTAAAGGTGTGTATCTATTTGCTTCCCAGACAAATCTTTCTACCTGGTTTCTAAAATTTATTTTTAGAAAGCTTGCTCGTTTGGATTTTGATCTTTCATCTTTGGTTGGTGGTTTTTCCTCTTCCCTTCGCATCCTTCTATCTTCATCCATCTTTATCATTTTGACTGCCATAGCCATTACCTCCGTAAAAGTGCCAGGTTCCTTTGTTATTATCTTATCTTTGAGCTTTTTGAGCCTAGTACCATTTTTCAGAGCTTCTATAACAACTTCGTCCATGAGGTTTTCGATTTGCATGACTACCTTATTGAACTGATCAAGATAGCTTCGTAGGGACTCATCGGCCTCTTACCGGCACATTCGAAGATCAATGATATTTTTGGTAAGGGGAATGTTAGTGACAAACCTAGTACGAAACTTTTCTGCTAGGTCCTCAAAAGAGGTGACGGAGTTCTTCGGGAGTTAATAAAATCACTTTTAGGCATTCTTTGTGAGTGTGCTTGGGAAGACTCTACACGTGATTCCATCATTCACGTTCTGGAGCAACATCCTTGTTCTAAATGTGGATATATGCTTAATGGGATCTCTGATCCCATCGTACTTATCAAGTGGTGGGATTCTAAACTTGATAGGGATCTCGGTCTGGATTATCCTTCTTATGAATGAAGTTCTGCCTTTCATAATACATTCATCCTCCTTTCTTGGTCTCGTATGAGCTTTATGTATAACCTCTTCTACCTTGTGAGTTAACTTTGAGTTGTCAAGGGCCAGAATGGTTGAACTACATTCCCTTTCCGACACTTTACTCTTCCCTTTATTCACCTCGGGTATCTCCTAAGGTGTCGTGTTGTTGTTTATGTGAGTTGGCTCAGGTTGCCACTTTGAATTAAAGTGTTTAACTATTGTTGCATTAAGGCTATTTGAGCTTGGATATTTTGTATCATGACTTTTTTGTTGGTTTAGGTGAGATTGAATATTTGGGTTATAGTGTTTAGGTTTCGCATGGTAATAGTCGATGTATTTGTTAGGCTTGAACAAGGTACAGAAGGTATTGGACGGTGATGGTGTTGTAATGGAGCATAATATGAAAAGTCAGTGCCCGAAGCCGGCCATCCCTGGGTGTTACCAAGAGGTAAATGCATATTTCCGGATGAAGTTTTGGCATATTGGAAAGTTACTGGAAGCACTAATGTTGGGAGAGGTATTGACAAATTAATTGAAGGAATGAGTGCAGAGGGATTAATGTCAGTTTCAGGAGTCGAGATTGGCGGTGGGTTGGAAGTAATGGTGTCGATATCTTAACTTAGCAGGTATATGAATGACTTTTTCCCAAGAGTTCCCACAAATGACGCCACTTGATAACTTATTTCTGGAACTCTTAAACTTAAGACCCTACAACTAATCAACAAAGGGCAAAGTGAATGGTGGGGCGGATCCCCACAAACACTTTGATGCCTAAGTTAGAGAATAGAGAGAATTTAAAGAGAAAGCAAATGACTATTAGAATATGAGAGAATAAAATGATTGAGAATGAGGGGTATGAGATCCTATTTATAGTGATATTTAGATCTGAAAAGAGTAGGATTTCTCTTAGATAGGAATTCTAAACCAAATAAAAGAGTATTCCTTTTTTGCTTAGAAATCTTCTTAAGGCAGAATTCCTTCCTTAAATGGATTTGACTGTCTTCTTTTTCCGAGATACAAACTTCTTTAATTAAATATGAATGTGTTAATTAAATTTGAAGGCAAAAGGGACACTTTTAAGCTTAAATAAACCAAATAATTAACATTATCCTACTCATAATAATATGAAATAAATATAAAATATTTATGATCACTCGTTGAAAGTATAATATATTAAAGCATCCTTTATTCCTAATCCCTTTAACATGGAAGAACCAATGACTTAGTTGCAGTTACCAATGTGGGGGTGTCACACATGCGCACATAGCTACATAGCTGCATCAATTTTTATTTTTTTTTTCTTGAAAAATTACAAAATCTGAAGAGGGCCCTTTTCAGTAAACCAAAGATGAAGATGATTATTAACATTAATAATGTCATTAGATTGTCCTATTAGGAAGGTTATAGCAAGGGAGTTGAGTAGTGGTGTGGTCTATGGTGGGGTTTGGTTGCAGTCTCTTTCTGATGTAACATTATGTCTCTTCTCCACTTACATGTATATAATTATTCTTCCTTCATCTTCTTTCTTTGTTGTTTTGTTGTCTGTTTAATCACTTCTTTTAATACTGATGTTATTCCTTTATTGAAAAAAGATAAAAGATTGAGACTTTGATAATCGGTTTTATATATAGTAGTTATAACAGTTAAAAAGTTAAATTAATAAAAATTTAATGTTTAATTAAAATAAATAAAAATCAAAATCTATTAAAACACAAGTAAATCTTGAATAATTTAATAATTATATTCTCAGTTTGATCGCTTAGATATTAAAATTGACTACATAAATATTGTTATTAATTTTTTTTTAATACATATAATGTAATTATTTATAAATTATATAATAAAAAATAATTTTTTTCTTTTAAATCCACTGCAGTAAAACTGAAATTATACGCATCAAAATATATGAAAGAGGAGTTACTAGTTCTATTCCATTCGTATGCCGTTAGCTTCTTTAAGCGGAAAACAGGCTGCTGGTCTCTCTGAGGTTGAACATTTTATTGGGCCTTTGTTGGCCTGGCTTGGGATTTTTAACAGGTGGCATTATTGATAAGTATTTATATATTTTGATAAGTTTTTTTTCATATATATTTCAGTGTTTATCTTTAAAGACAGACAAAATCATTGAATTTCTATTTGTTTAAAAAATTCATTAAAATTCTTATTTTAAAAAAATCATATTTAATTTTATTAAAAACACTCTAATTATATTTCATTTACATCAATCATATTTGATAAATATTATGCTTTTATATAAAAAAATAAAAAATCTATAACTTTCAATTTTTTTTTTATTATTACTATGCATATTAACTAAAATTTTTATGATAAGTTCTTATCTTATATTTAATTAATTTATAATTTTCAATTTATTAGAATTATTTATAACTATTTTAAAATAATTTTAAAAAATATATATCAGCTAATTAAATATAATTATTAATTTTTTTAAAAAAATTAACATTTAATTCGGTAAAAATTGTATTAATCTTCAAATATTTAAATGAAAACATAAAAGAATATTAATCAGTAAAATTCAAATCGCAAACTAAATTAGTTCTCAAAAAAAAAAAATCACAAACTAAATTTGTTTTGTTAAAAAAAATAAAATAAATGTGTTAAAAAAAAACACACACACGCACACACACGCACATATTTCACAGTCTGATTGGACCGCGTTAAGTCAAAACTCTTTGATCTCTTTTACTTCAATTCCTTTTCTCTGAAATCTGTCACTGTTAGTGTTAGGATTCCGTTTCAATTAATTTATGTTTTGATTTCTTCAGTTTTGCTGATAACAACAAAATTAAATCGCAATCCCTAATTTTATCATCATCATCATCATGAACTGCGAAGTCTGCCAACTCAAAGAACTGGTAAAATCAAAATTTCAATCCCTAATTTTTTCTCAATTTGATTTTTTGATTTTTTTTTTTCTGTTTCCTTTTAATTCCACTTTGAAATTGGGAATTTTGATGTTGTGTTCAATTCTGATTGCAGGAAGTCGAACACTATGAAATAAGGGAAGTTCTTAGCTGTAAGTAATGAAAAAGATTCGAACTTTTTAAAAATTCAGCTTTGATTGTTAAGTGGGAAACTCTAATTTTATTATTATAAACGGTTAGATTATCAAATATCTGCAATTTCAATGAGTTTTAAGTGTTTAGTTAGTGAAAAGATCAATGAAAAGCAATGCTTGAGGTTAGTGAATTTTAATTTTGTGATGAGCTGAAATGTTTTGTTGTTATTGTTGTTGTTTCAGGTATATTGCACACAATTGTATTTCATAGGGCTTTAGGTCTTGTTCGCCCAAAAGACATTGATTTGGAACTCTTTGAAATTACTTATGTAAGTTTATTTTCTATAATTCATTTGTTTTTTTTTTTTCTTTTTTTCCTCAATATTATTCTCAAATGGATGAAATTTTTTTATTCCTTTTGATATTAGTTGCACAATCTGTTGTCTTGATTGAAGGATTAGGGGTGGCAATTCGCCATCTAAATGCATTTGTTTTGCACTTTGCATTGTTTTAGCATACAAGCTATTGCTACTAATATGTGGACTAGGAGTCAAAGTGAAGTTCCTTGGACATGTAAAATGTACTCTATGAGGAATTTCTGTTGTTTTACCATGTTGTTTGAGTGACAATTTTTGACCGATGGGTGCCATCGGGTTTTTCCTCACCCTTTTTATATGTCATTGCATATATTATATTTTCTGATATTTTCAGCTTTTTCTTTTTGCCTCTATTTTGTTTCTTGTTGTGTAGGTTCAATGTGGGGATATTGAAGTTGAAAAGAAAATAGATGAAAAGATAGAGCAATTCATAAGCTGGGTTGAGAAACATCCAAATAAGAAGAGCCAGGTCTATTTTTAAAAGCCAGTATAACTGTTTATTTATTAGTACTGTAATTTTCCAAAGTTCCTTATAATTCTTTCTGTCTATCCATGGGCTGGAATGTGATGATTGCTGAGAGTTCTTTTTTTTTTTTTTTTTTGGATTTTTATGCTGCATATGCAAAAGAATCTATACAGCCAACTCCAATTAGATTTGGATGAAGACTTACTTCAGATGAGTCATGTTATATGTTGTACATGGCAATGAAACTTAACATTTTAGCGTTTTCCTCATCATAGTAGCACTATGATGCACATTTGTACAGTGCTTCATTGCTCCTGCACGCTGCATGCTTGGTGTTTAGTATACTTCATCTTGTGCATAACCATGATTAATATTGGTTGACTTTTATATCTTGCTTATGTACTATAGTTTGATCTCTTTTTGGTGAATTAGTAAGTTCTTATTTGTGTGTAATTTTTACATGTTTGTTGACTAATGGGTTATAACGCAGATATGCGTATCCTTTTATGAAGTGAAAAGCAAACAGCCATCGTGGTTTACTAATAAAATTGAACGGATACATTGGGAACAGTGGTATGTTAATATGAATGTGACTCAACAACCAAAAGCACACTCTGGAAAGTCGCATAATTCTAAAGTAGTTGTCGATCCTGGAGGTACTATCATTTGTATGCCTTGAGTGAAAGAATGTTTAACCTTCCTAGAGCAAACTTGCTTAATGTTTTGTTTGTTTTTTGTATAATTTTACACTTGATTACAGAGAGTGCATCTGAGGAGAGGAGTGTTCGTAGAGCGGCACTTGAATCAGCTCTTCGTGAGGTTTTGTTCCAAATAATAAAATTTGTGAATGAGAAAAAAGATCATGTTCCCCCATTATCTGATGGTGTCATCTATTTTCCTTATGAAATTACCATCCCGAGGTCAGTTCTTCATGCTCTACTCACTTTGTAATGTATAGTGGTCTTGGTCATGATAATATACATACCATGCATGTTATGTTTGGCAAAGTGCTGTTTGCTGTTCCTTCTAAAAGTTTGCTGTGTTTTTCTTCTTTGATAGATTTCTTGATCTCTTGCAACCAATTACCTGTTGTTCATGATTTTTTGTTCTCCCATGGGCAATATTGTGCCTATCCAGTCACAAATATGCTTTTGAAAAGACACTATAATGAGTTTTACATTGACTTATTTTGTAAAATTTTCCAGCTTTAGATACTATTTATTAGCTTGAAATATAGATTGAATTGTAGCGTATTTTAGAACTTAGTGTTGTTCACAGGTGAAGAAAAGAAATTGGAATGTAAAGGAGAGTAAACAATCATTGGTTTGTTAAAGATGTATTTAAAAATAAGGTTGTTGATTGCTGATGCATTACTGCTAAGTAGTCTCTCATGTGTGAAAAAACTTTTATCAGATCAATTACTGTTACTAGAATCTTTGCTTATTCCTTGGAACTTTTTCATATTATTACTGCTGCTTATCTGGGCCAAAGGATTCCTTTAGATTAATAGTGCCTACAAGGAAGAAACATTGAGGGGCTATTAGCATATGGGATGGAATTATCTCTAGGACATTATCAAGGCAGGGCATTTCAGAAAGAATATGGTTTTGTAGAAAAAATCATTCAAGCATTAGAATGAGGTACTAATTCACTTGAGGCTCATTCAAGAAGAATGAAACAAATATCAAGTGTGTTAACATGGTACATAGCTTTCAATAGTTGATAGAGTTGTAATAAAGTTAAGATCGATTTTGTGGTTGGTTTGAGGGTTCAATGACCTGCTGCTCCTACCTCTTCTATTCCAGCCCTTATGTCTTCTATCTTCTTTTTCCTTTGTAATCGACCCCTCTTATTGTTAAGGAGCAGGGTCAGTCTGGGTTATTTTTGTTGGTTGCGTGACACATAGCATCCCTTGCAAATGTGCTGTCTCTGAATGTAATTGAATTGATGAAGAGAAGTGCAGTGTAAAATTGTAATTGACTGCCTGTTTAAGCTATAACATTCTGAATAAGTTAAGAGTGGCCTAATGGACAGTGGCATCTACTGACTGTTTCTAGAAACTTAACGTCTACATATTTATTACAAGAAGATGTAAAAAGAAAACAAGGACTGACAAGTGATGCAAACTAGTAAATCATAAAATTGATGCTGAAAAGTCAAAAGTCTGTTCTTCAACTTCCACCTGCTGCTAGCTACCTAACCTCCTGTTTAAATTGGGTTAACAAGGAAACTCTTGTTGCTTGTATGAATTAAGCTCGCAATTTGTTTCAGCTTTAGTGAGCTAACAAGCAGTGTTATTCATGTGCTAATTGCATTCAGCATACTAGGGAAGTTAGACTGCACTTGACACCCTTGTTCTGTTAATGAGAAATTGCTGTGTCGCTATTTTCTCTTAGGAATTTTCTCTGAAGCTCTTGATTAGACTGCTGAGTTAATATTATACTGCCATGACTCAGTTCATCGGATTCTGCATTTGGGATGGACATGATCAAGAGGATGCTACAGACTGGGCACCCAACCATGCTTAGCTGATCACAATGGTTGGTGCCTGGAGTATTTCGTCAACATGAAATTTCCAAAGAGGTATATGTACATATATTTCTGTTGATGATGGTATTAAAACCTGTGAAGTTGTTGCCTTATGCAGAAGAAAGTGACGGGGCAAATGAAGATTGATTCTTTGAAAAAGTCACTGCTAGCTACATGTTCAGTTGCCTATTGCAAATATTCTCCTTTTGCATCTTTTCTTTACCCTTCATTGTATCTCGAATTGCCCTCCAATTATGCGACTGATAACAATCTAATGAATGAATACATAAATGCTCCCCAATCATATTATGGGGTAGTGATGTTGCCTGCTGTGTTTTAGCTCAACTGTGGGTCAATTTCGAACACTATTTGTTGAGCCGTGCCGAACATGATGCCCTGGTGTCACATGGAACTTTATGAATGATTGTCCTTGCTACCTGATGTCACGTCATAATTATTTGCTCGAGTAGATTTATTTGCTATTGTCAGATTGTATAAAATTAACGCAAATGATCTCCTGGACTGGTGGCAACTACACTCCAATAGTGTGTTGTACCTACGGATTGGCTTCTGGGGACACGAAGGACTCATAAAATATGGATCCTTCACATTTTATTATCTACTTTGCACCTGGTAAATGGATTACCTATGTATCAAGCCTGAGAATTGATGATTGTTAAATGATGTAACTAAGCTTGTTGGTAAATGGTGCGATCACTGGAGGTGTCTACACTTGGCGAATTAGCAAATTATAATTTGAAGCCCACTTTACAGTTTTCATGCATCACAATTACACATCAGGATGATAATGTGAACTTCGCGTAACATGTACTCGTATTTTCTTCCAGTAATTTCTAACATTTATTTGTTTTTTATAGTATTTTGACCCAGCAATTTCTAACATTTATTTGTTTTTTTATAGTATTTTGACCCACCAATAGGAAATAAATTGTTTTACTTGGACCTGATTATATAAATTGTTATCTTTTCAGAGATCCAAGATTCTTTTAAACCAATTAAAAGCTAACTCCTGATTACAAAAGAAAGAAAATTGAAAGTGGCTAACACTTCGTTTTAGTTCATGGAGCTTGCCATGAAATGAAACATTACAAGCCTGTTAAGGCTGGTCAACATGTCTCTGTCTTCAATCTGGGTGCTTCTGGTATTGATCCAAGTCAACTTAAACTTGAAATAAATTATTTCAATTTCAGATTACTTGGCAAGCTTGCAGCAGTATCTAATGGAGTTCGTGGCTTCTCTTCTTCAGGTTAAGAGGAACTTATTTGGTGGATCATAGATCTCTGTGTTTGCTTAGCTATGGAGAAGTTCCTTGAGAAAAATTTTTAGTTGCAGTTTTTATCTCAATTTAAATGCTTTCCATCACTTCACCAGGAATTCTCATACAGGAATTCAAGAAATAATAACATTTTATTCTAAGTTGCGCAATTTCATGTTAGAACACATAAAAAATAACAAGAGTCTAACAAGGTTTTAATCGTGATAGTCACTTTCCTTAAAAAAAAAAAAGAAAGGAAGGGAAGAGAATGAAATCTATGCATTTAGTAATTTAAAAATAATTAATAAAGGGAAAAGAGAAATGTTTTAAAAGAAAAGAAAATTTTAAATTATAATGTATTTTTGGAGTTAGAAATTTTTTACATCTTATAGAAGGGGAATGAGAGAAATATTTTCTCTTTTATTTCCTTTCCTTTCCGCCCAATGTAAGGAAATTATACCCCCACAATAAACAAATACTATTAGATAGGAGATTATTGTCTATGTGTATTCACCTTATAGTTAGATGTGCAATACACATGTTAAGTGTTTTATATTTGATAAATAAAAATAAGGCACATATATTTGTATACACATTCAACCATTGAATGTATCACGCTCAATAAATGTGAGAATAATATTTTTAAATTGTAGCAATCATTTTCCTTGGGGACATTGTGCTCCAACTATAAATGTTTTTAATATGAACAAAGAGATAAAAATAACAAAAGAGTTTAATAAGGTTTCAACGCGATAAACATTTTTTTTTATCAACTTGATAAACATTTTTTTTGAAGGAAATCATGCCGTCATTATAAACAAATATCAGACAATATTTTCAAATTATAGAAAAAAAAAAAAGAATAGACGATTTGTTTCTAAGGAAACTACAGGTACTAATTAATAAGACTAATATATTTGATTATGAATATTGTGGACACTAAGTAAAAAAAATTAGTATATTCAATAAATAAATAAGAGAAACCATTTTTAATTGAAATGACTGTTTCGTAAATTGAAATGTCCAAATATTATGAATATAGAAAAATAAACATATTGATATAAAAAGTATCTACTAATTAAAATATCCGTATAATATAGAATCGATGAAAATTGATCGCCTTCCACTCCTCATTCAATGAACCTTACTATATAAATTTTTTGTTTAAAAAAAGTTTGAAACTTTGTCGCCTAGCTCAAAGTGTTGATTCCACCACTATTATTAATAGTAACTATTTTCAACATTTCATGTTTAATTACTAAGTGTGTCGGCAATGTTGGTTGATATTGTCAGTGTCAGTATATATATGCAGGATTTGAATTAGACAAGATGTTAATGAGACCAACTGCGTTATTCTTCAAATATTTTGCCAATGCTTCTCTAGCAACAGAAGTGAAGTTGGTAACAGTCCATCGGGTCTTTGTAGTTTGTGAAGAAGATAATTAAGGAAGTATTTCAAGAATTCAAAATCAAGAATACAGTTTGCCTGAAAGTTAAGTTAAAAGTGATTAAAGAAGCTGATGATCATGGCACTTATGCTTTTAAAACCTAAAGAGCTTTGCTTATGCATGGAAGATATTGCTGATCATAAGCATATACAGTAACTAAATTACTGTGCATATCCCAACTCTTCTCCCCAACTTGGTATTTTGAAAACCATTTTTAGAGATGCGTAGTACATGAAATTGAAAATTAGTTGTTTTTATAGTTACATTGTTATGGTTTGTGTAGTTGAATTAAATTGAATTAATTAAAATTTAATAGATTATTAATACTAAATTCAACAAAATTATTATTGTTTTTAGAAAAGAAATTATTATTGTAAAGTCTGTTGGGTTAGGTTATTTTTTTCAACAAAATTCGATGAATGCTCAGTTTTGTCATGACTTATATATATATATATATATATATATATATATGTGGGAGTGGGAAGATATGTGTATACTCTATCATGCTCCCATCATAATTTTGTCAACCATTATTATAAAATATGGGGCCAACTTGCTAGTATAAAGTAGCATCACTCAGAAGAAGACAAAAGCAAAATTAACAAATAATAGATGCTGGGAACGTTTGCTATTTAATATAATATTTTTGGTAATTATATTAAGTGCTAAAATTTTGACGATTTTTTTTTATTCTTTTAATTAGAAGAAGAGAACTAAAAATTGATATGTTGGAATCAGAGTTACGATACCTAAAGGAAATATATTATTTCAATCAAATTAGAGAGTTGGTGTAATTCTCCGAAAGGAAAAAGTTGGGGTTGGGACAATCACCCTAAACTAAGTGATGTTAGGCCTAGTCGAGAAGCATTTAATAAGTGCAAACGTCTCCATAATTTCATGTATATACTATATAAAAAATAATATTATTAAACTACTATGATAAGTTTTTAAATGATAGAAAAATAGACAACAAGAATCACTTTGTTTTGATTCATGGAGCTTCGCATGCCATGGTTCTCAAGTTAGCATGCCATAAAGTCACTGCTTTAGACTTGGTTACAAGCAACTCCATATCAGATAATAATATGTAGCAATTAATGGAAGTCATGGTCTTACTTTTGTTGGTTTGAAAAGGAGAATTGAAAGTTCTTTAATTGAAGAAAATAAAGAGAGTTGAATTGAAAGAGTATATGTGCAACTGTTTTATTTTTACTCAATTCACACAATACAAAACAAGATAAATAATAATGCCTTTTTATAGACTTTGTTGACTATTTGCATGATTAACTCTTTAATTTTGATTTTGAATTTGACAAACAGTTTGAAATACTAATGGTTTCGATTAAATGTGTAAGTTCTTAATTTTAAGATCATGTTATTTGTTCAAGTATAGAGTTTGTAAAGATAATTTTAGAGAGCATTCAAACATGATTTTACGAAAAATAAAAGACTATACAAGTATCTAAGCTAAATGAGTTCAAAAAGGACCTTCCAAGATCAATTTTTGAGGCTACAATGTGTTGCTCACGAGTCACCCTCCAGATTATGAGGAGGCTCACAAGCAACAGCCTGAACAGAAGCAAACAACCTCTCCTCATTAGTGTTCAACATTATGCGTCACTCTCATGATCTTCAGCTGCTCGTGAGGGCACTCTAGCAATTCTCAATGGCTTTTTGAGCCTCCAATGATCAAATAATTTGACGCTCATGACCTGATCATTGCCCTTACAAACATAAGCGACAGTTTGTCTGCACAAAGTTGAATTTCATTAAGTGTTGAAGAGAAGAGCTTGGGGAAGCAATTAATGGCTCTAACAACCATATTTTTTTATGCTCAACTATATAAACATGCTCTGGAGATTCATTTAGAAGTTACATGCTTTGAACATTCAATTTCCTTCTCCTTAGCATTCATTAAGCATTAAATTTCTCATCAAATCTCTTGTAATCATTTAACTTTTGAGAGTTGGTTGTGTGTTAGAGATATAATTTCTACTTCATCTAATTTCTAGGATAGATTAGAAGGGAAGTGAGGTTATTCTCTAAAGGAATTGGTTTAAGTGTTTATGTTAGTGATATTCCCTAGGCCAATTATGTAATGGTCATACTTTGACTTTGTCATATTTCTATTTTATTAATAAAGAGACATTTTTATTATTATTGGCTAATTCTAATATTATCCGTGTTTAGTTGATTCTATCTAAGCTCATTAAGTATGCGACTTGATAGTAAAACTCTTCGGTGATACTTGAATTCTAATCTAAATATCCATAGTCGATCATAGTTGTGGAAACAATAATGAATAAAGACTAGTATGAGTTTGATTAATGATTATGTTTTACTGATAGTGTATATAAGATATTAAGTCAAACTCATAGGTACATATTTAGTGAAATGATGTATTGGAACCCACAATGAGAATACTACATGGATAATTGTTATAGGTAATTCTCATTATAATAGTATTATTTAAGTCTTCTGAACTTGAATCACCATAGTTTCCTGCATGATGAGTTCTGTATTTTGACACATCTCTACATCATCTTTAACCAAATAGTAAAACAGATTGTGATTGGATATAGAATAAGTTATGTGAGGAATATGTGCGATTAAGATGAAATTTGTTCCTCATTAATTATGAGAAGATATATGTGGGCCCCTTAATGAGTTAAACTGAAGAGAAATGCATGACCATGTTAGAATGTATTGATGAAGAGTTATCAATATAAGTATAAGATAAAGAGTTATTAGTATCAGTCTACTTGGGATAAAAAAATAATATAATTGAACAATATAAGGATGATATATTCCATGTCTTATGTTTAACCAAGATATTGTGTGGCAAAAGGATTATAATACATGTTGTGAATTAGGTTCTGTCAGATTATCGACCTTCACATGACTTGGGTAGTCATAATGTCTTACTAGAGACCAATTATGAATTGTGGGCTAAAATGGGAATTTGAGACCCACTGCCAACGTTGCGTGAACCTATAAGGTCACACACTTAGAATAAGCTCAAAGCATAATTGGGTTAATTAACCTAATAATAATCTCTCTAATTACTATATATATATGTGTGTGTGTGTATGTGTGTGTGTGTATTTATATTTATTTATTTATTTATCTATTTCCTAATTTATTTAAAGTAAGAGTTAAATAGGAAATAATTCTAATTTAGAATTATAATTAAAATAGAAAAGGAAGTATAATCTTACCAAAACTATTTTTATAAGTAAGCGGTTTAAGAAACCCTAGATGAGATGTCTATTTATACATCTCTATCTCTAGGGTCTATTATTCTCCTCGTTCTCTCTCCACTTCTTTGTGAAAGAGACAAACACATAGAGAAATAAAAAATAAGAAGAGTCTTAGAGAGAAAAAGGTGCTAGCACACTTATACTGTTTTGGATTCCTTATTTGTGTACATACCAGTAGAGGGCATAACTTAATTGGTGGCGCTTTTATCCAACAATACCTACACAAAAAACTCGAGGTAGGGTGTCACTACAATGAACTCCCTCTTGTCCTTCTAACCATCTTGCCATAAGATCGTCTTGATAAGTGTTTGGAATCTCTCTCAATCAATTTACTCAAATTACATGGATCCGGGTTTAGGTTTTTCACAAATTAATTTTTATTTTCTGCTGCATTTTGCATCACGAAACCCAACAGTGGTATCAGAGCCACTTGTAATTCGATTAGTTTAATTTTATCATATATGTGATATATACATGAGATGTGCAAAATTAGTTTAGATATATATATTTGATTTTTGAAAAGTGTTTTCAAAATTTCATTTGAATGTTCTATGTGGCGATTTAATCTATGTGAAAACAATTATAAAAATTAATTTGGTTAATGTCTATTATTGTTTAATGTGATTAAACAATTTTTGGTGAAAAACATACTATTTTACAAATGCAGAATTTAAGTATATAGTGGTGCATGACTATGCACCACAATAAATATTTGCAGAATGCAAAGGTGCACGACTGCACCTGTGAGTGATTTCTACAGATACAACAATGCACAGCTATGTAATTGTATAAAATTTTGGCAGAATACAAATGTGCACGATTGTGCACATTTTGGCACACAGCCGTGCATGAGAACATTTTTGTTCAAATGTTGAGCAAAATTGATATGTTTTGAACATAATAGTAAAGATGTAATATGATTACAATGGTCTAAGGTTTTGGTAATAACGTTTGGGGGTGCTGCCCCCACACCCTCGCAAGGGTTGTTACCCCCTTGACTCTTACCCATTAACCGGCTAGAGGATCTGCTATATGAATTATTCTCAGCATAATAATTAATTTTAATGAAAATTGCTCTATATGTTTATGAGAAATGCATGGTGCATAGCATGACCCTTAAAACCAATGTGATTGGATTTATTTTATTCCTTTTTTTGTTGTAATTTTTTTTAAATACGGCCTGTGAGTCATTTTTCATTTGTTGTAATTTTATTTCATTAGGTAGAATAAAATAGTATGGATTACAACATATAATGTAATGTAAATCAAAACCTAACATGGAGACCCAAGAGGAGGCCAAGGATGGAGATCCAAAGTTGAAACTTAAAGTGAAGATCCAAGGTGAAAGGCTCAAGATGAAGGAAGTCTTATTACTTAGGATTGACCTTTGATCTTTATATTGGCTTATGAAGATCAATTTAGACTTAGGCCATATTATGTCATGTTTACTTTATTATTATTATTATTATTATGTTATGTTTGTGATGCTATGCATGAGATTCCATGTATGTATGAAACATAATAATAATTAAATAAGATTAAATAGAGATGAATCCTCATTCAATATTAAGTCACTATAATGCCTCCCATAAATTAAACACTTATCAAGCCTTAGATTAGTATATATGGGCCTACCAAAGTAGGGTGTATTAAGTCATCTAAGGAAGGCAAGTTGGATAATGGTTCTATCTGAACGTTTGATATGGTTTGACTTAGCTAGGTTATCAAAATGGTTTTGGACTTAGGGCATTAGATGGGAATTTTAGCCATGACATGTAATGTCAAATCCCATACCTTTCCAAAAGTTACATAAGATGTAATTGGTAAGAGTTACCTACCTAAATAACCATACTTTAGGCTATAAGCCAAAGCTCACTTAGAGTATGGTGAAATATGGATCTTGGCCCACTAAAATATATAAATTAACTTTAAGGGTTATTGATTTGAATAAAATTTTATGGGATTTACAATTATGCCTCATTAAAATAATTTAATAAAATACTGAATACACTGTATATATATATTTGTTGTAGATAATGGCTTCAAACACTACATTAATCTATCACTGCGATCAATCCTTGAGAAGGATAAGCTTAGTGGGACTAACTTCCTTGACTGGTACAGAAACTTAAAAATTGTTCTTAAGTAAGAGAGCAAGGAATATATCCTTGATTAACCTATCTTAAATGAACTAGCTGTTAATGCCCCTAGAGCTTAAAAGGATACTCATAGTTAGCATCTTAATGACTTTATTGATGTCACTTGCCTTATGCTTGGATATATGGAATCAGATCTTTAAAAGCAATTGATGGAGATAAATGCTTATACCATAATTAGCCATCTCAAAGAAATGATCTAAGAGAAAGCTAGAATTAAAAGGTCTAGCACCATAAAGGCATTGCTTTCCTGCAAATTGACTGTTGGCAGCTTAGTGGCTCCTTATGTTCTGAAGATAAAAGGTCATTTTGAAGACTTGGAAAGGCTTTATCTTAACATCAAGCAAGAATTAGCCATTGATATTATTCTCCAGTCTTTTTTAAAAACCTATGATGGGTTCATTATGAACTATAACATGCATGACATGCACAAAACAGTTTTTGAATTACCTAGGATGCTTAAGACTGCTTAAAAGAACATTAAGACTACCAAGGATGTTTTAATGGTCAATAAAGGGAAAGGTAGGAAAAGGATGGGAAAAGGTAAAGGCAAGATTAAGGCTTCCAAAGGTTTTCAGAAGCCCAAGCCCAAGCCCAAGCCTAAACCTACACCCTAAGCAAAACCACCAAAGGAGGGAACATAATTTTTCTACGATAAGCTAGGCCATTGGAAAAGAAATTGCAAGCTTTATATGGATGTTCTAAAGAAGAAGGGTAGAACGACTACTACTTTAGGTATTCATATTATAGAAGGCAATTTATCTATTTCTGATTCTTGGGTATTAAATACCATTTTTGGATCTCACATTTATACTAATGTGCAAGGTCTAAAAAGGAGTAAAATCTTAGCTAAAGGTGAAGTGGACCTATGAATTGGAAATGGAGCAAGAGTTGCTGCTTTAGTTGTAGGAACTTATGATATAACTTTGCCTAGTGGACTTGTTTTAAGTTTGGAAAACTGTTATTATGTACATACTATGAGTAGGAATATCATTTTTGTTTCTTATTTGGACAATAATGGTTTTACATTATTATGAATAATAAATTCTCCATTTATAATGATAATGTTTTCTATGGATATACTGCACAAAATCATGGATTTATGTTTTAGACATAGAAGACATTAATGAAAAGTCCATTAATAACATTAATATAAAGAAATTTAAATATAATGATTCAAACATAATCTATCTTTGACATTATCGTTTAGGCTATATAAATGAGAAACGCATTTCAAAACTCCATTAACATGGACTTTTGGATTCTTTTGATTTTGAATCATTTAAAATATATTAATCTTCTTTATTGGAAAAAAATGACTAAGACACCTTTTACTCAACTTAGAAAGAGGGAAAATGGCTTATTGGGCCTTATACATTATGATGTATATGGACCATTAAGTTCCATTGCTAGAGGATGTTATCAGTACTTTATTACTTTCCCATATGATTTTAATAGATATGGCTATGTCTATCTAATAAAAAATAAATCTGAATCTTTTAAAATGTTTAAAAATTTTAAAAATGAAGTACAAAATCAAATTAGTAAGAGAGTATTAAAGCACTAAGATCTAATTGAGGTGGTGAATATTTAAGCCAAGAGTTTATTAATCATCTTAGAGATTATGGAATAATGTCACAATTGACTCCACTGGGAACACCACAATGAAATGGTATGTTTGAATGGAGAAATTGAACTTGATTGGATATAGTTCAATCTATAATGAGTCAGTTAGATCTTTCAATCTCTATAGTCTAGAAACTGCTGCATATCTTTTGAATAAAGTTCCATCAAAAGTAGTCGAAAAGACACTATATGAGATATAGACTAGGAAATCTCCTAATTTGTCTTTTCTTAAGATTTGGGGATGTGAGGCTTATGTGAAGCATCAAATTTCAATTAAATTAGTGCCCAAATCAGATAAATTCCTTTTTATGGGATATCCTAAAGAAACCAAAGGATATTGCTTTTATAATACTTCTAAGAATAAAGTGTTTGTTATAAAGAATGGTGTCCTTTTGAAAAGAGAATATTTTTCCAAAGGAACCAGTAGGAGTAAGGTATAACTTGAAGAAATTCAAGAACCACAAAATAGCATTGTACCACATATAGAACCTTAGCTAGATCAACAAGTAAATTTTGAATCTACAGTAGTACCATAAAGTCCTAGAAGGTCTAGTAGGACATATCATAATCCTGAGAGATATGGATTTCTTATAATAGATAATAATGATGTGATGATTATGGATTAAAGTGAGCCCACAACCTACTAAGAGGCCATAAACAGTCCAAACTCTAAGAAATGGTTAGAAGCCATGAAATCAGAAATGCAATCCATGTATGATAATCAAGTATGGACTTTGATTAATCCACCTGAAGGTTTAAAAACTATTGGGTGCAAATAGGTTTTCAAAATGAAAACTGACATGGATGGTACTGTGCATACCTTTAAAGTAGGGCTAGTAGCAAAGGATTTTAAACAAACACATGGTATAAACTATGATGAAACCTTTTTACCAATTGTTACGCTTAAATCCATTCAAATTCTCCTTCCCATAGTTGCATACTATGATTATGAGACATGACAAATGGATGTCAAAACAACTTTCCTTAATGGAAACCTGATTAAGGATGTGTATATGACACATCCAGAGGGTTTTGTCAATCCTGAGAATTCTGGAAAGGTTTGTAAACTTTAAAGATCCATTTATGGATTAAAGTAAGCATCTTAGAGCTAGAATCTTCATTTTAATGAAGCAGTTAAAGAGTTTGGATTCATAAAAAATGAAAATGAACCTTGTGTTTATAAGAAGGTTAGTGGGAGTGCAATAGTTTTTCTAGTGCTATATGTTAATGACATATTACTCATTGGAAATAATATTCCTACTTTACAAAATGTTAAATCATGGTTAGGGAATTATTTCTCAATGAAAGACTTAGGTGAAGCCACCTATATTTTTGACATCAAGATCTATAGAGATAGATCTAAGAGGCTTATTGGCCTAAGTCGGATCACTTACATTGACAAGGTATTGAATGGGTTTAGTATGCAAAACTCTAAGAGAGGATTCTTGAAAATGTCACATGACATTAGTCTTAGCAAGACTTAGTGTCCAATGACACACGATAAGTGAGACCACATGAATAAAATTTCATATGCTTCTGCTATTGGATCTATTAGGTATGCCATGTTATGCACTTGACCAGATGTCTCATATGCCTGGAGCATAATGAGCATATACCAGTTATACCCAGGTGAAAGTCACTAGATAATAGTTAACAATATTCTTAAGTACTTGAGAAGGACTAAATATGCATTTTTACTATATGGTGGGCAAGAACATAAGTTAGTTATAAATGGTTACACAAATGCCAGCTTTCAATCTGATAAGGATGATTTTCTATCACAGTCAAGTTATGTGTTTTATTTAAATTGAGGTGCAATGAGATTGAGAAATTTAAAACAAGACACCGTTGCTGATTTTACAATAAAATCTAAGTACATAGCTGCCTTAGAGGTAGCCAAGGAAGTTGTTTGGATAAAAAAGTTCATAACTAGATTAGGAGTTATTCATAGTATATAAGATATAGTGGGCTTGTATTGTGATAGTAATAAAGCCATAACACAGGCTAAGGAACCTTTATCACATCAATGATCCAAACATATACTTATACATTATCATCTCATTAGAGAAATCATTGAGAGAGAGGAGACATGAAGATATGCAGAGTACCAATAGATGACAATGTTGTTGATCCACTAACTTAGCCCCTTCCACAGGCTAAGCATGAGAGTCATACTAGGTCAATGGGTATGAGATACAATGTTGATTGGGCCTAGTGCAAGTGGAAGATTATTAATGATATGCCCTAGGACAATTATGTAATGGTCATATTTTGACTTTGTCATATTTTTATTTTATTAATAAAGAGAAATTTTTATTATTACTGGCTAATTCTAATATTATCTGTGTTTAGTTAATTCAATCTAAGCTCATTAAGTATGTGACTTAATAGTAAAACTCGTAGGTGATACTTGAATTCTAATATAAATATCCCTAGTCGATCATAGTTATAGGAACAATAATGAATAAAGACTATTATAAGTTTGATTAATGATTATGTTTTACTGATCGTGTATATGAGATATTAAGTCAAACTTATAGGTACATATTTAGTGAAATGATGTACTGGAACCCACTATAAGAATACTACATGGATAATTATCATAGGAAATTCTCATCACAATAGTATTATTTGAGTCCTCTGACCTAAAATCACCATAGTTTCTTGTATGATGAGTTCTATATTTTGAAACACCCTTACATCATCTTTAACTAGATGGTGAAATAGGTTATGATTGGATATAGAATGAGTTATATAAGGAGCATGAGTGATTAAAATGGAATTTGTCCCACATTAATTATGAGAAGATATCTGTGTGCCCCTCGGTGAGTTAGACTAAAGAGAAATGTATGGCCATGCTAGAATGTATTAATGAAGAGTTATCAATATCATATAAAGAGTTATCAGTATCAGTCTACTTGAAATTGAGAAATAATATGATTAAACAATATAAGGATGACATATTATATGCCTTATGTTCAACCAAGATATTGTGTGACAAAAGGACTATAATACACGCTATAGATTAGGTTATGTTGGATTATTGACCTTCACACAACTTGAGTAGTCATAATGTCTTGCTAGAGACTAATTATGACTTGTGTGCTAAAATGGGAATTTTAGGTCCACTGCCAATGTTGCGTGAACCTATAAGGTCGTACACTTAAAATAAGCCCAAAGAATAATTGGATTAATGAACCCAATAATAATCTCTCTAAAGGAGTGATTAATTAAATAAATGAATATATATATATACATATATGTGTGTGTGTGTTTGTGTGTGTGTGTATTTATATTTATATTTATTTATTTATCTATTTCCTAATTTATTTAAAGTAAGAGTTATTTAAATAAATAAGAAATAATTCTAATTTAGAATTAGAATTAAAATAGAAAAGGAAGTATAATCTTACAAAGCATGTTTTGGGAAATAAGTGGTTTAAGAAACTGTAGATGAGATGTATATATATACATCTCTATCTCTAGGGTTTCATCAAGCTATTATTCTCCTCCTTCTTCCTCCACTTCTTTGTGAAAGAAACAAACACAGAGAGATAAAAACAAAAAAAAGTCTTAAAGAGAAAAAAGTGCTAGCACACCTATACTATTTTGGATTCCTTTTTTGTATGGATGCCAGTAGAGGGTGTGGCTTAATTGGTGGCACTTTTATTCGACAATACTTATACAAAAAGCTCAAGGTAAGGTGTCACTAGAGTGAACCACCTTTTTAAGCTCGAGGTAAGGTGTCACTAGAGTGAACCCCCTCTTTTCCTTCCAACCATCTTGCCATAAGATCATCTTGGTGAGTGTTTGGAATCTCTCTTAATCAATTTTCTCGAATTACATGGATTCGGGTTTAGGGTTTTCATGAATTAATTTTTATTTTTCACTGCATTTTACATCACAAAACCTAATAGTTTCTCCATCAAAACACTTAGGTTTATGGTTATAGTTAAACCTTAGTTAAAAGCTCATTATTGTATGGTTTAGAGTTAATCTTTAAAACTCTTGTAATCTCAATCTTTGTGAATAAAATTGGTATGGGGATTGAAAATAATAAGTTAGGGATAAGTTAGGTGGAGACGTAGATTCATTTATAAATCAAACTCCTTAAGCTCTTATGTTTGTTCTCCATTCTCCTAATGTTTTCCTAATCCTTGATAATTTCTGTAATTTTCTCTTAATTTATCAAAAACCCTATTCATGCCCCCTCTAGGGTAATTACAGGCTTACAAATAATTAAAATGCAAAAAAATAAGCAACTAACTATTATTAATCTTTAGCACTAACAATCACTTCCTAATTATCATCAATAACCTAACTATTATTAAGAAAATGTTGCAGAATTTTCTTGCAACAGATTTTGGATCATATCTCTAACACTCTCCTTTGATCCAAAATCACACACTCTAAGTAATGTCCTGAGATAAGCATGTCTTTGACTTGATAAAGCTTTTGTGGATATGTATACAACTTGAACTTCAGTATGACAGAACTTCATGATTATTTGTCCTTTGGCCACCAATTCTCGAATGAAATGAAAACTTAACTCAATATGTTTTGTTCTTTCATGATAAGTTGGATTCTTTGCCATTGTAATTGTTGATTTATTATCACAATAAAGATTAGTCCCTTCTTCTTGTTTTTGATGTAACTCACTCAACATCCTCCTAAGCTAAATACATTGACAAGTTACTGTAATGACAACCATATACTCTGCCTCAGCTATTGACAAAGCTATGGTTGCTTATTTTTTGGAACTCCACATGATTTCACCAGATTATAGTCTAAACACGCTTCCAGAAGTGCTTCTTCTATCATTTAATGAGCTTTGATAGTCACTATTGGTGAAACCCATCAGTTTGAAATTGTCTACATAAGTGTACCGAATTCCAAAATTCAATGTCCCTGTGATATACCTCAGAATCCTCTTTGCTGCTCTATAATGTTGTACTAATTGAACACTGTATAAGAGCTTTGTTTTACCTTATCTAGTTGTAATGGCCATAGTTCCTTTCCCTTTAACCTATATTTCTTTAAAATCTTCTAATGTAACCCTCCTTTTTTTAGCTCTCATCAAGCTCCTTCAAGAGTGACATCTTGCCTATCATATGCTTGGAACACCTGTTGTTTACAAACCACACTCCATAATGTATGTTAATTATGTTATTGTGTGCCATAAACAATTTGCTTTCTACATCAATTTCTTCTGCATAATTCATCTTTTAATCTTTAAACCAGCAATCAGCTTTCACGTGCTCGAATTTTTTATACTTATAACATTAGATGCTACCTTTGTTGTTGGATTTTTTCTCAGACCATCTACCTTTTCATTTGTAATGACTGAAATTCTTTCCTCAAAATCCTCCTCCACCTCTTCTTTGGCCTACTGCTCTTTCATGTTCCTTTGGGCCGTCACCTTTTATTTGAAATGCATTTGCTTCACTCTTTTCTCTTGTTCTATTGATTCTTGCTTCGTGTGATTGTAAAGAGCCATTAACTTATCAATTGAATAAGTTAATAGATTCTTGGACTCCTCAATAGTTGCAACCACATGGTTAAATTTAGGAGTTAAAATCCTTAACACTTTTGTCACAATAATCCTCTCTGAGACCTCCTCTCTATAGGACCTCAATTGATTAACAATTGTTGCTACTTTTGTTAAAAATTCCTACAGTGATTCACCATTCTTCATGTGCAAATTTTGAAATTCACGATTAAGTATTTGCAACTTCACTATGACCACTGTGGATGAGCCATGAAATGTTAGCTGCAAGGTTGACCATGCCTCCTTTGTTGTAGAGGCTGCTACAATTTTTGAAAAAATTGATTCATGCACAACTTGCTGAATGGAGAATAAGGCTTTCGAGTCTTTCTTTTTATTTTCCTTCAATATAGTCTCTTCATCTTGATTATTGTATCCATGCCCCACCAAGTCCCACAACTCTTGTGACTTGAATAGTGTTTCCATTTTGATGCTCCAAAACTCATAATTGTCTCCTTTGAAAATTGGTAAGGTTGGTTGGGTATGCTCACTGTACTGTTGTTGTTTTCCATATAAAAACGCCTCAAAGTATGAAAGCAACTAGCTTTGATACCAGAATGTTGGTTTGAAGAGGAAAACTGAGACTTATTTAATTGAAGAAAATAAAGAGAGTTGAATTGAAAGAGCAAATGTGCTACTATCTTATTTTTATTCAATTCACACAATACAAAACAAGACAAATAGCAGTGTCTGTTTATAGGCTTACAAATAACTAAAATACAGAAAAATAAGCAACTACCTGTTATTAATCTTTAGCACTAACAATATCTTCCTAATTATGAGCTAACAACCTAACTATTGTTGAGAAAATGTTGCAAAATTTTTTTGCAATAGATTTTGGATCATATCTCCAACAACTTCCTCCAGCCAGATGAGAAGATTATTTTAGATATAGCAAAAGTGGGTTTAACATTTCTTTTGTTGCTGGGTTGCTTATTGGTGTATAAATAATTGTTTTATTTATTTAATTAATTGAATCTATCAATATTTAAACCGTTATTTTTTTAATTAATAAAAAAAATTTAAAGATCTCAATGTTGAAACTAAAAAAAAAAAATTAAAGCGATGGTGTTTTGATATTGCCTGAATCCATAGGGTTGGAGGATATAATTATTCCCCATTGTAGATGAGCAATCAAGGCACATGGATTTGTTGAAAAAGCTAAAAGAAAACGAATTTGAGAGGGACAGCGAAAGAACAAAACAAAATATGCAGAGAAGAATTTTTATAGGTTGGTTAATGGGATGTATGTACTGTTGAATGTTGACTGGAACCCGAAGGATTTTTGTCTGCCATTGTTTTTTTTTTTTTTTTAGGTTTCAAAAAGGAAGAGAAAGCTATAATGGGTTAGAGAGAGAGAGAAGAGCTTATGAGAGGGAAATGATGGTTTTTGCATTTAAAGATGCTAAGTGGAAGCAAGAAATGAAGAAATTTAAAGAAAAAGTGAAGAGATTGAAGAAGATGCTGGAAGAGAAACCGTGAGAAGATTAGAGGAACCAAAGATGGATTATTCCTACGTCAAGTCACGGTCTCTCTATGCACTTCATTCTGCTTGACTAGAGATGATATGGATCAATAATAAAAGTTAAAAGGTGTGATAGAAAAAAAATTATAGTTGAGGGATGTAATAGGTTAAAATGGTAAAAATTAGGGGTGAAGAGGTGTATTTGGCAAAAAAATAATATACAAACAATGATGAGATTCGCAAAATCCTGGGTGTCAACTTCATATAAAAATGGAAAAAAAATTATTGTCATGTTTTTTGAGTGATTGATTAAAAAGTTTTTAATTCAATAATTTTGGTTTCCTTCAATGATATAGATATAAAAAGATGGCCATTTTAGTAGATTGCAATTGCCACTTTCAACTATTAAATGTCATGTGAAAAAACAACGCTTAAAAAGTTAACTATTAAAGGTCATGTGAAAAAACAGTGCCTAAATTAAATATTATAATTTAAAATATTTAATAGTTGATTATAATTTAAAATTTTTTAAATTGAGCTTTTGATTTAATTTTAATTTATAAATATAAATATTTAATAAAATCGTAATAAACCAACAGTACAATAATTATTATAAAATTATTCATGTGAATACTAAATTCATATTGACCTGTTTGGATTCAATGCTAAATTCACTATAAAAAAACTATTTTTAATAAATAAATATTTTGTAAATACTATAATCAACAAGAAAAATCAACCTACTTATTAATAAATTGTGGTTGAAATATTTTAGAAGGCATTGTACTAAGGTATTGTTATTTTGATCTTTAGGGACTCCTCAAATAACAATTATCATTATATTTCTGTCAAACTGACTAAACTGATATGGATAATTTTTAGTGTTAGTTGATTTGATTGAAAGTTTAAATATTTAAAAATTGATTTTATTAATTTTGTTCGAAATGTTAATTTAAACTGACCAAATTGAATCCTGAGCATCCATCTACTGTGGTTGAAAAAAACAAAAGAGATTAATGAGCATTAAATCTCAACGTGCTTTCTAATTCATCACTTCCTAACTATAGATTATTCTGACATACATTCAGAAGTATTTTCCTGATAAGCTAAGAAGGTCTCAGCATGTATCAATCAAGAGTCCTTAATACCCGAAGTCAGTTGTTTAAAGAATGAGTTGAAGTTTGATAGCTAGTCTTCTGGTTAGTTGAATAAGTGCCACCTATTTTGCAGCGGTCGGTTGTTTAGTTGTTTGAGTCTTAATTTTCAGTAGTAGTAGTATGACATTTTGGAAGAGTTTGTTATTACTTCATGTATTTAAACTCTGGTATTTAGAAATAAAAGGTAGAAAAAGTTCATTCAAAAACAAATTACTGTGGTTTTATTCTCACCCTAAGTAGAATAATTAACAAATATTTATAGCTTTGGTTGGGACCTATCATTTCCTTTTAAAAAAAAGGAACAAGATACAGAAATGGAGACTAAGAAGCACTTTGTTTTAGTTCATGGAGCCTGTCACGGTGCCTGGTGCTGGTACAAGCTTGTTTCTCTCCTGAAATTAGATGGTCATCATGTCACTGCATTAGATCTTGGTGCTTCAGGTGTCAATTCCAAACAGTTCGATGAGCTCAATTCCTTCTCTGATTATGTGCAACCACTCATGGAATTCATGGCCTCTCTTCCTCAAGACAACAGGGTAATCTTAGTTGGTCATAGCTATGGTGGCCTTGCCTTGTCTCTAGCCATGGAAAAATTTCTTGAGAAAATCTTGGCAGCAGTATTTGTCTCAGCTTATGTGCCAAAGCCTCTGGATGCACCAGTAGCTCTAGTACAAGAGGTAAAATTTTCCTCAATATTCTTGCAAATTTACATGCTGACTTGATATATTATATGTTTCTGTGGCTTTTTTTTTTTTAATCAGTTTTTCAAGAGAACACCAGCAGAATCTCTTTTAGACTGCGAGATATTTTTCGAAGAAAACCTACCAATTTCAGCAATTTTTGGGCCGAAGTATATGGAAACAATGATGTATCAGAACTGCCAATCAGAGGCAAGTATCTGCAGTTTCTGTTATTTGAATATTTCAATAAAAATAAACCTGAAGCTGCTGACACGTGAGTGCAGGAATTGGAATTAGCCAAAATGATGATCAGGCCCTTCAAATTTTTCTTGGAAGACTTAAGCAAGGAATCTTTATTAACAGAAGAGAAATATGGATCAGTGAAAAGGGTTTTTGTGGGATGCAAAGAAGATGAAGTTATGAAAGAGGAATTTGTGAAATGGATGATCAAGAATAGCCCAACTGCAGAAGTGATGTTTATTGATGGAGCAGATCATATGGTGATGCTCTCAAAACCAAAAGAACTATGCAAATGTTTCCTGGAAATTGCTAACAAATTATTCTAGCAACGATATTAAATTTATTAGTACATTCATCTTGTACACCCTTTTGGATTATTCAATGGATTCTTGATTGAATTCTTGATTCTCTTGCTGTCAATCTCAAAATGCATATTGTGGATTCCTTACTGGTGATTTAATGTATTATAGACTTATAGTGGGTTGCAGACCATTTTCAGCTTTGAATAATTTTCCATTTAATTTTTTGTGAGCTTCTTTTCTCATGTATTAATCGACTACTAACATATATTGGTTATATTCTTAAAAAAAATAGAAATTTATTAATTAGATGATAAAATGGAATATCAGTGACGCTTTATACTCACTATCTTTTCTTCTCTTCGAAATAATTTGGTATGAATCACATTTTTTACAAGCCCCATTCAAGTGCACCAAATTGCCAAATTGTCGTGCAAATTTTAGAGACTTCAAATGTTGATGTGACCTAAATTGAAGTCCCTCAAATCTTAAAATTAATTAGAGAAAATTTTTGGATTGCCAAAGAGGCCTAAACCGGTACTCTAAGGTTCCCAGTTCGATCTCCATTGACATTGTCAAAGTTAATTTTTAAATTATCACTGTAAGAGAATTGGTGGGACTCACTGTTAACAATAGTAATTTTATGGGATATTAAGAAGCGATAATGTAAACAAAAAACAAAAAGATTTATTATTGTAAGAGGTTTCAAGTGGGACCTAATAATATGATGTTCCACTAATACGATGTCCTACATTCATTGATAATAGATTAAAATGCTTCCTCTCCATTTTTCTTGATAATAGTGATCCTATAAGATACTAACAATCACACTTGTTAAAAATAACTTAAAAATCATTATTTTAACTTAGAAATATAGTGAATGAAAAAACCACAATCAATCCAAAACAAGAAAAATCAATTTTATTACCTTTAAATATCAATATGCATTTTTTCCCCTTCATGTTCATCATTAATTGGTGATTTTACTTAAAATATTTCTAGTTTTATTTGTAGAGAAGAAAATTAGAATGTAATAAAAAGCCATTTTTCATTAAAATGATCCAAACTTGTTGTGCATGGCTTAAGTGGATATATGCTAGATTGTAACGGAGTGACGAAGCATGAGCAAACAGCATTTGTCCTTTGAGGGATTTCTTGATTTAATTGTGAAGTTATTATTAGATGGGTTGGGGATACAGGGACGTTGCCCCCACGGTATGATACATGGGTGATTTAGTAATATATATCATTATATATATAATGTATATGTAACCCTAGCTATAAATAATTTCTGAATAATAAAACACTCTAGCCGCTCACTCTCTAGGATGTAAGCAAATTGTCGAACCTCGTTAAATCTCTGTGTCCTATTTTTCTTCTCTCTTTTTCTTTGTTCTTAATTTTATAACTCAACAACAAGTATCAAAGCTGGTTGAGATGGCTCTAAACTTGAGTGTAAAATTTGAAATGGGGAAGTATGATGGCATAGGTAATTTTGGATTGTGGCAAACATGGGTGAAAGATTTGTTAGCGCAATAAAGGATTCTAAAGGTACTGCAGGCAAAGAAAGCATAAGGCATGGATGATCTTAATTAGGAAGAGTTACGATAGCGGGCAACGAGAACCATAAGGCTGTGTCTAACAAACGAGATTATATACTAAGTTATGGATATTAAATCTTCGGGAAAGGTACGATAGAAATTGGAGAGCAAGTATATGTCCAAATCACTCATGAACAAACTATATCTTGAGCAAAAGCTATACGGTTTGAAGATTCAGGAGGGTTAGAATTTGGCACATCATGTCAATCTCTTTAATCAATTAATCACATATTTAGTTAGGGTTAATATGAAGATTGAGGATGAGGACAAAGTAATAATTCTATTATGTTCTTTATCGCCATCCTATAAACACTTAGTGACTACCCTTACATATGAAAAATAGACCATTAGCTTGGAGGAGATTACTGTAACATTATTGGCTCTTAACTAACAGAAATAAAATTCAACTGAAGAATCTCAAGGTGAAGGGCTATAAGTGAAGGAAAATCTGGAATGTGGTAGGAGACAGGGTAGAGAAGGTTCTGCAAGGGGAAAGTCTAGGTCAAAATCCAAATATAAAAAAGCAGTGTAGTGTTTTAAATACGAGGAGTATGGACATATGAAGAAGGACTGTACAAACAAAAAGGCACAAAATGATGACAAGAAGAATGAAAGCTCATCAAAGTTTACAAATATGGTACAAAATGATGATTTAGACTTCAGTGATGAATATATTGTCAGTTTCATCAAATCAGTTCACTGATGCATGGATTCTTGATTCAACATGCTCATATCACATGACAACTAATAAGGAGTGGTTCAACTTATACAGGTTAAGTTCTTTTGGGTATGTTTTTTTAGGTGGTGATAAACCTTGTGTTATTATTAATATTAGATAATTAAAATTTAGATGCATTATGGTGTTGTTAGAATGTTATATGATGTTAGGCATACACTAGACCTAAGAAAGAATCTGATTTCCCTAGCCATGTTACATGCTAATGATTTTTAGTATAAATCTAACAAAGATAAGGAAAACATTATAGTAACTAAAAGTGTGTTGACTGTAATAAAAGGGAAACAAACTGCAGGGAATATTTATAAACTGATAGGGAATACTATTGTAGGTGTAGTTACATTAGTTAAGTCAAATGATGATAGTACAAAACTGTGGCACATGTGTCTAAGTCATCTTAGTGAGCATGTGATGATTGAATTGCATAAAAGATATCTATTAAAGGGTGTTAAAAGCTATAAATTATAATTCTATGAGTTTTATTGTGCTTGGGAAATAGTCTAGAGTCAGGTTCATGACTAGTCAGCATAAAACTAGGGGAATTCTTGATTATGTGCATTCTAATATATAGGGGCCTATTAGAGAATTGTCATTGGGCAAGTCTCAATATTTTTTCACTTTTACTAACAATTTTTCTAGAAAAGTCTAGGTGTATTGTTTGAAATAGAAATCTGAGGTCTTTGCTAAGTTCAAGTAGTGGAAAGCAGAGGTAGAAAACTAGACGTGTAAAAAAATTAAATATTTAACATATGATAATGGTACATAATACATAGATTCATAGTTTTAAAAATTTTGTGAGGACCATATTATACAAAGGCATTTTTCAGTATCCAAGACACCATAGTAAAATGGTATGGCAAAGAGGATGAACAAATCTATTACTGAAAGGGCAAGGTGTCTGAGATTGAATGTAGGGTTTCCTAAAGTTTTTAAGTAGAGGCTGTGAGTATGGAGTGCTATCTCATAAATAGATCACTATAGGCATCATTGGGAGGGAAGGTTGTAGAAGAGGTATGGACAAAAGTAACCCAATTAATTTTAAAAATTAAAAAAAATTTTGTTGTCCTACTTTTGTACATATACCCAATGATGAAATATTTAAACTTGATCCAAAGTCAAAGAAGTGTATTTTCTTAGGCTTTGTGAAAGGTATAAAAGGATACAAGTTTTAGGATCTAGTATTAAAGAAGGTGGTGATCAGTAGGGATGTAGTATTTGATGAGCAGTCTATATTACAGTAGCAAAATAAAAGTGATGTGCCAATAGTTAAAGGAAATAGTTCTAAGTCAACGGTAGTGTAAGCAAACTTAAAACCCCAAGTCCTAGACAATGAAAGGGCGAAAAGTTCTAGTTCAAGACCTACAAGTTACAATTCAAGTAAAAAAATAACACTACAACTTAGACAGATATAGAGAGAGATGCACCATAAAGCCTCCAAGAAAATTTGGATGTGAAGACTTAGCTTCTTTTGCTCTCCTTGTTAGTAGTGGAGATACATCAAGTTTTAAGGAGGCTATGCTTAGTGATGAAAAAGACAAGTGGATGGGTGCTATGGTAGAGGAGATGAAACCTTTACATAAAAATCACTCATAGGAGCTTAATTAACTACTTAAAGGAAAGAAGGCTATAGGATGCAAATGAGTCTACAAGAAGAAACTAACAGTATTAAAAAAAGAAGGGGAAAAGTTTAAGGCTCAACTATTAGCAAAAGGGTACTCACAACAAAAGGAGATTAATTATAATGAGATTTTCTCTCTTGTAGTTAGATGTACTCCCATTAGGGCAGTGTTAGCATTGGTAGTCAGCTGGGATATGCACTTAGTGCAGATGGATGTGAAGGCAACTTTTCTTTATGGTGACTTAGAGGAGTAGATTTACATAAAACAGCTAGAAGAGTTCACCCAACCTGGGCAGGAACATCTAGTATGTAAATTAAAAAGATCCTTGTATGAGTTAAAGCAGTCACTAACGCAATAGTACAAGAGATTTGATTCTTACATGATTCAGATTGGCTATAAAAGCCTTGAGTATAATTATTGTGTTTATGCTAAGAGCCTTAATGATAATTTTTTTTGTTCTTAAATTACTGTATATTGATGAAATGCTAATTATTGTTAAGAATTTACATGATGTCATTGAGTTGAAAACATTGTTAAGGAAATAATTTGACATGAAGGATTTAGGTACTGCAAAGAAAATTCTTAGGATAGAGATTCACAAGGATAGAGGTTATAGAAAACTATAGTTATCTCAATAAAGTTATGTTGAGAAGGTATTAGACAAATTTAGGATGAGTAGTGCAAAACCAGTGAGTTCTCCATTAGTAAATCACTTCAAGCTTTCCTAAACTCAGTGCCCAAAGTCAGATAGATAAGTTGAAGACATGGCAAAGGTACTATATGTTAGTGCAACTGGTTGCTTAATGTATACAATAGTTTACACCAAACCTAATTTAGATGATGTTGTTAGTCAAGTCAGTAAGTTTATGTCCAAACCTGGTAGGCAGCTGTCACGATCCAAAATAGGGGGCCATGACCGATGCTAGGAAACGAGAATTCTTTTGAATCTGGAACCTGTAGCAAGCCTTAAAAATAAAAGCATGCAATAAAATAAAATAAATAAAATAAAATATTATTCAGCGGAAATTAAATCTCAATTAATAAAAATAAGCTCCTCATCATTCTGAAAATAAAATATTATCACATCTCATATATAATAAAATCTTTAAGCACAAATCTTCAGAGTAACACTCTGAATTTAAAATCTCATACAAGTATAATTCAAAAACAACCCACAACAGATTTAAGTACAACCATTACTGTAGTGTCTAGAATACAAAATAAAACTCAGGTAAGTAGTTTACATAATAAAGTTAGAGTGGAAGAAATCCAGCGTACAGGTCTACTGCTGAGGTCTGAAGACGAAGACTCTCCTGAAAAATATCAACATAGGGGAGTCAGACCTCACCGAGTGAATTATTATAATATATATACATGCATAACTAAATGTCAAATGCAGAACTCAATAGTATATATAATAAATATATACACATGCAAATATACACAGATGCAAAGAAAATCATTTTATAATAAAAATCATCAGTTTATGAAGGATCAAATAGAACCTTATATTTTTGCAACCTCAAATATCAATAGAACTCACTTAAGCCATACAGGCCCACTTAGTTCCAAAATAATTCACTTAGTCCAATTGGATAGTAGACTAGTCCCGTGACATTAAGTCAACCGAGCTCCAGCAGCCTGACTATCAGTGTGATTGGCCCCGAGACACTTGGTCAACCGAGCTCCAGCAATCACACTCTCAAACACATCAATCTCAATCATATTAATCAACAAGTCATAATCCACCAATAGGTTAGTAATTTAACCTAAAATATACTTTCCTACCGGTACGTACTCAGTCCTAGTGCTACCCACTAGGAAGCACGTTCTATCGATATCCTTCATTTATATAAAACATACATTTAAGAAAATAAATGATGCATAATGATATTTAAAATAAACAAATATACCATATATATACCAGAAATATACCTGAAATAAACTAAGTATATTTCAGGTATATATACGTATAATCAACTTAAATAAATCACGAAACATATTAAATTAAACCAATAATATAATTAAAAACAAGCTAGATTTAATTAAAGAGGAAAACATGCATTTATTTCACAATATACCAAAAATATACTAAAAGTATACCTAAAATATACTTAAAAATTCAAATAGTCAATTATGCAAAATTTGTATTTAAAACATAAAATTCTAAACATGCATCCTAAGCAATGTATATACATTATAATAACTCATAGTTGTGCGCTCCATGAGATGGGTATGATGGGTCTGGTCCACTAGGTCTCGGTCTCGGTGCAACTAATAATAAATAAATAATATGAAAATCAGTATAAATCTAACTTAATTCTAGAAACTCGATTTAGAATTCTAGACAGACAGAGAATAGGAATTTGACCGAATGTCATGTTTTACGAGAATTCTATCGAAAATTTGGCAGAACCTTCTCTGTAAAATGAATATCTCTCTACTTAAAAAGTAGAGCTGGTCCTGTAAGAAAACACACTTCGAATAGATTTCACAAAACATTCACACAACCCTCAGTCGGGATCCCAAACTGTAAATTCCACCGATCGAGGTCCACAATTCACAAAAAAAATATAAAAAATATATTAAAATTTCATAAATACCAAAAATACCCTTTTGATACCAAAATATAGCAAATTAAATATTTAATCAATAAAAATAATTATTTAACTAACAATTACTTAAAAACCCTAATATTAATATAATATTATTAAAAATCGATAATTCTCGATAAATTCACAAATATTAATAGAAATTCATTTTATAAATCCAAATTACTCATTTAGTCCAAAAACATACTAAAATTTACTAAAAACCCATTTATTTACAAAAATAGTATATTATATATAATTTGAAAATAATTTTCAAAAAATTGTTTTAATTAGTTAAAAATAGAAAATAATTTATAAAAACATTTTTATACCTTAAATAATTATTAAAACCAATTAAACTTAATATTCAACTAAAATTACTACCAAATTACCAAAATACCCCTAATATATAAAAATTCACATAATATACTATAATTACTCAAAAATTCAATAAAAATTATATAATTACTGTAAAATTATTTTCTCAACATATAATTCAATAAAATCAACAATTATACTCAATTAACCAATTAATTTTAACAAAATACATATATAACCTATATTTCCAAAATTCACATAAACTAAATAAAATTATATTAATTACAAAAAAATCACAAAAATTATAAATTAAATTATAAAATTAATTTCAACCTCCATAAACACTAAAAATCACAATTTCACAATTTATTTAATTAATTTATGAAAATTAGAAAATAATAATAAAATAATAAAAAATTCACAAAAATCAAAATAGATTCCAAAAATTCCACAAAAATTCCAGAGTGTAGATTGAGCTAAAGGAAGCATATTTTTTGAAGGAACTAAGCTTGAATCTCAAAGATCGAAGTTCAAAAAAATCAAGAAACAAAAAGGGTCAAAAATGAAATCAAGCTCAAATCCTTACCAAATCGAGTTTTCAAGCTACAAGGAGTTTGGAATCGGCTTTTATAGAGTTCTAGGAGCTCAACATCACAAGAATCACCGGATTTGGTCACTAGAATGTCGATGAATGGAGGAGAGTTGAGTTTCGGCAATTCCAGCTTCCACAGGTACAGACGGCACCAGAGAAGACGGTGGGAGGTGGTGGAGCAACTGGAGAGGGAGTTGGCAATCTGGGAGGCACACCGACGGCCTGTGATCGGCATTGCAGCGTGAGGTGAGGGGGAGGGAATGGCGTCGGTAGGGTTTGAAGAAGATGAGTTCTATTCTTTTATATATATATATATATATATATTATAACTTTAACTTATAATTATACAAATTAATAATATATATACACATTAAACACACACCACACAATATATTATATACATATTTATATATATATACACACATATATGTATATAACACACACACACACACACACACACATATATATATATATTATAATTTTAACTTATAATTATACAAATTAATAATATATATACACATTAAACACACACCACACAATATATATATATATTATAATTTTAACTTATAATTATACAAATTAATAATATATATACACATTAAACACACACCACACAATATATTATATACATATTTATATATATACACACACATATATCTATATATAACACATGCATGAAAATAACCCTAAGTATATATATATTAATACACAAAATAATAATGCATGAAACAATATAATTTGTTAAACAATAAAATATTATTTTCCAAAATAATGGGTTTCAGAATAATTTTTACGTAGAAAACTATAAATAAACCTAAAATGACGTTAATTATTCACAAAATAATTAAATAATTAAATATATTTTAAAAATTTATTAATATTACATATCTCGATATAATATAAAAACATTTAAAAACTCGTGTCTTAACAACAACATCGAGAAGTAGTTAAATGGATATTCAGGTATTTTAGGGGCACAACAGGTTATGGCATTTGGTTGTCAGCAGGGTGACCCTTCAGTTGTAGGGTATATGGATTCAGATTGTGTTAGTGATATAGATGATAGAAGGTCTATAACATGGTATGTGTTTACTCTTGCAAGAGGGCCTATTAGTTGGAAATCTATAGTTCAATCTATATTAGCATTATCTACAATTAAAGTAGAGTATATGGCAGTAGTTGAAGCTACTAAGGAAGCTTTATGGCTTACAGGGCTAATGAAGGAACTGGGTATTGAGCAAGGTGGAGTTCAATTGCATTATGATAATCAAATTGTCATTTATTTGGCAAAGAATAAGGTGTATCATGCTACGACTAAGTATATTAATATGAGGTTTCATAAGATTAGGGAGTTGATTTCATCTTATTAGATGTTACTACAAAAGATTCACACTTTTGAGAATGCAGTTAATATGTTGACAAAGCCAATTACTACTGACAAGTTCAAGCATTATTTGGACTTTTTGAATGTTGCTAGTTATTAAACAAGCATATTTACCCTAACCCATTGATATGTGAGAAACTTTCGGATTTATCTTCTAAAGGACTTGATATTCGCCAAGGTGGAGATTGTTGTGTACGACTTATACATAATAGTAAGTGGGCAGATGGTGGAGCATAGCAAAACAAAGCGACAAAGCATGAGCAGGAGCAGAGCGACAACATCTATGTCATGACCCAAAATAGGGGCCATGACCGGCGCTAGGGAACGGAAATTCTTTAGAATCCGGAACCCGTAACAAGCCTAAAATAAAATAAAACATGCAATAGTAATAATAACACAATTAAATAAAATACTGTGCAACAGAATAAAATCATAAATATAAAAATAATAATCCACCATGGGATTTAAATCAAATCCTCATCTCATATATATAAATAAATCCTTTAATACAAGTTTCAGTTCAAATTCTTAAAATACATAACTCACACAAATATAATACATAAAACCCATAATTTATTTACAACTATTGCATTGTCTAGATTATAAAAATAAAACTCAAGTGAGCAGTTTACATAAAGAAGCCGGGGCGGAAGAAATCTGGCGTACAGGCTTGCTACTGAGGTCTGATGAAGATGACTCTCTTGAAAAATAGTCAACGGAGGGGAGTCAGACCTCACTGAGTGAATTACTATATTATATATACATGCATACTAAATGTCAATGTACACAGTCAACAATATATATATAATATGTATGTATACAAACAACTACACACAAATGCAATAAAAATCATTTAATATATTTTTATTGAAAATCACAGTTTATGAAGGATCGAATAGAACCCTAGAATATCGCAACCTCGAAAACAGTGTTAGACAACACTCTAGCCATACAGGCTCACTTATTCCAAATATATCACTTGTTCCATTTGGACAGTAGACTGGCCCCGAGACACTAAGTCAACCGAGCTCCAGCAATCTAACTTTCAGTGTGATTAGCCTCGAGACACTTGGTCAACCGAGCTCCAGCAATCACACTCCCAAATCATATCACACATCAAATAATCATATCTAATCAACATCCACACATGGTAAGTAATATAGCCTAAATGCTATAAGCGTACTGGTACGTACTCGGTCCTAGTGCTGCCCACTAGGTAGCACATTCTATTGATATCCTTCATTAAAACATAAAACATACATTCATAAAAAAAAATGATGCATGAACTTAAATAAAATAGCAACATAAACCATATATATATTAGAAATATACCAAAATGTAAACCAGGTATATTTCGAGTATATATACATTAAATAAATCCAATATAATCGTAAAATAAACTAAATATATATTTAAAACATTTTAAATATAAATGTTTAATAAAGCATGCATATAATTTAAGATATACCAAGAATAAACTAAAAATAAACTTAAACACTAATTGAGTTATTTATGCATATTTAATCAAAATAAAACATACATTTCTAAATCATGCACCCTAAAGCATATATATATAGAATAGTAACTCATACTTAGTGCGCTCCTCGAGATGGATCCGATGGGCCTGGTCCACTAGGCCCCGATCTCGGCGCAACTAAACAAACAAAAATAACAGACATCAAAATAAACTTAACAAAAAATCCTAGAAACTCGATCTAGAATATTAGACACAGAATCATAATTAGGATTTGACCGGACATCACGTTTTACGAGAATTCTATCAAAAATTTGATAAAATCTCCCCTGTAAAACGGACATCTCTCTACTCAAAGAGTAGAGCCGGCCCTGCAAAGAAACACACTTCAAAAAATAGACACAGATACACATCCACAACCCCTCGGTCGGACTCCTAACTACAGTTTACCGACCGGGGTCCACAATTCACAAAATAATATAGAAATACCAAAAATACCCTTATATCATAGAAATACATTTTATAAGTAGAAATTACGTAATTAGCCCTAAAACACTATAAAAACTGATAAAAACTCATTTATTTAGAAAAATCGTATATTATATATATAATTTGAAAATAATTCACGAAAAATAGTTTTAATTAGTTAAAAATACTAAATAATTTATAGAAATCATTTTTATACCCTAAATAACTATTAAAACCAATTTAATTACATTTTTAGTCAATTTAGGGTAAAATTACCAAAATACCCCTATATATATAAATATACTAAAATTACTCCAAAAAAATTCACCAAAAATAATATAATTGCACAAAATTTATTTTCTCAAAATATTTATCAATAATATCAATAAATAAACTCAATTAACTAATTAATTTCAATTAAAAACACAATTAACCCTATTTTTCAAAAATTACATAAACTAATTAAATTCAAAATAAATACATAGAAATTCATAAAAATTCCAAATAAATTTCTATAATTCATTTCAACACCTATATTTATCATAAAACACAATTTCATAATTTATTTAATTAATTTTAGAAAATTATAAAATAATAATAAAATATTCAAAAATACCCAAAAATCAAAATAATTTCCAAAAATTCTAAAAAAATTCACACATGTAGATTAAGCTAAGGGGAAAAATATTTTTGAAGGAATTTTTCATGAATCAATCAATTAGAAGTTCAAAAAAATAAAGAACCCTAAAATGGCTAAATTACCAAAATCAAAACCTAAGCAAATCAAGACCATTTTAAGTGAAACAAAGCTCGGAATCACACTCACCGGAGCTCAAGGAGAAGAAAGAGACCGGCGATATCAAAAATGGTAGCCGAAAACGCCGTGAACGACGGTGAGAATGAATTTCGCTTTCCGGTGATATCAAGCTCCTCCGATGCCAGAAATGGGCTCTGCTGGCGGCAGAACAGCTGGAGGAAGGAGGTGGCATGCCGGGAGGCACACCGACGGTGAGAAAATGGGATGGAAGCGATCGAAAAATGGATGGGGATGATCGGGAAGAAGGGGAAGGGAAGAATGGCAATTTCGTAAATATATCAACTTTATTTTTTTGTTTAAATATTAAATGTGTATGTATATATATATACTTTACACTATATATTAAAATAATATAAACTCACATGCATTAATTATACACCACACACATATAATTTAATATTTTTAATAATTTATACACTAAAAATAATTAAATAATATTAAAATTAATTAATAAATAATAAAATATTAGGGTAATTAATTAAACTCTAGTTAAATAAATAAATATACATATATACGTTATTTAGTACTTTAAAAATATATATGAGTTCATGCAAATGTGTAAAATTGTTTAAAATAATTACTATTAAATTATTTACGTATCAATTTTTTCGAAAATGCAAGTCCCGGAAAAATTTTACATAAAGTAATTAAAATAATATAAAACAATTAAAATTAGCTTTAATTAAATAACAAACTCATAAATATCCTAATTATATACAAAAATTATTAACACTACATATCCCGATGCAGTATAAAAATATTTAAAAACATGGGATAGTACAATCTATCCTTTGAGGGGTTTCTTGGTTTAATTGTGGAGTTACGATTAGATGGGTTGGGGTGTGGGGGCAATGCCTTCGTGGTATAGTACACGGATGATTTAGCAATATGTACCATACCTATTTCATTATATATATAATGTATATATAACCCTAGCTGTAAGCAGTTTCTGAATAATATATAAAATACTTCAGTCATTCGCTCTCGATGATTTAGCCAAATTATCGAATCTCATTAAATCTCTGTGTCCTATTTTTCTTTTCTGTTTTTCTTTGTTCTTAATCTTATATCTCAACAACACTAATTATTTCAATTTTATGTTTTATGAAACAAATAAATGAATAGTTTGTTTTTATAAGAAAATGTTGCCTGATTATGCCATTTAAAAATAACAAAGCTTGTGGACGCATTTTTGCTGCTTGTTGAGAAAATAAATAAGAACATGGAGACAAATGACATTTATATAACATTCATATTAGGACAAGTACTCTGAGTGACCCTTCAGTTCAAAATAAAATAATGAGAAAAGATTTAGGTAGCCAGCTCGAGACAAAGCAGGAGATTAAAAAATTCCCCAAGCCCTGTGATTTGACCAAAAACCCACTCCGTAATGAAATTGCCCCCTATGAATTCCCGGGGGCAATTTGGTTAAAACATTAAAATCATGCGGGCCGCTATGTAGTCTATCATTGCTCTTATATGATATTGTGCCCCATAATGGTATACTCTATGCAAAAAAAAAAAAAAAAATTATATGATTTTAATTTTAATTCGTATTTTATAATTGACGTATAAGATGAAAAAATGAACTAATTTATATAAATTGAGAGAGCAATAGAGCTTATGATAATTATAGATGGAGAATCCAAAACACTTTGTTCTAGTTCATGGGATTTGCCATGGAGCATGATGCTGGTACAAGATTATTGCAACGCTTAAGGCAGCTGGTCGCCTTGTCGCTATAGTAGACCTTAGTGGTAGAGGAGTCAAAACCAATGAAGTCTCTTCCATATCTGATTATTTGCAGCCATTAATGGAGTTCTTGGCCTCGCTGCTTGAAAAGGAGAATGTTATCTTAGTGGGTCACAGTTAAAGTGGCAAGGGCATATCTCTGGCTATGGAGACTTTTCCTCACAAGATTTTAGTGGCTATTTATGTTTCAGGCTTTATGCCAAATTATGTATCTCCTTCTGCAACTATGGTTCAAGAGGTACCATTTCCAAATCCTGATTTGTTGTTTAGTTTGTTCTTGTTCTTTTCTTTTCATTTTTTTTTTATTTTTTGATATAAACTATTCTTGAGTTAATTTTGGAAATAGTTCTTCAACAGGACACAAATGGAGTTACTGTTGGATTGCCAGGTTTGATGATGGACTAGAAAATCTACCTACTTCTGTTAGGTTTGGTCCAGATTATATGGTAGCAAATCTCTATCATCATTGTCAATTGGAGGTGAGTGTATAGAATATCATAAATTCTCCACTTCAATTTCTTGTCAATGTGTATTTGCTTTTTGAATTTAGAAAATACATTTTATTTTGATTAGAAATTAAGTTCCGTTTAATTTGTTCAGTATCCAATAGTTATAAGAGTTTTAATTATTTTAGAGTTCAAAATTCATAAAAAGAGATAATTTTTCAACATCTATTTCTTCATGTATAAAATTTAAATATAAAAATTTACTTAAAAAATTAAAACTACTTACTAAGTGGATCAATAAATGATTCACAAATACATTTTTGGGATAATTACTATTACCCCTGAAGATAGACCCTAATTATTACTTGGTCCCTCCTGTTTCAAAAATTAATTGACACCCCTTTTACTTTTTATTCTGTTAACAAAAAGTCCCTTCTGTCATTTTTTTTTTCAATTTGCCCTTAATTTTCAAGTCAACGTCTTTGACTTTAATCAAAAATCCCAAAATACCCTTACCCTTAAACGACTTATATATATATATATATATATATATATATATATATATATATATATATATATATAATTTTAACTCATTTTATTAAATTTTATGAAAACATCTAAAAATAATAATTATACAATTTTAATTATAAATAATATATACTTTTAAATAAATTATATATTCTATTTTTTTAAATATAAATATATATGCAAGATAATAAAATTTTTGATTGATTATAATTATAATTTTTTACTATTTCATAATTAATCTTTCAACATTTTTATATTAATATGTTCACAATTAATTCTTTCATAAAATTTATTAATTTTGCTGTAATAATCCAAATTTTATTATTATTATTATTGTTGTTGTTATTTTCCTTATTGATATTATTATTTTATTAGTATGGTTCTTACTATTCTATTTAGTCTTATTACTATTATTATTATTAGATTTGTTATAAAAGTGATTAGGTTATATATATTTAAAAAAAAAAAAAAAAGGAGACCAGCTGTTACTTTTATGAAGAAAGAAAGTTGTCCTGCGCATGGGAGCGAGAGGCAACAACGTGAAAGAGTAATTTTTAGGAGCAAATTTTATTTTTATTATTATTTCTTTTTCTTTCTCCTTTAATACCCAAATGTATTCTGATTGACCTCAAATGTGAATGGTAGATTTGTCTCATTCTCTTCTATCTTGCCATAATTTTTATTTTGCATGAAAATGTTTAGAAATCACCTAGAAAATTGAATAACAGTCAACCTTCTTATGACGTTTTGGCACTGTTCCGGCAGGTTTCAGATGACAATGTTACCTCCATTACGTTCCTTTCGTTATCAGGAGTTTATAGATAGTTGCATCCGATCTATGTTCATAGAATATTTGACGAATTTTTTTGTTAATTTCCTCTACTTTTTTTATTGTGAATTTTATGTTATTTTTTGTGCATTTGAGGCTATTTTTATGTTATACTTATTATTAGGAACATTTTTGTATAATTTGTTTGTCCGGATGTTATGTTTCCTATGAGGAAATGGTTCTTGTGAAGTAGATTTTAGATATTTTAGACACCGCAGTAGTATTTGAGGAAATATTAAATTTAATTATATTAAATTTAATAACTAAATAATTAAATCAAAATTAATAAATTTTATGAAAGAATTAATTGTGAAAATATAAATATAAAAATGTTGAAAGATTAATTATGAAATAAGTAAAAAATTATAATTATAATCAATAAAAAATTTATTATCTTGTATATGTATTTATATTTTTTTAAAAAATAGAGTATAATATTCATTTGAAAGTATTCTTTTTATATTAAAAATAGTACAATTATTATTTTTAGATATTTTGATAAAATTTAATAAAAAGAGTTAAAATTAAATTAATAAATTATATATATATATAAGTCATTTAAGGGTATTTTAGGTTTTTTAATTAAAGTCGGAGGTTGACTTGAAAACGAAGGGTAAAATGAAAAAAAAAAGTGACAGAAACGGGTTTTTGTTAATAAAATAAAAAGTAAAGGGTGTGTTAATTAATTTTTGAAACATGGGTCTAACCTCAGGAGTAATATTAATTATCCCTACATTTTTTAACTTTATAATAAAAAAATTTATCATTTGAGAATTTATTAAAAAACTTTATCATTTGAGCACTCAATCGTTGATGTCACTATGCATTATTGGCAATTTTTGCTCTAATCAGCATATACAGTATTTATGAGAAAATAGTTAATTAACATTTCTGACATATTAGTTTTTTTATTCCCACCTTCAGGTACTTCAGCTTTGCTACATTTGTTAAAAGGCAAAATTGTATTTTTAGTGTCTTAATTTTTTTTTTTTTTTTTTTGCTATTTAATGTCTCAATTTTAAAATTAAGCTAAGCTAATTTGGTGTATCTAGTCGGATCAACCCTATTGGAGTGGTGACTGGGCTTTTTTGAGTTCCACTTATTGACTGAATAAAAACAATAAAAATGATGTAAAGACAAATATATCCCTAAACCTCCTCTCTTCCTCCTCTACTCTAGCCCCTGCAGTAGCCACATGTTGGACTGATTTCTCAGTCATCTTAGGCTTAACCTCATCGATTTCAACAGCATTGTTACGATTCTCAACTACAGCAAATCAAACACCCCCATTTCCAGCACTATTAAAAGTAGTCTCATTTCTATTAGCATCATGATCTTCAGGTTCCGAAGATGACCCTAGCATATTATCCACCATAAAGAACTAATCCCAAGTCACGTTCTTTGCCTCCAACATTGGTGGGACTGTTTGCATCGAGGCTGGAGGCTTTTCCTCAGGTCCCACTTTCCCATTAGCCGAACTCAGCTGCGATCCCACACCTAAATCATGAAAACGATGAGTTCAAATACATTGGGTGATTGTCAAATTAAAATGGAAAAGCAACAGATTAATGGTTCACTGGGCACCTCACCTCACCTTGCATACATTGACAATTACTCGATCAAACACTGATTCTCTCCACAACAAATTTGATGGTAGCAGACAAATGCCTTTTCCTCCACCACATTCAGAGCTACCCAAGTTTGTAGACTGGGAAAACTGATCGCCAAAGAGCAGTACTTCATGAATAGAAGTGACCGGAAGAGTGAATTTATGATATTCTATAATTAGTTTGGTTATTCTGAGGCTTGTTTATTTTCTTTTTCTGAGCGAGGTGAGCTTGTGAAATTCATGTGAGCCTTATAAGTTTTTTTGCTGCTTTTGGTTTAATTAGGAATGTGACATTTTGTGTTTGATTGGTTTACAATCACGGTGCCTCCCTTATTTTGTTTTTCTTTACGTTAATTTAAGCTCATCTGCTGTTTTGTTTAAGGTATATTTTAGGTGGCCTGCAATTTATTGGAGTTTATAATTGTTCACTCTGTTATGTGTCCATAATGCATTTCTTTTTGGTGTTTTTTCGTGTGCGATTTTTTTTTTTTTCCTTTCGCATAGAAGCAGTTCTAGTTGCCATCCTTTGTCAGTCGTGTTATATTTTTTAAAAAAATTATACTAATTTGGAATCTGTAGGGGAGGCACATTCCTTAAAAGTGGAGAAGATCTTATTTCAAGGGAAGTCTGACTACTAGAATGTCATGGTCTTTCAGGTGATTGATGCTCTAGAAACATCTTAATGTTTTGTTCTTTGCACATGCATATGGTGCAACAAACCACATATAAATATATGCATATTTAAGAATTGTATTTTTGTATGCCTCACAGTCATCAACATATGGAAAGGTTCTTATTTTGGATGGGGTGATTCAGCTCACAGAGAGGGACGAATTTATGATAATCTATAAACCGCCACATTCAGAGCTACCCAAGTTTGTACTGAGATTTTGATGATTGGTTGTTGCTGTTCTTCTTCGTCCGATGACTCACCGAACACTTGTTTCAGTATCGCCTTTTCTTCTTCCATTTTTCAAACTCAGAATTGGGAAAATTGCAGGGAGATAATAGCAATTCCATCTTCAAATTGGTCCAACAGGTGGCTGCTGTATTAGTAAAGGAGGAAGGAAAGGAGGTCAAGAAGGAGGTTTAGGGGCCATTTTGTCTTTGATTCATTTTTGCAGGTGACAAGGCAGTAAGTGGGACCCATGATAAGTGGGACCCATGAAAGTAAGTGGGGCCGATCCGACCCATGCACCAAATTTTAAAGTTGAACATCAAAATAGTAAAAATTAAAAAGTTGAGATACTAAAAATCCAATTTTCCCTTATTAAAATAGGTAACTCTAACTTATTAACGAGAGAGTGGTTAAATAATAAATTCACTTTAAAAATATTATAAAATATAAAATTTAAATTTTATTATTCTCAATTTAAAAAAAAATTGACCGTTGAATGTTATGTAATTTATCAATATTTAGATTATATAATATTATTATTAAAAAAAAAGCAATTTTAATAGGAAATTGTTGTTGATACTTATGAATTAATCTAAAAAAATAAAATTATTTACAAAAAATTAAAAATAAATTATTTATTATAAGAATCATAATATATTTTAGTAAAAATTATAACTTTATTTTTTATGATATATAATAATAAATATTTGTACATTAAAATTATGAGTGGGCTTATAAATTTTTATTTAAATTTATTTATGATTTTTGTGAATCGAATTTTACATAATTTGAGGTCGGTTTGTTTGTTTAATGACTTTCAATATGCAAGCTCAAATAAAATTTTGTTGAGTTGAATTTTGAGTGGTTTATGAGTAGTTTAGCTCATTTATAGTCTTTTAAATTCAAAATATTATACTCCCTTTATTTCATTCCAATTGTCATTTAAGGTAGTTTCACAAAGATTAAAAATCATATTTAATAAACATAATTATAGATGCAAATAACTATATAACCTTTTTTTAAAAAGATTAAAAATTAATATGAATTGCAATTATTTCAATAGAAAACTTATTTTAAAATTAAGATATAGGTAAAATTGGAAAAAAAAAATATTTTTTTATTGGTAATCTAAAAATGTCAATTGAAGTGAAAAAAATTTAATTTTCTTAAAAGACAATTAAAATAAAACGGAGGGAGTATCAAATAACATACACCAAAGTGTTAAATAATAAACACACATATATTGAGTGAATATACATGTATTGATCATTTAATATTAAATAATAAACACACATTTATTGAGTGAATATACATGTGTCAATCATTTAATATTAAAATATATTTTCTCTGTTCCATTTTAATTGTCTTTTAAGAAAATTGAATTTTTTTCATTTTAATTGACATTTTTAGATTACCAATAAAAAAATATTTTTTTTTTCCAATTTTACCTATATTTTGATTTTAGAATAAGTTTTCAATTGGAATAATTATAATTCATATCAACTTTTAATCTTTTTAAAAAAAGATTATATAATCATTTGCATCTATAATAATATCTATTAAATATGATTTTTAATTTTTGTGAAACTACATTAAACGACAATTCAAATGAAATGGAGGGAGTAAAACACAACAATCAACAATCACTAAGATCAGTTGGCAGTGAATTTTTTAGTACTTAAACTATATTTAAGTTTAAATTCTAATATATGTAGTCATACTAAATTAATTATTTGGAAAACTTTTATCGCTTTATACTCTTGTCTGATAAAATTGGAGTGATAAAAATGCAATTAATTTTGGATAGTAATAGTTAAAAAAAAAAAAAACTACAACAAATGATGTTGATAGAGTCAATAGTTATCCTTCAACTATATACATATTCATATGATGATTAAAATGAATATACACTCAATTATTAGAATAGTTGGGTTGATTGAATTTTAATTAGATTTTGACCTAATAAATTAAAATAATTGAACGCTTATATGTGTGATATTGATGTATAAATGCAGGATTTGGAATTGGCTAAGAAATTGCTATTAACAGAAGAAAAATTCGGGTCTGTGGATCGGGTTTTCATTAAATGTGAATCGGATGAACTCCTGAAGAAAGATTTCCAGGAATGGTTTGTTGAGAACAGCCCACCCAAAGATGTGAAGTCCATGGTCATGCTCTCTAAACCCATGCAACTTTGCCGTTGTTTTCTTGACATAGCCCTTCCTTATTGATCCATGTGAACTTTTTCTAAATGCTGATTCTTTTAAACATTGTTGCCCAAACCTCTTGAGTATACGTTCTTACGAGTAGATATTAAATATAAAGAATATGATTTAAGCACCGTTTCTTTTACTCTTCCCCATAGAAATTACATGTGCTAAAAAAAAACCCTCATGAGCATACAATAAAAATTGTCTGCAGCCATTAATAGAACTCTCATTTTCTGATATTTCCAATCGTAAAATGAGAGGATCCAACCAAATGCTTACATCAACATCGAAACCTCATAAGAACTCGTCAATGTTTTTTTATTTTTTTAGATCTAGCTATTTTTGGTGATTTTTAAACATAATTTTTGATATGATTTGATTCCAGGGGATGTAAGCTTGATCCAACATTACTAAAATTTTTCAGTGAGTAATTAAGTGATAATTAGCAATATCATAATTATAATAATCATATATTTAAAACACTATTGGAAAGAGAGTTATTATAATTTAAGAGATATTTTAAATTCAAGTTATAATGTTTGTATTCGTATTAAATTAAAGTTTAGTGTATTATAATTTGTAATAGTTTAGGGAAAAAAATATGGGCAAAAAATATTTATATTAAATTGTTGTAAAAAAAATACTTTGTTGTGACCCGAACCTGAGGGCACGTGACTGACATTAGGGAATGGGTAGGCATAAGGCTCTCGAAACCAGTAGTAAGCCTTAAAGAAAAGAAAAATAAAACCTTCAAATTTAAAACTTTATTTCATATAAGAATACATTATCAAACTGATTTTTTTAAAAATAAACATAATTGTATGCAATATAAAATATTTTCCATCATCAAATATCATAAATCAATCTTAAAACACTATACATAAGTGTGGTTCATTAAAATGCAATACATGAGTATACTTAAGTTATACAAATTCATAGTATAAATATTACTGCAGTATTCTAGAGTTACTACTACAGTACAACTCACAATAACCTACATAATATAACTAGTGATGAAGAAATTCGGCATAGAGGCGGTCTGTGATTGAACTCCCAAGCTCCTGAAAAAAAAATAGATTTAGGGGAATAAGACTTCACTAAGTAAGTTAATAAATAGAGTTGTACGGTTTGAAAACCTTTTTGAAAACTATACAGTTATAGTGAAAATAATTTATAACGTATATATATAGCTTTTGAAAAATTTCGGTAGAACCCTAAATCCAAATTTTTAAATGGTCAACTGGGTCCACTTAATCCAACTAGACTGCAGGTTTTCGAGAGCAAAGGCATCAACCGAGACACCAAGCCACAATCATCCACTTAATCCAATTATATGGCACCGGCGGTCCCCGAGAGCTAAGGCATCTATCGAGGCACCCCATCCCAGTCCATTATTAACTTTCCAATCACTGGCGGTCCCCGAGAGCAAAAGCTTCCACCGAGGCATCCGTTCCAGTTCATATCCACAAGTCATATATATATATATCGAATCCATCTCTCAATCTCTATCATATGCACACGGTAGCCCGTTCTACCAAAATTTCTCAAAACTAATTTAAAATAAATAAAATGCACTTAAATCTTAAATAGCAGCATTTAAATTAAATAAATCATATAATAAATACTAAAAATATGAGCGCACGCATCTTTAAATAAAACACATGTACAGATTAATTTATCAACTTACAGGACGAGCGAAAAGGCTGATGACTGCGCGTCTGCCTTGATCCATTAGCTCCCGCTTCGGTATTCTCTAGAAAAAGAATAATAGACCTATTTTAAAAACACGTTTATGGAATTAAAATCGAACATCAACAGAAATAGCGAAATTATAGACTGACTCGAGAAAGATCGGATAAGACTCAATAGATAGGGAAAAACCCTAATTAACGTTAGAAATTTGAGGAAGATGTCACATTTTACTAGAAAATCTACCAAAATTTCGACAGAGTCTCCTCTGTAAAACAGACATCTCTCTACCGTAGATAGAGTCATTTCTGCATAGAAAATACACTTCTAGTACTCATAGACATTCATACTCGAGTCGAGCTTCCAGAACTACACTTAGCCCCGACAGATATCACAAGTCAACCATCACACAAAAATTAAATCATTTATTTCCCAAAAATACATATTACATATACATATCCATAACTTAGAAAATCATCTCTCATTAAAGCTAAACAAAAACAAAATTTCACAAACATACATATATATAATATTTGGAAACAATATTCAAAATTGACATTACTTAATTAAAAATACCAATTAATTTATAAAAATCCTCTAAACCTCTTAAATATTAAATAGAACTAACTAACATATATATTTAACTATAATTAGTATAAAATTACATATTTATCCATATATTAGAAAAATACACATAATGCTCAAAATAATACCTAGTATATTATTTAAAATTAATTTTTGAAAGTTAGTGTTAATTAGTCTAAAATAGTAAATAATTTGTAAAAAAATCCTTTTAAATTCCTTAATTATTATTAAAACCAACCACAATTTATTATTTAACTATAATTAACACAAAATTATGTTTTTACCCCTATAATACAAAAACTTACATAATATATTATTATTGCTAAAAAATTCCCTAAAATTTATTTTCTTTTAACATATATATTATTAATATTAATTAAAAAACACATTTAAACCGATATTCCAACAAAATTCAACTCTAACCCAATTATTCCATAAAATCATCCTAATATATATATATATATATATATCATAAAAACCTAAAAATAATTATAACAAAATATTATATAAATTCTAACATAATTAACATAATTTATATTTATTTTTCAAATAATCAAATCTAGAGTAATAAAATTATAATTAACTAAATAACTTCAAAATATAATTTTATAAACCCAAATATATAATAATCATACAACATCATAAACCAAAATTAAAAATAAATTCTGGAAAAATCAAATAATTCACAAATAATTACCTAAAATTAAAATCAACATCATTAAACATTAAACAATCTTAACTAACCAAGAATCTACTAAGAACAGCCAAGATCGAGCAAGAAAAGAAGAGATAAAGTGAGTGACACTCACTGTCCAGTTGAGAAGAATGAGGGAGGAGGGAGAGAGCTTGTTGCCACCGGAAATGGAGGCCAATGGAGCAGCTCAGGCGAAGCAGAAAAGTGGCAACCAACAGAGGGGAACGGAGTTGGGGTAAACAGAAAATACAGGGCCATCACGCGTGAAGGGTAAGAAACTTGCTGCCTGGGGAGGGGGGGGGGGGGGGGGGGGAAGGAAGAGAGCAGTGGCAGCTGGGGAGTTCGGACGATGGCAGCAATGGTGGTTTTAGGAGGTGATGGAGGCGGCACAGTGAGAGGAAGGGGCAAGGATGTCGCGTGCGAGGAGGTTGAAGAGGAAGACTGTTTTTTTTATTTTTTTATTCTTAAAGGTATATATATATCACATGAACACATACAATAGCTTTGAAATCAATAAAGATAATACAGAATAATTTATTCTTATGAAATAATTAAATAATATTTAATAATATGGAAAATATTAAGTAACACTGTATATTTCATATTAAAATAAATTAATTTAAAAAAAATAGGGTCACAACAAGTTTATTTATTTATTTTTTTAAATGAATCCACATGACTATCTTTTAATAATTATTCCTCATTTTTAATTAAATATTAGATTATCTGGATAAACTCTTGGTTTTGGCTAATATCTAATTGAGGATAGGGATACAGATTGCAAGTTGCAACATGTATCCCGCAGCCGGAGAGCAATGCCTATTTTCCTCTCAAGTTAATTTAATTTTATTTTTTTGAATTTAAAATTTAATTTGTACACAAGTGAATTCGTTCTATTAGGATTTAAATACCTGTAATTTGTAAAAAAAAATTTAATAATTAAATAGTATTATTTTTCATTTTTATTTTTAAATTTCAATTTTTTAGTGAAAATATTTTTTTTGAATGTAAAATTCAAATTGCATATAAATAAACTTATCGTGTAAAACTTTAAACAATCTGTAATTTGTAAATTTATTTAAAATAATTAAATAATAATTTTATTATATATTTTTTAAAATTTTAATTTTCTGATGAAAATATTTTTTTTTAAATTTAAAATTTAAATTATATATAAATAAATTTATTATATAAAAATTTAAATATTTATAATTTATAAAAAAAATTTAATGTTGAAATAAAAAAATAATTAAAAAATATTATTATTATTATTTTTATGTAGTAAGTTGATGCTCCACTACACAAATCATTGTCATTTAATTAATGCTTGTTGGTGGCCTCGTAATTATTTTGTCCCTATAAATTAGGAGAGAGGTTGGGTCAAAAAGAAATTCAGGAGAGAAGAGGGTCCTCTCTCCAAATCCCTTTCCTCGGTAATGGGTAACATTATGAAGTGTATTAATCACTGATGGCCCTTCGTTACTGCCCCTTTTGCCTGTGCAGAGACACATGTTTAAATACAGTCCATAAAGGGGCAGATTCTATAAAATGATTCATCAAATGCCAAAAACTAAAAAAGCTTTGTCTATGGTAATCATTTTACTGAACGATAACGAAGGACTAAAGTTGCTGCCCGAGCACAGGTTCCTAAGGAATTAACTTTGGGATCATTTGGGAATTAAGCATATATACACATATATATATGATAACCCTTACCCCACAATTTTGTTTCATCTTTTTCACTAGTGTTGAATGGTGATGAAGATATCGGTGGGCACATTTGAGCATGCACGTGCATTGTGTTACGGATCCATCTTTCAGCCCTTGCATTCGACCTGAATGGTATTTAAATTTTTTCATATTTAGGCTGATCAAGACTTATGAATTCTTAGCATTAATATTAAATGTCCTTTAACTATAGTCGAGCGTTGATGAACCTAACCAATTTCATATGTTCACTACTATTGTTATTCCTATGTTTCTCACATATATTCAAGGCTCATGTTCACTTTGTATCCTACATAAGTATTTGAGCTTCATTCTTATTTTAAACCTCGCATTTACCTCATCGTTTCCACACATTATCGAATCCTACATTAGCCTCATGACTCTCACATACTTAAAGGTCATGTACTTGTTTCATAATTTTCGCAAATATTTAAATTCCACTATGCTTTGGAATTCCCCCTATATGCTAGCACATAGCGCAAGTTATATTCTAACCTCGAGTCTAGGAGAACCATGCACTACTAGTACCTCGGCCTCGTAGTGTCCATAGAGCTCCTTCCCTATAGAGACACCAAATCCTCTTTCTTGAACTCGATGCCTATCACCTAGGTTCACACTAGGGAGCTCATTTAAGGCTATGTCATTGAACATGCACACAAGCCTTGGGGATGGTGGAAAGCTTACACTAAAACTACTCCCTAAAAAGCATAAGGAGCGCCTTGAAGTTTGGTAGGAGGAGATATCATAATGTTCCACCCATCATACCCTCATAAATATAAATATATAATATTTATTCATATTTACCAAAGTGTCATTCGATATACTTTTTCCTTCACATACGTCCTTGTTTGGCTATATTATACTTTTTTTATCCCTCCATGCCCTTAGGATTAGCTAACGACTCTAAGAGTGCATTGCCCTTAGGGCTCCTTTTATCGTCCTGTTACATTCTCCCCCATTTGAGCAATTGACACCCTTGTCAATTGGCTATAAGGGTTCACGGTTCTCATCTTTTGTGAAATTCCATGTATTCTTCTATTTTGTCTCCATCAGCTTGTACTTCTTGTTTATGCTCCTGAAACTATGTCGATTGTTGACCACTTCTCGCTCTTGTCCAACATGAATTTTGGTTCTCCACTTCCGTATTTGCATGTCTTCTCTTAGGTTCTTACTTGTGCTTCTCAATAAGGCTTCCCATGCTTCTGTTGCTTTATTACTCTCTCGAGTGTAAATTGTACCTCGCAAGATAAAATAAAGAAGCAACAATACATATTGAAAAATAATTCTCATGGCTCATTAACTCTTTTAATACAAATTTAATGTTTTGTAAATGCATCATTTGTAAATATTTGTACATCAAATAAATAAACATCACAAATTACTATTTCTGTTAAGGAATTATAAAGGAGCATAATATAACTTACACATTATCCTTGTGTTCATTTAACAGTGTTATTGTTCATTGCTCTTGGCACTTATTTTTCATTGTATTGCACCTTCCCGAATCCTTGCATTGCTTGTTTCAAGGATAAGGTCTCCACTAGCCAATATCTTACCTTGCTTTTTCACGTTCTTCATCCATTTCTTTTTATTTCATAGGAGCTTTCATGTATTTTGCTATTCATATGCCAAAAAGGTGTATATATCATCCCATTTATATCCAGGGTCTTCCTTGTGTACATTCCACTTGTGTAAGTAACTTGCAAGAGAATATATCTCTAAAAGATCTTCTAAAGTGTGTCTTGGTACATTCAGGTCCGATAGGTCATTTGAAAGTAGTATTTCCGCTTGTCTTAATAATAGTAAGAGTTTATGATTTTGGGATTAACTTGTTTGTGCCTTCACCTTGAGCAAAGATATCATCTCCATTTTTAAAAAGCCATAACCCTCCATTGGCAAGTAAGTTGATTCAATGAATCCCCTTTCTTGTTTCTTAAAAGTTATAGTATGTCATCCGAGTCATTTGCCACTATATTTTTTTAAAGTGTTTCAAGCCTCAATAGCATTACACTTTGTTTATCACACTCATATTCCATCACCTTAGTGATTCCTTTGTTTAGTTGTATCAGCACTTATCGTCACCTGCATGGAACACATATATATAATTTCTCGAAGGTTGCCTCAAGCTCTATTGGCAAACCCTTTTATAACACACAAGGCTACCACAACCTTTAGTAAACACACATCAAGGCTACTGCAGCCTTTAGCAAACACATATCTCACATAACACGTTTCCTTTGACACTCATTCATTTTTTTCTTTTCTTTTCTTTTCTTTTCTTTTCTTTCTCTCTCTTTTTTTTTTCACTTTCCCACTTCTCTTTTTTTTTTCACTTTCCCACTTCTCTTTTATTCTTTTCGCTCTATGTTCTTTTCTCTCGCTCTCATTTTTCACCTTTTTCTTCTTTTTTTTTTGCTATTATTATTTTTTTCACACATTCTCACACAATCACAACAATGGTTATCGTAACCACACTTAAATCGCAATATCTCATTTATTATTTCATTCATTATCTTAAGAGGTTTACACAACCGCCTTGAATCATAATACTCACGAAAATTTCATCTCATTGGCTTCTCAAGCCTAATTTATACTCAACGCCTCACTGGCCCTTGAGCCACCATAATATGCCTTATTGACTTCTTAAGCCTAGCTCATGCTCGATGCCTCACTAGCCCTCGAGCCATATCACATATCACTATAAGTTTGTGCCACTATATGATAACTCGTATAATTTGTCAATCAAAAAATATATCTCAACTCTTACACTTCATTCTTTATGCATTGTCACATTTCCAATTGTGGGGTATCATCCCTTTAATAGTCTCATAAGACTAACAATATTTCCAATTTTGCCACATTTAATTTTATATCGATGGGTCCTACCATAACCCTTGATCACATTATGAATTTTAGCCCACTTTATCACCTCACAATGAATCACACTCATCGCACTTTAATTTAGGGACTCTGCATCCTTTATGTCTTTACTTATAAATTATTTTATCGTAATATCAATATTTTTGTCTTATGATTAGCACTATCGGCCTCTCATTTAGCACGTTTCTCATCCTACCATGGTTAACCTCTTTGCACCAATAAGCAATCTTGATATATTTTTATCAACTGTTCCCTCATTGTACTCGAAGATTCTTTTGAGTTTTTGTCAAGAGCATAAGTTATCCCCCACGGATGTGCATCGATATTATAATGTTATTATAGTGTCATATCTGACCAAAGTCTTAAACACTTTTCGCTTCATATGATCGCATTTTATTTCTCATGTATGAGCTCACTAACAAACTTAAGTGCCTGTCCATTTGCTTGCTCTCCATAAGTAAATTACACCTCAATAATATCTTGTAAGAGTCACAAGTATGAAGGATCCACCAATTTTATTAGTTTTTTATATACATTTCCGTCTCACCTTGATTTTCTACAATATTCTTTTTATGAATATCCTCTAATTCCCACAAGTTTTCACTTATCGATCTTAACACATTGATGTGCCACCAATAATCGTATCCCTTGCACTTATTTTGCTTCAAGAAAACATATTTAATTAAATAGTCGCAACCACAATCAATCATCTTCGCATCAATAGCATCGTACTTATAAATTAATATTTCCCACACACGTTTTCTTTGCTCTGATACCAAATGTCACGGGTCCACCTTTCAGCCCTGACATTCAACTCGTGTGGCACCTAAACTTTTTCATGTTTAGGTGATGCAGAGTAACAAGCTTTGAAATGAGTTTGTAGAACAATGGACAACATATATAATTTATTATTATTATTATTATTATTATTATTGTTGTTGTTGTTGTTGTTGTTGTTATTATTATTGTTATTATTATTATTATTATTATTATTATTATTATTATTATTATTATTATTATTATTATTATTATTATTATTATTATTATTATTATTATTAGGATTTGATTTTTATTTTAATTTAGTATTGATTAGAAATTGACTTTCCTATATCGTTTGGGATTTAATTTCCTACCTTAGCTAGAATTGTTTTTATTTTTATTTCCTAAATAAAAATTAAGGTTGGTAGGTTTGTGCCACCCTATAAATATATAAGTCTTAAGGCTATGTGAGGGAGCTTTTTATTGAATTGATAATCAGATTTCTATTTTTCCAATTTTAGGTATTCCTTTGTGTGAATCAATAAATATTGATGCCTATATCCTGGTATTTGTGCGTAAATCAACAAGTTATAAAAGATTGTTAGACCATAATCATGCATGATTCAACGTCGAACAGTATTTATCTACTTTTCTAAGCTTTCGCTACATTAGTTGGTATCAGAGCCGAACTGATCATTATTAATCATGCCGATAGCGTATTATGAAGAGAACTTATTCTATGATACTGATGACGGTGAGGATGAGGATGCATTTATTAGAGATGAGCCAATATTTGATGAAGAAGATGAGGACGATGTTGAGCATATTAACTTTATTGACATTGATAAATTTCTTTATTCTTATATTCCTTTAATTTTTATTTTAAAGGAATTACAAGTTGAAAATGAATTTATGATGTTATATTATAGCAAATTTGTTTCTAAATATTTGGGCAAAATTTGAGGGCGAATTTTCTTTACTATGGAGAGAATGATGCAGAGCAACAAGCCTTAAAATGAATTCGTAGAAAAATGGACAGAAGATATAATTTATTATTATTATTATTATTACTATTACTGTTACTATTATTATTATTACTATTACTATTATTACTATTACTATTACTATTACTGCTATTAGTATTACTATTATTATTAGTACTATTATTATTATTATTATTATTATTATTATTATTATTATTATTACTATTATTACTATTATTATTACTATTACTATTAGTACTATTATTATTATTATTATTATTATTATTATTATTATTATTATTATTATTATTATTATTATTATTAGGTTTTGATTTTTATTTTAATTTAGTATTGATTAGAAATTTACTTTCCTATATTGTTAAGGATTTGATTTCCTACCCTAGCTAAAATTGTCTTTATGTTTATTTTCTAAATAAAAATTAGGGTTGGTAGGTTTATGCCACCCTATAAATATGTAAGCCTTAGGGCTATGTGAGGGAGTTTTTGTTGAATTGATAATCAGATTTCTATTTTTCTAATTTTTGGTATTCCTTTATGTGAATCAATGAATATTGATGCCTATATCCTGGTATTTATGCACAAATCAATAGGTTATAGAAGTTTGTTAGACGGTAATCGTGCTCGATTCAACGTCGAGCAGTATTTATCTACTTTTTTAGGCTTCTGCTACATCATTAGGCCAACCAAGACTCACGAACATGCTCCTAGCATTAATACTAAGTGCCCTTCTATTATAGTCGAGCGCTGGCGAACCTAACCGACCTCGCATATTCACTACTATTATTGTTCCTATGTTTCTTGCATATGTTTAAGGCTCATGCTTACCTTGTATCCCACATAAGTATTTGAGCCTCATTCTTATTTTAAGCCTCGCATTCGCCTCATCATTCCCACATATTACCAAATCCTACTTTAGCCTTATAGCTCTTGCATACTTAAGGGTCATGTATTTGTTTCATAATTTCTGCATATATTAAAATCCCAATATGCCTTGGAATTCCCCTATATGCTAGCACATAGTGTAAGCTATATTCTAACCTCGGGTCTAGGAGAACCATGCACTACGAGTACCTCAACCTCGTAGTGTCCATAGACCTCCTTCCCTATAGAGACACCGAATTCCTCTTTCCTAAACTCGATGCCTGTCGCTTAACTTCACATTAGGGAGCTCACTTAAGGTTATGTCATCGAACATGCACACAAGCCTCGGGGATGGTGGAGAGCTTACACCGAAGGTACCCCCTAAAGAGCATAAAGAGCACCTTGAAGATTAGTAGGAAGAGACATCATAATGTTCCATCTATCACACCCTCATAAATATAAATATATAATATTTATTCATATTTACTAAAATACCCTTCGATATACTTTTACCTTCACGTACGTCCTTATTCGACCATATTATATTTTTCTTATCTGTCCATGCCCTTAGAATTAGTTAAGAAATCTAAGGGTGCATTGTCCCTAAAGCTCCTTTTGTCGCCTCGTTACACATTGTTGTGGCCTGTGGGAGGACATGAATGCCATTGAAAAGACAAGTAATCCTTTTAAAATATTTAATACTATTCAATTCGAATATTTTCTTAAGGGGTTATTGATAGTAGATGCACGTATTTTTTTTCTTTTAGGATAATGATTTACGTCGTTAGTAGCAACATGAATAGTATATTCATGGAAAGATAAATTTCTTTTATATCATCAATTCTTAATTGATTAGCCTCCTGCATTTTGGACCAAATATATAATTTTAACTCAAAAAATTTTATTTTTTAAAGTTATTGATAATAGTATTCATGTCATTATTATCAATATATATTGTTGTTCTTTTTTCTAATAAATAAAATAGAAAGATCAAATGATGGTTTCAAACTGTACTATAGAAGCAGAATCAAGTTGACAATTAGAATAGAACAGAAGGAATATCTAAATTATATGAAGATTGAAGTTATTAAAAAAGTTGTTAAGCCCTTAATTAATCACTTGTACTTCTTAAAAATAATGACCAATAGATATGTCGAAAATTGAATAATTGCCATAAAATTCTCTTCAAAATGTTAAGATGTTATAAGTTCAATTCATAGTGATATAAATGGTGAAACTCTCCCATATTGCTTAAAGGAAAAAAAAAAAACAATGACAATAATAGGTATGGTATTTGCCTTCAAGACTAATAGATTTGCAGAAGATTGAATAATCAAACCATAAAAATTGTTTTCAAAGTGTTGAGAGATTGTAGGTTAAATTTCTACTAAAATGGTAAAACTCTCCTACATTGTTAGAAAAAAAAAAAATGATGCTAGTAGGCATGGTATTTCCTTCAAGACTTCTGATATTTGATAATTGCACCTCGTTTATTATTGAATTCAACGATAGTCACTTTGAAGTTTGAGCCGGATGAACTCTATAAAAAGCACAAAATCTTCTTACTATCTATCCATCTAAAGATTCAAACTTAAAATTTTATTTTAAAAAAAATTTAACAATTTGTTTCTCCATATAAGTTGAAATTTAAAATTTTACTTAAAAAATCTAAACTCTTTTAATGATTGAACAAGAAAAAGGGGTATTTGGCTAAAAAAAAAGGCTAAAAAGAAACATAAGGATAGTGCTTAGTGCAAGCTGAACAAGACGCTGCAGTGGTAATAGGCGCAGTACAGAGTACTGTAGTGGATAAGCAGGTAGAGGTTATCGTTAATAATACTACTATATATGCCGTAAAGAGTTTCGATTCTTCTAAACTTGTGTGCATTAATTGGATTTGGCCCAACATAGAACACAGGTGTCTAGAAAAGGATTTAATGCTTCGACCATTTGGCAAAAATCATACTCTGAGTGTACGTAAGAATTTTTTGATCTTACAGAAGTCATCTTCTATATGAAGGGGGCACACATCGCGACTTGGACAATATACATAGCCGGAAAAAAATGGAAAAGGTAAAGAACCGAAAGCATTTCGTTCTTGTACACGGAGCATGTCTTGGGGCTTGGAGTTGGTACAAGCTCAAGCCACTGCTTGAGTCTGTAGGCCACCAGGTCACGGTGCTCGACATGGCGGCTTCAGGCATCGACATGAAGGCAATTCAAGAAGTTCAGACACTTGATGAATACACTAAGCCTTTGTTGGATTTCTTGGCCAAACTACCAAGAAATGAAAAGATTATACTTGTTGGACATAGCCTTGGTGGCTTGAATTTAGCTCTTGCCATGGACAAATTTCCAGAAAAGATTGCTGTTGCTGTTTACTTGTCTGCTTTTATGCCAGATACTGATCACAAGCCATCTTTTGTCTTGGAACAGGTACAGTTTTTGTTATCAGTTATGTCAATTTTGATCGCACAAAGTGCATAATTTCACTTAATACAAACAATGTTTTTTTTTTTTTTTGTTAATTAGATTTCATTTATTTCTGATGAGTATTTTGAAAATTTATGTTTAAATTTTTCAGGTCCATATATGAAAAAAAAGTTCTATTCTTATTACTGAAACTTAAGTTTAAAAATATTACAAGATCAAAATGTTATTACTTGTGCCGAGTTTTTATGGAAACATCTCAAAGATATTATAAAATTCGTAGTTTAAATTTTGTACTGAATTTTTATGAAAACATCTCAATGTATCATAAAATAGGTAGTTTAAATTTTATTTACGTTTATTTGTAAAATTAATTTTCGAACTGATTTAAATTTATTGTGTAATCTACTAAGCTCGGTTGACTGTCTAATAATAAAGAAAAAATATAAACATAGTCGTCTATTCATATTAATCTACATTATCTTATTGTTATTATTGTTGTTTTAAAATTAACTATTTCCAACGACTTTCAGGGAAGCAGAAATGTACAAGCATAGAAAGATCCAAATACATGTTCACCGTTACAAGCTTTCTTTTATGGGAAACTATGAATCATTGTAAAGAAAACAAAAAACAAAAAAATTGAATGATTGATTCTAACTTTAATACCATTGTCTTGTTTATAATCTCATACAGTATAATAAAAGGACCCCAAGCGAGGCATGGTTGGATACTCAATTTTCACCCTACAGTACCTCTCTAAAGCATCTCGCCACAATGTATTTTGGCCCCAAGTGCACGTCCTCCAAACTTTATCAGCTAAGCCCTGTTGAGGTATCTACCATTTCATCTCCTCCTTCATGTATTCATAATTAAAGGGCATTCGCTTATGTATATATATATATATATATATATATATATATATCACATCAGCCTATAATTGAATCATAGCATTAATCACATGTACCTTTTGGCAATATGTTGAAGGATATTGAACTGGCAAAGACCTTGATGAGGCCATCATCGTTGTTTATGTATGATTTGTCCGAGGCCAAAAACTACTCATCTGAGGGATATGGATCAGTGAATCGAGTCTTTGTCATGTGCGAAGAAGATAAAGCAATACCTGAGGAATTTCAACGCTGGATGATTGATAATTACCCTGTGAAAGAAGTGTTCAAGATTGAAGGGGCTGATCACATGTCTATGGTCTCAAAACCAAAAGATGTATGTCACTGTCTCTCAAAGATTGCTGATAAATATGCCTAAATCTGAGACGTCAGTTTCATTATATGCTGATTGTGGACCGTGTGATGGTGATTAGAATATTGTTTCTTGTATAATAATGTGTGATATCTATTAAATTATGATCAGCTGATGTATGATTTTTGAACAACCAGTAGGAATTGATAATTGATTTTTGGAACTCTTGGACTTGGCATCCTGCAAAATATGAACAGAAGGCAAGGTGAGAGGTGAGGAGGATCCCCACGAACACTCCAATGCCTAAATTAGAGAATAGAAGTAAGGAGAATGTAAGATAGCTTGAATATGTGAGAATGTGATGTCCCCTTATGAGGGATGTAGGGCTATATATATAGTAATACTCAAATCTAGATGGAGTCGGATTCCGTGTGTGATAGTGAATCATAATCTTAGCAGGAGAGTGTTCCTTTTGTGCTTAGGACTCCACTTTGTGGTAGTTCCCATTCCAGACGGATCTGTCTTCTTCTTGATCCAAATGTCCCTATTTAGGGGGTAAAGGGTCCATAATTAGATGGGAACATTCTAGATGGTATCAAGAGTCCCCCCTGGGGTATTCGGATATTTATGTCCGTCGCGTTCGGGTAGGATGTTGATGCTCTCATAAGGGATATAAGATGCTAGTGAGCTGAGGTGGCCAGCCTCAGTCACGGTGAGTAGAGCTCGGTGCTGAGTATTTGGATGGTCGTCATTGAATCGTAATCTATAGAGCTGGGGTACCTGCCAAGTGCGTATAAGCGTTGCAATAGATTAACCCGTCCGTTTGGGAATAAGACGGAACCAGTCGTCACTAGATTTTTGATGCTTAGTGCATGGACATGAGGCTTTTCAAGCTTGGATCCTCAGTACTACAGAAGCGACCTGAGGGTGCCAGTTTCAGTCACTGGGCTTAGGTGTGCGAGACTTAGATGCTCGGTTTAAGGACGCGAGGCTTACATGCTCGGAACCTCAATACTACAGAAGCGACCTGAGGGTGCTGGCTTCAGTTACTGGACTTAGATGTGCGAGACTTAGATGCTCGGCGCAGGGGCGCGAGATTTACATGCTTAGAACCTCAGTACTACAGAAGCGACTTGAGGGTGCCTACTTCAGTCACTGGACTTAGATGAGCGAGACTTAGATGCTCGAATACTCGGAATGGGCTGAAAACGATGTTTGAAATGCCTTCTGAGTCACTTGATGAAGCGGTCCAGTCGAAATGTGGGCGGGCCGACACGTGGTGGTATCACTTCAACCCTTAGGGATTCATAATTGAAATCGTGTGAGTGATGCATCGTTTCGTATGTCGGTAAACAAAACGCTTGTGCCACCATTATCACGACTCCTCATCTAATGGGCTATTTTTTTCCCAAAAGGCCCTTGGTGGCCTAGGGAGGAACGCAACAATAATGAGGGCAGTTAATGGCATGCTTCCAAATCCTTCTGTGTCTCTATAAATACTGTTGCGCTTGTTAACTGGCATATTTTACTTCTTTTACTTTTCTATCTTTTTGTCTTTGCTGCGTTGCTATCGCCTCCACTTTTTTCATTTCTTCCTGCCGTAGTTCTTACTTGTGGCGACTAGGTGATTCTTTTCATCTTTTCTTCCTCCTCTTTTTGCCCTTTTATGTTATTGCGTTTTTCCTTTCTCTACTATGGCTCTAAGGGAAGAAATTAGTTCTGACCTTTTTGTCTATAATGTAGATAGTGAGTTATTAGGGTGGTACCAATGGCGGTTCTATATCCCCGCCAATTATGCCCTCCACACCATAGATAGGAGGTTTAGGGCTCATACCCCCTTATCAGGGCTAAGTAGGTTAGTTGTATATTTTGACCAGTTAGAGGGGGGGTCTGAAATTTCCCTTAAATCCTTTTGTAAAAGAATTTCTTAATAGGAATAACATAGCGCCCAGTCAACTTCATCTGAATAGCTATAGGATACTGACCGGGTTCATCCAACTGATGTATGAAGAGGGTAGGGTCCCCGATCTAGATGTCTTCTGATACTTGTATAGGTTGACTAGGAAGAAGGGAGAGCTAATGTTCTCCCTGTCGGCTATACCCAATCATACACTCTTTGTTAAGCTTCCGAATCTCCACAAGAAGTGGAGACATCATTTTTTTTTTGTGGAGCATCAATTGGACTTCTTGGACGTCCAGAGGATGTGGTTGGATGAGTGTCATAAAGTGACCCGTCCAGCGAAACTTTCTGACCCTGATACGGAGCTAGTTTTACGGCTACATCTCGATGGACTTGCTGAAGCTTGATTAGCGGAGGATGCGTCCTAGAGGTACCTGTGGAGAGGCTGTCTGAGTCGCAATCACTCCCCCAGTATGTCTGTTTTTGCTTTGAGCTATCTTTCTGACTTGCTTTATTTTTTCATCTATAGATGGCTGACTTTTTTGATTTTACGAGCGGAATTTCCTTAGTAGATGAGATAAGTGTTGTGGAGGAGGTTCGACTCTCTCCTTCTTCGGAACCTGAAGCTCTTGCGGCTCCGGAAGTTGTTCCCATCGACCTCAAGGGCAAAGCGCCAATGGAAAGTGAATGGCTGGAGTGAGTTGGGCAAAGAAAGAGGCAGCTGATTGACCCGGGGTCAGATGTGAAGGGTCTAGATGAAGAGATCTATGTTCAGCGCCCGCGATTATCTGGTTGTCCAGATATGAGCGACTGGATACTGAAGAGGATGAAGCCCCCGAGCATTTGCAACAGCCAAGTACGGGACCAGTACGTCGAGTCGCTACAGCTACCCGATGACATGCAGCGTTGGTTGGAGGAGGGCCCGGACGGGTTGCTGGACTCCATGATTGGCCAATCATTAGAGGTAAGCTAGTTTTTGCTGGTTGATATAGTTATCATATGTGTTTCTTATTTAAGTTGTCTGTTTGTTTTCGGTAGATGACTCAAGCCTTGCTGTTGGCGAAGGATCAGTACTTCTACTTGAAGAGCCAATATAGCTTAAAAGAAACTGAGGTGGGGACAATAGCGATAGATTTTGAGAAGAAGCTAGATAGCGTGAAGGTAGCTCTGGAGCACTGCTAGACAAGATACGTTGAGGCCAAATCTGATGCTAAGGCGAATCAGAAAAAGGTTTTTAAGCTGGAACATAGCCAGGCCCAACTGATGAGGAGGATCGAGGAGTAGGATCTTCAAATTGCTGAGCTCCAAGGGAGGCTGGTGGAGCTTGAGAAATCCCGAGTGAATGATAAGAAGGCGTATCAAAGCATGGTAGGGGGGTTTCTCAAAGCTTATCGGGCTGAGTGCAAGAGGATCCTACTCTCCCAAGACTCAGGACTGGACTTGGAGGCGTTAGATCGGATAACTCCAGCAGATCTTGCCAAGCTTGCAGTGGAGGAGGACGCCCATCAAAAGGCCAATTCTATTCCTGTAAAGGAGTCTGAAGAGGCTGTTGTTGTTGCTGGGTCTGCAGAGCATCCAGAGACTGCTTATGCTATTTCCCCTCTGTTTTCGGGCCTAGGGGTCCGAGTGTACATATAGTAGAGTAGATATGTATAGGTTTTTTTCCTCCTTTTTTTTTTATAACCGATCACATGTAAAGGCATTCTTATCAATGAAGAGACTTTATTATTGAATCATATTATATGTTTAAGTACAAGTTTACTGATAGTATTTCCTGAGAGAGTTTGAGTTCCAAAACCTCGGTAGTTCTTTGCCTCCTCTTTCTCTTAGTCCGTACGCTCCCTTCATTGTGCATTTTAGGATCTGGTATGGACCTTCCTAATTTGTACCTAACTTGCCAGTTCCTGAGGTGCCTTTGCCAATATCTGCTCTTCTGAGTACCCAATCTCCCAACTTGACTTGTTCTGTTCGATGCCGTTGATGGTGGTACCAAGTTATTCTTTGCCGATGTGCCTCAGTTGTGGCTGTTGCTTGTTCTCTTCGTTCCTTTAATAGGTCTAGGCATATCCGGGCGTCGGTGTTATTGATAGTATGATCGAGATCTTAGCTGACCTGGTAACTTGATGACCGAACCTCCACGGGAATTACTGCGTCCATGCCATAAATCAGTCTGAATGGTGTTTTGCCAGTGGATGATTGGGGTGTAGTTCTATAGGCCCAGATTATGTTGTTGAGCTCTTTGAACCAATTCCCTTTTTTCTCGTCAAGTCTCTTCTTCAACCCTTGCATGAGGATTCTGTTTGTGACTTCGGTTTGTCTGTTTATCTGCGGGTGAGCTACTGAGGTGAAGAGCAGCTTTATATCAAGGTTCGAGTAGAAACTTTTGAATTTATGATTGTCGAACTGTTTATCGTTGTCCGTAATTAAAGTATGGGGGATGCTAAACCTGTAAAGGATCTCCTTCCAGAAGAAGTGTTGTATCCGAGCTTCTGTGATGGTTGGGACCACTTCTGCTTCTGCCCATTTGGTGAAATGGTCAATGGCCACAATTAAAAACTTTTTCTACGAGGTAAAGGGAGGGAAAGGACTAAGGATGTCCATCCCCCACATGGCGAATGGCCAAGGGCTGCCGATGGGATGTAGAGGCCGAGAAGATTTATGACTAAGTTGGGCATAGTGTTGGCACTGGGGACATGCTTGCATTAGCTGCTGGGCATCTTTAGACATGGTGGACCAGTAATACCCTTGGAGTAGTGCCTTTTTAGTGAGCGAATAAAGGGGTTCATGTGCTCCATAAATTCCTTAGTGGATTTCTCGAAGTATATAATTTCCTTCCTCCGGGGAAACACACTTCGTCCATGGGTGCGAGAGGGATTTTTGGTAGAGCTCTCCTCAATGGATGGAATAGTGGGCTGCTTTGGTCTTGAGCTTCCAAGCTTGCAACTTGTCTTCTGGGAGTGTTCCATGCTCAAGATATTGGATTATGGGTCGCATCCATTCTGAGACTACCTGTGTCTCCAAAACTTCGGTGTCTTATGTGCTGGGACTGGTTAGTGACTCAGTGAAATTCATATCCCTAAATGCTTGACTGTTCTCAGTTACGAATTTAGCAAGGTAGTCGACCTCACTATTGTCTTCCTTGGGAATCTGGACGATCTTCCATTGGCCTCCATCCCGTGCGATGTGCTACAAAAGTCGCTTAGCCTTGTCTAAGTACTTGGCAATGTAGGTGTCTTTGACTTGAAATGCTCCGTTGACTTGGTTGACTACCAGTTGGGAATCTGAGTGTATGATGAGGTGTTCGGCCCTTACTTCGGTGGCCAACTTCAAACCTGTAATGAGCACTTCGTACTCAGCTGCATTATTGGTGGCCTTATACTCAATACGGACTGCGTACTGGATGTGAACCTTGTGTGGCCCTTTAAGGATTATTCCTGCACCGAAACCCTGAGTTGAGGATGCTCCATCAACATAGAGCTTCCATTCCGGTGCTTTGGTCAAGGCTATGTCTTCCGGAGCCATTTCTTGCATAAAATCTGCTAACGCCTGGGCTTTCATCTGTTGCCGGGGCTCGTAGTCAATATCGAATTCATCAAGTAAGATCGACCATTGCACTAGCCTACCTGAAGTCTCCGGTCTCTGTAAGATTTTTCGTAGCGGGAAGCGGGATTGGACCACAATATGGTGAGCTTGGAAGTAATGTCGAAGCTTTCGAGACGCGTGGACCACGACCATGGCTAACTTGTCCAGCATGGGGTACCGAATTTCAAGTCCTCGGAGCATCTTACTGACATAATAGACAGGGCTTTGCTGGCTTCCTTCTTCTCTTAATAGTACTGAAATGATGCATTCTTGGCAAATAGAGAGGTACAAATACAAGGTCTCATTCGGTATTGGTCGGCTGAGTAACGGTGGTGAAGATAAGAATCTTTTAATGTCTTTGAATGCCACCTGGAAATCAGCGGACCACTGAAACTTCCCAAAATTTTTGAGAGCTCAGAACAATGGTAGACATTGCCTAGCTGAGCAAGAAATAAAATGCCCTAGTGCAGTGATTCTACCATTTAACTTTTGTACATCATGGATGTTCTTCGGTGCCTCTATGTTAAGTATGGCTTCCATTTTTTTTGGGTTGGCTTCAATGCCCCGGTGAGATATCATGAACCCCAGGAACTTACCTGCCTAGACTCTAAAGATGCATTTATCAAGATTCAACTTGATCCTGGATTTACTCAGTAGCTGGAGAACCCGATCCACGTCTACTGGGTGATGCTCCAGGTGCTTGCTCTTGATGATGATGTCATCCACGTATAATTCTACACTTGTTCCAATTTGGTCTTGGAGGACTTGGTTCATCATTCTTTGGTACGTGGCTCCAACATTTTTTAGTCTGAAGGGCATCACCTTGTAGTAGTACAACCCTTCATGAGTGATGAAGGACGTTTTTTCTTGATCCTCTTCCTTCATCGGAATCTGGTGACAACCTTGTGCAGTGTTGATGAAACTATATAAGCCATGACCAGCGGTGGAATCGACGAGCTGATCATTCATGGGCAATGGGTAGCTGTCCTTAGGGCATGCTCGGTTGAGATCAGTTGTAATATCCCGTGTTTTTAAATATTTTTATACTGCATCGGGATATGCAGTGTTAATAATTCTTATATATAATATTGATATTTTATGAGTTGTTATTTAATTAAAGCTAATTTTAATTGTTTTATATTATTTTAAGTACTTTACGTAAAATTTTCCCGAAACTTGCATTTTCGGGGAAATTTACACGTAAGTAATTCAATATTAATTATTTTAAATGGATTTACAAAATTGCATGAGTTCATATATTATTTTAAATGGCATATTAAAATATATATATACATGCACATATATCTACATAATTAATTAAATTAGGGTTTATTTCCATTAAGTCATACTATATTATATAGTTATTATTTAATTAGCATGTGTATGTGTACATATATATATTATTGTGAATTTTAAAATATGTGGTGTGTGATTTTCTTAAATATTATATTAATATATTTTAATAAAAATTATTAAAGTTATATATATATATATATATATATAACTTTGCAAAATTACCAAACCTACCCCCCCTTTTTCTTCTTCCTCCTAATGCCACCTCTTCCCCCTTCTCGCTGCAACTCCGGTTGACTACCGTCGGTGTGCCTCCCGGACATCCACCCTCTTCCTCCAGCAGCTCCGCCACTCCCTTCACCCTCTCTGGCGCCGGTGAAGCCAAGAAAAATCGTTTTGGCCGAAAGTTGCATCTTCCTCCACACCTTGCGATTCCGGCCACCAAATCCCCTCTTTCCGGTGTTGTTGAACTCCTCTGAGGCCATTGAAGATGATTCTAAGCTTTTTTTAAGCTTAGAACTCGATTTGGTAAGGTTTTTATTAATTTTTCAAATTCGGCCATTTTAGCTTTTCAATTTTTTTTGAGCTTCAATTGATCAATTCATGAAAAATCCTTTAACAAATGTTTATCCTAGTAGCTTAATCTTCATGTGTGAATTTTTTTAGAATTTTTGGAATTTATTTTGATTTTTGGGTATTTTTGATTATTTTATTATTATTTTCTAATTTTCAAAAATTAATTAATTAAATTATGAAATTGTGTTTTATGGTAAATATAGGTGTTAAAATATAGCTATCTTTTCCCACTTCCACTCGGGAATAGGAAGAGGCTAAAGCTTCCCAGAAGGCTTCTGATGTTCGGCTTTCACTTGCTGACACGTCAGACACTTAGCAATATAATCAGCGACATCCTTCTTCAATCCATCCCACCAGTATAAGTCTCTGATACTGTGGTACATCTTAGTGACACCCGGATGAACGCTGTAAGCTGTAGAGTGTGCTTCCTCTAAAATCTCCTCTCTCAAGTCATCCACATCAGGAACACACAATCTACCACTGATCCACAATACACCATCATCATCAAGTGTGAAATCAGTGAACTTCCCTGCTCAAACATTCTCTACAAGCTCTTCTAGAATAGGATCTCGGCTCTGAGCTGCTTTAATCCTATCCCTCAGTACAGATCACACTTTAAACTGAGCTAACAGTCCACCTGATTTACTGATCTTCATCATCAGACCTTGATCCACCAACAGATGCAACTCCTGGATCAATGGTCTCCTCTCAACACTGATGTGAGCAAGACTGCCTGAGGACTTTCTACTCAAGGCATCTGCTACTACATTAGCTTTACCCGGATGATATAAGATCTCACAGTCATAATCTTTCAAAAATTCTAACCATCTTCTCTGCCTCAGATTTAAATCTCTCTGCTGAAAAATGTACTTAAGGCTCTTGTGATCAGTAAATATCTCACAAGTCACCCCGTACAGATAATGTCTCCAAATCTTCAAAACAAAGATCACTGCACCCATCTCAAGGTCATGTGTGGGATAGTTCTGCTCATGCTTCTTCAACTACCTCGAAGCATAGGCTATCACCCTTCCATTCTGCATCAACACACAACCAAGACCAATTCTAGAGGCATCACAATAAACTGTGAACTTATCCACATTTTTAGGCAAAGCTAATACTGGCGCTGTGGTCAACTTCTCCTTCAACAATTGAAAACTGTTCTCACAAGCTTCTGACCACTCGAATCTGACATCCTTCTGAGTCAAGCGAGTCATAGGGGCTGCAATTTTAGAAAAATCCTGCACAAACCGTCTATAATACCCGGCTAAACCCAGAAAACTCCGAATCTCTGTAACAAAAGTAGGTCTAGGCCACTCAGACACTACCTCAATCTTCTGTGGATCAACCTGAATACCTTCTTTAGACACTACGTGTCCAAGAAAAGAAACACTCTCTATCCAGAAATCACACTTCGAGAATTTAGCATAAAGCTGATGATCTCTCAATGTCTGCAGTACAATCCTCAAGTGATATACATGCTCCTCCATACTCCTTGAATAAACCAGTATATCATCGATGAAGACTACCACAAACTGATCCACATACGGTCTGAATACCCTATTCATCAGGTCCATAAAAGCTGCTGGTGCATTAGTCAAACCAAAAGACATCATCAGAAACTCATAATGGCCATATCGAGTGCGGAATGCTGTCTTAGGAACATCAGTTTCACTTATCCGTAGCTGATGATAACTCGACCTCAAGTCAATCTTAGAAAAGAACTGTGCACCCTGTAGCTGATCAAACAAGTCATCTATCCTCGGGAGAGGATACTTGTTCTTCACTGTCACCTTATTCAGTTCTCTGTAGTCAATGGACAGTCTCAGGGTACCATCCTTCTTCTTCACAAACAGGACTGGTGCACCCCAAGGAGAAATACTAGGTCTGATGAAACCTTTATCCAATAACTCTTGCAACTGCTCCTTCAACTCTTTCAACTCTGCAAGAGCCATTATATAGGGTGGCATAGATATAGGAGTAGTACCTGGAACCACATCTATACAGAACTCAATCTCTCTGTGAGGTGGTAAACCTGGTAACTCCTCGGGAAAAACATCAGGAAACTCACAAGCAACAGGAACATCTGTGAGTGACAACTTCTCCACTGACGTATCCCTGACCAATGCCAAATATCCCTGACAACCTTTCCTCAACAACTTCCTAGCCATAATAGCAGAAATAAGATTCTGAGATGCTGAACTCCTATCACCAACAAACTTAAACTCTTCTTCATCAGGAATTCTGAAAGTCACCTCTTTATTCCTGCAATCTACCACGACATAGTGCTGAGATAACCAATCCATTCCTAGAATAACATCAAACTCCATCACATCCAACAAAATCAAATCAGCGGGTAATTCTCTATCTCCCACGAGAACTGGACAACCAGAAAGAACAATATCGGTGTCCAAGGAATCGCTCAGAGGAGTGGCAACGGACAAAGGAAAAGCCATCCTCGAAGCTTTCCAACAAGATTTAGAAGCAAAAATGGGAGAAATGAATGAATGCGTGGCACCCGAATCAAACAAAATCCAAGCATCCAGGTAACAAACAGAAACAATACCTGTCACGACTGCATTAGATGCTTGAGCATCCTGCTGAGTGAGATGGAAGACTTTGGCCTATCCTCGACCTCCCTGCTGACTGGTAGAAGCCTGGCCAACACCTCTGGCACCTCCTCTAGTACCTCTACCACGACTTTGCTGTGGAACAAGCTGAGTGGAACTCTAATGCTGGGCTGGTGGTAATTAAAATGGCATGGGTGCAGCACTAACAATCGACTACTGTGGGAATTGCGGAATCTATGACTACTGATACCCGGAGTAAGGACACGATCTAGAAAAATGTCCTGTCTGCCCGCATTTGAAGCATGTCAGCGGTGTCAGATAACATGGTCCCTGATGGACTCTACCGCAGGTCTGACATACACTGGCCGCTGATCCAGAACTACGACCATTGCTGCTGCTCGAAGCATCTGACTCGAATCTGAATGATCTACGCTGACCTCCATGGCCATGTCTACTGCTCTGATGCACTCGCTGCTGCTGTCTCTAACTCTGCTGAGTCGGACCTCGCTGCTGACTACTCGAACCAACATGAAAACTCAAATACGGAGTAGCCTGCAATCCACTCGACTGAACTCCCAGCTGGTAGTAATCAAGCATCGCTCCCTGCCTAACTAGCCTCAGCTCAATCTCCTTGGCTAACTCAATCACAGACTCGAGAGTAAGGCCTACTGTAGGCATATCAACAAAAGCTGAACCCAAACCAGTAACGTAGGTAGTGACAGCGAAGTACTGGTCTCGCATCAGATCCTCTGCATATCTACCCAGACGAAGAAACTCTCGGGTGTACTCCTCTATAGATTGATCTCCACGAGAAATACTGGTCAGTCGAAGACGATAGCTCATACGGAGAGGCTCTGGATAAAATCTCCTCATAAACCGTTCTCGGAACTGAGCCCAGGTCATCGTCATCATATAAGGCTAGATCATCTGAATGAACCAATCTAAGGCTGGTCCCTCGATAGATAACTCAATGATCATGATCCGCTGGTACTCGGTATGAGCAGTCCGAGTCCTAGTCTTGATCACGTGCAGAAAGTCTAACGGATCGGAAGTCCCATCAAAAGCAATCCTGCCAACTCGGGTATAGAACAAAGCTGCCTCAGGGTCAGACATACCCTATTGATAGGTAGGCTGAACAACTGGAGGAACAGGAACATTAAACTCAGGCTCAACAGGCTCCTCATCCTGTAACTCTCTCTGCCTACGGTGACCTGCCGCTCCTCGAGGTCTACCTCTGTCATAACCTCTACATCTAACTGGCTGCTCAGGAGGTAAAACCTCATCCTGAAAAGACTCATCATCCTCGGCCTCAACGATCGGTGGAGCGACATGCGCTCGCCTCTTCATTCTGAAAAGACAAACGGAAAGATTCAGACAAAATAGACAATGGAGGAATAACACTGAAAACTAAGCAAGGAATACTTATCAAGACATACTCAAACCTAATTCACTGCAGTAGTTCAACAGAAAACACAACTTGAAAACTAGAGCCACAACTCACATAACTAAGCCCTGACACAGAACTCCGCTCTGATACCAACATTGTCACGACCCAAAATAGGGGCCATGACCGGCGTTAGGGAACGGGAATTCTTTCGAATCCGGAACCCGTAGCAAGCCTAAAAATAAAATAAACATGCAATAGTAATAATAACAATCCCATTATAGGCTAGTGGTATGGCTACCATATTGAATGGAGTCCGGATGACTTTTGTTTCCTCATCATCTTGGCTTCCAAATTCTAGGTCCAGATTAACAATCCCCATTGGTTGCACCATTCCCCCACAAAAACTAGTGATGGGGTTCTGAATGGCCTTCAGGTTGGTGATGGAGCCGCCTATAGCTTTGTACGCATTCCAAGATAAAACATTGATAGCACTCCCATTATCCACTAGTAACCTTTTGACCTGATACTTATTTATGCATGCAGTTATCACCAGAGCATCATTATGGGGGTGATGTACATGCAAATCATCTTTTGAGTTGAAAACAATGTCGCTTCTCCCATGTATCAATTTTTCTCCTCTACTACGCTTTAATCTTTTTTCGGTGTTTTCTCCCCTTATAATCATGTTGATCATCCCAATCGGCTCCTTCCTGGCTTTTTTTGCTTCAGCTCTGTCCCGTTCCTGACTTTTCGAGTTTTCGCTTCTCCTCGGTGTGTTCATGAAATTATCAAGCTTTCCCTGTTGCACCAGTCTCTCTATGGCACTCTTTAGTTCTCTGTAACCCTCCATGTCATGTCCATATTCTTGGTGGTACTTGCAGTATTGGCCTCTGTCATGAGTAAATCTTCGGCTTGGGCTGATTCTCTTGGCCGGTGTGATCCCCACTCCATTTTGCCTGACCCACATGAGGATTTTGGATCGAGAGGTGTTTAGAGGTGTATATCTATCTGCTTCCCTATCAAATCTCTCTATCGGGTTTCTAAAATTCATTTTTGGGAAGCTCGCTTTTCTCTATTTTGGTCGTTCATCCTTGATCGATGGCCTATCTTCTTCCCGACGCATCCTCTTGTCTTTGTCCATTTTTATCACCTAGACCGCTATCACCATTGCCTCTGCAAAGGTACACAGCTCTTTAGTCATTATTTTATCTTTAAGTTTTTCGAGTCTGGTGCCATTTTTCAAAGCTTCTATGGCGACTTCATTAACAAGATGCTCAATCTGCATGGCTATTTTATTGAAATGGTCAAGGTAACTTCATAAAGATTCGTTAACTTCCTGTCAGCATATCTGCAGGTCATTGATGTTTTTTGCAGGGGGAATATTGGTGATGAATCTGATACGGAACTGCTCTGCTAGGTCCTCAAAAGAAGTGACTGAATTTTTTAGGAGCCGATGAAACCATTTTTTAGTATTCTTTATGAGTGTGCTTGGAAAGACTCTGCACATGATTCCATCATTTACATTCTGAAGCAGCATCTTGGTTCGAAACGCTGATATATGACTGATGGGGTCTCCCGTCCCATCGTACTGATAAAGCTGCGGGATTCTAAACTTACTAGGAATCTTCGTTTAAATTATTCTACTGACAAACAGAGTTCTATTATCCATAACCCATTCCTCTTCCTTTCTAGGTTTGGTCCAGGCTTTGCACATTACTTCCTCAACCTTCTATGCTAATTTTGAATCATCAAGGGCCGAAATAGTTGAACTGCACTCCCCTTCTGGCGCTTTACCCTTCCCTATACTCATCCTTGGGGCCTGTCAGGGTGTTGTGTTATCATCATTTTGAGCCGACTTAGCGCGCCCGCTCTGTATTATAGCATTTAGCTGTTGTTGCATCAAAGCTATCTGCGCCTGAATATTTTTTATCATGGCTTCCCTGCTAGTTTGATCAAGGCTGAGTGTTTAGGTCACAGTGTTTAGGTTTGGAGTAGCTATTGCTGCGTTTCTGGTAGACTTGGAAAAGGTATTGAAGGTATTGATCGATGGTGTTGTAGCGGAGCGTAATACGGGAGGTCTGTGCCCAAGGACGGGTATCTTGGGGTGTTCTCCGGAAGTGAAGGTACATGTTCAGATGAGGCTCCAACATGTTGCAAGGTGGGTGGTAGTATCATTGCTGGGAGAGGGTCTGAAAGGTCGGTGGAAAGGATAGGTGCAGAAGGGTTAGTGTCGGCTTCAGGAATCTGGGCTGGTGGTGGGCTAGAAGTCATAGTGAAGGTGTCTTTAGCTTAGCAAGTAAATGAATGGCTTTTCCTAAGGAGTTCCCACAGACGGTGCCACTTGATAACTAGTTTCCGGAACTCTTGGGCTCGGCGTCCTACAAAGCACGAATAGAAGGTAAGGTGAGAGGTGGGAAGGATCCCCACGAACACTCTGATGCCTAAGTTAGAGAATAGAAGCAAGGAGAATGTAAGATAGCTTGAATATGTGAGAATGAGATGTTCCCTTGTGAGGGATATAGGGCTATATATATAGTAATACTCAAACCTGGATGGAGTCAGATTTCATGTGTGATAGTGAATCATAATCTTAGCAAGAGAGTGTTCCTTTTGTGTTTAGTACTCCACTTTGGGGTAGTTCCCATTCCAAACGGATCTGTCTTCTTCCTGATTCAAATGTCCCTATTTAGGAGGTAAAGAGTCTCTAATTAGACGGGAACATTCTAGATGGTATTAAGAGTGGGTTCGAACCCTTCTCTTCAATAGAATATCTACACTTTTTACTACTTTGAACTAAATATTAGTTATAATTAATTTTCAACTAATGTAATGTTTAAATGAAAGATTGTGATTTTCTCTCAAAATAATAATAATAATAATAATAATAATAATAATAATAAAAATAAAAGATTGTGATTAGGATAGAGATTTTTACACTCATTCTGCTTAATAATTAAATAATTACACTACACCTTGACTTTATTTTTTTGGTAGAAAAACGCAGCAACAGCTAAAATACTTGCAAAATAGTCAACCTATTGTAACGCACTCCTAGCTTATCACGGGTTATCCATACAATTACGCCTGTGGGCAGTAACATCCATTTTAATTGCCCTATATTTCAAATGACTTATTCTTTTGAAATTCAAAAAAGGCATAAATCTTTAATAAACTAGTTTTATTTTTATTTAAAAATTAAAATTAAAATTAAAATTAAAATTTTTGTGTAAATTAATTTATTTTTCATTTATAGTTGATAGAGATAAATTATTAGAGAAATTTTAGAATTTAATTATGTCTGAAATTTTATTTGTACATATAAATTTAAAATATAATTTAAGCTTATTACTTGAATTTTAGTTTTTTAATCTCCCATTACTTTCTTAAAAAATGTAATATAATAATGATTATTATAGATTTTAGCTGTCATATTTTTATATTTTTTATTATTTTAATAGTGTAGGAAATATTTGCTTATTAAGAGAAAATCATATTTTATGAAAAATGCAGATATTAATTAATATATTTAGAATCAAAATATATTTATTTGTCCGATGCTTGTAAAATATTTTAAAATGATATGGATAAGTGTAGAAAAATAAGTTGAAATATTAAATATTTTAGAAAAATAATTTATATATATGTAGTTCTTATTTCATCAATAATGTTAACATAATGATTTTTTAGAAAATCATAAATATTTAAGTTCATTGAAAATTTTTTTAAATACTTTTATATAGTAAAAATTAAAAATAAATTTATTTTTCATAGGGCTTGTAATTTATTTATATGGATAAACTATAGAAAAATTAAATAAATATACAAGTAGAAATAAAAAAAATTAAGGATATTTTTATCATTCACACCTTAAAAAATTGGTAAGTGGAAAAATCCTCATTCTTATGATTAACCAATATATATTGGTTCGAATGTTAAGGAGATTGAATTTCTTTAAGTAAGTTATCATATTTTAATTTTATATATAGAGAAAATATGTGTTAGGAAAGTTTTATTTTTTATAGATTTTCTTGACTTGAAACGTGAATTAATATGATTATTAGATTTCAAAAGTACGAGATGTAAAAAATAAAATAAATAAAAGATTGTGATTAAATATGTTAAATGCTTTTTGATTAAAAAAAATGTTAAATGTGTCATAGTTGTCGTTGTCCTATTAAATTTTCTATCTCACTATTAAGATTACTATATCCAAAGATATGAACAAATTCAAATCAATAGGAATATGAATGATTGCTACAGGTAACTGCATTTCTATTTTTTCCTATTGTAAAGATATATTCTTTTGTAGGGTATGATATATATATTATGCTTTTTTAAATTGGTTGGCCTTTTTTTTAAAAGCGGTAAAGTATAAAAGTGGTAAAGTATAGAATTCATATTACTCAATGTAAATTAATTAAAATTTTTATGACTATAAAATTAGAGAGAATTAAAAAAATATATAGAATTAAAATTTTGCAAATTTCTTTTATATGTATATATATATATATATTATCCGCTTCAATAGTCCATAATATGGCGAGAATAGCACACCCACAAATCATGCCAAAAATAAGAAAAACTTTGTGCCATGATAATAGCTTTCTTGTGGATTAGCTTCATTAATACGGTGGTTGGTCTGTTGTTAACTGTTTGCTTGACAACTTTTATGCCATGCCCGATACGGATCAGCAGCTATCTTTTCTGGATCAGGCACATGTTTTTTTTTTTTTTCTGCTTTTGTCAATATTACTTGCTGAATATGCATAATTAATCACCTGCTTTCTTTTTCAGAAAACAAATAAAAAAGGACAAGCATTAATTTGGGTTGGCGGAATTCTTAATTTTTCAGTGAGATTTTTAACTTTTGGTGGGTGCACTGTAGTTGTCCAAGATAATGACTTTTCAATAATATAGTTATTGGGAAAATAACAGTAGAATCAAGAATGGTTCATTTAAATTTGTTATTCATTTTTGGATTATTTCTTAAATTTTCTCAAATTTATTTTTATTATTTTTCATTTTTTATTGGAAGATTTGAACCTAACACCTATTACGATTTCTCTGTAAATGCATATATATCTTACCAATTCATCCCTAAATGGGAGGACTTATTTTTAATGATATAATATTTTTTAGATGAATGATATATTTTCAACGAACACATACAAAATCATACAAGAAGTTATTATATGATAATAAAAATATTTACTTATTTTTAATTACATAAGTATATTGTTACCATCTACAGTTTAAATTTTATTTAGATAGTTTTAATTATATCTAGTATATTATTGTTAAATATTATTTAAAATATTTATCATTTTTATAATTTTATTAAATCGAATCGAATTACTTAAAATTTAACACTTTTTAAATGCCACCTTTTAATAAAGAAAAAGTAATTTGTCAAATATAATTGATTAATAGAATTCATACACTGGAGAAGAAGATGAAGAAATTCAATTCCAAAATGGTTTTGTTCTTAAATTTGGACTGAGTAGCTTCAGCTAGAAACAAAGATTGTTGGCGGTGCCATGTGCAGATTTTATTTTATTTTTTTCAAAGTTTCATGATGTGCACCGGAAGAAATTAGTTGCCGCTGGAATTGAAACGCCAGAAACATCAAAATGAAATAATAAAAAGAAATTAATAGCCGCTGGAATTGATAACACGGACTAGCCAACTCTACAATTCTTTTCAATGGCATTTTAAGACACTGTTTTTGTACCTTCATCAATTTATAAATTTTACTTTCATATGATTTAAAAAAAATTCATGCGGTTTATCAATGTAATAAAAAATTACTTTTACATGAAAATAGAATTGTTAAGTGAACAAGATTATCAACTTCCCTATTAATAAGAAAAATTGTTTTTACACGAGAATACAATAGAATTGCTAAGTGAAGAAGCCTTGAAAGTGAAGTGATTTATTATAATTCATGAATTTTACTAGAGTAGTATTTATTAACGATGATTACTTCACCAAATCCATCAACATTTGAAAAAATCTCTTTAATAAATGAAAGAGTAATTAAATAATAACTCCCCTTCAAAACATCTTGAAGTGTAATATTCGAATCAATTTAATGCCTAAATTACATAAATGTATAGAAACTTCAAGAAATTATTATTTTTGATGTTTCAGAAATTTTAGGAACTAGTGCCTCGAAAACGTTTTAGATCATTTTTGCTAACTTAGAAACTTACAAGACATATTTCAAATTGTAAATATATTTTTTTGAAAATTCTTCTTAACAAAAGAGGAAAAAAAATTCTAATTTTCTAAACTAAATACATTCTATTAATTTGATAGTAAAAAGTAACTTTTTAAAATATATACATATATGTATATTGTTGACCATTTGTATGATCAAACTCCTAATTTTAGAATTTGACAAACAATTTAGATTCTAATAATTTCATTTAAGTGTGCACGGAGTTGATCTATCATCAAGACTAATTGTTTAATGATTGGAGACAATAAAATACTCCTTAAAAGAGTATTAATATGAATTCTGATGAAGTATCTCAACCTATACAAGTTCCTAATCTTTGAGGAGCAATTATATACCAAAAATATACCAAATTGGATTTACATTGATCCCCTCATGAGCACCTCATGAGCCAAGCCTCTATAGTGCCTGTCCGAGCAATTTTTGCCAACAGAGGTAGTGCTCCTCATGAGCTGCAGTAAAGATAGGCTATATTGGCTATTTTCAAATGTAACGGCTAGCAAAACTACTCCTCATGAGCCAGGGTTTGCTCCTCACAATCGTGAGCAGTGTTCTGATAGAAATATGTCCAAAATGATTCAAAAATCAATAGAAGTTAGAGACATAATCAATGCATCCAACAACCATAATCTAAATTGTTTATCTATATAAACAACTCCTAGAGTTCAATTGAAAGTTCAAGAAACTTGTTTATTCATTATACTCTCTTAAGCATTCAATTAAGCTCTCAAGACTCTATTCAAATTCACTCTATATTTGTATAACTCTTATAAGAGTTGGTGAGTATTAAAATAGATACTCTTGTTCTTTTATTTTCTGGGTTTAGAAAATGTAAAGTGAAATTCTATTCTAAAAGAATTGATTTAAGTGTTTAGCCATCAAAACACTTGGAAATTTGGCTTTTAAGTGAGCCTTCAAAACTCAAGTTGTAAAGTTGAAAGAGTGAACCTCAAACTCTTGTGTAATCTCAATCTTGTGAATAAGATTGTGGGGATTGAAAATTCTAACTTGGGGATAAATTAGGTGGAGACATAGGATTGCTGAGAATTTGAATTCTTTAAATTCTTGTGTTCATCATTTTTCCTTTTTAACATTCTTTTAATTCTTATAAAGAATTCTTTTAATTTCTATTTATTGCTTATTTTCCATATTCACCCCCCCCCCCTCTAAGGCATTTTTATTTGGTATTAGAGTTTGAATTTTAGGAACTTAATTGTTAGAATATGAGATCATGGCAAGTCAAATTTAAAACATCTCTTCTTTAAGACCATTCTTTGATGGAAGTGACTATCCACATTGGATATTCGAAATGGAACTCTATCTCAATAATGATTCTATTAAATTATGGGATGTCATTCTAGATGGTTGGGAACCTCCTAAATCCAAAATCGATGATGTAGAAGTGGTTCGCAAAATAAGTTAATGGAATCAAACTCAAAAAGATGAGAATCATAAAAATAAGAGAGCTATGATTACACTACACTCTTCTATGTCTAGAAAAGAAGGTAGCAAGGTTCAACATTGCCAATCCATAAAAGAAGTATGGGAGACACTTGAAAATCATTATGAAGGAAACATTCAAGTGAGAAGCAAGAAGGTTCAACTTCACATGTATGAGTATAAACTCTTCAAAATGAAACTACATTAATCAATTACGGAAATGATAAACCACCTCAATATCTTCTCACCACCCTCAAGAAACTTGAAAAACATTTATCTAAGGAAGAAGTGAACAATAAGATTCTAAGAATCCTACCTAAGAATGATTAAAAATCTAGAGTTACTTCAATAGAGGAAGTACAAAACCTTTTAACTCTCTCAACCGACGTGCTTATTGGAAAGCTCCTAACACATGAGCTTACAATTAAGTAAAGAGGAAAAGATTAAGAAGAAAAGGAAAAGAAGAAGGGCATAGCAATAAAAGCTTCACAAGATGATGGTGAAGATGAAAGTCTTAAAGACGAAGATGGTGATATTGCCATGCTTACAAGAAACTTTAAGAAATTCTTGTAGGAGAAAAATTTCTCAAGAACTAGAGAGTTAAACAATAAAGAGAAAGCAAGGAGAAAACCAAAGGGGTTACTTGTTATGAATGCAAGTAATTGGGATACATTAAAAGTGAGTGCTCCAAACTCAAATTCAAGAACAAGGGAGCAAAGGATAAGAAAAAGGCCTTTAAAGCTATTTAGGATGACTCCTTTGAATCCAAAAAGGAAGAGAAACAATAAGAAATTGTCAATCTTTGCTTCATGTCTCTTAAAAATGAAAAAGAGGTACCATATACTTCTAACTCTTCTTATGATGATTATTATGATTATGATGAATATGATAATGATGTTGAGAGTTCTATTGTGAGTAAACTCTTACATAAATGCAAAAGCTTATTATCTAAAAAAAAAGTATTATAAACATGAGTTATCTAGCTTAACTAAAGAATTCAAAAATTTAAGAAATGAATTTTCAGATCTAGTTAAGTTAAATGATAAACTTACTAGTAATCTAAAATTTTTAAATTCCTTGGAAGAGCAACTCAAGAAAGCAAGTGATGGAAATTACAAACTTTCTAATGAGGTATTAGAATTAAAGAATTCCATTTCCAAATTCTAAAAAGGAAAGGAAAGTTTAGATAATCTTCTTGACTCTCAAAAACTCCATGGAAACACTCGTTGATTAGGATATAAGAATGGAATGGCTTCTTCCTTATCATCATCACATATTAAATTTGTTAAAGCATTATGAAATTCCATTCATTCCATCTTTAAAATGATTGAGACTCAAGCCTTCAAAGATAATAAGTCTTATACGTCAAATAATAAAGGGAAGTCTTATAAGATTCAATTCTATTTAACATAAAGGGGTATATCTCATGCTAAAAAAGCATAACCCAAACATGCTTACATGTACACTAGACACAACACTCATAAGCATGTTGCACAACACAATGCACCTAAACATGTTGCACAAACTTCTTAAAATAAACATTTCCATTGTCAATGCATGTCTCACATTATGACTCAAAATAATAGGAGACACAAACTACCACAACATTAAAGGTATGTTTCATTTACTAAATAATCATATGCTCCTAAAAGAAATAAGTTTGCAAATGTTGTATGTTCATATTGCATGATCAAAGGACAAACCAATAATGTGTGCTTCTATAGAAGACTGCATATAAATTTGCCTCCTTCAGATTATATTGAAACTAACCGACATAGACTAAGAAAGGTTTGGTTCAAAAGAACACTTAAATTATTTTGTGTGGGTGTGCTTGAGATCCACAAGAGAAAAAAGCAAGTGGTATCTTAATAGTGGATGTTCAAGGGACATGATGAGAGACAAGGAGCAATTCAACAAGCTTGATTCAAAGGATGGAGAATATGTCACATTCGAAGACAATGCTAAAGGAAATATAGTAGGCATTAGAGAAATTGGTAAACCTCAATCCTTATTTATACATCATGTATTGTTTGTTAATGGTCTTAAATATAATTTTCTAAGTATAAGTTAATTATGTGACATGAGAAATAAAGTTACTTTTTATCCTAGAAATTGCTTTGTTAGTAGTCTTAGTGAAGACAAAGAAATTTTTAATGGTGAAAAAGTAGATAATATCTATGTTCAATTGAACAAGGTTGATAATAAAGATATAAAATGCTTAATTTCAATTTCTCATGACTCATGGACATGGCATAGAAGATTAGGACATGCAAACTTTAAGCTTTTAAATGATCTTTGTAGACATGAACTTGTGATTGGTTTACCCAAGCTTGAATTCTCTAAGGATAAACCTTATGATACTTGTCAAAAGGGAAAACAATTTAAGTCTTCATTTAAGCTGAAGAATGTAGTGTCCACCTCTTGGCTACTTGAACTTATACATATAGATTTATTTGGACCAATTAGAGTTACTAGTCTTGGTGGAATGTATTATGCTTACGTATTAGTTGATGACTACTCTAGCTACGCTTGGGTGTGTTTTCTTGCTTATAAGAATGATGCATTTTATGCTTTTAAATTTTTTTCAAAAATAGTTAAAAAAGAAAAAGGATTTTATATTTCATCCATTAGAAGTGATCATGGAACCGAATTTGAAAATGAATTCTTCAAAAATTTTTGTAATGAAAATTTATTTCATATACGTTTTCATCTCTTAGAACTCCTCAACAAAATGAGGTAGTTGAAAGGAAAAATAGAACTCTAGTGGAAATGGCTAGAACAATGCTTCATGAGTATAATTTACCTCTATACTTTTGGGTGGAAACCATTAACACATCTTCTTATAGTTCAAATAGAGTTTTCAAAAGATCAATTTTAAATAAAACTTCTTATGAGCTATGTAACAATAGAAAACCCAAAATCTCATATCTAAGAGCATTTGGATGTAAGTGCTTTATATTAAACACCAAGGATAATCTCGAAAAATTTGATTCTAAAGCCAATGAAGGAATTTTTCTAGGTTATTCCAATTCTAGCAAAGCATATAGAGTGTTTAATAAGAAAACTGTTGTAGTTGAAGAGTCTATGCATATTTTCTTTAATGAATCAAACTCACTTTATCCTAGAAAAGGGTATTTATAGTGTTGATGATTTTATAGGTGATAATGAGATTATGGATACTCAAAAAGAAAATGCTAGTAAGCCTTTGGAACTTGAAAGTCCAAGTAAAGAGGATAATAAGGAGATCTCTCAACCTACCTTGAAGGATGAACTTCCAAAGGATTGGCAATTCAAGAAAGCTCATGCTCAAGATCTCATTATAGGTGACACTATAAAAATGATAACTACTAAATCTAAACTTAAGTATATTTTAAATTTAGCCTTCATTTCTCAAATTGAGCCCAAAAATGTTAATGATGCATTGAGTGATGAATTTTGGGTCCTTTCTATACAAGAAGAGTTAAATCAATTTAAGAGAGACAAAGTTTAAACCTTAGTTCTTAGACATAAACATCATTCTATTATAGGCACCAAATGAGTGTTTAGAAATAAGATGAATGAACAAGGTGTCATAACTAGGAATAAAGCTAGACTAGTAGCTAAAGGTTATAATCAAGAGGAAGACATTAATTATGATGAAACCTTTGCCCCGGTTGCAAGGTTAGAAGCTATTAGAATGTTACTTATATTTACATCTTTCATGAATTTTAAACTTTATCAAATGGATGTTAAAAGCACATTTTTAAATGGATTTATTGACGAGGAGGTATATGTTGAGCAACCTCTTGGTTTTGAAAATTTGGTTCTCTAAATCATGTTTTTAAATTGTCAAAAGCATTGTATGGATTGAAACAAGCTCAAAGAGCTTGGTATGAAAGATTGAGTAACTTTTTATTACAAAAAGATTTTTCTAAAGGAAAAGTTAACATAACTCTTTTTATAAAGAAATCTAAGCATAATTTATTAATTATTCAAATATATGTTGATGATATTATTTTCAGTGCTATTAACCAATGCTTGTGTGAGGAATTTTCAAAGTTAATGCAAGGAGAATTTCATATGAGTATGATGGGTGAGCTCAAGTTCTTCCTTAGACTTCAAATCAAGCAATGCAAAGATAGGACTTTCATCAATCAAACTAAATATGCTAGGGACATTCTCAAGAAGTTTGTCATGGATGGAGCTAAATCAGGCAAGACTCCTATGAGCACCACCACTAAACTAAACAAAGATGAGAATGGTAAACCTATTGATGAAAAGCGATTTAGAGGTATGATCGAATCCCTTCTTTATTTAATTGCTAGTAGACTAGATATCATGTTTGCTACATGCTTGTGTGCTAGGTTTTAATCTAGTTGTCACGACCCAAATCGGGAGTCATGATCGATGCTAGGTAATGAGAATTATATCGAATCTAGAACCCGTAACAAGCCTTAAAATAAAAACACATGCAATAAATAAATAAAAATACGCCAGAATTAAAATTTAAATAGATATAAAAATAAATACTTAATTATCAAATCATAATAAAAATATTCATACAATATTCAGATAGAGGTCTCTAAACTAAAACCACACTCTATGGATACAATAACATAACTACTGTAGTTTTTCTAGAGTACAATAAAAGTTCAGATAATACATAATCTACCCGGGGTTGAAGAAAACCGGTGTAAAGTACTACTGGTGAGGATGAAGAATATGAAAATCCTGTAAAAAAATATTGAGAGGAGTTAAACCTTACTGAGTGAATTATTATAATATATATACATGCAACCTAAATTCATATACATTCAAGCATCAATATAATATATATGAAAATCCTGTAAAAAAATATTGAGAGGAGTTAAACCTTACTGAGTGAATTATTATAATATATATACATGCAACCTAAATTCATATACATTCAAGCATCAATATAATATATATATATATATATATATATATATATATATATATATATATACATACATATATACATTTCATACAGATGCTGAAATTGATTTTTATATATAATATATGCATAAAATTATTTTAGTTGAAGGACCAGAGTAGAACCCTAACAGTTTGTAACCTCGATCATAAAAATCAATAGTCAACTAGCTTATCCAAAACTCCAAGTATTCATTTATCCAACTTAAGGTAGTAGACTAGCCTCGAGTACACTAGGTCAACCGAGGTTCCACAATCTCACTATTGGCATGATTAACCTCGAGTACACTAGGTTAACCGAGGTTCCACAGTCATCCTTTTCAATAACCAACACCTTGATAAACAATTATCAGATTATCAACCTAATTCTATCGTAACATTGTGTAACAGTCCTAGCATACCCCACTAGGTAGCACGTTCTACTGCTATCCTTCAAATCAATCTTATATTTATGAAAAATAATAAAATGCATCATTTAAACATAATAGCATTCATTTAAAAAGAATATACCACTTATATACCAAAAATATACCAAATATACATTTGAGTATATGTCACAATATAGAAAGATATACTAAAAATATACTTAGCATTTATGTCTCATATATAGCAAATATACCAAAAATATACTAAATCATTTAATGAAATAATTCATGTTTAAACATATCATGAAAATATGCAAGCTCACTTTCATGCATCCTACATGCAATGCATATATAAAATAATAACTCACAAGTTTGCGCTCATCGAGACTGACTCGACGGGCCTGATCCGATAGGCCTCGATCTCGGCATAGCTAGAAAAATAAATAATAATAAAATCAGAATATAATCCTAACTTACACTTCTAAGAATTCTAAAGGAAGACTCAACCTAAAAATTAAAACTCAATTAAAAACCAAAGACTCAGGATCGACTCGACATAACGTTTTACGAGAATTCTATTGAAAATTTGATAATGTATTATCTGTAAAATAGACATCTCTCTACTGAAAGTAGAGCCGATCCTATAAGAAAACACACTTCTAATATCACAGAGCTCAACACCTCGAGTTAGAACCCCAAACTTCTCAACTTTCCAACCGATGTTCACAATTCATCAAAAATCAATAATTAATAATAATATAATAAAAATTATTAAATCCCATAAATATCAATAAAATACCGAAATACAATTTATTTAAACAAAAAAAATAAATATAATTATTTTCACATTAATTAAATAAAATCTCAAATAAATTATATAAGATTAATGAAAATCCAATTTTTTAAATATTCAACATAAAATAGTAAAATTCACAATTAATTACTCAAATAGGTTATATATATAATAAAAATGGTTAAAAACTTATTTAATCACAAAGATAGTATAAAAAATTATTAGTTGAAGATATTTTCAAAAATTAGTATTAATTAGTTAAAAATAATAAATAATTCATAAAAATAATTTTAATACCATTTATTATTCCAAAATTATTTAAAACATAGAATTTAACTATAATTTCAATAAAAATACATAATTTACCCATAAATCTAAAATTCACATAATACTAAATATGTACTAAAAATTTCTCAAAATTACTAAAAATCATTTTAATACTAATTATTATTCTAAAATTACTTAAAACATACTAATTAACAATAATATCAATTAAAACACAAAATTCATCACTTTATATTAATTTTTCCAAAAATTAATTTTTCACATAAACCTTTAAAAAGTCATAATAAATAATTGGGATAGAATTTTATTAAACTTCCTTCACAAACTATATTCTAAATAAATCAAGCAATTTATTAAAAATAAAAGAATTTTTCGACAAGGGTCACCGGAACAGTGGCTCGTCGGAAATTCAAACCTAAAAATTCAACAAAAATTATATTTATGAAACTTAAGCTACCCTAAACAACAATTTTAAAGACAATTAACCTAAAACTTAATAAATCAAGCTTTAAAAAAATGAAAACTAAAATTTACATAAACTTAATTCTAGAGAAAACTCACAAAAGAGGATGTTTAAGCTTAAAGCAAGCTTAAAAATGAGTTCCTTGTAGCTTAAGGAGTCTAGTAAGCCCAAGAACATTAGCTAAGGTGGCTGGAGGAAGGATCATCGGCGATGATCACACCTCTACTGCTGCTGCTGTTCCAAGTGCTCCAACAGTGAACAGACACTCGGAAGGTGACGGAGACGAAAGCGAAGAAGAGGGAAGAGGATGGTGATAAGTGGTGATGGCTTGGTGGCAGTCCGACGACGTGGGTGGCGCTCTGCAAGTCTCGGGAAGCACAAGGGAGAAAGGAAGAAAAACGAGAAGAGAAGTGTAATAACCCTTATTTTTAGATTATTTTAATATAAATTGAGACATGCAGTGTTAATAAATTTTAATTTTAATTTTTATATTATTATTTATTTGTGATCAATATTTGTATTTTTATTGTATTTATATTTTCTTACGTAAAATAATTTAAATAAATTCTATTATTTAAAAACTTTGAAATCACAATCATTATTTTTATTATTATTATTAGTGTTACTATTATGCATGTACATTATTATTTCTATTATTATTTTTATTAATTTACATTATTTGTATTATTCTTAAAAAATTATTCAATAAATATTGTGTATATTATTAATTTATTGTGTGTGATGTGCATGTGTCTATACATATATATGTATATATATATGTGTGTATATTTATATGTGGTGGAGGATAATTTAAACTAAAGTTTTATTATAAATTTATAATATATATATATACAAAAATAAAAAACGAGAATCACAGTCATCTTCTTCCTCCTCTCCTGCTGTAACCCAATCCTCCCCCGTCGGTGTGCCTCTCCCACCATCGCCGTCGACCACCTTCTTCTTCCTGACATCGCCGCTGTCCTCTTCCTCATCTTTAGTCGCCGATAGCAACAGAAACAGCAACAGTGCCACAAGAAGCTTCTCGCTGGCGTTCTTCCATTTTCGGCCACCATTTCGAGCTTTGCCAGTATCTTTCAACTCCTTGAGCTCCGGTGATCACGATTCCGAGCTTGGTTCAAGCTCAAATCTCCTAGTTTGTGAGTTTTCTTGATTTTTGGTTTTTAAGCTTTTAGGGTTTTTTTTTGGTTGATTTTCAGTTGATTTTTGAAAACTCTCTTAACAAATGTTGATTCCAGTAGCTCAAGCTTCATGAAAATATTTTTGTTTGAATTTTTGGAATTTATTTGAATTTTGGTGAATTTTTTATTATTTTATTATTATTTATTTACTTTTCATAAATTAATTTATTTAATTATAAAATTGGTTGATTTAGTGTTATTATATATTGTTATTAATTTTAATGTTGAGAAAATAATTTTTGAGAATATTGTGTAATTTTTAGTAATATTTTTATATTATGGATATATTGGAATATTAGGTTAAATGTATGTTTTTGTTCAAAATATTGTTTAATAATGTGTTTTAGTTGATATTAGAATAATTTATGTTGATAAAATAATTTTAATGATTTTATATAATTTTTGAGGAAATTATTTAGTATTATGGATATTTTGAGTTATTGGGTTAATTATGAGTTTTTTTGTTAAAATTATAGTTAAATATTATGTTTTAAATGGTTTTATAATTATTTAAGGTAATAATATGATTTTTATAAATTATTTACTATTTTTAACTAATTAATACTAATTTTTTAAAATTATTTTCAAATAATATATTATTGACTAAATTGGTAAACAAATGGATTTTAATAACTTTTAATATATATTTATGCTATTTAAGCTATTGAAAATATAAAAGTGAATATTTATTATTTTATATTGAATTATTGAGAAATTTTATTTTTAATAATATTATATTATTATTTTGGGATTTTTATTTAATTATTGTGAAAATAATTATATTGAGTGTTTTAATGTTTAAATATATTATATTTTGATATTTTGAGGATATTTGTGGAATTTATTGATTTTTAATATATTTATTATAATATTTGATTTTTGGTGGAATTGTGAATTTCAATTGGGAAATTGTGTAGTTCGGGGTTTCAACCAAAGGTGTTGTGTATTTTGTGATTTGAAGTGTGTTTTCTTGCAGGATCGGCTCTACTTTTTAGTAGAGAGATGTCCGTTTTATAGAGGAAGTTCTACTGAATTTTTGGTAGAATTCTCGTAAAACGTGATGTCGCATTGATCCTGAGTTTTTGATTTTGTCTAAGTTCCGTATTCCTAGATCGAATCTTTTTAGAAATATAAGTTAGCTTTATTCTAATTGTTATTATTATTTTATTGTTTAGTTGTATCGAGACCGAGACCTAATGGACCGGGCTCGTCAAATCAGTTTCGATGAACGTAAATTTGTGAGTTATTATTTTATATATACATGGCACTTAGGTTGCATGTTTTAGAATATACATGTTTTGATTGTATATATTCATAAATTGTTTCATTAAAATGTTTAGTATATATTAGATATATTTTTAGTATATTTTTGATATATTACAAAATAAATGCATGTTATATTTTTTATTTATACTTAAAATGTTTTTAGTATATTATTGGTTTTTATTTGGCATATTTTATGATTGATATTGAATTTATTTAACATATATATACTTGAAATATACTTAGTTTATTTTAGGTTTATTTTATTATTATGAATATTATTATGCATTATTTATTTTCATGTATGAATGTTTTATTTTAAATGAAGGATATCGATAGAACGTGCTACCTAGTGGGCAACACTAGAACTGTGTACATACTAGTGCGATAGATTTGTATTTGTTGGATGTTGATTGTAATTTTAGAGGCCTTTCTCTGAATATTGTACAAATATATTTTATTTTATGATATGACAGAATTTATTTTTATTATATTTGTTTGAGATTTAAATTATGGTGTATATTTTATTTATTATTACATGCTTTTATTCTTTTAAGACTTGCTATGGGTTCCGGATTCGAAAGAATTTTCGTTCCCTAGCGCTGGCCATGACTCCTGGTTTGTGTCGTGACAAGAAGGAAGAAAAATAGGAAGAGAAGGAAGAAAGAAAGAAAAAAGAAAAGAAGGAGAAATGACAATGCCAAAAATGTCCTAACCCTTATTTGCTTTTGACCATATATATATATATATATATATATATATTAACTCATTATAATATATACATATATATATATATCTACACTAACACAAATACACACACATAACACATGCACACATGCACATGCATAGTAATGACAATAATAAATAATAATAAGAATAATAACAAATAATAATAATAATAATAATAATAATAATAATAATAATAATAATAAGACATGCATAAAATAATACTATTAATAATAATAACAAAAATAACAATAAAAGTAATAATAATAATAATACTAATTCCCAAATAATATCCTTTATATAAGAAAATATTTAAAATAAAATAATTAAATAATATTAACCAATATTAATATTTAAAAATTTAAAATATTATTAACACTGCATATCTCAAAATATATTTTTATAATTTAAATTAAAGGGTCATTACACTAGTCCTAGAGAGTCTCATTTGAATGCTATTAAAAGGATTTTCAAATATCTTTGTGGAACAATGCATTTAGAACTTTGGTATCCTAAGAATTCTTCTTTTGACTTGATTAGTTATTCTAATACGGACTTTGCCAATAACTTATTAGATAGAAAGAGCACTTCCAGAACTTATCAATTTTTAGGACAATATTTAGTTTGTTGGTTTAGCAAGAAACAAGTTTCGGTTGCCTTATCCATCGCTGAAGCAAAATACATGGCAGCTAGTTGTTGTTGCACACAAGTTTTATGGCAAAAACAATAATTATTGGACTATGGTATTAATATTAATCACATTCCTATTAAATGTGATAATACAAGTACTATAAACCTTACCAATAATCTCATACAACATTCTAAAACTAAGCATATAGGCATTAGACATCATTTCTTGCATGATCATATGCAAAATGGTGATATTTTTCTTGATTTTGTTGATACTAATCATCAATTAATAAACATCTTTACCAAGCTTCTTTGCGAGGAAAGATTAAAATTATTAAACATGAGCTTAGTACGGTTGATGGTTCAAGTTTGTCTTAACAACTTGATATATTGCAAAAATTGATGATTGGATTTGTAAATGATAATGTAATTACTTATTTTTTATCATTTGATTATTTTTTGTATTTGATACCTATTCTCATTTTCAATTTTAATCATGATTTTTATACTTTTGGTTTATTTTTGGTATTTGATACTTTGTCGTATTTATTCATGAAAATTATTATTTTAAAAATTTTGTCATGTAAAAATTTTATGTGAAAAATATTTGCTATTTAAATAATTAATTATCAAATTTTATTTAATTTATTGATTATTTAAGTAAGCAAATTTATTTCATGAACATGATTTATTGATTTCTCATTTGCATGATTTATTTTTAAATATATTATTATTTTAAATTAATTATTTGAAAAATAAAATTTATTTTTCAATATTTCATTTTGTTAATTTATGATAATTATTGAAATAGTATTTGATTTAGTTGCTATTTGATATGATTTGATGTTGATTTCATGATTAAGGACTCATTTGAAATGTTTTTAGGATGTTATTGTAAATAATTTAAAAGTTTAGGGGCATACCAGCATCTTTCATCACAAGTTATTGACCTCATGACAGTTGCTTCTCATATGTCCAAAGTCACTCATGAGCGATGCTCACAAGCAGACCGCTCGTTAATAGTGGTCTTATAGTCCAAAATCCTTATTTTACAAGGATTTGGTCTCTTTCTTACATGAATTCTTTTTAAAACGGTTACTTGTATTTGTGCATAACTTTTTAGCATATTTATGATTATTTTTAACCCTAATTCATGTCTATATAAACCTCATAAACTCTCCTTTTCATTCTCACATCATTATTTTGCAAATCAAACCTTTCTCCTTTTAAGCAGTTTCTCTCATCTTTTCTCTACTAACCTTCATACTCCAAATGTTATCACCATGGCTCCAAAGAAGAACATTACTTAAGATATCTCTTCCTCTTTTAGAAGAGCTATCAAAGATTAACCTAAGAAGCAACCTCCTTTCTCTTACACTTCAACTCAATTTAGGGAAAGGCTTGCTTAATTCAAGGAAAGGAAAATTATTTCCTCTAAGTTCATGTCTCAAATAACTTTAGAAAAGATGGGATGCTACAATGAGGTTAAAACATTGCTTGAGAATGCGAGTTTGTATGATTTTGCATTCAATGTTTTTCCTACATATCCTTCTTTGGTCCATGAATTTCTTACTTCCTATTTGTCGAGAACCCACCACTTTAATGAGAAAAACCCTATGAATAGCATGACAGTTAGATTAGGAGAGAGAGATAGATTTTTGAAATCTTAAGAATTTGATCATATTTTTAGGTTTAGGCAAGGGGGTTGACCTTCTCCTATTTCTTATTGGCTTTTTAATCCTTTTTGGACTCAACAAGGTAAACTTAATGCAAAACCTTTTGAAGCATGACACACTAAAGCATCTAATTTTTCTTCAAAATCTCTTTGGTATGTGCATAAGTTTATTACCTATTCTATTCATATTGGGGCCTTAAGTAATAAAGCAATTTCTTTTGATGACTTATTTTTTATTAGATGTCTTATTGAGGGTGTGGATGAGAAGCTAGGTAAATAGCTCCAGTGGAGATTTTGGTTAGCTAGTGATAGTGTAAGTGGTGCCTTATGTGTGGGAGGGTTTATCAGTAGAATTGCTCATCACTTTGGGATCAACTTGAATAACACTCTTTTCATTCCTCCTTCTTCCCTTAATGATAACCTTTTAAGAAACTTTAGACAATTCAATCTTGTTAGAAATTCTTGGATTTAGAAAGACGAAGTAGGAAATGAAGATGTTGATGAGGATTTAGAACAAGATTTAGAAGACATTGAGCACATTAGCATTCATGGTCTTGAAGGTTTTCAAATTGAAGAAGAAATCCCTCAAGAGCATACTTCTCCTCAATCTCAAAGAAAAAGGGTAAAAGGACCTTATAATTCTCAAAGTTTTAATGAAGAACTCGCTTGGGTTGGAGGATTTTTTTATCGTCTCTCCATTGTTGAATCTAATTTCGATAATAGGTTTGATCAAGTGGACATAAGACTTGATCATTTTGAGAATAGGATGGATCACATGGAGTATGATATTCATCAATTGTATGCTCATCACAATATACAATACACTTGGACTCCTTATCCTCCTCCACAAGATTATATTTTTTTATCAGTTTATGTTTAGTTTATTTATTATTTATTTTCAGTTTTTTAAGCCTTGAGATTCTAGTTTATGTCTTGTGTATATTGTTTATGTTTTTCATTTACAATTGATATTCTAATATCATTGTAATTCTATCTTTTTTAATGCAATTTATATTTTACTAAAATATCCTTTTGCATTTTGACAAAGAAAGAGAAATAATTGAGTTTGCATATGTATTTAGTTAATTTTTTTTAAAAAAAATGTATTTATGTTGGGGATTTAACTATTTGAAATAGGGGGAGAAAATTATTTTACATAATTTTGTTTATGCATGCATAAGTAACATTGTAAGTGTGGCTAGTTTTGTCATATATGATAAAAAGTCTTGTTTTGCTTACTTTGTTTATGTATAACAGAGATTTTATAAAGATTTGGTGTATCTTTATTTTCATTGCTTTGGTTCTTGGTCCTTTAATTCCTCTAGGATTTTTTCATTCCATTAGATTTATTTCCCTTTATATCTCTCTCTTTTGTTTTTGTTTTTGACAAAGGGGGAGAAGAAGTTATGTAATAATTTATGTTTATGATATGCTAAGCTCTATATAATCATGTGATAATGAGTGCTATGTGATGATTTATGCTTGTGATATGCTAAGCTCTATATAATCATGTGATAGTGAGTGCTATATGTACTATTTTTGTGATACATTTTAGTAGCATTACATGCATATATGTTTGAAATTATTTCCTTCATATTACCTAACATTTTTTTTCAAAATTATCATGTTATCATGTTTTTAACATATTTGTTATGTTAGGCCATGCTTCTTTCCTCATGTTAAACTTTATGTTGTTTTTATTTTTTACAAAAAGGGGAATAAAATATTAAATTTATATTTCTTATCATGTCTAAAAAAAGGGGAAGTAATAAAGAAATATATTTGTATAAAGGAGAATTTTTTTTTTTTACAATTATTTGTTATCCCTTATATATGCAATGTTAATTCAATTTTTTTTAATGATATGATACATGATGCTTATATTAAGGGGGAGGAAAATATTTTTTTCACACAGTGCACCTATTTTATTTGTAAGAGGGAGCTATTTTGTATAATACGCACTTATCCATGTCGTTTATTTTTGACACACACACACTTTATTTATTGTCTTATCAAATTGGTTGTCAAAGCCAAATAGGAGGAGATTGTTAACCATTTGCATGATCAAACTCCTAATTTTGGACTTTGACAAACAATTTAGATTCTTATAATTTTATTTAAGTGTGTAGGGAGTTGATCTATTATTAAGATGAATTGTTTAATGATTAGAGACAATGAAATACTCCTTAAAAGAGTATTAGTATCAATTTCGATGAAGTATCTCAACCTATGCTAGTCCCCAATCTTTAAGGAGCAATTATATACCAAAAATATAATAAATTAGATTTACATTGATCCCTCACGAGTGCCTCATGAGCCAAGCTTCTACAGTGCTTGTCCAAGCAATTTTTGCCAAAAGAGGCAATAAAGATAGGCTATAACAGCTAGCAAACTTGCTCCTTACGAGCCAGAGTTTGCTCCTCATGACCGTGGGCGGAGTTTTGACAGAAATAAGTCCAAGATGATTCAAAAATCAATAAGAGATGTTGGAGACATAATCAATGCATCCAACAACCATAATCTAAATTGTTTATCTATATAAACAACTCCTGGAGTTCAAATGAAAGTTTAAGAAACTTATTTATTCATTATACTCTTTTAAGCATTCAATTAAGCTCTCAATACTCTTCAAATTCACTTTATATTTGTATAACTCTTGTGAGAGTCGGTGAGTGTTAAAATAGATACTCTTGTTCTTCTATTTTCTAGGTTTAGAAAACGAGAAGTGAAATTCTATTCTAAAAGAATTGGTTTAAGTGTTTAGCCATCAAAACACTTGGGAATTTGGTTTTTGAGTGAGATTTCAAAACTCAAGTTGTAAGGTTGAAAGAGTGAACCTTAAATTACTGTGTAATCTCAATTTTGTGAATAAGATTGTGGGAATTGAAAATTCTAACTTGGAGATAAGTTAGGTAGAAACGTAGGATTATTAAGAATTTAATCTCCTTAAATTCTTGTGTTCATCATTCTTCTTTATTAACATTCTTTCTATTCTTGCAAAGAATTTTTTTAATTTCATTTATTGCTTATTTGCCTTATTCACCCCCGGTAAGGCATTTTCATATATTTTTATTTTCATATAATTTTATATTTTTCCTTCATATATTTATTTAAAAAAAAGTCATTGTATCTCATTTATCTTCACTTACGTTTTCATTTCAGTGCTATTTAAATTAATTTTACTACCACTACATATGATGTCCTCCGTATCCAGTAACTGTAAGGGATTCGTTTATTTCAGAATTCGAACTAGATGTACACACAAGGAAAGCAAAACTCTCCAACATATATTTTCTCTATTTATAAGACTCGAATTCGAAACATTATTTTAGGAAATTTATACTCTTACTATATGGACCAACAAATGTTGATAGCAAGGATCAACGCCCCTAGTGGTGAGAAAAGATAACAAATTTTTGATAAATTATATTTTTACCCCAATTTACTTTACATATAATTATGAAAAATTATATAATAGTTGAGGAGTACCCATTTTAATTAAACAACAAGTTAAATTGATGAAATTTAAAACGTAAAAACAAATAGGTGAACTTATTGTATCATGATGTAAAACTTCATAACTTATAATTTAATTAATTAATCATTTATTATTTTTGTAAGAGTTAAAATTACCCAAGGACATTATTGGAAACTGTCATAAGTTTTATCCTTATATAAAGGGGGGCCACATTAAGACCTTAGACAAAACACAGACGAAAAAGTAAAATGGCGAAGAATCAAAAGCATTTCGTTCTTGTACATGGAGCATGTCATGGAGCTTGGAGTTGGTACAAGCTAAAGCCCCTGCTTGAGTCTGCCGGCTACAAGGTCACAGCGCTCGACATGGCAGCTTCCGGCATCAACATGAAGGCAATTCAAGAAGTTCAGACACTTGATGAATACACTAAACCTTTGTTGGATTTCTTGACCAAAATACCAAGACATGAAAAGGTTATACTTGTTGGACATAGTCTTGGTGGCCTGAATTTAGCTCTTGCCATGGACAAATTTCCAGAAAAGATTGCTGTTGCTGTTTACTTGACAGCTTTCATGCCAGATCCCGATCACCAGCCATCTTTTGTGTTGGAACAGGTACATGTTTTTATTTATTTTTATTATATATAATCTTTGTCCATTTTAATTGCTGAATAACTATGCATAATCTCCTCTTTTCTTGATTTTTCTTTTCAAATATATAAAAAAAGGATCAGCATTAACTAATTTGATTCAATTATAGAGGATTGGGACTAATTATTTCTTTTCAATTAAATTTAAAACTCTGAGTGGGTGCCATTGTGGACTTTTCAATTCTAATTAGGAACTGTACGAGGTTTCTAAGAAAGGAGTAGGCTAGAGTTAGTGGAAAAATCAGAGTGATTATATGTTATAGGTTACTATAACTACAATGACTGATAAATTAATTATTGAAAAAGACAAAAATAATTTATAAAATACAAAATTATTAAAAATATATATATTTATCATTTAGTGAATTTAAATTTTTTAATATATTTATATAATTTTTTTAATATATTTATATAAATTGAGATCCACAAATTATACAGTGAAAACAATATTCTCTTAATCTCTATAAAAAGTGATAAATTTTACTAAATATTAATTTTCTTCTTTCAACCCCAACTATAATATGAAGAAATTAACTTTACTAGACTAGATTTGATTGGCACCAACTCAAATAATTTAAAACTATATTAATAATTAAATTATGAATGTGTTTAACGTAGGTATTGAAAGGGAGGGGAGCTGATAATTGTTCAGTTTCTAACAACTACAAAATAATATTTAATTAATATTTCTAAATGGTAACTAGTAGTTGATAACTGTTGGAACATCTATCAACTCCTTTTTATATCAACTCGAATTTTGAACTTTTTATAAACAGCTATCATTAATTTAAATGTAGTTACTTAATTATTTATATCTATTTTAAATTAAATTAAATTAAAAAATTAGATTTTTATATATTAATTTTTCCTTTCATACTTTTTAGTTAATTTTTAATTTTTTCATTTTTTGAAAATTGTTTTAAAGATATATATATATATATATATATATATATTATATTTAATTGTATATTAATAGATATATTATTATATAATTTATTATATTTAATTACATAATTTTAATATTTAAAATTATAAATATAAAATATTTTTTAAACTTAATATGTATTGTTGAATACAAATGAACATATAAATAATTAAACAACAATAATTATAAAATTTAAAACAACTTACTTAATATCTATAATAATAATTAAATATATAAACAATACCAATTATAAATAGTTATACCAAACGTTTAACAATATTAAACTAATAATTATTAGCTAACTGTTATTAGTAATAACCAGCCGCTAATAGTTGCCAACTATAAGGAACAGTTTAGCCAAATAGAACTTATATATTAAAATGAGTAAGCTGACTTAAAATTTATTGGCACAAAATCGGACTAAAAAAATTAGGTAGCAAAAATTTGTGACATTCCGTGATCACAATTTTTTCCTAATAAAAAGCAAATACGTCCAACAATTATTATTGTAACTATTCAAACAAAAACAACGATTTTTCTGCTAGTGTGTGGGCCATTTAATTCCCCTCGTTGAATGAAGCACCAACTGTTGTACCATGAAAACGATACCAGGTTTTGCCAACTGTTGTTGAATGAAACATTGAGGCTTTCCCTCCGCCCTAACAATTAACAACTAATATGCTAATTCCGCATTAACCGAAATTTTGTACTAAAAATAAATTATCTCACTGTTAAAATATCATTCAAGTAATCGTCAGCACTTTTTTTTTTTTGGCTGATTGATAATCTGAATAATTTGCAATACCACTAATTAACCCTTTTGATAGCACTAAAGTATCACCAATAAAATATTTATATTGCTTCAAGAAATATTAAATAAATTCGAAATTCAAACAATTTTTTAATATATATTTGAAAATATTTTTGATAAAACTGAGTTACCATGATTTGATTTCTATACTAACAAATAACTTGAAGTTATACGACAATTATATTAGATAAACATATATACATTGCTTAGTATCAAATTATCGCAATGATCCTTCATAATAGCATTAAAATATATGCTGATGGAAAACAATATTTAATAAATTAATGTAAAATGAAAATATTTTTAGTAAAACATATATTTTCTTTTTCTAGTGGTAAAAAATTACCACTATTTGATTTTTATAATAGTACTAAAGCTTCAATGATAATTTTTTAATAATAAAAAAAAAGAAAATCTACAATTGTAAATAATAATATATATTTTTTCATTAGAAATATGTTTGTCATTTCAAACATTTTTTATTTAGCAATTATTTTGGAAAAAAAATAGGTATAAAATGCTGTGAATAATCTTCTTACGATGAAACAAATTATGTCATTTAGTACTATTATTATAACAATAAAACACAAATTAAAAAACAAAAGATAATGGAAAGGTAAGGGAAGCAATAATGTGATATGGTATAGTTTATGGTTCTCTACAAATAGTTTAAATAACGAAATATGTAAATATTCAATTTGAAAAAAAAAATAAAGTTTGAACTTTTTACCTTATGCCCTTTTCCTTGCAATACTGAGAATTAATAATTTATATTTATAAAAAAATATATATATGGTGTAGTAAATGAATAAACCATTCATACTAGAGTTGAGACAAGAAATGATGGGGGTGTACTATTGTCCCAATAGGTGATGTTCAAGTTACATATAAAAAATAGCCAGTGAGGAGTGACCTTACAGCAAGTTGTCTTTGAAGGCAGCATGGGGTTCAAGGTTGGATTTCAACCTGTCATCTATTTGTCCTCGGACTTTTTGTCATTTCATGATAAAAATTAAAAAAAAAAAAATTCTAAAATGTGGTAATTTTTTAAAAGAAGTTATATTTTTATGTGAAATGTAAAAAAAAATTATCAATTTTTGATGAATTTCAGTGAGGTAACAGTAAATAAATGTGCAGTCACTTGGACTGATGGGAAACAATGGTGGTGAAATTATTATTTTTCTTAAGGATAATGATTTGTTTCGCTGACACAATTAGTAAAATATTTCCTTTTATTTTTTTATTTAATTATAAAAAAATTTTATAAATTATAAGTATTTAAATTTTTACATGACAGATTCATTCGTGTGTAACTTAAATTTTAAATTTAAAAAAAAATATATTTTTATCAAAAAATTGAAATTAAAAATTTTTTTAAAAAATGTCAATTGATTATTATTATTTTTTTTTATAAATTATGAGTATTTAAATCTTTACACGGATTTATTCTTATGCAACTTAAATTTTTAAATTTCAAAAAAAAATTATTAAAAAAATTGGATTTAAAAAAAAATTGAAAAAAAAATATGAAATTGACTTAGGGACAAAATAGACATTGCTCCCACCAGCAACATTTAGCACCTTTTTTTTTAATAATTCTGGTAGTAGCAGAATTGATGGAGAATTTTTTTTTTTTTATTAGTTTGAGGCCATTCTTTGCGGATAGTGTAATAATGAGCCTCAATGGGCCTCATTTCTCATTATTGTAGCATCCCTCGTTATTACATAATCCTGGCAAGTTTTTTTTTTTTTTTTTTTGTTATTTGAAATTGTAATAATCCAAATTTTTATATTATATAAATAATTTTAAAAAAAGATAATAATAATTAAACAATTTTTTCACTAACTAACTAAATAAATTTTTTCACCCAATAAATTTTTTTTTCACTATCTAAATAAATAATTTTTTCACTAACTAAATAGAAAATTTTCACTAAATAAATAATTTTTTAATAAATAACTAAATAAAATTTCTCTAAATTTTTTTCACTACCTAAATAAAATAATAATATTTCACTAACTACATAAAATTTTCTTATTCACTAACTAAAAAACTAAAACATTTCTCTAAATAAATAACTTTATTTCACTAAATAAATAAATAATTTATTTCACTAAATAAATAAATAATTTTTTTTTCACTAACTAACTAAATATTTTTTTTCAGTAACTAACTAAATAATTTTTTTCATTAACAACATAAATTTTTTTCACTAATTAAATTTTTAACAACATATATAACTAAATAGTAAATATATTTACGAACAAATATATGTACCTAAAAAATAAATATATAACAAAACATAAAATTTTTTACCAACAATTTACATATTAAATAGTACTATATATAAACAACATACCCCTTTATGTTAAGAATTAACTCCTACAAATCAGCTTCTACAAAATAAAATGAAGAAAACAAAATATGATACTTAAGTACTTAAGAAGAACAATAATAATAAGAATAAGGAGAAAAAAAAATCTAGTGAAATGAAACGAAGAAAGAATAAGGAGATGCAGAAGAGAAGGGATGAAACGGAATGAGCTCATGTCTCTCAGCCCCGCACGTGCCTGCGTGTATGAAACTTTTTTTTAATATATGACAATGACCATTCTGCCATTTGAAAAAAAAAAAAAAAAAAAAAAAAAACTTAAAGCTGAATCGACCATTGAAAATGGTCACGTTCAGCTTTGTTTTGTTTTTTCAATTAAACTAGTCATTCCGCTATTTGTTTTGGCAAAATAATCATATGACAATACCATTCTGCCAAATGCAACACGATTTTTAAATGTTCATTCCACCAGTTTTAGAATGCATGAGAGTATTTTGATCCTCTAGCAATTCCGCCAATTTTTTTTATACCACAACTTGATAAATATTTTCTTTTTTTTGGTCGTAAAATAGCAAATGGTCCATTTGAATTCCAAAGTATTTTAAAAAGATTATTTATTCTAATAACTTTAGTATTCATTGTACTGCCATTGATTTAAAAAAAAAAATTATTTTTATCTAATTTAAAGGAGACTATACTTTTATTGCGGTTTATCAATTTCGAGATTTAAATCATATTAATTAGAAAAATTATTGATTTCAATAACTTTAATGTTCATTGTCTTTGTTTATTTCATACAGTATAATGAAAGGACCCCAAGTGAGGCATGGGTGGACACTCAATTTTCTCCATACAGTAGCTCTCTACAGCATCTCACCACAATGTTTTTTGGTCCCAAATTTGTGTCCTCCAAGCTCTATCAGCTAAGTCCAATTGAGGTATTTCCTTCTTCATGTATTCATAATTAAAGGGTACTAATAGCCTTAATTAATTACACCTGATGAACCCTTTTGCAATTTGTTGAAGGACATTGAATTGGCAAAGACCTTGTTGAGGACATCATCGTTGTTTATGTATGATTTGTCGAAGGCCAAAAACTACGCAACAGAAGGTTATGGATCAGTGAACCGAGTCTATGTCATATGCGAAGAGGATAAAGCAATACCTGCAGAGTTTCAACGATGGATGATTGATAATTACCCTGTGCAAGAAGTGTTCAAGATTGAAGGCGCAGATCACATGGCTATGTTCTCAAAACCGAAAGATTTATGTCATTGTCTCTCAAAGATTGCTGATAAATATAACTAAATCTAGTGTTGAAGACGTCCGTATCACTAAATCTTTGATTGCAGATGTTGATGGTGATTGGAAGCATGCTTTCTAATAATAATTATGTGATGTTACAAAGTTTGTGAGCACTCGATGTTTGATCTATTTTCAATTAGTAGCATGTCCAAAACATATACATTAATTGTGCTCTTTTATCTTTTTCAATCAACTTTGATTTTCCATCACCATTTGTTATTTCTGATATCAGTGGTGATCATTTATTTTTATTTTATTTTATTATGTTATTTTGGCAATATAAAATATAAATCTTTTATCTATTTGCAATTAATAATCCCTCTATAGTATTAATAAAAAGCTACTTTTTTGGTATTTTTCTAAAAAAAAAAAAAAAACTAATTAATATGATCTTTCTCATTATTTGACTTTGTTATTTGTTTATAACATAAAAATAACTTTGACACGTTGAATATATGCAAACATAAAAATCCAAAAATTCAAGATTTGTAAATTTTATTTTTTTTAATTACACAAAACATACATATTGTATCAGGCACATGACATGTTCTTTTATAAAATTATAATAATTTTATAAATATATGTTAACTCATATAACTCAAACACATACACACTATGTTTATGGCTAATAGATGTTATTAGCTATGACTTTAAAACTTGTTGCTAAATAAATATTTTAACCACATAACTTTTAATACATGTGGTTAATCAATTTTTATTTTATATAATTAGAAATAGAGTTGTAATTTTTGGGGCTCTAAATTATATTTAACCACAATTTTATATTCATGGTAAAATTTTATAGTTGTATATGTAAATTGTAGTAATGTGGGTTATTTACCATTTTATGATAAAAAATAAAACAAATTTCCTTTTTATGGTATTTTTCAAACTATTTTCCTTTTTTATGGTATAAACACCTGGTTCGATCGGCTCGTAATAGGGGGCGAACTGTGGATGCTCGGTTTAATCAGCCTGCAATAGAGTCCAATGATTAGAAATGCGAAGCTTGAATGCAAGAGAGAAACTTGAAATCTTCTAGAAAATGAGTGTGTGGGCTTGAAACCCATAAATTCGAGCCTGAAACTCCTATAGAACAAGCTCACTTCACCCCGACCCACTAGACCCTTAATGCAGGGTAGGTCAAAGAGGCGACGCCTCTGTAAAGAGGCAATTGCCTCTATAGCAGTAGGTGATGGGGTGATCGCCTCATCGTAAAGGTACCGCCTCTGCACATGACCACTTGCCTCTGCATTAAATGCAAAGGTGACAATGGTTGTTAAGGGTGGGCTCACCTCGACTGGAACTTAGTCTCTGGTATGAAATAAAAAAATTTGGGAAGAGAAAAAGGCTAAAAAATGCAATGATGAAAGGAGGGTAGTAGGGGAATGGGCTAGGGATGTGATTAAGAAAGAGAGAAGGAGGAGGTGGGCAAGTTTAGTTAGGGGATTTTAGCAAAAAGAGAGAGTTTTGAAGAAAAAAAAAAGCTCTAAAAGAAGAGGAAAAAATGTTCTTGGAGAGGGAGGAAGGTGAACCAAGTAAAAGGGCCATTCTCTTAAAGAAGAAGAGTAGAAAAGCTTGCATTCAAGGGAAGTTCAACACCAATATCCTTTTTTGAGGGCCAATTATATTGGAAAAGCTCATCTTTCAGTAATTATCTTGACTTTTTCTTAATGATTAAGATAAAGATTTGTATAATCTCTTACTTACTTGTATAACCCCTAGCTTACTTATTTATTAGCTTATTTATTCACTCTTTTTTGTTCATTGCTTATGATATGCCATGTCCTTAGCATGATTTCTTGAGTTTTAGGTGTAGTTGTGAGGCTAGCTTTTCTATAAAAGTTGATCTTTACTTGAAATAGAGGTTTACTAGTTTGAGAGTTGTCTAAGCCTGTTGATAAGGTGATCGCCTCTTCAGAGAGGCGTCACCTCACTGCCATAAGAAGAGGTGACTACCACTTTGACAGGCCCTCATAAATTTTTTGTTTTGATATTTCATATAAATCATGTATGGTTTGAATCTTCAAGAATTCCCTTTCTCTTATATTTTTAATTTGCTTCCCATGGTCATTTTCGTTATTTCGTTTGGGTTTAATGTTTGAATATTTGTAGTCTCTATTTGTATAAATTTAATTTGCAAATTAACTTGTTGGTTCCTCTTGTATAATTTTATATGTCTTGGAAGTTAACATCTTGTGTATTATAGGGAATGAGAATGATTTCGATCATTCGATTCAGTACCTAACCTTTTTCTCCCTTTTTATTTATATATTTATGCAATGTAATGCTTGTTTACATTTGGTTTATTTTCCATTTATTATACTTTTACTTTACGTAAAATGTTGTAATCCTTAATCCCTTCCCCCATTATTATTATTTACTTTGTTTATAATGGATGTTGGGACCAAATGTATAAAAGAAATTAATGTCCAAATTTGAACTTAATTATAAAATGCGACAATCGCTTAAAGAAAATTACAATTCGTGCGGTAACAAAGAAATAACTGAATAATTAAAAGTGATAAATTACAAAACACAAATGGAGGCCAATCGTAAGGTTGGGTAGGCATTCCAAAAGCCCATACCCAGTTTTCAAAATCGATATCTAATGATAGCTTTTAGGAACCTCCATGGAATTCGATTATTGTACAGTGTGTCATGGCTTTTATCTAGGTGGCGACTCCATCTCCAATTAGGCTTGATAACCTATTTTATATTTCCTAGTGGGCTTCGAGGCCACACAGTGCCATGGTTACCAAACACTTGGGCACGCACTAAACCATGTTGCCTATAGTGGCGACTCCATTGGGGATAGAGAAATTGATTCCAAGTGTTTTGTAATTTATCATCTTTAATTATTCTTTTATTTGTTTTGCATTTCTACTTTATTCACTACACTTTTTGCACACAATGAGCGCTTCAATCCTGAATTAACCCGATGATAGTCAGTATTTTACTACTTATGTTTCACTCAAACTTGGTGGTGGAATATTTGATTATTGTCACTTATGACACGTACTTATCTGCGTCGTATTGACCCTTGGGTGGGGAGACGTATATAGATGTATATCATTATGGGAACCGAAGCTTACTACCCGAGACTCATGCTCATGTAATGACCTAGCAATTTCCCTTAAGAATTTTTCGATTGCATGTGTTTTATGCCCTTTAATGGATCCTTAAAATAAAACTTGAGCCTATTGAAAATGGACCTTGTCGAGATGGGCCTTTTATGCCTATTTTTAGTCCATTTTAAATAAATATTATCGAAATGGGCCTTTCATGCCCATTTTGGCCCATTTAAAAATGGTTATTGATAAGGTAAGGCTTTGATGTCATTCTTGGCTTGTTGAAGATGGACTTTGGATTTATTTAGAGGATCTATTACTTGTTCGCTCCATTTTAAGAGTTATCTTGTATACGTTAGTTTTGTTATCCCATGTTGATAATTAAAACCTAGACAAAAAATCCTAGGACAAGATACTCACCATTGAACATGTGTGAGGGAGGAATAAGAGTGGAGGTTATCATGTTTGAAGCTTCATATTTTGCCCATGTGTTATGTGTATATTAAACGTGCTTATTTAATTTCTTCCTTCATTTCCTTGAATAATAAAACAGACTTGCATATCATGCATACACATTATGCATAATTCTGACATATGTCTTACAGTAATATATATCCTTCAAGCTCATTTGAGTGGGTACAGTTCACTTCTGGTCATTTAGTTAAAAATTTAAAAACAAAAATGGCAAGTGGTTTTAATCCTGAGGCCTTTAAAGCACAGTTAAAAAAAGAGATATTTGTTAAAATCTAGTATATAATGAGAGAGATGACAAAGTTAATCAGAGAAAATTAGTCTGCACAACCAATCAACTTAATTGATCTTCATATTGAAATCTCGGTAAGAGAAAGGGAAGGAGTTGATATGACAGTCTTAGTTGATCCACCAAATCGAAGGAATGTGAACCAAGTTGAGAATATGGAATAGTCTGATTGGGCCAAGAATATAACCAAATCCATGACTCAAATGCAAATGATGATGAAAGAGAAGGGCATGGATGCTCCACTGGACTATACTAATTTGAATCTGGACTAGGAGGATGATCCGTTAGCCCGAAAATTCAATTCCCTAACATGAAAAAGTATTCTGGAACTGAAGACCCCTGTTTGCACTTAAAGCAATACATGACTTACATGAAAGCCATAGAATTAACTAAAGCCTAGATAGTTAAGTAGTTCCCTATGTCATTAGAAGGTGCACCAATATGTTGATATTACACTTTAGAACCATATGTCCAGTTTGATTGGAAAGAACTGTGTATTACATTTGTGAAGCAGTATGGCTTTAATGTTCAATTGGAAGTAACTTTAAGGGATTTGCAGAATACTAAGCAGAGGTTTAACAAGTCTTTTACTGATTATTTGACTTGCTGAAAAGGGAAGCTATCGCAAATGAGACATAGGCTTGCTGAGTTAGACCAACTGATGCTTATAATGGAAGGGTGTGTTTCGATATTATCTAAGAAACTAAGGGATTTAGAAATCTGAAACTTCAAAGAACTATACAATTTAGGGTCCGGAAAGAGTCAGATTTGGCCCAGGAGAAGAAGTTCTTTGGGAGAAGATCTAGGGGCAAGGATGGAGTCAACTTAAGCAGTAATGTGCAAATCAATACTATCAGGCACCCAAGCTGCAGTTTGCAGATTAATTTTGTTAGGCAACCCTGAAGATTCTAAAATTTGAGGTGACCTCTATCCAAAGTCCTCGAAGAGTTGATTGAGAAGGACCTGTTATGACCCTTACCTAGCAACCTTTGCCAAGTCCCAACCTAAAGCTTTTTTATAAATTCCACTAGACCATTAGGCATGACACTGACGGTTGTGCCTAATTGAAACATGAAATTCAAGACCTGATCGATGCAGGTAAAATTATTGACCCTGCAAGAAAGCTAAACACCCAGAATAAGCCTCTGCCCAATTAGTGAAATGTACCACCACCTAATGCATCCATATTGATGATCAACACAAGTCTAACGGAGGAGCAAGTCTTAACCTCTTTTATAGATGTCACTTATAACTCACCATAACCTGAACTAAAAGACCTGAACCAAAACAAATAATTGATAAAGATTAATGTGCATGTCTTGGATATTTAGAGCTCTGATAATGAGAATAAGGGGCAAGTTGATTTATGGGATGAGGAAAGTAAATTAGGCTAGTCTATGAGGAAGGTCAATGAGAAAAGAGAAGAAGCCAAAACTACTAAGCTTAAACTAGAAAAGATAAAGAATTCAGAGAAAGGGGAAGAAGTAAAGAGAGATGGGGAAACCATCACCAATATTTGGGAGTTACTTATGCATTCTAGAGACCATCAGAAAGTACTAGTTATGGCTTTAGACCAGAAAAATATCTTTATAAGTTGTACTCCCGAGCAGATGGTTCATTGACATAAACCCTCCAAGGCACCATAATGTTTTCTGATGATAATTTACCCTTGGAAGGGAGGGATCACCACAAAGCCTTGTTCATCAAGGCTGAGGTAAAAGGAAAGATGACTTGTTGTGTTATGGTAGATAATGGTTCTACCATTAACGTATGTCCATTGAAGATTCTACCGAAGTTAGGGTTGACTGTGGGAAACTTAAAACCTTCTAAGGTAATCATCAAGGCCTATGATTGTCACGACCTAAACTAGGGAGTCATGACCGGTGCTAGGGAACGATAATTCTTTCGAACCCGGAACTTGTAGCAAGCTTTAAAAAATAAAAACACATTCAAATAAATATTACAAAAATATGCCAAAATTAATACTTTAATAAATATAAAAATAAATCTTTATATCATATCATAATAAAATATTATCATTCAATATTCGAGTACAAGATCTCTAATTAAAACAACACACTACTACCATAATATACGTCTACTACAGTGATTACTAAAATATAAGGAAAGAACAGTTCAGTATTTACACAAATCAGCTGGAGAGGAAAGAGTCCAACAAATAGTACTACAGGGGAGATCTGAAGTAGAAGATCTTGTAAAAAAATATTGAGGAGAGTTAAACTTCACTTAGTGAATTATTATAATATATATACATACAACCTAAAGTCATATACAATTAAGCATCAATATAATAATATACATTTACATGCATTTCATACAAATGTTAAAATCCACATTTATATAATAATAAATGCAGAAAAACTTATTTTAGGTGAAGGATCAGAGCAGAATCCTAAGAAATATTATGCAACCTTAATCATTGAATCTCACTAGCCAACAGACTCACTTAATTTCAAAATGTTTCTCTTTTCCATTTTTAGACTAACTGGCCTCGAAATACTAAGTCAACTAAGCTCCCGCAATCACACCACTCACTCACATCAAACCTCAATAATCAATTAATCAAGTCTCACATCAATAATTTCATAATATTAACTCCTAAATCTAATGCACTAGTACATACACAGTCCTAGTGCAGCCCATTAGATAACACATTCTACTGTTATCCTTTAAATAAATCTTATAATTATTAAAAATAATAAAATGCATAATTTAAACACAGTTGTAAAGAAATATACTAAATATATACCAAACATATAGTAGATATATATACCAAACATATACCGAATATATACCAAGCATATACCAAATATATACATCAAAACGTAGATATAAACATTTAATAAAATGAATCATACTAAAATTTACATTTTTTTTAAATATGGATGCTCGCAAATATGTATTCTACAATCAATGCATATATATGATAATAACTCCTAGTTGTGCACTCCTCTAAAAGAAATAGACTAACCTGGTTCGGTAAGCCTCGGTCTTGGCTTGGTCCAGTAGATCTCGGTCTTAGCGCAACTATAAAAAATAAATAAATAATAAATCAGAATCGAAATCCTAATTTAATCCTTTTAGAAATTCTAAGGAATGACTCAATCTAGGACACGACTCGACCAATAATTAAAAATTCATGATCGACTCGATGTCACGTTTTACGAGAATTCTACCAAAAATTCAATAAAGTCTTCTCTATAAAATGGACGTTTCTCTACTAAAAGCAGAGCTGATCCTACATGCAAACACACTTCAATATTTACAAAAGCACAACTTCTCGGGTTGAGCCCCTAAACTACACAAATTGTCCAAATGAGAACCAAATACACAAAAATTAATAATTTAATAATAATTATTAAAAATCACTAAAATCCATAAAAATCAATAAAATACCTCAATACCATTTATTTGAATAACAAAAACATTAAATATAATTTATTTTCAAATAAATTTAATAAAATCTCAAATAGAGTTAAATAATATTAGAAAAATTTCATTTTTCAAATATTCGAAATTAAATAACATAAAGTTCAATTAATTAGTTAAATTACACAGTTATATAATAAAAATAGCTAAAAATCCTCTTTAATAGTGAAAATAATAAATAAGCTATTATTTGAATATTTTTTTGAAAATTATTATTAATTAGCTAAAAATAGTAAATAATTCATAATAATTATTTTAATACTATTTATTATTAAAAAATTATCCAAAACACACTAATTAACAATAAGTTCAATTAAAATACAAAATTTACTAATTTTTCCAAAAATTACCATAATGCTTGGAGAGAAGATCAACTAACACTATTTCCTTCCCGATAAATGTGAGAAACCTTAAAATTTATTTGAGCTGCATAATGAAGACATTGCAGCTAATCAACCTTTACTTCCCATGGAACATGCTGAGATCTAGAGAGAAATAAATTTACAACATAAAGAGATAAAAAAAAAATTATCTCTTAAAATTTTTTTTCAACCTTAAATTTTTTTTAATATTATTTTCAATAATATAAAAAAATAAAATTATTATTGAATATTTTTATTTTTAAATTAATATTCAAACAATAATGTGTCACTGAATACGTATGGTTTCTCTTGTACAATATTTTATAGTCACAAGAAAATTTAATAAGTGATAATAATTTTTGATATGTCACAATATTTAATTTATTAATTTAATACTGAATAATATATGGTAATATATTAAATTGTCACAAATATATTAAAATTTTGTGACAATTTGTCACAATAATATCATTAATTATTATAGGATAAGTATAATTTTGATTTCTATGATTTTGTATTTTAACAAAACTGTTCATGTGGATTTTTTTTAATTTTAAGTACCATGTGTTTCACATTTATTTTCACTTTAATATCCTTCTAATAAATATTATTTAAAATGTATGCTTTAAGGTAAAAATAATACGCATTTTCATTGCTAAAATTATGTAATGAGTATTATATTATTCAACTAACTACAATAAACTCACAAAAAACCAAATTTAGATGTATTTTTAATTTAATTATGACTAAAAAGAAATTATTTTTAAAATAAATTTATAATATTTTTAAAAATAACCAATTGATTAGATTGACCATAAATTATATATAAAATAATTTTATCATTAAAATTTAATATTATATTAATTTTTTCTCATAAAATAATAATGATATTAGTTATAAGGGGTAATAAAGTGTAAAAAATATAAAACACATGATACTTATAGGACTAGTTTTGCCAAAAACTAAAACCACAGAATCAAAATTGCACTTATCCCTAAAATTTATATATGAATACAATTACAATTGTAAACATGGTTTTAAATAACAACCGATATGTAGTGCAATGACCATTATTTCTAGGTTTTTGAGAGTGTCATCACCGATTTTATTGATAAATAACGGTGAAATAATAATTGAAGAATAATGGCCACGACAACCGTGATATAAAGGGAAAAGCTGTTATCGACTGATATTCACTGTGAAATAACGTGACAATTGCAATTATTATTTAATTGACTAATTTTTTCATATTTTTATTCAAATCATAAAAAAGATGAATAAATATGGTAAAATTTTTAACTTGAATACCAGATCTAAGATTTTAAGTACATCAAAAAATTAACATAATAAAAAATAAAAACTGTTAAATATTTATATATATACCATATTAAAATGTTGCTGAAAAAAAATATTTAGAGTTTTGGACCACTAAAAATAGATAATGACTTCATTGTTAGATTGAAAAATAAATGTAGTTGAGTTTATACATACCTAAATTATTAAAAAAAAAGACAAATAAATATTTAAAATGGAAAAATATATGTCAAAATTTCAATGATAATATATTTGAACTTGTTTATTTTTTTTAAATTATAAAAAAACAAATAAATATAGTCAACGAAAAAATTATATAACTCACTTATATAGTTATATATCTCACAATATTCATAGAGTATCTTATCCAAATAATAATGTTGTCCTCTAATTAAATGAATAAATTTTTTATGTCCTCCAAAATCATATCAAACTTTCTTATGAAAAAATTATATCAAACTAAGATATATAATTCCCAACACAGGGCAACCCTTATATAAGAAGTGAAGAACAAAATCAAAAATAAATAATAGCATTTGCCTCCACGACTCCACCATTACTTTGGAAGCTACTGTCATGTGACATAAATTAAAGAATTTTCAATAAAAGAACATATTGGTGAAAATAATGGTGTCACAGCTCCTGAAAAATTTCAATTATTATTTACATTATCAAAACATGACATATAGATATTTAAATGGTAAAAAAAATAATTATGTCAATTTGACTATTTTTTCCTTTTTTTATTTAAACTATTAAAAAAATAAAGTCAACAAATAAATTATATCACTCGTACTAGTATATACTTTATATATGTTATATTAACTGAAGAGTCTTCATTCTTCAGTAATACATCAACCAAAAAAAAAAAAAAATCCTTACACAAATGTTACTCTCTCAATTTTGATGCACATTCATAAACACCCTTAGAAAAAAAATTCTTACATAAACACTAATTAAAGTTGAAGTTATTATTTATCACTCCACTCTAAGTCTCAACTCTCATCTCAAGTCTTAAGTCTCATCTCCAATCGGTAAGTTGTTGTTTATGTTTATTTAATTTAATTGTTGTGTTCTTTTATTTATTGTCATAATTTCATTAAGTCAAACTAAGATATCAAGGCCCCGTTTAAATTAGTTGTAGTTGTTGTTGTTGCTATTTGTTGTTGTTGTTATGGTTAAGTTAGTTGTTGTTGTTGTTGTTGTTTGGATTAGCTGTTGAAGCTAATATCAAATGAAATATAAATAAAATATGTAAAAATTCATTTCATTTCCATGCAATTTACATATTGAATTTGTATCTTGATAATTATTAGAAAAAATATCTTCAAAGTATTAATTTGGAATACATAATTTTTTTTATTTTAAATTAAATTGTGAAAATAGTGTTGTTAACTTGTTAGTGTTATTCTCATTTACAATAGAATTATATTTTTGGGTTGGTTTGGACTATTATGGTCTCCATGTGTATTTATTGGTTTTTTTATTATTATTTAACTAATATTACATGATGTGAGAAATTAATTTTTGTAGCAATAAATATGTTTTAATATATTTTGTTACTACATTTTTATTATGACAATATTTCTTATAGTGAACTAAATACCTATTGTTATTATTAATGCACATCAACTATAATGTGTCCAATTATAGATATATTTAGTTTTATTGTATTTAATTAGATTTTAATTCTAAAATTCAAATCATTGTAGGAAAAAATATAAAATGCCTCGATCAAGCAATAAAGAGCCAAGATCAAAGCCTAGTAGTGACGTGGGATGGAATTTTGCCACTCCAACTGGAAAGAAAGGATAGCTACTTTGTAATTTTTTTCATATAAAAATAATTAGTGAAATAACTCGACTAAAGCAACACTTAGCTCATATGCAAGGTTAAGTTGAATCTTGCAAACAAGTTCCACAAGAATTGAGAATCAATATGTATAAGCTGATAAACAATTTTGAAGAAGTAAAAAGAAAAAAGAAAAAGAGAGAAAAAGACCTTGAAGATGAAATTATGATGATGAATGAAAAAGATGACATAGATGAAGATGAGGCATTTGAACAAGCCAGACATGAAAATATAAGGCAATATAAAGAAGATATGTATAGAAAGAGTAGAGGAGCTACATATGACACAAGCGGTAATAACAATAGTAGTAGGCAAGATCAAGGTGCACACCTTAATCGTTCATTTAATGTTCATGAAGCTAGCATAAGGGGCTCAAGATTTCCTCTTAGATCAACACCTGCTTTGTGATTAGCTACTAAAGAGTTTGAGATAAAAAATAACAAAGTTCAAAGCAAGCAACCAAAAGTAAACATAAAATAAAGGCATTTGGAAATTTCGTAATACATAATAGATTGCCTTTTTCAATTGCAAATTCACCTTGGACAAGACCGTTACTCAAAACTACTACTGAAGTCAGACCTAACATACCTCCATCAACTTCGTACAAGATTGTAAAGGTATTTCTTCCATAAGAATATAAACTGATGAAAGAATATATTGCATTTTTTGAATCCATATAGAATGCAAGAGGTGTCACTATTACGTGTGATGGATAGAGTGGAACAACTAGGATAGCAATAATTAATTTTTTTATTTACTCCAATCATGGAATAGTATTTCACAAGTTAGTTGATGCCTCATTTATTCCATCTAAAGATGCTAACTACTACTTTAGTTTAATGAAAAGTGTTGTTCAAGAAATAGGTCCTGAAAAAGTTATCTCGATAGTGACTGATAATGAAGCTGCAATGAAAGCTGATGGAAAAACATTGATGGATGAATTTTTCCATTTATATTGGAATACTTGTATTGCCCATTGTATTGATTTAATTTTGGAAGATTTTGGGAAAAGAAAAAAAATCAAAGAAGTCATTGATCAGGCCAAAATTATTACCTAATTTATTTACAATCATAATTAGGTATGTAATTACATGAAGAAATTTACTTAAGGTAAAGATCTCCTTTGGCCTGGTATTACTAGATTTAACATAAACTTCGTTGCTATAGAAAGTATTGTGCGAAACAAAATTAGCTTGAGAAATATATTGGAGTCTGAAAGGTGGTTAGCTTCAAAGTATGGTAGAGCTACTAGTGGGCCAGCTTTTGAAGTTAAGGAAATCATTTTGTGTTTGTCAATTGAGGATAGAAAATTTTAGCAAAAAGCATATGAAGTTCTTAAATTTCAAAAGCCTTTGCTAAAAGTTCTAAGGTTGGTGGATGGTGATGAAAAGCCAAGAATGAGATTTATATAAGAAGCAATGGAGAGAGCAAAATTAGCCATAAAAGAAAATTGCAAAAGTTATGTCAACTACTAAAGGATCATTGATGAAAGATAGAAATTCCATTTGCATCATGATTTGCATGCAACATGTACTTTCTAGTTTTTACGTGTAGTAAACTAGAAATAAAACTTATTGTTAAAAAAAGTAAGATTGTTATTATTGCATAACTAAAATTTATTTGTTTATTTTTTTAGGATACTTTCTTAATCCATAATTTCAATATGGAAAACATGGCATTGAGAAATATAAAGAAGTCTATTTTGATCGAAGAAAGTAATTCAAAGGTTGGAGCTGAACATTGATAATCAGGTTAAAGTATAGAACCAAGTAAGTAATTAATAAATATGAATTATGAAATTTATTGTGAATTATTCTTTCATTTTCACATCAAAATTTACTAATTTAGTAATTATAATATTTATTATATTAACCATTTCCATATTTAGTTGATAGGTAATGATTTTTCAAGATAAGATGGACAGTTTTGGTACTATATTGGCACAGAGAGCCATTAAATTCACAAATCCTGTTAGTAATTCTTTATTGAGTAATTCAAAATAATTTTTTTAGGTTTTAACATTAACAATTTAAGTTTCACTAATATATTATTTTTATGAAATTCAGCTAAATGGTGGATTCAGTATGGTGAAAGTGCTCCTGAACTTCAAAAAATTATTGTAAAAGTATTGAGCCAAACAACTTCAGCATCAAATTGTGAAAGAAATTAGAGCACTTTTTCATTGATGCATAAAAAGATAAGAAATAGGTTGAGATATCAAAATTTTCATTCATTTATTTTTATGCATTGCAATATGAGGCTTAAAATTAGAAATACTACTAGGAAGAGTCAAGAAAAGTTAGACAAAAGTTATAAGATGATCCTTTGTCTCCTTGGATAAAAGAAAGAGAATCTCCAATAATGGATGGACAAGACAGTACATGGATAAATGAAGAAAATGATAATAATACCTCTCAAGCTCAATATAGAAGTTAAGGTCCTAATGGTGGAATATCAAGATCAAGTCCTAGTGGTGGCGGTGGTCATAGTGTTGACAGTGAGGACGACGACAATGATGATAATAGTCATTATATTGTTGGTAATGATGATAACAGGCCACCAAATACAAGTGGAGGAACATGTATACCATCAACTTATCCTTATAATCATAATGTCTATTTTATTCAAGGTGATGTTGGTGCCTCCACCCATAATCCTACTTCTTCTTCTTCTCCTCCTCCTCCTCATCCTCCAATAGGCCATACTTATCATCAATCTCATGGTGATTTTTATCCAATGCCAAATGTTGAGTCTGGAGACAATTATAATAGATATGATTATGGTGATAGCTCTAACTCCACTACTAACTATGGACATGGATATGGTTATAATGTTAGTGGTTCTGAATCAAGCTATTATAACCCATATCTATTTATGACTATGCCTTAACCTCTACATTAGCCTCAACCATATCGATATATGGCTATGCCTCTGCCTCAGCCTTAGCTTCAACCTTTACATCACCAAGATGATGATAATGATCAAACTAATTTTATGGATGCTTTGTTTAGGTCTTCAAGAACTACATTTTTCTATCATGAAGATGGGAGTGCAACTTAATTTACACCCTATGGGCGCTTTTTCTAGCATTAAACTACTAATAATACTATAAATGTGTAATTTTTTAGACTCTTTTTCTTATTTTATAGTACATTATGAACTTCTTTTAGTATGTGTATGCTTATTATATAAAGTTATAAATTAATTATTGCATTTATGGTATTGTATATGTATGATGATTATATGAGCCAATAGAATATATAATTTTTTTTATGGTAGTTATACTTATTAGATAATTGTATGTTTATATTCAAATAAACACTTTTTAAATTCTATTTATTTCAAATATTTGATTTTTTTTTTAAATTTTGCCTTAACAGATGTTACTGTTACGTTATCATCGCGACAAGTCCATTACTGTTACACGTTACCACAACCGCGATTACAGCCACTACCTTTATTTGAAACCATGATTGTAAAGCTTAAAAAGGAAGAATGATTTTATATATATTGATTTGTATGTACAAAGTATACAGTGATGAATATATATAGAGTACAAACATATATAGATAGACTTGAGTAACCTAAGATAGGAATTACATAATAATAATACAAATAGAAAATAACATCATAGTTGTTGGCTTATCACCCCCCGTCAAACCCTTAGCCACTTCGAAGATGGAGTTGTTCACACAAGAAATGGAAATAAGGAGTGGATAAGGGTTTGGTGAATAAAGTAGCAAGTTGTTCATTAAATAAGAGAAATTGAACCTTGAGAAAACTTGATGCCACTTGTTCACACACAAAGTGGTAATCTAATTCAATATGCTTAGTGAGAGCTTGGAAGACCAGATTTAAAGTCCAATAGATAGCTCTAATATTGTCACAATAAAGAGAGGCTACATTAATCAGATATCCATGTTCAATAAGTAGACTCTTAAGCCAAAGTAATTTAGTTGTGCTGTCGCCTTATTCTCACTTTCAGTCGAGGAGCATGCGATTGTAGGTTGTTTCTTGGCTAACTATAAGATCAAGGAAGAGCTGAGAAAAATGGCAAACCTATTGGTTGATCGATGATCATCTTTACTGGACTCATTTACTCACTCGGAGAATATTTTGAAACCAGGGACTATTTTATTAGCAATCAACAACATGTAATATCCCTAGTTTTTTAAAAAATTATTTTAATATTTAATAGGATATGCAATGTTAATAAAGTTTAAAACTATATTTGATTATTTTATTATTTTGTGAATAATTATTATTATTTTACATTTAATTATAATTTTCTATGTAAATGTGTATATTGAAGTTTATTATTTTGGATAATATTATTTTAATAATGTTTAATTTAGTACATTAATATTTTAATATTATTATTTTAATAAATTACATTATTGTATGGTACTTTATGTGTTAATATATATATATATGCACATATATATTAGGGTTTAATATTAATATTATACATGTATATTAATTATTATTGTGTGTAATATGTACATATATGTGTGTATATATATATATATGTGAATAAAATATGTGTGGTGTGTGAATTTAGCGTAATAATATAATATATTATAATATAAAGTTAATAAGTTATAATATATAGTATTATGTATAATATATACATACAAAAATAAAAAAACAAGCTTCTTCTTCTCCTTCTTCCACCTGCGACCCCTACCCTCATTGCGCCTCCCGGAGTAACATGCCGGACCGCCTTCGTTGCCACTAGTCACCGCCAACCTCCTCCCCCTTCTTCCCTCTCCCTCCCCGACGTGGTTTGACCATCAGAAGCCTGCCGAATCTCCGAAAAATGCAGCGGCAGCGTGTGGAGTTTTTTGGTCGTCGATCGCCTTTTCGGCCACCATTCTTTACGTTTCTGGTGCCATTCAAATCCTAGAGCTCTAGGGAACTTGATTCTAGCCTTGGTTTGGGCTCTAACTCTTCTATTTTTATTGTATCTTGATTTTTCTATTTCAGCCATTTTTGGATTTTTGATTTTTTTTTTGGGAATTTTTGGTTGATTCAAGGAAAATTCCTTCACAAAAGTTGATCCCCCTAGCTCAAGCTACATCCCTGAATTTTTTGTGTGATTTTTGAGAATTATTTTGATTTTTGTGAATTTTTGAATATTTTATTAATTTTCGTAAAATAATTATATAAATTATGAAATTGTGATTTTTGGTGTTATTAGTGGTTATTATTAATTTTAGAGTTGAGTTTATAATTTTTTTGAATTTTGTGTAATTTTTATAATTATTTTTAGTTCATGTCAATTTTGAAAATATAGGTTAAATATATATTTTGTCAAAAATAGTTGGTTAATTATATGTATTTGTTGATATTATTGAGAAAGATGTTGAGAAAATAATTTTTGTATGTTTATATAATTTTTATTGAATTTTCGAGTATTAGTAGTATTTTATGTGTATTTTTAAATATTAGGGTTAATTTGGTAATTTGATGGTAATTTTAGTTAAATATTATGTTTAATTGGTTTTAATATTATTTGAGGTATAAAAATGATTTTTAAAAATTATTTACTAATTTTAACTAATTAATACTAATTTTCGGAAATTATTTTCAAATAATATATTATATACTATTTTTGTAATAAAATGGATTTTTAGTAATTTTTAATTTGTATTTAGACTAATTAGGCTAATTGGATTAGTAAAGTGACTTTTATTAAATTATATTGAATTATCGAGAAAATGGATTTTTAATAATATCATATTATTATTTAGGGTTTTTAAGTAATTATTGGGAAAATAATTATTTTTGGTATTTTATTGTAAAATATGTTATATTTATATATTTGGAGGGCATTTATGGTATTTATTGATTTTTAATATATTTTACTGTATTATTGAATTTGTGGTGAATTGTGGAACCAAAAATCAATAAAGCAATTATACTTGGGGAATTTTATAAAGCAATTATAATTGGGGAATTTTAGTAGTTCGGGATCCCAACCGAGAGTTGTGAGGATTTTTATATTCGAAGTGCATTTTTCTTGCAGGACCGGCTCTACTTTTTAGTAGAGAGATGCCATTTTACAAAGGAGGTTCTGTCGAATTTTTGATAGAATTCTCGTAAAACGTGACATCGGGTCTGATTCCTATTTTGTGTCTGTTTGTGTTTAGAATTCTAGATCGAGTCTCTAGAAGCCTAAGTTAAATTTATTCTAATTTCGTGATCGCTTTTATTGTTTGCTACGCCGAGACCAAGGCCTAGCAGGCCAGGCCCATCGAACCAATCTCGTGGAACGCATCCATGTGAGTTATTATTATATATATACATTGCTTTAGGTTGCATGTTTTAGATGTAAAATTTTGCATAATTGCTTTATTAAATGCTTAAGTATATTTTAGGTATATTTTTAGTATATTCTTGGTATATTTTGAAATAAATGCATATTTTTCCTTTTGATTTATATTAAAATTATTTTAAGTATATTATTGGTTTATTTTAAGTATATTTCATGATTTAATTGAATTTATTTTACATATATATACTTGAAATATACTTAGTTTATTTTATCTATATTTTCGGTATATATATATGGTTTATTTGACTATTATGCACGACTTTATACATTATTGGTTACTTGAATGTATGTTTTAATGTAAATGAAAGATATCGATAGAACGTGCTTTCTAGTGGGCAGCACTAGGACCGAGTATGTACCGATGCAATAGATTGTAGGTTGAATTACTAACTTATTTGTGGAAATTATGACTTGATTGATTTGATTGATGTGAGATGTGATTGATGGAGCTTGGTTGACCAAGTGTCTCGGGGCCAATCACACTGACAGTCAGACTGCTGAAGCTCGGTTAACTTAGTGTCTCGAGGTTAGTCTATTGTCCAGTTGGATTAAGTGAATTTACTTGTAATTAAGTGAGCTAGTATGACTAGAGTGTTTTCTATTGATATTTGAGGTTGCGATAATTTAGGGTTCTATTTGATCCTTCATAAACTGATGTTTTTCAGTATTAAATATAAAGTGATTTTTAGCACCTGTGTGTACCTGCATGTATATATACTTATTATATATATATATATATATATATACATGATTGTCTGCATTTGACATTTAGTAATGCGTGTATATATATTATAATAATTCACTCAGTGAGGTTTGACTCCCCTCTGTTGATGTTTTTATAGGAGAGTCTTCTTTATCTGACCTCAACAGTAGACCTATCCGCCAAACTTCTTCCGCCCTAGCTTTATTATGTAAATTATCTACTTAATTATTTAGTATTGTATTCTAGAAAACTGCAATAGTCACATTTTTTATTAGTAAGAAGTGGTACTATGTATTATGTATGATGTAGTTAATTCAGAAAGGCATATCTCTGAATGTTGTATTAAAATATTTTATTTTATGATATGAGGAGAATATTTAGTACATGATTATTGAGTTTTAAATTCTGATGTACTTTTTATTATTTAAATTTATATATTGTTTGTTTCTATTCTATTCAAGGCTTGCTACGGGTTTCGGATTTAAAAAAATTCCCATTCCCTAGTTCCGGTCATGGCCCCCGGTTTGGGTCGTGACACAATAGCTCATTAGCACCTTGATATGGATCATTAGCGCCTTCTTTCACAAAGGTTTTCCGAAGTGGCTTGATTTCCATTTTGGCTTTTGACTTGTTCTTTGCCCTTTTCTTTTATTATTAATTGCATTTGAGCTATAGACTTAACAAGGACTTTAGCCCAATCTGGCTTCTCTATATCCCCTGAGGCATTTAACTTCTGTCGGGTAACTGGCTCTGCTAATACAGTTTGCTGATCATCTTCCATTCTTTGCCTTTCTAAATTCTTGGCATCAAGATCAAATGGCGGTGGTGGAGGCACTGATGGTTTCTCTCTGGTTGAGCTCATCTTTGCTATCATCTCTCGCATAATTTCCTTTGCCTATTCGGCCATCTTTGTCTTGAACTGTTCTGGATCAAAACTTGCTAATGCCATCTCTTTTGACATTTTAACTAAGCGACTGTCTTGGAGTGTGTCAAAGTGGATGACTAATTTGGATCTATATTTGTAACCAACCCAAATTAGAAACATGCATGGCATGTATGCATGATATGCAAGGCCTAAAAGAATAGAAAAAGGGTAAATATCCTATTTACATGTAATAAATAACAAAAGATAAAGCTTTTCAAAAGACGACACTTCCACCCTTATTTCTCCTACATGCATATTCAATGGCAAGTTTCTTATCCTAAGATTGTTAACCGGGTTTTGACTATTAATAAGGGATAACAAAATCGTCGTACATGTAAAAAACTCTAAAAACTGAGCAAACGAGTAACAAATCCTTTAAACAAAGCTGAAGTCCATTTCAATGGGTTATAACGGGCTTAAAAGGCCCAATTTTGACATGGTCTATTTGTAAATGGGCCATAATGGGCATGAAAGGCCTAATTTTGACATAGTCACTTGCAAATGGGCTTGGGCTTTATAAAAAGGCTTGCTAAATGGCATAAAACATAGACATTTAGGAAAAATCTTAGTGGACTTTACTAAGTCATTTACATAAGCTGAGTTGAGGGTAATAAGCTATGGCTCTCACAACTATATACATCCATTACGTCTCCCTACACAAGGATCCATGCAACGTAGAAATTACGTGCTATAGGTGACAATAATTGAATACTCCACTATTAGGTTTAAATGAAACACAGGTAGCAAAGCAAAGACTATTGTCGATTATTTAGGATTATGTGCTCAATATGTGTAATTATGTAGTGAATGCAATAATATGCAAAGGAAACAAAGAAATAATTAAAGATGAAAAATTACAAAACACTTGGAATCAGTTTCTCTATCCCCAGTGGAGTCACCATTGTAGGCGACGGGGTTTAGGCCACGCACCCAAGTGTACGATGACCACGACATTATATGGGCTCAAGGCCCACTAGGATTACTAAATGGGTTTTTTAAGGCCCAAAAGGAGATGGAGTCACCACTCGGATGAAAATTGAGATACTTTACAGCAACTAAATTTCACAGAGGTTTTTAGAAGCCGTCATCAAAGATTTAGGTTCGAAAACTAGGTATGGGTTTTGAATGCCTACCCAACCTTGTGGTTGACCTCTGTTTGTGTTTCGTATTTTATTACCCATGATTATTAAATTATTTCCTTATTATTGTAGTTTACAAACGCTTCCAATTTTATAATTTAATCTGAGTTTGCACATTAGTCCTTTTGCATGCTTATTGCCTTAGCAGTCAAATAAAATATTGAGAATAAATTTACAAATATTCATTTGAATAAATGGGGAAGGGATTATAACAATTTGTACAATTATTACAATAATTAACCCAAATGAAACCTCTCAAGAACTAATTAATTCACTAATTATATAGTGATTAAGAATCATCAAATCCTATAATAAATAAAGGTTAGTTTCACATTCAAATGAACATTTTTATTTACAAAACAATTTAAATTATATTATTATAAACATAGGCATGCATATTCATATGAACATGGATTAATCATTCAACTAGCCTTAAAAGTATAATATTTGCATGCCATATAAAAAAAAATTAGGCAGCATATACGTATCATATGCCAAAAATATACTAACAAGATACTAAAATAAAGCATAATCGAACAAGACTCTGCACGAGAGGCAATCAGCTCTACGAAGAGACAATTGCCACTAGGTTAAGAGGCGACGCCTCTTCAACAGGCACAACAGCACAAAAAACTACAAGTTTCTTAGATTTTAAGCAACTTAAATATTCATGCAAATCAATGTAAACCAATAGTTAAGAACTTAATAATTCACATATTCAGGCTCTAGATGCAATCCTAAGAAAATAATAAACACAAAAAAGATATAAAATGAAGAAATGAAAGTTTTAAACAAAATAAAGAACTCAAAACTTGAAAACAGGGATTCTTATTTATTTGAAGTCATTTAATGCTCCTAACTGAAATCCTCAGAGCTTGTTTAATTCATTTTTGATGTATCGAATGCAAGAATCTCCTTTATTTTTCTCAAGAAATGGATTCCTAGCTTTAAATTCCTTTTTTTCTTTTCCTTTCTCTTAAGAATATTTTCTTCTCTTTTCTTTTAACCCTTCCATTTTTTTAGAACCTCCCTCTTTAAATTGCCAACCCCCTTTTAGCCCCTACCCTCTTTCTCTCCAATTTTCCCAAAAAATCAATGTTACTTTCCACCTTACATTTTCATCATTGTCTCCCTTCTTTTTTCATCTGTTCATGCCCCAAAAGTTTTATTGTTTCATTCAAAACTCCAAACTAGAGGTAGGAAGGTTGGTTTTTTTTAAATGCAACAATAAAAAGCATTTATTGCTATAAAGGATAGGTATAAAGAAGTGACGCCTCTTTGGTGAGGTGTCACCTCATCGATGGCCAAAATGAAGAGGCGATCGCCTCTTCACCAAGCCTGCTGGGCCTAAAAGGCCTATTTTGGGCTTGATTAAAGGCTAATGGGCTCAATGTTTGGGTTTTGGCTAGATACGAAAGCTTCGAGATAGGTTTAATATCTCAAATTCATCTTAAAGAAGATCTCGAGGTCTTCTTACATTCAAAATTTAGACTATCTCATCATCGGGCTTTCATTGCGAGCCGATTAGACCATAGGTGTCCACAGTTAGTTATTTAATTAATGAATTAATAAAGATGTGGGACTTTGGACTTTATACTTGAATTTAATTCTTATGCCATGATGGTTTAGAGAACCATCATGAAGAAAAACACAGTCAAATACTAAATCCTGAATGCCTTTACCTACCAATTTGGCATTAGACATGGAAAACATGAACTACTTGAAGCAAAAAATGGTGCAATAGATGAAAAAGAACAGGATGAAATTTTGTAACAAGGCATCAATAGCATAATGGCTAACATATTTGTGTGGATGATCAATTGAACCTGTGGCATAATGTTGCTAGGATTATGCCAGTTGTTATGGTTGGACCCATATCCCTGGCTTCTTTATAGGGCTTATCTTAATGGTTCTATCAGAAAATCTACTATTAGAGTTCTAGTTGGTTGTTGTTTCACCATGGCAATTACTTATGCTCTACTTCAGCATTTGTACTAATTGGCCTTTCATTATATGAACATTACAAAAATAATAACCTTAATAAATACAAATAAGATTTGGACCTTATACCATCTACCCATGCATCTCAAGCTTTCCACATGATTTTTATGGAAGATATTTAAATATGAATTTATCCTTATAATTTCTAAAATCTCTAATATATAATTAATGCAATCAAATGAATTTTTTAAATTACTAGTATTCAGAATTTAGAATTCACTCAATTTTAATTAATTCAATTTGACCCAAGTAGGACTATAAAGATAATAAAGGTCTCTCAACAACTAAATTAACGCAATTGCATATAGGGGTTAGTAAAATTCGCCCACCTCGATTACTAGACCTGAAACCTACCTAACCCAAGTCGGTCGAGTCTTATTTTTATAACTTTCTAAGTTTTCGGTAGGAACTGACCTAATCGAAAATTGAACTTTACCTATAAAATATATATTTTTATAACTAAAATGAGACGTAATAGCATTTATGGTGAAACAGTGAGGCATTTACTTAATCTTTGTGAGGTTGTCATTTTAAATCCCACAACCTACGTGATTTTTCCCTAAAAAATCAAACCAAGGTCCTTTCCATTTGGCTACCAAGAGTTTGTTTATTTTTTTTTTGTTTTGCTTAATTTATTCATTAATCGATCGGATACCTGAAAACCAACCCACTTTACCTAAAATGTTCGGTTCGGGTTGATTTTGAATTTTTGAAAAATTGAAATTCAATCCGACCCGAATCCATCCGATGCTCACCCTTAATTGCATACACCGTAATTCAAATTTGATATATGAATTAAGTGAAAATAGCCCTTACTAGCTAAATATGCTTAACTTAATTTAGGGGTGGCCACGGTTCGGAACAGAACAATTCTAGTTTGAAGGTTTTTGGAACCAAACTTAAACTGTATACTAAGACAGTTCAGGTTCCGATTCCGAACCAAACTTCGGTTCTGAACCAAAAATGAACCGGATTTCGTTATAAAATTTTTATTATTTTTAATTTTATAATTATATTTAAGTAATTTAAAATATTGTAATAGTTTTTAAAATAATTTAAATTAAGTAAAAACACTGATGCAATTAAAAATTGAAGTGAATAAATTTTAAATAATAAATGAATTAAAATTAACAATAAAGATAATACAAAAAATTAAAGGGCTTAAACGTCATATTGTCACATTAACACTTGATTTATATATAAATTTCTATTTTCTGTAAATAATTTATAATATTTATTTTATCAAAATTATTTTATTTATATTTATTCTCTAATCTTTTCATTAAATAATTGGTTATATATGTGGTTCACGGTTAAAAAAATTTTAAATCGACCTCAAATTGAAAATAATACAGTTTCAATTCGGTTCAATTTCAATTCAGTATAGTTCAAAAATGAACTGGTTGAGGGCCAGTTCAGATTCCGAGCCAGGGCCACCCATAAATCGCAATATCGATGGCAATGCATACGGAATTGTTACAATAATATTTGCAACCAAAGATGTCCTTGCCCGACAAAGATTTCATTAGTTCTTTTCTTTGCTGGCCGTCACAGAAAATTTTAGGCGACGGAAATTGTCTTTTGATGGGGACGAAAATAGCCTCGAGTTGGCTTTTGCAACATTTGAAGCATCATCGCCAAATCTTTATCAACAATTAAAAAAAAAAATTCTAATTCCAATTGGTTCTTCTACAAGTAGTGACGCTGATTATTAATTTTTCTTTTCCTTTTTCATTTAAATCAATGGTATCTACTAGATTTGGCTAATATGATTCAATTAATACGAATAAAATTATAAGGACACTAGGTTTTTAAATTATTAATATAATATCATCACAAATTTTTTTCTTTTGCTGTCACTATTTCCTGAAAATTTTCCAGGCATGCACATTATTATACAAACTAATTAGGTAGGAAATTATTATAAAAACTAATTAATTATTATTATACTATATTTAGGGCATTTTCTTTTGCCAAATGATTTTTTTAATTGCTTATTGTCCTACCTAATAAATTTGTCAATAAGTAACTAAAGAAATTATTATACTTGTAAGTGGATATTTTATATTAATTAGATCTAGTTCAATTAGGTAATACACTAATTATAATTATTAATTATAGATTAAAATATGTTTTATTGACTCTTTCTTTTAAATTAAAAAATGAATCATGTACTTTTATCTTATACTTAAACAAATAGTCAGTAAAGTCAATATAATTAAGTTCTATTTTAACAACAGGCAGTTACTCATTTTCTAATTTTTTATGCATATAGAAGATTGATTAATGCTAGCCGTTCGTAAAATTATTTATATAAGGGTCAGGGCATGTTGCTGTAACATATACAGAGAAGACAAAAAATGGCAAATGCCAACATTAATGGCAAGCATTTTGTTCTAGTCCATGGTGCAGCAGGAGGAGCTTGGGTTTGGTACAAGGTCAAGCCCCGACTTGAGGCTGCAGGCCACTGTGTCACGGTGCTAGACATGGCAGCTTCAGGCAGGCATCCCAGGAGATTCCAAGAGGTTCATACATTTAATGAGTATAATGAGCCTTTGATGAAATTCATGGAATTGCTACAAGAAAATGAAAAGGTTGTACTTGTAGGCCACAGCTTAGGAGGTATGAATTTGGCTCTTGCCATGGAGAAGTACCCTGAGAAGATTTCAGTTGCTATTTTTGTCTCAGCAGTTGTTCCTGATACCTTATACCAGCCATCATATGTTTTTGGGAAGGTGTTTGTATATATGTATGTAGCATGTTTTGTAGTTTTTGTTTTTTCGGCCTCATATTTTTGCGCCTCCTTAACTTTACAATTTTTGTTAGTGCGATCCGATCAACTTACTAATGACCATTTAAACAATTTAATTAACTTGGTAAAAAATAATATTTACTAATATTTCAGTATCATTTCTACGATATCTCTGAGATATGTAATTTACAGCAATATTTGTTTATTTAATTTAATTTTAAAAAATTTATACATATACTTTTATTTTTAATTATATAAAGATATATGAGACCGTCCCTGAAACCGCAGGAATTGATAATCAAATGTCTGTGGAAGAAAGCAGCAATGGACCAATCATATGGGTACACTTTGGTCCAAAGTTTTTATCTTCTATGGTCTATGATCTAAGCCCCACTGAGGTACAAATTTTTTTTTTTTTTTAGAAAATAAAGTTATATTACTGCAAATCAAATTGTAAAACATCAGCAATAAAGAGGGAAAAGAAACAAGCCATTCCCCGTGATCCGGCATAGAAGCTACTAATTTAGCAATAGAGTGAGCAACAACATTCGCTGACCACTTAACAAAAACAAACTGACTACAAAACAGTTTCGAAAACAAATTGTTACAATCCTGGATCACTAAACCAATTGGAGAAAAATCAGTAGACCGAGCAGCAACAGCAGAAACCAACAGCTGACAGTCAACTTCAATTATCAAATTAGACACTGATTTAGAGACCAACTAACGAAGGGATTCCTTTAGAGCCATAGCTTCTGCCAGATAAGGCTCATAATGACCCTGTTTTGAAGCGTGAAAGGCCATCTGAAAATCAGCAGCTGAATCTCGAACTACACACACAATACCAATTTGAGGTGGATCTGTAAAAACACTTGTATCAATGTTAAGAAATCCAGAAGGCGGGCGACACCATTTAACTTGGGCGCCAATATTTTACCTTTGCAGATGAGAGTCCTGCACATTCACCTCAACCCATCGGTCATTAAATTTTAAAGCCTCTGAAAACAACACACCTGCAGGGCGAGACCGACCTTTCCACACTCTGTAAGTTCGATTGCGCCATAAAAACCACAGAACCGTCGCAACAAGACTAAGATCAGATTTTGTAAATCTGCTCAAAAGAAACATCCACCATTCTGCAAACTAAATGCTCTACTCGATAAATCCCTAATAACATAACTGACCCATACCTGTTTTGCATAACTGAAACTAACCAAAACATGATAAACAGATTCAGAGTTTGAACAGCACATAGGACACACATCTTCAATATCAATACGCTTCCTTTGTAATACTTGCATCATAGGGAGACAGTCAGATAAAGCCCGCCAGAACAAGTTCTAAATTTTGGGATGAGCATTAATATGCCAACAACTCTCCCAATTGAACATATAGTGAGACATCAAAGCATTGCGATTCTAACAAACTAAATGATACCCACTTTTGACCGAATAATCACCAGATTTTTCAGCTCCCCAATACCAAATATCAACACTTTGAACAGTGCTAATAGGAACCACCATTATACTATTAATGTCCCTATCATTAAACACATCTCGAAGAATATCCACATCCCATTCCTTACTGTTAGGTTGCCACAATGAAGATACCGTAATACTAGTCAACTCTTGAGGCAGAGTTGTTTCAATAAAGAGATTGTCATTATTCAACAACCATGGCTAACCCCAAACCTTAATTGATTCATCATTCCCTATTCAAAGTTTTGCTTTCTCTCTCAACAAACCCTGAGTAGCAAAAATGCTACGCCAGGTGAAGCTCGGATTCTGACCCAACTTAGCATGAAAGAAAAAAAGAAGATTTAGGAAAATACTTTGCCTTCAACACACTAGAGGCTAAAGCATCCAGTCTAGACAGCAAACGCCAGCCCTGCTTAGCTACCATGGCTAAATTGAAATCATGAAGCTTCCTAAAAGCCAAACCATCACTCGCTTTTGGATGACAAAGCCCATCCCAACTCTGCTAATTTATGCCACCCTTTAAATTTCCAGTTTTGCCCTCCCAGAAACTATTCGTCATCCTCTCAAGTTCTTCATAAGTAGAAATTGGAATGAGAAAAACAGGCATCATATAACTTGGAAGAGCTTGAACTACAGACCTCAACAGAACCTTTTTACCCGCTCTTGAAAAAAACTTAAAACGCCAACCTTGAAGATGTTTCCAAGCCTTTTCCTTCACAAATTTGAAAACCTCTAATTTATTTCTTCCAATAATCGATGGTAGCCCCAAATACTTACCATAATTAGAACAACGCTGCACTCCAAGGGAAGAAACAATACCATTGCCAACAGACTCATCTACGTTACGACTGAATAGAATAGAGGATTTAGTGAAATTAACACTCTGTCCCGACGCTTTTTCATAGAAAGATAAAAAAAGTCTTTAACAATAACACATTCTTAAGAAGAAGCTTGGAAAAAAAAAATGAAACTATCGTAAGAAAAGATGTGAAATCTTTGGAGCATTTCTAGCAACCTGAATACCATGCAAAAAACCTTCACGGCACTTCAACTGGAGAATTGCAGACAACCCTTCAGCACAAATAAAAAAAAATATAGGGAGATTAGATCTCCTTGACGTAGCCCTCGACTTGGAATAATAGGCCCCATCTCTATATTTCTATGAACCGTTGTGTAAGAAACCGAAGAAACAAAAAGCATGACCAATTCAATAAATTGATCACAAAACCCCAGCGCCTTCATCATCTATCCAAGAAAAAGCCATTCCACTGTATTATAGGCCTTTGACATATCGATCTTAAGAGAAGCCCAACAAAACTTTCCCTGAATCTTTCTCTTCATGTAGTGACCAATTTCATATGCAACCAAAACATTATCAGAAATCAAACAACTTGGAATGAAAGCACTTTGAGAGTTTGATATTGTTAAGTTATTCAGTTGAAATAGGATTGCTCTGTTAGAATAAAATCCCTATTTATTAGGGTGTTAGTTGCATACTTTTGAAATATTATCTTATACCTGTACCACGATAAGTAGTGGGCTGTTTTTTCTCGTTTCTGTTTTGTAATGTCTATTTAAACCAAATTCAGTCATTAAATAAAAGATATCATTCATCCAAATTGTATAGAGTTTATGTTCTATTCTTTACAATTTGGTATCAGAGCTCCCCACTGGGGCCTGAAGAAAAAGAAAAACAACAGTTTTTTTTAAGTGATTGTCAAACATAAAAAAAGGAGAAACGAGAGGATGAGTGGAGATAAGAATTTCATGCAACTTGCTATCCCACGTTTCGATGGTCACTATGACCATTGGAGCTTGCTCATGGAGAATCCCTTGAGATCCAAAGGGTATTGGAGTTTAATTGAAACTGGTTATAAAGAACTAGTGACAAGAGTGATATTGTCTGAAGCGGAGCAAAGGGAACAAGATGAGTTGTTGTTGAAGGATCTCAAAACCAAGAATTATCTGTTCCAAGCTATTGACAGAACAATTCTTGGGCAAATACTAGAGAAACGTACTGCAAAATAGATATGGGATTCGATGAAAACAAAGTTTGAGGGAAACACTCAACTCTTCAAGCATTGAGGAGAGATTTTGAAATTCTGGAGATGAAAACAAGTGAAACCATTACAAAATATTTTACTCGTGTCATAAATATAGCAAATAAAATGAGGAGCAATTGAGAGCAGATGAAGGATGTCACTATTGTAGAAAAAATTCTTCGAACTCTAACTGAGAAATTCAACTATGTAGTTGTCTCAATTGAGGAATCAAAGGATATTAATGCACTCGCAATTGATGAATTGCAAAGTTTACTCATTGTGCATGAATAGAAGTTTTAGAAGAGTAATGACGAGGAGCAGGCTTTGAAGGTGACTGTGGATGATAGAAATGGAGGTAGGGGTAAAGGTAGAGATAGCTACAGAGGTAGGGGCAAAGAAAGAGGCCGACAAGCCTTCAATAAGGCTACAGTTGAATGCTGCAAGTGCCATAAACTTGGCCATTTTCAGTATGAGTGCCCAGTTTGGGAGAAGGAGGCCAACTATGCAGAATTAAATGATCACGAAGAGATGCTCTTGATGTCCTATGTTGAGGTGAACCATGCATTACGTGAAGATTTAGGTTGCTCAAATCATATGAATGGGAACAAGACTGCATTCTATAAGCTAGATAAGACATCCGGGAAACAGTAAAATTAGGAAATGGCAACAACATGAGTGTACTTGGAAAAGGAAGGGTGAGACTACCAATCAATGGCAACAACCATGTGATCACTAATGTCTTTTATGTCCCAGAGCTGAAGAATAATCTCTTAAGCATTAGTCAGCTTCAAGAGCGTGGTCTTGCAATTCTAATTCAATCAGGAAAATACAAAATATATCATTCAGAGAGAGGGTTTATTATTTAATCTGAGATGACAGTCAACTGAATGTTCTTTTTTATAGCTAACTAGCATGCTTTCACATAACTACCTCAGATTTAGCTTACCTTTAGCACTGCAGGTATAGGAATTTAAGCCATAAAGGCTTAAAAACACTACAAATAAAGAAAATGGTTCATGGTCTTCCACTACTTCGTACATCAGATGTGATTTGTACTTATTGCATAGTGGGAAAACAACATAGAGATCCTATTTCCAAAAAGAGCATATGGAGAGCTATAGGAAAGTTACAACTGATCCATGCAGACATTCACGATCCAATCTCTCTAGCGTCAAATAGCAACAAAAGGTACTCATTATGCTTCATAGATGATTTCAGCAGGAAGACATGGATGTATTTCTTGAGTGAGAAGTCTAAACCATTCAACATGTTTTAATGTTTTAAGAAACTTGTTGAAAATGAAGCTAGTTCATCCATTAAATGCTTGCGCACTGATAGAGGTAGGGAATTTAATTCTTAAGAATTCAATGAGTTTTGCAAGGAGCATGGTATTAAAAGACAATTGATAGCAGCATATACTCCTCAGCAGAATAGAGTGGCGAAATGCAAAAATCAAACAGTGATGAATTTAGTAAGAAGCATGTTGTCCGAGAAGAAGATGCCAAAAAAATTTTAGCTTGAGGCTGTTAATTGGGTAATTTATGTTTTAAATAGAAGCCCCACATTAGCAGTAAAAGATGTCACACCACAACAGGAAGCTTGGAGTGGGGTAAAACCTACAGTGGAATATTTTAGAGTTTTTGGATACATCTTATATGTGCATATCCCTAATAAAAAAAAGATAAAGTTGGCCAACAAGAGTCTTCCTTGTGTTTTATTAGGTGTTAGTGAAGAATCAAAGGCATATTGACTATATGATCCTACCTCAAAAAGGATTATTGTAAGTCGAGATGTCATTTTTGAAGAGGAAAAATAATGGGACTGGGATAAGAAGTTTGATGAACAAATCTTGGTGGATTTGGAAGTGGGGATATGATGAGAATAATACTGTTGAAGATAATGTTGAAGGAAATAGCGTTGGAGAAAATGGTGAGCAAAATTTAACCTCTTCAAGTGCATCAATAGAAGCTAATTTAGATGAAGGAAGAGGAAGAATTCGTTAAGCTCCAACCTACTTGAGAGATTATATCACTAGTGAGGGATATTCAGATAAAGACATTGAAGTTAATATGGCTTAAATCATGTCTGCAAATCCAACTAGTTTTGGGGAAGCTCATCAAAGTCCTAAGTGGAGGCTAGCAATAGATGCTGAGATGGAGGCGATTGAGAGGAATAAAATATGGAAACTAACTAATTTGCCTGCAGGTGCCAAGAAAATTAGGGTGAAGTGGATTTATAAAACAAAATTCAATGAACTGGGAGAAGTGGAAAAATACAAAGTAAGATTGGAGGCCAAGGGCTATTCACAACAAGAAGGAGTTGATTACATTGAAGTTTATGCACCAGTGGCAAGGATGGATACACTTTGCATGATTATTGCTTTGGCAGCTCAAAGAGGATGGAAGATTTTCCAACTTGATGTGAAGTCCACTTTTCTTCATGGGGAATTAAGTGAAGATGCATATGTAAAACAACCAATGGGATATGTGCAGAAAGGAAATGAGCAGAAAGTGTATAAACTACAGAAAGTTTTATACAGATTAAAACAAGCTCCGCGAACTTAGTTCAGTCAACTTGAAGCACATTTTGTAAGTGAAGGTTTTCAAAGGTGTCATAGTGAAAAAACCTTTTTCATTAAAAGCAGTGACAGAGGTAAAATTCTTGGTGTAAGTGTTTATATCAATGACTTAATACACACTGGTGATGATGAAGTTACAATGAATGAATTTAAAGAGTCCATGTTAAGGGAATTTAATATGTCTTATTTGGGGGGCATAAGGTTTTTTCTTGGCATTGAGGTTTTGCAAAGTGTTAATGGTGTATATATTTGTCAAAGAAAATATGTGCTGGATGTCTAAAAATGTTTCGGTATAGAGGATAGCAATGTTGTTTGTAGTCCTATTATTCCGGGTTCAAAGTTGCATGGAGACAAAGAGGGAGTCAAAGTGAATGAGACGTACTTTAAGTAAATAGTTGGTAGTCTGATGTACATCACTACCACTAGACTTGATATGATATTTGTTGTAAGTTCAATTAGTCATTTCATGTCTAAGCCTATAAAGATGCATTTGCAAGTTGCCAAAAGGGCTCTCAGGTACTTAAAATGGACGGTGAATTATAGGATATTTTACAAAAAGGGTGAAGTTAAAGAGCTTATTGCATTCACTGATAGTGATTATGCCGGAGATATTGATGATCGCAAAAGCACCTCTGGATATGTTTTCTTGATGAATTTAGGAGCTATTCATGGTCTTTAAGGAAGCAACCACTAGTTACTTTATCAACCACTGAGGTTGAATTTATGGTAGTTGTTGCTGTTGCTTGTTAAGCTATGCGGATGAGAAGGATACTAGAAAAGTTGGGGCACGAATAGAAAGAAAGCACCACGATCATGTGTGATAGCAGATCATCCATTAAACTCTTCAAAAATCTAGTCATGCATGGCAAAAGCAAACACATAGATGTGCGATTCCACTTTCTGAGAGATTTAGTTAAAGATGGTGTTATTAAAATAGAGTTTTGTGGCATAAAAGATCAAGTTACTAATGTGATGACTAAGCATTTGAAGTTGGAAGACTTTCTGAGATTACGGCAAATGCTAGGAGTACATGAGGTGTTAGATAAACTAAATATTTGAAATTTTTTAGTTTAAGGGAGGGAATGTTAAGTTATTCAGTTGAAATAGAATTGCTCTGTTAGAATAAAATCCATATTTATTAGGGTGTTAGTTGCATACTTTTGAAATATTATCTTATACCTGTACCATGATATGTAGTGGGCTGTTTTTTCTCATTTCTATTTTGTAATGTCTATTTAAACCAAGTTCAGTCATTAAATAAAAGATATCATTCATCCAGATTATATAGAGTTTCTGTTCTATTCTTTACAGATATCATACCATCCAACAATGGCTTTAAACGATTAGCAATAAATTTTGTCATAATTTTCAGAATCACATTACAAAGAGCGATAGGATAGTACTTAGTGATCTTCGATGGACTTTTCACTTTAGGAACAAGAACGATAGTGGTTGCATTCACATTAGATGGGAGTTTTTGTTTATTCAAACACTCCAACTAGAAAAAGTAGTAAGTGATTCACTAATAACATCCTAACATTGCTAAAAAAAAGCCTGGATTAGAGCCTTTCGGACTTGGACTTTTATCTGTGTGCATAGCTTTAAGAGCACCAACCACCTCTGAAACTACAAAAGGCTTTAATAGCTTAACAATTTGAGAATCTGAAACTCGATAAGAAATTAACTGAGAAATAGAAGAGTCCACAAACCCATTTGATTTGAAGATACCATAAAAAGATTCAAAGATATGCTCTTTTAATCCTGAGTTCCAATCCAAACACTGACCAGCATAATCAACAAGAGAAGAGATTAAATTCTTCCTACGTCTGGAAAAGGCATAGGCATGAAATGCTTTCGAGTTGGAATCACAGTCTTTTAACCAGAAAATCTTAGCCCGTTGTCGCCAGTAAACTTCCCTTTTATCCAATAATAAATAGAACTGATGGTTAGTATTTTAAATTAACTCTGAATTACTAGCCCCACCTTTCTTCAATCTATTTAATAAGGATCGACAATAACTAATATCCTAAGACAAATTATTGTTAAGCTTTTCACTCCACTGCCGTAAAGCTTGACCACAATAAGAAAGTTAAACTTGGGCATTAGAATTAGAAGATTGAACCCAGTTGTCATGAACCACTTGCTTACACTTTGTCTTTAAATCCCAATGATTATCGTACTTAAAGTTACACCTAATAATCAAATTGTCCACAAATAACCTCACTTGAAGAGCAGAGTGATCTGATGTGCAAACACTAATATTCAGAACCTCAATTTGAGGAAAGAGATCCCACCACTCCTTTGTACGAAGTACTCGATCAAGTCTTTCTTCAACATAAGCAGTCATTCCTCTTCCTCTTTCCTAAGTGAACTCGCAACCCCTCATTCCGATGTCCAGAAGATAAGAATCAACAACAACATATCGAAATCCATTTATCAAAGTAATTGGCTGATTTACCGGAACACTCTACTCACTACTAGTAAGAATGTTGTTGAAATCGCCAGTGCAACACCAAGGGAGAGAAGAACCTAAAGCTAATTGAAATAATAAATTACATGAATCTTAGCGTCAAGCACACTCTGGGTAGCCATAAAAACCAGAGAATCGCCAATCTCTCCATTTTTGTGAAGAAACAATAACATCAATATAATTAGGGCAAAAGCCTAGCAAATGAAGCCTGATTTCCTCCTTCCAAAATAAACAAAGCCCTCCCCTATTGTTAACACCAACAACATAAAAGATTTTATTAAAGCCCAATTTCTTTTTTACGTATTGCATACGGGACAACTTAACCTTACACTCCACTAAGAAAACCAAAAAGGCTTTAATCTAGATGTCAAATCCAGAAGCTCCTGTGGGCTGCCCAGCCCACGACAGTTCCAATATAGAAGACTCATAATGCCTGATGGGCTTTAACCCAGGACCCACCTCCACCTGCCCATTAGAAACACCCATTCCCTTACTGTCTACTTCCTTCAATGGCCTAATAACGTCAGGCCCATCATCTTTCCTTTTCCTTTTAGGTTCCATGTACACAAGCATGGGAGAAGAATCCCCATCGTCTGTCACCTCCGTAAAAACTGATTGATTTCCTACATTATTCAAATCACTACAATTGTAGAAACTAACCCCATCATTGGGATTTATTGATTTCCCATTACCCAATATAAAAAAGGAGCATGAATACTAACCTTCCCAAAATCACCGGAGAAAGATACGTGCCCATGATTGCTACCGGAATCCAACACCGTTTTTTCCCGGAGCCACCGATCTCCAATGCCAGCAGCAGATTGTCTTTTGGTCGGAGCACGAAGCTAAGTTCCATACAACTTGTCAATGGTTTTATCCGGACAGTCCATAAACCATTCATAGAAACGTTCCAAATGGCCAATCAAACCACAGAAGAAACAAAATAATGGCAACCTCTCATACTTAAAGTTTGCCGAAGAAAATTCTTCGCTAGAGATCTTTATGCACATGTGACACTTAAGAGGTCGACGGAGGTCCAAGGAAACCTCGATTCGCATATATTGAGGCCAAGCTCTGGAGAAGTTTGAAGGATCAGCCATCACAAAACTTCCAACAAAATTACCAATTTCCACTGCTACTCTCTCAGACATAAACCGCAGAGGAAGATCATGAACTTGCAGCCACAACTGAGCAGTAAACAGTGGAGTTTGCACAAGACTCTTACCACTCTACACCGGACTTAAAAACAGAAGGTGTTGATCGAATGTCCAAGGACCACTATCAATAACCCTTTGCATATCCATCTTATGAAAAAACTGAAATGTGAATACATTACCGTCCATCGCAGTGATGCAAACACTTTTCACCGGACGCCATAAAGATGCTAGTGTTTGTTTCATTGCTAGGACGTTAATATTTTTGTCAATCAGAAACCGACCTGCTAGGCAGAATCTTTCTTCGTGTTCTTGACGAACCTTTTAGCTCTCAGTGATTTCTAGAAACGGACTTGCATTTTCCTCAAGAGCCAGTTTTGCATAGAAATCTTCAGCAAGTTGATTATCATGCAGACTAGAGCTGGCCATGACACAAAGAATAGAACAGAAAACCACTTTGCACTCAAAATGAGTGAAAACAAAAGACCAAACGAAAATATTCCCTATCAGAAGACAGGACAAGATAAAAACCTGTCATGAGACAGGACCCCTATCATTAGACAAGACGAGATAGAAACGAATTTTAAATAGAATTTATTTAGAAATGAATTTTGTTTATTAGCATTAAATGTTAGATTATTTCCACCCAATTTCCTGGTGTTAATGACTTTGCATTTATGTTTTGGAAGGATCTTGAGCTGGGGAAGACTTTATATAGACCAGGGTCGTTTTTCATATCAGATTTATCCAAGGCTGAGAAGTTGTCCTATGAAAAATATGGATCGGTTAAGCGAGTTAACATCCTGTGCAAAGATGACAAATTGGAAACAGAGGAATTCCAGCGCTGGAACATAGAAAACAGTGAGGTTCAAGATGTGATTGAGATCAAGGGTACTGATCATATGCCAATGGCTTCCAAGCCACAAGAACTCTGCCACCATCTAATAGCAATAGCATACAAATACACTTAAATTTACTATTTGCGTTGTTCAACAAGGAGTCTAGTCACTGGCCTTGGCTCAAGGTCTTTCTCCATCAATGAGGTGGAGAAGAATTGCATAGACTTGGATGTATTAATATTCATACCAGTTCTGATTATTTTTAGAATTCAAATTAAATAGATTAGAGAAATTAAAAATAAAATTTTCTCAACATTTATTAAAACAACATTTTCTCAGCATTTACTTTTTATATATATAAATTTCAAACTCAAAATTTTATTTAAAAAATTTAAACTATTTATGGATGAGCACATTTTAATTATTTTTATGCATTTTTAATCACAACTGGGGTGACTTAAATAAAGATTCAATAATTAAAAGGTCCCATTATCTTCTTTTATTAAAATAACCAGGTCACAGAAAATGAAACTATACCAAATTCTTTGGAATATAATGGCCTGTATTTCTTTCTTTCTTTTTTTTTTTAACGCCATAATGTCCTATATTTCCAATTTGCTATAAATATAGCGTACAAATAAAACATATTTATGATACTATTAGTTATAATAATATTTATAATACAAATCTTTACAATTTAATAAAAATATCTATTTTGATATATTATTTGTAATTCTAATATAATTTATATTTTGATTAAAATTAAAAAAATGCATATGGCCATTCTAAAAAAAATTATCTCTCTTATGTTATGTGTGCAATTTTTTTTTCAATTTTGATTGAAGTGTATATTATGTAAAATTACAAAATAATTGATGCAATTTAAATATTTTTATCAAATTTTAAATTTTAAAATTAATTTATAAAATTAGATATTATATTTTTTATACCTAGTCAATTAGTGAAGCTATGCACATAACCTCCATTTATTAGCTTTTCCAATAATTAAGCTGTCTTGGGGCTCTATAAATATAGTTTGGGCAGTACTTTCCTTTTAATAATAAATATTTTTAAAAATATTATACTTTTTTTTTTTATATAGTATATAAGAAAAGAGGCCATCAACGATCCTATTGAATATTAGTTGGAAGGATTTTTGTCTAGTTAGTATATATATATATATATATATATATATATATATATATATATATATATATATATATATATATATAGTTAATCGTTAAAATATACACATATATTATATTTTTATTAATTAAATTTAAAATATTTAAAATATATATCATAAATTCCATTATATATTATATTTTAAAAAATTATTACGTACACTGAATGTAATATCCAATAGTTGCATTTTGTAACACAGAAATGCATATTTCATTTTTATTGAAAAGTATAAAACACTTTAATAATGTGTCACCTATAAAATACTAACACTTCAAATAGGGTGAAGTATTTATATCAAATACTTTTTGGACATCGATACTGTTACGACCTGAACCCATAGGTATGTGACTGCCACTAAGGAATGCATAATGCATAATGCAACCATAATGCATTATTAATATAATATTTTTAAATACTAAAAATAATTATTTCACCGATACTCAGTTAAAAATCCTAATATTAATATAATATTATAAAAATTGATAATTCTCTATAAATTCACAAATATTATTAGAAATTCATTTTATAAATCTAAATTACTTAATTAGGCCAAAAACATATTAAAAATTATTAAAAACTCATTTTATTTACAAAAATAGCATATTATATATAATTTGAAAACAATTTTCGAAAAATAGTTTTAATTAGTTAAAAATAGTAAATAATTTATAAAAAATCATTTTTATTCCTCAAATAATTATTAAAACCAATTAAACTTAATATTTAACTAAAATTACTACCAAATTATCAAAATACCCCTAGTATATAAAAATTAATATACTATAATTACTCAAAAATTCACTAAAAATTATATAATTACTCTAAAATTATTGTCTCAACCTATAATTCAATAAAACCAATAATTATACTCAATTAGTCAATTAATTCTAACAAAACACATATAAAACCTATATTTTCAAAATTTACATAAACTAAATAAAATTATATTAATTACACAAAAATCAAAAAAATTATAAATTAAATTCTATAATTAATTTCAACCTCCATAAACACTAAAAATCACAATTTATTTAATTAATTTACGAAAATTAGAAAATAATAATAAAATAATAAAAAATTCACAAAAATCAAAATAAATTCCAAAATTTCTAGAGTGTAGATTGAGCTAAAGAAAACAACATTTGTGAAGGAATTAAGCTTGAATCTCAAAGAATAAAGTTCAAAAAAATCAAGAATAAAAAAGGATCGAAAATGAAATCAAGTTCAAATCCTTACCAAATCAAAATTTCAAGCTACAAGAAGTTTGGAAACGACTTCTATGGAGTTCTAGGAGCTCAACGGCACCGGTATCACCGGATTTGATGGCCAGAAAGTCGATGAACGACGAAAGGGAGAGTTTCGGATTTTTCTGCCAAAACGGGTTGAAACGGCGCTGGAGAAGGTGGAGGAAGGTGGCAGAGTAGCTGGAGAGGGAGGTTGAAGATGAAGTTGCTTTCTCTTTTATATATATATATATATAAATAACACATGCATAAATAAAAAAAAAAAACCCTAAATATATATGCATGTATATATATATAAGAATATATACAATAATGATAATGCATGAAACAATATAACTTAATAAAATAGAATAACATTAAACAATAAAATATTATTTTCCAAAATAATAGGTTTCGGGAAAATTTTAAATAAATATAAAATAACGTTAATTATTCACTAAATAATTAAATAATCAAATATATATTTAAAATTTATTAATACTACCTATCCCGATACAATATAAAAACATTTAAAAACTCGGGTCTTAACATTAAATTCACCAATAACAAATAATAAGATAATATATCCAAGTACATCAATATCTCAACTCAAACAAAAACCAAAATACCGACAATACAAGTTCTTTAATTAACTACTCTGATATCTAGAATTCGATTACACAATGCTTAAATCAAACAGATATACATAAGACAGCTAGTGAAGAAGAAACCCAGCATAGATGGTGACCAGTACCAGACTGATTGTGAATTCCTAAAAAAAATAAGTTTAAGGGAATTAGACCTCACTTAGTGAATCAATTTTATAAAATGCATGCTTGTTTAAAAAAAAATTGTTAAAACCCCTTTTTAAAGTGAAGTAAAATAAAATGAAATGAAATAAATATAGATTATGAAATCTTTTACTTGTCTCAATTATCTTTATGTAAAATCCTTTTTAAAATTCCCAATTCATTTTAATATAAAATCCTCGTACAAAATTATAGAAATTAATTATTTTAGTGGAAGTCCTAGTAGAACACCTAAACCATCAATTCTAATAGTCTTTCGGCTCTCTTTAATTCAAGTGACTGTTGTCTTAAGAGCAAACTCAACCGAGTTATAGCTGCAATGCCTTCACTTATTCCTATATTGATATCCCGAGAGCAAGCTCAACCGAGTTACATCCCATTTTCAGTTTGAGAGCACTAGCTCTACCTAGCTCAACTCATATTCTAACTGAGAGCACACGCTCCACCGAGCCAAATTCACACATTTTAACATATATAGAGATATCAATCCATGCGCACGTGGTCCTAATGTCATCCACTAGGTAGCACAATCTACCATTTCTCCAAATCAATTTAAATTATAATAAAATAAAATAAATAAATAAAGCAGAATGAAATAAATTTCAGTAACACATCCTTTCAAATACTATTCATAATAATAAAAGAATAATCATGCATATGGCAATATAAATATTTTCGTAAATAAATTCATATAATCAATTTCTTTATTATTTTAACCACGTAAAAATATAATTTAAACATTTACAACACACATTCTATAAAATTAACTTACAAGTCGAGCATGTTGGGTGATGCATCCTCTGTTGCCCAAGTGTTACACCTCTTGCCCCAGAATTCTCTAAAATAAATAATATTTATTTAAAAAAATGTTTATATGATAAAATAAATAAATCCATAAAAGTTCTCAATTTATTAAAATTATGTAATGATGAGATTGACTCGATCTAAGATATAATGTTATACAATCTCAAAAACTAATACGTACCGATGTCACGTTTTATGAGAAATTTATTGAAAATTCAGCAGAGTCTCTCTTGTAAAACGGATATTTCTCTACTAAAAGTAGAGTCATTCCTGTACAAAAAGATACTTTGATAATTTTCACAACTCAATATCTCGAGTTGGGAAAATAATCTCATAGTTTATTAGTTAAATTTAGTCTAAAACATAATAAATAACAATAAATTAAACTAAAATTAAATAATTTCTAATTTCTAATACTTTTTCTAAAAATACATTTTTAAACATAGTCTTTAAAAATTCATATCTTAAATTCTGCAAATAATCTCACAAAACTTCCTTCATAAAATTTAATCTACATAATTTATAAAATTTAATAAAAATATAAACATTTCTAGTCGGAACAGTACTGGCTTGAGACTCGAAAATCTAATTTTTCTAGAAAATTATGAAAAAAAATATACATACATAGATCTCAACTCCAATTTCATTTTGTATATTAGCAACTAAACCTGAATCAACCTAATTAAACCTCAATTAATTAAAATACATCAAAAAACCTAGAATCGAATTACCTCATATCGAAGTTGATCCTAATAATGATTCTCGAAATTGATTGAGGGTTAATGAAACCCAGGAGGAGAAAAATTTTTTGAGACCACCGTTAAGGCCGGGTGTTGCCAGAGCCGACGATGGTGGCTCTCTTTACTCTTTGATGGCAGCGGAAATGGAGGAGAAGAGGTAGAGGGAAGCAACTGAAGGGTGGTGCCTGGTCGCAGACGTCGTTCAGAGCTGTTGGGGACGACCAGCAGTGACTGGTGGTTGGCTGCAGACATTGTTCAGAGCTATTGGGGACGACCGACAGTGACTGGTGGTTGGCAGTGGCAGCGATAGCAGTAGGGGGCGGAAGGAAGAAGGAGAAGGAAAAGAAAAAAAAAAGAAAAGAAAGAAAAGAAGAAAGAAAGAGAAGGAGGGAAAAAATGTATTTGAGCTTTTTTTGTTTAAATAAAATACAACGGTATACATATGTATATTATTAAAAAAATAAGATTCCTCCTAATAATCTATATATAATAAATAAAAATATACTCTAATAATTAATAATTTATTAAAACACTGAATAAATCCTCATTTAATACTAATTAAACAAAATAATAATAATAATTTAAAATTAATAATTTCCATTTTATCTCAATAAATAATTAAAGGAAACATAGGTCTTTACAGGCACGTGTCCGACATGGCTGGACACATATCCTTTTATTTTTTTATTTTTTTATCTTTAGGACACCGGGAAGAACATGAATTGGGGCACATTGAGTGCATAGCAGAACAATTTTAGGATAATTTTTAGCGGGACACTTTTTAGCTCCATTTTTTGTATAATTTAACTTAAGTAATTTATTGATAATTTAATTTAATTAATTTAATATTTAATTTAATAATATATTTAATTGGCTACTTTTTATATTTGCCTTATATATAACAATGATAGATAATTAATTAAATAATTATATTAAGTGTTTAAATTTTATGGAGTTTCTATTTTATCACACTAGCTTTTTCTGCTTCAACAAATCATCTTTATATAATAGAAAATAATACACATTATATATATATATATATATATATATATATATATATATATATATACCACTTTTTATGTTTGGCTTATATATAACAATGATAGATAATTAATTAAATGATTATATTACGTGTTTAAATTTTATAGTGTTTCTATTTTATCACACTAGTTTTATTTGTTTTAACAAATCATCTTTATATAATAGAAAATAATACACATGTTATGTGGAATATATAAAACATGTCACGCCCATGTTGTATCCTTAAATTTTAAAAATCAGCGTATCGTTGTGTCTTTGTCATATCGTATTTGTGTTCGTGCTTCTTAGTGTGTCACAAATGCTATCGTAAGATATATTACACTAAGGGTGTGTTTGGATCTGGGTTAAAGAAATAAGGTGTAACAATAAATAAGGTGTAACAGTTATATGTACAGCTATTAAGGGAGTAACAATTACAGGTATAATAGTTTTGTTGTCAACCTTATTTGGAAAATGAAGGATAATGTATAAACTATATAATTGATTTTTTTTTTAAAAAAAAAACTCTTAATTTTTTTTTAAAAAAAGACTATTAATGAAATGAAAAATTTAAAATAACATAAATAAATAAAGAGCAAATTACATTAACCTCCTTGAGGTTTGACCTAATTCCAACTCTCCTCACTCTTGTTTGAAAATTGAACATTTACATCCCTCAGTTTTAATTCTGTCAACACTTAAGTCCCTCCGTTAATTTTTCCTTTAAGTTTTTTTATATCAAAATACATTTAACTCCTATTTATAAAATTAAAATAGTTTAATCCCTAAGTTCTAATAAAATTAAATCATTTAGTCCTTCAACTTTTAATTATTTAAAATTTAAAATTTCAATACTAACTAAATTTTAGACATATGCACATATATCTATCAATATATTTGTTTGAATTATACAAAATACACACTAACTCAAAAGTCAAATTGTAATTTTAATAAATCTATAAATATTCATAAATTTAATTTATATTCATTTTTTACTTAATTTTATTAATTTTTGCTCCATTTAAAATTAGAATTATCTAAAATTAAAGTAATATATAAAATGAATTACTTTAAAAGAAGGAAAAATTAATGAAACCATATATAAAAAATAAATATAAAATAAAATTGATAAAAATTAACGAATTTATTAAATTTATAATTTAACTTTTTAATTTTAAAATATTGATAATAACATGTGTAACAGTTGAAAATTCAGTAAAAATTGTAATTTTAAATTTGAAATGATTTGAAAATTAAATAACAACAATTTTTATTTTATTAAAATAAAAAGATTAAAGTGTTAAATTTTACAAAACTTAGGGAGTAAAATGTTTAGTTTGTTAAAATAGAGGGAGTAAAATTTCTTATTTATTAAGATATTAATGGAAAATTTAATGGAAGAACTAAAGTGTTGATAGAACTAAAACTGAAGGATGTAAAAATTTGTTTTCAAACAAAGAGGAGGGAGTGTGAATTAGGTCAAAACTCATAGAGATAAATATAATTTGCTCATAAATAAATTATTAAATATTCCATAAATAATATAACTAATTTTTAAAATATTAAATAATTAAAAATTATTAGAACAATTTCATAAAGATAAAGTTACAAAATATATTTTATACATTTTTACACATAAAAAATGGTACAAATATTATAGAATATAATTAATATAGAATAAAATACAAAATACAAAATTACTTGTAACAATTAAATTAGAAATAATAAAACCACCATAATAAAATGTAAATTAATTTATATAAATTTAATTCATATTTTATTAATGTAAAAAAAATTGAGAAAGTGAGTAATTTATAAGTAAGAATAAAATGATAGAACAAAAAAAATGTATATTTTCAATTAAAAAAAATTACATGACTTTTACCCTACTCCCAACTAAGTTAATAAAAATAGGATTAACTATTAAGGGGGTTAACAGTTAACTTTGATTCTCAAAAATTTGACAAATAAAGTTAAAAGTGATGTGAAATAAAGATTGAATTACTTATTTTGTTATAGAACTAAACTTGAATTTAGTAGTATTTAACTAGAAGAAAAATATTTTATAGTAGAATGATTTTGAGAGAATTTAGAAAGAGTTTGGAGAGAATTTAGAGAACTATAATATTGAAAGAATTTGGAGAGTAATCTATCTTTTCTTCTTCTTAATTTTTAACATCCTCATTAATGAATTTCAATTCCTTTATATAGAGATTTTCTTTTCACTATTTGAGTATTATTCTCTCACAAGCAATATATTGTTCATTCACAAGCAATATATTGTTCATTCACATTCATAATACTCCCCCTTGAATAACAATATTTTGCAACTGCCTCGTTAAAACCTTGCTAAATAAAACCCAGTGGGAAAAACTTTAGCTTAAGGAAAAAGAGTACAGTGCATGATATTCTCCCCCTCAAGTTAATATGTATAATCTTCCTTCACATAGTATGTAGATGTCGCATTCCAATATCGTGAACGTGCTTTCTAAAGATTGCAGTTGGAAGTGCCTTTGTGAAAAGATCAGCTGAATTCTGACTAGACTGAATATACTTGATATCTATATGATTGTCTTTTATTAGCTCTTGAGTGTATGAAAAGAATCTTGGAGGTATATGTTTGGTTCTATCACTTTTGATATATCCTTCCCTTAACTGTGCAATGCATGCTGCATTATCTTCATATAAAATTATTGGACTTTTGTTGACTGGAAAACCACAAGATTCTTCAATATGATGTGTCATTGATCTAAGCCACACACACTCTCTACTTGCTTCATGTAGTGCAATAATTTCAGAATGATTTGAGGAAGTAGTGACAAGCGTTTGTTTCTGGGAACGCCAAGAAATTGCAGTTCCATTATTTGTGAACACATAGCCTGTTTGAGATTTCGCTTTATGAGGATCAGATAAATGTCCTGCATCTGCATAACCAATCAATTCTTGTTTTGAATTGTTAGAATAAAATAAACCCAAATCAACATTTCCTCAAAGGTATCGAAGTATATGTTTGACCCCTTTCCAATGCCTTTTTGTTGGAGCTGAACTGAACCTCGCTAATAAATTAACTGCAAAAGAAATGTCAGGTCTAGTACAATTAGCAAGATACATTAGAGCTCCAATGGCACTGAGATATGGAAATTCAAGACCAAGAATTTCTTCATTTTCTTCATAGGGTCGAAATGGATCAGTTTCAATATTGAGTGATCTAACGACCATTGGAGTACTTAAAGGATTTGTTTTATCCATATTAAAGCGTTTCAAGATCTTTTCTGTGTAATTTGATTGATGCACAAATATCCCATTGTGCATTTGCTCAATTTGTAAACCAAGGCAATACTTGGTTTTTCTAAGATCTTTCATTTCAAATTCTTCTTTTAAGTATACTGTTGCTTCATGGATCTCATTTTCTATTCCAATGATATTCAAATCATCAACATATACAGCTATAATCACAAATCCGGATATTGTTTTCTTAATAAAAATGCATGGGCAAATAATATTACTCACATATCCTTTATTAATCAAATAATCGCTTAAACGATTATACCACATGCGCCCAGACTGTTTTAACCCATATAAAGATCTCTGGAGCTTGATTGAATACATTTCTTTGGGTTTTGTACTTAATGCTTCAGGCATTTTAAATCCTTCAGGGATTTTCATATAAATGTCACTATCAAGTGATCCATACAAATAAGCAGTCACAACATCCATAAGACGCATTTCTAATTTCTTAGAAACTACTAGGCTAATCAGATACTTGAACGTAATTGCATCCATAACAGGAGAATACGTTTCATCATAATCAATTCCTGGCCTTTGTGAAAAACCTTGAGCTACAAGTATAGCTTTGTACCTTATTATTTCATTTTTCTCATTTCTCTTTCGTACAAAGACCCACTTGTATCCTACAGGTTTCACATTTTTAGGCATAGGAATAATTGGCCCAAAAACATTTCGTTTGTTTAGTGAGTCCAATTCAGCCTGCATAGCATCTTTCCATTTTATCCAATCATGCCTATTTTGACATTCCATGACTGATTTTGGTTCAGGATCATCTTTGTCATTTATGATTTCACATGCAACAGTATATGACAATGTTTCATGACTTTCTTTATTTTCTATTTCTTCAGGGATATTTTCCTCGCTATCAATATGATTATCTACTCCCTTTCTCTTTCGAGGATTTTTATCCTTAGAACCAATTGGTCTTCCACGCTTCTGGCGTGTTTTAGACTCATGAGTGTCTTTATTCTCAGATTTTATTTCTGGAATTTCAATACGAGCAGGAGCATTGGCTGTTGGTATATATGATTTAGTCACTCTTTTTGTATCAGTAAATGCATCTGGCAATTGATTTGCAATTGCTTGTAAGTGCACAATCTTTTGCACTTCTAATTCACATTGTTTTGTGTGAGGATCCAGATGCAATAATGATGGTTCATTCCATGAAATATCCCTTTCACTTCTTTCTCCCCTTTTCCTAATGTTGGGAAAATAACCTCATTAAATTGGCAATCAGCAAAACGTGCTGTAAAAACATCACCAGTTAGAGGTTCAAGATATCTAATAATCGAGGGTGTTTCAAACCCAACATAAATTCCCAATCTTCATTGAGGACCCATTTTTATGCGCTGAGGTGGCGCAATGGGTACATATACTGCACAACCAAAAATTTTGAGATGGGAAATATTTGGCTCTTGACCAAATGCCAATTGTAGTGGGGAGTATTTATGATATGCACTAGGTCTGATGCGAATTAATGAAGCAGCATGTAGGATTGCATGACCCCAAACTGAAATGGGAAGCTTTGTTCTCATTATTAATGGTCTAGCAATAAACTGAAGTCGTTTAATCAATGATTCAGCTAAACCATTTTGAGTATGTACATGGGCAACGGGATGCTCAACAATGATCCCAGTAAACATACAATAATCATTGAATGCTTGAGATGTAAATTCACCAACATTATCAAGTCTTACCCTCTTGATTGTATAATCAGGGAATTGTGCTCGTAATTTAATAATTTCAGCAAGCAACCTTGCAAATGCAACATTACGAGTTGACAATAGACAAACATGTGACCATCTACTAGATGCATCAATTAATACCATAAAATATCTGAATGGTCCACATGGTGGGTGAATTGGCCCACATATATCACCTTGAATTCTTTCAAGAAATATAGGTGATTCATTTTGAATTTTAGATGGTGAAGGTCTCAAGATTAATTTTCCAAGAGAACAAGCTGTACATGGCATTTCATTTGATTGAGGAATTCTTTGCCCCTTCAAGGGATGCCCATGTGAATTCTCAATTATCCTTCGCATCATTACTGATCCAGGATGACCTAATCTGTCATGCCATAAATTTATTATTGAAGGATCATAAGATTTTTCTTTTACTGCCATATTTGATTCAATTACATGTATATGCATGTAATGCAATCCAGTAGGGAGTTTTGGCAGTCTTTCCAATACTTGCATTTTTCCTGATTCATAGGAAACTATATTTAAATATTTGTTACCATTTATAGTAATAGATTGGGTATCACACCCATTTCGATATATGTCATCAAAACTCAACAAATTTCTTGTTGATTTTGGTGAAAACAAAGCTTCATCAATTATAAACTTTGTTCCATTTGGTAACATAAATTTAGCTTTGCCAATTCCTTCAATCAGATCTACAGGACCTGATATTGTTTTTACAACTGCCTTTGTGGGCTTTATTTCAAAGAAATAATCTCTATTTTTCAAGATAGTATGTGTAGTACCACTATCTGGTATGCAGAGATCTCCAATATTGTCTTTATGTTGAGTACAATCCATATTAAACTTCAAAATAGATAAACACAAAATTAATCAATTAAGGTAAAAACATAAAATAATTATAAAGTAGGACATTTTATTTAATTTAAAAATAACATACATAACAATAACATATTCTTCAGAATCAAATAGGAAAAACAATATACTTAAAATTATAGATGTCTCAATTTCCATTGTCAGTAAAATCATCAGTAAAATCAGAAACACCTAAATGAGTTGTATCATTAACATGAGTATGATGCTCATTGAAGTTTATTTCCTTTTCTTTGCCTTTCAATGATGCCTTATAAAGTTGGCAAAGATGTGGTGGTGTTCGACAAATTCGTGACCAGTGTCCTTTACTACCACATCTGAAACACACAGTTTCAGACTTATATTGAGGCATTTCTTGAACACCACTGATGACTGATTTTAACTTCTTTTGAGGTTGAGTCTGAGTTTGTTGTGGAGTATTATTATATTTATTTCCACGACCATGGCCAAAGAATTGACCTCTTCCACGTCCACGACCTCTACCTCTCCCACGTCCACGGCTATTGTAATTTTTATATCTGGAATAATTTGTAGCATTTGCTTCTGGAAATGCTATTGAGCCAGTGGGACGGGATTGATGATTTTTCATCAAGAGTTCATTATTTTTCTCAGCTACCAGTAGGCATGAAATTAGTTCAGAATATTTTTTAAATCTCTGCATCCTGTATTGTTGTTACAGTGTAACATTTGATGCATGAAATGTGGAGTAAGTTTTCTCCATCATATCCTCATCTGTGACTGTCTGTCCACAGAATTTTAATTGTGATACTATTCTGAACATTGCAGAATTATAGTCACTCACTTTTTTGAAATCTTGAAAGCGTAAAGCTCTCCATTCATCAGTGACTACTGGTAGTATTACATCTCTTTGATGATCATATCTGTCTTTTAGATCCTTCCAAAGAACACTTGGATCTTTGACAGTCAAATATTCACATTTTAATCCTTCATCAAGATGACGACGGAGAAAAATTATAGACTTGGCTTTATCTTGCAATGAGGTGTTATTATTTTCTTTTATGGTATCAATTAACCCCATTGATTGAAGATGCATCTCTACATCTAGAATCCAAGACATGTAATTTTTTCCCGTGATGTCAAGAGCAACGAACTCAAGCTTTGCTAGATTTGTCATTATGATAACTAATAAAAAAAATATAACTCAATTAGAATTCATAAATTTGATGGCTACTAAAAAAAATCAAACATGATCAGAATTTACTAATTAATTATATCATGAATGAATATTGCAAGAAATAATAGTGGTACAAAAAATGATACAATAATACTTAAAATTATATCAAATAGAAAATCATCTTCCATATTAATTATTCCTAAAACTATTATAATAGTCATGATCAAAACACAAATATAAATATACCAAATCATGTTTACAATGTAGAGTAAAGAGAGAAAGAGAAAATGTATGAATTTGTGTGAATGAATAACATTTATAGCTCATCTATTTATAATGAAAAATATAGCCGTTTATTACCGTTATATTACCGTTGGTAATAAAAATATAGCCGTTAGAATTTTTTTTTTTTAATATAATATATTGAGAAATAAATTATATAAAGTAAAATCAATAAATAATGTTGATATGATTATTTATAGCAAGTGAGTTAACATAACGATATGTATAAATATGGGGCAAAACCGTCCATTAATATAAAATGGGGTATAGCCTTCCATTAACATAAATAATAAAAAATAAATGTGCATAAATATAAATTGGTAGGAGGCATAGCCATCCATAAGGTTAGAACCATTTCTAGCAATATTTGCATCAATGGTGTAGTTAGTAAAACAAAATAAAAATAACAATTAATATAAAGTTAGATTGAAGAAATAAATATAAATATATAAATTAGTAGGAGGCATAGCCATTCATGATAATAAATAATCAACTAATATATTCATAAATATTAAATATTAAGAAATATGTACCTTATTGTTTTGATCGAGAGCTCCTCGTGCTGATAACGTGATGTGAAATAAAGATTGAATTACTTATTTTGTTATAGAACTAAACTTGAATTTAGTAGTATTTAACTAGAAGAAAAATATTTTATAGTAGAATGATTTTGAGAGAATTTAGAAAGAGTTTGGAGAGAATTTAGAGAACTATAATATTGAAAGAATCTGGAGAGTAATCTATCTTTTCTTCTTCTTAATTTTTAACATCCTCATTAATGAATTTCAATCCCTTTATATAGAGATTTTCTTTTCACTATTTGAGTACTGTTTTCTCACAAGCAATATATTGTTCATTCACAAGCAATATATTGTTCATTCACATTCATAATAAAAAGGGATTAATACTTTATAGGAGTAACATTCACCTTCCTTTTACCCTGATCCAAATGCACCCTTATCCACTACAATTACATTATCCTTATCCTGATTTCTTTAGGGTTACTTCATGACCCTTATATGCATGACGGCTGTTGGTTTTTGTAGCAAAACAGAGCCAAGAAAAATGGCCATATCGTCAACGAAAGAGGCCACAGACCGTTTATCAGAATTGCCTGAAACCATCATCCTTCAAATCCTGTCATATCTTCCTGTCAAAGATGTTACCAGAACCAGTGCTTTATCCAAGAATTTTCTCTCTGCATGGCAATCGTTTCCTGTCATTCACTTGGATGTTGATCTAATGTTTTCGTCAATTAATAACAGTCCTTTGTGGATCTAATGTTTCCTGTCATTAACTCAGAGGATGAATGTTTTCTTGCGTTATGTGCACGGTTTTCTCAATCGCCGCACGCCCAATATTACTCTACAAAAATTTAGTTTAAAGTTCCATACTCAATCAGATGATCGCATTGATGCAGTGATTCATTATGCCATAGAGAACAAAGTGAAACAACTTTATCTTGCTGCTGTTGTTGCTCCAGGAGATAATGAATTTTTATACTATCCACCCAGCTACTATCTGCCTTTGACGGGCTTTTTCCCATTTTAGTGTAAAAAAAAAAATTTATTTTCTCACTTTAGGATAATTTTTAAAATATTTCCAACTTAAGATAGTTTAAAAAGTTATTACAGTTTTAGGATAGTTTTTGCACTGATGAATTGAGCAAAGCAATACCACCAGTTAAAATGGCAGAGTGGCTATTTCCACGGCAGAGATGACATTGCCTAATTTTATTTTATTTATTTATTTCAACCCCGCTTGTGCCAAGATTATTGCACTAAAGCCAATGCAATTGGTTTTCATGAATGTCATTTGTTATTCATGCAAATGATTTTCATTGGTTAATAATCTAGTATTCATGTAAATGAAGCTGATAATTAGATAATTATGAGTTAGTAATTAAGTGATCATAGTAATAATTAAAAATAAAAAATAAAAAAAATAGACCACACACATGCATAAAATAATAATAATTATTATAATATATTAAATTAAATTAATATTATTATTATTATAAATATAATTTAAAAACAAAAAAGTCATAATAATATTATAATGATGATATTATTTTTAATATAATTATAAGTTATTAATCATAATAATAATAATAATAATAATAATAATAATAATAATAACAACAACAAATTAGGCCAATTACACAACACACATGACACTCATGTAAATTCATGGATAAAGGCTCCACACACTACTCATGCATAAATAATAGAATAAATTAAAATAATCATAATAATGTTGAAATTAAAAAAGCATAATAATAATAATAATAATAATAATAATAAAATATTATTATTATTATTATTATTATTATTAGGAATAACTAATATTTTCCCCTTGTATTTTTATTATTTTCTAGGCTTACTTCTTGCACTTTTATTTCTACGCATTAAGTTCCTATACTTTTATTTTGTCATAAATTGGGTCCTTAATTTAAAAATAAGGACCCAATGTATGAAAAAATAAAAGTGTATTAATTTTAAATTAAGGATCCAATGTATGACAAAATAAAAGTGTAGGGACTTAATGTATGACAAAATAAAAGTGTAAGAACTTAATGTATAGAAATAAAAATGCAAGGGGAAACCCAGAAAACAATAAAAGTGCATGGAGAAAATATGAGTTATTCCTTATTATTATTATTTATGCATGAGTGGTGCTTATGTAGAGCCTTTATCTATGAATTTGCATGAGTTTTATGGTTGTTGTGTAATTGGCCTAATTTTTTTAATTTTATTATTATAATTATTATAATTAATTACTTATAATTATATTAAAAATAATATCATCAATATAATATTATTATGACTTTTTTAATTATAATATTATTATTAATAATTTAATTTAATATATTATAATAATTATTATTTTAAGCATGAGTGTGTGGTCTATTTTTTTTAAATTTTAATTATTACTATGATCACTTAATTACTAACTAATAATTACCTAATTATCAGCTTCATTTGCATGGATACTAGATCATTAACCAATGAAAACTCAATCATTTGCATGGATATTAGATCATTAACCAATGAAAACTCAATCATTTGCATGGATAACAAATGATATTCATGAAAACCAATTCCAAAGTCAATGCAATAATCTCGGCATAGGCAGGGTTGTCCTTTTGAATTAAAAAAATTTAACCTATAAACTGCCATATTAGATGATGGAGTTTAGAGAAAAAAAAAAAAAAAAAGCCCTACAGATCTCTGCCATCTTTATTGGTGGATTTCTTTCGACTTTGATTTTTTATTTTTTAAAATTATTACCGGTAATCAAGTTGGCAAAAATAGATTATCGTGTAGTATTTCCGTCAGTGACGGAATAGGTTTATTACCCTTTTTTCTTTTTTGAATTATTTTTTTACTTTAAAGTTGAAAATACTTCGAAAACTACCCTAAAGTGAGAAATAAAGTTTCTTTTTACCCTAAATGGGTAAAAAGCCCACCTTTGACAGTGTTATCTGACAGAACAATTGCTGTTTTAAAATTGGAAGAGTTTGAGTTTGAGCCTCAGGATGTTGTACTGAGCTCATGTGTCATTGAAGATCTGAGTCTGAAGAGATGTAATGGGATGGAAACCCTCAAGATTTCATGTGATAAACTGAAGATTCTTGTGATAGAATCTTGTGATGGTCTTGAGAAAATTGAGGTTACTGCACCAATTCTTGATTCTGTCTCTTTTGAAGCGGAAGAGAAAGCTGAAGATCAGTTAAGATTAACTGAGAACAGTGTTTCGGTTTGCAAGTCAATTAAGCATTTATCTTTAAAGAATGTTTTGATAACAGATACATGTTTTGTGAACGATGTTTCACAGCTTCCTCCGCTAGAGTCTTTGAAACTCTACAGTTGTAACTCATTGACAAGCATTTATGTCTCTAACACTAACCTTAAAAGAATAGAGTTTGGTGACTGTTCTAAGTTAGAAGAATTGAAGGTACGTGCTCCAAACCTTGAATCTTTTGTAGTTAACAACATTAAGTTCAAGCCATGCAATTTAAACATTTCAGCATGCAAATTTCTTAAGAGTTTAGAATTGAAGCGTGTTGCAATCACGAAGCAATGGCTCTCGAAAGTATTGTCTCCTATAGAGAACTAGCTTTCCTTGAGAATGTCAAATTATACGGATGCAATAACCTGGAAAATTTTGACATAACTCATAGTACGCTGAAGAGCTTTGAGCTACTAAAATGTGAAAATGTGAAAGAGGCTGATATCGATGCAAACAGGTTGTGTTCAATGTTGAAAAACAGATTGAACCTGCACGCTTCTCAGTTTTCTCTCCACGGACAGTTGTTAAGATCTTCTTGGGTAATGCAGTCTCTTATCGTTGGTTCCTAATGTTGACAAAAGTTCTTGCATACTTTGGACATTGCAGAGAAGTAAACCTTGTTTGCGATTCTGATAAGGTATATATATATTTGCAGACTCTGATTTTCCCTGATGGAGTAAAGAAGATCTCCATTTCTCCATTGTATGACCTCAGACGTCTCAAGGTGGAAATATGTAATCCAAAAGGGAAACTTTGTGACTTGGTGCATAATTTCCTTTGGTTTGCTCCCAATCTCAAGTCTATATCTATACTCCAGGGTTCACAAGCAAAATTCATGAAGGTAAGCCTCCACTGCTGTATATTAAAATTTAGTTTTGAACATTACTGAGCTTTAGCTTCACAGTAATGCACTCGAGTATGACACTATTAAAACTTCGATTGAAGATGAATACCGTCCTGGATTCCTTTATTTGCGCTATATTTCTATCTATTTCTGCTCTATCTCTAATTGGGAGGAGCTTTAGCTTGGAATACAGAATTATCTTACAGGGTGTTAGCCGCACCCATGAATAACGTAAATGGGTAATTTACCAATTATGGTAAAAAATAAAAATATTTCTCATTTTATAGCAATTTTAAAATTTTTTCCCTTTTTTATGGTAAATTATGAAATAATTTCCCATAATAGTTTTATTTTACCATAATTTGGTATTGACTCTTGGCATTAACTCTTCAATTTTTATTTTACCATAATTTTTTCCCTTGGCATTTGATAATTGGTTTCCGGAACTTTTGGGCTTGATATCCTACAATTCACGAACAGAAGGTAAGGTGAGAAGTGGGGAGGATCCCCACGAACACTCCGATACCTAAGTTAGAGAACAGAAGTAAAGAAAATGCAAGATAGCTTGAATATGCGAGAATGAAATGATCCCTTGTGAGGGATGTAGGGCTCTATATATAGTAATACTCAAATTTGGAAGAAGTCAGATTCCGTGTGGAATAATGAATCATAATCTTGGTAGGAAAGTGTTCCTTTTGTGTTTAGGACTCCACTTTGGGGTAATCTTCTGTCTTCTTACTAATCCAAATGTCCCTATTTAGGGGGCAAGGGGCCCCTAATTAGACGGGAACATTCTAGATGGTATCAACATTGACTTTTCAATTTTTTCTTTATCCATAATAGTTGTCAATTTTTTCTTTATCCATAATAGCTGTGGTCATTTTCTTCAACCAAGGAAAATTTAGCCTATGACATTTTGAAAGATGAAGGTTTAGACTAATAGTCAAATTATAGGTCCTATTTATATTGTGCTAAATGTTGTCTTCCAAAAATAAGTATACATATCCATCACAGGGCAAATCCTCCTCACTGTGACTCCACATTTTTGTTAAACGTTGTCCCTGCTCAAAAGGCAATGTAAAGTATAATACAATCCACTTTTGCATTTCATTCATCTTTTGCCACTATGTATAAGTTCTTCAATCTTTTAATTCACTATTCGGATATGTTTACACAATGTATGCTCAGACTTCATTTTATATGCCTTGAGTTCATTGTTAAATGGCTAACTCTTTCTCACTGTTCTCGAGTTTTAGGGACATGAGGAGTACTAACTATGCAAGCCCCAATACAATGAGGTCTATTTTTACATAGCTCTTGATAGTCACTGATTCGTTACATTTGCTCAATATACGACATATTCCTTAATACATTAAGAAAATAATAACAGAAATATTAAATAATTAATAAATCTCAAGCCAACACACTTAATCTTTTTTCACCACCTAAAATAAAAAATGTTTCACTACAAAATGAATATATAAATTGTTTTAACTAAATAATATTACATTTTGATTAAAAAAAATACGACTTATTATAAAATAAAAAATGTCTAACAAAAATAAATAAGCCAATAAAAAAATATTCACTAACTATTCAATACAAAAATTATGTAACTAATAAATAAAAATTTTAAACCCTAACTAATTAAATTATTTTTTTAAACTAAGAATCTAATCATTTTTTATATCTAACAAGTTATATAAAAAAAAATCACTATGTAAAAAAATTCTGTAATAAACTCTAACTAATTACATAATTTTTTAAAACTAAGTACCTATTCATTTTTTATATCTAACAAATTAAATTTTATATATATATATATGTGTGTAAGAAAATTAAAAATATATATTCACTAACTATATAGTGTCAATTCTGTAACTAATAAATACAAAATTTCAACTCTAACTAATTACAATATTTTTTTTAGCCAAGTATTAATCATTTTTTATACCTAAATAACTTCACAAAAAATTACTTACTTTTACTAACTACCAAAATACATTTTTTTTTAAATGGGAAATATTTTAATGAATAACTAATTACATATTTTTTCTAAACATTAATTTTTACAAATAAAATGAAAGGACATATTGTTACTAAAATGTTTAGCAACAACATAATTATAAAAATAATTTTTTAACTAAATCACTTCATCATATAATAAAGTTTTTTATTATCTAATTAAATAACCAAAAAATAAATAAAAAATCATATTAAATAAGTATATTTAACAAAAAACATATTTAACAAAATATATAAAAATGTTAATTGCATGCTATCAAAATTTAAATTTTATTTACTACATAACCAAAACTTATATAAAAAAGAAATGATATAAAATATTCTTAGTTTCTAATTAATTAACCACAAAAACAATAAATACAAAATCAACAAAATTTTTTAACAATAATTATATCTAACAATATTCTTATCAATAGTTATAACTAACAAAATATAACAATTTTTCTACACTCATCAACATATTAAATAATTTAATTATTAACAAAACATGCCTTCTGTAGCTATAAATTTTCACCTCCTCAATATTACCTAATTAAAAAAAAATAAAACCATATAAGCTATTAATTATAAAATATTGACTAATTATATAAACAAAATTCTGTAAAAACAATAAAAAAATTTGCAACCCTAAATAAGTTACTTAATTTTTTTAACTAACTTTTGAATTTTTTTAAAAAAATATAGATTATTTCAAGATAAATATATTACATTTTTTTTCATTTAATACAAAAACATAATTTCTTAAACATAACAATACATGAATTACAGATTGCCTTTTTTTTTTTTTCTTAGATACCTAAGAATGAAGAGATGAATAACTAAAAAAAATGGGCTCAAAAAGAGGATGAAAAAATTGTTATGGAAAATAGGATATGGGGTGAATGTTTCTTGCTAAGCAGACCAAACCTTTGAGAAAGAGTTTCTGCATTTGCATTTGCTAAGCAGTGAAGGATTCATAGCCAAAATGATTTCACCCCATCCCACTTGCACCAATGGTGGTATGGGGTGAATCTCTATCACAACAGGACACAATAGGCACGCCTCTGCGATGGTATGGGGAAGCGAGTGAACAGTACCATATTGCCACTATCACAATTGGTATGTATATTGCCAAGCTTTGTTGGGAAAGAGCAAAACTCATACCGCCACTATCATAGGCGGTATGAGTTAAAGCTGCTGCATTTTTCAAGTTTGATTCATGCAGTAAACCTGTAGGTGCAAAGTTGGTGAACTACATTTCCTTTCCGCCATTATCATTGACAGTTGGACTATGGTCAATTATGTCTTTTAGCAGTGCCGATGTTTATAATGACATTAAGAGTTTTTTAAATAAAAAAAAGATAAGAAATTTTTTTAGTTTTTAACATAAATACTACCAATTGCTTTAGCTTTACATATGTCAGTAGCATATTTTTATATGAGCCTTAACAAAAAATGATTAGGTTATTTTGATAAAACATTTAACAAACTCTAATCTCTAAAAGGTAATTTTAATAAGCTAATTTTCCCTTTTTTTTAATCAGTTTCATTATAGCATCCGCAACTCTAACTAATTGTCCATCTTTTCAAGTGTGATTTCTATCTTATATAGACTGTAATTAAGGGCATATCAGTTGAAGTAAATTCTTCAAGTTTTAGTTTTAAAGCACTCTAATATTATAATCAAATTGTACATTAGTCAAAGTGTATAACTATAACCTATCTAAAAAAGTGAGTTTTGAATGAATCAATTATTTCATGAAAAAACAATTCAATACACAAGAGTAAGAAAGGAACGTACGCCTATCAAAATAAGATATTACAAATATTTGTATTTTTTTTTTATAAATTTATTGCAATCTTATAAAAAAATATATTTGTTTTTGTTTTTTAGTATATGATTCAAATATAATTTGCCCATGGCATAGCTTTGACAACCCATTAAATTAATATGTTTTATGTTTCATTTGTTTTCCTAGTTGCAATTTCAATACTGATGTGGACCATATTGTATTGGCATTTATGGATGGGCTTGACAAAAGGAGAGTGCGCACTTGAACTTCTAATGGCTCCAACTTCTGAGTCTGGAGGAACTACGAGGCCTATGATATATCAAAACGAAGTTTGTTTATAGCTCTACAATAGGTGTTCTATGCCTGTAACATCCCATCTTCAGACCCAAATTCCATTGTTTAGGGCTTCATATTTTAATTTGAACTTTTATGTTATTTTTGGGATTTTCTTTATCTTTTGCATTGTTTCAACTATGATTTTTCCTGAAACACTATTTATTCATTTTTTTGAGTTGTTTTGAGACAATTTTTTGTTGAATTGATTAATCAAAATTATTATTTTCCTAAATTTAGTATTCTTTGTGAATTAATGAATTCTTGGATGCCTATTTCATGGCATTTGTACATAAATTAATAGGTTATAGAAGGTTGTTAGATAGCCAATCATGTGTGATTCAATGACTTACAATATTTATCTTTTTTTTCTAGACTTCTGCTACGTCAAATATTCTCTAGCAAACGTTAAAGATGGATGTGTACTTTGCTACCACTGGATGCCTTTTTCATGCTAGCACAAAAGCTTGAAAGAAGCTATAATGGAGAACTTGGATGTCGATGAATAGAATAGCTTGGAATTGCTCATAAGACGAAAGGCAATCTCGTTAGAGACAATTTATGATAACACAAACGACATAAAAACAATCAAATATCATAAAATAAATGCCAAGAAACGAGCCAACCCTTACTTGAGTTGAAGCTTTGTGTTCATGTCATTTAATTTTGTCCCCAATGTCATGATGTGAACATATTTTAGTGAAAATGTGCATATGCAAATCCTTTACAAATCATTTCCATTTTGTAGTTTTATTTCTTATTAACATTTTAACTTTTATTTTAAGTTCATGAATATTCTCGAATGCAAGTGTTGAACTCTTCTTCTGATTAATAAGGAGGTCAAATGACTAAGCAGATATAAACATGATTCACGAAAGGTTTCCATAGCAACAGAAAGACTACGCCCACAAAAACTATGAGCAACTAGAATAACTTTTCCTTCTGATGACAAGGACATCATGGATTCCATCAATGGCTGAAAATATTCTCATATTTACTGAAGCTGGTGCTCCTGCTTTGGATTTAAACCAGAAGTGGTTGTGTCTATAGCCACACGATTTTAGAAGAGGAGCTACCTCTGTAACAACGCCATGCACTATGATGAGCCCCATGGATCAAAATAAAATTTCTCTACTTCTCAATCTTTATATCTTTAAGCACTATCTACAACGAGCTTCATGTATGTCCAGAATTGTCATTATCTTGCAATAAGGACTATAAAATATGTGTAACTCTCCCTTTTAAATCTAGTAAAAATTTATTCACCAAATCAAGCATGGCAGGACTAAAACCTACACTTCATAATACCTCTTTAGAAAGAAGTCTAAAGAAGTGACCATTAGACGACTTCCTGCATCTCATCTTTTAATTGAAGAGAACTTAATCATGAGACAATGTTCAGAATCTATCAGGAGACAATGTCCAAAATCTGGAGCAAAAATATAATTGTAAATATATAGAAGTAGAATAAAGTTTAATTATTTTCCAAAAATATTTTTAAACTAACAAAGGAGAACATAAAAAAAATCACCAAAAGCAAGATCATTGTACAAAAGGTATACTCAAAAGTATTTATTGGCAATCTCCATAAGGCAAGAGCACAAATCTTGTGGTTTTGAAAACATGACCATGTGATCAGCATTAGGTATAACCTTTATCTCAACAAGAGGATTTTTTTGAATGAGCCACCTCTATTGATCCTCTTTTGAAATCTTATCTTGCCTACACACTATAAAAATTCTAGGAACTAACCTATGATTTTCCTTTGTAAACACTGCTTCAGTTTGTACTGAAGCATTACTAAAGAGAGGGGAAGGCCTTATCAACTGTAATACCCTACGTTTTAATCAAATAAAGTAATTTTGAAATTGAGTTGTTAATAAATACTTTTAGATTATATAATATAATTGTTAATATTATTTGAGGATTATTAATTCATATGAGTGTTATTTCATTATTATTTAAAAATGACATTTATTATTATTATTATTATTATTATTATTATTATTATTATTATTATTATTATTATTATTATTATTATTTTAAAACTACATGAATTTCATGGTTATTTTATGAGTGTTACTAAGTACATATATGTATATATATATATGTGTGTGTGTGTGTGTGTGTGTGTGTGTGCATGTGTATATTATATACACATGCACACACACACACACACACACACACACATATATATATATATATATATATATATATAAGTAGGGTTTAATTATTAATTTATATGTGTGTGTGTGTATTAATTTATTATTGTGTATATATATATGTATATAGTATGCTTGTATGTGTATATATATACATATATGCGTGTATAATGTGATTGTGTGGTAGAGAATTTAGGTGTAATATTAGAATATAATGTTTTAATATATATTATATATATATATATATATATATATATAAAAGAGAAAGAAGCTTACCTCTCACCCGAAGACCCAGCCGCTGCTACCTCCCCGTCCGCCATCGTCACCACCACGTTTCCTTTCCTTCCAACATGCCTCAACCTCCCGGAGTGACAGTTGCCATCGCCAGCCTCTCCTTCCTCCTTTCCTTCTTCCTTTCCGGTGCTATCTTCTGTCACTCTCGGTTGAAGCTACCACGTCACGGTCGGAGCTGGATCCGGAGCCACCGTAGCTTCCTCAGCCTCCCTCACCTTCTCAAACGTCAGTCCATATCGAAACCCGCCGCTGCAACTCATCTCCGGCATCAGAATTGGAGGTTGAAAGTGAGTTATTCTGGGTTGTTCTTAGGTTGTCCTAGAGTTGTTTTCTGGTTGTTTGAGTGGATTTAGGTGTTAATTTTTAGTTGTTCTAAGCTAGGTGATGAATTATACCAATTTGGTTATTCAAATCCGATTTTTATGCATTATTCTGATTTTTTCTTGATTTACAGAATTTTTGTTTGATTTTATTTAATTTTATTTGACTTCATTTGATTTTTTTTTGTTTAATTAGCAATTAGAGTAATTAAGGTTAAATATTTATAACGTATTGATGATTATTTAAGAATTTTAGAAATTTTGGTGTTAATTATAAATTTTTGTAAATTTTGGGTATTTAATTAATATTTTTATTAACTTCGAAATTTATTGTTAAAAATTATGGAATTTTTGATAATTGATATTATTCTTAAATGTTATTAATTTTAGAACTTAAATTATGGTTTTTTTTTTTTTGTGATTTTTAAACTATTTTTATAGATATATTTAGTTTATGTCAAATGTAAAGTAATTAGGTTAAATTATATTTTAGAAGAAATTAGTAGCTATTTATATGTTTTTAGTTATATTATGAAGTTAATATTGAGAAAAATAATTTTTAGATAATTATATAATTTTTAAGGGATTTTTAGGGTCATTCACTATTTTAGACTAATTAACACAATTATTGTTTTCAAATAATATATTAGGTATTATTTTTTGTATTATGTGAAATTTGAATATTTTGGGTACTAAATTATGAACTTGATAGTAAATATATTTAGTGTGGAGATTTATTCATAAGAGTAATTAAATTTAGGTTATAATTATACTTTGATAATAAAGTGTAAATTGAGTTATTTAATTGTTGAATAATTGAGATTATATATACTTTTGGTACATATGTAAGTGTAATATGTATTTTTTTGGTAAATAAATGATATCATTTCTTGGTATTTTGTTGAGTTATGATCTCGGTCGGGGCTAAGTATAGTTTTGGAAGCCCGACTCGAGAGTGTATGTCTGCGGTTATTAGAAGTGCATTTTCTATGTAGTTTTGGCTCTACCTATGGTAGAGAGATGTCCGTTTTACAGAGAAGACTCTGCCAAAATTTTGATAGATTTTCTCGTAAAACGTGATATTCATTATGAATTTCTACCGTTAATTAGGCTTTTTCTGTCTATTGAGTCTTATCCAGTCTTCCTTGAGTCAGCCTAGAATTTCACTGTTTTTGTTGATTTTCGATTTTACTTTCATAATCATGTTTTAAAATTGATCTGTTAATTTCTTTTTTAGAGCATATCGGTGCAGAAGCTGTGAGATCGAGGCCGACGCGCGGTCGTCAGCCTTCTCATTCATCTTATAAGTCGATAATATGATATGTGCGTGTGTTTTATTTAAAGATGCATGCACTCATATTTTTATGTTAATGTTATATGATTTATTTAATTTAATGCTACTATTTAAGGTTTAAAAATTCATTTTATTTATTTAAAAATCGATTTTGAGAAATTTTGGTAGAACGGGCTACCTGGTGGGCTTTACCAAGACCGTGTGCACATGGTAAAGATTGAGAGGTGGATCCGAATTATATATGACTGGTGAATGTTAAACTGGGATGGGTGCCTCGGTGGAAGCCTATGCTCTCGGGGACCGCCAGTGATTGGAAGGTTAATAATGGACTGGGATGGGTGCCTCGGTTGATGCCCTAGCTCTTGGGGACCGCCAGTGCCATATATTTAGATTAAGTGAATGACTGCAACTTGGTGCCTCGGTTGATGCCTTTGCTCTCGGGGACCGGTAGTCTAGTTAGATCAAGTGGGCCCGATTGGCCATTTAGGATTTTT